>JANUWF010001172.1:12500-1483236 GCA_026120185.1 Voacanga thouarsii
CCCTAAATATCATGCATGGTGCATGTAGAAAGGTATTCTTCTAATTCTTATCTATTCAGAGGTTAATTTAGTTTCGTTACCAAGATATACTTGGTAATTAGATTTAGGTGCCACTATTCATATAAGTATATCTATGCGTGGTTGCTAGAGTGACAGCCGACCAAGTGATGATGAAAGACTCATCTATATAGGAAATAGTAGCACGGTGAAAGTTCAAGCTATTGGAACATTCAAAATATTATTAAAATATTATTATTATTTAGAATTGAAAGAGACATTCGTTGTACTGTCGTTTAGACAGAATTTAGTTTCTATTTCTGTTTTGGATAGAGAAGGATATTTTTGTTCATTTGGTAATAAATAATGTCATCTCTATTTTAATTTTAAATTGCTTAGAACAAGGTTTTTGTCCCCTTACGATAATTTATATGAGCTTAATATAATTTTACATCTTTTAATGAATCCTTACATGTAGATACACGGGGCACCTAACGAAATTAACTAATGAGAATTGCTGCTCATTACGGCACAAAAGATTAGGTTATATCTCCAAAAGAAGAATTAAAAGACTTATGTTAGACAGAATTTTCAAAACACTTGATACTTCAAACAATCTAATATGTGTTGAATGTATTAAGAGTAAGTTAATAGACAAAAAAAAAAAAAAAAAAGATAGGTGCTGAGAGAGAAAGAGGTCTCGGAACTAGTACACACGGATATATGTAGACCATTTCCCACAACTTCTTGAAATAGTCAATAGTACTTTAGAACATTCCTAAACGATTACTCTTGTTATGGTTACCTATTTTTTATTCATGAGAAATCAGAAGTCTTGGATAAGTTCAAAGTATTTAAAGCCGATGTTGAAAATCAACTAGGTAAAAGGATTAAACGCGTAAGATCTGACTGTGATGGTGAATACTACAGTAGGAATGACAATTCAGGTGAATAATGTCCAGGGCCATCCGCTAAATTCTTAGAAGAGTGTAAGATCATCCTTCAGTATATTATGCTGGGATCTTCCAGCATGAATGGAGTTGCTAAAAAGTAAAATAGAACCCTTAAGGACATGATGAGAAGTATGATTTGTCATACATCTTTACCAAAATTACTCTGAGGAGATGCACTTAAAATAGCAGTTTATATCTTAATAGAGTACCGACTAAAGCAATGACTAAAACCCCGTATGAGTTATGGATGGGCAAGAAAATTGTGTTAAAGCAATTACGAGTAGGTGGATGTCCAACTAAAGTAAGGCCTTGCAGGGAAAATGAAAAGAAATTGGATGGAAGAATGGTAAGTTAATGTTTTGTTGGATACTCTGAATGATAATGGGGTTACAAGTTCTATGATTCCCACAGTAGAATATTTTTCAAAATGGGAAATGCTCGATTCTTTGAGGATTTTGAGGTTGAGAGGAAGATAAAATAAGAAATATTATCTTTGAGGAAAAATCTTCGGATAGTTGTTCCCGAACATATGCGGGTTTACGTACCTAACGAGTGTTCTACAACAACAACCAACATAAGATAATATTAAATTTTCTCCTAACTTAGATCAACAAGTTGTGCTTGATCCCGATCATACAGATCACTCCTCAACCGGTTATTCTTGAGTAGCAACCTCAAGAACTAATACCTTTAAGAAGATCCATTCGAGAAAGAAGAAGGGTAATTCCCGATGATTACATTGTATTTCTTACCGAGCATTTGGAAAGTATTGACCCAATGGTAGATGATCGATTCACCTTCCGTCAAGCAATTGAAAGCTTGAAATCTCAAAAATGGATAAATGACATGGGTGAGGAAATCTAATCTATAAAAGATAATGACGTTTGGGATCTTATCTCTTTATCTAAATATGTGAAATCAATTGGTTATAAATGGACTTTTAAAACCAAGAAGGATTCACAAGGTAATATAAAAAGATATAAAGCGTGTCTGATTGCTAAAAAATTTAATCAAAAGAAGGGCATTGATTGTAAAGAGGCTTTCTTTCCAATTTCTTAGAAAGACTCTTTCGTAATAATTATGGCACTAGTGGCACAATTTAATCATAAGCTATACCGGATGGATGTTAAAACTGTGTTTCTCAATGAAAGCATTGATGAAACAATCTATATGGTACAATCGAAGAGTTTAGATTCTAAAGATTCTAAGCAACTGGTTTGTAAACGTAAGAAATCCATCTATGGGCTTAAACAGGCTTCCCATCAGCGGTACTACAAATTTCACGAAGTAATTTTGACATTTGATTTTGAGATAAATGTCGTGGATGATTGTGTGTATCACAAGTTCTGTGGGGATAAGTACATCTTTTTAATATTTTATACTAACGATATTTTGCTAGTCAGTAATGACATAAGATTTATGCATGAAACCAAGGAATTTCTCTTAAAGCAATTTAAGATGAAAGATCTCGATGAGGCAACTTTTGTAATAGGAATCCAAATTTATCAAGATCGTTCTCGAGGAATACTTGAATTATCATAGAAGACTGACATTGAGAAGGTACTACAACGATTTAGGATGCAAAATTGTAAACCACTCGATATTCCTGCGGCTAAAGGAGATAAATTTAGCAACAAACAGTGGCCTAAGAATAACCTTGAATCTAAAAAAATAAGAGACATTCCTTATACTTCAACCTTTGGAAGTCTTATGTATGTGCAAGTCTGCACTCGTTTAGTTCTTGCCTTTATAGTTAGAATGTTAGGCAGATATTTGAGCAATCCAGGCCTCATTCATTGGCAAGCAGCCAAAAGGATCATGAGGTATTTACAAAGAACGAAGGACTACATACTCGTGTATAGAAAGTCTAATAAACTTGAGATCATTAGGTATTCAAATTCTAATTTGGGTGGATATCAAGATAGCATGAGATCTACATCAAGGTATATTTTCATGCCTGCTGGATGAGCGATATCATAGAATAGTCCCAAATAGACACTCATTGCTTCTTCTATTATGGAAGTAGAATTTGTAGCATGCTATAAGGCATCAAATCAAGTTATTTAGCTGTGGAATATTATTACAGGATTGCGCGTGGTTGATGGGATTGAGAAACCACTTAAATTATTTTGTGATAATAAAGCTACTATGTACTATTCAAATAACAATAGGAGCTCGACAAAGTCTAAATACATAGACCTCAAGTTCGTTGTTGTGAAAGAGCTAGTTCATAAGTTAGTATTAAGCTTATTGGGATAGGCTCTATGCTTGCGGATCCACTGACTAAAGCTCACCAAAAGCCTTTGTAGAGTTCACTACTAGTATGACTGTTGTATCTCTAGAGGGCATCTAAATTCAGTGGGAGTCTGTATGTGACACCCCATTTAATCAAGGGTTTGGAAGCCAAATTATATGACCATTTGAATTTGCTTCATAAATTAATTGCACTACTTGTGGCTATTTCATGTATTCTTGTATGAATTATCTTAGAGAAAGAAAGTGTAATAGGTTAATTATTTATTTGGTTGTGGCATGTGATTTTTACCTAAGTAATTGTGCATTATATATATGTATGTACTATGTGTAGCAGACTAACTAGTCAAATTAATTAGTGTATCATTTTTTCAATAAAATTATAGCAATAACCCTCCTCTTTTGCAAAACACACTCTTGAACAAATTTTATTTTAATTAGGGTTTTGGCCTTGTTAATTAAGTTAACAATCTAGGTCAAATTTCGTGATAAAATTAATTTTGACTACTTAATCCAATTTCACCATTTGACCCAAAACTCACATCCAAAACCCATGGATCATTTTAACCTAATTAAACACCCTTCATCTCGGCCTTTGAAATTAGGATAGAATTTCTCCAACATTGGATTAAAATTTACCCTAGTAGAAAATGAAAGTTTCTCCCATTTCCTACCCTAGGCTGGCCAAAATTCCCCTCCCCTATTCCTTTGAAAATTTTCTTCTTCCTTCACTCAAGAAGACAGCAAACATCTCCCTCCTCTCTATGGCTACCAACCAGCCTTGATAACCAAGAGAAATTGCACCTTTCTTGGCCAAAACACAAGCACACACACTCATTTCTTGGATTGTAACTTATCACACTCAAGTAAGCACACTTCTTGGTGGTTGAAGAAGTAATTTTTCTGAAGTTCTTGAATTAAAAATTGAGGTAACATCATCACCTTCCCTTCATTTCTCTTATTCTTGTGTTCAAAAAATGTCCTTGTTGGACAGTTTGCATTTCTAGGAATTTTTAGGCATTAAGAGTGGTTGTATGTGATGCAAATGGTTGTATTTGTTGGAACATATACCCTCTAAATTAGTTTATCTAATGTAATTATTGAATTTATTAATAAAAAAATTTATTCTCAAAATTTGTTTGTGAATTTACATTTTAATTATGCACGATTTTCGTTTGGAAAGGACCCATTATGTTTAAGTAAGTGATCCATGTGAATGATGGTCTTTTACGAGTAAGGTATGGATCACGAGGTTACTTAACACATAAATGTTTGTTCTTAACCGATTGATGAGAATGAAATCTCATCATATATAGGTTATTGTATTATGAATTCCAAATGGGGAATAGCTTACCTTTAGCCAGTGAGTAGTACACTCATTTCATAGTATGAGCGTATCTCGAATACGTAAAACAGGATCTGTAATAGTGGTTTCTAAAAGTACTATTTAAAAGAAACCCAAACTATTACTGTTACAGCGTGGACTAATACTCTACCGCTTGAGTATGAGTTGGTAGTTTGACAAAGCTAGAAGTATATAATTTGATGTACTATAGTTGAAGTTATTTTGTAAAACCAATATACTTGTATGTTGGGTATATGTAACTAGTTAGTTAAGACAGACTTGTACAAGATAGTTTCTACGCTATATCGCCCCTTGTGACTCGTTCAATTTGTCTAATTATCTAGGGCTCTGAGGAACATGATTTGGATGTTTAGTTTAGGGTAACTCCCTTGAAAAGTGGAAACATTCCAGGAGTCGTGGATGGTAGATGTTTTTTAGAGAGGTGTTCGTACACTTTCCCTCTCTAAATGCACAGCAATGCGTAAAGGGGTATTTTAGTCATTACACTTGTAGGTCAAAGATTTTGCTAATGCAAGCATTGTCCTTGGGGTCAATATTTCCTTATGGCAATATTAGAAAATATTTTAAATGCAAAATATAGCTATTTATATAGCAGTGGTATTTTGGTCATTTTAGTAGCCAATGTGATGTGTCTTTTAGTCCCCAGAATAGCCCCTAAATCATGAAAGATTTGGGTTAAGGAATTGGTCTTGATATTTATGGGTTTTAATGAGAGAGTATTTATTTTATCTAGTTTAATTGGTTAGTTAATTATTCAGAGCCCAAGGCCCATATTGAATAATAACATTAATCTGGATAAACTAGATAAAAGGTATAAAATTTTATATTGGTCTATTGGGGCTTATTAATTATTTATTGGGCTATTTAATATAACCCATAAAATAAATAATTGAGATTTATTATTTATGAGTGTTCAAGCCTAAGAATAAACAATTTTATCTGGCCCAATGAATAAGACAAAGGGTAAAATAAAATTTAAAATTAATTAATATATTAAATTAATTAATTAATTAATTAATAACAACACGGATGGAACCCATGTAATTTCGTGTGCAGGAGAACATAAAGCATGGATGCTTTCTGTTTGCATGCGAATGGCTTTTCTCTTGGGGATGAATTCAAATGAATGCATAATGAATTGAAATGAAGCTTGAGTTTGGCACTTCTGGGAATTCGTATTTCACAAAAGCAAAGAAAAGAAAATAGGCTCTTCATTCTTCATTTTGCATTCACAAGAAACAAACCCATTAGCCTTCAAGGTTTATCAAAACCCAACATTTAAGCCTTCACCGACTGTGCTACGGGCACCATTTTAGAAGATCAAAGGCTTCGCGTGAATGAGATGCAATAGACGTTTACAAGGACGTGATCCAATAGGCTCAAGTATCCATGTATAGACATCTACACCAGTGCGAAGAGGGCCATTCAATCACAGAGGTAAATTTTTTGTTTCCCTAGCATACTTTCATTTTGATGATTTTTGCCATTTTAAGCCATTAATTGGTATCAGAGCCATGGTTTGGAAAATGTAGGAAGTATGTTAGGCTTAACTAAAACAAGAAGATATTTGTTTTGGTTGAAATATGTGATCCTTCGTGTTTACTGGTATGAGTAGTTTCGCTATAAACTTCAAGAGTGGAAGTATAGAAACAATGTATTTTGATTGCTTTCATAGATATCGTTTAA
This sequence comes from Voacanga thouarsii, assembly GCA_026120185.1. Classification (NCBI taxonomy): domain Eukaryota; kingdom Viridiplantae; phylum Streptophyta; class Magnoliopsida; order Gentianales; family Apocynaceae; genus Voacanga; species Voacanga thouarsii. The sequence goes on from JANUWF010001172.1 coordinate 18,756, forward strand.
GTCTAGTATTTTTTTTAAGGGCATAGGCAGTTGTTTGGATTATTTTTTGAGTGAAAATAGAAGAAAAAATGAAATCAATACGCTGAGGTGCATTCCGGAGAAGAAGGCACTCGTACAAGCCACTGCTAAGCCGAGTTGTCGTTGGAGCAGAGCCGCCATGGATGCGGGAGGAGCTGCTGAGCCACAGCTCCAAAAGGCATGCAACTCCTCCCCGTGAGGCATCTTTCCTCGCTGATGGCATCAGCGAGGTGGAGCAGGCCGGGTCCACCTGCCTGGATTCCATGGGCCGCATTCTAGTATGGCGAGTGCACTGGACCCGACCCGAATAAATTTTTTTGTCCCATACCAGGTGAAGTTATTTTTATTGCAATAGTTAATATTCTCTTAATATTTTGTATGAAAAATAATAGTAAAGGAAATTTAGGATTAAACAAGGCCATTAATTAATTAATGTGTTTAATTCTATTTTTTGGACACTTAAGTTAAAAGAATAGAAAAGCATCAAAACATTTATAGTTTTCTAATATTCATATTTCTTTTTGTACCCTATGTGCTCTTTTTCTCAAAGACCAAAGTCTTTGAGAATTTTTGACAAAGATAAATATTTTTTTTAAATCAAATGGTTAATTTTAATTCGAACAAAAGTAATTCTTGGATATTTTCTCAAAGGATTTTATCTTTGACATAGAAAATATATTGGATTTAGATATTTTTGTGAATTAAAATAGAAAATCATTTTGATTGAATTTTAATAAGAAAAATTATTTTTGTCAAATTAATCTTGAGATCAAAATCTCTCGAAAGTTTTATTGAATTTTTTTTTTTGAAATTATTAAGTTTATTAACTTAAATAAAATTAATCAATGGAAAATTTTCTCAAATGGTATAAATCTTGACATATAAATTTTTATGCGTTTAGATATTTTATTTTGAGTTAAAAGAAAACTTAATTGAAATTTTCAAAAGACATTTTCCAAGAAAAACCTTTATTTTAAAATACTAAGTGGAAGAGGGGTTCTAATGGCCCCACGGCTTCCATCACGATCCTCATTAGAGTTTGTAGGTCACCTCGTGTCACCCTGGGAGTGAACCCGTATAGGATGGGGATACCACAAGGATCTAAAACTAATAGATGGATATAATTAATAACTCGGGACACGTGCTACGATTAGCCAGTCCACGTTGGAGGTTATAGTGTGAGGAATGTCCATAGGAAATGAAAAGAAACGATCATCCCATGATGAGTTATCTTCTTGATCATTACCTAAAATGGAAATTAATTTGTGGTGGTTAATACACTTAGCTTAGAAAACTGTTAATCTTCCTAAGAAGCTATGTCAGTTTTTCTAAGACCTAATGATGTGTTCCAACTTGGGTATAAAAATCATACAAAATTAAGCACATTTGCAATCAAGTTCAAATTAAAATGTTAAACCCAAATCACATATATGAGCAAGCGTACTCATCATTAACTGAGCATAAGGTTAAAACAAGTGTCGATCCTCAAGGAACAAGTAGACATTAATTACCATTCTTTCATTATTTAACCGACTTGACAAAGTGAAAAACAAATAAAAAGAAAATTAAAAATAAAAATAAAAATAAAAATATGTATATGTCAAGGATGTAGATTTATGTAACTCAAGCCATTGTTTAGACAAACATGACCTTAAAGAACTTAACCATTATCATAACCACTTATTCTCTTAGCACCATGAAGGATGAAGGTAGACTTACTTTGATGGTCAATCCATGAAATCACTATCTCCTAAATAAATTAGAATCACTTGGTCCATCTCAACTAATTCATCCAAAAGATGCATTAAACACAATCCTTAATTAAATTTCCTTAGTCTCGGCGAATTTAGAACATGAAATTAATCAATGAACTCTTGGTCTCGGAAGACATCAATTAATCTTTAATTACCAGTTCTTAAACAATCAACCCCCTTTGGTCCAACAAGTTAACTGCCAACAAAATATGAAACTAATAAATTGAAACACCCATCAACCCCCTTTGGTCCAGCAAGTCAATGGATAGAATCAACTAACCAATCTCGTAATAAGCATAAGTAATTGAATACCAAGAATAATAACTAATTAATCAAAAGATCAAATAACTCTAGAAATCATGAATATCTAAAATAATGTCGAATTACAATAAAACAATTAATATATCATTGTTCAAGAAAAAGAAAACAAAGTAAAAGAAAGAACTCATAGACAAGCCTCATTCTTCTTCCTTTGAAAACCTTCTTGTACAACCCTCCTTGAACTTTGAAGAATTCTCCTTGGATTGAGTGATTTTCTATGATAATCAATGAATTTTCCCCTTTTCCCTTGTGTTTTCCATCTAGTTATAGGCTTAAGAGGTGCCTAAACTTGTAGGTACAAAGTTCTTGGCCGAGTATAAGTTAGAAGCTGCTAAAACTCTTCAGATTTCCAAAAATGCGTAAAAAGATCGCAGCACCGCCTCAGGGATAGACCACAACCGGTGCCGCCTTGGTTCTGTTTCTCCACTTTTCCGCCGATTTTTCTTCGAATTGTGTGCATACGTTCTAGAGTACAGCCGGTGCCTGTTCCAGCCTTGCAGCTAGTGCCGTCTTTACTCTATTTCGTGACGGTTTTGCTTTGTTTTACCCAAAATCCCGAAGTAATGACCAAAATATCTTTCCAAGGGTAAAATCTCAAATATGAAAGAATGTGACTAATTATTTCACAAAATGTATTACAAAAAAACCTCAACTAACTAAGCAAAGTATAACCAATTTAGCTTTTATCACATTCCCCTACACTTACTCTTTTCTTGTCCTCAAGCAAAGTATCAAGAACAAGTAGGAAAAATACAAGGTTTTAATCACTCAATCAATTCCAAAACCATATCTTCAATGCTTTCTTTATTCATGAACATAAAACATATGATACTAAATCGTTCACAGCCAATGCAAGACTTGTGTAGTGATAAATGACTTAGTAGAACCATCTCAATACTATACAATATTCTCAAACTATTAAAAAGAAGTTAGTTCAAAAAGAGTATGCATTCCATATGCTTACTTTTCATACACTCTCTCCACTAATCCGAGACATATTATGATTCTACTTATATCAAGTAGGACTTTTAAGCTTGTAATGTAAGGCTAAAGGTTTGTAATGTGGCTTAGCAAACGGAGGATATAAGAACATCAAAAGTCAAAGAAGAACTGAGAGTAATCAAGAAAAGAATAACCAAAATAAACCTATAATTCACAACTCTTCTTGCTCTCTTATTCCATGAATCAATCAAACCATAACCTTATATAACAACCCTTATGTATTTCAAGCAAATCCTGCATTTTTTTCTCTTTTTCTTTCACTCTTCTCATCATCAACTCTTTTCCTCACAAGATCACTCAATTTTTCCAGTAATGGTGTCAAGTGCTTTGTATGAACTTACTTTTACAATTTACTCACCATCCCTTTTGTGATCTTTGCCATTCTTTTTTTCCACTGCCTTTTCAATTCTCTTCACTTTTGTTTTCACTGCTGCTGTTCTTTTCTTTTCTTTTTTTTCACTCACTTTTCTTTCTAGCAGCTTGTTGTTTTCTCTTTTTACTTCCTCTCTTTTCTTTTCTTCTTTCTCATCTTTTTCAGCTCACCATTCTTTTCTTTCTCAATTTTTTTCAACTTCCTCCTTCCATTCCACTTCCTTTCTTTTACTAGCTCCACTTGTAATTGATCTATGACTGAGAGTAACAAGTCATGATCTCCATCCCTACATTTTTTCCAACATACATATACTTTCATCCTTCAAAAGCATAAAGATTTGGAAATTATACAAACTCTCAGCACAAGGAATGGACAAAATATCTTGATGGGTTTTAAAGAAAGAAATCACCAATTTAGGCTTAAAATAGGCACTAGGGATAATATAACAATAGGTAGGCTTGAAAAGCTCAAACTATCTAAAGAAGGCCTATTACCGCCATCCCTAAGTTAAATCATGAATGTCTTTCTTATTTTGCCTCGAGAGGTATTTAAGTAAGTTCTAGAATGTTCCATGAATTTTAGAGAAAAACAGGTTTAAGAATAATGCACAGCATTTGATCAAGAACTACTTCATCCAAGTGAGTGCAAAAAGTCATGTATAAGCCATCAATGATCTAGAACATATGCTCTATAATCCATCATAAAGACATGCACTAAAAAAAATACAGCTTGAAATTGAAAATTTTTGAAAATTTTGAAAAATCCCGCACCGACATGCAAGAATATGTATAGAAGAATTGTCAATCAAACTACTCCCCCACACTTAAACTGGACATTGTCCTCAATGGCCAAATAAATATAACCAAAACAACCAATACCATGGGACCAAACAAAATAAAGGAGAAGAGATAGGAAAAACAAACTTCCATTCATTGTGGCGTACAAGAGCTGAATGCATGAAGAGGGAAGCAACATCAACATACCTAAAAACAAAAGAAAATACCAAAGCATAACAACTAGAACAGAAAATAAAGCAAAGACAAACGAAATAGAGATGGCCAGAAAACAACCGCTGCTTGGGAAACCACACATTTTCTATGTGGATTCTTCAAAGAGCATGTCCACCTGTTCAGGATGTGGAAGCCTGCCACCCGTATAACGTTTCACCCTATGGCTATTGACTTTAAAAGTGCCCCGAGTGGGGTGAGTGAGTTCGAGGGTGCCAAAAGGGCCGATCTTACTTACCGTGAATGGTCCCAACCATCGAGATTTCAACTTGTCAGGAAAGAGTTTTAAACGAGAATTGAATAACAGTACTTGCTCGCCTGGTTCAAATTCATGTTGGTAAATGATATGCTTGTCGTGCCACCATTTGACTTTCTCCTTGTACCATATGGAATGATCATAAGCATCGTTTCGCAATTCCTCCAATGCTGTGAGTTGAAGTAACCTGGACTTCCCAACTGACTCAAGATCGAGGTTAACTAGTTTTATCGCCCAATAAGCCTTATGTTCAATTTCAACGGGTAAGTGACAGGATTTACCATACACTAACCGAAACGGAGCTGTACCAATCGGTGTCTTAAAGGATGTTCGGTATGCCCAAAGGGTATCATCTAACTTTAAGCTCCAATCTTTCCGAGTATGATTGACAGTTTTTTCCAAAAATTTGTTTGAGTTCTCTATTAACTACCTCAACCTGTCCACTTGTTTGCGGGTGATATGGGGTAGCCAATCTATGGTGCACACCTAGGTATGTGAGAACTTTTTTCATTTGTGCATTGCAAAAATGAGTCTCCCTATCACTAATAAGGACCTTAGGCATACCAAAACGAGTGAAAAAATTTTTCAGAAATTTAACCACCACCCTTACATTATTAGTGGGTAAGGATTGGGCTTCTACCCATTTTGGAGACATAATCCGCTGCCACTAAGATATATTTATTCCCTAAAGAACTAGGAAAAGGTCCCATAAAGTCTATGCCTCAACAGTCAAATACTTCACATGCTTGAAAATTTTGTAATGGCATCTCATTAGATTTTGAAAGGTTACCTGTCCGTTGACACCTATCACAAATTTGGATAAACTTGTGGGCATCTTTAAACAACGAGGGCCAATAGAATCCAGAGTCTAGCACCTTTCGTGCAGTGTTGTTGGCTTGGTAATGGCCTCCAGCAAGTCCTTCATGACAATGTCGAAGAATATCTTCCCCTTCCCTAGAATCCACACATCTCTAAATGATTTAGTCCACACAACACTTGAACAAATATGGATCATCCCAAGAAGTAATGTCGTACGTCAGAGAAGAATTTCTTCTTTTGATGTGTCGTGAGGTCTTTTGGGGTAATTCTTGCAACCAAGTAATTAGCAAAGTCAGCAAACCATGGTAGGGTTTGGATCTCACCTTCTATGAGCAAGAGTTGCTCATCCGGAAAAGCGCCATCAATGTCTTCGTCTAGCAAGGATTCCAGGTTTGGATTATCCAATCTTGACATATGATCGTCAGCCAAGTTTTCTGCCCCTTTTTTGTCCCTAATCTCCAAATCAAATTCCTGAAATAATAGAACCCATCTTAGCAATCTTGATTTGGAATCATGTTTGGTTAGTAGGTACTTCAGGGCCGAATGGTCTGTATATACAATGACTTTGGACAAAATAAGATAAGGGCGGAATTTATCAAAGGCAAACACTATGGCAAGCAACTCTTTCTCTGTTGTTGTGTAATTTTCCTGTGCATCCGTTGTAGTCTTGCTGGCATAGTATATCGGTTGGAAGTGCTTATTCCGTCTTTGTCCCAATACTGCACCAACTGTAAAGTCACTTGCATCACACATTAGTTCAAAGGGAAGAGGCCAATCCGGGGCAATTAGAATGGGTGAATTAATCAATTTCTCTTTAAGTATGGTAAAAGCGTTGAGACATTTATCATCAAAATTAAACACAGCATCCTTTTCAATTAAAGAAATAAGAGGTTTTGAAATTTTTGAGAAGTCTAAGATAAACCGCCTGTAGAAACCTGCATGACCAAGAAAGCTCCTTATAGCTTTTACCGAAGTAGGAGGAGGTAACTTCTCGATTGCTTCAATTTTTGCTCTATCGACCTCAATACCCTTCTTTGAAATTTTATGCCCTAGCACAATACCTTCTTGTACCATAAAGTGGCACTTTTTCCAGTTAAGCATGAGGCTAGTCTCTTCACATCTTGCGAGCACCTTCTCAAGGTTAGATAAACACAAGTCAAATAAATCACCAAAAATTGAGAAATCATCCATAAATACCTCCATGATATCCCCCACAAGTCCTTCAAATATAGTTATCATGCACCTTTGGAATGTTTCGGGGCCATTGCAAAGGCCAAATGGCATTCTACAATATGCAAAAGTACCATACGGACACGTGAAAGTGGTCTTTTCTTGGTCCTCCGGAGCTATGGGAATTTGCAGGTAGCCCGAGAATCCATCTAAGAAACAATAATACTTGTGTCCGGCTAACCTTTCCAACATTTGGTCAATGAAATGAAGAGGGAAGTGATCTTTTTGAGTGGCTTTGTTTAACATCCTATAATCTATGCAAAATCTCCAACCCGTGACCAATCTCATAGGGACTAACTCATTTCTATCGTTGGGGCTCACCGTCATTCCTCCCTTCTTTGGTACTACTTGAGTAGGACTTAACCAACTGCTATCTGAAATAGGGTAAATGATGCCGGAATCTAAGAGCTTAACCACCTCACCTTTTACCACTTTACTCATATGTGGATTTAACCTACGTTGGGGTTGCACTACGGGTTTTGCACTTTCTTCCATCAAGATCTTGTGTGTGCAAAAGGATGGACTAATACCTTTAATATCAGTGATCTTCCAAGCTCTCACCCTTTTATATTTTCCCAACAAACTTACCAGCTTAGTCTTTTGTTCTGCCTTGAGATTTTTGGCAATGATAACAGACAACTTACGATCCTTAGCCAAGAACACATATTCCAAATGCTCGGGTAGGTCCTTTAAGTCTACTTCGGGAGGATCCTCTATAGATGATTTCATTCTCCCCAAGCTGCATTTTTCTACGTCAAAACTCTGCCTCCCATCCTCGCTATGAAATTCCTCCGAATATGCCATTGATGTTTCCATCAATTCTTCCTCAATAGATTCCTGCATCATCTCAAAAATTGGTTTGTCAAGAATATCAACTCTTAGACATAAATCATCAGAAATAATAGGTTGTTGCATGCTCTTGTGGATTCGAATTATGACTTCCTCATCCCCAACCCTCAGTGTTAACCTTCCCCCATGGACATCAATTAATGCTTTTGTTGTAGCTAGGAAGGGTCTACCTAAGATTAAGGGGACTTTAGAATCTTCATCCATGTCGTGAATAGAAAAATCCACAGGGAATATGAATTTATCAACTTTTACCAACACATTTTCAATGATGCCCCTAGGGTATTTGATTGATCGATCCGCGAGTTGAATACTCATCCTAGTGGGTTGTGGTTCTCCTAGGCCTAGCCTTTTAAATGTTTTATATGGTAGTAAATTAATGCTAGCACCTAGGTCAGCTAATGCATTACAGACATGAAGAGTGCCAATTAGATATAGGATAGAGAAACTTCCTGGATCTTCCGCTTTTTGGGGCAAACTCGAGTTGTCCTACAGGATGGCTGAGCATTCTTCATTGAGGACTACTGTAGACAATTCTTCCAGTTACTTTTTGTTAACAAGCATGCTTTTGAGGAATTTGGCATATTTAGGCATGTGGATTAAAGCTTCACTGAGGGGAATGTTTATGTGCAGTTGTTTAAATACCTCTAGGAATTTATTAAACTGAGCATCTTTTCAGGCCTTGTGTAGATAAGTAGGGAATGGTACGTTAGGCTGAAAAGTAGGTTTTTCGAGAGGTGGACAGGGGATAGCTGGCGCCGATTCCAGTGCTTAAGTCGGTACCGGTTCCATTCTATGTTGTGTCGTTTCGGTGTTTATGGATATCCGGTGCCGGTTCTCTTCTTCCAGCCGGCGCCGGCCTTCATCTGGTATGTCTGGTAATTCTTTTTCACTTCACAATGTGACAGCAGCTGTTTCCATATTAGCTAATGGTGTGAGTTCATGATATTTTGTTACCTTATCCGTAAAAAACTAGATTTGTTGTTCTATGTTGCGGATCATTGCGTCGAATTTCTTGAATGTGGAATCGATTTCTTGGAAACGCCTCGTGACATGCATTACAAATTTACTAACTAAGGTTTTAAGCTCTGTTGATTCTAGTGCTATGAGTGTTCCTTCCGATGCATGATGGAGGTACTCCCCCCTGTTCGACCTTCTTAGATCCCAATTCGCCATTTCTCCTGAACAAGAAGACGAGTTAGACATGGAATCTACAAGAGTATGTAGTTAGTTTAAAAGACGTAATCCAAGTTGGTTAGTTTAAGTTAGGTTACACAGTTATACAAGAATACACGAAATATAATAGATAGCACCGTTTTGCAGAAAGAATGAATATACATATTTACCTATTGATATATTTACATATTTATATGGTTAAATCAACAAAATCCGAGTTTTCATGCTATTGTTCCCCGGCAGCGGCGCCAAAAACTTGATGTGTTTCGACTTAGGTATAAAAATCATACAAAATTAAGCACATTCCCAATCAAGTTCAAATTAAAATGTTAAACCCAAATCACACATATGAGCAAGCGTACTCATCATTAACTGAGCATAAGGTTAAAACAAGTGTCGATCCTCAAGGAACAAGACTTTATATTTTATACCTTGTTTTAAAGTCCCCTTGTCCTTTGGGACGGGCGACATCCCTACCCTTTTAGAGTACGTAGTTGTGGAGTGTTACAAGTTGTATCGGTGGCTAGGTTTATTCAATTATTTGATTTACTTGGATTTTATTTTCTTATGTATTTTGATTTGGTGCTAATTTTTGCCTTTTGTTTATAGGATGGTCAAACGAGTTGTATCGACTGTCGAGACCGGCTCGTCTGGCTGCGGGAATCCACCGCCCTACTACTCGTAGCGGAGCCGCCCTCATCCGATTCGGAGAGGGAAAATGAGCCGCTCGTGCTAGACGACCCGAGTGGTTGAGGTAGAGATGGAGGTGGATGGGAGCCTAGGAGAGTATAAGGGGGATGATTAGGGGAGGTAGTTGAGCTTACCGGTAGGGGGAGGAAGATGAGGAGATGGGTCGAGTTGAGTGAGGGGGAGGCAGATGAGCTTGGGAATGAGGTTGATGATGAGAGTGAAGGAGAGATGGCTGGGATAGAGGAAGGGGATGAGGAGGTGATGGAGTTTCCCTGAACCTCACAGATAGGTGAATTTGTTAGGACTCCTACTTGCTATGACTTTAAGGAGTCCAGTGGTGAGGGACATAGGCCGAAGGCTGGAGTTACCTCGGGAGTATGGGAACTTAGGCAGTCCGCTCTAGGAATAGAGGATAAGGGAAAGAGGAAGCTAGAAGAGGGTCCTAAGGGGTGTGGACCTCGATATGGACTGGGGATAGATGCAAAGTTGAGGAGAGAGGGGTTACTTGATCTATCTAACTCGGAGAATGAGAGGCTTGCGCTTAGGGGTGCGGTTAGATTAGCGTTGGATGAGCTTTATGAGACGGCCATGAGAGCCAAGAGGGGCCATGAGGGTGAGTCAGGACAGCCAAGTGAGAGCATTGGTTTTGCAAGGTATTACATAGGGAGACCTGATAGCTCTGTGGGATGGCTTGTGGAACTAGCCTCTAACGATTCCAATGCCTCTGTTGAAACTAGAGAGAGTCGAGTATAGAAGACCAGCAGCATTTACTCTTTCTCTTTTGGGATTTGCATTCCTTTGTTTATTTACTCTTTTTAAAGAAGCATGTTGCTTATAGGGCTTTTTTATTTTATTGAATAAAAGGGTATCGCATGTGATAACCCCTTATTTACAAAAGCATGGTTTATGTGAAAAGCATGAGTTTCATTTATTACTTGGTTTTTCCCTGCATAATATCATCAAATTCTCTTTTAAAATGAGTAGATAACATTGTTATTAACTGATCATGCACCTGAGCATTCTTTTTTCCCCCTTGGTAATTATCTGACTTTGAGTAAATGTGATCAAAGATGGTACCAAGACGTAGGACAGTCGTTCATAGCAGAACAGTGCAGGAAAGTGTATCCTCCACCCCAGAATTTGAGCAGATGCATTGTAACACACTCGATGTGGAGGAGCACTTGCAACGAGAATAGGAGTTAGCTTCAGAAAGGTCCCGGGATATGATCACGGGATAGGCTTTCGACAAGATGGCCTCAATCTTACAGAACCTGATGGAGAAAGTGGACAAGGTGGCCAAGAAACCACCGCGGGGAAAGGACGAGGCCCTAGAGCGTTTCCTGAAGTTCCAACCTCCCACATTCCAGGGGGAGGTGGAGCAGGATGAGAAAATCGAGCAGTGGATTGAACAGATAGAGGATATCTTTGCTACCTTGCAGTACTCAGAAGAGAGAATGGTGAAGTTTGTTGCTTTTCAGCTGAGGGGACCGTCATGAGCATGGTGGCAGTGAGTACGGAGTGATTGGGACAGAGAGGAGCAGGAATGGACATGGGACGTTTTTATTGAAGCTTTCTGTGTTGAGTACATTCCCCGATGGGTAGCTGAGAAGAGGGAGGATGAGTTCCAGACCCTCAAACAGGGAAGCATGTCAGTTGCTCAAGTATGTAGCCTGATTCACACGGTTGTCCAAGTACTGCAAATGCTTGGTCGACACAGAGTAGAAGCGCACTCGGCGGTTTGTGAAGAGGCTGAGGCCGGACTTAAGGAAGGCATTGGCTCCATTACCGCCAACGTCATACACTGCTCGCCGTGGACGCAGCATCCGGACGAAGAATGAGGATCGGTATTGGTCGGTGAATAGACCTTTCCAACCGAATCATCCACTAATGAGGCCTTCGAGTAATAAGTGACTTACGGGCTCTATGCGCGTGGGGAAATCGGGGTAAGCGATCCCGAGTGCCTATGGCCGGACCGATGCAAGGCAACCTGAATTGTCGACTCCGTGGGAAGTGTGGCCATACCGAGAGGAATTGCTTGGGGCAACGGGGTGGAAGGAGGTACTTCAAGCTGTGGAGACCCGAGTCATCCGAGGAATGCCTGCCTTAAACCTTTAAGAATTGGGCGGACAACCCCGACTCGGCCGATGGGAGTTAATAGAGGTGCTGCTTGTTGGACCAGTCTGGAACAGGAGGTCAGAAGCCTCAAGTGAAGGCCAAGGTCTTCGCTCTGAACAGAGAAGAAGTCAGAACAGATGCAGCCGTGATCGAAGGTAACCTTTCTATCAAAGGTCGTCTTGTTAATGTTTTGATAGATCTAGGATCCACACACTCTTACGTAAGCAAAGTATGTGAATCACATCTGGGTTGGGAAGGAAAAGAATTACCCTATACCCTAGTAGTAAGCTCACTCTTGGGAAAGGTGGTAGAAGCGAGTAAGAAAATGGGGAGCTGTGAAGTTGAGGTAGGGAAGGAGATTTTGGAAGCAGACCTCATAATTCTGCCCATAGACGATTATGACCTGATCTTGGGCATGGATTGGTTGTCGAAGCACTGAGCTCGTGTGGACTGTAAGACCAAGACGGTGCAGTTTGTGAGACCCGGTCAGGATGTGATTGAATTTAACTGTAAGCGAGCAAAGGAACTGAAGTTCTTGATTGCTGGTGCTAAGGCCCAGAAGTTACTCAAAAGAGGTTGTACGGGATATTTGGCGTATCTTCTGAACAAACCCAAGGATCAGTGTACCTTGGAGAGTACGGAGGTGGTAAAAGACTTTCCAGACGTTTTCCCTGCTGAGCTCACTTCTCTACCCCCTGAGCGAGAAGTTGAGTTTACCGTGGACCTGATTCCCGGAGCAGAACCGGTGTCAAGAACCCCTTACCGGATGGTATCGACGGAGTTGAAGGAGTTAAAGGAGCAATTGGAAGAGTTGGTGAGGCAAGGCTACATTCGACCAAGTACGTCACCGTGGGGAGCACCGGTGTTGTTTGTTAAGAAGAAAGATGGTACTTTGAGGTTATGCATTGATTATCAGGGACTGAACAACTTAACGATCAAGAACAAGTACCCCCTACCCTTAATCGACGAGTTGTTCGATCAACTTCAAGGCACCGCTTGCTTTTTGAAGTTGGACCTGCGGCAAGGATACTACCAGGTAAGGATCAAAGAAGAAGACATTCCTAAGACTGCTTTCAACACGCGGTATGGCCATTATGAATCAGTAGTAATGTCGTTCGGTGTAACCAATTCACCGGCAGTTTTCATGGATTTGATGCATCGAGTTTTCCAGCTATATTTGGACAAGTTTGTGGTTATCTTCATCGATGATATCTTAATCTACTCCAAGAGTCCGGAGGATCACGCAGAGCACTTAAGGTTGGTCTTGGAAAAGCTGAGGGAATTCAAGCTTTTCGCTGAGTTCGATAAATGTGAGTTTTAGTTGAGCTCGATATCCTTCCTCGGCCATGTGATATCCAAGGATGGGATCAAGGTGGACCCTGCCAAGGTGGATGTCGTAGCTAATTGGAAACAACCGGAGAATGTTATCGAGATACGAAGTTTTCTTGGGTTGGTCGGGTACTATTGGCGTTTCATTAAGAATTTCTCTACCACGGCCTTACTGATGACGCGACTGTTAAAGAAGGATATCGCTTTTGCTTAGAACGAGAAGTGTGAGAAGAGCTTCCAAGAGCTTAAGAGGAGATTGATTATAGCACCTGTATTAAGCCTACCCGAGGCTGACAAGCCCTATGCACTCTATACGGATGCATCTAAGAAAGGTCTAGGAGCTGTGCCGATGCAGGAAGGGAAAGTCATAGCTTATGCGTATAGGAAGCTAAAGTCACATGAAGCTAATTATCCAACGCATGACTTGGAGCTGGCAGCCATAGTGTTTGCCTTGAAAAAGTGGCGACGTTATCTGTACGGAGCCCAATATGAAGTTTTCACTGACCATAAGAGTTTGAAGTACATCTTCATGCAGAAGGACTTGAATCTTCGACAGCATAGATTGATGGAGTTCCAGGAGGAGTATAGGTGTCCCATTAATTATCACCCTGGAAAAGCGAATGTGGTAGCTGACGCTTTGAGTCGTAAAGTGAAGATAGCACATTTGAGAATGTAGGAGGTGTCGACAGTGCAAGAAATCCTGGAGCAGGAAGCGGAAGTTCAAGAGAGAAAGATCTATAAGAGTAACTTGACCCTGAAATCTGATATGGAGCAGGAGATTGTATCAGCCTAACAAGACAGTGTGGAATTTCAGGCCTTCAAGGAGAAAGAAATTGCGAGGGGAGGAAACGATTTTCGGACCGACGAGAAGGGGGTACTGTATTTTCAGGACCAGATATGTGTACCTGACAACCAAGACTTAAGAAAGAGGATATTGGACGAAGCTCATAAGAGCAAGTATACCATACACCCTGGGGAAGTAAAGATGTACCATGACCTGAAGAAGAAATATTGGTGGGCCGGAATGAAGAAAGATGTGGTTCAGTATGTGTCAACATGCCTGACGTGCCAGAAAGTTAAAATGGAGCTTAAGAAGTCTGCAGGTTTACTGCAACCGCTACCGATTCCAGAGTAGAAATGGGAAGAGGTGACTATGGATTTTGTGACCGATCTTCCGATGACCAAGTCACACAAGGATGCAATTTGGGTGGTAGTGGACCGACTGACCAAGATAGCACATTTTATAGCAGTGAACGTAAGGGACTCGATGGAAAAGTTGGCTCAGACGTATACCCGGGAAATTGTAAGGTTGCAAGGTGTACCATCAAGCATTGTATCGGATGGGGACCCTAGGTTCACTTCGAGATTCTGGAGCAAGTTCCAAGAGTCTTTGGGTACAACATTGAAATTCAGCACCTCTACTTATCCACAAACCGACGGTCAATCTGAGAGAGTCATTCAGATACTAGAGGATATGCTCTGAGCGTGTATTTTAGACTTTGGGGACAAGTGGATTGAGTGTTTACCGCATGCTAAATTGGCGTCTAACAATAGTTACCAGGCATCGATTGGGATGGCGCCGTATGAAGCCTTATATGGGCAAAAATGTCAAGTACCGATATACTGGGGATGGACAGAAGAGGGGCATATTAGAAGGATTGGTGAGGTATGTATTCAGGAAATGGCTGACAAGGTGTAAGTTATCCGAGAAAGACTAAGGGCAGCGCAAAGCCGGTAGAAAAGCTACGCAGATTCTAGAAGAAGGGAACTGGAGTTCCAAGTAGGTGATTGTGCATTCTTGAAGTTGATTCCTAGTAGAGGAATCTTGAGGCATTCGAAAGGAGGGAAGCTAAGTCCTAGGTATTTGGGACCGTTTTTGATAATGGAGAAGGTTGGGCCAGTTGCCTATAGACTGGATCTACCCGATGGACTAACTGGGATGCATGATGTTTTCCATGTATCTCAGTTGAAAAAGTACAGCTCCGATCCAAGTCATGTACTTAATGAGGAACCGTTGGAGTTGCAACCAAATCTGAGCTATGTGGAAAAACCAGTCAAGATTTTGGAGTGGAGTATCAAGACTATTCGAAAC
Organism: Voacanga thouarsii; assembly: GCA_026120185.1. Lineage (NCBI taxonomy): Eukaryota > Viridiplantae > Streptophyta > Magnoliopsida > Gentianales > Apocynaceae > Voacanga > Voacanga thouarsii. Next base: position 33,784 of record JANUWF010001172.1, read on the forward strand.
AAACAAATACCTATGGTAAAGATTCTTTGGGATCATCATGGAGCACAAGATGCAACGTGGGAAACCGAGGAATGGTTAAGGCAGAAGTATCCGGATATGTTCTAAGGGTATGGAATCTGAATTTTGGGATGAAATTCTCTTAAGGGGGAGGAGATGTAATACCTCGCCCAAAACCATCTTTGACTATGGGGAAAAAATGTCACGCATTACATAGCATTCCACATTTCGTAGGATATCTTAAAATTATTTTTGCAAGGGTGCATGTGAATTTCAAGGTTGTGCTTGCATTAAATTATTTAGATGTGTTGCTGCATTATTTGAGAGTTATTTTAAGTGAAGTTTAGTAGAGGAGATGGAAGGATGAGAATTAGGGTGGAAAAGAATTTCCTAGGGAAATATTAGTATTGGAGTTGATTTGGAATAGCTGTTAGGTTTGGTGATTTTCCTTGGTGACCCGATTTTGAATCTTACCTCTTGCGAATCTTAGTTTCTTTTTGAAATTCTTTTCCCAGATTTCTTCATGCTTTGGCCGAAAAAACCCTAGCTATCCTAGTGAATTTTCAGCGCCATCTTCAAGGGAGATAAGTCTCCATATTTATCTCCTAAATTCAAGGACTTTTGATAGGGATAAGGTTTAATCTTATTTTTAGCTTTTGTTCTCTTTGATTTTCAAAAAACCCAGGCTAGAATAATTAAATTCCAGCTTGATTTTAATTTATTAGATTTTGTAATTGATAGTTGGAATTAAATTGTTAATTTTCTAGTTAGATACCTTGTTGATTTTGAACATAGAACCCTAGCTAAAAATCTGGAAAATTTCCAGCTTAGTGCCGACACCTTTGAAGGAGTTTTAACTCAAATCAAATTCTTCCAATACTAGGAAATCTTATCCTAAATCCTTTAGCAAATAAGATTTTATTTCAATCCTAAATCAACTAGGTTTTACCCTCTCTTTTTCCGCAAAATTTCTGCAGCCTTGAGCAAGCACAAGCTGCACGAAATTCCTGCACTCCTAAGTGCAATCAAACTCTTCAAACCCTAGCTCAAATCACCTAAAACACCTTCCATCAAATCAGATTATTTTTGCTACACAAAATCAGATTTTATCCACCAAACATTCAAGAATTTTGGCCAGCTTATGAACCAGAATTTCGGCTAGCTTTGAACAGGAAATTTTGGCCAACTTTGCACTCCAAATCAAACGAAAATTCTGCACACCAAGACACACCAAAACCCTCAGCTGATTAAACCAATTTTCAGCACCTAAAACCCTCCCTTTTTCTCTATGAATTGCGGTAGAACAATAACCAAGAAAGTCCAAAATTTCCTCCTTTGGTTCTGTGATTTTTGCACAACACTCATACCATTCTTGCGCAGAATTTTAGTTGTCAAAACCTACTCAAACTCTTCCTTGTTTCGGCTAAAACAACCTGAACACACACAGCCCTTTTATTGAGCAATATTTCAGCCAGCATAGGAGAACAAGTTCAGAATATTATCTCCTCTTAAACCTTCCCAAGTTCGGCAGCAACAACGGGCACAGCAAGCTGCAATTTTTGCCCATGCTGTCCAAGAAACTTAAAGCCATTAGGAGTCCTTCTTAGCACCACCATCTACCCTAAACCAATCTTCTCTAATCGTAAATCACAGTAGCTGACTACTCTCTCCATTCTACACAAAAAATTCCAGCAAGAATCCTTCCGCAATTTCTGAAAATCGCAAGAGCAATTCCTAGCAAGAAACCGATCACACCCTAAGGTAAGCAAAAACCATCTTAACCTCTTGATTCCTTTCTTCCATCAATTATTCTCTTTTCCTTCCCTTGAATCACGCCACCTAAAGGCTGATTTCATCCTCTTTAGCCATTCTCAATCAAAAGGAAGGAAAGAAGGCAGCTTTTCTCTTCCTCTCAAACGAACTCAGGACGATCACTATAGGAGCATCGAGATCTTGTTAACCCGGTTTTTTCAAGGTAAGGGAATCCTTATCCTTGATGTCAGAATTAAGATTTAATATGATTGATGATGTCTATTAGCATGATGAATGAATATTTTAAGTCGAGTAATTAATTAGGCATATTCGATGGATAGCAATGCTATATTTTATTGAGATATTAATGGATGTGAATCTTGTTAGTTATGTCAAGACCTTTTTGATATATTATTCACGTCTTTGATGGATATATGATCATAGTGTATGTACTTTGAGGATTAGATGATTTATTTGAAGGTAGATGATGGATCATGATATATTATGGGAATAAATGAGTTTAATGCATGTTTGAATTGATTGAGACCCTGATCATGATATTATATGATTTTAGATCAGGAGGGTATTTGAAGGAGGTGAGCAGTGATTTTATCTTATTTTTTGAGGCATATCAAGTAAGTCCTTGCATAAACTCTTTTGTTAAATATTTATGATGGCAAGTCAATGTTGTAAAGCTTTGTGAAGCTATTGTTGAACTATGATTGCTTGGGTTGTGAACGTGGATATTTATTCTTTTATCGATTTTGTCAAACTAAGGATTTTATCAAGAAAACTATTCTTTCTCCTAAATTTTTAGAAAACTCTTTTGAAGAAAACCATGTTTTACAAAGCCAAGATATGGAAATATTTTGAATCAAGAATTGACGGATATGTTCGTTGAGTACTTAATAAGGGTAGGCTAACAATACTAGTCTTGGAGGGCTATAGTAAGTCTTATTGCAGGAGGCCACCTCCAGAAGATAAGCTCGGCTCGAAGAGGCGACAGTGTTGGTTGGTCAGGCCGGTCCGAGCTAGCATTTGTACCTGGTAAGGTATTATCTATTTTCCCAATATGGCACTAGGATGGTTTTGTTGGGTGTAGAGAATGAGGAGCATCTTACCCGGTGGGTTGTACACTAACCTTGATCAAAACGCCCAACGTGTGGTAATCTGGTCCAGGCAAGGTGCACAAAGTGTGGTGCCTTGTCCTCATGGAGCCCAACGTGTGATGACATGACTTTTATTCGAGTGGATGATTTGGTTGTATAAAGTGTGACAATGAGAAAAATCCACTCCTTGTGAAAGAGAAAATTATTTATGACTTACCATATATTTCTGCAAATGTTTTCCACTTTGCATACACGAGCTGTTCAAAGTACCATGTGCACACACATGACTTACTGAGATTTAATCTCACACTATTTTATATCATGTTTTCAGGAGATAGATTATGCTGAGCAAGCGGGGCATGTGATAGTTGAAGTTTTTCTTATTTTCCCATTATGTTCTAAGAGACAATTGTGGTATTAAGCTTTTGATCGGATATTTCTTTTATTTCATTTTGCTCCAGTTTGAGCATGATGTAATATGAATTTTTTCTATTTATCTAAGTTTGATTTTTTGGGTTTGACTTTATATTTTATACCTTGTTTTAAAGACCCCATGCCCTCCGGGATGGGGCGACATCCCCGCCCTTTTAGGGTACGTAGTAGTGAGGTGTTACAACTATGGCAAGACAAATGTAGAGTGCGTGGACACTCACTTCTGTAAAGGCAATTGAGGATTATCTCCTTTCTCATTTCAGATAAACAAATTATTTGAAAATCAAGGGGCAGTTTTACTCAAACCCTAAAGCTCTTTCTAAAACCAGATTTGCCCAAAGCTTTGGAAATCCTTAATTTCTATTTTCAAGTGGAAGTATGTTTTATTCATTTTCGACCAAGTGGAATAAATTACGTTGAGTACTCAATAAGGATGGACTGCTAGGACTAGTCTTTGATAGGTTAGGGTATGTCTCTTAGTAGGTGGTCACTTCTGAGAGGTAAGTCCTCCTAGGATAAGATGTCAGTTTAGTAGGTCGTGCCGGTCCGAGCTAGCATGTTTTAGTCAGGAGGACTGTGTGTTGCCGGAATGGACAACTGGTTTTGTTTGGGTATAGAGAAGGAGGAGTATCTCACCCGGTAGGCTGATCACCTACTTTCGTCCGTCTGCACAAAGTGTTGTATTCTGACCGTTGCATGGTTATGGGGCCCAACATGTGGTAACCTATGACCACCTTTTAAGTGGTTGATTTTATTGAACATATATGGTTGGAAAAGCTAAAACTCCACTCTTGATTTTGACTATTATTTATTACTTGCCAGTATTTCTCTTATGAAGATTTTACATCTTGTATTCACGAAATGTTTTCACAAGACACTCAAAGCACACACGGACTTACTGAGATTTTTTTTTTATCTCACACCCTTTTTACCATGATTTTAGATCGATCCTGCTATGGGGATGAGTAGCTAGTTGTTGCCTGCCTTGGAATATTTTCTGATATTCGTTTTGTGTAACGCTTTGGGAGTTAAGAGTGAACAATTTCTATTTTGGACTTGTTTTTGAATTCTTGGATTGTAATAATTTTTATGTTTAAAGTATTATTTTATTTCTATTATTCTGATTGTGTGACCTAGTTATAAATACCCCATGTCCTTTGGACGGGGCGACATCCCCGGCCCTGTTGGGCCCAGGTAGTGGGGTGTTACACTGTTTCTTCCACCTTTCCAACCAGTAATTCAACCTTGTCTTTCCTCCATAAAGAAAGCTGGAAACCAGCCTTAAAGAACCCTTCAATATCCCTTCAAACCTTCTGCAAGTTAGCTGGAATATGACAGAAAAATATGCACAAAAATTGCAACAAACCTCTTGAATGAACAAACAAAATTTCCAGCCTTGTTTTTTCTCTTCAACCTTGTCCGAAACTCACTCCAATTTTCTGTGAAACCAACCTTAGTCAGCCATGAACTGAACTTCATCATCTCCTCCATTGGTCTGCTCGAATGAAGCTCCATGGCTACCCCTTAAATTACTCCATCAATCACTTTAATCAAACCCTCAATTGTAATCCAAAATTCCAGCAAATTACTCCATGAAAACCTCCATGGATTCAGCTTCAAACAACCAGAAAAATATTCCACACTTATCCTTTGAAATTCGGTCATTCTATAACCCATTCAAACATTATTCATCTCAGCAAAATCCCAGCCAAACCAGTCGGCCATTGAAGCTCCCAAAGACCTCCATCAACTAAGGTATTCTTACCATATTTGCTACCATAATTCACTCCATAAATTACTCCTTTTGAAATTCAAACAACCAGATTTCATTTTTCTCCCAAATATGAAAATTCAATCACTAGAATTTCCCTAGCCATTCGGCCAACATCATTTAGTAGAATTTCGTCCAGCTCATCTCCATTCTCTCCAACCCACCAAGAACACCAAGAACACACACCGCCATTCTCCAAGCCTAAAACCTCTCTAAACACCTTCAATCTTCTCCAAAAACTCCAGATCACAGCTACTCAATCTCTAGAATCCATTTCTACAATTTATAACATCAAACGCTGAAATCAAGGTTCCACTTTTGGATAAAAAAAACTAGAATTTTCTTGAAGACTCAAGAACACTCTCAAGGTAAGCATGAACGATTATGTTCAACTTCCTTCATCTTCGACCTTCATTGGAATATACTAATAAACTCTCTATTTCTCTTTCTTTCTCTCTCTCTCTCTCTCTATCTCTCTCGGCCGAAATGGTTACTCCAACCATGGCCATTTTCCTTCTTCCTCCTTGGATGGATTAAGCCTTCCAAGTGTGAGGATTCTCTTGGGACTTCTTCAAGGTAGTCATCATTCAAGTAAGCCTCTTCAATTTTCTCTTTAAATTCTAGATTCATGTCTTTTGGATGTTGTTGGAAAAGGATGGAATATGGTTGGAGATTGAGCATGTGTTTATATGATGGAGTTGGGATTGAAGTATGAGGATAAAAGTGTTTATGTGATGGAGTTGGGATTGATGCATGAGAATGATTTGTCTTGGTTGAGTTTTATGATGTTTTAGGGTTTGTTGCAAGATCTTCATGTCGTGTGTTAGTGTGGATGATTAAGCATGATAGATATTATGTCACCTTTGGTGAATAGGGTTTTATGTTCTTGTATCCTTGTTGAAGCCATGAATATGATTATGTTTAGTGGAGTATGGATCATGTGTTGGTAGATATGGATCTATGCTTTTATTCATGATTTGGATGGTTTGTTGTTTGGTGTAGATTGTATGTTCGTGATTATGGTTAGCAATAGGAATTATGATCATGACCTTGTTGTTCCTAAGCTATATAAGTTAGCCAATTTTATTTCATTAATAAAAATTAATACTATATATTTTCTTCTAAAGATTTTGAAACCCTAGGAAGATTTGGAATTGGATTGATATATGAAATAATGATATTTTAGCCAAATGCCTGATGTTCTTTATTACAAATAAAATATATAAATATTATATATAATAATATTTAAATAAAGCCTTTTTTATAAACAATCATGATAGGTAAAATATTAATCTTGTAAGTCATATATTCATAAATACTAATAAAATTTATTTATTAATAAAAAAAGTATTAAAATTTACTTAGTAATAATTTTATTTACCAATTATTTTCTAACCATTAATTATTAATAGATTATTATTTTTAAATGTTATCATCTATGATCTAGGACGCTTCATCAAATAAACCCTAGTTTATTGATAATAAGATTTAAACCTACGACTTATTAGTAACAATTTCACATACCCTAGTTATTTTTTTTTATCAAGCTAGATTTATTCTATAAAATTCTTTTTGGCATCTTGCCTTAATGTTTGGGACGGTAGGGTCATGATTGCAGTAAGTTGAGCTAGGACTATTTATGAATGCAAATTTTGGTTTGAGTTTAATTATGGCTTGTGTTTACCCCAGGCAGGGTTAGGTCAGCTTTTGGGGATCTTTGATTTATCTCAAGCAAAGGATCAGGTAAGCTCTTGTATAAAACTTGTTTGTTGTAAAAGGTTATTGTGGCAAGCCAAATGCGAAATGTGTGGACACACTTTTTTTTTCTTGTAAAGGCAATTGAGGACTGGTTTTGGGGGATGGTTGTATGAGGCTGATTTTGAGGATTCTGATGAAGATTAGAGGACTAAGAGTTATTTTGATCCGGATGTTCATTTATTGTTTTTCGTGAACTTTTATGTTAAGGAATTTTAATTATGTTTTTTGTTAAAATTTTGAATTTATGCAAATCAAGTTTTGATAGAGAATTTATAAGCAATTCCTTCGACAAAAACTTGCATCTGATTCCCTTTTACTTATATCTGACTGTGAATGTATGTTTAACTAAAATGATTTAATCAATGAATACATAAACTTATCATTTGGGTATAGTTTAGAATGACACCCAAGCGCCGTGTAGCTTCATCAGGCAAAAGGAATCCGGAAGAAGATCATGTGGCACCGGAAGTAGAAACAGCGCAGATGCAGTCACCCAACCGGGGTAATGGGAGTGATCCGGATATAGGAATGGGGTCTGAAGCACCGGTTGATGTGTCAATGGGCCAAGCATTCAGTAGGATGGTAGAGATTTTGCAGACACTGACTGAGCGGAGGAACCCCAAGGGAGAAGATGAGGCATTAGAACGGTTTCTGAAGTTTCAGTCGCCCGTCTTCTTGGGCGAAGCTGAGCAAGACCAGAAGGCAGAGCAGTGGATCAAGCAGATGGAGTATATATTTGCAACGCTCTAGTACATCGAGGAACGGATGGTTAAGTTTGCGGCATTCCGTTTGAGAGGCCCAGCTTAGGCATGGTGGCAGCAGATTCAAGACGACTGGGACATGGTCGAGTAGGAATGGACGTGGTCCAATTTCGTTGAAGCCTTAAGAGCGGAGTACATCCCTTAGTGGGTAGTGGAAAAATGGGAGGACGAATTTCAGAACTTGAAGTAGGGAGGCATGTAAGTGGCCCAGTACACAGCATGGTTCACCCAGCTGTCGAAGTACTGTAAGAGATTGGTGGACACCGCGCAGAATAGGACGAGGCAGTTCATCAAGGGGTTGAGGCCGGAATTGAGGAGGGCGTTGGCACTTTCTCCACCGACGACCTATTTGGGGGCCATAGATGCAGCCACCCGAACAGAAAATGAGGATCGTAGTAGGATGGCGGCGAGGCCTTTCCAGCTGCTAAGACAGCTGCAAGGACACTTCCAGGAACAGTAACCCAACAAGCACCCCGCCAACTAACAGTGGCAGAATCGGGGAAAGCAAGACCGGACAGCAGCAGTTGGTCCTGCTCAGAACCTTCCATCATGCTGGTAGTGTGGGAAAAGGGGCAACACAGAGAAGAACTATTGGTTTAAAGGAGGTGAACGTAAATGTTTTCACTGCAGCGACCCGAACCACCTGCAGAACACCTGCCCTAAGTTGCACCGAGTCGGGCAAGGAAATCTGGCTCAGAATCCGGGGCCCAATAGAGCCAACCCTATGGGAGCATCCGGGAGTGGAGCACCGAAGCCGCAAGTGAAAGCCAAGGTATTCGCTCTTAACAGAGAGGAGGTTGGGACCGATGCAGCAGTAGTGGAAGGTATGTTTACTATCTAAGGACATTCCGTTAATGCATTGATAGATCTTGGATCTACTCATTCCTATTTAAACAAGATCTGTGCACGTCATTTGGGTTGGGATGGAGTGGAGCTACCTTTTACTTTAGTGGTAAGCACACCTTTGGGAAAAATGGTGCAAGCAGATCGATATGTGAAAAACTGTAAAATTGATGTGGGGAGAGAAAGTCTAGAGGGAGATTTGATAGTATTGGATATTGAAGATTATGATTTGATATTGGGGATGGGTTGGTTAGCCAAGCATAGGGCTAGGGTAGACTGTGAGAGTAAATCAGTCCAATTCATTAGACCGGGTTGTGATGTGTTGGAATTTAATGGCAAAAAGGTAAAGGAATTAAAGTATTTGATAGCGGGGGCTAAGGCCCGAAATTTGCTGAAGCAAGGATGTCAAGGATACCTGGCTTACGTGATCAATAAGCCGAAGGACTAGTGTACTCTAGAGGACACCAAGGTGGTGAAGGATTTTTCCGATGTGTTCCCAGCGGAACTTGCTTCTCTAGCTCCCAGCTGAGAAGTGGAATTCACCATTGACCTAGTTTCGGGAGCGGAACTAGTATCTCGAACCCCGTATCGGATGGCATCGGTAGAGCTGAAAGAGCTGAAGGAACAGTTAGAAGAGTTGGTGAAGTAAGGCTACATCAGACTTAGCATGTCGCCCTGGGGAGCGCCTGTGCTGTTTATGAAGAAGAAGGACGGGACTCTGAGACTATGTATCGACTATCGGGGTTTGAACAACTTGACGATCAAGAACAAGTATCCCCTACCGCTGATTGACGAGCTGTTCGACTAGCTACAAGGATCCAGTTGCTACTCCAAATTAGACCTAAGGCATGGGTACTATCAAGTGCAGATTAAAAAGGAAGATATCCCCAAGACGGCCTTCAACACTAGATATGGACATTATGAGTTCATAGTAATGGTGTTCGGGGTGACCAATGCTCCAACAGTATTCACGGACTTGATGCACGGAGTGTTCCGACCCTATCTGGACAAGTTCATGGTAGTTTTCATCGATGACATTCTGATTTACTCCAAGAGTCCAAAGGAGTATGCGGAGCATCTGAAGCTCGTATTGGAGAAGCTGTGGGAACACAAGCTGTACGCTAAGTTTAGCAAGTGTGAATTCTGGCTGGACAGTGTAGCATTTCTTGGCCATGTGGTGACTAAGGAGGGAATCAAGGTAGATCTAGCAAAGGTTGAAGCAGTGTTAGACTGGAAGCAACCAGAGAGTGTCACCGAGATTTGAAGTTTCTTAGGATTGGCTGGTTACTATAGGAGATTCATCAAAGGATTTTCAACGCTCACATCGCCTATGACACGGCCATTGAGAAAGGATGTTCTATTTCTGTGGAGTGAGAAATGTGAGCAGAGTTTCAAGAGTTGAAGCGAAGGTTGATGACAGCACCGGTATTGAGTCTGCTAGAGGAAGATAAGCCTTACGCGCTGTATACCGATGCCTCGAAAGAAGGATTGAGAGCAGTATTGATGCAAGACCGAAAAGTGATCTCTTATGCTACTTGGAAGCTGAGACCCCATGAAGTCAACTACCCTACTCACGATCTGGAGATGGCAGTGATTGTGTTCGCCCTAAAGAAATAGCGACACTACCTGTACGGAGCTAAATATGAAGTGTTCACCGACCACAAGAGTCTGAAGTACATCTTCATGTAGAAGGATCCGAATTTGAGGCAACGAAGATGGATGGAATTCTTGGAAGAGTACCGTTGTTTGATCAACTATCATCCCGGGAAGGCCAACGTTGCAGCTGATGCACTGAGCAGAAAAGTCGGAATGGCCAGACTAAGAGTGCAGGATATTCAAGTGGTTCAGGAAGTGTTGGTTAGAAGGGTGGAAGTGCAAGAGAAGAGAATCGTTGTTAGCAACCTAAAGTTGGTACCGGATCTAGGACGGGAAATCGTGGAAGCTCAACAAAGCAACGCAGAGTTTTAGCTTTTCAAGGACAAGGAGCTCAAGCGGTAAGGTAGTGAATTATGGCAAGACGAGGTGGGAGTTTTACATTTCAGGGATCGGTTGTGTGTACCCGGATAGTAGTGATTAAAGGACAGAATTTTGGAAGAGGCACACAAGAGCATGTACGCTATCCATTCGGAGGAAGTCAAGATGTACCAGGATCTGAAGAGGGCCTATTGGTGGCCCAGAATGAAGCGGGATGTGATCAAATACATCTCGACTTGTCTCACCTGCCAGAAAGTCAAAGTGGAGCACAAGAAGTCAGCGGGACTAATGCAACCATTACCAGTACCGGAATGGAAGTGGGAGGAGGTGACTATAGATTTTGTCATCGGACTTCCTATGTCAAGGACCCAGAAAGATGCCATATGGGTAGCGGTGGATCGATTGAACAAATCGGCTCATTTCATACTGGTGAATGTAAGAGACTCAATGGAGAAGCTGGCTCAGATTTATGTGCGAGAAATAGTCCGACTGTATGGAGTACCTTCGAGTATTATGTCTGACTGAGACCCAAGGTTTACATCTCGTTTCTGGGGTAAGTTTCAGGAAGCAATGGGGTCGAGTTTGAAGTTTAGTACGACGGCGTATTCGCAGACCGATGGGCAGTTAGAAAGGGTTATACAAATATTGGAGGATATGCTGAGGGCCTGTGTTTTGGATTTCAGGGATAAGTGGATCGAGAGTGTGCCGTATGTAGAACTATTATATAATAATAGATACCAATCTTCAATTGGGATGGCACCGTATGAGGCTTTGTATGGACGCAAGTGTGAGGTACCTTATACTGGAGTTGGTCAGAAGATGGTCACGTAAGTAGAACCAGAGAAGTCTGTGTCCAGGAGATGTTGGATAAAGTAAGGTTGATCAGGGAGAGGTTGAAGGCAACTTAGAGCTGACAGAAGAGCTATGTGGACAATCGGCGGAAAGAATTGGAGTTTCAAGTTGAGGACACCGTATTTCTGAGATTAACACCGAATAGGGAATCTTGAAGCATCCGAAGGGTGGAAAGCTGAATCCGAGGTATTTGGGGCCATTCCCGATAAAGGAAAGGATTGGATCGATAGTATACCGGTTAGACTTGCCAGATGGATTGATGGGAATTCATAATGTGTTTCATGTGTCACAACTGAAGAAGTACAATGCCGATCCCGGTCATGTCCTGAATAATGAGCCGTTGGTATTGTAACCCGATCTGAGCTACGTGAAGAAGCTCATGTGAATATTGGACCATGGTATCATGAATCTCCGGAACAAGCAGATATTGATAGTCAAGATTCAGTGGGAGCATTATGGCACGCGATGCCACATGGGAATTAAAAGAGTGGGTTAAGCGCAAGTATCCCGATCTGAAGTAGAAGTATGCCTGAATTTCGGGATGAAATTCTTCTAAGAAGGGGAGGATGTGAAACCCCAGCTAAAGCTAACCTTAGAGTAAGGGGGTTGGGATGCATATCATATTTTCTTGCATGCATAAATATATTTTTATATGATTTTATGTGCCTTGGATATGTGATTTGTAGTCTAGATGGCTTAATTGTGGTTGTTGAGTAAGAAGGGCAAAATAATAATTTTTGCTTGAGGTGAGAATAGGGAAATAGCTTGAAGATTAAATAGGAAAAATATTTAGGAGAGAAAATAAGAACAAGAGTTGTTGTGGTTTAGTGGTTAGAGTTTTGGAATTAATTCTTGAGGACTTGGGTTCAAATTCCATCATTGGAGCTTTAGCATAATTAAGTTTTATTTTTGTGTAGGAAGGGTATATTTCGGCCCTTGCATGATTTAGGGAAGAGTAGGAGTGTTGTTATAGGAGAGACATGATAGGAATGTCATAATCCTACTCTTGTACCCTAGAAAAACTTCTAAGGGACTCATACCCTTTTTAAGCTCTAGCTTTCCTTAATTCTTAGACAATTAGGTTGTTTGATTTATTCAAGCCAATTTTATTCCAGAAAAATTCCAGCAAATTGCTGTGGCTTTGAAGGTTTCAAAAATGTCCATATGAGTCATCTTGTTGGCCGAAAATGGGGAGGAGTTTTGGAAGGTTCCCAAGAAGAGAATTAATCTCCACGGTTAAACCTTCAAAACTCTAACCTAGCTGTGTACATTTTCTTCATATTGTAAACTAAAATTTGTCCAGCCTCTTGATCAGTCCAAGTGTTGAAAATTTTAGCCATCTCTTCCTCTCAAATTCTGCCAGAACAATGATCAATTCACTCAGCTTGAAGATTGAAAATCCCAGCCAAAACCGAGCTGCACAAAAACTGTGCGAACTAGGAAATTTTCTGGACAATTTTCGCGGCATTGGTGAGCCAAAACCAAGCTGTTTCTTCCATTATTTCACCCAGAAACTCAACCTTATTTTTCCTCCGTAAAGAAGGCTGGAAACCAACCTTGAAGGACCTTTGAATGGCCCTTCAAATCTTCTGCAAACTGACTGGAAAATGGCAGCAAAATCTGCCCAGAAATTTCTAGCAAACTTGCGAAAATCTGTTCAAGATTTTCCAGCTTTGTTCCTTCTTCAGCCTGTCCGAAACTTCCACCATTTTTCTGTACAAACTCCCCTTGAACAGACATGAACTGAACTTCATCATCTTCCCCAGCATGCTTCTCGAAAACCAGTCCCATGGATGTCCTAAAATATCTCCATCAATCACTCCAATCAAACCATTGATTGAAGTCCAAAATTTCAGCACTTTTTTTCAGCAACCTTCCATGAATTAAACCTCAAACAACTAGAAAATTCCTTCACTCTTGTACACCATATTTTCAGCCACTCTAAAGCTCCTTCAGCCGTCATTCATCTCAGCAAAAATCACAGATAAACAGCCGGCCATTGAAGCTTCCAAAAGCTCTCCATTGACCAAGATCTTCTTACCATATTTTGTTTCTAAAATTGATTTCCTAAAATATTCTTTTTGGATTTCAAACAACCAGCTTTCCTTTTCCTCTCAAACCAGAAAATTGAATTGCCAAAACCCTCTCAAACAATTCGGCCACCCTATTCCCACAGAATTTCGGCCAGCATCAACCAAATTCTTTCCATTCTCTCCAAACCAAGAGCACCTACTAGCATTCTCATGCCTAAGACCACTCCAAACCTCTCCAATCTTTTCCAAAAACTCCAGATCATACCTACTCAACCCCTTGAAACCACTTCTACAATTTTTAACATCAAATACCGAAATTAAAGTCTCTCTTGTGGATAAAAAACCAGAATTTTCTTGAAGGCTCAAGAACACCTTCAAGGTAAGCAAGATCAATCATCTCCATCTTCACTCAGCTTCAACTCCTAACGGATATATGTATATATATATACACTAATGAACTCTCTTTTTCTCTTTTCCTCTCTCTCTCTCTCTCTCTCGCTCTCTCTTTCTCTTTCTCTCTCTCTCTCTCTCTCTCCCTTGGCCGAATAGTTACTTCAACTATGGCCATATCTCTTTCTTCTCTCTTGGCAAATCAAGTCTCCTAAGAGTAAGGATTCCTTCGAAACTACTCTAAGGTAGTCATCCATCAAGTAAGCCTCTTCAACCTTCACTTTAAATTCTAGATTCATGTCTCAAGGATGATATTAGAAGCAGAGGGATTATGATTAGGGCTCGAGCATGTGTTGTTGTGATGGAGTTGACATTGAAGCATAAATAAATGTGTGTATATGATGGAGATGGGATTGATGCATGAGTTGATTGTCTTGGTTGAATTTTATGGTTTTGTTGCATGCTCTTCATGTCGTGAGTAGTGTGATTGAATAAGCATGTTAGAAATTATGTCACCTTTGGTGAATAGGGTTTATGTTCATGTATTCTTGTTAAGGCCGTGATTATGGTTATGTTAGTAGAGTTTGAATCATGTCTTCGTAAATTTAGATCTATGCCTTTATTCATAATTTGGATGTTTTGTTGATTGGTGTAGAGTGTATGTTCATGATTATGGTTAGCAATAGAAATTATGATCATGACCTTGTTGTCCCTAAGCTAATTTTATTCCATCAATAAAATGATTATTACTATAATTTCTTCTAGTGAGTTTCGAAAACCCTAGGAAAATGTGGATTTGGTCTCTTATATAAAATAATGATATTTTAGTCAAATAAATGATAGCTTTTATATAAGAAATAAAATATATAGATATTATATAAAATAAAATATATAGAAAATAATAATAAAGCCTTTTATATAAATATTCATAATAGGTAAAATATTAATTTTGTAAGTCTAATATTTAAAACTACCAATAAAATTTATTTATTATCTTTCAATCGAAACCATTAAAATTTACTTACAACTAATTTTAGTTACTAATTATTTTCTAAAAATTAATTATTAATAGATTATTATTTTACATAATACCACCTAGGACCCTTCATCAAATAAACTCTAATTTATTTATAGCAAGATTTAAACCTTCAACTTATTAGTACCTATTTCCCAAAACCCTAATTAGTTTAATACAAAACTAGACTTATCATATAAACTCTTTAATTATGGCTTATATTAACCCTAGGCGGGGTTAGGTCAGCTGTTGGAGACCTTTATTTTATCTCGAGCAAAGGATCAGGTAAGCTCCTGCATAAAACCTATTTGATGCAAAATGATTACTATGGCAAGCCAAATGTAGAGTGCGTGGAGACTCACTTCTATAAAGGCAATTGAGGATTATCTCTTTTCTCATTTCAGACAAACAAATTATTTGAAAATCAAGGGGCAATTTTACTCAAACCTTAGAGCTCTTTCTAAAACCAGATTTGTCCCCAGCTTTGGAAATCCATAATTGCCATTTTCAAGTGGAACTATGTTTTATTCATTTTCCACCAAGTGGAATAAATTACGTTGAGTACTCAATAAGGGTGGACAGCTAGGACTAGTCTTTGATGGGTTAAGGTAAGTCTCTTAGTGGGTGGCCACCTCTGAGGGGTATGTCCTCCCCGGATAAGCTGTCAGTTCAGTAGGTCGTGCCGGTCCGAACTAGCAAGTTTCAGTTAGGAGGACTGTGTGTTGCCGAAATGGATAACTGGTTTCGTTTGGGTGTAGAGAAGGAGGAGTATCTCACCCGGTAGGCTGATCACCTACTTTCGTCCGTCTGCACAAAGTGTTGTATTCTGATCGTTGCATGGTTATGGGGCCCAACATGTGGTAACCTATGACCACCTTTTGAGTGGTTGATTTTATTGAACATATATGGTTGGAAAAGCTAAAACTCCACTCTTGATTTTGACTATTATTTATTACTTGCCAGTATTTCTCTTATGAAGATTTTACATCTTGTATTCACGAAATGTTTTCACTAGACACTCAAAGCACACACGGACTTACTGAGATTTTTTTTTATCTCACACCCTTTTTACCATGATTTCAGGTCGATCCTACTATGGGGATGAGTAGCTAGTTGTTGCTTGTCTTGGAAGATTTTCTGATATTCATTTTGTGAAATGCTTTGGGAGTTGAGAGTGAACAATTTCTATTTTGGATTTGTTTTTGAATTCTTGGATTGTAATAATTTTTATGTTTAAAGTATTATTTTATTTCTATTATTCTGATTGTGTGACCTAGTTATAAAGACCCCATGTCCTTTGGACGGGGCGACATCCCCGGCCCTGTTGGGCCCAGGTAGTGGGGTGTTAAACTGTTTCTTCCACCTTTCCAACCAGTAATTCAACCTTGTCTTTCCTCCATAAAGAAAGCTGGAAACCAGCCTTAAAGAACCCTTCAATATCCCTTCAAAACTTCTGCAAGTTGGCTGGAATATGACAGAAAAATATGCACAAAAATTGCAACAAACCTCTTGAATGAACAAACAAAATTTCCAGCCTTGTTTTTTCTCTTCAACCTTGTCTGAAACTCACTCCAATTTTCTGTGAAACCAACCTTAGTCAGCCATGAACTGAACTTCATCATCTCCTCCATTGGTCTGCTCGAATGAAGCTCCATGGCTACCCATTAAATTACTCCATCAATCACTTTAATCAAACCTTCAATTGGAATCCAAAATTCCAGCAAATTATTCCGTGAAAACCTCCATGGATTTAGCTTCAAACAACTAGAAAAATCTTCCACACTTATCCTTTGAAATTCGGCCATTCTATAACCCATTCAAACATTATTCATCTCAGCAAAATCCCAGCCAAACCAGTCGGCCATTGAAGCTCCCAAAGACCTCTATCAACTAAGGTATTCTTACCATATTTGCTACCATAATTCATTCCATAAATTACTCCTTTTGAAATTCAAACAACCAGATTTCCTTTTTCTCTCAAATATGAAAATTCAATCACTAGAATTTCCCTAGCCATTCGGCCAACATCATTTAGTAGAATTTCGTCCAGCTCATCTCCATTCTCTCCAACCCACCAAGAACACCAAGAACACACACCACCATTCTCCAAGCCTAAGACCTCTTTAAACACCTTCAATCTTCTCCAAAAACTCTAGATCACATCTACTCAATCTCTAGAATCCATTTCTACAATTTATAACATCAAACGCTGAAATCAAGGTTCCACTTTTGGATAAAAAAAACTAGAATTTTCTTGAAAACTCAAGAACACTCTCAAGGTAAGCATGAACGATTATGTTCAACTTCCTTCATCTTTGACCTTTAATAGAATATACTAACAAACTCTCTCTCTCTTTCTCTCTTTCGGCCGAAATGGTTACTCCAACCATGGCCATTTTTCTTCTTCCTCCTTGGATGGATCAAGCCTTCCAAGTGTGAAGATTCTCTTGGGACTTCTTCAAGGTAGTCATCATTCAAGTAAGCCTCTTCAATCTTCTCTTTAAATTCTAGATTCATGTCTTTTGGATGTTGTTGGAAAAGGATGGAATATGTTGGAGATTGAGCATGTGTTTATATGATGGAGTTGGGATTGAAGTATGAGGATAAAAGTGTTTATGTGATGGAGTTGGGATTGATGCATGAGAATGATTTGTCTTGGTTGAGTTTTATGATGTTTTAGGGTTTGTTGCATGATCTTCATGTCGTGAGTTAGTGTGGATGATTAAGCATGATAGATATTATGTCACCTTTGGTGAATAGGGTTTTATGTTCTTGTATCCTTGTTGAAGCCATGAATATGATTATGTTTAGTGGAGTGTGGATCATGTGTTGGTAGATATGGATCTATGCTTTTATTCATGATTTGGATGGTTTGTTGATTGGTGTAGAATGTATGTTCGTGATTATGGTTAGCAATAGGAATTATGATCATGACCTTGTTGTTCCTAAGCTATATAAGTTAGCCAATTTTATTTCATTAATAAAAATTAATACTATATATTTTTTTTCTAAAGATTTTGAAACCCTAAGAAGATTTGGAATTGGATTGATATATGAAATAATGATATTTTAGCCAAATTCCTGATGTTCTTTATTACAAATAAAATATATAAATATTATATATAATAATAATATTTAAATAAAGCCTTTTTTATAAACAATTATGATAGGTAAAATATTAATCTTGTAAGTCATATATTCATAAATACTAATAAAATTTATTTATTAATAAAAAAAGTTTTAAAATTTACTTAGTAATAATTTTATTTACCAATTATTTTCTAACCATTAATTATTAATAGATTATTATTTTTAAATGTTATCATCTAGGATCTAGGACCCTTCATCAAATAAACCCTAGTTTATTGATAATAAGATTTAAACCTACGACTTATTAGTAACCATTTCACATACCCTAGTTATTTTATTATCAAGGTAGATTTATTCTATAAAATTCTTTTTGGAATTTAGCCTTAAAGTTTGGGACACTAGGGTCATGATTGTAGTAAGTTGAGTTAGGACTATTTATGAAAGTAAATTTTGGCTTGAGTTTAATTATGGCTTTTGTTTACTCCAGGCGGGGTTAGGTAAGCTTTTGGGGATATTTGATTTATCTCAAAGCAAAGGATCAGGTAAGCTCTTGTATAAAACTTGTTTGTTGTAAAAGGTTTACCATCGGAATCTGCTTTTTCCGGAGAGTCTTGATACTTCGGTCCAATATCCTTCGGGTTTCTCCATATAGCTCAGGTCGGGTTGTAGCACTAACGACTCATCGTTTAACACATGTCTGGGATCAGCATTGTACTTCTTCAACTGCGATACCTGGAATACGTCGTGAATTCCCGTCAACCCATCTAGCAACTCCAATCGGTACGCCAACGGCCCAATTTTCTCTTTTATTGGAAACGGACCCAAATATCTCAGATTCAGCTTTCCCCCTTTCGGGTGCTTCAGAATTCCCCTGTTTGGTGTCAGTTTTAGGAACACACTGTCTCCCACCCGAAATTCTAACATTCTCCGCCTATTGTCTGCATAACTCTTTTGTCGACTCTGGGCCGCTTTCAACCTTTCCCTAATTAACTTGACCTTGTCCGACATTTCCTGAACATAGACTTCTCCTGATTTACTTTTATGTCCATCATCTGACCAACTCTAGTATAGCGGTACTTGACACTTACGTCCATATAGAGCTTCATACGGAGCCATTCTAATCGAAGCTTGATAATTGTTATTGTATGATAACTCGGCATACGGCACACTTTCAATCCACTTATCCCTGAAATCTAATACATAGGCTCTCAGCATATCCTCCAATATCTGAATAACTCTTTCTGACTGTCCATCGGTCTATGGATGCGTCGTCGTACTGAACTTCAGACTAGAACCCATTGATTCTTGAAACTTACCCCATAATCAGGATGTAAATCTCGGATCACTGTCGGACACAATACTTGAAGGCACTCCGTGTAATCTGACTATTTCCCGCATGTATGTCTGAGCCAACTTTTCCATTGAATCCCTTACATTCACGGGCAAGAAATACGCCGACTTGGTCAGTCGATCCACCACTACCCATATGGTGTCCTTTTGGCTCTTGGCCATAGGGAGTCCGGTCACGAAGTCCATGGTCACCTCTTCCCATTTCCATTCCGGTACTGGCAACGGTTGTAATAATCCTGCCAGCTTTCTGTGCTCCGCTTTGACCTTCTAACAAGTTAAGCACGTTGAGACATATTTAACTACGTTTCGCTTCATCTCGGGCCACCAGTAAGACTTTTTCAGATCATGATACATCTTAACCTCTCCATGATGAATGGCGTACTTGCTCTTATGCGCTTCCTCTAAAATTCTGTTCCTCAACTGGTGCTCCTCGGGTACACACAAACGATCTCGGAAGTACAACCCTCTGGCTCCGTCCTGTCGGAATTCACTGCCTTGCCGTTTAAGCTCCTTATCCTTGAAAAGCTGACATTCCGCATTACTCTGCTGGGCTTCAACAATCTCCTGCCTTAGATTTGGTATGAGCTTCAGGTTGCTAATAATAATCTTCTCTTCTTGCACTTCTGCTCTTCTGTCCAACACGTCCTGAACTACCTGGACCTCCTGTACCCTTAGCCTGGCCATTCTGACTTTCTAGCTCAGGGCATCAGCAATGACGTTGGCTTTCTCGGGGTGGTAGTTGATAGGACAACGGTACTCTTCCAGAAATTCCATCCATCTTCGCTGCCTCAAATTCAAGTCTTTCTGGGTGAAGATGTACTTCAGGCTTTCATATTCCGCTCCATACAAATAGTGTCACCATTTCTTTAATGCGAACACAATGGCAGCCAGCTCTAGATTATGCGTGGGATAATTGACTTCGTGCGGCTTCAGTTTTCGAGAAGCATAGGCGATCACCTTCCTATCTTGCATCAAAACTGCTCCCAAGCCTTCCTTCAAGGCATCGGTATATAGTGCGTAAGGTTTATCTGCCTCCGGTAAACTCAACATAGGCGCTGTCATTAACCTCCGCTTCAACTCTTGAAAACTCTTTTCGCATTTTTCGTTCCAAACAAAGGGTACATCCTTTCTCAGTAGCCGGGTCATAGGAGATGCTAGCGTTGAAAATCCCTTAATAAACCTCCGGTAGTAGCCAGCCAATCCCAAGAAGCTTCGAATCTCGGTGATGTTCTCTGGTTGCTTCCAGTTTGATACGGCTTCAACCTTTGCTGGGTCTACTTTGATCCCCTTATTGGTCACCACGTGACCAAGGAATGCCACACTATCCAACCAAAACTCGCACTTGCTAAACTTGGTGTAAAGCTTGTGCTCCCTTAGCTTTTCTAGTACCAACTTCAAATGTTCCGCATGGTCCTCCGGGCTCTTAGAGTATATAAGTATGTCGTTGATGAAGACCACCACGAACTTATCTAAGTCGGGCTGGAACACTCGATGTATCAGATCCATAAAAACCACAGGTGCGTTGGTTACCCCGAAAGGCATCACCACAAACTCATAGTGACCATATCTTGTATTAAAGGCCGTCTTAGGAATATCTTCCTCTTTTATCCTCACTTGATAGTAGCCTTGCCTCAAATCCAGTTTAGAGTAACAATTGGACCCTTGCAACTGGTCGAACAGCTCGTCAATTAATGGCCGAGGATATTTTTTCTTGATGGTCAGGTTGTTCAAGCCCCGGTAGTCAATACACTACCTTAGAGTCCCGTCCTTTTTCTTTAGAAATAGCACAGGTGCTCCCCAGGGTGACGTGCTAGGTTTGATATAGCCTTGCCTCACCAACTCCTCTAGCTGCTCCTTTAATTCCTTCAACTCCGCCAGTGCCATATGATACGGGGTTCGAGACACCAGTTCCGCTCCTGGGACTAGATTAATAGTGAACTCAACCTCTCGTTTGGGAGGTAGAGAAGTGAGTTCCGCAGGGAACACATCGGGAAAATCTTTTACCACCTCGGTATCCTCCAGAGTGCACTGGTCCTTCGGCTTGTTTATCACATAAGCCAAATATCCATGACATCATTGCCTCAACAATTTCCGGGCTTTTGCCCCAGCTATCAAAAACTTCAATTCTTTTACTTTCTTGCCATTGAACTCCAACATATCACATCCTGGTCTAATGAACTGAACTGACTTATTCTTACAGTCTACTCTAGCACCATGCTTCGCTAACCAATCCATTTCCAATATTAAATCATAATCATCAATAGCTAAGACTATTAGATCTCCCTCCAAGCTTTCTCTCCCTACTTTAACTTTACAATTCTGCACATACCGATCCGCTTGCACCATTTTCCCCAAAGGCGTACTTACTATCAAGGTAAAAGGTAGTTCTACTCCATCCCAACCCAATTGATATGCACAATTCTTATTTAAATAGGAATGGGCAGATCCAAGGTCTATCAATGCATTAACGGAACGACCTTGGATAGAAAATGTACCTTCCACTACTGTTGCATCAACTCCAACCTCCTCCCGGTTGAGAGCGAAAACTTTTGCTTTCACCTGCGGCTTCTGCGTTCCACTCCCGGAAGCTTCCGAGGTATTGGCTCGATTGGGCCCCGAGTTCTGAGCTGGGTTCCCCTGCCCGATCCGGAGAAGTTTAGGGCAGGTGTTCCGCAGATGATTCGGGTCTCCGCAGTGGTAGCACTTCCGCTCAACTCCTTTGGACCAACAATTTTTCTCAATGTGGCCCCTTTCCCACAGTGTCGGCATAATGGAAGATTCTGCGCTGGACCAACCGGTGCTGTTCAGGCTTGCTTTCCCTGATTCTGCCATTGCTGGTTGGCAGGACGCTTGTTAGGTTGCTGCCTCTAAAAAGGTCTTGGTGGCGGTCTTGTCGGTACGAACGGTCATGAAGCCAATCGGTTGCGATCTTCATTCTCAGTACGGGTGGCTGCATCCACAGCCCCCGAATAAGTCACCAGTGGAGAGGGTGCTAACGCCCTTCTTAACTGTTGCCTTAATCTCTTAACAAATTGCCTTGTTCTGTTCTATTCAGTATCCACCAGCCTCTTGCAGTACTTTGACAGTTGCTTGAACCGGGCTGCGTATTGGGCTACCGTTAGGCTTCCCTGCTTTAGATTCTGGAACTCATCTTCCCGTTTCTCCACTATCCACTGAGGGATATATTCTACCCGGAATGCTTCCACAAAATTAGCCCATGTCCAGTCTTGGTCAATCATCTCCCGTCGTCCTGAACCTTTTGCCACCACGCCCGAGCTGGACCCCTCAGCCGGAACGCAGTGAACTTCACCATTCGCTTCTCCGTGTACTGGAGCGTGGCAAAGATGTCCTCCATTTGTTCCACCCATTTCTCCACTTTCTAGTCTTGTTCGGCCACCCCCAAGAAAATAGGAGGTTGAAATTTCAGAAACCGCCCCAATGCCTCGTCTTCCCCTTTCGGATTTCTTCGCTCTGTCAAGGTTTGCAGAATCTCCATCACTTTGTGGAACCCTTGTGTTATAGTTACGCTAACTGGCTCTTCCGATCTTATCTCCGGTCCCATTTCTGGCTCCAGTTTGTTCTCATCCCCCCGGTTCGGTGATGGCATCTGAGTCGCATCAAAATCTGGTGTCACGGGCTCCGCCTCAGGAACCCTTTTGCCGGATATGGCTGCGCGACGTCTGGGTGCCATTCTAAACCATTCCCCAAATAGTGAGTTTATGCATTAAAGTTTAAAATATCCAAATTGAGCATGCATTCACATTCAACGTTAAGCGGAAGAAAATTAGATGCAAATTTTATATGAAGAATTGCATATAAGTTTTTTTCAAAACTTAGAGTACCCTAGGTACCCTTATTTGCATCAATTTTTAAATAAAGTAATAAAGGTGAATGGACTCCTAGCATAGGAGTTTATTGAAAATTGCAAATAAAACGCCCTAAACATAACAGAACTGGGCTTCTCTAATCCTCATCAGAATCTTCAATGTCGGCATCATATAACCACCCCCCGGAATTCCTAGTGAAGTCCATCCCAGCCCCACTTGCGAACCCATCTATGGGCTCCTTCCCGGGTCTCCTAGAACTCTCCCCGGTCTCAACTTGATTGGGTGGGGTTACAAAGGAAGGTCTAGGTGGAGATTCATAATCTATCTCCCCTGGGTCATCACTGTCAGCAGTCAAGTCAACTATGGGGCTAGGAGGGAGGGGAACATATTCCATGTCTATCTCCTCGTCTTCACTGTCGGTAACCAGGTCGATCATGGGTATTGGAGGTGGCTCAATGATCTGGACCTCATCATCACTACTATCATCCAGGGCAATGATTGGCTGGGGTGCAGGCTGAGGCACTGGTAAGTCTTCCGGGTAGATAGGAATGGGAGGATGCCATTGCTGCCCTTTCCTTGCAGTTCTAATCATTCTAACCATCCTACAGCATAAACAAGATAGGTCAGATAAAAGATTTGAACTTATTAAATCAAAACATGTACTATCAATACTTGCCTAAACCTAGTCTCTGATACCACTTGTAACACCCCACTACCTAGGCCCATCAGGGCCGGGGATGTCGCCCCGTCCAGAGGACATGGGGTATTTATAATTAGGTTACATGAAAATAAAATAGAATAAAGACTTTAAAATTAAACTTGTTACAACTCAAAAGATAAGTGCTGGAATAAATCCAAATAAACTGTTTGCAATAATCTCTCAAAACATCACATAAAGTAAATAACATTAGTGTTCAAAGCATAGGCAACTTCTAGCTAATGACCTCCACAGTAGGATCTTCCTGAAAACATGGCGTAAAAGGTGGTGAGATAAGAATCTCAACAAGCCCGTGTGTGCTTTGAGTGTTTCAGGTAAAATAATTCATGTATATAAGTTGTAAAAGTTTCATAAGAGAAAGGTACTGGCAAGCAATAAATAAGTATTGAAAATAAAGAGTGCTGTTTCACTTTTCAAACCATACATGTACACCATAAGTACAACCACTGAAATGAGTAGCCATGGGTTATCACACGTTGGGCCCTATGACTAAATAACAGTCAGAATGCCACACTTTGTGCAAGCTGACCAAAGGTAGGTGTACAGCCTACCGGGTGAGATACTCCTCCATCTCTACACCCAAACTTACCGGTTGTCCACTCTGAAACACACAGTCCACATGACTGAAACTTGCTAGCTCGGACCGGTATGACCTACCGGACTGGCATCCTGTCCAGGAAGGACTCACCCCTCAGAGGTAGCCACCTACTGAGAGACTTACCCTAACCCTTCAAAGACTAGTCCTGGTGGTCTACCCTTATTGAGTACTCAACGTTGATTGTTCCACTTGGGAGAAAATTGATCATACTTTGCTTTATTTGGAAATAGCAATTAAGGATTTCTAAAAGTCTTGTCAAAGTTGAGTATTAGAAAAAGTTTAGCATTTTTTATAAAACTGCTTGTTTAACTTTGAAATGATTTGCTTGACTGAAATAAAAAGGGAAAACAGTCCTTAATTGCCTTTACAAAATAAATGTCCATATACATCATATTTGGCTTGCCATGATAACTTTTTGGTCTTCACAAAACTCCATACTGGAGCTTACCTGATTCTTTGCTTTCTCAACTCAAACATCTTCCAAGGCTGTCATAACCCTGCCAGGGGTAAACATAAAACATAAGGTTACATTCGAGCTATACCTGCCTTACATAAATAATTTCTTAGCTCAACTAGTTACAACCATGACTAGCCATGACCCTAATGTCCTAAGCTTTAAGGCTAGGTGATAAAGAATTTTATAAAATAAGTTTTAGTTGATAAGTTAAAATAACTTGGGGTTCTAAAATAATTGCTAATAAATTATAGACCCAATTAATAATTCTTGAGTGTTATTTTTAATAAATAAACTAAGGTTTGAATATTAAGTCCTAAATAATATTAATAAATGGTGATTTTAAAATAGCTTTATTATAAATAAATAATAAATTACAAATAATCTTTAATTAATTTTTAAATAGATAATAAATAATTAGCAATAAATAAAATTAATAATGAATGAATTATTTCAAAATTTAATTAATAAATAACAAATAGATTTTAATATAAATAATATTTTATTTATTATAAAAGATTTATTACTATATACATTATTTTTAATAAAGGATCTCATTTATTTGATAAAGAAAATATTAATATTTTAATTAATAAACCAATCCAAATCTTCCTAGAGTTTCGAATTTTATAAAGAAAAATATAGTAGTAATTCTATTTAAGGTAATCAAATTTGTTAATAAAAATAATCTAGACTTAACATGAAAATACTTTTTCACCATGATTTTCTTATTGCTAGAAAGGATTCATGAACACATTCTCCAACATCAAATAATAAACCAATCATTCATGTACACATGCTTGACTTATCACATGCTATCACAAGGCTAACTTCCTCCTAGGCATAATCACCAATCATGGCTTCAATGAAAAAATAAGAACACAAAAACCTAATCACCTTTGGTGTCATGGTCTCTAACATGCTTCAATCATCCATAAAATTCATTAAGCATGAAGAACATACATTGATTCAAAAGAAAATTCATACAACTCAGTCCTATACAACAATCATCATGCCTTAACTCCATCCCCTTAATCCACATGCATATACTCAATCCCTTATCCATATTTCATTCTTCCTATCAATATCTAAGAGACATGACTGTTGAATTAAAAGAAGGATTAAAGGAAAATACTTGATTCGATGAACACTTCGATGAAGAATTAAGAAGGTCCACGCGATTGAGAGCCTTGAATGATCCAACGGAAAAACGGCCATGGTTGATGGTTGATCAACCATTTTGGTTGGAAGAGAGAGAGAGAGAGAGAGAGAGAGAGAGAGAGAGAGAGAGAGAGAGAGAGAGAGAGAGAGCATTAGAACAGTACAATCGAATGGAAGAAGATGAACAAAAAAGTTGCTCTTGACTTACCTTGTTGATGTTCTTGAGACCTTCAAAGAAAAGTTAATTTTGATCCGCGCGAAAATTCTTATTTGCGTGGTTTTGCGTTATAAATACCAGAAATGAAGTTTAGAGATTAAATGGAAGTGATTTGGAGTATTTGAGAGTGATTGGAGGTGTTTAGAGTAGGGTTAGGCTTGAAGAAGGTTAGTGTGTGTTCTTGGTGTTCTAGGTGAAAATGGAGAGAATTTGAGAAAATGCTGCACAAATTCTGGTAGAGGGCTAGCCGAATGGTCTAGAGTGAATGAGGGTTTCGGTTTTCAGCAAGAAGGAGAGAGAATGATCAAATTTTATTTGAAATTTAAATGGAGGAAATGGTGGAGATGTTTAAGGTAAGAGATTAGCTAATGGTGTTTGTTCAATAAAGGTTTCTATGCTCTCCAATGGTGTCGGCTGAACAAGGTGGTCTTGCTGAAATGATTGAAGGTTAATGTTGCTCCAAGGCTGGCCGAAATTCAGTCTTAAATGGCTGAGGGAATTCTGGTTTATTTGCTTAATTCAAGAGTGTTTTAATGGAGTAAAATGCTGGAATTATTTGAAGTTTCAAAAAGAGTTTAAATTGAGTGATCTTAGGATTGTTTTGAGGTGTGGCTATGGAGTCCATATGCTCAAGGTAAGTGTGGGGTTCATGGTGTTCAGTTTATAGCTGATCAAGGACCAATTCTACAGAAGTTGAAGGGTGATTTTCGGCCTAGGCTTGAAAGAAGCAAAACTGGAAAAAAAAATAATTCTGGTTTCATGGTTCAAGGGTTTCGAAGGGCTGCAGAATTTATGTGCAGAATTTCTGCACACCTTCAACCCGATTTGCAGCTGACTCTTGAGGGAGTTTGAAGGTCTTTCTAAGGTGGTTTTTCAGCCTTCTTCCTGGAGAAATATAGAGGAGTTCTGCTGGCTTGAAGATGAATCAAAACAGCTTCATTTACTTGGTTGAAAGCTTCGAAAATGACCAGAATTTTCCCTGGTTTTGTGCAATTTGTGCAGTCCGAAAATTGCACAGATTTTCCAGCCTTCAAGCCACATAAAATGACCATTTTTTTGGCAGAAAATGAGTGGGTTTACTGGCTGAATTTTCAAAGAAACGGTCTGCAAATGTTCTGGAAAATTTCCAGATTTTCCTTTACTAGAAGATGAACAACATGAAGGTGAGTTTGAAGGAGCTATCATGGTGATTGATTTTCTCTTGGAAACCCTTCCTATTTCTCCTCCTATTTTCGGCCAACTTCCCATCCTCCAAAGCTGATTTTCGAAATTCAAGGTGGAGGGATTATCACATAATTTTTTTGGAATTTAAAAGAAAGGATTTAATGGTTTTAAATTATAAAGATGTTAGGACAAACTAGAGGTAATAAAAAGACAATAATTCCTCTAGAATTCTTTTAGGACATGAGGATAAGATTAGGACATTCTCTTCATGTCTCCCCTAAGACAACATTCCTATTTCCATGAAATGCAAGAAAACAAAAATTCAAACTTAGTTAAGATAATCATGACAAAAGCTTAAATGATGGGATTTGAACTCATGACCTTAGAAATTAATTCACCAAGCTCTAACCACTAAACCACACTAATTCTTGTTCTTATTTTCTCACCCACATATTCTTCTTGTTTAATTCCCAAGCTATGTTCCTAATTTGACCTCAAGCAAAATTACCATTTTACCCATCCTACTTGATAAGCATAACTAAGCATTTTAACCTATAATCCACAACTCTACAGCACATAAAATCATTCAAAAACATATATATTCATGCAAAATAATATGATATGCATCCCGATCCCCTTACTCTAGGGTTGGCTTTAGGTGGGGTTTCACAAGAACGATCAGGATATCACACATTGTGCATTCTGATACAAGGTGGGTGTACGGCCCACCGGGTGAGATACTTCATCTCTACAGCCAAACTTACCGGTTGTCCACTCCAAAAATAAACAATACACCTGAACTGTACCACTAGCTCGGACCGGCTTGACCAAAAGAATTGTCATCTTGTTTAGGCAGAGTTCACCTTTCAGAGGTGGCCTCCTGCTGAGAGACTTACCAACCCTTCAAAGACTAGTCCTCATAGTCTACTCTTATTGAGTACTCAACGTTATGTTTATTCCACTTGGGAAAAGTAAAATCAATTAAGTGTTTTCTTTGAAGTAGCAATTATGATTTTCAAACAACCTTAGGTAAAAATTTATTTAAAGAAAATTTATTTTTTTGCTTGGAAAATTATTTGTTTGACTAAAATTATTTTATTTTAGAAGAAGGAATAAATTGTCCATAATTGCATCCCAAAATACATCTTCCACGGCAATCTGTGCATTTGACTTGCAGAAGCGCTTTTGTTCACAAATATCTTTATGTAAGGACTTACCTGATCTCTTTTGCTTTCCCTGACAAAGTAGTCCCCCAAGTTGGGTTCAAGGCAATTTAGCCCTACTTGGGGTAAATATAGGGTATAAGTCACAAATGGTTCACAACCAAGTAACAACTATGTAAATAAATAACTCCTAACCTAACATACTTAAGCTCAACTAATCAACAACAACGCCCAATTATGATAATAATGTTTTAGGAGTTCTAAAATTAATTAACAAGGTATTTTAAGGGTTTATTATTAATTTATAGAATAAGAATAATTTAATATAACAATATTGATAGGTGTTATAAATAATAACTAAGTATAGACAAACGTATTAGTAAGAATATTAATAATAACAATAATAATTTAAAAAGATATTAATATTAATTAATTCTAATATATATTAATGTATGTATGCATATATATATATATATATTTTCTAATAATGTTTTAATAAAAATATTACTATATGTTTTTTTTAATAAAATAATAATATTAAAAGTAATTTTGAATTTTGAAAATAATAATGTTGATCGAAATTAATAAATTAAATCAAATAATAAAAATAAAAAATAATAATAAAAATAGTAGTAGTAGTAGTAGTAGTAGTAGTAGTAGTAGTAGTAGTAGTAGTAGTAGTAGTTGTTGTTGTTGTTGTTGTTGTAGTATAATTTTTAATGACCATAGTGATTCATACGCACATATATTCAATAAATAGAATGTTGATTTGTGCAAAAATAGAATTGTAATAGTGTTTATTACAACAAGGGTGGTACTATACCAATAATAATATTAGCAAGGTATTTAATGTCAAATATAGCATCATAGGAATATAAGCAAAGCAATGGCAGTAATATCTCCACCATTTATCAAAACATCCATACTAGTGATATAAAGCCTCAAATCACAATGTACTAATTAACATAAAATGATCTTAAATCTCAAATCATAATCCAACAATAATGCATAAGCCTTAATACCCATCTCGATCTTCATATCTTAAAGTTATTCCTTTCATACCCACATGCATATTTCCATCCCAACAATATTAAATCACATAGTAATTCCATCATCTAATAGTCTTGAGTTCGAAAATAAGAAGGTTATAGCAAAATACTTGTTTAATGATCGTTGAAGTCGAAGGTGTTGTCTTGTAAAATGAAGAACATTGAGTGCTTTGATGAGTCCTCTAATGATTAAGGTTGGTCAAGGGTGGCCGCCAAAGGATCGGCCAAGAGAGAGAGAGTGAGTGAGAGATTAAGATTGTGAAGAAAAAAAAGATGAAGAAGAGAAGAAGAATAAGATGATTGAATCTATTTTACCTTTTTGGTGTTCTTCTTATCTTAAACAAATAAAACCCGTTTGATCTGAATGAAGGATCAACTTTGGTTGTTTTAGTGTTATGGAGTATACTAAGGGTGAGTATAGATTGAATCTTCGTTAATTTGCGATATTTGGAGTGATTTGGGATTATTAGAAGTAACTAATGGTTGAAGAAGTATAGTGTATCTTCTTGGTAACACAAGCGGAAGTTGAGAGAAGAAGGTGAGTTTGCTTTGGTGAGTGATGGCTGAATAGCTTTGCTAGAAGGGAGAATTTTGGTTATCCAAGGGGAGAGAGAGACTAGAGCTAATTTGAATTTCAAAATGAGGGAAAAGTGGAGGTTTTTGAGGTATAGGATTTGCCAAGAGTGATTTCTTCTTGAAGGTCTCTAGGCCTTCAATGGCAGTTTGCTAGTTTAGCTATGTCTTGGTTGTGAAATGGAGGATTATTCCAGCCCTAGTGCTGGCCAAAAATGGCTGTACAATAGGAGTAAAATTCTGGTTTTACTAGCCTAGTTAGGTGAGAGTTACAGGAACAAAATATGGCATTTAATTTTCAAGTTTAAAAAGTTTTGAATGGAGTGAAATTAGGAGACGTTTGAGGTGGTTTAATGGAGTTCTAATAGCCAAGGTTGATGAAGAAGACAAGATGTTCAACCGTGGTTTCAAGGTGGCTGAAATGATGAAGAGAATTGAAGAAGAAACCGGTTTTTACCTTTGCTATACTAGCTGGGGAAATTTTTTTTGGAATTTAGTTATAAGAACTCATAGAGTCTAGGATGATTTGTTAGCAAACATTTGAATTATTCTGAATGGATTTGTAGCTGTAAAATAGGATTGTTTCAAGGTCTATTAATAGTGGTTTATTAGCCATCATCTTGAAGAAGAAATAGGAGAACTTTAGATGGTCTTATGCATGGGTTTATTGCTCAATTTGCATGGCTAAAACCCTTGGTAGTTTGCTGGAAAATTTTCTGGTTTGGTGAAGCCATAATAGCTGCAAATTTCCAAGGATTTAGCTTCCTACTTACACGAAATGGTTGTTTGCTAGCAAGAAAAGAATAGGTAAATGTACTGCATTTTTTCAGAAATCCAGCCAAGAGGAAGAGCTGGAAAAAATTCCGGTTTTGTGCCAAAACAAGAACAAGCAAAATATAGTTCTTTGGAGAAGAAACTATGGTGATTTAATTGGAAAACAACTAGCTATTTTCTCTTCTATATTTCAGTCATCTATCCTCCCAAGAGCTAGAATTTTCTTTCAAAAATTCAAGTCCAAGATTATCCAAGACATTTTATAAGGAAATTAGAAGAATTAAAGAAATAGGAATATTTTAAATTCAAATAGGCTAGGACATGGATTGCTAAAATGACGGAGATTAGAATTCCTCTAGATTTTCTTTTAGGACAAGATCACATGATTAAAATATTGCCATTGGGTCTTCCCCAAGACAACATTCCTAGTTTCATGGAATGTAAGAAGACAAATTCAAATATTAGTTAGGATAATTTAAAAAATACTTAGTTAATGGGATTTGAATTCAAGACCTTAGAAATTAGCCATATCCACTTAACTATATCAATTCTTGTTCTTATTTTCCCAACCTATTTCTTTTCCTTTATATATCTCAAGCCTCTTCCTAATTCATCCTCAAGTGAAATTCCTTAATTACCCTCAACACTCAACAAGCCCAAATAAACCATACAACCCATATATAACAATTCTAAGGGACATAAATTCACCCAATAAAGATATTTTTATGCAATATGACATGAAATGAAACCCCCATCCCTCTAATTCTAGGGTAGGTTTAGGTGCGGATTGTTGGGGATATGCCCTAGAGTCAATTTGTACTTATACAATTGTCATTATGTTTTATATAATAATATGAGGCTTTCCTTTCCATGAATAGTGAGTTTTGTTTTGTTGGTCATCAAGTACGTGACTTGATAGTAAAACCCTACAATGAATACAATGACTATTCTAAAACTGTCCCTGATTGATTATTATTATTGGAATAATAATAAATTAAGATTAGTATGTTTGTGACTTGATGGCTATGTTTTACTGGCCATGGATATTTGTGATATCGAGTCAAGACATAAATAAATATTAGAGAACATTGTATTGGACATGACCCACTGTGAGAGTACTTCATGGAATATGTCATAAGTACTCTCTAGCCATAATAATATTGAAAGTCCTTCGACCTAAATTCATCATAGTTTCTTACTTGATAAATTCTATATTTTGACATTGTCTAAAGTTGTCTTTAACCAGATAATAAATTAGACTACTCGTTGGATATAGAATAAATCGGGGAGAGGAATATGATTGATTGTGAAGGAATTTGTCCCTCTCGATTATGGGAGAGATATCCATGGGCCCCTTGATAAGTTAGACTGTTAAAATGCATGGCCGTGCTCAAATATATCAATCTAAGATATTGATATCATTTGTTTGAACAGTCTACTATGAAATCAAGAAATAATTGATTAAGCTTAATAAGGATGACATGCTCCGTGCCTTATGCTTAATCTGGATATCGTGTGACAAAAGGACTAAATATAAAATGATGGTTTGGTTCAAAGAGATCACCGATCTTCATTTAACCTGGATAGTTATAATGTTTTGCTAGAAACCGCTTATAACTTGTGGGCCATTTAAATATGATTTAGGCACACTGCCAGTGTTAAATGAACCTATAGGGTCACACAATAAGCGAACTTGTTAGGTTATTTTTCTGGTGACCAGGTTCGATGAATCTGGATGATATCCAGATTATAAGAATCTGACTCGGTAAAATAATTAGTTAAATTACCGAGATAATGGCAGAATCTTATCATATCAGTTTTAATTTAATTTGAATTTAAATTAGAATATGATAAGATATTATTACGGTTGGACTCTAAGAGGTTCGAGGGTTTTTTTTTAAGAAAACCCTAGCCGTCTTTCAAGTCCAATTTTTCGGTTGAGAACATTCGTGCCATTCTCTACCAGAGAAAAAAAAACCTCTCAAACCCTAGGCGCTAGCACTCCCCGGGTATCGAGTGAGTTTGCGGTGTGTATCCGATAGAGGAAGTTCGCATACTGCAGCGTCTGGTGATTGTTCGGGTTGAACGTACAACAGCGCAACCAGAATCGAAGGATTTCGATTACAGCAACCAGAGGTAATTCTTAAAGCTTAGATCTTCTTAATCATTTACTTGGGTCCTCGGGAGGGATTCGTAGATATTTTCCGCGTTTAGGAGTCCACGAATCCCAACACGGATTTACATCTTCCTATTCTTAGAAGAATTTCGCTACGAAATTCAGCACGTATCTTTCTCTCAAGTCGCGATATTTTTGGTTCATCCATTCTTCAGCTTCCTACATGGCATCTTATGCACCGACATGCTGACCTCAAATTAAACCCATAGATATTTAGAACTTTGCTCAAAACCACAATATAGACCTCGGGTCTTGGTCAGAGACGATACTTGAGTGTACTCCATGAAACTTGCCACTTCCCATACATATGTCCAAGCTAACTTCTCCATAAAGTCCTTTATATTTATAGGGATAAAATGCGCTATCTTCATCAGCCGATTAACCACTACCCAAATGGCATCATTGTGGTTCTTTGACATAGGCAAGCCGGTGATGAAGTCTATCGTTACCTCCTCCTATTTCCATTGTGGTATTGGCAAGAGTTGCAATAATATAGCTGTCTTATTGTGTATCGTGATGCTCCTCTAAGCCTTTCACCTTTGATATCTTCTTATTCTAAAGAGTCTTAATGCTTTGATTTAGAATCTCAATCGGCTTCCCCATGTAACTCAAATCAGGTTGCAATGACAAAGGCTTGTCGTTAAACCATGTTCCTGATCAGGATCGTACATCTTTAGCTGAGATATATGAAACACGTCTTGTAATCTTGTCAAGATGTTTGGTAAGTCTAATCTATAGATGACCGTCCCAACATTCTCCTTCTATCAGTCGCATAGATCCTCTATCGACTCTGAGTCACGTTTAGTTCTTCTCTTGTTACTTTTACCATGTCTGCTATTTCTTGAACACAAACTTCACTAGATTTTATAATCTGCTTATCTTCTATTTATCCCTACTATAATGGCACTTGACATGCCTGGCTTTGCATCGTTTCATATAGGCAAAACTAATAGAAGATCAGTAATTGCTGTTGTAGGCCTACTGGAATGTGGCACGCTTTCAATCCATTTATCAAAATAGTCCAATATACATGCCCTAAACATATCCTGCTATATCTAAATATGTCTTTCCAACTGCCTATCAATTTTGGGGATATGCTGCAGCTTAAAACTTCTAAGTTGATCCCATTATCTCGAGGAACTTAGTCTAAAATCTTGTAGTGAACATAGGATTCTGCTTGGTTACAATACTTGATGTCATCTCATGCAGCCTCTACCTTGGCTAGGGCTACCTTAAGACTATCCCTGATTACCTCTCATTTCAGAAATAGAACCATACTCAACTAAACTTTCACTTACCAAACTTAATTGAAATTTATGCTATCTCCAATTTCTATCACCAATTTCAACTGTTCCTTGTCCTTAATTTCATTCAAAACACATTAGGTGTTGTCTAAAAAGGCACCATAAAATTGTCAAAGCAAGATTGAAATCCTATGCATCTACTCCATAAGTAATAGAGCTTTTGTCAATCAGCAAGGCATCACTACCCGTCCTTAGTACCTATTCCCAATGTTAGTCACAATCTTGAGTATATCCCCTTCTCAAATTCATACCTAATGATATCCCTATCTCAAGTCTAGCTTAGGAGTAGCCATATGTATTCTTGATGACCAAACTATCCAATATTCTCTGGTCTATACGTAGCTTTAAAATTCCTCATTTTCTTATACCATTACTATTGGGTCCCAAAGGCTACAACACCGGGCTAAATATCCTTAGTATTCATTCGACAATAGTATATGAACCTTCGCTCCTTTTATTATGCTCTACACTTCCTTCATCTTACCTCTTCTAAAATTTAATTAATGTGTCCGAACATGGGTATAAAAATCATAAAAAAGCTAAGCACATTCATAATTAAGTTTAAATTAAAACGTTCAACCCAAATCATATATATGAGCAAGCGTACTCATCATTAACTGAGCATAGGGTTCAAATGAGTGTCGATCCTTAAGGAACAAGTAGACATTAATCACCTTTCTTTCATTATTTAACCGACTCGATAAAGCGAAAAATAAATAAAAAGAAAAATAAAATAAAATAAATATAAAAGTATATACATGTCAAGGATGGAGAAGTATGCAACTCAAACCATTGTGTAGACAAACATAATCTTAAAGAATTCAACCATTACCATAACTAATTATTCCCTTGGTATCATGAAGGATTAAGATAGACTCACTTCTTTTTCAATCCATGAATCCCTATCTACTAGGTAACTTAGTATCACATATTTTGCCTTAACCAGTCTTACCCAAAAGATGCACTAAACACAATCCTTGATTAAATTTCCATATTTTGGCAAACTTAAAACATGAAACTAACCAATGAATCCATATTCTGGTAAACATCAATTAACCTTTAATTACCAGTTCTTAGCAATTAACCCATTTTACAAGCAAGTTAAAAGATAACAAATATGAAACTAATGAATTGAAACCATCATCAACCCCTTTTTCAAGCAAGTCAATAGAAAGTAACAATCAACCAATCTCGTAATCAACCCAAGTAATTAAATACCAAGAAGAACAACCAATTAATAAAAAGATCAAATATCTCTAAACATCATGAATATCTAAAACAATATCAAATTACATTAAAATAATTAACATGTCATTGTTCAAGAAAAAGAAATCACTCACAGACAAGCCTCCTTCTTCTTCCTTTGAAGACCTTCTTGTACAACGCTCATTGAATTGAAGAATTCCTCCTTTGATTGAGTGGTTTTCTGTGATGATCAATGAATTCTCCCCATTTCCCTTGTGTTTTTCATCTATTTATAGGCTTAGGAAGTGCCTAAACTTGTAGATACAGAGTTCTTGGCCGAGTAGAAGTTGGAAGATACTAAAACTCCAAAGATTACCAAAAACCACATAGAAAAAAACAAGCACTGCCTTATCTTCAGGGCACAGCCAGCGCCGCCTTGGCCCTCTAAGCCGGCGCCGGTTGTGTTATGCTTTTCTACTTGTTCACCGATTTTACTCCAAATTTTGCACACTGAAGACCAAAATGCAGCCGGCACTGCCTTGACTCTTGGAGCCGGCGCCGGTTCCACTCTATTTTGCTCTATTTCACCAATTTTCCCATCACTTCGAAGTTCATGTCAACAGTGCATGGCTGGCGCCGGTTCCTCTGTCCTAGCCAGTGCCACCTCTAATTTGTTTTGTGACGTTTTTGTTTTGTTTTACCCTAAAAATCCGAAATAATGAATAAAACACCTTTCCAAGGGCAAAATGTCAAATATGAAGGAATATGACTAGTTATTGAACAAAATGTATCATAAAAGAACCTCAAATAACTATGAAAAACATGACTAATTTAGCCCCTATCATATTCCCCCACACTTAGCTCTTTGCTTTTCCTCAAGCAAAGTATCAAGAAAAAGTAGGAAAACATAAGGGTTAACAAATCAATCAATTTCAAAACCATATCTTCAATGCTTTCTTCATTTAAGAACATAAAACACATGCTACTATATCTTTTACAACCAATACAAGACTTATGTTAGTGATAAATGACTTAGCAGAACCATCTCAATACTTCACAATATTCTCAAACCATTGGAAAGAATTTAGCTCAAAAAGAATACGCATTCCATAGGCTTACCTTTCATACACTCTTTCTACTAATCCGAGACATATCATGATTCTACTTAGATCAAATAGGACTTTCAAGCTTGTAATGTAAGGCTAACGGCTTGTAATGTAGCTTATCAAACGAAGGATATAGGAAAATCAAAAGTCAAAGAAAAACTAAGAGTTAGCAAGAAAAGGAAAAACAAAATGAATCAATAATTTCTAACTCTTCTTGCTCTCCTATTCCAAAAACCAATCAAACTATAACCTTATTCAGCAATTCCTATGCACTTCAAGCAAATCCTACATTTTTTTCTCTTTTTCTCAACTCTTCTTTATTTTTTCCCATAAGATCACACAATTTTTCCTTTTGTGATCATTTCTTTTCTTCTTCTTTCACTTGTCTTTTCCTTCACTGCTGCTGTTTTTATTTTTTCTCACTTGTTTTCAATCTCTCTTTTCTTTTTCTTCTCTTTCTTCCTTCCCTTTCCTCTTTCCTCTTTCCAGCTTAACTCATTATTGATTCAAGACTAAAAGTAACAAGTCATGATCTTTATCCCAACATTCTTCCTCAACATTTTCTTACACATACTTTCATCCATCAAGAGCATAAAGATTTGGGAAATTATTCAAACTCTTAGCAACAAGCAATGGACAAAATATTGTGACAGGTTTTAAAGAAAGAAATCAACAATTTAGGCTCAAAATAGGCACTAGGGATAATATAACAATAGGCAGGCTTGAAAAGCTCAAACTATCCAAATAAGGCCTATTACCATCATCCATAAGTTAAATCATGACTGTCTTTCTTATTTCACCTCGAGAGATATTCAAGTAAGTTCTAGAATACTCCATGAATTTAAGTAGAAAAGCAGGTTTAAGAACAATGTAAAGTATTTGATCAAGAACTACTTAGTCTAAGTGCGTGCAAAAAGTCTTACATAAGCCATAAATGATCTAGAACATATGCTCTATAATCCATCATAAAGATATGCATTAAAAATACATCCTGAAAGTTAAATAAAAATCCGATTTTTTTTTGAAAATTTTGAAAATTTGCTCAAAGGTTGCACAAAAGTTCAAAGAAAAATTTCAAGAAGAATAAAGTATAGAAGAATTCTCATTCTAACCACTCCCCCACACTTAAACTAGACATTGTCCTCAATGGCCAAATAAATAGAGCATGGAACTATTGCCACATGACCAAAAATATAAAGGAGAAGAGATAAGAACGACAATACTTCTATGACGAGGTAGCTCCAATTTTCCAAACTTTGTGCCCAAAATAAAATTGATAAAATCTTGGACAAAGTATATCACTAAATCACTCCCCCACACTTAAGTTGGACAATGTCCTCCTTGGTAAATAAATAAATAAATAAATAAACACAAGAAAGCATCTCCAAAGGGACCAAAAATAATAAAGGGGCAGAAAGTTTAAGTAATACTTCCCAAGTGCAATCATGCTCCAATAGATATCCAAACTTGAGGTAAAGAGAAGGGCTTGTCCAAGAGGACTTGATTCCTAGAAAACAAAACACAAATAAAAGCACAAGGCAAATAATAATAAAATAAAAACATACCTAAATAAAAGAAAACAAACTAAAGAAAAAGAATAAAACAATAAACAAATAAAAAATAAAACAAAAACTCTCTACACTCATCATGCTTCCTCATCAAACCTTTTGAAAAGAAATTAAAGCTCAAAGTAGCAGATAGGCATACTGAATGTAGAAAGAGTGGAGGATTTTGAAAAATAGAAGGTTCAGGAAAACGATTTGTCTAAGCAAAGCCAAACACATAAACCTCATTCTCTAACATTCCTTTAGACACATAAAAATCTTTTTCCACATATGGGTGCACAGGGTATCTAAGGGATGCATCAACTTGGAAATCACCAATTAACCCTTCAAAAGAATTTTTACAATTTAAAATATCCCTTTTAAACTTAGCATTTGAGTTCTTAAGGATGGGATCAAGAAATCCTTACTTTTCAACATATCTACAAAAACTAAGTTACCTCCCGTTGAATGGGGTGAATGGTAGAAATTTCCACCATCCTCCAAGGACTTTTACTATATAGTATTGAAAAATCCAACTCCTTGAAGCATGATAAATTCAACACATCATTATTTGGACCTATGTTCTCCGAGAAAAGAGAGAAACCTAGGAAATCATGTGACAAAGAGATGTTAGGATTATTAGCACATAGAGAAGAATTGAATACCTCCCTTCCCACATTGTATAGTTGTCCCTTATAGCATCTCTCCTCTCCTTGGAGATTCTCTGGTTCAAGTGTATGGGCTAGCATGAACTCATGAGTCTCCTCAACAATCTTAACTAATTGTTTTCTTTGATCGCACAATCATTGGGAAGCTTTTTCATGCCACTGAACAGATGAATTTATATTGGCAACAAAAGAATTCACTAATGCTTCTAATGATGTCTCACTAAAAACATCAATATGAGCTTGTAATTTTGCCAATCTATCATCAATACATTAATCTTTTTTTTTTAATGCAAGAAAAATGGTGAACATGCAATAATGATGAATAATGAAATTTAATTCATGAAGATATAGTGAAAAGAACAAAACAAAATGAGCAAAATAAAAATTGTTTCAAATAGAAAAAATGACTTCACTACTTTCCACGGCCTACGCCTATAAAAGACAAGAAGAAAGTTAGATAACAAAATTAAAAGAAGAAAAAGTTAGTTAATAAAACAGGGTCAAGGTTAGTAAGTTAGGTTACATAGGTATACAAAAGTGTACAAGAATACATGGAATACAAAAGATAGTATCTTTTTGCGGAAAGAACAATCATACAGAATTTACATATTTACATATTCACATATTCACATGGTTAAATCAACAAAATCCAAGTTTTTATGCTATTGTTCCCCGACAACGGCGCCAAAAACTTGATGTGTCCGGACTTGGGTATAAAAATCATACAAAAACTAAGCACATTCTGAATTAAGTTTAAATTAAAACGTTCAACTCAAATCACATATATGAGCAAGCGTACTTATTATTAACCGAGCATAGGGTTCAAGCGAGTGTCGATCCTCAAGGAACAAGTAGACATTAATCATATTTCTTTCATTGTTTAACCGACTCGATAAAGCGAAAAACAAATAAAAAGAAAAATAAAATAAAATAAAAATAAAAGTATATACATGTCAAGGATGGAGAAGTATGCAACTCAAACTATTGTGTAGACAAATATGATATTAAGAACTCAACCATTATCATAACTAATTATTCCATTGGCATCATGAAGGATTAAGATAGACTCACTTCTTTTTCAATCCATAAATCCCTATCTACTAGGTAATTTAGTATCACATATTCTGTCTCAACCAGTCTTACCCAAAAGATGCACTAAACACAATCCTTGATTAAATTTTCATATTCTGGCAAACTTAAAACATGAAACTAACCA
This sequence comes from Voacanga thouarsii, assembly GCA_026120185.1. NCBI lineage: Eukaryota > Viridiplantae > Streptophyta > Magnoliopsida > Gentianales > Apocynaceae > Voacanga > Voacanga thouarsii. Next base: position 73,808 of record JANUWF010001172.1, read on the forward strand.
ATGAATCCATATTCTGGCAGACATCAATTAACCTTTAATTACTAGTTCTTAGCAATTAACCCATTTTTCAAGTAAGTTAAAAGACAACAATTATGAAACTAATGAATTGAAACCACTATCAACCCCTTTTTCAAGCAAGTCAATAGAAAGTAATAATAAACTAATCTTGTAATCAACCTAAGTAATTAAATACCAAGAAGAACAACCAATTAATTAAAAGATCAAATATCTCTAAACATCATGAATATCTAAAACAATGTCAAATTACATTAAAACAACTAAATATCATTGTTCAATAAAAAGAAAACAATGTAAAATAAATCACTCATAGGCAAGCATCCTTCTTCTTCCTTTGAAGATCTTCTTGTACAACGCTCCTTGAATTGAAGAATTCCTCCTTTGATTGAGTGGTTTTCTGTGATGATCAATGAATTCTCCCCCTTTCCTTTGTGTTTTTCATCTATTTATAGGTTTAGGAAGTGCCTAAACTCGTAGGTACATAGTTTTTGGCTAAGTAGAAGTTGGAAGATATGAAAACTCCACAGATTACCAAAAATCGCTTAGAAAAAATCAAGCACCGCCTTATCTTTAGGGCACAACCGGTGCCGCCTTGGCCCTTGGAGCCGGTGCCGATTGTGTTCTGTTTCTCTACTCGTTCACCGATTTTTCTCCGAATTTTGCATAATGAAGACTAGAATGCAGCCGGCGCTGGTTCCACTCTGTTTTACTCTGTTTCACTAATTTTCCCATCACTTCGAAGTTCGTGTCAACAGTGCATGGCTGGCGCCGATTCCTCTATCCTAGCTGGCGCCGCCTCTAATATGTTTTGCGACGTTTTTGTTTCATTTTATCCTAAAAATCTAAAATAATGAACAAAACACCTTTCCAAGGATAAAATCTCAAATATGAAGGAATATGACTAGTTATTGAACAAAATGTATCACAAAAAAACCTCAAATAACTAGGAAAAACATGACTAATTTAACCCCTATCAGTAATTATACCCATTTGCTCCCCAAAAGTTCATTATTCTATCTCTGTAGCCAATTTAACTCCTTGCTTCGACCATCATTCCATGCTTAATATGCTACCATAATCCTTAAAAGAAAAACCAGTTAGGTTCTCGATAAATTTTACTTGTCCAGTAAAACTTTCATCTTTCAAATCAAACCTATAGATTCCTACTTCCTTGCACGATGGGGAATGCTTAAACAATTAATAAGAAAACTATACTATTCACAATTGAAAATTCGACTCTTATGGTCTATCTTATCACTACTCAAATGAATAGTACACTACATAATATATATGCTATGCAGAACAACGATCAAATAGCATATTTGTTCAGGAGGAATAAAGAAGTAACTTGGCACCACGACTACATCCGATCTCATGTCCTCTCTGCTCAACCACCTTGGTCATCATTTATAACTTTAACTTATTTCCTCTAATAACTATATTTCTTCAGCTGGCTGAATTTAGTGGTAGGGTCTTAATCAAGCCTATCCAACTGTTACCTTAGGAGATCCCTCAGGTTCTGTCTCTTGTTCTTCTTCGTGCTCTTTTCTCACATATGGCTATGAGTGCTCTATTGGCTCGTCTTTAGGTGTTAACGGTTTTTTGACATGACCAATTCTGCCTCTTGCTATAATTTTACATCTAGGTGCCATCTTCGATCATCATCATCACAATTATAGGTAGACAAATGCATACAGATGAATGCAAACATATAATGCAAAGATAACATATATAACTTTTGCTCACTTATTGAACATATAAGATTTTTTTTTTTTTAAAGAAGTGAAATACTCAAAAGTTTTATTCAAAATAAATCATACTTTAACATAAAGAAATTATATTTCATAGATGATACTTCTATAGGAATTAGATACTTATAGAAAAGAAAGTAAATAAGGACATGAACTCAATAAATAGATTCCCTAATCAACAAATTGCATCATAAATCTACTAAGTCTTCTCGCTGCTCTAGTCGTCACTCGAGTAGTTGGAAATAGTTTCTTCGAACTATCTTTCTCTTCTCTTCCTGTAGTCTATTCCTAATCTGAACCTAAGTGTACAACCATTAGTTCTACTCTTCCTAGGATTTTCCTCCACCTTCCATTTTCCCTTGTCATTCGCCCCTAAGACTGACTCTCGAAGTGCTCTTATACTCGGGGTGAGTCTATCATTCTGACTAGGTCCCTTATCACCAAACTCCTCAAAGTCAAAGCTAAAAGGAGTAATTTCAAACTCTGCTATTGGTGGAGTCCGAGGAGGCACAACTGCCTCCGCCTCCTCCTCCTCCTTCTTATCACACTCTTCCATTCCTCCTTCTATTTCACTATCAGAATCATCCATCTCTTCTTCCCCCTCATCGTCAGTATTACTAAGTTCCTTACCTCCCTCACCATTAGCATCACACATCTCCTCTCCTCCCTCACCACCTAAGTTAAGATTAGGAGCTTCCTCCTCAACCTCGCTATCTGAGACTAAATCAACCACTTGTATGGGAAGGTCTACCACCTGCACATCCTCAACACCTCCTTCCTGTTCGGGTAACTTTAGTTCAACAACCTCAACTTCCATATTCTCTTCCTTACCATCATTAGGCACAATAGGGTTGGAAACTCAATCTTCATCTCTTTTTCATTGTTCTCTAACTCAAACCAATCTGACCCAGGTTTGGGTTCCGTGTCAAAAGAGGATAGGTCCACTGCAGGAACTGGTGTAGGTGTTCAACCACACATGAAAGGCAAATCTTAGGTAACAGACGTGAATCTCCTAACCATCCTCTAAATAGAACACACAGATTAGTACTAGAGATTATAAAACTTAATGTAATAAATCTAAATATTGCCAATAACTCCCCATACCTGGCTTTGTTACCACTTGAAATATCCCGCTACCTACGTACTCCAAAAGGGGCAGGGATGTCGCCCCGTCCTTAGGACAAGGGGTCTTTACAACTAGGTAAAATAAAATATAGAAGAAAATAACTTAGTAATAAACTTATTATAATCCCAAAAATAATACTTTTACAAATCTTAAAAAAAAAATAGAAGGTAACTAAAATCTCTAGATACATCAAAGTAAATCTCCCACATATATGGCAACATAAGTAAATCAACATTCGAAGTAGGATCGACCTAAAGACGTGATATAAAAAAAACTGTGAGAAATATTTCTTAGTAAGTCCTGTGTGTGCTCATGACAATTTAAGAAAACATTTCATGCATGCAAGTTTTGAACAAGTCACAACAAAAAGTGTGCAAGTCTAGAAATTTATCTTTGAAAATTGAGTGGTGTTTTCTTAGCATTTGTAAAGTAAAAGTGCTCAACTTTAGAAGAAATAACCACTCAAATAAAGTGACTATGAAACCCAGCATCATAGTTATGGCCATGAAACCCTGCATCAAGACCAGACATGGCACCACATATTGTGCACCATGACAAGAGAACGATTAGGATACTAAACATTGTGCATTCTGATACACGGTGGGTGTACGGCCCACCGGGTGAGATACTCCTCCATTTCTACATCCAAACTTATTGGTTGTCCACTCTAGAAATAAACAGTCTACCTGAACTATACTGCTAGCTCGGACCGGCTTGACTAACAAGAACTGTCGGCTTGTCTAGGTAGAGTTCACCCCTCAAAAGTGGCCTTCTACTGAGAGACTTACCTAATCCTTCAATGACTAGTCCTAGTAGTCTACCCTTATTGAGTACTCAACGTTATGTCTATTCCACTTGGAAAAAATAAAATCAATTAAGTGTTTTCTTTGAAGTAGCAATTATAGTTTTCAAACAACCTTAGGTAAAAATTTATTTAAGGAAAACTTATTGTTTTGCTTGGAAAATTGTTTGTTTGACTAAAATTATTTTATTTTAATAAAAGGAATAAATTGTCCATAATTGCATCCCAAAGTACATCTTCCACAGCAAACCGTACATTTGACTTGTAGAAGCGCTTTTGTTTGTGAACATCTTTATGCAAGGACATACCTAATCCCTTTTGCTTTCGCTGACAAAATAGTCCTCCAAGTCGGGTTCAATGCAATCTAGCCCCGCCTGGGATAAACATAGGATATAAGTCACCAATAGTTAATAACCAAGCAACAACTGTACAAATAAATAACTCCCACAACATACTTAACATCAACTAATCAACAACAACATTCAATTATGATAATAATGTTTTAGGAGTTCTAAAATTAATTGACAAGGCATTTTAGGGATTTATTATTAATTTATAGAATAAGAATAATTTAATATAACATTATTGATACGTGTCATAAATAATAAATAAGTATAGATAAAAGTATTAGTAAGAATATTAATAATAACAATAATAATATAAAAATATATTAATATTAATTAATCTTAATAGATATTAATGTGTGTGTGTGTGTGTGTATAATTTTTCTAATAATGTTTAATAAAAATATTACTATTTGTTTGTTTAATAAAATAATAATATTAAAAGTATTTTTTAATTTTGAAAATATTAATGTTGACCAAAATTAATAAATTAAATCAAATAACAGTACTAATAGTAGTGGTAGTAGTAGTAGTAATTTTTAAAGACCATAGTGATATTACTAGTATTAAATATATATATATATATATATATGTGTGTACTCATACACACACATATATATTCAATAAATAGAATGTTGATTTGTGCAAAAATAGAATTGTAATAGTATTTATACAACAAGGGTGGTACTATACCAATAATAATAATATTAGCAAGGTATTTGAGGTCAAATATAACATCATAGGAGCAGAAGCAAAGAAATGGTGGTAAAATCTCCATCATTAATCAAAACATCCATACTAGTGATACAAAGACTCAAATCACAATGTACTAATGAACATATAATGATCCTAAATCGCAAATCATAATCCAACAATAATTCATAAGCCTTAATACCCATCTCGATCTTCATATCTTAAAATTATTCTCTTTATACCCACATATATATTTCCATCCCAAAAATATTGAATCACATATCAATTGCATCATCTAATAGTCTTGAGTTCGAAAATAAGAAGGTTATAGCAAAATACTTGTTTGATGATCATTGAAATTGAAGGTGTTGTCTTGTAAAATAAAGACCCTTGAGTGCTTTGATAAGTCCTCTAATGATTGAGGTTGTTCAAGGGTGGCCACCTATAGAGTGGGTAAGAGAGAGAGTGTGTGAGAGATTAAGATTGTGAAGAAAAAAAAGATGAAGAAGGGAAGAATAAGATGATTGGCCCTATTTTATTATTTTAGTGTTCTTCTCGTCTTGAACAAATAAAACTCGTTTGATCCAAAAGAAGGATCAACTTTGGTTGTTTTAGTGTTATGGAGTATACTAAGGGTGAGTATAGATTGAATCCTAATTGATTTGAGAGATTTGGAGTGAGTTGGGATGATTTAAGGTGACTAACGATTGAAGAAGTATAGTGTTTGTTCTTGGTGTTCTTGGTAACACAAGAGGAAGTTGAGAGAAGAAAGTGAGTTTGCTTTGGTGATTGATGGCCGAATGGCATTTCTAGAAGGGAGAATTTCGATTATCCTAGAGAGAGAGAGAGAGAGAGAGAGAGACTAGAGCTAATTTGAATTTCAAAATCTGGGAAAAGTGGAGGTTTTGTGGTATAGGATTTGCTAATGGTGATTTTTTCTTGAAGGTCTCTAGGCTTTCAATGGCAGTTTGCTAGATTAGCTAAGTCTTGGTTGTGAAATGGAGGATTATTCCTGAAACACCGCACTACCTACACACCTGATTAGGGCTGGGGATATTGCCCCGTCCTTAGGATAAGGGTTTTTTATAACTAGGACTCACAGAAGAAATGAAAGAAATGACCCAAATTTAAACTTACTACAACTCAAAACAATACATGAACAAGCCTTAAAATAAACAAATGTCTGCTAGAGTCTAAAATGAAATACATTCAAAATAAGTCTTCAAAGAATGGCAACATTAATCAATCAACCTTCATAGCATGATCGACCTGAAAGCATGATATAAAAAGGTGGTGAGACATAAATCTCAGTAAGCCCGTGTGTGGTTAGGGTGTTTCAGGTAAAATAGTTCATGCATGCAAGTTGAGAAATGTTGATAGAAGTCAAGTGCTGGTAAGTCTCAAATAAATTTCACAGAGTGAGGAATGGTATTTTCCATATGAATTCCATACATTGTATAAAATAAAAGCACCCACTCAAAAGAAATAGACATGGCACCACACTTTGTGCACTGTGACAAAAGAATGTTTAGGATGCTACACTTTGTGCATTCTGACACAAAGTAGGTGTATGGCCCACTGGGTGAGATACTTCTTTATCTCTACATCCAAACTTATTGGTTGTCCATTTCAAAAATACACAGTCCCCTTGAATTGTACTTGCTAGCTCAGACCAAAATCACCTATAGAACTGACATTCTATCTGGGAAGGACTCACCCCTTAGAAGTGGCCACCTACTGAGAGACTTATCCTAGCCCTCCAAAGACTAGTCCTAGTAGTCTACTCTTATTGATTACTCAATAAGAATCATCCAATGTGTTTTCTTGAAAATAGCAATTTTGGTTCACAAAATTCTTGTCAAAGTTGGTTTTTCGAAAAAGTTTAGCATTTGGTTTAAAATTACTTGTTCAACTAGAAATTATAACAATATTTATTTTTAACAAATATTAATAATTATAAATATTATTAATAAATAACAAATAAAATTACTAATAAATAATAAGTACTATTAACAATAAATACTAAATAATATCGATAACAAATAATAAACAATATTATTCATAAATAATAAATAACATTAATAAAAAATAATAAATGATATAAATAATAGATAATGGCAATAATAATTAATAAATTATATTAATACTAAATAATATTCATAGTTATTTATTATAAATAATTCATAAGTTTAGATAAAAGTTTTAGTAAGAATATTCAATAATAATATGAATTGAAAGGTATTGATATTATATTAATTAATTCCTATATATTATTATTTATATTCAATAACGCATAATGAAAATATTTCTATTTGTTTATCTAATAAAAAAATAATATTTTAAGTAGATATTAATTCCGAAAATATTGATGTTTACCGAAAATAATAAATTAGATTAAATAATTGTCTAATAATTTTGATAATAATAATGATAATAACAATAATAGTAATGATAATAATATTAGTAGTTAGAGTAGCTCTAATAATAATTTTAATGACTATAGTAAATTTATTAGTACTTAAATTTACACACACACACACACACATGCACGCACGCACACATTCATACACACATATATTCAATAAATAGCATGTTGATTTGTGCAAAAATAGACTTGTAATAATATTTTATCACAACAAGGATGATGCTATACTAAAAATAATATTAACAAGGTATTTGGTGTCAAAAATAACATCTCTGTAGCATAGTCAAAACAATGGCGGTATGACTTCCATCATGCAATACAACATCTATACTAATGACATAAAGCCTCTAATCATAATGTACTAACGAGTATATAATGATCGCAAAGCATAATCCAACATTAATTCATAAGCCTCAATATTCATTTCAATCTTCAAGTCTTAAAATTATTCTCTTCACCCACATACGTATCTCCATCCCAACAATATTCAATCAACATACCAATTTCATCATCTAGAAGCGTTGAGTTCGAAAGTTAAGAAGAAGGTCATTGAAGAAATACTTGTTTGATGATCATTGGAGTTGAAGATGTTGTTTGGTCCAATGAAGGTCCTTGAGTGCTTGAAGAGTCTTCTATCATTTGAAGTTGTTTAAGGATGGCCACCAATAGATTGGTCGAGAGAGAGGGAGAGAGAGAGAGAGAGAAAGAGAGAGAGAGAGATAGAGAGAGAGAGAGAGAGAGAGAGAGAGAGTGTGTGTGTGTGTGTGTGTGTGTGTGTGTGAGTGAGTGATTAAGATGATGACAAAGTGAAGATGAAGAAGTAGAGAATGATTAAGATGATTGAATTTACCTTTTTGATGTTCTTCTTGCTCTTGAACAAAAAGGGACGTTTGATCTAAAGGAGAGATCAACTTTAGTTGGTTTAGTGCTATGGAGTGTGCTATGGATGAGTATATGTTGAATCCTAGTTGATTTGAGGGATTTTGGAGTGATTCGGAATGAATAGAAGTGTCTAAAGGTTTAAGAAGTTTTTTGTGTGTTCTTGGTGTTCTTGAGAACACAAGAGAAAATTGAGAGAAGAAGATAAGTGAGTACTTGGTGTGCGATGGCTGAATGGCCTTGTTGGAATATATGCCCTCTAGACTTGGTTTTTGATGTAATTATCGAATTTATTAATAAAAGAATTTATTCTCAAAAATTTATTTGTGAATTTATGTTTTATTTATGCACGATTTACGTTTGGAAAGGACCCATTGTGCTTAAGTAAGTGATCCATGTGAATGGTGGTCTTTCACAGTAAGGTATGGATCATGGGTTACTTAATACATAAACGTTTGTTCATAACCTATTGGTGAGAATGGGAATCTCATCATATTTAGGTTATTGTGTTATGAATTGCAAATGGGAAATGGCTTACCTTTAGTTAGTAAGTAGTCCACTTACTTTGTAACACCCCACGACTACGTACCCTAAAAGGGCGGGGATGTCGCCCCGTCCCGTAGGACAAGGGGTCTTTAGAACGAGGTATAAAATATAAAGGCAATCTCCAAAAGGATCAACTTAGATAAATAAAGAAATATTCTTATTACATCAGGCTCAACTTGGAGCAAAACGGAATAAAACAAAATATTATTTAGAAGCATAAGCAATAAATGTCTCCTAGAACGGATAGAGAAAATAGCAAAAGTTTCAACTATTACATGCCCCGCTGACTCAGCACAGTCTATCCCCTGAAAACATGATATAAAACAGTGTGAGAATAAATCTCAGTAAGTCCTATGTGTGCACATGGTGTTTTTAAATAGTTTGTGTATGCAAAGTGTAAAAAAACATTTGTAAAAATAATTTGGCAAGTCATAAACAATCTCTTTTCGCAAGGAGTGGGTTTTTCTAAATGTCACACTTTGTACAAAATAAATCGTCCACTCGGATAAAAGTCATGTCACCACACGTTGGGCTCCATGAGAACAAGTTGGCCAAGGCACCACACTTTGTGCACCTTGTCCGGACCAGATTACCACACGTTAGGCGTTTTGATCAAGGTGAGTGTACAGCTCACCGGGTGAGATACTCCTCCATCTCTACACCCAACAAAACCATCCGGGTGTCCATGCCGGGAATATAAATAATACCTTTTAGGTATAATGCTAGCTTGGACCGGCCTGACCAACCAACACTGTCGCCTTTTCAAGCAGAGTTCATCTTCTGGAGGTGGCCTCCTGCCAGAAGACTTACGCTAGTCCTCCAAGACTAGTATTGTTAGCCTACCCTTATTGGGTACTCAACGAACATATCCGTCAATTCCTGATTCAAAATATTTTCAAACCTTGGCTTTGTAAAATGTGGTTTTCTTTAAAAGAGATTTCTAAAAATTTGAGGAAAAGAATAGTTGTCTTGATAAAACCGTTAGTTTGACAAAACCGTTTAAAGAATAAATATCCACGTTTACAACCTAAGCAAACATAGTTTAACAATAGCTTTACAAAGCTTCACAACATAGACTTGCCATCACAACTTTTAGCAAAACAGTTTATAAAAGGACTTACCATCACAACGTTTAGCAAAAGAGTTTATGCAAGGACTTACTTGATATGCCTCAGATAAATGCGATAAAAATCACTGCTGGCTTTCCTCAATTATCCTCCTGATCTATACCATATAATACCATGATCAAGGTCTCAATTAATTCAAACATGCTCTAATCCCATTTATTTTCATAACAATTCGCAATCTCCTATTTAATTCCAAGTAAACTATTCAATCCCCAAAGATCAAATACTACGACCACATGTTTATCTCGCTAATAAACACCATTAAACTTTACTTCCGACATCAAGGGAGGGTATTCCCTTACCTTGCAACTACCGGGTAATGAGGTCTCGATGCTCCTATGGTGATCGTCCCGAGTTCGCTTGAAAAGAAGAGAGAAGCTACCTCCTTTGCTTCACTTGACCGAAAATTTAGGAAGAAGAGGAAATCAGCCTCTATAGGATGTGATTTAAGGGTAGAAGAAAGAGAAAAGATTCATTAGAGAAAACGGCATCAAGAGGTTGAAAGGATTTGTGCTTACCTTAAGGTGTGTTCGATTTTTGCTTGGAATAACTCTTGTGTTTTCGAAAATTTGCTGAGAGATGTTGCTGAAATTTTTGTGTAGAATGGAGAGGGTAAACGGTTGTTATGATTTACAGTTGGAGAAGATTGGTTTAGGGTTAGATGGTGATGTTTAGATAGACTCCTAATGGCTTTAGGTTTCTTGGACAGCAAAGGCGAAATTTCAGCTTGCGCGCGCCTCCTTGCTGCCGATTTTAGGGGAGTTTTATGGAGGAGAAAATTATACAATTTTGCTCCTCCATGCTGGCCGAACTACTGCTCAAAGGAAGGGCTAAACGTGTTCAGAATTTTGGGCCAAACAAGGAAGAGTTTGAGTGAGTTTTGATGACTGAAAAATCCTGTGCAAGTGCTGTGAAAATTCTGTGCAAGTGTAGCAAGTTTTGGACTGGTTTGGTTGCTATAATTCTACCGAAATTTCTAGAGGAAAATTGAGGGTTTTAGGCGCTGAAAATAGCTTGTTCAGCTGGGGTTTTTCAGTGAATGATGTGTGCAGAATTTCGGTTGAAGTAGGAACATAAAGCTGGCCGAAAATCCTGCACAAAGTTGCCGAATTTTCTGTGTATATGCTGGACGAATTTCAGTGTTTTTGTGTGAATAAAATTCTGGTTTTGTGCAGCTAAGGTAGTTGAATTGTTAAGGAGTGTTCTAGGTGGTTTGAGCTAGGATTTTCAGAGTTGGATTGTAGCTAAAGATGGCTGGAATTTTGGACAGCTTATGTAGATACAAAGCTGCCGAAATTCAGCTAGGAAAAGGAAGAAATCCTAGTTGAATTTGGATTGAAATAAAATTTGGTTTTATCAAGGATTTGGATAGGATTTACTCTAGTCCTAGAAGAGTTTGGATTAAGCTACAAGTCCTCCAAGAAGTGGCGGCACTTGCTGGAATTTTTTTCCAGATTTTTAGCTAACATTCTAGGATTAAAATCAACAAGATTTCCTACTAGGAAAAGGATTCATTAATTCCACCTATCCATGGCAACATCTATCTAACTAAAATCAAGCTAATATTTTAATTACTAGCTAGGGTTTTTTTTGAAAATCCTAAGGAACACAAGCTGAAAATTAAATTTAAACTTTATTCACATCAAAGTCCTTGGATTTAGGAAATAAATATAGAGACTTATTTCCTTGGAGTAAAAATACTAAAATTTCTCTAGGATAGCTAGATTCTTTTTCGGCCAAGATAAGAAACGGTCAAAAGAAATGAATTTCAAGAAGAGAAACTTACTTCACAAAAGGTAGGATTCGAACTCGGGTCATCAAAGGAAATCACCAACCTCCCCACTATTTCAAAACAACTCCAATGCTAATTTTTCTACAAGAAGTTCTTACCACCCCAATACTCATCCTTCCAAATTTCGACCAAACCTCCCTTAACCAAATCTTTAACAACACAACTATTTCTCATCAATTAATTCAAATGCAAGAGTAACGGAAAAATTCACATGCATCCATGCAAATAAAATTATTCTATCTACCACATAAAATGCAAGATGCTATGCAATGCATGACTTTTTCCTATAGTCAAAGGTGGTTTTGGGCGGGGTATTACATACCTCATAGCATGGGCATATTTTGAATACGTAGAATAGGACTTGTAATAGTGGTTTCTAAAAGTACTATTTTGAATAAACCCAGACTATTATTGCTACAGCATAGACTAATACTCTACCGCTTGAGTATGAGTTGGTGGTTTGACGAAGTTGGAAGCATGTACTTTGATATGCTGTAGTTGAGGTTCTATCGTAGAGCCGATATACTTGTATATCTGGTATATGTGACTAGTTAGTTAAGACAGACTTGTACAAGATAGCTTCTGTGCTATATTGCCCCTTGTGACTGTTCGAATAATCTAAATATCCAGGGTCCTGGGGAATATGATTCGGATGTTTGCTTTAGGGTAGATCCCTTGGAAAGCAAAAAATATTCCAAGAGTCGAGGATCATCGGACTAGAGATCTAAAGATGGTAGATGTATTTTAGAGAGGTGTTAGTACGCTCTTCCTCTCTAAATGTACGTCAATGCGTAGAGGGGTATTTTAATCATTACACCTATAGGTCGGAGACTTTGCTAACGCAGCATTGTCCTTGGGGTCAATATTTCCTTATGGTGATATTAGAAAATATTTAAAATGCAAAAATACAACTATTTTTATAGCAAGGATATTTTGGTCATTTTAGTAGTCAAGGCGATATGTCTTTTGCTCATTGGAATAGCCTATAAGTCCTTATGGTTTTGGATTGAGGGATTGGTCTTGTATAAAATGGATTTTATTTTATTCGAGTAGCTTAGATTATTTATTGGGGTAGAATAAAATAAAAAGGTCTAAAAAGGAAGAATTATATATTGGCCCATTTTGGTTATTTAATTAATTTAATTATTGGGCTTGTATTAGTCAAGGAATAATTAAATTGAATTAAATGCTTAACCCAATGAACTAGGCCAAGGCTTGAGGTTTGTATTGGTCCATTAGATTATTTAATTAATTTAATTATCAGACTTCTATTAGTCTAGGGATAATTAAATTAAATTAAATTAAATGCTTAACCTAATAATCTGGGCCATAGGTCCATAGGCCTGTTTAACGGCTTAACATGACATGGGCCTTAGAGCTTCTATTTATTTTTTGAATGCTTGGATAATAGCCTATTATCAAGGTAGTGGGGGATTCAATGAAACAAAGGGGGTCTAACACAGAACGTTGTTCTTTTCTAAAGCCTTTCTTCTTCTTCTCTCTCATGTGTGCGTGTGTTCTCTGCGAAAACAAGAACAGAGATATGTTTCTCTCGATTAATGCTCAATAGCATTTAGTCGGAGAAAGGAAGATCATCCTCTTCATCCATAGCCATCACTAGGCTTTTAGGTGCGGTTATATTCTGAAAGATAAGAAGGTTGCGTTGATGCCCAGAAGAAGCCAACGGCTTGCGGGACAACAGCCTGAAGGATTAATCTTAGAACCAGAAGTGGTTTAGACTGAGGCGTCGGCACTCCTTAGACCAATTAAATCGTGCAGAGGTATAAAAATTTTCTTCTGCTACTCTTCTACATGTGCTCTATTTTATGAACATGATACTGTGCATTTTTCATTTTGCCATGTTTTGCCTTCAGGCCTTGCTTGGGTGGGGGTTTCGGTTATCCTAGGGAGAGAGAGAGAGACTTGAGTTAGTTTGAATTTCAAAATAAGGAAAAAGTGGAGTTGTTTGAGGTAGAAGATTTGTTAATGGTGATTTCTTCTTGAAGGTTTCTAGTCCTTCAATGGTGGGTGGCTAGTCTAGCTTTATATTGGTTGTGAAATGGAAGATTATTCCAGCTTTAATGCTGGCCAAAAATTGCTGTACAAGTGAGGGGAAAAATTCTGGTTTATTAGTCTAGCTAGGTGAGAGTTTAATGGGGTAAAAGCTGGAATTTAATTTTCAAGTTTGAAAAGTTTTGAATGAAGTGATGTTAGGAGAGGTTTGAGGTGTGTTAATGGAGCTCTAATGGCCATGGTATATAGAGAAGACAAGATGTTCATCCATGGCTTCAAGGTGGCTGAAATGTTGAAGGGAATTGAGGAAGAAATCGGTTTTTGATTTTGCTAAGCAAGAAGGGAAAATTCTGGGATTTAGCTACAAGAATTCTTAGGATATGGAATGGTTTGTAAGCAGAAATTTTGAATTATTTTAAAATTCTTTTGCAGCTGAAACTTAGGAGTGTTTGAAGGTCCATTAATGGTGGTTTTCCAGCCACCATCTTGGAGAAGAAGGAGGGAAATTCTGGGTGATCTTATGCATGGGTTGATTGCTCAATCTCTATGATTAAACACTTGGTAGCTTGCTGAAAAATTTATGGTTTGGTGGGGTTACATGAGCTGCAAAATTTCAAGGCATTTTCAGCCCCTTGCTCACATGTAATTGGTTGATTGTTAGTAAGAATTGAATAGAATTTTGGCTGCATTTTTTGGACATTCCAGCCAATAGGAATTGCTAGAAAAATTTTCAGATTTTTACCAAAACAAGAACAAGCAAAGCAAGCTTATTTGAAGGTGAAGCTATGGTAATTTAGTTGAAAACCAAATAGCTATTCTTCCTCCTAGATTTTGTCCATCCCCAATCTCAAGAGCTGGAAATTTTCAAAAATTCAAGCCCAAGATTTATCCAAGACATTTTTATAAAGAAATTAGGAGAATTAAAGAAGCAGGAGTATTTTGAATTTAAATTGGTTAGGACATAGTTTGCTAAAATGATGGTGGTTAGAATTCTTCTAGATTTTCTTTTAGGACAAGATCACATGGTTAGGACATTACCATTTTGTCTTCCCCAAAACAACATTCCTAGCTTCATGGAATGTAAGTAGAAAATTCAAACATTAGTTAGGATAATTAAAAATAAAAGCTTAGAGATGAATCACAAAGCTCTAACCACTTAACCATAGTAACTTTTGTTCTTATTTTCCCAACCAAATTCTCTTCCTTTCTAAATCCAAAGCTTCTTCCTAATTTTTCCTCAAGTAAAATTCCCTCTTTACCTTTACTACTCAACAAGCATAAATAAACCATATAACCTATACAACACAATTTTAAGGCACGCGAATTCATCTAAGAAATATATTTTTATGCAATATGTTATGATATTCACCCCATCCCTTTAACTATAGGATAGGTTTAGGTGGGGTTTTACATGCTCCCCTCCTTATAAGAATTTCGTCCTAAAATTCAGCGTGTTCCTTTATCTTAAGTCGGGGTTTTTCCACTTCTTCCATTCTTCTATCAACCACTTGGCATCTTGGGTACTATGATGCTCCCACTGCACCTTCACCATTGGTATCTGCTTATTCCTGAGAGTCTTGACACTCTGGTCCAAAATTTTAACTGGCTTCTCCACGTAACTCAAGTCGGGTTACAATACTAGTGGTTCATTGTTTGGAACATATCCTGGGTCAGCATTGTATTTCTTCAGTTGCGACACATGGAATACAGCAAGTATTCCTATTAAACCATTTGGAAAATCTATCCTATACGCAACAAGCCCAATTCTTTCCATGATTGGAAATGGTCCTAAATATCTCGGATTGAGTTTTCCACCTTTTGGATGCTTAAAGCTTCCCCTACTAGGAGTCAATCTAAAAAATACCCTGTCTCCTACCTGAAAATCTAACTCCCTTAGCCTATTATCTACATAACTTTTTTGTTGGTTTTAAGCCTCTTTCAACTTCTCCCTGATCATTTTCACCTTATCTACCATTTCCTGAATGCATACTTCCACAGACTTGCTTATGTGACCGTCTTCCGACCAACTTCAGAACAAAGGCATTTGCTACTTACGTCCATACAACGCTTCATACAGAGCCATACCAACTGAAGATTGGTAGCTATTGTTGTAAGTCAATTCCGCGTATAGTACATAATCAATCCATTTATCTCCAAAATCTAATATGCAAGCTCTTAGCATATCATGTAATATCTGAATAACTCCCTCTGACTAACCATCGATTTACGGGTGTGCCATCGTATTGAACTTCAAATTAAAATCCATTGATTCTTGAAACTTTGCCTAAAATCAAGATGTAAACATTGAGTCTCGATTAGACACGATACTCGAAGATACTCTGTGCAATCTAGCTATCTCCCGCACATATGTTTGTGCTAACTTTTCTATTGAGTCTCTGACGTTCACTAGAATAAAATGGACCGATTTAGTCAATTTGTCTACCACTGCCCATACGACATCGCTTTGGGTTTTTGCCTTAGGTAGTTTGGTAATGAAGTCTATGGTTACCTCTTCCCATTTCTATTCCGGTATTGGCAAAGGTTGCAATAATCCTGTTGACTTCTTGTGTTCTACTTTAACTTTCTGACAGGTCAGGTACATGGAGACATACTTCATCATGCCCATCTTCATTCTGGGTCACCAATAGGCTTTCTTCAGATCTTGATACATTTTCACTTGCTTCTATGCACCTCTTCTAAAATCTTTTCCTTCCATTGATGCTCATCAGGCACACACAAACGATCTCAGAAGTACATCACTCCTGCCTCATCTTCCCGAAAATCATTGCCTTCCCGCTTAAGTTCCTTGTCCTTAAAATGTTAAAATTCTTCATTGCTTTGCTGTGGTTTGATGATTTCCTGCCTTAATTTGGTATTAATCTCAGATTGCTGATATAAATCCTTCCTTCCTGTACCTCAGTCCTTCTATCCAATACCTCTTAGACTGCTTGAATCTCTTGAATTCTCAATCTGGCCATTTTGACTTTATGACTCAGGACATCAGCAACTACGTTGGCCTTCCTTGGGTGGTAGTTGATGGAACAACGATATTCTTCCAAAAATTCCATCCATCTCTACTACCTCAAATTTAATTCCTTCCAAGTAAAAATATACTTTAGACTCTTGTGGTCCATGAACACTTCATACTTAACTCCATATAAATAATGTCATCATTTCTTTAATGCAAAAACAATGGCAGCCGACTCCAAATCATGTGTCGGATAATTGACTTTGTAAGGCCTCAGCTTCCATGAGGCATAAGCTATTACCTTCCTATCGTGCATCAACACTGCTCCCAAACCTTCCTTAGATGCATTAGTATACAAAGCGTAGGGTTTGTCTCACTCTGGCAAGCTTAGTACTGGAGTCATCATTAACCTCCGCTTTAGCTCTTGGAAGCTTTTCTCCCACTTCTCACTCTAGTAAAAGGGCACATCTTTTCTCAACAATTGGGTTATAGGTGATGCTAGAGTTGAGAAACCCTTAATAAACCGCCTGTAATAACCAGCTAACCCCAAGAAGCTTCTGATCTCAGTGATGTTCTCTAGTTGTTTCCAGTCTGAAACCGGTTCAACTTTTGCTGGGTCCACTTTAATTCCATCCTTGGACACCACATGGCTAAGAAATGACACATTGTCTAGCCATAATTCATACTTGCTAAATTTGGTGTAGAGCTTGTGTTTGCATAGCTTCTCTAATACAATTTTTCGATGCTTTGCATGATCATCTAGGCTCTTGGAATATATAAGTATATTGTTGATGAATACTACTAGGAATTTATCTATGTATGGTTGAAATACCCAGTGCATCAAATCCATAAATACCGCCAGTGCATTAGTCACCCCAAAAGGCATTACTACAAACTTGTATTGACCATATCTAGTGTTAAAAGCCATATTGGGAATGTCCACCTCCTTAATCCGCACTTGATAATATCTCTGCCTTAAATCTACTTTGGAATAACAACTAGAGCCTTGCAACTGGTCAAACAACTCATCAATTAAAGGTAGGGGATATTTATTCTTAATGGTCAAGTTATTCAACCCCTGATAGTCGATGTACAACCTCAAGGTCCCATCCTTCTTCTTCATAAATAGTACTGGGGATCCCCAAAGTGATATGCTAGGCCTTATGTAACCTTGCTTCATCAATTCTTCTAGTTGCTCCTTTAATTCCTTTAATTTTGTCGGTGCCATCCGATATGGGGTTCGTGATATAGGTTCCACTCCTAGAATTAGATCTATGGTGAACTCAACTTTTCGGGTGGGAGGACAAGAAGTGAGTTCTACTGGAAACACATCTAGAAAATCTTTTACCACCTCAGTATTTTCTAGGATACACTGATTTTTTGGCTTGTTTATCATGCAAGACAAATATTCTTGGCATCCTTGCTTAAGCAACTCTAGGGCTTTTACTATAGCTATCAAAAACTTTAATTCTTTTACTTGCTTGTCGTTAAATTCTAGCACATCACAACCAGGTGAGATGAACTGGACAGACTTATTCTTATAATCTACCTTAGCTCCATGCTTAGCAAGTTAACCTATACCCAAAATTCTATCATAGTCATCAATAGCTAAGACTATTAAGTCTCTCTACAATTCTCCTTCCCAACTCCATTCTTATAACTCTGCCCATACTAGTTTGCTTGCACCATTTTCCCCAAGGGTGTACTCACCAACAGAGTAAAAGGTAGCTCTACTCCATCCCAACCTAGATATGCACAATTCTTTTTTAGATAGGAATGGGTGGTTCCAGAGTCTATTAAAACATTAACTGAATGACCTTGGATAGTAAACATGCCTTCCACCACCACTGCATTAGTTCCAACTTCCTCTTGGTTAAGTGCAAAAACCTTTGTTTTCACTTGCGGCTTCTGCGTTCCACTTCCAGAGGCTCTTGCATTATTGGCTCGATTAGCTCCCGTAATCAGTGTTGGGTTTTCTTGCCCGATTCAAAGAAGTTTTGGGCAGGTGTTTTGAAGATACGATGAGTCTCTGCAATTGAAACATTTCCATTAAGCTCTTTTAGACCAGTAATTCTTCTCCACATGACTCTTCTTCCCATAATGTCGGCATGTTAGGAGAATTTGTGTAGGACCAATCGGTGTTGTGCGTGCTTGCTTCCCTTTGTTCTGCCATTGCTGGTGGGTAGGTCGCTTATTAGCTTCCTGCCTCGGGAAAGGTCTTGGTGGTTGCCTTGGTGGTAAAGATTTTGGTACCATCCTACTTCTGTCCTTATTCTCGGTTTAGGATTTTGCGTCTACTACCCCAGAGTATGTCATTAGTGGAGAAGGTGCTAAAGCCCTTCTCAACTCCTACCTCAGGCCCTTGACAAAATGCTTGGTTCGGTGATGCGTTAATTTTGGGTATATAAAATCATCAATTTTGAATCCATCCCTTAATCAAGTTTTAATCAAAATATTAATCTCAAAATACACATGTGAGCAAGTATACTCATCGCAAGTATAGTATAGAGAATTAATGAGTATCGATCCTCAAAGGAACAAGTACACACTAATCATTTTTCATTCATTGTTTAATCGATCCAAATAAAGTGAGAAAATAATAAAAAGAAAAATAAAAAATATGTACAACTCAAGAATGTAAGAATATGTAATTTAGACAATTATCCTAGAAATTATAACAATGACCTACTTAACAACTACCTTTATTCATCATCATCTTGACATCATGAAGGAATATAAAGTAAAGTTCCATCATTTTCCATGTCATGAATTCACTTATATAGACTCTATTTCTTTCCCAATCCATGGAATCACTACCCTTTGATTAAATTATCATATTTCCCAATCAAAATAACATAACTAAAAGATGTATTAAACATAATTATTATAGTAATGAAATTAACCAACAACTCTATGCTCTAGGCGAAATTAACTAACCTTTGATTATCTAAGTTCATTGATCATAACTTTGTTTCCCAAGTCCATTAAGCTATAACAAATATGAAATCAATAGAATTAAATCAACTCCTAACGTCATTTTCGGCGTCAATTAGAAGCAAATCTAACTTCATCAATTCCTCCAAAATCACAAGTAATCAAATACTAAGAATGATAGACAATTGATCAAGTAGTTAAATTGATGCATAAATCATGAATCACAAAATATTATCAAATTACAATAAAAATATTAAATACATCATTATTGAAGGAAAAGAAGGCAAAGAGAAAAGAAATCACTCTTAGAGAAGTCTCTTTCTTCTTTCTTGAAGACTTTCTTGAACAATCCGACTTGATTTAGGTGAATCTCTCATTCATTGAGGGATTGAGAATTTTTTCTCTTTAACTCACCTCTCTCTCTTGTATATCTCTAACCCTTGTATTCTCTTGTGCTTTTATATGCCTCTTAGATACCAATTTTGTGGCTGAGGAAGTCTTAGTCGAGTAGGAGTAGGAAAATACCAAAATCATTAGATAATCCCTAATTTTGTGTATAGAATATTCGCCTCTAGAGCATACCTGGTGCCGGGTACCTTCGACCCACCTGGTGCCAAGTGCACTCTATTCTTCCTCTATTTTTGCTCTGTTTTTGGCCGTCTCTTCTTGGCAGACAGATAGGACCCAGTGCCAAGTGCACTTGCTAGACCTGGCGCCAGGTCTGTTCTGGAGTTTTCCCTAAAGCTTGCTCAATTTCTTCTGCTGGAGTAGAGTGGACCCGGCACCTGGTTTACTGGCTGGGCCTAGTGCCAAGTCTATTATGGTTTTGTGCACTTTCTTCTCAATTTTAACTTAAATCTGCACATATTTGCCAAAAATACCTTTTACAAGTAAAATGTTAAATAGGAAGGAATATACCTAGTTATTACAATAAATATATCTTAAAACAACTTCAAATAACTAGGAAAAGAATAATGATTTTAGCCCTTATCAATTCTCCCATACTTGAACAATTGCTTGTCCTCAAGCAAAACACTTTAGTCCAAGAAACATTATCAGAAAACACATGTTCTTTCTCATTCAAAAATTTCTTCACCATAGCAAAGATCGTGTCTTCCCTTTAAACTTTAGAAACAACTCTTTGTCATTCATACCCTTTGAAAAAAATACAAACTTTGAAACATTGGACAAGACATCACAAAACACTTGAAGTTAAGTTAATCAAGTGCATACCTTAGTCTAAGCAAATTATTTCACTGTTTAAGTAAAAATATAAATAATATGAATCACATAAGTCAAGCCATCTACCAACTTAAGCAATATAAATTCAAAAATTGCATACTCAAGTTATGATGTGAGGAAAGCACTCCAAATTTTTCTCTCTCAATATTTTTCAATGACTTAGGTAATTGATAGCGTCAAGTGTATGAATTTCTCTTCACACACCATATTGGCTCCTTTTACAATCATCACTCATAATTTTTTCCAATAATTCTTTCTTTCTATTCTTTTTCTTGCCTTTTTGCCTTCGAGATAGCCTCAAGAGAGTGCACCGAATTCACTTGCTCCTTCTCCCCATATTGACCCCCTTTTTAGCTAAAGGTCCTCAACGATCATAAATAAGAGTATTTTTTTTCAATTTACACCAACAATAGTGTTGTTTCTACTCATTATTTTTTTTTTCAACTCAAATCAAAAATTTTTTTCAGTATTCTCTACAATCTTTCCTCTCAAAGATCTTTTGTCAACTCACATTATTCATCATAACTCAAAGTTAGCAAAATTTAAACTCATAATTCAAGAGTTAGCCAATAAACTTTTTCCATATTCATCATATCTTCTATATTTAAACTAGATAAGCCAAATAATATTCAAACACCAATGCATTAAACAAGATTAGTCAAAATTCTCAAGTCTGCACAAACATCCTATCTAATAAAACCAATTTCATCAAAATCCACTTAATGAATGACAAAACTCATATCCAAGTAAGAAAAAGAATTACAACATTGCTTAACAAAAGGAAAATATTATCACAAATATATTCACAAAATGATATGGAAAAGCACTTCTTCAACCTTATTCTCCCCCCCACACTTAAACTGGACATTGTCCTCAATGGCCAAAGATAGAACAATAAAAGTACAGCCAAGAAGACCAAGATGAATAAAGATGAAGAATAAAGTGAAGAAAATACTTCCATTACATTGTCGTGTCGCCATGTTTGAATCCACTTCAAGGAGGAGTCATTACAAGAGTACCTAAAAAAATAAAACAAAGAAAAAAACATGAATCTAGAAAAAAAAAGTAAAAAAGAAAATAAAAGACACGAAAAAGAAAATAAAAGATACCTACAAGCTAGTAAATGTCATTAAAATTCAAAAGAAAAAGAAATAACAAAAAAAAAAAAATACAAAAGTGTAGTCAAGAGTCATCGTCAACTACGCGACTAGAAGAAGTACTAGTAACGTGTTGGATCAAAGTGGCCAACCATTGATCTTGGACCTTCTGGTGTTGATGAATGTCGGCAACAGAATTGCAAAGCTGGTAGAGAAGAGTCATTTAGGTCTCCATCTGAGCCTCATGCGTGCCTCAAAATCAGTCCATGAATAAGAGAGCTAGTGGCATGAAAGGTAGGTCTAGCAGGTGGCTCTTTTTCCTCCTCCTCATCAGGGGAAAGCTCCTCCCTTCCGGGGTACTGCACCTCATATGGCCTCTTCTACCTCTTGGCCCTCTCATCATAGTGATACATACACTAAACCAAGGTATGTTCCGTTACTAGGTCGCGGTCAGTAGTAGGCTCACTCAGCTCTCCATCCAGTCATACTCCAAAGTCTCTTAGAATACGCATAATAACCAAAGAGAATTTGAGGGCTTTAGCTGCAATGTTAGAGGCCACAACCTCAAGCATAGAGTTAATGATAATTGGAGCAAGGGGAATAAGCTTATGGTTCCTCATCTTATCTAAAATATAAAGGTCAAGGACTCTAGACTCATTGAAGCCACTAGTATTAGGATAGACATTGAAAGTGAAGATATAAACTAGGGCACACCACTAAGCCTCAAGGTCATTATTGGAGTAATACTAGTTTTTACCTATTTCCCCTTTTCTCCTCATAAAAACTAGCCCTTATAGCCCCCATATCCCATGTAGGCTCAGAAATGATTTTTTGGTTATTATAGTCCACAGCTATCCACTATCCCCTATCCGGGACTCCTAAAATTCTAGCTAGTCTAGCCCTTTCAAACTCAATGGGAATCCCTTTGACCATAGTAGAGAAGACTTAGAGAGTATTTTTCTTTTTATCCTGCATGTTGGCATAAAACTCTCTCACATGCACAGGACAAAAAGGACCTTCCATTCTAATAATGCGTTCCCAACCCAGGTGCCTAAACAAAGTAGAAAGATCTATGAAATTGTCTAAAGATGGCTTGTAGCGCGTTTCTACTATAATCTTATTATTTTGGTGCTTGTCATACTAGATTTAACATATAGGATCAGAAAATTGGGTAGGTAGAGGCTTGAAGAAAGGTGTGGATGAAGATGCCTCTCGAGTTTTCTTAGCTCTCGGGGATAACCCTCTAGGTCATCTAGACATGATGGGAGGATGAAGAAAGGTGGTAGAATAGAAAAATATGAGGCTCTCAACTTACTCTTTACAACAAATGCTCAACTCTCAACCTTTTCACAATTACAACACCCTTCAGCACCACCACCAACTCAATGCAAAACACCACAAGATAATCAATAAACACCATTCAACTTCCTCCAACAAACTTGCAAGAAGAAGAGAGATATGCTAATCCAAACACAATATCTACAAGTTTGATCAAATCCACAGTGTTTAATAGTGCTTCAATGAAGCTATATTCAGCTTAGAATCACAATGCACAATTAGACATGCCAATTAGATCACAATGGAAAGCTTATAAGAATAAGGCTAAGTTAAACATGAACAAGTATCCTTTTTTTAAAAAAAAAAAATTACTTCCAAAGAATGCATGCTCAATCACTTCTAAAAAGATGCAAAATATCAATGACATTAATCATATGGCAATATCCATGATATTCTTGTGCCAAGACAAGCTCAAAGAAAGTAATCTTAATAATCAAATTCTTTACCATAAAATATTCAAGAATTTTTGACCAAAAATGCATAGAAAACTATCCGAAATTCATAAGAAAAAATTTAACCATAGAAAGTGTTAGAAATGCATACCATAATGATCTCCAATGCATGGGCAATGATTTTATGCAAAAATATTGAAGAAATCATGCTCCCAATGGGAGGATTGAAAAATGGGTTTTAGTGAAAAGATTGGATTTTTCCCTATTTTGATCTAAACTTTCAAGAACAAAGTAAGGGTTTTATGTTTCAGAAGTGTTTTGGAGGTATAGAAAATGATTCGGCGGTGTTTTGAAGATGAACCCAGCGATGGGTTGAGAGAAAATTAGAGAGGGATGGGAATTTTTTGAACAAAAATGGCCAAAAGGACCGATTTTAAGTATGGCAGCCGAACGGGCTGGATACCGGGCCTATGGGTTGGGCTTGGTGTTGGACCTGTTTTGCCCATGCTTTATTGTCAGGTTATATTGACTCGGTGCCCAGGCCACAGGTTGGGCCCTGCGCCAAGTCAGCTTTGGCAAAAAAAATCACATTTTATTTCCAAAGATGCATTTTAACGAAAGTAACGACAAAGGAACACGAAATCATGCAAAGCATGCAATCTCATAACTAAATAAATGAAAATAGACGAGAATTAAAAAGATAGTTTAGAAAAAAATATGAAGCAGCTCAAAATCAGCGTTTCCCACGGTCTTGGTCCCGTGGGTTAGTCTTTGTGTTGCTTGGCATTGATCTCGGTTGACGATCACCAAGGAGTTTGGTTAGGTGTCCAATTTGACCCTTAAGGTTGCACATCGACACCTCTAAGTTTCTTGTGGTCGCACTGATTCCTTGGAACCGTGTTTCCGTCCCACTTACCAGTTTGGTGACCAGTTCCTCCAAGAATAGTTTAGTTAGTAGGGCATTGTACGGCAGAGGTGGTTGAGTCCTTTGTATCCCAAAGTTTGAAGAAGCTTGCCGAGGTTGGATTTGATTGTTCTAAGAAAAGTTAGGGTGATTCCTCTAACTTGGGTTATAAGTATTGCTATAAGGATTATTACCTTGCCAACTATTACCTACAAACGCCGCTTGTTTCAATGCTTCTTGTGAAGACCCCATATTTTAGCACTTATAGTTTGGATGCCCTTCCCCACAAAATCACAATTCACACTCATTACCCGCCCTTGAGAAGAAGCCATTACTAATTGATCCATTTTCTGGGTGATTACTTCCACCTTCGCCTCTTACGCCGCCATTGCATCTACTTTGTGTATTTCATGTACACGAGCTCTAGACCGTGAACTCCCCTGGGCATAGTTATTTGTAGCCAGATTTTCAATCAAATCAAATACCTCTTCTAGGGTTTTGGAATGGATGGAGCCTCCTGCAGATGCATCTACTAATTGCCTCATAGCAAAACTTAACCCACTGTGAAAGATCTGCATTTGCATTCCCAACTCGAATCCACGGAGAGGACATTTTCTTAGCATCTCTTTAAACCTCTCCCAGCACTCATAAAGATTTTCGGTCTCTAATTGTTGGAAAGTAATAAAAATGTTAGTCCTAAGTTTGGAAGTTCTAGTTAGTGGGAAATATTTGGCTAAGAATGTTTTAGCTAACACGTTCCAAATAGTAATGGATCCAGTGGGCAAAGATTTTAACCATGATTTTGCTCGATCTCTCAAGGAAAAATGAAAGAGTCTTAGCTTGATGGCATCCTTAGAAACATCATTCATCTTAAATATGTCACATATTTCTAGAAAGCTCACAAGGTGGGCATTAGAGTCTTTATCAGGTAACCCATCAAATTAGACCATATTCTGTATCATTTGGATCATATTGGGTTTTATCTCAAAATTGTTCGCGCTCTATTCTAGGCCATGTGATACTAGAGCCCATACCTGAGATTGTGGGTTTTACAAAGTCATTCATAACTTGCTTGTTAGCTCCATTGTTACCACCATCGTTGGGCTGATTTACCTCCATCACTTTCCTTACCCATTCCCTTCTAACATTTCGGACCTTAGTGAGAGTTCTCTTGATTTCCAGATCAAGGTTGACTATCTCAGCTTTGGATCATCTGGCCATAAACTAAGAGTAAGGTTTACATATAACAGAAAATTTTTTAGATTATAGAACTTACAAATTAAGTTACAAGGAATTACAACATACAGAGTCATTAAAATACAAGTATACAAGAAAATAAAATATAGCAGCTAGTCATTCAAGGAGCATATATACATATTCACATATTTACATATAAACATATTACCACATAACATGGTTAAATCAACAAAATCTAAGCTTTCATGATATTGTTCCCTGACAATAGCACCAAAAACTTGATGTGTTAATTTTGGGTATATAAAATCATCAATTTTAAATCCATCCATTAATCAAGTTTTAATTAAAACATTAATTCCAAAATATACATATGAGCAAGTATACTCATCGCAAGCATACTATAGGGAATTAACAAGTATCGATTCTCAGAGGAACAAGTATACACTAATGACTTTTAATTCATTGTTTAACCGACCCAAATAAAGTGAGAAAATAATAAAAATAAATATAAGAAATATATACAATTCAAGGATGAATGAATATGTAATTTAGATAATTATCCAAGAAATTATAACAATGACCTACTTAAAAACTATCTCAATTCATTATCATCTTAACATCATGAAGGAATATAAGGTAAAGTTTAATCATTTCCCAAGTCATGAATTTACTTATATAGACTCTACTTCTTTCCCAATCCATGGAATCACTACCCTTTGACTAAATTAGCAGATTTCTCAATCAAACCAATATAACCAAAAGATTAATTAAATATAATTTCTTATAGGCATGAAATTAGCCAACAACCTTATATTTTAGGCGAAATTAACTAACATTTGATTACCTAAGTTCTTTGATCTTAACTTCATTTCCCAAGTTCATTAAGCAATAACAAATATGAAATCAATAGAATCAAATAAACTCCTAACGTCATTTCCCAAGTTAATTAGAAGCAAATCTAACTTCATCAATTCTTCCATAGTCATAAGTAATCAAACACCAAGAATGATAGAAAATTGATCAAGTAGTTAAATTGATGAATAAATTATGAATCCCAAAATATTATCAAATTACAATGAAGACATTGAATACATCACTGTTAAAGGAAAACAAGATAAAGAGAAAAGAAAGCACTCATAGACAAGCTTTTTTCTTCTTCCTTGAAGACTTTCTTGAATAATCCTCTTTGATTTGGGTGAATCTCTCATTTGCTGAGGAATTGAGAATTTCCACTCTTTAACTCACCTCTCTCTCTTGTATATCTCTAACCCTTGTGTTCTCTTATGCTTTTATAGGCCTCTTAGGTGCTAATTTTGTGGTTGAGGAAGTCTTGGCCGAGTAAGAGTAGGAAAATAGCAAAATCATTAGATAAGCCCTAATTCCGTGTACAAAATATTCGCCTCCAAAACATACCTAGTGCTGGGTACCTTCGACCTACTTGGTGCCAGGTGCACTCTATTCTTTCCTCTGTTTACTCTATTTTTTGCTGTCTCTCCTTGGTAGATAGACTGGAACTGGCATCAAGTGCACTTGCCAGACCTGGCGCCTGGTCTGTTCTGGAATTTCCCTTGAAGCTTGCTTAATTTCTTCTACTGGAGCAGAGTGGACTTGGCACCTGGCCCACTAGCTAGGCCTGGCACCATGTCTATTCTGGTTTTGTGCACTTTTTACTCAATTTTAACTTAAATCTGCACATATTTGCCAAAAATACCTTTTACAAGAAAAATGTCAAATTGGAAGGAATATACTTAGTTATTACAACAGATATATCTTAAAACAACCTTAAATAACTAGGAAAAGAATGGTGATTTTAGCCCCTATCATTCGGTTCTACTTGGTATCCACCAGTCTCTTGTAATACTTTGACAGTTAAGTGAAACGAGCGGCATACTGAGCCACAGTCATGCTTTCCTGCTTCAAATTCTGAAACTCATCTTCCCTTTTTTCTACTATGCACTAAGGGATATATTCTGCTCTAAATGCGTCTACAAAATTAGCCCACATCCAGTCTTGATCTATTAGTTCCTAATATTCTTGCATTTATTGCCACCAAGCACGAGTTGGGCCTCACAACTTCAAAGCATCAAATTTAACCATCCTCTCTTTGGTATATTGGAGTGTAGCAAGGATGTCCTCTATCTGCTCTACCTACTGCTTCGCTTTTTGATCTTGCTCCGCTTCACCCAAAAAGATGGGAGGTTGGAATTTCAGAAACTGCTTCAGAGCTTCATCCTCCCCCTTTAGGTTCCTTCGTTTTGACAAGGTTGAAGTATCTCAATCATCTGGTGAAACGCTTGCCTCATGATCACATAAGAAAGCTCTTCAGACCCCATTTCTTGTTCTGGTTCATTCTTATTCCCCTAATTCAGTGAGGAAAGTTGAGTAGTGTCATATTCCAAAGTCACGGGTTCTGCTTCTGGGGTCCTTCTGCTAGTTGCTGCAACACGACGCTTTGGTGCCCTTCTATATCATCACCCCCAAATAATGAGTTTTGCAACAAAGTTAAAAAATATTTAAATCCAAGCATGCATACCCATTTAGGCTTGAGTAAAAGTAAATCATATGCAAGTTTTGTATAAATAATAGCATCCTTTAAGATTGGAGTATACAAAGATACTCTTATTCTGCAAAAATTTTGGAATAAAGTAAGAAACATAAATGAACCCCCTAGCACAGTAGTTTATTGAAAGCAGTAAATGGTAGTTTTCTAAAAATGGAAAATCTTTGCCCCTAATCCTCATCAGAATCCTCGGTATCGGCATCATATAACTGACCTCCACTATTCTTAGAAAAGTCTATCCTTGCACCATTCACAAATCCATAGTCCATAGGTTCCTTCCTAGGTTACCTAGAATTCTCTCTAGTTTCAACATGGTTGGGTGGGGGCACAAAAGAAGGTCTAAGTGGAGAGTCATAGTCTATCTCCCCTGGATCATCACTATGAGAAGTAAAGTCAATCACGGGGCTAGGTGGGTTTGGGATATATCCCATATCAACACCCTTATCCTCGCTATCAGTGATCAAGTCTACTATGGATATAGGTGATGGCTTAATAATTTGAACCTCATCATCACTGATTTCCTCCAAGGGTATCCCTAGTTGAGGTGCGGGTTGTGGTGCAGGTTGTGGTACTGGTAAGTTTTTTGGGAAGATACAGATTGGTGGGTGCCATTGTTGGCCCTTCCTTGCAGTTCTATATATTCTAACCATCCTACATCATGAACAATCTAGATTAGATAAAAGATTTTAATCTTAATCAAACAAATCAAATACTATTAATAATTACCTAAACTCAGTCTCTGATACCACTTGTAACGCCCCACTACCTACGTGCCTAATTAGGGCTCAGGATATTACCCCATTCTTTGGACAATGGGTCTTTATAACTAGGATTCATAGAAGAAATTAAAGAAACGACTTAAATTTAAACTTTTTACAACTAAAAATAATACATGAACATGCATCAAAATAAACAAATATATGCTAGAGTCTCTCAAAATGAAATACATTCAAAATAAGTCTTCATAGAAAGCCAACATTAATCAATCAACATTCACAGCAGGATCGACCTGAAAGCATGGTATAAAAAGGTGATGAGACATAAATCTTAGTAAGCCCGTGTGTGCTTAGAGTGCTTCAGCTAAAATAGTTCATGTATGCAAGTTGAGAAATGTTGATAGAAGTGAAGTGCTAGCAAGTGTCAAATAAATTTCAAAAAGTGAGGAGTGGTGTTTTCTTTTCGAATGACATACATTGTATAAAATAAAAGCAACCACTCAAAAGAAATAGACAAGGTACCACACTTTGGGCCAAAATTATTTGATATTCTGGAGGGAGTCGGCACTAATTTTGTACTCTAAACTAAATAGGATATTATATGGTGAAAGAAATTTATTGCACTGATATTTTACTATTGAAAGGTTCATGTCAATCGACTTAACTTTATAGATTTTTAGATGGTCATGATGCATTACGAGATGCCATTCTTAATCTGCTAATTATAGATTTATTAATTAGAGAATTAATAAATTAATCTTAATTAGAATTAATAAGTTAATTCTAATTACTAAAGAATATTAATTCTATAGCTATAAGAATTAATTCATATTAGCTACCAGTTGACTAGAAAACTTAATATGTCATACACAATAGAGGATAGGTACTCAAAATATTAGTTAATAACATTATAAGATTAATTTGTGGGAAGAAATAATAATTATGGGCTAATTATAAGTGTTATAATTATTTGGGGTTGGATTGCAATTAATAAATCTTTTTGTGGTCGAATTATAAACTTCCTATAGTTTAATGTTGAATTTCGATCATGCAAAAGCAATTAATCTGTAGTAAAAAATTAAAGCGAAATTCACTCAAAAGATCACTTGTATGTAATTAAATGAGTTTGGAGAGGGAAAAAAATTGTTACCTAAAAATGCAGTCCTTTAAAATTTTTCTTTGCACACGGAACCCTTCTGTCCAATCGGGCCACCAAATTCTAATTGAAGAAATTTCTCTAATATTGATGCACACGAGAAATTATACTCTACCAGCACCAAGAACCGAAGTTAATAGGTTTTAGTATTAGCTGCGTTGGATTTAATTTCGGAGAAGAAATTGTGGGAAAAAGGTTACAGAGGATTTTTCTAAATGCGGTGTTTTGTTTCGTTTAGATTCTAAAAAAAAACCTTAATCCAACAATTTTGTGTGTGCATATGTTTATACATCATAGCACCTACTGCCTAAAGTCAACCTATGTATGTTTCCTCATTAACTAATTAGGAAACAATAATTTTTTAACCCATTCAATTATGGTCATGGGCTTTCAAGAATTGTAATTTGGCCCATTTGAATTATTACTAGTTTATAATTCTCCTATTAGGATTTAATAATTACAATTCAAATCCTGACTAATTATAATACTTTATAATTAGCCCATAACAAATATTTCTTCTCACAAATCAACCACAAATATTATCATATAATATCTTGAGTACTAATTCCTCTATTGTGTGACCTATTAGGTATTTTAGTCTACTGGAAGCAAACTATGAATTAATTCTAATCGCTTTAGAATTAATAATCCTTAATAATTAGAATTAATTTATTATTTCTAATTAGGATTATTTTATTAATTCTATAATTAATAAATCCATTTTTAATAGATCATGAACGGCATCTAGCAATACATCATGACCACCCAAAGCTCCAAAAAGTCAAGTGGCTTGACACGAACCTTTCAACAGCTAAATATCATTGCAATAAACTCTTTTCTTCATACTATATCTTATTCAGTTTTAGAATATGGAATTAGTGCCAACCCATACTAGAATATAATTAATTTTAGCCTGAATTTATTAGTACTTGTTCTAGAATCTATTACTCAATATGGGTGTCAAATGGAGCTATTTCCAACACATAGTCATCTTGGCCAAGGACTTCCCTAGCAATGACTCCATACAAGTGGCCATGAGATATAAACCCCTACTATTAAGAGTGATGAATCATTTATTGATCCTCTCAACTACTTTCGTTTACTTTACGTTATTCCCAATATCCTTTCCATAGGCAATCCTGTAGGAACACTAGAGATTAGAATTAAAGTACAAGGCTCAGTAAACAAAGTACCTTGGAGATCTCAAGCCTAAGGATACTTGCACATTTGCTATAATAACATTCTATCACTGACACTAAATAGTTAACCATGTGATTATACCACAATTAAGTCATCCAATGAACTTGTTCATTTAACAACGTGTTAAATTTAAGTATCACAATGCTCACAGATGTGAGAAGTACGAATTGATCAAATCAAGAAGTATAACATGTGCTAGTCTTGGTGCATTAATAAAGTCCTATCTTATTAATACTATGACTAGGGCTAGTTTAAGTACAAGTACTACATATTGTAGTTGGAATCTCACGTTATGATATCTATCATAATTTTCTTTATACCATATTATATTCTTAGGACTTTATCTAATAGTTTTATACACATATA
The DNA here is from genome assembly GCA_026120185.1 of Voacanga thouarsii. Classification (NCBI taxonomy): domain Eukaryota; kingdom Viridiplantae; phylum Streptophyta; class Magnoliopsida; order Gentianales; family Apocynaceae; genus Voacanga; species Voacanga thouarsii. Next base: position 105,394 of record JANUWF010001172.1, read on the forward strand.
TGCGGAATGGTTAATTAAACTGAAAGATAAAGAAAGTCTTTTATTAATAAATATGCTATGTACAATATACAAGTGGTTGACTCTAGGGAATAACACTAACAAACTCCTACTCGCTATAGAGCTAATCATTCATGGATCAAATGCTAAATGACTCAACATGTCATCATGTTTTTTTTTGGGGTAATGCTTTGTCAACAGGTCTACTATGCTTTTATCTATGGGAATACTCTCTATCTTTACATCTTTCCTATCTATGATTTCATAAATCAAGTGATAGTGCTCAAATTGAACACATAGCCTGATTGTGACTGGCATTAATATATGTTTTTAACTTATGCTAAACCTTTTAGCATTTTGTATCTGTAGACTGTGAATGTCTTCGCAACTTCTTTAATCTATATCTGTAGATTCTTAATCCTAGAATAGAGGTTACTTTTTTAAGGTCTTTGATAGAGAATTTCTTGGACAATCAAACTTTTACTGATAAAAGGATTGGTACAATGTTTCCTAATAGTAATGTGTCATCATCATAAAGCAATAGGAAAATAATTGCATTCCCATTGATCTTTTTGTATACAGAAGGTTCATCAATGTTTTGAATGAAACTAAATTTTTTATCGTTTAATCAAAATGGATATTCCTACTCCTAGAAGCTAGCTTAAGGCTATAAATAGACCTTTGCAACTTGCACACTTTTGCGTTATCATTGGATGTGAAACCCTCATGTTATGTCATGTACAAATTTTTAGTCAGATTTCCATTTAGGAAATCTCTTTTCACATCCATTTGTTAGACCTAATAATCATACTGGGTGGCAAGTGCTATGAGTATTCTTATGGATTTTCAGCATGGCAACATGTGAGAAAGTTTCATAATAGTTAATACCATATTGTTGAGGATAACCTTTAGCAACTAGTTGTGCTCTATAGCTAACTACATTACCATCCATGTTGGTTTTATTCTTGACAACCCACTTACACCCTATAGGTTTAATTTTTTCGGGTGAATCAACCGAAGTCCACACTTGGTTATCATACATAGAATCCATCTCTACCTTTATGGCTTCAAGCCGTTTGTTAGATTCTAACTATTTAGAATTTCTTTGTAAGTAGTAGGCTCATCTTCATCTGTGAGCAATATATCATTATGGTCACTTATGAGAAATCTATATCTCTCAAGTACCACACGTATCCTACTGGACCTATGAGGTTTTACTGTAGATAAATGTTCATCTATTCTCTCAATAGATGTGGGATCAGATGGTTGATATATATTTGTTTGTTCTTCTTGAACATCACTAATTTCAATTTTACTTCCACTGTCCTTTTTGAGCATGTGCTCCTTTTCTAAGAAGATGACATGCTTCAAAACAAAAATTTTCTATTCAGAAGAGAGATAGAAATAATACCCTAAAGATTCTTTTAGATATCCTAAAAATAAACACTTGTCAGACTTACTTTCAAATTTATCTAACTGTGGCCTTTTGAGAAAAGCAGGGCAACCCCAATATTCTCAAGTGAGATAACTTTGGTTTCTTACAGAAGAATAGCACAAATGGGGTAGTGTTAAGCAGTTTTTTTATGGAACTCTGTTTAAAATTTAAATAGCATTCTCTAGTGTGTACCCTTAAAATAATTTTGGCAAGTGTGCAAGAGCCATCATGGTCTGTACCATGTCTAAAAGGGTTCGATTCATTCTCTAAAACATACCATTATGTGGAGGTGTGTATGATGGACTCTATTGAGATAATATCCCATTATCTTTAAGATAACTTTGAAACTCTTGGCTTAAGTATTCACCTCCTCGATTAGATTCTAGAGTCTTAATACTTTTGCCAATTTATTTCTCAACTTCATTCTTGATGTCTTAAAACTTATCAAAGGCTTCAGATTTGTATTTCATTAAATACAAATACCTATGATAACCTCCTCTTGCTTGCATTGACATTGGGTCACAAATATCAGCATGTATAAGTTCTAATAACTCTTTAGACCTTTCTCCTTTTCTAGAAAAATGGAATTTTAGTCATTTTTCCAAGTAAAGAAGACTCATATGTACTATATGATTCGTAATCAAATGACCCTAAGTCACTAAGAATGTGTAACCTAGAAACGTGACTCATTTTTATATAGCCTAAACGACAATGCCATAAGTAAAATGAGATTGAGTTATGTTTTCTTTATTTCCTATTGTTTATGTTGAGAATAGGATCATTTATGTCTAGAACATACAAACTATTTATCAAAGTTGTAGTACCATATTGGACATCATTTAATAAAAAGAATAATCTTTATTTTAAAAAATTAAATGAAAACCATTTATGTCTAAACAGGAAACTGAGATAATATTCTTAAGTAAAACCGGTACATAATAGCACTTTGTAAGTTCTAGAATTAATCCAGAAAGTAAGTGTAGATGATAAGTTCCCATAGCAAATACAGCAATCTTTTCTCCATTTGTCGTACGTAGGTCCATGTCAGCCTTTCAAGCCTTCTAATTTCCTTTAGTCCCTGTAAGTTGTTACATAAATGAGACCCACAATCGGTATCTAATACCTACATCTAATTTTTAAAAATAGTGTTAATCTCAATCATAAACATACTAGGACTGAAAGTAGAAGTGCCCACAAGCTTCTCCTTTTCCTTCATCTTTTTTACAGTCCTAGGTAGCCCTTGTAGTTGCACTTTCAATGGCCCATTTTGCCACAATAATGACATGGGCCTTTGGCAGCTGCTTCTTTCTTCTTCATGATATCTTTGGGCTTAGTGGGAGCCTTCTTCTTCTTCTTGGAAACATTTTTCTTAGAAAAGGAAGAATCTACTAGCATTACTGAATTGGTTCCTTTTTCAAGGAAGTTTTTGCAGTCTTGAGAAGGTTGATCAACTTGGGTAGTGTTGTTCCAATCTTGTTCATTTGGTAGTTAATAAAAAATTGTGAAAAACCACTTGACAAAGATTGTAAAATTAAGTCAACACTGAATTCATGATCCATCACAAAACAAAGAGTTCCATGCTTTTCAATCAAGCCTAACATTTTTAGCTATAATATGAATCAAATTAAGCATGAAGGTTATTTTTAAGAAAGGGGAAGGAGAACAAAATCACACTTCATGGTTCCATGGGTAAGAGCAATATTCAAGAGGATTCAAAAGAGTTTTCATGATAACAAATTTAACAAACCTAGGTCCAACAAGATTGTGAAGAGATCGATGGTAAAGAAAGGGCCAAAAGATGCACAACACAAGTAACAATCTATGTGGAGGATCAAACCAACCTTTAAACAAGGATTGAAGGCCAAAGGAGTATCAAGAAGAGGTCAAGATGACCAATATTTCATTTGAAGGATCAAGAAAACACAGAGAAATGGAATGGAGATCTAAGGAGCAAGTTTTAAAGTACAACACAATTGGTGGACGACATTTAGAACACACTTGGCACTTGGTTCACTAGCACACCGGGCGCCAGGTTATCACTGGAGCAATGTTCTATTTCCAGAACACACCAAGGGTTAGTGTTGTGCCCTAGAGACTATCACTTGTAACATGTATATTGCATAATAATTAATAAAAGTGGCATTCTTTATCTTTCAGTTTGATTATTATATCTTAATATGCATATAAACTGTTTGATAAAGTCCCTAGTACAACATAGTGTTAAAGAAATTATGAAAGAGATCATGATGTGAGATTCCTACTATACTATGTAGTTTATGTGTTTGAATAATCCCTAGTCATAGTATTAATGAGATGGGACATTATTCATACGTCAAGACTAGCACATGTTATATCTCTTTATTGGATCAAACGGTGGTTCTCATGACTGTGAGTATTGTGATACTTAGGATTAATATATGGATGCTCGTTATATGAACACGTTCATTGGATGACCTAACTATGAGATAATCACTTAGATAAGCTATTGAGCGACAATGATAGAATTATAGCAAGTGTGCAAGTATTCTTAGATTTGAGATCTCCAAGGTATTTTATTTACCAAGTGTTGTACTTTGATTCTAATCTTTGGAGTCTTACAAGGACCATCTATGGGATGGATATTGGGTATAATGTAAAGTAAACAAAAGTAACTGAGAGTGTCAATAAATGATTCCCCACTCCTAATAGTAGAAAAATATATCTCAGGGCCAGTTGTAGAAATCATTACCCATGAAGTCCTTGGCCAAGGCAACTATGTGTTGGAAATAGTTCCAAATTTGAAACATATATCAATTAATGGATTTGTTAAACAAGTACAAAAATATTTGGGCCAGAATTAATAATATTGTGGATGGAGTTGGAACTAATGTCATGCTCTAGTTCGAATGAGATATAGTATGGTGAAAGGGGTTTATTGCACTGGTTATTTACTATTGAAAGGTTCACGTTAAGCCACTTGACATTCTGAACTTTTAGGTGATGAAGAGTTATTTCTAGATGTCGCACTTGATATGCTAAATATGAATTTATTAATTAGAGAATTGATAAATTAATCTTATATTTTATTGAGGATTATTAATTCTAAGGCTGTTAGAATTAATTCATATTATGCTACTAATAAGACTAGGAAACCTAATGGGTCATAGACAATAAAGGTTTGAATGCTTAATATATATTATTTGATAATATTGTGGGATTAATGAAGAGAAGAAAATATATTTAAAGGTAAATTATAAGTTTGTTATAATTTATAGGACTTGGTTGCAATTATATAAACTTCAAGGGCCCAATTGTAGACATTAGATCTTGGAGGACTTAATTGTATTTAACACAAATCCTAAAAACTAAAAATATGGGAATTGTTTCCTTTTGCAAAGAGGTGAGTTGGACAATCAAAAACTGTGATTTTGGACGTTCCTTTTCTTCATCCTTATTCTTCTCCAATTAAACCTAGCTGTAACACCCCCTACCTAGGCCCGCCAGGGCCGGGGATGTCGCTCCGTCCAAAGGATAAGGGGTCTTTATAACTAGCACACACAAATATAATGGTGGAAATAAAATGATACTTCAACTTGAAATTTATTACAATCCAAAAGAAATAATAATAAATCCAAGAATACTCAAAACAAATCCATAATAAAAATTCATCCGCTCTCAGCTCTCCCAACATTACACAAAATAAATCCTCAGAAAATATTTCCAAAGCAGACAATATATAGCTACTCATGCACACAACAGGACGGACCTGAAATCATGATAAAATGGTGGTGAGATAGAAATCTCAGTAAGTCTGTGTGTGCTTTGGGTGTTTAGTGAAAACAGTTCGTGGATGCAAATTGTGAAACCTTTATAAGAGAAATACTGGCAAGCAATAACATTAGTCAAAAGCAAGAGTGGCGTTTTGGCTTTTCCAGCCATACATAAGTAATAAAATCAACCACTCAAAAGAAAAGGATATGGGTTACCACACGTTGGGCCCCATAACCGGTCAGAATGCCGACACTTTGTGCATACTGACAAAAGTAGGTGATCGGTCTACTGGGCAAGATACTCATCCTTCTCAATACTCAAAAAACAACCGGCTGTCCATTTCGACAAACCACAGTCACTTGATTGAAACAAACTGCTAGCTCGGACCGGCATGACTCACTAAACTGACATCTTATCCGAGAAGGACTCAGCCCTCAGAGGTGGCCAACTACTGAGAGGCTTACCCTAACCCTTCAAAGACTAGTCCTAGTAATCCACCCTTATTAAGTACTCAACGACGTTTCCCACTTGGGATAAAATGAACAAAACATTGTTCCACATGAAAATGGCTATTTATGGGTTTTCCAAAGTCTTTAACAAAATCAGTTTTAGAAAGAGTTTGAGTTTGAGTAAATCTGCTCATTGGCTTTTAAATAATTCAAATGTTTGAAATAAGAAAGGATTTAACCCTCAATTGCCTTTACATAAATGAGTGTCCATGCACTCTACACTTGGCTTGCCATAATAAACATTTTGCATCAAACAGGTTTTATGCAGGAGCTTACCTGATTCTTGCTCACAATAACAAGGTCTTCAACGGCAGACCTAACCTCACATGGGCAAATACAAATCACAATCAATTTCAAGCCATAAACTACTTCCTTAATTTTAAATCGACTCAACTTACTACACCATGATCCTACTGTCCCAAGCTTTAAGGTTAAACAATAAGTAAATAGGTTTAAGAGTTGAGCCTAGCACAATTATTTAAAATAATTAATGGTTTGGGAAATAAATTTAATAAGTTGAAAGCTTAAATCTTATTAGGGAAAATTTAGAGTTTATTTGATCAGGAGTTCTAGGTAGTATTAAATAAAATATTGATTTATTACTAATTTAGTTGTTAGAAAATAATTGCTAGCTAAAATTAGTTGAAAATAAATTTAATGAGTCTCACGTGAACAATATTAAATAAATTCTTAAGGAGTTTTGATTAGAAGATAATAGTTACATTTTTAGTAATATATATTCTACTAATTGTAATTATTTTCATAAAGGCTTTAATTGTTCTCATTATATAAAGTAATATATACATACATATATATATTTTATTTTTCTGGCCAAAATCATTATTTGTTTGACAAAAATATCCTTTATATATATGACAATCCAAATCTACGCTTCCTAGGGTTTTTTTTTCTTTCGAAAATACTAAGAGAAATTATTTTATTGAATATTTTATTCATGAAGTAAAAATTTGTTTGGAGACAACTAGATCATGATCAAATTCCTATGGCTAACCACAATCAATACATACACAATCGTTTAATTCATCAAATCATCCAAATCAAGCATACACGCATAGATCTCAATTTCTCAACACATGATCTAACCCCTACTAGCATAAACATGATCATGGCTTCAATATTAATCCATCATGAATATAAACCCTATTCACCAAAGGTGACATAATCTCTAGAATACTTCCTCACATATACTCCTTATGAAATGCATCAACCTCAAATCATCATATAATCATCCAAGACAATCATTCCATGCATAAATCCCATCTCCTTCACAATCATACATATATTCATCTTCAATCTCAACAATATATATATATATATACTCAAATCCTATCACCATCCACCTATTATCATTATCACCCTAGAGACATAATTCTAGAGTTTAAAAGAAGGATTGATGGTACTTACTTTATTGATGAATGCCTCGAAAGAGTTTAGAGTAGATCTCAACTCCTAGATGTCTAACTTTGTCCAAAGGAGATGACGAGAGCATGATTATGGAGAAGAAGTCATCCGGCTAAGGGAGAGGAGTTTCGGCCGAGAGAGAGAGAGAGAGAGAAGAAGAAGAAGAAGAAGAGATCATTAGTATGTTTATTCACATAGGTTCTCACTAGAGATCATGTTTGGAGAAGATGAAGTTGATAGGGTGAATTTACCTTGAAGATGTTCTTGTCCTTCACAGAAATTTCTGCTTTTGATCCAAAGTAGCAAGATGATTTGAGGAGTTTGATGTTAATAATGGTGTTGATGGACTCACAGCAGTGAGTGGGTCAAATCTGGAAGTTTTTGAGAGGATTTGAGATGGTTTGGAGGGGTATTAAGTGTAGGGAAGAGGTAGGTGTTCTTGGTGTAGTGTGTGTGTTCTTGGAGATTGAGAGATTTCGAGAGAAGGTTCTTTTGCAGCTGCCGAATTTTTGTGAGGGATAGGGCTGGCCGAATTTCTATAGGGTTTAGGGAGTTGTTTCTCTGATTTGGAAGAGAAAATGAAGGGTTAGTTGTCACAATCCTTGGAGAATATTTTTAAGAAGTGAATTTGGAAACTAAATATTCCAGGATATCTTGATAATTTGGAGAGCTTTGAAGGTCTCCTATGGCCGACTGGTTGAGCAGCTTTTCTGAGGAATTAAAGCTGATTCAAGGTGGCTTATGGTGTCTGAAACTAAGGTGCACAATGATGAAGATGATGTCTGGACATTTGAGCAAGATATTATGGAAGGTTGCTAAACAAGAATGGTTGGAATTTTGGAAACCAATCAAGCTAAATTGCAGGGATTTGTTGGAGAGATTTTTGGACAGCCATTGCTGAATTTCGTGCAGAAGCTTGAGGGAAACAATGGAGCTCTGTTAATGGAGGTTTAAGGAAGGTTTTGACAGATTAAGGTTGGTGTTTCGGCCAGAAGAAAAATAGGAAACAAAGCTGGAACTTTGGACTGCCCAGCATTTTGCTGAACAGGAATTTTTCTAGGCAGAATTTCGGTTGCTACTTCCAGCCAATTTGCAGCGAGTTTTGAAGGGAATTTTAGGGGTATTCAAGGCTGGTTTCCAGCCTTCTTCATAAAGGAAAAACATTGCTAAGGTACTGAACAAGATCTGGAAGAAAACAGCTTGGTTTTAGACTCTCAAAACTGTTTTTCGTACAGGAATTTTTGTTGTTTTGCTCCAGCTTTGAGCAGTCCGAAATTGGTCAAGAATTTTTAGGTTTCAAACTGATCCTAAAGATTATTTTTCTAGCAACATTTGGTAGGGAATGTTAGCTAAAAATTTCGATATTTTGGAGGTACAACAAGCTGGAAAATTTCAGCTCGTGCCATGAAGGAAGATGAACTAGTCTAGAGTGAAATTTCAGCAAGGTTACTAGAGGGATTTTTCCCCTTGGAATTTCCCACCATTCTTCCGCATTTTTCAAACCATGAGAAGCCTTTTACTAGGGCATTTTGATCCCACAAGATCACAGTATTTTACTGAAATTTCTGGAAAGAAAATGGATATAACATCTTGATCAAACTAAGAAGTTGAAACCTAAAGAAAACCAAAGATCAAGGGAATAAGAATTCCCTTTAGGAAATTCGAGTAGGGCAAAAGAGTGGAATGAGAATACTCCTAGAATGTCTCTCTTAGGACATCATCCCTTTCTTACTCTAAGCTCCTAAGACAGAAATTTCCTCCACTAAGCAAAAATAAAATTGAATCTAGCTAAGGCTTCTATGTTGGAATTTGAACCCAAGACCTCAAGAATTAATTCCAAAGCTCTAACCACTACACCACAACAACTGTTGTTGATATTTTCACTAGAAAATTATTTTCTATTCAATCCACAGGCTATCTCCCTATTTTCACCTCGGGCAAAAGTTACCATCTTGCCCCTCTCACACAATACTCACCAACAAGACTTCAAGACAATAAAACCCGAATCCAAAACACATAAAAAATCGTATGAAAATATATTTAACCATGAAATAAAATATGATATGCATCCCAACCCCCTTACTCTAAGGTTGGTTTTGACCGGGGTTTCACATCCTCCCCTCTTTAGAAGAATTTCGTCCCGAAATTCAAGCATACCTCTATTTCAGCTCGGGATACTTCCATTTAACCCTTTCTTCTGATTCCCATGTGGCATCCTGCATGCCATGGTGCTCCCACTGAATCTTAACCATCGGTATCTGCTTATTTCGCAGGGTTTTGACTCTGCGGTCCAATATCCGCACAGGCTTCTCCACGTAGCTCAGATCTGGCTATAACACCAATGGCTCATCATTCAATACATGACCGGGATTCGTATTATACTTTTTCAATTGTAACACATGGAACACATCGTGGATTCCCGTCAACCCATCTGGGAAGTCTAATCGGTAAGCTACTGGTCCAATTCTTTCCTTAATGAGAAACGGCCCCAAATACCTCGGATTCAACTTCCCGCCTTTTGGATGCTTCAATATTCCCCTATTTGGTGTCAGCTTCAGAAATACGCGATCCCCAACTTGAAATTCTAGATCCCTTCGCCGATTGTCCGCATAGCTCTTTTACCGGCTTTGAGCCGCTTTTAACCTTTCTCGAATCAGTTTCACTTTATCTAATATTTCTTGGACACAGACCTCTCCGGTTTTGCTTACATGACCATCTTCCGTCCAACTCTAATACAACAATACCTGACACTTATGCCCATACAAAGCCTCATATGGTGCCATCCCAATTGAGGCTTGGTAGCTATTATTATACGATAGCTCGGCATACGGCACACACTCGATCCACTTATCCCCGAAATCCAGGATACAAGCTCTCAACATATCTTTTAATATTTAGATCACCCTTTCTGATTGCCCATCAGTCTGCAGATGCGCCGTCGTACTAAATTTCAAATTCAATCCCATCGCCTCATGGAACTTTCCCCAAAAATGAGAAGTAAACCTCGGGTCTCGGTCGGATACTATGCTCGAAGGTACTCCATGAAGTCTGACTATCTCTCGAACATAAGTCTGAGCCAGCTTCTCTATGGAGTCCCTCACATTTACCGGTATGAAATGGGCCAACTTGGTCAGTCGATCCACGACTACCCATATGGCATCCTTCTGAGTCTTTGACATGGGGAGTCCAGTGACAATGTCCATAGTCACCTCCTCCCACTTCCATTCCGGCACAAGCAATGGCTGCAATAGTCCTGCTGACTTCTTATGCTCCGCTTTAACTTTCGGCAGGTGAGACAGGTCGAAACGTACTTGACCACATCTCGCTTTAGTCCGGGCAACCAATAAGCTCTCTTCAAATCCTGATACATTTTGGCCTCCCCCGGATGAATGGCGTACTTGCTCTTGTGTGCCTCCTCCAAAATTCTGTCCTTCAATTGCGGCTCCTCGGGTATACACAATTGATCTCTGAAATGGAAAATTCCCGCTTCATCTTGACAAAATTCACTGTCTGGTCGCTTAAGCTCCTTAGCCTTGAAGATTTGAAACTCGGCGTTGCTTTGCTGAGCCTCCACTATTTCTTGCTTCAAATCCGGCACCAACTTCAAGTTGCTGATGACAATTCTTTTGTCTCGCACTTCCGCCCTTCTATCTAATACATCCTGAACTACTTGCATTTCCTGCACCTTTAGTCTGGCCATTCCAACTTTTCTGCTCAGGGCGTCCGCCACAACGTTGGCCTTCCCGGGATGGTAGTTGATTGGGCAGTGGTATTCCTCCAAGAATTCCATCCATCTTCGCTATCTCAAGTTCAGATCCTTTTGGGTGAAGATATACTTCAGACTCTTATGGTCGGTGAACACCTCATATTCGGCTCCATACAAGTAGTGTCGCCATTTCTTTAGGGCGAACACTATTGCTGCCAGCTCCAGATCATGAGTGGGGTAGTTCACTTCATGAGGTCGCAACTTCCGAGATGCATAAGCAATCACTTTTCTGTCTTATATCAACACTGCCCCTAGTCCTTCCTTCGAAGCGTCGGTGTATAGCGCATAAGGTTTGCCTTCCTCCAGTAGACTTAATACCGGTGCTGTCATAAGTCTTTTCTTCAATTCTTGAAAAATTTTCTCGCATTTTTCGTTCCACACAAACGGAACATCCTTCCTCAACAAACGGGTCATTGGCGATGCGAGCGTCGAGAATCCCTTGGTAAACCTTCGGTAGTACCCCGCCAACCCTAAGAAACTCCTGATCTCGGTAATATTCTTCAGCTGCTTCCAGTCTGCTACCGCTTCAACCTTGGCTGGATCTACCTTAATTCCCTCATTGGTCACCACATGACCAAGGAATGCCACACTGTCTAATCAGAATTTACACTTGCTGAACTTCGCGTACAGCTTGTGCTCCCGCAGTTTCTCCAGCACGAGCCTCAGATGCTCTGCATGCTCCTCCGGACTCTTGGAGTATATCAAAATGTCGTCGATGAAGACCACCACAAACTTATCCAGATAGGGTCGGAATACTCGGTGCATCAGGTCCATGAATACTGCTGGAGCGTTAGTTACCTCGAACGGCATCACCACGAACTCGTAATGTCTATAGCGGGTGTTAAAGGCTGTCTTGGGAATATTGTCTTCTCTTATCCGCACCTGGTAGTAACATTTCCTCAGATCTAACTTGGAATAGCAACTGGATCCTTGCAGTTGATCAAACAGCTCATCAATCAGTGGGAGGGGGTACTTGTTCTTAATCGTCAAATTGTTCAGCCCTTGGTAGTTGATGCATAGCCTCAAGGTCCCGTCCTTCTTCTTCACAAATAGTACAGGCGCTCCCCAAGGTGACGTGCTGGGTCGGATATAACCTTGACCCACCAACTCCTCTAACTGCTCCTTCAATTCCTTCAATTCTGCCGGTGCCATTCGGTATGGAGTCTGTGATACTGGTTCCGCCCCCGGAATTAAGTCGATAGTGAATTCCACCTCTCGGTCGGGAGGTAGAGAGTCAAGATCCGCCGGGAACACATCGGGAAAGTCCCTCACCACTTCAGTATCCTCCAGAGTGCACTGGTCCTTCGGCTTGTTTATCACGTAAGCCAGATAACCTTGACAACCTTGCCTCAACAATTTCTGGGCTTTAGCCCCCGCAATCAAGTACTTCAGCTCTTTCAATCTCTTGCCATTAAATTCTAACACATCATAACCCGGCTTGACGAACTGAACTGACTTATTTTTATAGTCTACCCTAGCCCCATGTTTGGCTAACCAGTCCATTCCCAAAACCAAGTCATAGTCCTCAATGTCTAACACAATCAAATCACCCTCCAGGTTTTCTCTCCCTACTTTAATAGTACAATCCTTTACATACCGATTCGCTTGCACCATTTTCTCCAAAGGTGTGCTTACATCTAAAATGAAGGGTAGCTCCACTCCATCTCAACCCAAATGACAAGCACACAACTTGTTTATATATGAATAAGTAGAGCCAGGATCAATCAAAGCATTAACGTAACGTCCTTGAATAGTGAACGTACCTTCTACCACCGCTGCATCGGCCCCAACTTCCTCTCTGTTGAGCACGAATACCTTGTCATTCACTTGTGGCTTCGGTGCTCCATTCCCGGATGCTCCAGTAGCGTTGGCTCAGTTGGGCCCCGGGTTCTGAGCCGGGTTTCCTTGTCTGACCCGGTGCAACTTGGGGCAGGTGCTCCTCAGATGATTCGGGTTACCGCAATGATAGCTATCTCCGCCCTTGGACCAACAGTTTCTCTCGGTGTGGCCCTTCTTCCCACACTGCCTGCACGATGGGAGATTCGGTGCAGGTCTAGTTGGTGTTGTCCGGGCCTGCTTTCCCCGGTTTTGCCATTGATGGTTAGCAGGGCGATTGTGGGGTTGCGGCCTCGAAAAATGTCCCTGCGGCTGTCCTAGTGGTTGGAAAGGCTTGGCCGCCATCCTGCTGCAGTCCTCATTCTCTGTGCGAGTAGCCGCGTCCACAGCCCCCGAGTAAGTTGTCGGTGGAGCAGGTGCCAATGCTCTCCTCAGCTCCGGTCTTAGCCCTTTGACGAACTGCCTCGTCCTATTCTGCTCGGTATCCACCAATCTTCGACAGTATTTAGATAATTACGTGAATCGCGCCGCATATTGAGCCACCGACATGCTCCCGTGCCTCAGATTCTGAAATTCGTCCTCCCGCTTCTCCACAATCCACTGTGGGATGTACTCAGCCCTGAAGGCTTCAACGAAGTTGGACCATGCCCATTCTTGCTCATCCACCACCCAGTCCTCTTGGACCCGCTGCCACTATGCCCGAACTGGCCCTCTCAATCGAAAAGCTGCAAACTTAACCATCCGCTCCTCCGAGTATTAGAGCGTTGCAAAAATGTCCTCCATTTGCTCGACCCATTGTTCGGCCTTCTGATCTTGTTCGGCTTCACCCATAAAGATGGACGGTTGGAATTTCAAGAACTTCTCTAATGCCTCGTCTTTGCCTCTAGGGTTCCTCCGCTCGGCCAAAGTCTGAAGAATCTCGGCCACCTTACCAAGTGCCTGGCCCATTGACAGATCAGCTAGGGCATCCGTCCCTATTCCCATCTTAGGATCACTTCATCCATTACCTGGATTGGGTGATTGCATCTGCTCAGTTTCAACTTCCGGTGCTACATGGTCTGCCTCCGGAATCCTTCTGGCTGAAGAAGCTGCACGACGCTTGGGTGCTATTCTAAACCATACCCCAGATGTCAAGTGAATGCACTCAAGCATCAAATCATTTTAGTTGTGCATACATGCATGGTTAAGTGTGAGTAGAAAGAAACCATATGCAAACTTATTTAAAGGATTGCTCATAATTTTGATTTCAAAAATTGACTTGCATAAATCCAAAATTGTGAACAGAACATAAAATTGAAAATCTTTGACAAACTAGTTCTCGAAAGACAGTAATTAAATAATCATCCAAGCAAAATAACTCCTAACTCTCTAATCCTCATCCGAACCCTCATCATCGGCCTCATACAACCAACCTCCAGTGTTCTTGGAAAAATCCACCCCATCCCCGCTAGCAAATCCCTCTATTGGTTCCTTCCCAGGGCGCCTAGAGCTCTCACCAGGCTCAACTCGGCTGAAGGAAGGGATGAAAGAAGACCTAGGTGGAGACTCATAGTCGATCTCCCTCGAGTCATCACTATCTGCTGCTAAATCCACCTCAGGATTAGGAGGGTGGGGTTCAGGCTCCACTATCATCACTTCATCCTCACTGTCAGAGTTTATGTCTATCACCGGGATTAGAGGTGGCTCTAGGATCTGGACCTCGTCCTCATTGCTATCCTCCATAAGGTCAATCTTATCATCACTGTTATCCACCATAGGGACAACTGGCTGAGGGGCAGGCATGGGAACTGGAAGGTCCTCCTGGTCTAGATAGTAAGGTGGGTGTCACTGTTGCCCTTTCCTTGCTGTCCTAAGCAGTCTAACCAACCTACAACATCAACAAGATAGGTTAGCAAAGATTTAAACTTAAATAAATAAAACATATATCATCAATATTTGCCTATAACCTAGTCTCTGATACCACTTGTAACACCCCGCTACCTAGGCCCGCTAGGGCCAAGGATGTCGCCCCGTCCAAAGGACAAGGGGTCTTCATAACTAGGACACACAAATATATTGGCGGAAATAAAATGATACTTCAACTTGAAATTTATTACAACCTAAAAGAAATAATAATAAATCCAAGAATACTCAAAATAAATCCATAATAAAAATTCATCCGCTCTCAGCCCTCCCAACATTACACAAAATAAATCCTCAGAAAATTATTCCAAAGCAGACAATATATAGCTACTCATGCCCACAGCAGGACGGACCTGAAATCATGATAAAATGGTGGTGAGATAGAAATCTCAGTAAGTCCGTGTGTGCTTTGGGTGTTTAGTGAAAATAGTTTGTGGATGCAAAGTGTGAAACCTTTATAAGAGAAATACTGGCAAGCAATAACATTAGTCAAAAGCAAGAGTGGCGTTTTGACTTTTCCAGCCATACATAAGTAATAAAATCAACCACTCAAAAGAAAGGGATATGGGTTACCACACGTTGGGCCCCATAACCGGTCAGAATGCCGACACTGTGTGCAGACTGACAAAAGTAGGTGATCGGCCTACTGGGCAAGATACTCCTCCTTCTCTATACCAAATAAACAATCGGGTGTCCATTCCGGTAAACCACAGTCACTTGACTGAAACAAACTGCTAGCTCGGACCGGCATGACTCACTGGACTGGCATCTTATCCGGGAAGGACTCACCCCTCAGAGGTGGCCACCTATTGAGAGGCTTACCCTAACCCTTCAAAGACTAGTCCTAGTAGTCCACCCTTATTGAGTACTCAACGACGTTTCCCACTTGGGATAAAATGAACAAAACACTATTCCACATGAAAATGGCTATTTATGGGTTTTCCAAAGTCTTTAACAAAATCAGTTTTAGAAAGAGTTTGAGTTTGAGTAAATCTGCTCATTGGCTTTTAAATAATTCAAATGTTTGAAATAAGAAAGGATTTAACCCTCAATTGCCTTTACATAAATGAGTGTCCATGCACTCTACACTTGGCTTGCCATAATAAACATTTTGCATCAAACAGGTTTTATGGAGGAGCTTACCTGATTCTTGCTGACAATAACAAGGTCTCCAACGGCAGACCTAACCCCACATGGGCAAATACAAATCACAATCAATTTCAAGCCATAAACTACTTCCTTAATTTTAAATCGACTCAACTTACTACTACCATGATCCTACTGCCCCAAGCTTTAAGGTTAAACAGTAAATAAATAGGTTTAAGAGTTGAGCCTAGCACAATTATTTAAAATAATTAATGGTTTGGGAAATAAATTTAATAAGTTGAAAGCTTAAATCTTGTTAGGGAAAATTTAGAGTTTATTTGATCAAGAATTCTAGGTAGTATTAAATAAAATATTGATTTATTACTAATTTAGTTGTTAGAAAATAATTGGTAGCTAAAATTAGTTGAAAATAAATTTAATGAGTCTCACTTGAACAATACTAAGTAAATTCTTAAGGAGTTTTGATTAGAAGATAATAGTTACATTTTTAGTAATATATATTCTACTAATTGTAATTATTTTCATAAAGGCTTTAATTGATCTCATTATATTAAGTAATATATACATACATATATATATATATTATTTTTCTAGCAAAAATCATTATTTGTTTGAATAAAATATCCTTTATATATATGACAATCCAAATCTACCTTTCCTAGGTTTTTTTTTTCTTTCGAAAATACTAAGAGAAATTTTTTTATTGAATATTTTAGTCATGAAGTAAAAATTTGTTTGGGGACAACTGGATCATGATCAAATTCCTATGGCTAACCACAATCAATACATACACAATCCTTTAATTCATCAAATAATCCAAATCATGCATACAAGCATATATCTCAATTTCTCAACACATGATCTAACCCCTACTAGCATAAACATGATCATGGCTTCAATATGAATCCATCATGAATATAAACCCTATTCACCAAAGGTGACATACTCTCTAGCATACTTCATCACATATACTACTTATGACATGCATCAACTCAAATCATCATATAATCATCCAAGACAATCCTTCCATGCATAAATCCCATCTCCTTTACAATCATACATATATTCATACTTCAATCCCAACAATATATATATATATATATATATACTCAAATCCTATCACCATCCACCTAATATCATTATCACCCTAGAGATATAATTCTAGAGTTTAAAAGAAGGATTGATGGTACTTACGTGATTGATGAATGTCTCGAAGAAGTTTAGAGTAGATCTCAACTCCTAGATGTCTAACTTTGTCCAAAGGAGATGGCGAGAGCATGATTATGGAGAAGAAGTCATCCGGCCAAGGGAGAGGAGTTTCGACCGTGAGAGAGAGAGGGGGAGAGAGAGAGAGAAAAAGAGATCATTAGTATATTTATTCACATAGGTTCTCACTAGAGATCATGTTTGGAGAAGATGAAGTTGATAGGGTGAATTTACCTTGAAGATGTTCTTGTCCTTCACAGAAATTTCTGCTTTTGATCCGAAGTAGCAAGATGATTTGAGGAGTTTGATGTTAATAATGGTGTTGATGGACTCACAGCAGTGAGTGGGTCAAATCTAGAAGTTTTTGAGAGGATTTGTGATGGTTTGGAGGGGTATTAAGTGTAGGGAAGAGGTAGGTGTTCTTGGTGTAGTATGTGTGTTCTTGGAGATTGAGAGATTTCGAGAGGTGGTTCTTGTGCAGCTGCCAAATTTTTGTGAGGGATAGGGCTGGCCAAATTTCTGTAGGGTTTAGGGAGTTGTTTCTCTGATTTGGAAGAGAAAACGAAGGGTTAGTTGTCACAATCCTTGGAGAATATTTTTAGGAAGTGAATTTTAAACTAAATATTCTAGGATATCTTGATAATTTGGAGAGCTTTGAAGGTCTCCTATGGCCGAATGGTTGAGCAGCTTTTCTGAGGAATTGAAGCTGATTCAAGGTGGCTTAGGGTGGCCAAAACTAAGTTGCACAATGATGATGAAGATGTCTGGTCATTTGAGCAAGATATTATGGAAAGTTGCTAAACAAGGATGGCTGGAATTTTGGAAACCAATCAAGCTAAATTGCAGGGATTTGTTGGAGAGATTTTCGGACACCCATTCCTGAATTTTGTGCAAAGCTTGAGGGAAACAATGGAGCTCTATTAATGGAGGTTTAATGAAGGTTTTGACAGATTAAGGTTGGTGTTTCGGCCAGAAGAAAAATAGGAAACAAAGCTGGAACTTTGGACTGCCCATCATTTCGCTGAACAAGAATTTTTCTGGGCAGAATTTTGGCTGCCACTTCCAGCCAATTTGCAGCGAGTTTTGAAGGGAATTTCAGGGGTATTCAAGGCTGGTTTCTAGCCTTCTTCATGAAGGAAAAACATGGCTAAGGTACTGAACAAGATCTGGAAGAAAATAGCTTGGTTTTAGACTCTCAAAACTATTTTTCGTACAGGAATTTTAGCTGTTTTGCTCCAGTTTTGAGCAATCCGAAATTGGTCAAGAATTTTTAGGTTCAAACTGATCCTAAAGATAATTTTTCTGGCAGTATTTGGGAAGGATTGTTAGCTAAAAATTTTGACATTTTGAAGGTACAACAAGCTGGAAAATTTCAGCTCATGCCATGAAGGAAGATGAACTAGTCTAGAGTGAAATTTCAGCAAGCTTACTAGAGGGATTTTTCCCCTTGGAATTTCCCACCATTCTTCCGCATTTTTCAAAAAATGAGAAGCCTTTTACTAGGGCATTTTGATCCCACAAGATCACAGCATTTTACTGAAATTTCTGGAAAGAAAATGGATAGAACATCTTGATCAAACTAAGAAGTTGAAACCTAAGGAAAACCAAAGATCATTGGAATAAGAATTCCCTTTAGGAAATTCGAGTAGGGCAAAAGAGTGGAATGAGAATACTCCTAGCATGTCTCTCTTAGGACATCATCCCTACCTTACTCTAAGCTCCTAAGACCGAAATTTCCTCCACTAAGCAAAAATAAAATTTAATCTAGGTAAGGCTTCTATGATGGAATTTGAACCCAAGACCTCAAGAATTAATTCCAAAGCTCTAACCACTACACACAACAACTGTTGTTGATATTTTCACTAGAAAATTATTTTCTATTCAATCCACAGGCTATCTCCCTATTTTCACTTCGTGCAAAAATTACCATCTTGCACCTCTTACACAATACTCACCAACAAGACTTCAAGACAATAAAACCCGAATCCAAAACACATAAAAAATCATATGAAAATATATTTAACCATGAAATAAAATATGATATGCATCTCAACCCCCTTACTTTATGGTTGGTTTTGACCGGGGTTTCATACTAGCTGCTCGTCAAAGCAGAGGAATTGGTTCCTTGGTTGGTGTAAGAAAAATTTTGTTTTCTACAACATAAGGTAATCTCTATTTCCTTCCTCTATTCCCATTTTAATTGTAAACACGTGATTCTTGGGCTTGGATTTCATAGTTATTTCCACTGCGTTCTTACTTGATAAGCACGATGAAATCCGAACAGTGGCATCAGAGCCTTTGTGTTTGTGTTTTAATGGGTCTTTAATTGCTTTGAAATCATTTCTGAGCATGTAACTGTATGGTCATGGTGATTGTATGTCTACTACTTTGTATGGCATGTCTGGGTTTTCTGGTTTGAAGAGTCTCTGGGTCATTGAAAAACGGTTGGGAGGTTGTTTCCATGTGGGTCTGTTTTTTAACATTGGATTCTTCCTGCAATCAAGCTTTTGATTCAACAATTTGGATTGTTGTTTAAATTGTGATGTAGATTACAATTGGTTGTTAATATTGATTAACAATGCTTAATATCAAAATTATTTTGAACGGTCTTAAAATCAATTTACTTTTCATGAAAAATTTTATAGAAGAATCTGGGGAAGAAGATGAATAGTAGTATTTCTCGCCTCCAGAGCATACCTGGCGCCAGGCATGTTCGACCCACCTGGTGCCAGGTGCACTCTATTTTGAGAATAGGTTCTCATAATGATTAGAATTTATTTGAAACCCATGATTTTGGATAAAACTATTTTCAAAATTACACGTAGGACCCATAATTTTCTAAAATTTGATTTCAGCCCAGAATTTTTCAAAATTAAATTTTGGACCTAGATTTCTCCAAAATTCGGATTTTGGATGATTGTGCATTGGATGTGCTATGTTGTATTTTAAGTACATTTTATTAGCATGGTGGATGGTTATGGACTAAGACCAAACTTATCTGTTCACGCATCTTTATCGCTTTGTTTTAATTAAATAGGGCCAGTGCACCAGCCTTGTCTCAAATTCTTTTGTAATTCTCTTCTCATCTAACTACATTCGAATATAACTCGAGGTTTCTTCTTTTAGGAAATTATGTAATTAGTTTATATACGTCAAATTGAGGTAGAATTTTATTACAAGATTTTGAAGACAACAATCAAATCGAAGCGAGGTGGTAAGACATTCTACTTAAATAATGTATGAACACATAGAGTTGACTATATTAATTTCCTTGATGGCTCGAGAAAATTAATTTAGAGAGTCCATAACCATGCCGCACAATTGTTTATTACTTTTTTTTTTATTTTTTATCAATTTATGCTGCTTATTGATAAATTGTATGCATGCCAAATGATGAGACGACTAAAAGGAATAAATCTCTCAAATAATATTAAATCTAATGCCTTCCATTAATATAGTAAGAATGATAGCTCTTTTTCAGACCAGGTTGTTTGGCATACCCAAGCCTATTTGACATTGAGTATGTTCAAGCTATGGAATTTAATTCCTAAAAAATGGGTTAGGTCTAACTAATTTTTTTTTATCCCGGTTGGGTAACCCAAGCATAAATAATATTAGAGGTAAGGTTGGGATAGTATTAAATACTTAAATGATTAAATTATGTTAATCACCTAATGATACAATAGTTACATTTAATATAATTGGTATTAGATACCTACCACTGAACTTAAGAGTGGCTTGTTGAGCTAACCAAGGTCATTCTTAAGAAATTTGGATACTGGTCCACTAGAAAAACTTCCAATGGGCTTTCTCGAGTTAATAGTGTGGGCTATTAATTTGAGTAAAATAGTGGAATAAAAATTCGTTTAATTAAAGACCTAATTACTTGCATATCATGAGCATATACATGTTCTAATTACTCTATCTTTACATCTAGGTCATTTGCATCATGTCGACTGTGAAACCCCAGTCGAAACCAACCTTAGAGTAAGGGGGTTGGGATGCATATCATATTTTATTGCATGTTTAAATATATTTTTTATATGATTTTATGTGCATTGAGTTTTTGTTTTTTTGTCTAGAGGGCTTGATTATGATTATTAAGTAAGAAGGGCAAAATGATAATTTTTGCTTGAGGTGGAAAAAGGGTGATAGCTTGAGGATTGAATAGAAAATATTTTTTAGAGAGAAAATAAGAAGAAGAATTATTGTGGTTTAGTGGTTAGACCCTTGGAATTAATTCTTGAGGTCTTGGATTCAAATTCCATCATAGGAACTTTAGCTTGATTAAATTTTATTTTTTCTTGGGAAGTGTTATTTTCGGCCTTATGTGCTTTGGAGTAGGGTAGAGATGTTGTCCTAAGAGAGACATGATAGGAGTATCCTAATTCTACTCTTTTACGCTACACAAAATTCCTAAGGGGAATTCATTTCCTATTGATCCTTAATTTTCCCTATTTCTCAATCCATTAGGATGTTCAATTTGTTCAGGCCAATTTTATTCTAGAAAAACTCCAACAATGTGATGTAGCTTTGAAGGTTCAAAATGTCCTAGAGAAAGACATCTTATGGACTGAAACCATGGAAGAGGGGGAAGGATTTCAAGTGAATTAATTTCCCTGGTGAACTCTCTAAAACTTCACTCTAGCTAGGTTCATTTTCCTTCATGCATTGAACTGAAAATTTTTGAGCTTTTTGTGCCTTCAAGGTGTCAAAATTCTTAGCCGTTATTCCCTCCCAAATACTACTAGAAAATGGCCCTTTTGATCAGCTTGAAACCTGAATTTTTCTGGTCATTTTCGGACTGCACAAAGGCTGTGCAAAACTAGAAAAAATCCCCGGGCAAATTCGCAGCTTTAGAGGTCCAAAACCAAGTTATTTTCTTTCAGTTTTTGCTCAGTATCTTATCCACGTTTTTCCTCCACAAAGAAGGCTAGAAACTAGCCTTGAAAGACCCCTAGAATCCCCTTCAAACTCTATGCAAGCTGACTGGAAAATGGTAGCCGAAAACTGCCCAAAAAATTCCAGCCTTGTGAAAATTCTGTGCAGGAATACTTTCCAGCTTTGTTTCCTAATTCACCCCTAGCTGAAACCTTAGCTTTCTTCTGCACAAACCCTCCTTAAATAGCCATGAGCTGAACTCCATTGTCCTCCCCAAGCTTTTGCATGAAATTTAGACATGGCTACTCGAAAATCTCTCTAACAAATCTTTGCAATCATACTTGATTAGTTACCAAAATTCCAGCCTCCATAATTTAGCAACTTTCCATAAAATATCCCTCAAACAACCAGACCTTTCTTCCACCATTATACTCCTTATTTTTGGCCACCCTTAGCCTCCTTCAACCAACTCTCATCCAGCTGAAATACTGCACAAGCAGTCGGCCATGGCAGCTTCCCAAAAGCTCTCCAATAATCAAAGATATTCTTGTTATATTTAGTTTCTAAATTTGCTTTCCAAAAATATTCTTTAAGGATTTCAACAACTAACCTTTCCTTTTCCCTTCTAAACCAGAAAATCATCTTCAAAAACCCTACAAGCAATTTGGCAGCCCTAATCCGTACAGAAATTTGGCAGCCTCCAATCCCAAAAACTCTCTATTCTCTTCAACCTTCAAGAATACATAGCACACCAAGAACACCTACTCCTTCATTTCACCTAATACCTCTCCAAATCACTTCAAACTTCTTCTAAAAATTCCAGATTTCATCTATACACTACCGTGAGTCCATCCATACCATTTTTAACATCAAACTCCAAAATCCAACTAGCACTTTCGGATCAAAAAACAGAAATTTTGTGAAGGCTCAAGAACACCTTCAAGGTAGGTTTATTCAATCAACTTCATCTTCGCTAATCTTCAATCTCTAATGAACATATATGTGTTTAAGCATGCTAATGGACTTTATTCTTCTCTTCTCTCTCTCTCTCTCTCTCTCTCTCTCTCTTGACCGAACACTCCCTCTCTATTAGCCGAATGATTTCATCAACCATGGCCATGCTTCCTTCATCTTCTTTGGATAGATTTAGATATCTAGAAGTTGAGATCCATTCGAAACTCCTTCAATGTATTCATCGATCAAGTAAGCCTTTTTACCCTTCTTTTAAATTCTAGATTCATTTCTCTAGGATGATGTTGATAGAAGATGAATTATGAATAGGGTAGAGTATATATTGTTGTGATGAATTGAGAGTGAAGCATGAATATATGTATGAATATGTTGGAGATGGGATTTATGCATGAATAAATTATCTTGGTTGATTGTATGGTGTTTTAGGGTTTTATACATGTCTCTATGTCATAGGTAGTATTTGTGATAAAGTATGCTAGAGATTATGTCACCTTTGGTGAATAGGATTTATATTCATGTTGGTTTATTGGAGCTGTGATTGTATTTATGCTAGTAGAGGTTAGATCATGTCGTGATAAATTTAGATATATGCTTATATGCATGATTTGGGTGATTTGATGAATGGAAGGGTTGTATATGTTCATGATTGTGGTTAGCCATAGAAATATGATCATGATTTAGTTGTCCCTAAGCTAATTTTTATTTCATTACTAAAATATTTAATATTATGATTTTGCTAGAAAATTCAAAAAACCCTAGGAAGTGGATTTGAATTACTAAAAAGATATTTTAGCCAAATAAATGGTAGCTTTTATTCAAGAAATAAAATATATAGATATTATATAAAATGATAAAATCAACTAGAGCCTTTTATGAAAATAATCATAATAAGTAAAATATTTATTATTAAAAATTTAATTATTACCTTTTAATCAAAACCTATTAAAGTCTATTTATTATCTTCCAATCAAGACCCATTAAAATTTATTTTCAACTAATTTTAGCTAGCAATTATTTTCAAACAATTAATTATTAACAAATCATTATTTTACCTAATACCTAAGACTCTTCACCAATTAAACTCTGAATTTAGCTTAGCAAGATTTAAACCTTCAACTTATTAGTACTTATTTCCCAAAACATTAATTATTTTAAATTTCAAATTAGGCTTAGCTTATAAACCTATTTATTTATTGTTTGGCCTTAAAGCTTGGGACACTAAGATCATGGTAGTAGTGAGTTAAGTTGTTTTAAATTGAGAAAATGAATTTTGGCTTGAGTTTGATTGTGGTTTGTATTTGCCCATGTGGGGTTAGGTTAGCTGTTGGAGACCTTTTATTGTGAGCAAGAATCAGGTAAGCTCTTGCATAAAACTTGAATGATGTAAAATGTTTATTATGGCAAGCCAAACGTAGAGTGCATGGACACTCAGTTCTGTAAAGGCAATTGAGGATTGACCTCTTTCTTATTTCAGTCAATTGAATTATTTGAAAATCAACAAGCAGATTTACTCAAACTTAAAACTCTTTCTAAAACGGATTTTGACAAAGACTTAGGAAACCCTTAATTGCTATTTTTATGTGAAACTGTGTTTGTTCATTTTCTCCCAAGTGGGATATGTTACGTTGAGTACTCAATAAGGGTGGACTGTTGGGGCTAGTCTTTGAGGGGTTATGGTAAGTCTCTCAGCAAGTGGCCACCTCTGAGGGGTGAGTCTTGCCTGGATAAGATGTCAGCCCAGTAGGTCGTGCCGGTCCGAGCTAGCAATTTATTTTTCAGTCAAGTAACTGTGTTTTATCGGAATGGACACCCAGTTGTTGTTTGGGTATAGAGAATGAGGAGTATCTTGCCCGGTAGGCCGATCACCTACCTTTTTGTCAGTCTGCACAAAGTGTCGGCATTCTGACCGGTTATGGGGCTCAACGTGTGGTAACCCATGATCATTTCTTTTGAGTGGTTGATTTTATTAATTATGTGTGGTTGGAAAAACCAAAACACCACTCTTCTTTTGACTAATGTTTATTGCTTGCCAGTGATTTTTTTTTTTTTTATAAAGAATTTTATACTTTGCATACACGAACTATTTCCACTGGGCACTCAAAGCACACACGGACTTATTGAGATTTCTGTCTCATCACCATTTTTACCATGATTTCAGGTCAATCCTGCTGTGGGAATGAGTAGCTAGTATTATATGCCTTAGAAGAGAATTTTGTCATTTATTTTTATGTATTGCTTTGGGGAGTTGAGAGTGGATGATTTTATTTATGGATTTATATTTCTTTTGGGAATTTGTAGATTTATTCTTGGATTTAATCTTGAGTTGTAATAAATTTTAAGTTAAAGTATTATTTTTATCCCGCAATTTTATTTGTGTGACCTAGTTATAAAGACCTCTTGTCCTTTGGACGGGACGACATCCCCAGCCCTGGCGGGCCTAGGTAGTGGGGTGTTCCATCGACAAACCTAAGTGACAACTTGGAAACAAATATGCTCACCAAATCAAACTATTTGGATTGGTATAGAAACTTGAGAATCGTTCTCAAGTTCGAAAAGTTACTTTATGTGCTAGATGCTCTTATTCCGCCACCTCCAGCCCAAGATGCTCCTGCTAATGAGCATGCTGTCCACAAGAAGCACAAGGAGGATAGTGACACTGCATCATGTATTGTGCTGGCGCCAATGACTCCTGAGTTACAAAAACAACATGAGCATATGGATGCTCAAACCATTATCTTCCATCTTAAAGAGATGTTCGATAAACAAGCTAGAACTAGGAGATATGAGATCTCTAAACAATTGTTCTATTCTAAGATGGTTGAGGGTGCTTTAGTGGCCACTTATGGGCTACAGATGTTTAGCTATATTAAAAAGCTTGGGTCTCTTGGTTTCGTAATGGATCACGATTTAAGTGTTGACTTAATTCTACAATCATTACCATGTAGTTTTTCACAATTTGTGATTAACTACCACATGAACAATATTGAGACCACCATACCTGAGCTTATCAATCTGCTTAAGACTATTGAATCATCCATGAAGAAGGATGATAAGGCAATCTTGCTAGTAGGTTCTTCGTCTTCTAAGAAGAATATTCCCAAGAAGAAGAAGAAAAGTCCTACCAAGCCCAAAGGAGGCGTGAAGAAGAAGATAGCAACCACTAAAGGCCCATGTCATTATTGTGGTAAGATGGGCCATTGGAGGCGCAACTGCCAAGCCTACTTGGAGACTGTGAAGGAAAAGACGAAGATGGAGAATCTTGCAAGCACTTCTACTTCTACTCCTTGTATGTTTATGATTGAGATTAATACTGCCTTTAATAATGAGATATGGGTATTGGATATCGATTATGGATCTCGTTTATGTAATAATTTGTAGAGACTAAAGGGCAATAGAAGGTTGGAAAAGTGCGATGTGGACCTGTGAGCAGCAAATGGAGCAAAGGTTGCTGCACTAGCTGTGGGGACTTATCATCTTAATCTATCTTCTAGATTAATTTTAGAACTTCAAAACTGTTATTTTGTACCTGTTTTATTGAAAAATATTATCTCAATTGCTTGTTTAGACTTATTTGGATTTCATTCATTAAAATTTTTCATTAAATGATATCCATTATGGTTCTGCAACTTTGATTAATGGTTTATATGTTCTAGACATGGATGATCCAATTCTCAATAGAAATGAAAAGAAATAATGAAAAGATAACTCAATCTTATCTTACTTAGGGAATTATCGTTTAGGTCATGTAAATGAAAAATGCACGTCTAAGTTAAACAAGCTGGGTGACGTGGGATTGTTTGATTATGAATCATATGACATATACGAATCTTGTTTACTTTGTAAAATGGCTAAAACTCCAATTTTTGAAAAAGGAGAAAGGGGTAAAGAGTTATTAGAACTAATACATACAAATGTATATAGCCTAATGTCTATACAAGCAAGACGAGGTTATCACTACTTTATAACCTTCATTGATGACTATTCACGATATGGGTATTTGTATTTAATGAAACATAAGTCTGAAGCATTCGACAAGTTCAAAGACTTCAAGAATGAAGTAGAGAAACAACTTGGTAAAAGTATTAAAACTATTAGATCGGATCCAGGAGGTGAATACTTAAGCAAAGAGTTTCTAAGTTATCTTAGAGATAATGGGATATTACCTCAATGTACCCTACCACTTACATCTCAACATAATGGTATATCTGAGAGAAGGAATCAAACCCTTCTGGACATGGTGCGGACCATGATGACTTTTGCAGAGTTACCAAAATCGTTTTGGGGATATACACTGGAGATTGTTGTATATATATTAATCAGAGTTCTATAAAAAATGATTGATACCACTCCTTATGAGTTGTTCTTTGGTAAAAGACCAAAGTTATCTCATTTAAGGGAAATGTCAAATAAACTTGAAAGTAAGTCTGACAAATGTTTGATTGTTGGATATCCGAAAGAATTCTTTGGATATTTCTTCTATCTTTCTTCTGAAAATAAAGTTTCTATTTCGAAACATGCTATCTTCTTAGAGAATGAGCATAAGTTTAAAGGAGACAGTGGGAGCAAGCTTGAACTTAGTGAAGTTCAAGAAGAATAAGCAAATATTGATCAACTGTTTGAAACCACACCTATTGATGAAACTTCTAACACACATGAGCCTTATAGGTCAAGTAGGATACGAGTGGTACCTAAGAGATATGGATTTCTCATAAATGACCATAATGAAGTATTGCTCATAGAAGAATATGAGACTACTACTTACAAGGACATTTTGAATAGTTCAAAATTTGACAAATAGCTTAAAACTATGGAGTTAGAAATGGATTCCGTGCATGACAACCAAGTATGGAATTTAGTTGATCCACCTAAAGAAATCAAGCCTATAGGGTGTAAATGGGTTTTCAAGAAGAAAACCAACATGGATGGTAATGTAGTTACCTATAATTCACGTTTGGTTGCAAAAGGTTATCAACAACAGCAAGGTATTGACTATGATGAAACTTTTTCACCAGTCGCTATGCTAAAATCCATAAGAATACTCCTAGGACTTACCGCTTATTACGACTATGAGGTTTGGCAAATAGATATGAAAACAGTTTTTCTTAATGGAAACTTGATCCAGGAAGTGTATATGACACAACTTGAAGGTTTCACATCCAAAGATGGCACAAAAGTACGCAAGTTGCAAAGGTTTATCTATGGACTTAAGCAAGCATCTAGTTGGAATATCCATTTTGATGAGATAATTAAAGCATTTAGCTTCATTTAAAACATGGATGAACCTTATGTGTATAAGAAGGTTAGTGAGAGTGAAGTTGTTTATGTAGATAACATATTGCTAATAGGAAATGATGTTCCTGTTATTCAATCTATAACAATTTGGTTATCTAATATATTCTCCATGAAAGACCTTGGAGAAGTAATCTATATTCTCGGAATAAGGATGTATAGAGATACATCAAGGAGGTTGTTAGGTCTTTCACAGTTTACATATATAGATAAAATGTTGAAGAGGTTCAACATGGATCAATCCAAAAGAGGATTCAAGACACAAGTTGAAAGGGCTTATATGAGTAGAATTTTGTATACTTCGATAATTAGGTCTATCATGTATGCTATGATCTATACTAGGCCTGATGTATCATGTGCTCTTACCTTGATGAGTAGATACCAATCTGACCCTAGAGAAAGTCATTGGGCAACTATAAAGAATATCCTTAAGTACTTCTGAAGGACTAAGGATGTATTTTTGGTATAAGGAGATGTTGATTTTCAAGTAAGAGGGTATACCGATGCCAGTTTTCAGTTTGATAAGGACAGCTACAAATCACAATCAGGCTACTTGTTCACATTAGGTGGCGGGGCAGTAAGTTGGAAAAGTTTCAAATAATAGACTATTGCCGATTCGACAACTGAAGCATAGTACATAGCGGCTTCTGAAGCAGCTAAAGAAGTAGTGTTGATCAAAAAGTTGCATTGAACTTGGAATGGTGCCTAGCATTGTAGATCCGATACTTTTTTATTGTGACAACAATGGAGCCATTGCACAAGTAAAGGAACTACGATCTCATCAACAATCCAAGCATGTACGTAGATGCTATCATCTGATTAGAGAGATCATAGATAGGCGAGATGTAAATATAGAGAGAATTCCCACAGATCAGAACATAGCTAGTCCATTTACTAAAACACCTTCCCCGCAGAAATAGGATAAAATGTTGATTCATTCGGTGTTCGATATATGAATGATTGGCTCTAGTGCAAGTGAGAGATTATTAGTGTTGTGCCCTAGAGCCAGTCACTTATGGCATGTATATTGCATAATAATTAATAAAAGAGGCATTTTTTATCTTTCAGTTTGATTGTTATATCTTAATATGTGTATAAACTGTTTCATAAAGTCTGTAGTACAACACAGTGTTATGAAAATCATGATAGAGATCATGATGTGAGATTCCTATGACACTATGTAGTATTTGTTCTTGAATAATCCCTAGTCATAGTATTAATGAGATATGACATTATTAATACGTCAAGACTAGCATATGTTATATCCTTTTATTGGATCAAGCGGTGGTTGTCATAACCATAAGTATTGTGATACTCAGGATTAATTTGTGGATGTTTGTTATATGAACAAGTTTATTGGATGACCTATCTATGAAATAATCACTTCAATAAGCTATTCAGTGTTAGTGATAGAATCTCATTATAGCAAGTGCGCAAGTATCCTTAGACTTGAGATCTCCAAGGTATTCTGTTTATCGAGCGTTGTACTTTGATTCTAATCTTTGGAGTCTTACAAGGACTGCATATGGGATGGATATTAAGTACAATATAAAGTAAATAAAAGTAACTAAGACGGTAAATAAAGGATTCAGTACTCTTAATAATAGGAGAGTATATTTCAAGGCCACTTGTAGAAATCATTACTCATGAAGTTTTTGGCCAAGGAGACTATGTGTTGGAAATAGGTCCAAATTTGATACACATATCGGTAATGGATTTCTTGAACAAGTACTAAAATATTCGGGCCAGAATTATTAATATTCTGGATGGAGTTGGCACTAATTCCATGCTCTAGATTGAATGAGATATAGTATGGTGAAAGAAGTTTATTGCACTAGTTATTTGCTATTGAAAGGTTCACGTCAAGCCACTTGACTTTCTGGACTTTTAGGTGATCAAGAGTTATTTCTAGATGTCACTCTTGATCTGCTAAATATGAATTTATTAATTAAAGAATTAATAAATTAAGCATATATTTTATTTAGGATTATTAATTCTAAGCCTGTTAGAATTAATTTATATTATGCTACCAATAATACCAGAAACCTAATAGGTCACACACAATAAAGGTTTGAATGTTCCATATATATGATTTGATAATATTGTGGCGTAAATTAAGAGAAGAAAATATATTTATAGGTGAATTATAAGTTTGTTATAATTAATGGGATTTGGTTGCAATTATATAAACTTCAACGACCCAATTGTAGACATTGGATCTTGGAGGACTTAATTACAATTAACATAAATTCTAAAAACTATAAATATGGGAATTGTTCCCTTTTGCAGAGCTGTGAGTTGGACGATCAATTACTGTGATTTCAGACGTCCCTTTCTTCATCCTCATTCTTCGCCAATTAAACCTAGCCACTCCTTTTCTACGAGCATAGTTTTGAGAGGGCTTTCTGAACAATTCGACCTTGTGTGGATTACTACTAGAGACAATCTTACTCTTGGATTGTAGTGGTGCCGGGTGGATGATCAAAACAGAGGAATTGGTTCCTTAGTTGGTGCAAGAAATACTTTGTTTTCTGCTACAGAAGGTAATCTCCGTTTCCTTCCTTTTTTTCCATTGTAATTGCAAACACATGATTCTTGAGCAAGAATTTCACGATTATTTCCACTGCATTCTTATTTGATAAGCATGAGGAAATCCCAACACCTGGTGCTAGGTCCACCCAAGCACCTAGCACCAAGTCGATTTGGGCTATGCCTTGTTTTACTGAATTTTCTTATTTTGTTCTATTTTTTTCCAATTAAATTCTCATAAATTTCATTATGTTTTAAGCTATTTTAAGATTTGTAATAGGGCCTAAAAACTTATTGTTAGGCCATCTAATTTCTATGCTTTGTTTACTAATAAGTTAGAGCCACTTAGTCCTATAAATACCCCATTATAGCCTTTTTTGTAATAGAATTTAGATTTTAGATTTTGAAAAGATTGAATAAAGTGTTAAACTCTTGGAGAGGAGAATTCCCCCTCATTCTTCTTTCTTTTCAAGACCAAACAAAGGAATTAGACCCACCTTTGTTTAGAGTTTCTAAAATTCTTGGGTTAATCCAACTTATTTCTTTATTTGGGGTGTTGGGTGGATTTATTTTGACCTAGTGTTCTTGTTGGGAAACCTACAAGGGTGCCTATTTTTCTCCATCCCACATTTCTTAATCTTTTGTTTGGGGTGTTTGGGTATTAAAGTAGTTGGCCAAATCCTATTAGAATTGGGGTTCTAGTTGATCATTCATATAGGGTTCTTACTTTATAGGCATTTTGGTATAGAATTGGGTGACCAATTCTTAGATCTTTATTCTTGAGTCAAATTTCCAAATTTTGGTGCTTCCAAGATCATATAAAAGAGTTTAGTATCAGAGCAAGATTGTGTTAATTCTTATTAACACAACTTTCTTTGGGCAGAAGGTACAACATTCTTCAAGTGGTTGCTGAATTTTCTCAATTTTCGTCACTTATTTTTTGCACTATTTTTGAATGCTTTGAACTCATAATTATGCCATGAACTTGATGTTAAATTGTTCCTATATGTTGGTATGATATTTTAGGAATCATTTGGCATGAATATTTGTAGATTTAGAGATCAGGCAAGTGGAAAAATATTGCTGGGGTTTCTTAATTCCGTAATAATTTTTCTTGCTATTTTGGAACGTCTAGAACTTCAAATTGTGCCATGGGCTTGTTATGAAATCGAGCCTACATGTTTGGTTGATATTTAGGTATCTATTTGTGGTGATAAATTGCAGAAATCTTAAGGTTTATTGGGGGTTTTGCTGCAAAAATTCTGAACATAGAAAAAAATCCCGTAACTCTTTTTGTGCTATTTTTGTGAGCTTTAAAGCTCAAAATTTGTCCATGTTATTGCTGTGAAATGGCTCCTTGATGTTATATCTATCATTGGGAATTAGTTTTACTTGTGAATTTTGAGTATTAGAAAGGCTATGTGATTGAAAATTTTGAATTACCTTGAGTTGCGAGGTTGCACACCAAGTGTTTGTTGTGTGGTTTCATGACTTAGGATTGTGCTTATATAACAACCAAAGCTTTGTCTATTGAATACCTAGAAATTTACTTGCTTGTTAACTTATTGTTATTGGGATTTTAATTTCCAATTGCTAATAGAAAAATTTTCTTAGAAGTGATAAATACATTGGAGAGTAAATTGATGCATCTTGGTTCATATCAACTTATCTATTTGAACTCTTGAATTTCATGTGATTTCATTGCCTTAAGTGAGTTAATTGTACATCAATTTAAATTCAAGAGGTTGTGATAGCAACTTAAATGTTGTAAATCCTATCATTTGACTAAACGCCTACGAAGTGTTTCATGAAATGTTTGAAAGTCTTTACATAGTCTTGTAAGAGTTCTTAGCTTGTAATTTTCCCTTCCATTGAACTTAGTTGATATACTTCTTAAATTTGGTGGGTTGAATACCTAGATTGACATCTTCTTGTGATAATTCAGATTAAATTGAACATTGTCAATCTTTGAGTCCTATCCTTAGTGACCTTGCTTATTTGAATCATTGTGGTGCTTATCTAGTTGTTGTCACTACACATCTTATTAAGAAATCTGAGTTTATGTGACAACTTATTCCTTGAAATTCTTATTGATTAAGTCTCATTCTGGTTATCTATCTAGTGCTAGCTTATTTCTTCTTAGGAACTTCTTGAACCTTTAGAACTTGGTTGACTTCAACTAGTGGAACTAAATCCTTTAAATTGGGGAGACTTCGGGAAGAACTTGAGTATGGAAAAGGCAAAAGGGTGAGTTCATTTTGATAAAATCCAAAAGAGAGTATACACGAGAGAAGAGTGTAATTGGAAGAGTACAAACACGTGAGGAAGTGAAGTGGGGAATTTTCTTCTACTTCTATCCAAAATTTATAAGTTGAAACTCTTTTGCAATATACAGTATGGCTCATTGGAATGAAAGTGCAGGATTCGATTGTTATGAAGAGCCATGTTCAACTAGAAGTGATATGGTAGGAATGATGATTATGATTGGAGACATGATAGGGATAAATATATGGGTATAAATTATTCGAATGATTGAGTTTATGTTGGAGGACCATAAAAATATTCAAGAAATGGGTTGTAAAGGACAAAGAATGGTATGCAAAAGGAAATGGAGTATGGGTGCTATACTTGTTTGAGCGATACACACACTTCCTATGAATATCCAAAATGATCCAAGCGAAGGGAAATGAGTGTATCGCAAAACTCTTCCAAGAGTAGTTTGAGAAAAATGCAAGATTATGCTTGTTCTACTTGTTGGGATTATGGCTATGAAATATATGATTATCCAAGAAGAAACAGTTAAGGGAGTATGGATGAGTTGCAAAGAAGTGAAGTGAGTCCTTGTAAATAGTATTCCAGCTATGAAGACACTTCACCTACTTATTGTTGCAAGTCCTTTAGTTTGCAATATAGAAAATTGAACAAAAAATTGAGTTGAGGAAGAAGCATGAGGAAAATGAGGTAAATCATTTGACACGAGAGATAGAAAGACAACATGGAGATGACAAAAAATGAGTTGAGCATTATACTAGTGAGGTTGATGAGAAGAAAATATGCGCTAAAAGTGAAGGTCCCAAAAATGCTTCAAGTAACTATAAATTAGGAGAGTGCTCACATCAACAAAAGAAAGAGGGAGAATGTGTGATTGTGAAGGGTGAAACAACAACACCATTTTCTAGAGAGGCCACAAAACCTAATGAAGGAGTAGATGGTGAAATGAAAAATATGGTTAAGTAAAAAAATTCACTAATTGGTGTTACTAGTGAAGTCTTGGGTACCTGTGTTGTTGAGGATATAAATGTTTACAAAGAGAAAATATTTTCTATTGAAGATGTAAAATCAACCAAAGGCCATATTGTATGATGACAGATTGTGCAAGTTGTACAAATATGATACGTACTACATTGGTGGAAGAGATAGGTATAGAGACCATGAAGCATCCTAAGCCATACAAGCTTCAACGGGTCAATGATTATAGTGATGTAAAGGTGAATAAATAAGCTAATATTACATTTAATATGAGAAATTATGAAGATGAGGTACTTTGTGATGTGATGTCCATGCTACTTGGAGAGTTGTTGTTGGGAAGGCCTTGGATGTTTGATAGAGATGTGATGTATAATGGTATAAGAAACATTTATGCACTGAGTAAAGAAAGAAAGAAGTTTACCTTTCTCCCAATGTCCCCTAGTAGGGCTACAAAAGAGAGTGAGATAAAAGAGCTTAAGGTAAAAGGAGAAAAGAGAAGAGTAAAAGAGCTTGGAGAGAGGCAAACATAAAGTAATGTGGCATAAGCCAAACAAGAGGTTGAGAAAAAGAAAATGTGTGGAGGTAAAATGAGGTTAAGGGCTTGGGTTGAGATGAGAAAAAACAAGGGAGTTGTTAAGGACCCAAAGCTAAAAGTTTTATCTTCACACAAAATATCATGTTTAAATTTTAATGCAAGTATCGATTCAGAGATAAATCATCTTCGAAAAAGGGGAAATGATAGGAATTAAGTTAGGCATGAAAGCCATTTTCAAGACGGGGGAAGGAGGATAAAATCACACTTGAAGGTTATATGTGTAAGAGAAATATTAAAGAGGATTCAAGGGTGATTTCATGACAACAAATTCAACAAACCTAGGTACAAGAAGATTGTGAAGAGATGGGCGGTAAAGAAAGGGCCAAAAGACTCACAACACAAGCAACACTCCATGTGGAGGATGAAGCTAACCTTTAAACAAGGATTGAAGGCCAAATGAGTATCAAGAAGAGCTCAAAATGACCAATATTCCATTTGGAAGATCAAGAAAACACAGAGAAATAGAAAGGAGGTCCAAGAAGCAAGTGTTAAAGTACAACAAAACGGGGGGATGACATCCAAAGCACACCTGCCGCAACGTGTAAGTGTTGTGCCCTGGAGGCAATCACTTGTACATTGTATATGACACATTTTATTTTAATAAAAGGCATTATTTATCTTACAATTTCTTTTGTTTACTTTTAAGTAATATAACTATTCGATAAAGTCTCTAGTACAATACTGTGTTAAGGAAATCATGATAGAGATCATGATATGAGATTTCTACTACACTGTATAGTGTTAATACTTAAATAGTCCTTAGTCGTAGTATTAATAAGACAAGACATCATTAATGCATTAAGACTAGCATGTGTTAGACTTCCTGATTTGATCAGGTGGTGGTTCTCATATCCGTGAGTATTGAGATACTCAAAGTTAACACATGGATACTTGTTAATGGAACAAGTTTATTGGATGACCTAGCTTTGAGATAATCACATGGATAACTATTTAGTGCCAGTAATATAATCTCAATATAGCAAACGTGAAAGTATCCACAGACTTGAGATTTCCAAGGTACTTTTTTTGCTGAGCATTGTACTTTGATTCTAATCTCTGAAACTCGATCGAGAGCCGCCTATAGAATGGATATTGGGTATATTGTGAGATAAACGAAAGTAGTTAAGAGAGTCAATAAAGGATTCACCACTCCTAATAGTAGGGGCGAATATCTCACGGCCACTTATAGGAAATACTACTCGAGAAGTCCTTAGCCAAGGCATATATGTATTGGAAATAGATCCAATTGATACATATCTAGAGTAGTGGGTTCCTGGTACAAGTACTATTGTATTCGGTCCAGAATTAATTCTAGAAGGAGTTGGCACTAATTCCGTACTCCAAACCGAATGAGATATTATATAGTGAAATGAGTTAATTGCACTGAAGTTTGTTATTGAACGGTTCATGTTAAGCTACTTGACTTCCTGGACTCTTGAATGGTCATTATGTGTTGCTAGATACCGCTCATGAGGGAATATGGGTTTATTAATTGATGAATGAATAAACCAATCCTGATAAGAATTAATAGGATTAATGCTAATTAATTATGGATTATTAATCTCAAAGTCGTTTGGATTAATTTATGTTCGCTACCAATTGATCGGGAAACCTAATAGGTCGCACACAATAGTGGATTATATACTCAAGATGTTATTTGATAACATAGTGGCCTTAATTGAGAGAAAGAGAAGTTGTTGTGGACAAATTATAATTAGTTATAATTTGTGGTCCAAATTATAATTGTGAGAACTTGATATTTCCAATTATAATTAGGGAATTCTAACTGTTTTAGAATTCTGGGATGGAGGATTTTTTGGCAAGATTTTCGTGTGACATATAAATGAAACACGAAACCTTAGCTGGTACACGATATACGAAAACTCCAACCCTAGCAACACAACCTTCTCTTCTTCTTCTTCTTCTTCTTCTTCTCTCTCTCTCTCTCTCTCTCTCTCTCTCTCTCTCTCTCTCTCTCTCTCTCATTTTGCAAAAACGTGAAGAACCATAGCCGCCACTTAGTATTTCTTCTAGCATAGAAAAGTTCGTGCTTGAGTGTATCCTCTTGTGGATTACTGTTAGAGATAATCACACACTATGATTATAGTGGTTAGACGTTCAACTCTCGTGGAGTTTGCACAAGAGGATTGCTGGATCGCGCCTTGACTTGAAAAAGAAATTTTTTGTTCTTTGAAAGGTAAAAAGCTGTTACATTTGATCTGTTTATGTCTTGTTTTCCACATATATGCGGGTCTTGGGATAGTATTTCATTTTATTCTTCCATTGCACCGTATATGATACGAGCCTGAGATACCCAACAGTGGTATAAGAAACTTGCTATGTGTGGTCTACGGATATTATTTTGGCATGAAAAACTGTTTTCATGTATTCATGTTTATCTTTGTTTACTGTGAAAATCATTTTCACTCGAGTCGAAATTGTTTCGACCATTATGGGTTGGTTCCGTAGCACAATATGTTTGTGTAAAAGTCACAGCATATTTCAAAAAGATGCTTTCTTTAGTTGCTGATAATTTTCTGTAGAAAACCGTTTTCTAGCAACATGGTTGTTGCCTTTCGTTTCATCTTATTTTTCTGTTTTGGTTTTGTTTAAACTAACAAATTGGTTGTTGTTTTGAGCTTCAAAATGGAAAATTCTATTGAGAATTGTTCTCACTGATCTGTTGCACAAGATTACGGCCACATAAATTGTCTCTGGAAAATTTTCAAAATCGCCGCCACTGTTCTCGACTACAGCCGGCGCCGGTTCCAACCTCCAAGCCGGCGTCGATTCCGTGCTGTTTCATGAACGTCCAGAAATCATTTTTGGAAGAAAATTTTTCTTAAAACCAAACCAGAGCCGGTGCCAGCTCTGGCCTTCAAACTGGCGCCAGTTCTGCTCTGTTTAAAAAAAAAAAATTCTTGGAATAGAATTTTGAAAGGGAAAATCTCATTTGATGAGAGGCGGTAAAATAAAAATTTTTTGATGGGGGCACTGCCCCCTGACCCCGCTCGTTGACCGGCCAGTGGGATCGCCGTTTTCGTTGCCAGAGACAGGACCCAAAAGCATTTTCTCAAAATTAGTTTTGAGACAAATAATTTTATTTTTCAAAATAGTGATTTTGAAAATTTAAAATTAATGTATTTTTCTAAAATATTAAATTTAGAATTTGTTTTATTTTTCCAAAATAGTGATTTTGGAATAATAAAAGTATATGTTTATTTTGTTTAAGCATAGTTAATGGTATAGTGGATGGTTATGGACTAAAACCAATTATATCTATTCATGCATTTTACAGTTTTGGTTTTTATGAAATAGGGCCTGCGTGTTCTGCTTTCTCTAGAATTCTTATGTAATTCTCTTCTCATTTGACTCCCCTAGAATGTAACTCGAGGTTTTCTCTCTTTAGGAAATTATGTAATTAGTTTACATATGTTAGATAGTAGTAGAATTATTCTATTTAGGAGATGACAACCAAAACAAGGCGAGAATGTAAGACCTACTTAAATCATGCATGAACACATAGGGTTAACTATATTAATTTCTTTTATGGCTCAAAGAAATTAATTTAGGGTACAGTCCAAAACCATACCACGTAATCATTTTATTACCATGATTATCAATTATGTGATTTATTGATTTTTATGCATGTCATTCAATGAAATCACTAAAAGGAACAAATCCATCAATTAATATTAAACCTAATTCCTTCCGTTAATATAGTAAGAACGAGAGTCCTTTTTCGAGACCAGGTTGTTAGGCAAACCCAAGCCTTCTTGACATCGAGCATGTTCAAGCTATGAAGTTAAATTCCTTTAGAATTAAATTCCTAATTAATGGGTCGGGTTTAACTAAATTCTTTATCCCAATTGGGCAAACTCAAGCATAAAGAAATTTGGAAGAAAGATTGGGGTAGCCCAAAAGACTTTAAGATTAAAAGCTATTAATCACCTAATAATCCGGTAGTTACATACGATGTAATTGGTATTAGATACCTACCAATGAACTTAAGGGTGGCTTGTTGGGTAAGCCTAAAGTTATTCTTGAGGAATTTGGATACTGGTCCACTGGGAAAGCTTCCAACGGGCTTTCCCGAATCAGTAGTGGGGGCTATTAGTTTTGAGTAAAATAGTGGAGTAAAAATGCGTTTAATTAAAATCCTAATTATTTGCATATCATGTGCATATACAAGTAGCTAATGCTTTCTATCTTTACATCTAGGTCACTTGCATCATATCTACAAACTTAAACCTACGTAGAATCTTGGAAACCAACACGTTAACCGAATCAAACTATCTCGACTTGTATAGAAATTTGAGAATCGTTCTCAAATTGGAAAAGTTTCTCTACGTGCTAGATGCTCCTATTCTACCACCACCAGCTCAAGATGCTCATGCTGATGAGCATGCTGTCCACAGAAGGAACAAGGAGGATAGTGATACAGCATCATGTATTATGCTGGCATCCATGACTCCCGAGTTGCAAAAGCAGCACGAGCATATGGATGCTCAATCAATTATACTACATCTTCGAGAGCTGTTTGATGCCCAAGCAACTATTCCGTTGCAAAATGGTAGAGGGTTCTTCTATGGCCACTCATGGGCTAAAGATGCTAGGCTTGATAGAGAAGCTTGGATCTCTTAGGTTTGCAATGGATTATGACTTAAGTGTTGACTTAATTTTACAGTCTTTGCCTAATAGTTTCTCACAAATTGTGATTAACTATCAAATGAACAAGATTGAGTCCACCATTCCTGAGTTGATCAATCTTCTCAAAACTGTGGAGTCCTCCATGAAGAAGGATTCTAATGCAGTTTTAATGGTAGAATCTTCCTCTTCTAAGAAGAAAGTTCAAAAGAAGAAGAAGAAGGCTCCCATGAAGCCCAAAGGTGGTGTGAACAAGAAGCACGCAGCTACTAAGGGCCCATGCCATCATTGTGGGAAGATGGGCCACTGGTTGGGGATATGCCCTAAAGTCAATTTGTACTTATATTATTATCGTTATGTTTAATATAATAATATGAGGCATTCCTTTCCATGAATAGTGCATTTTGTTTTGTGGTCATCAAGTACGTGACTTGATAGTAAAACCCAACAATGAATACAATGACTATTCTAAATCCGTCCTTGATCGTTTATTATTATTGGAACAATAATAAATTAAGATTAGTATGTTTGTGACTGGATGACTATGTTTTACTAGTCATGGATATTTGTGATATCAAGTAAAAACATAAATAAATGTTAGAGAACATTTTACTGGACATGGCCTACTGTGAGAGTACTTCATGGAACATGTCATAAGTACTTTCTAGGCATAATAATATTAAAAGTCCTTCGACCTAAATTCATCATAGTTTCCTACTTGATAAATTCTTTATTTTGATATTGTCTAAAGTTGTCTTTAACCAGATAATAAATTAGACTACTATTGGATATAGAATAAATCAATGAGAGGAATATGATTGATAGTGAAGGAATTTGTCCCTCTTAATTATGGGAGAGATATCAATGGGCCCCTTGATAAGTTAGACTGTTAAAATGCATGGTTGTGCTCAAATATATCAATATAAGATATTGATATCATTTGTATGAATAGTCTACTATGAAATCAAGAAATAATTAATTAAGCTTAATAAGGATGACATGCTCCGTGCCTTATCCTTAATCTGGATATCGTGTGACAAAAGGACTAAATGTAAAATTATGGTTTGGTTCAAAGAGATCACCAATCTTCATTTAACCTGGATAGTTACAATGTTTTACTAGAAACCGCTTATAACTTGTGGGCCATTTAAATATGATTTAGGCACACTGCCAGTGTTAAATGAACCTACAGGGTCACACAATAAGCGAACTTGTTAGGTTATTTTTCTGGTGACCAGATTTAATGAATCTGGAAATATGTCTAAGTTAATCGAACTTAGAAAATTTACCAGATATAATGAATTTGGAAATATGTCCACATTCGATATATCTGGATGATGTCCAGATTATAAGAATCTGTCTCGGTAAATTAATTAGTTAAATTACCGAGATAATGGTAGAATCTTGTCATATCAGTTTTAATTTAATTGAAATTTAAATTAAAATACGATAAGATATTATTGGGGTTAGACTCTAAGAGGTTCGGAGTAGGTTTTTAAGAAAACCCTAGCCGTCTTCTTGGGTATGCCAATTTCTGTTGAGAATATTTGTGCCTCCATTGATCAGAAAAAAACCTCTCAAACCCTAGGCGCTAGCACTCCCCGGGTAACGAGTGAGTTCGCGGTGTGTATTCGATAAAGAACCTTCGCACACTGCAGCGTCTGGTGATCGTTCGGGTTGCACGTACAGTGACAGAATCGGAATCGAAGGATATCGATTACACCAAACAGAGGTAATTCTACAAACCTACGATCTTCTTAATCATTTACTTGGATCCTCGGAAGGGATTCGTGGATGTTTTTCGCATTTAGGAGTCCATGAATCCTAACAAAGGGGCCACTTGAGGCGCAACTGCAAAGCTTACTTGGAAACCATTAAGGACAAGAAGCAGAAGGAGAAGCTTACAAGCACTTCTACTTCTACTCCGGGTATGTTTATGATTGAGATAAATACTGCCTTTAGAAAAGAGATATGGGTATTAGATACCAGATGTGGATCTCATTTGTACAATATCTTGCAGGGACTAAAGAGCAATAGAAGGCTAGAGAAAGGTGATGTGGACCTACATACTGCAAATGGGGCAAAGGTAGCTGCACTTACTGTGGGGACATACGAGCTGAACCTGCCTTCGGGATTAATTCTAGAACTGCAAAACTATTATTATGTACCAGTTTTAATGAAAAACATATTCTCAGTTGTGTGTTTAGACTTATATGGATTTCATTTTATATTTAAGAATAAATGCTGTTCTTTTTCATTGAATGACATTCATTATGGTTCAACAACTCTGGTTAATGGTTTATATGTTCTAGACTTGGATAATCTAGTTCTCAATATAAACAATAAGAAACCTAAAATGGATAACTCTAACACCTCTTACTTATGGCATTGTCGTTTGGGCCATATAAATGAAAATTTGTACTTATAGTATTGTCGTTATATATTATGTTGTAATATGAGGCATTTCTTTTTGTAAATAGTGTAATTTGTTTTGTGGTAATCAAGTACGTGACTTGATAGTAAAACTCTAAAACAGATGCAATGTCTATTCTTAAATTGTCTATGATCGATTATTATTAGTGGAAAAATAATAAATTAATATAAATATGTTTGTGACTTGACGGTTATATTTTACTGGTCATGGATATATGTGATATCAAGTCAAAATATAAATAAATATTAGAGAATTGTATTGGACATGACCCACTGTGAGAGTACTTCATAGGACATATCATAAGTACTTTATGGCAATAATGATATTAGAAGTCCTTCGACCTGAATTCGTCATAATTTCTTACTTGATAAATTCTATATGTTGACGTTGTCTAAAGTTATCTTTAACTAGATAAAAAATTAGACCACTATTAGAAATAGAATAAACCTAAGAGAGGAATAGGAATTTGTCCCTCTCAATTTTAGGAGAGATGTCCATGGGCCCCTTGATAAGTTAGACTGTTAAAATATATGGTCGTGCACAAATATATCAATTTGAAATATTCATATCATTTGTTTAAACAGTCTACTATGAGATCAAGCAATGGTTGATTAAGCTTAATAAGGATGACATGTGTTTGTGCCTTATGATTAATCTGGATATCGTATGATAAAAGGACTAAATATTAAGTTATGGTTTGGTTCAAAGAGATCACTGATCTTCATTTAACCTAGATAGATAAAAACGTGTTGTTAGAAACTACCTAGAACTTGTGGGCCATTTTTATGTGATTTGGGCACACTGCCATTGTTAAATGAACCTATAGAGTCACATATTAAACGAACACAGTAGATTATTTTTCTAGTAACCATGTTCGATGTATCGGAAAATATGTCTAGGTTAATTGAACCTAGAAAAATGACCACATATAATGAATCTGGAAATATGTCCACATTCAATGTATCTGGAGGATGTCCAAATTATAAGAATCTGACTTGGTAAATTAATTTGTTAAATTGCCTAGATAATGACAGAATCTTATCATATCGTTTTAATTTAATTTGAACTTAAAATAAGATATGAAAAGAAATTATGAGAGTTGGACTCCAAGAAGTTTATGTGGTTTTAAATTAAAACCCTAGCCGTCTTCTTGTTAGAGACTTCTTATAAAAATATTTGGGCCTCCATAACCAGGAAAATTAAGCCTCTCAAAACCTTAGGCGCTAGCACTCTTAGGTAACGAGCTAGTTTCACCATCTGTATCCGATAGAGGACGTTTGCACATTGCAGTGTTTGGTGTTCATCAAAGTGCAAGTACGCCTAGAAATTTGAAAGTAGAGGTCTTGCTTACGGCGATACAAAGGTAATTCTATAACCCCTAGATCGACCTTAATCGTTTGGCTTGGGTGCTCAGAAGGGATTCATGGATTTTTTTAGGGTTTATGAGTCCACAAATCCTAATAGCGATATCAGAGTAACTTGCTAAATGATTAGGTTGATTCATATGTGGTAATCGTATTGTTGAATATACGTATGATATATATGTGAATGAACAAATTTTGTTTAATTTGAATGGCGTATATGAGCATGTTCACATGATTATAATTTTAGAATACTTAGCATGTGGACTGTCTAAATTAGGTTTATTCTCTGCATCTTAATTGTTTAATCAAACTAGATTATTTGTAGATTGTCTATAAACTAGCCTGTTTTAATCTGATATAGTATCGTTAGCATGCTATTTGTCATTCTAAGTTGCAAATTGTTTGTATTAATTGCCATGATAATTTGTTATCAGTATTAATTTGCTTACAAGGGAATGTAGATTGTCTGTAATATGGTAACTCACGGTGACTGTTACTAAGGGGTCTGAACGTTAATCTGATTAATATTTAGAAATTGGAAGGCAAAATCTCATTTAGTGAGAGAAGGAAAAATCATTTTTCCTTCTGGGGGTTAGCAGGACCACCGCCAAGGATGCTACCCCTTGCAACCCCAACTAGGTATACATTGTGTGTTATTCATTAGCATATTTTGATTGTAGTTGTGGATTGTTTTGAACAATGCATAGCATGATCCATTTTACCCCAATGTGATTAGCAGGTTTTAATTAGGTTGTTTTGTGTTGTAATTTTTTAATTACGGCCTACGTGTCATTTTTCATTGTTTTAAAATTGTAGTTGATTCCTAGAATAAGAATTATTTTATTTTACTATCAAATGTAAAAGAAGATGGAGGCCTACAATTACAATGAATGAGGGGTATGCTCAAGGAATTAGTGAATGCTCAAGGAGTTCATATACCAAGATTGATCACCTTGATC
This sequence comes from Voacanga thouarsii, assembly GCA_026120185.1. Taxonomy (NCBI): domain Eukaryota; kingdom Viridiplantae; phylum Streptophyta; class Magnoliopsida; order Gentianales; family Apocynaceae; genus Voacanga; species Voacanga thouarsii. Next base: position 149,243 of record JANUWF010001172.1, read on the forward strand.
TTCGCTTTGCTTGTGATGATCAATATAGGTTATGGGCTAGGCTATGTCAATTTTATTTATGTCTTACATGCATATTTGATATGTTTATTTCATACTCACTACAATCAATTTTTTATTTAAAAAATAAATAAGTTTTTAGTGCCTTCCAAATTCAAACACTTGTTATTACTAGGAACACTTGTCATTACTTGGATTGTTCTCTAAACTAACATGCTTGTTTCCACGTGTATTAATTTGTAACTCCCATTTGTTGAGTGGCATAATGTTATGCTCTTCCCCATAAAAATCATTGCTCATATTTTGATTCTCTGAAGGAATTACATTCCAACTATTACTTTTACCATCTAAAACATCAATATGTGCTTGTAATCTTACCAACTTATCACCATTATGATGCTATTGTATTTATGCCGATGTACTTTCCCAAAAATAGCTAGTTATGATGGTCGTTTCAAACAACTCAAAATCTCAAAACAAAACCAGAAGTCAGTAACAAGAAAAATCAAGCACTAAGGCTAAAACAGCTACAAAAGTCATACAAAACCAAATAAAAATGAATATTCAAACTAAAAAAAAGAAAATGAGAATATTGATGGGGCTAAAATGTGTTGACATTTTCCCTGTTATTTGAGATAATTTTGTGATGTTTTTAGTGCAACTGCTTTGATAAGTTTGGCAATTTTGAAGTTCGATTTTTTGTAGAATTAGAAGATCCGAAGTCTCAAGGACCATTTTTGGCATCTCAACAAGCTATAAATGTACCTGAATTTCAAGAATTGAGGAGATATACAAGAGAGGTAGATACAGAGGTAAAAAAGAAGAATCACTCACTGAAGAAGAGAATCTACAAGAATAGGAGCATTGTTCAAGAAGGGTTTCAATTTTAGTATTGTGCCCTAGAGGCAATCACTTGTACATTGTATATGACACATTTTATTTTAATAAAACGCATTATTTATCTTACAGTTTTTTTGTTTACTTTTAAGTAATATAACTGTTCGATAAAGTTCCGAGTACAACATTGTGTTAAGGAAATCATGATGGAGATCATGATATGAGATTCCTACTATATTGTATAGTGTTAGTACTTAAATAATCCCTAGTCATAGTATTAATGAGATATGACATCATTAATGCATTAAGACTAGCATGTGTTAGACTTCCTGATTTGATCAGGCGGTGGTTCTCATATCCGTGAGTATTGAGATACTCAAAGTTAACACATAGATGCTTGTTAATAGAACAATTTTATTGGATGCCCTAACTTTGAAATAATCACATGGATAACTATTTAATGCCAGTGATATAATCTCAATATAGCAAACGTACAAGTATCCATAGACTTGAGATCTCCAAGGTACTTTGTTTACTGAGCATTGTACTTTGATTCCAATCTCCGAAGCTTGATTGAGGGCCGCCTATGGAATAGATATTGGGTTTATTTTGAGGTAAACGAAAGTAGTTAAGAGGGTCAATAAAGGATTCACCATTCCTAATAGTATGGGCGAATATCTCATGGCCACTTATAGGAATTACTACTCGAGAAGTCCTTAGCTAAGGCATATGTGTATTAGTAATAGTTCCAATTGATACATATCTAGAGTAGTGGGTTCCTGGTACAAGTACTATTTATTCGGTCCAGAATTAATTCTGGAGGGAGTTGGTACTAATTCCGTACTTCAAACCGAATGAGATATTGTATAGTGAAATGAGTTAATTGCACTGAAGTTTGTTATTGAAGGGTTCATGTCAAGCTACTTGACTTCCTGGACTCTTGGGTGGTCATAATGTGTTGCTAGATACCGCTCATGGTCTGGGAATATAGGTTTATTAATTGATGAATTAATAAACTAATCCTTATTAGAATTAATAAGATTAATGCTAATTAATTATGGATTATTAATCTCAAAGACATTTGGATTAATTCATGTTCTCTACCAATTGACTAGGAAACCTAATAGGTCATACACAACAGTAGATTATATACTCAAGATGTTATTTGATAACATAGTGGGGTTAATTTAGAGAAAGATAAGTTGTTGTGGACAAATTAAATTAGTTATAATTTATAGCCCAAATTGTCGTTGTGAGAACTTGAGGTTTCTAATTACAATTAGGGAATTCTAATAGTATTAGAATTCTCAATTTTGGTAGGGAATTTTGGTGTAACATATAGATGAGATACATGAAACCCTAGCTAGATTTTTAACACACGAAAAACAACAGCCATGATCTTCTCTCTCTCTCTCTCTCTCTCTCTCTCTCTCTCTCTCTCGTTGCTCTTGAAGCAAACAACCTTAGCTACCATCTTTTTCTACTAGCACAGAAAATTTTGGTGCTTAAGTATTCCTCTGTGTGGATTACTATTAGAGATAACCATACAATGTGATTATAGTGGTTAGACGTTCAACTCTCGTGAAGTTGGATCAAGAGGATTGCTGGATTGCGACTCGACTTGAAGAAGAAATTTTTGTTCTTCGAACAATCATAGAAAGGTAAAAAGTTGTTACCTTTATTATCTTTATGTCTTGTTTTCCACACATATGCGGGTCCTGGGATGGTATCTCGTTTTATTTTCTGCTACGTTGTATAGGATGCGAGCCTGAGATACCCAACATTCATTTGAAAAGGAAGAATGATTGTCTATGAGTTCTTTCTTTTGTCTTTGTTTTCCTTTTCTTGAATGATGATGAGATTAATGTTTTAATTGTATTTAGATGTTGTTCTTGAATTCATGAGATTGTGTTGACTTTAGTTTTTAAATCAATTGGTTATTATATCTAGTATTTGTTTACTTGATTTAATTGATGAAATGATTAAATGTTATTCCTTTCTACTAGACTAAAAAAATGAAGTTAGGAATGGGTTCAGTTTAATTGATTTTGTATTTGTTATGTGTTAGCTACGCTACAATAGAAAGCTTAAGAAAAAGAACTCAAGTAATGCAAAGATTGGTTAATTTCACCTAGAATATAGAGCTATTGGCTAATTTCATGTTTATATTAACCAGAATATGGAGGTATTTGTGAAGACTAAGTTTATACCATTTTCTAAGTAAGACCGGTGAGATATAATATATCCATTAAATTTCTTCTATGATAGGGATTCATGATTGAAAAAGAAGTGATTCTAAGTTATTCTTTTATGATGCCAAAATAATGATTAATTGAGATATTTGCTAATCAATCAATGTTATGTATTTAATAGTTTCTGTCTATATACATGACTCTGCTCCTATATCTTGTAACAACTTATTTTATTTTCTTTGTAATCAATTTTGTTAATAAGGTAAACAACATATGAAAAGTGACTACTGTGTACTTGTTCCTTGAGGATCAATACTCGTTAATTCCCTATACTATGCTTAACGATGAGTATACTTGATCATATGTGTGATTGTTGTTGAGTGTTTAAATTAAAACTTAATTAGGAATGGAGTTTAAGTTGCATGATATTTATAACCCAAATCTAAGCACATCAAGTTTTTAGCTTCGTTGTCGAGGAACAATATCATGAAAGATTGGATTGTATTGATTTACCTATGTTTACATATGTAAATATGTATATATGTTCTTTATGTAAATAAGTGACATACTTTGTTGTATTTTGTATGATTTTATGTGTGAGATGTACTACTTGTTTTTATTTGTATATATGTATATTCTAAACCTTACTTTCAAATGTTCTATCATATAATAGAAATACAATATGCAGGTACCATGGCCAATTAGAATTTAAGCTAGACGGATAACAAGTAGAACCTGCAAATGATTATCACTATTGAAAATGTGCTGTAAAAAATTTGCAAAAATTGTCACCGCACGATTCTAAGAGATAGATGAAACTTTTTGGACTTTTGAAGTTATTATTCAAAGCATAGAAAGACAGATTTGGTATTTAATTGATTTGGTGATAAAACCGCTAGGAAAATTACCTTTGGTCCTTATAGAGGCAGGCGTATAGGCGGAGTCAGCAGCCATTACTTTGAGGAGTGGGAGAGAATTGATGTAGGCAATAGATGAGAATCGGTGCCGGTTCAAATAGGAAACCCAGTGCTAATCTGAGAAAACAGAGATGAACCGGCGCCATTCCAAGATGTCAACCTAGCACCAGCTCAACTCTGCACATCAGGTGATGTGAAGGAAAAACCTTTAGTTTTTAAACTACTAGTCTTTTACCCTACTAGATGACATAAAGCCAAAAAGAATGAGAAATTTGATAGATTCTTGGAAATATTAAAACAATTACAAATCAACATCGCGCTGAATGAGGCTTTAATACACATGCCTAAGTATGCAAAATTTATTAAAAGCAACCAAATGGAGATTGGAGGATCTATCCACCCTAGTGTTAAATGAAGAATGTTTCATGATCTTGCAAGACCAAAGAAGATTGCCTAAAATGGAAAACAATTTGGGGAGTTTTTCTATTCCTTACCTTATTAGTAGTCTTATATTTGGCAATGCATTAACTAACATAGGTGCTAGCATCAATCTTTTACCATACAAAACATTTTAAAAGCTAGGCCTCAGTGAACCTAAACCCACTAGGATGAGCATTCAATTAGCAAATAGAGCTATTAAATATCCTATGGGGATAGTGGAAGATGTTCTTGTCAAATTGGATAGATTCATATTTCTTGTAGATTTTGTTATTCTTGATATGAAAGAAGACTCTAATGTCCCTTTAATCCTGGGAAGACTTTTTCTTGCTACAGCCAAAGCTTTGATTGATGTTCATTGAGGAAGGTTAACATTGAGGGTTGTGGACGAAGAGGTCACCATTCAAATCCATAAAAGCATGCAACATTCTATGTCTTTTGAAGACTCTTATTTCATGATTGAAATTCTTGAAGATTCTATCTTTAATTTGGTATAGGAATCATGGGATAATATCTCTATGGAGTTTATGTATACACAATCATCTATGGACACAATAGAAATGCCTGAGTTGGGCAGTATTGAAAAATTAAGAGACAAAGCTATAGCAGACTAAGGTCCTCTATTGATGAGGCTCCAGAATTATATCTCAAGGTATTGCCCAATCATTTGGAGTATGCATTCTTATCCAAGAAGGGAAAACAACCAGTAATCATAGCAAAAGATCTTACCAGGGAACAAAAGACCAAATTAGTAGATCTACTAGGGAAATATAAGAAGGTAATTGTATGGAAAAATACTAATATAAAGAGAATTAGCCCTTCTTTTTGTACTCACAAAATCTTTTTAGATGAGAGAGCAAAACCTATAGTATAACCCTAACGTAGACTCAAACCAAATAAGCAAGATGTGGTAAAAGGTGAGGTAATTAAGTTTTTGTATTCTGGAATCATTTACCCTATTTCAGATAGTATTTGGGTAAGTCCAACACAAGTGGTGCTAAAGAAGGGAGGGGTGACTGTAGTTCCTAATGACAAAAATGAATTAATCCCAATGAGATTGGTAACCGGTTAGAGGATATCTATTGATTATAGAAAGTTAAATGAGGTAACTAGAAGGGACCATTTTCTTTTCCCTTTTATAGACTAAATGTTGAAAAGGCTAGCGGGACATAAGTTCTATTATTTTTTAGATGGTTTTTCTGGATACTTTCAAATTCCCATAGCACTCGAGGATCAATACAAAATAACTTTTACATGCCTTTTTGGTACTTTTCCAGATCATCGCATTCCTTTCGGTTTGTGCAATAGTCCAGGGACTTTTCAAAGATGCATGGGGAGGCATCATAGAGGTATTTATGGATGATTTTTCTATTTTTGATGATTCTTTTGATTTATGTTTGACAAATTTGGAAAAAGTGTTGTAAAGATGTGAAAAGACTAACCTTATGCTCAAAGGGAAAAAAAAATGCTACTTTATGGTCTAAGAAGGTATTGTATTAGGACATAAAATTTTAAGAAAATGTATTGAGATTGATAAGGCAAAAATCGAAGCAATTGAAAAACTTTCTCCCGCTACTTCAGTAAAGGCTATTCATAGTTTCTGGGACGTGTAGGCTTCAATTGAAGGTTTACTTTGGATTTCTCAAAAATTTCTAAACCTCGTACTTCTTTTCTTGAAAAATATGCTATTTTCAATTTTTGATGAAAATGTCTTAATGCTTTCATGCAATTAAGGAAAAATTGATCCATTCTCTTATTTTAATTGCACTGGATTGGTCTTTTCCTTTTGAACTAATGTGCGATACAAATGATTATGCAATAGGTGCAGTACTTGGACAAATGAGGAATAAGTATTTTCACCCTACCTACTGTGCAAGCAAAACACTTATAGTGGCTCTAGAGAAGTACACTACAACGGAAAAAGAATTGCTTGCAATAGTTTTTGCTCTTGATAAAATTCGTTCTTATATTATTTTTTCTAAAGTCATTGTATATGCTGACCATTCCACCCTTAAGTACCTTTTAGCCAAGCATGATTCTAAACTAAGATTGATTAGATGGGTTTTATTGTTAAAGAAATTTGACTTGGAGATTAGGGACAAGAAGGGGGCTGACAACTTGGCTGTGGATCACTTGTTTAGATTAGAGAATCCTTACTAAGAGAAGAAGAGATCAACGACACCTTTTCGGATGAACAACTTATGTTGATTGAAGGTAGTACTCCTCAAACTCCATGCTTTGTAGATTTTGCTAACTACTTAGTTGTAGGCATAATCCCTGAGGAATTCACATTACAATAAAAAAAGAAATTCTTGTTCAAAATAAAACATTACCTTTGGGAAGATCCCTACTTGTTTAGGTGTTGTGAGGATCAGGTTATTCGAAGACGTGTGGATTTCGTAGAAAAGCCAACATATTCTCAAAAAATGTCATGAAGAACCTACTGGAGACCATTGCCAAGCACACAATACTGCATGCAAGGTGGTTGAATCTAGGTTCTACAACCAACTTTTTTTAAGGACTTTTACAGGTTTGTTAAAAATTGTGATAGGTGTCAACGTACAAGTAATATCTCTAAATCTTGTGAGATGCCATTACGAATCTTTCAAGTTTGTGAGGTTTTTTATTGTTGGGGAATATATTTTATGGGGCCTTTTCCTAACTCTCTGGGTAATAAGTACATCTTAGTTGCAGTTGATTATATTTCTTATATGGAGGCACAAATTTTTCCCACTAATGATAAATAGAGTATGGTTAAATTCTTTAAAAGACTTTTTACCCAGTTTGGTATACCCAAAATACTTATTAGTGATAGAGGTACTCACCTTTGTAATCAACAATTAGCGAAGGTTCTCAAATATTTAGGTTGACTCATAAGTTTGCAAACCATATATCATCCCCAAACAAGTGGCCAAGTCGATGTGGTTAATAGAGAGATTAAAAGAATATTGGAATAAATGGTCATTTTTACTAGGAAAGATTAGAGTTTAAAATTAGAGATGTTATTGGGGCCTACATGATAGGCTACAAAACTCCTCTAGGCACAACCTTGCATAGATTAGTTTTATGGAAAATCCTGTCTTTTCCCCATAGATATTGAACATAAGGCATATTGGGCCATTAGATTGGTTAACTTTGACCTTAGGAATGCTAGAAAAAAATGATTCCTTCAATTAGATGAACTGGAAGAATTGCATAATATAGCCTACCATAATTCCATGATTTACAAAGAGAAGGTGAAAAGGTGGCACGACAAATGGATTGTGCAAATCAGGAGTTCAAAGAAGGTGATAGAATATTACTATTCAACTCCTAATTACGACTCTTTCCTGAAAAGCTAAAGTCGAGATGGTTTGGGCCGTATAAGGTGAGTAAAGTATTTCCCATGGGATCTCTTGAGGTTTCGCATTTAACAGCTCTGAGTTTCAAGGATAATGGTAGTCGAGTTAAGCATTATCATGGAGAACACCTTGATCTTCTGGATAAGATTGATCTTAGTTTTCATGAAGAGTAGTTTGTTTCCTTTTCCTTATTATCATTTTCAAGACATTTTCTTAGGTTTTAGATGTTATTTCTTGTTTTCTCTTTTATGTTCTGTTATTTCCTTTTCTAGTGTTTTGTTTTGCATTTTTTTTTAAGGAACGACTCATGATTATCACAGACGATGCTTCATGCTGGAATTTAGCTCTCTTGGAACTATTTAGCTGGAATCAATGGATTTTAGGAGAGTATTTCCTACTTCTTTTCTTCTTCCCATCTATTTTTCATCCCATGGTTAGGCGTTATTGTTATATTGTGGGCCATGAGGATAATGTCTAGTTTAAGTATGGGGGAGGGAATGAATTCAATACTTTACTAAGTGAATTTTTAATCTAACTTTGAAGAATTGTGGGAATTTTTTCAGATATACTAATGTTTTGATGTTTTTATTTTTAGCTTTGAATATGGATTTGTCATTCACTTTTTGTTGGATTTTTGTTTAAAGTAAACTTGTGTTTTAAGTTGGATTTTGCTATGTCTTAAAAATTTAAGTTAATCTTGGTTATATTTTTGTATTTGAGATTTGTTTTATTCCTTAAGTTTGAATGTTGATGATGTGATGAACTATGTGTAAAGTTGCGGATTAATTTTTATGTTATTGATTTTTAATATGTTTAACTATGAGTTGTGAATAAGGAATAAAAGCTAAAAAACTGAGTTTAAAAAAAGTAATTAAAGAATTGAGTTGAGAAAAACTTAATAAAAAAGAGAATGCTCTTATTTTCGAGATAACTTTTTTGTTGAAAAAGGGGTTAATATGGAGAGAAATAGTAATTATGGTTTGGTGCACCTTGTTAAGGCTATCCCGAAGGCCAAAGAAGGAAGGAAAAAAAGAGAAAAGAAAAGAGAGTAAAAGAAAAGCTGGAGATAATGATGATTGTAAAGGGGCCAATGCAGTGCACGAAGAAGAATCCATTCACTTGAGGCTATCAATTCCCTATATCATTTTTAAAAAAAGAGTGGAGTGGTCTCTTGTTTTACTACTTAAAGTTGTGCAAATTTGGGTTCATAATATTTAAATTGGTTAAATAGCTTGACTTGTATGATTTGTGTTGTGTATGTTTTTGCTTAATGGGTGGAATAATTTTCTTGTACTGAGTATGAGTTGTTTAACTTAATTTTGATGGCCTTGGAATTATTTGTTTTAATACATGAGTTTGTAAGGTTTTTGGAAGGGTTAAACGAATGACAAATTTGTATTTAAGGTTGGAAGCATATTATAGCTTTTTTATGGATAACTGTTTAGAATTTGAGTTGTTAAGTTATTTTTGCCTGGTCTTAAGTGATTGTTTTGGGACAAGCAATGACTTAAGTGTTGGGGAATGTGATAAGACTAAAATGTGTTGACATTTTCCTAACTGTTTGAGGTAATTTTGTGATGTTTTTAGTATAATAGCAAGTCAATTTCCTTAAAATTTTATATTCTTCCTGTAGAAGTGTTTCTTTATATTTTTTGTGTAGAAACTAGAGATTTTAGTGCAGCCAGCGCCCATTCTAGAGTAGAATGGGCGCTGGCCTAGTGTAGGGGAACCAACACTAGCTTAGATCTGGTAGAATAGAGCAAAATAGGGGGGGGGGGGGGGGATAGAGGAACTAGGAAATTCCAGAGTGGAATTGGCACTAGCCCAGTCGAAGTGACCTGGCATCAGTTCTGATCGGTTAAGGTAGTTTTGAAGTCCGATTTTGGGCAGAATTGGAAGATATCAAGAATTCTTTTTGGTATTTACCTTATACTCGGATCAGAAGTCCTAAGGAACATTTTTGACATCTTAGCAAGCTATAAATATACATGAATTTCAAGAATTGAGGAGATATGCAACAAACATGGATACAAAGCTAAAAAAGAAGAATCACTCACTGAAGAGACCAAGAATTGGAGCATTTTTCAAGAAGATTTCAATAGAAGAGAAAGAGGGCTTGTCAATAATTTCTTTCTTTTTCCTTTGTTTTCTTTTCCTAAATGATGATGAAATTAACGTTTTAATTATATTTGGATGTTGTTTTAGAATTCATGATGTTGTATGGACTTTATTTTTTTTTTAATAAATTAGTTATTATATCTGGTATTTGGTTACTTGATTTAATTGATGAATTGATTGAATGTTCTTCCTTTCTAATGGACTTAAAAAACAAAGGTAGGAATGAGTTCAATTTAGTTGATTTTGTATTTGTTATGTCTTAGCTAGATTGCAAAAAAAAAAAAAAAAAGTTAAGAATAAGAACTCAAATAATTAGATTGGTTGATTTTACCTAGAATATAGGGTTAATGACTAATTTCATGTTTATATTACCTAGAATATGGGGTTTTTTGTGAAGACCAAGTTTAATTCATCTTTAAAGTTGGACTAGTGAGATAGAATATATCCACTATGTTACTTATAAGATAGGGAATCATGGATTGAAAAACAAATGATTCTAAGTTATTCGTTTATGACGCCAAAATAATAGTTAATTGAGATATTTGCTAGTCAATCAATGTTATGTCTTTAATAATTTCTATCTATATACATCACTCCTCTCCTATATATTGTAACAACTTCTTTAATTTCCCTTTTAATCAATTTTATTAATAGAGTAAACAACATATAAAAATAAACTAGAGTATACATGTTCCTTGAGGATCGATACTCGTTAGTTCTCTATACTGTACTTAATGATGAGTATACTTACTCATATGTGTGATTTGGGGATTAATGTTTAAATTAAAACTTGATTCGGAATGAACTCTAAATTGCATAATTTTTATAAATCAAATTCGATACATCAAATATTCACAATAACAAAAGGCTATTAACAAGACTTAATGTTTTTAGAATATTGCCATTAATTTTTCTCGGCAATGGCACAAAAAACTTTATGTGTGCTTTTGCACGTCTGTAGAAATGATCTCAATAATGCCCATAATCAGACAAAATTTTCAATTTAAAATGCTAAATCAACTCACATAACACACATATTTAGATAAGTGCACCTATCTTGTAATATGAAGAACAATACAATGTATCAAAGAATCTTAAAGAAGATGGAAAGTACCCGTACTTCCTTCTTTTCTCATTGGTTAGCTAATTGATTTGCTGGAAAATGACTAACTAATTATACTAGGGTGCATATCAGGTTCACACGCAAGAAAGAGTCACAAGGTTATTAAGGAATTAAAAAAAAAAGTGAGAAATGCCATGTAATAAAAGGAATTCCCCAAACTAAACATCTAAATGAAGAGCACCCATTGGATCTACTAACCCTAACTCTAGGCACCAGTGTGAGTTCAATTGTCAATCTTACGCACTCTTCAGTTATAGAATTCATATTCCCTAGTTTAATTAATTGGTATCTCTACCTAATTAATGAAACCAAAATTATCTGGAAGCCATGAAATCCCCATCTCTTTGTAATTTCATAAATCCTTTGATTATTTAGTTCTAATCCCTAACCTATCTCTCGAGTTAATCAGGGATGACAAACATCAAATCAGCCAAGTGGGTGTTCAAAACCTTAACCCCATTTTTCAAATTCATTAACAAGAATAAATAATTGAAGGAAATTAATTAAAGCCCAACTTAACTAACTCAATACAACAAAGCCAAATAATCAAACCCCATAGAGAAAAATCAATAGATCCAAGAAAATACATCTCCTCGAAGCATAAAATTGGTTACAACCCTATATTACAACTCAAATCAAATATTATCATAGTATTGATAAGTTAGATTTACAAAAAGAAGGAAAGAAAAACTAATTAGCAAGCCCTTCCCATTTTCTCTCTTGAAATCTTTTTGTAATAATCAATTCTTTCTCCTTAAATTCCAAGCTCTGCCTCTTCTTCTTACGTACTAAAATTTTTTCCTAGGCTTCTTAGAGAAACCCAAGGTCCAAGAACAAGTTTTGAGGCTTACAAAAGTATTTATATAGCCCTTTCTTTGTGAATTCATCAAAAAAGCCGAAACTAGGGTCCTGTGTGAAGCACAAGCTACCCAGGGTCTTTTAGAGTACCCTGGGCCGTCTTGTATTTTTTGGCTTATTGATAGGGCCAGAATTTACCTTTATTTCCTGAGTTATTTGAGGTTATTTTTTGATACTTTTATTCAATAACTAGCCAATTTTCTTCTTATTTTATATTTTTCCTGTGAAAGTGTTTTGGTGATTTTATGCAGAAATTGATGAAATTGAAGATAAAATGGCAGATTCTAGTAGAGCACTGGCACCCGGCCAGAGAAGAAGAACCAGCGTCGCCCTTGCTCTAGAATTTCAAGGCAAAATAGGCGCAAATATAGAGCAATCGTGGTTTTTGAAGAAAAGAACCAATGCTGGCCCGAAGGAGATGAATCAATGTTGGCTCGAGCCTATTCATAGGCGGTTTGCACTTCTTTTTTACTCGAAATTGCAAAGTATCAAAGAGAACTTTTGGCATTCTACTTGTGCATGACTTAGGACATCTGTAAAGCATTGTTAGCAACCAAGAGGCCTATACAAAGAAGAAGAGTTGATAAAAAAAACATATAAATTCAAGGGTCAAAGCTGAGATCATTTATTAAAAGAGGAATTCATCACTGAAGGGGCATTGTTTAAAGAAAGCCTTTAAGGGAGGAAAAAGAAGGCTTATCTATGAGTTCTTTCTAAAACCTTTATTTTATTTTTCCTTGAACAATGATGATATTAATGTTTTTATTGTATTTGAATATTATTTTTGGATTTGTGATGATGAATTAGTTTAGTCTTTTGTTTAATTGATTACTATTCTTGGTATTTGATTACTTGTTTATAGTGGTGAATTGATGAGATTAGACCATTCTTCTAATTAACTTGAGAAAGAGGTTAGGCAATAGTTATAATTACTTAATTCTAATTTTAATTTCTTAACTAACTTGAGAGAGAGGTTAAGTAGAGAATTTCAGTAATCAAAGGTTATTGATTTCACCTAGAGATAGGGAAATTAAGGAATTTGATATCTTTATCACCTAGAGATTGGAATAAATGTCAAGGATTGTGTTTGATGAATCTTTTAGTTGTTTAGTGAGATAGAGATGTCCATTAAAATAACAAAGAGACATTGAAACCATAACTCAAGAGGGAGTGGATTCTATGTTACTTCTTCAAGATGCCAAAATAATAATTAATTGTGATATTTGCTAAATGATTCATTGTCATGTCTTCAAGAGTATCTATCTAATTACATGTTTTGATCTCCTAGAATTATGTATATTTTTATGTATATTTTTACCTTTATTCTTTACCAATTTATTTGGTCAGTTGAATAATGAATAAAAAGTAAATAACGACAGTTGTTCCTTGAGGATTGATACTCGTTAATTCCCTATACTGTGCTTAATGATGTGTGTACTTGCTCATATGTGTGATTTGAGAATTAATATTTTAACTAAAATTTGATTGGGAATGGACTTAAAATTGCCTGATTTTTATAACTCAAATCTGATGAATCAAGTTTTTGGCGTTATTGCCGGGGAAAAATATCATGAAAACTTGGAATTCATTAATTTGACCATGTTTATGTGTCTTTTTGTCAATATGTATATTTGTTCTTTGTGTATATAGGTGCCATATCCTATTGTTTGTTTATTTATGTAATTTGTGAAATTATATGTTAATTGTTGTACTGTGTGTATTATATGTACTTAACTGATTAGTTGTAGATTTTTAAATCTTATTTTTCATTTTTTCTGTGTAGGATTAGTATTGGTTTACGACTCGGCGAACCACAAGGAGCATAGTGAATTTTGATCCTGAGATCAAGAACACTTTAACTGAATTCGAAGGGCATATAAAAACTAGGCTGACCAATGCACTTCAACTGAAAAAATGGAAGTTAACTAAAAAAATAATGGTAGCAATGGTGGAAACAATAGAAGGACTATGGGCAATTTTGCTGAACCTACAATCTCAAGTGCATATTCGAGTATTGCTAGACTAAGGGTAGAAGCCAATAATTTTGAAATAAAACCCGACATTATTCAAATGATCCAAAACATGGTTCAATTTGATGGGTTACCTTATGAAGACCCTAATGCCCATCTTGCGAGTTTCTTTAAGATTTGTAACACTTTAAGATGAGTAGTATGCCCGAAGATGCTATTAAATTGAGACGCTTTCAATTCTCTCTTAGGGATGGAGCTAAATATTAGTTGAAATCTTTGCCAATAGGATCAATCACTATTAGAGTCTAACAGCATATATGAGTGTTAGGAAAGGTGGAAGGAGATGCTGAGAAAATGTCCTCACCATGGGTTTGAATTGGGCATGCAAATGCAGATCTTTCACAATGGATTGAATTTTCTGTCAAAATAATTGATTGATGCATCCGTGGGAGGTACAACAAATTCTAAGACCCTGGAGGAGTTGTATGAATTAGTTGAAAATATCGCTATGAATAATTACTCGCGGGGCAACCTAATGTTTAGGGCTTATGTTCAAGGAATTCACAAAGTTGATGCCATAGCAGCATTGGAAGCTAAAATTGAGACAGCAGCACAAAATATGGTACAAATGGCGGACCCCTCTCAAGGTCAAGTAATGAATGTTAATTGTGACTTTTGTGGAGAAGGACACCCCAGTAATGAGTGCTAAAATATAGGTCCCTCTCAAGAGTCCTTAGAGCTAGTTGCTTTTATGGGGAATAAGAGACAAGGTAATAATCCTTACAGCACCACCTATAATCTTGGTTGGTGAAACCATCCTAATTTATCTTAGATCAATTAAAACCAACCTAGGCAAAACCTTCACATTATAGTGGAAACCAAAGGACTCAACCTTCTTTGCCTTACAATAAACCCTCACCAAAGCCATTATTAGAGGAATTGGTTGACAAGATGGTATCCACAACAGAGATGCAGTTCCGAGGAGTTGATGTTAGTGTTGTGCTCTAGAGGCAATCACTTGTACCATGTATATTGCATATTAAATTAATAAGAGGCATTCTTTATCTTTCAATTTGACTGTTATATCTAAATATGTGTACAAACCATTAGATAAAGTCCCTAGTACAACACAGTGTTAAGGAAATCATGATAGAGATCATGATGTGAGATTCCTACTACACTATGCAGTGTTTGTACTTAAATAATCCCCAGTCATAGTATTAATAAGATGGGACATTATTAATACGCCAAGACTGGCACATGTTATATCTCTTGATTGGATCAAGCGGTGGTTCTCATATCCGTGAGTATTGGGATACTTAGGATTAACATGTGGATGCTTATTTTGAAACAAGTTCATTGGATGACCTAGCTACGAGATAATCACTTGGATAACTATTTAGTGCCAGTGATAGAATCTCATTATAGCAAGTGTGCAAGTATCCTTAGACTTGAGATCTCCAAGGTACTTTGCTTAACGAGCGTTGTACTTTGATTCTAATCTTTGGAGTCTTATCTAGGACTGCCTATGGGATGGATATTGGGTACAACGTAAAGTAAACGAAAGTAGTTGAGAAAGTCAATAAAGGATTCACCACTCCTAATAGTAGGAGAGTATATCTCAAGGCCACTTGTAGAAATCATTACTCATGAAGTCCTTGGCCAAGGTGACTATATGATGGAAATGGTTCCAATTGATACATATATCGAGTAATGGATTTCTTGAACAAGTACTAAAATATTCGGGCCAGAATTAATAATATTCTGGAGGGAGTTGGCGCTGATTCCATGCTCTAGACCGAATGAGATATTGTATGGTGAAATGAGTTTATTGCCCTGATAATTTGCTATTGAAAGGTTCATGTCAAGCCACTTGACTTTCTGGACTTTTGGGTGATCAAGAGTCATTGCTAGATGTCGCTCTTGATATGCTAAATATGGATTTATTAATTAGAGAATTAATAAATTTAATCCTTTATTTTATTAAGGATTATTAATTCTAATATTGTTAGAATTAATTCATATTATGCTACCAATAAAACCAGGAAACCTAATAGGTCACACACAATAAAGGTTTGAATGCTCAAATATATTATTTGATAATATTGTGGAGTTAATTAAGAGAAGGGAATATATTTATAGGTGAATTATAAGTTTGTTATAATTCATGGGACCTAATTGTAATTAAGTAAACTTCAAGCACCAATTTGTTAACAATTGGACGTTGAAAGACTAAGTTACAATTTACGGTAATTATAAATCTATAAATATAAGGAAACGGTTTCCTTAGGGTAAGAGACATAGACTATTCACGCAATAACAGAGAAACCCTTTCTCTGCCTCTCTCTTGATCAAACCCTAGCCGTCTCTCTCTTATTAATCAAACCCTAGCCTCCAAAATTCTACTAGCATAGAATTGTGAGATTGTGAGCGTTCGACCTTGTGTGGATTATCATTAGAGGGAGTTCTTTCTTGGACTTCAGTTGAGCTGCTATGAATCGGTTTTGTGATCTGGATCGCGCCTGCATTCTTGGAACAAGAAAAATTTAAATTCCGACTTCAAGAGGTAATAAGCGTGATCTTCTCTTTTTCCCGTTTCTACTGCAAACCCATGATCCATGGCTTGGATTTCTTGCTATTTTCTACAGCGTTTAATCTATTTAATTAATTTAGAAATCCTACAGTTGATGCGATGGCTAGAAATTTGGAGGCATCAATGCATAACCTTAAAAATCAAATTAGGCAATTTGGAAAAGCTTCTTGGAGATTGTCAAGCTAGATCACTACTTGAAAACATGAAAAACAATCCATGAGACCAGGATCGTGGAAAGAGATGAAGTTTACTTGCTTTCATATTTCTATTTGGGCAATTTTCAATTTCGTTTATGTAATCTTGTTTTGTGTATTTTATTTTCTGAACACCTGCATTTATTTATTTCCATAATTATTCGTTTATTTCCTTTCATATATTATTATAATAATAAAATATAAGTTTTTTCGGATAGAGCCTACGAAGCATTGGTCCAATTATTTGGACCAGACACCAGGTCAACTCTGATGATCCAACCCATAATATAGACATGAACTGTCACCAGCCCAAGTGCCACGAGCTGGCACCGGGTCACATATGAAAACTTCTTCAAAAGGAAGAATTTTACCATTTTTCTTTAAAACTGTCTCAAATCTCCCGCCTTTCTTTCAACCCATCGCTGGCTATTCATCCTAAACCATTGCCAAATCAACGTTGGACCTCCAAATCATTAACTTTACTTCAAGTCTTTAATTTTTCACTGAAATTATGCATTAAAGTTTCCAAAAATCCAAAATTTTTTTCAAAGACCCACATCTCAAATATCCTTACAAAGATTTAGTTTTATTCAAAGATATTGCACAAAGTATTTTGCACATGCATTAAAGAACAAAATGGTATGGTTTTTTTTGTATTTTTATAGTTCAATTTTTGTCATGAACTTCTTGCTATTTTTAGGCTTTTTTGGGACAAAAATAGATTGAATTGTTTATTTGATTAAGATAACATAAAAGTTGTGAATTCATTGTAAGTAGACTAGCATATGTTTATTGTTAGATGGAGTTTTTTTTTTTTTTTTTTTTTTTTTAGTGATTCATGCTATGATTGTGTTTTGGCTATTTTTAAAGAATTGATATTGATATTTTACTTTGTAATTGGTTCATGATATAGAGATAATATGCCTTACTTGTATGATCTTCTTGGTGTTATTCATAGCATTAATGTAGTCTCCATTGATTAAGATTTGCTAGCCATCATTTTGATCATGATCACTATGTCTGTTTGTCTAATGATATTATTTTGATACTGCATCATTGCATTATGCTGTCTTTACAGGTTTTTAAGGAGGTTGGAATTTGTTAAATGTGATTTGGTATTGTGAATTGTGGAGTTAGGCATTGAGGTGGTTTGTGAGCTTGGTTGGTAGTTGTGATTGTTTTGTTTGCATGTGATGGAGGCTTTTTACCCTTTTTCATCTATATTTGAGTCTTTCCTTTCTCTCCACCAATAAAAATGCCAAAAGGGTAGGCACAATCCTCCAAAAGAGAAAGAACATCATCTTCATCCACTTCTACCTCTGTTGATCAAATTTCTCTACACCTCACAACCTTTACTAATAATGAAGGTCAAGAATGGTACTCTAGGAGGTCTGCCAACAAAATCATTATGGAACGAACTATCAAAGCCTCCTTAGACAATTCACTCAAGTTGGGTGTTATATTTAGAAGGTTAGGATGGGGGTCAGTTATTACTCTGAAGGGAACCTATTATCCTCTACTTATTAGATATTTTTATGCCAATATTGTACAAAGGAAACCATCATCTTGACATTATAGAAACAAGTGTTAAGGGTACTCCCATTTTGGTGGATCAAGATTGATTAGCTGCCATCTTGAATGTGAACAACGAAGACCATTCGGTAGTTGTAGATCACCATAACTAGAAAATTATTACTGAGCCTAATTAGAGAGTATGTGACACTCATGCTACTTTAAGAATGAATAGGAGGGGTACTGTGGGTCACATAGGATATTAATCTAATAATGAATTCGAAGCCCAACAGCAAGCCTTAGTTTATATATTTGCTTTCAATGTCTTCCCTAAGGCCAGTGGTTTCAATGAGTCAAGAGTGCTATCTCTATATCCTACACAAAATGCTTCATACTGAGACTATTTTACTTCCCCCAGTTATCATCCAATCCATGCGAGATATGGCCCATTCCAATCTTTCTACCATAGCCATTACATTTCCCCTTATGATTATGAGGATTTTGGACTTGTATAGTGTTAGTACTGATGGGGAGCTTATTGAAACCACTACTGAGCGAGAATTGGTGACTGAGTAAACTTTAATTTATTATAGTTATTAGTATAGTGAGGAGGCTAGGAGATAGTTGAGGCCTTATGAGGTAAGAAATCATAGAATGGTAAAGCTACAACTTAAGGTGGAGGAGGAGCCACCACCACCACCTAGAACATATAGGAGTAGTTCAACATTACAACCCAGAGTTGGATTCTAGGCTGAGATGCATGCACAACGATTTAATGCATAGATGCAGTAGTTCCTTGGATAGCCTGGAGGTGCTTCTACTATCCAGACTATGGGAGAGGTTGATCTAGCAGATGGTGAGGAGATGGATGGTGATGTTATTGAGATGGCTGATGATTGAGACCCTCCATTGATCACTTTTATTTTAGCATTATTTTTCTCTTTGCATTCTCATGACATTTCTTAGGATTTCTATTTTATCTTTTGTTTTACTTTTATGTCCGATTTCTTTTTCTAGTTTTATGTGTGCTTTATTTATTTTCTTTAGGTGACTCAACCTAACCAAGGAAACATGATCTTTAGATAGAACTCACCTCTTTTGTGGGAATTCATGATTATGGAAAGTATCACTTTTTTCTTGTCTTTTTCCCCTCTATTTTTCTTAGTCCCTTGGTTAGGCTTTATTGTTATATTTTATTGAGGACAATATCTAATTTAAGTGTGGAGGAGGAGTTCACTTTAATCTGGTGCATTTTAAAACTTCTCGAAATTTTGAGGATATTTGGGATAATTTTTATCAAAAGTTGCATGAAATTGTCTTAGTTTGCCCATGATGAGGTTATGATTTTCTTTTCAACTTTGGATAGGGATTTGTCATTCAATTGGTTGCATTTTGTTGACGTCAACCTGTGTATTGAGTTGAGTATTTCTAAGTCTTGAAAATTTAAGTTAACCGTGGTTATATTTTACTATTTAAATTTTATTCCATTCTTTAAGTCTGAGTATGGATAATATGATAAATTAGGAGGAAATTTGTTAATTAATTCTTGTTTCATGGAATTTAAATTTTCTTTAACCTTAAGTTGTAAATAAGGATTGAGAGGTCCGAGAATGCAAAGCGCATATCCTCTAAAGAAAAATATGACTGAAGGAGAAAAAATGCTATCATCTTTGAAAAAAAGAAGGAAGTTCCTTACTAAAAGGGGGTCAATTTGAAAAGAAGTAGCAAGTATTATTTGTTGTACTCTCCTAAGGCTATCCCAAAGGTGTAGGCAAAAGAAAGAAAAGAAAATTGATGACTATAAGGAGGCTAATACGGTGAATGAAGAGAAAGCCATTCACTTGAAGGTATTAATTCCCTAAGTCTTCAAGAAAAAAAAAAAAAAGTGGAGTGTTTCCCTATTTTACTATTTGAGGTTATGCAAATTTGATTCTATGATGCTAGAAGGTGGTTTAATGACTTGACTTGTATGATTCATATTGTCCATGCTTTAGCTTAGAGGGTGGAATAATTTTCTTGTACTAAGTATGAGCTTATTTAACATTACTTTGAGGGCCTTGGAGATATTTGCTTTAATACATGAGTGTGCAAAAGTTGTTCTTAAAGGGTTGAATGAATAGCAAGTTGATGTGTTTGGACCGGAGCATAAAAATCATACAAAAACTAAGCACATTCCCAATCAAGTTTAAATTGAAACATTCAACCCAAATCACACATATGAGCAAGCGTACTCATCATTAACCGAGTATAGGGTTCAAACGAGTATCGATCGTCCAGGAACAAGTAGACATTTGTCACATTTCTTTCATTGCTAACTGACTCGATAAAGTGAAAAACAAATAAAAAGGAAAACCAAAATAAAAATATATACATGTCAAGGATGTAGAATTATGTAACTTAAGCCATTATGTAGTCAAACATGATCTTAAAGAACTCAACCATTATCATAACTAATTATTCCCTTGGCATCATGAAGGATTAAGACAGACTCACTTTGTTTCCAATCCATGAATCCCTATCTTCTAGGTAACTTAGCATCACATTCCTGTCTCAACCAGTCTTACCCAAAAGATGCATTAAACACAATCTTTTGATTAAATTTTCATTCTTGGTAAACTTAAACATGAAATTAATCAATGAATCCATTCCTGACAGACATCAATTAATCTTTATTTACCTCGTTCTTAGCAATTAACCCCTTTTCCAAGCAAGTTAAGAGACAACAGATATGAAATTAATCAAATTGAAACCAACTTCCATTCATTTGGCATTGTGTCGTACAAGAGTTGGAGTGAGGCATCATCAAAGTACATAAAAAGAAAAATACAAAAGAAAATACTAAAGCATAAAAACTAGAAGAGGAAAATAAAGCTAAAACAAAAGAAAGAAATAGTACCAAAAAAAAACAAAAAATAAAACTAACTAAAGAAAATAATAAAAGAGAAAGGAAAAACAAGAGTGCTCGAGAAAAACCATCAGTCCTCCTCCTCATCATCCTCAGGTAGTGTAGAGGTACTCGCACCACCATGTGGCCCAGAAGAATGCTGTCTCAACTCGGCTAACTGCTGCTCCATAGTAGCTTGCCATCTTTCCATGTCCTCCATAGTACCCTGCAAGCGTAGGAGCACCTCCATTTGCTGGTCGAGGCGTCCCAGCACGGTGGTCTCAAAGTCAGTCCGAGAGTGGGACTGAGAACTGCCAGATCTAGCACATGCCGGTGGTGGGGGCTATTCCTCCTCCACTGTAGGTGGCCTTACCTGACCGAGATGTTGGACCTCGAAGAGAGTGAGCCACTTCTTCAACTCCTGGCTATTTTTGTACCCGCAACTCATAAGAGTTTGCTCAGTGACCATATCATGCTCAGTGGTAGTCTCCATGAGTTCTCCCTCAAGACTCACCCCAAAGTCCTTTAGAATCTTCATTATAACTAAGGGAAAAACAAAGGCTTTTATGGAAAGATGGTGATGAACAACCTCCCTAACAGATTGGATGATCAAAGGGGCAAGAGGGATAGGTAATGTGTTCATCATCCGATGTAAAATATAAGTGTCAATAAGCCTAGTCTCATTGAAACTACTAGCATGGGGGACAACATTAAAACTAAACATGTAAACTAGAGCACGAAAGTTGGCTGCCAAATCATTGTTGGAATAGAAGCTATTAGCTTGAAAGGCATTATGCTTATATAAGCCTAGGGTAGCTCTAGTCTCTCTAATATCCCAATTCGGGTCCGAAAGAATATTTTGATTATTCACATCAATCTTTTGCCAAGTATCATCGTAAAAAACCTGGAGGAGGTTAGCTAATTGGTTTTGAGTGATGACAATAGGAACTCCTTTCACTCTTGTTTCAATATGTAGAAGATGTTTATTGCCCTTATCCGTCATATTAGCATAGAATTTCTTAACAAGCACAGGACAATACTTCCCATTCAATTGTACTATCGACCCATATCCTAGCCGTCTAAACATCATTCCCAATTTGAGTGCATGGTATAAGGTAGGGGAGAAAGTACGCTCGACAATAATCTTATTATATGCTTTCTTACTGTACCATTCCTCACAAGAGGCATCAATAAATGCAGTAGGTCTAAGAGATAAGGGATTAACGGATGATGGGACTGAGGACGAGGAAGTTCTCGCCCTTTTAGAAGACTGACTCTTTGCTCTAGACATGGTCAAGTAAGGAATGGGTATAACAGGGAAAGAGAACAAGTAAGCTCAAAGCTGACAACAGGATAGCAACCCCTACACAGATATTCCTCAAATCACACACAACCCTCAACCAAGCTCATAATCCACAAAACCCAAACTCCTTTAATATATATCAACTCCAATAACCAATTTAATTATTCACCTTCAATCAATTCAACACAACCTGCACAATGCATGTAAAATTCATTGTAAAGCATAACTGTGCTGATATTCTCAAAGCATGCTAGTAAACATGATAATGTGAATGAAGGTAGTATCATGGTATTATGTGATCAACAATGCATGTTCCGTATATTCAAGTATCACTAATAACCACAATTCTAGCCTGAGCTATATGAATTCTCGAATGATCATAAGCATGAATCAAGTAGTGAAGGCTCAATAACTCCTAATGTAATCCAATTCATGAAGCTCAAATGCATAAATCAAGCATAGCATACATAATCCTAATTTTCGGCAAAAAATCTCCCTAAAATTAGAAAAAATTATCTCCATTATTTTAACCGTAGGAAGTAAAGAAAAATCATACATTTATGCTCTTGAATGCATGGGTAAGAAAAAGATGCAAGCTTTTTGTAAAATCTACTCTCTTTGCTTGTGGATTGAACGTGGGTCTGTTGTGAAAAATCGAAGCTTTTGAGGGTTTTGATCCATAGGATCAACAAAAAAGACGTCAATAGGTGTTATGGAGGTGTTTAGGAGTTGAAAATTTAAAATTTGGGAGATGAGGGATGTGAAGCTAGCACGGGCTTGAGAGGATTTGCGAGGGAGAATGGAGATTTTGAAGAAAAAGTGGCCAAAATGGCCTTTTAATTTTGCTCCACTCGACAGGAACAGGCGCCGGCTCCGTTCCGTCCGGTCTCCCATTTTTTTTTTTTTTAAGAATGCAAAAAACACACAAATGCTGAATAATACACTAGAATAAGAATAATCAATCGAAATAACAAAAATAGAAAATTATCTTCATGACCAAAACGGAAAGTACAGAAAAGAGTAAAAATGCTTCAAGATTTTCCACGGTTGTGATCTCGTGGATTTTCCTCAGTATTCCCTGGTAGTGTCCCCGCTTGACGATCCCCCAAGAGTTTGGCTAGTTGACCAATTTGGTTCTCTAAATTATGCATGGAATCCTCTAGGTTCCTTGTTGTCGTATCGACTCCTTAGAACTTAGTCTCCATGGTATTTACCAATTGGCCAATCAACTCTTTCAAGGGTGGTTTTTGAGGTGCTGCCGTGTTGTTCATGGAGTTTGGATTCCTTTGGTTACCTCCAAAATTGAAAGAACTCTGCCTAGGTTGATTCCTATTACTCTAAGAGAAATTAGGGTGATTTCTCCAACCAGGATTATAGGTAGAGCTATATGGATTGTTACCTGGCCAGACATTACCTGCGAAGGCCGCTTGTTCCGAAGTTTCTTGGAGTGACCCCATCTTTTGGCATTCATGATTGGGGTGTCCTTCTCCACAGAAATCGCAGTTGACATTTAAAACTTAACCTTGAGGCATCACCTACTGTTCCATCTTTTGAGTTAACGTGTCTACCTTAGCCTCTAATGCTGCCATGGCATCCATTTTGTGCACTCCTTGCACACGAGCCTTTGACCTTACACTTCCCCAATAATAGTTATTAGAAGACAAATTTTCAATAAGCTCAAATACCTGTTCCAGGGTCTTATGGTTGATGGAAACCCCTGCAAAAGAGTCCACCACTTGCCGTGTTGTGAATGTGAGGCCATTCAGGAAGATAAGCATTTGCATTCCCAAATCCGTGGTGTGGGCATTTTTTCAACATCTCCTTAAATCTTTCCCAACTTTCATATAAGGCCTCAGAATCTAGTTGTTAGAAGGTGAAGATTTCATTCCTGAGTTTGGCTGTCCTAGCTAGAGGAAAATATTTGGCAAAAAATTTTTCAGCTAGGGCATTCCAAGTTGTGATGGAACCTGTAGGTAAGGATTTTAACCAAGATTTAGCTCCATCTCTCAAGGAAAAAGGAAAAAGTCTTAACTTAATGGCATCTTCAGAAAAACCATTCATCTTGAAAGTATCACAAATCTCAAGAAAACTAGCTAAGTGAGCATTGGGATCATCTTCAGGTAGCTCGTCAAATTGAACTATATTTTGCACCATTTAGATAATGTTGGGCTTTATTTCAAAATTGTTTGCATCTATCCTAGGTCTAGTGATACTTGAGCCTGTGCCCGAGATTGCGGGTTTCACAAAGTCATCTATAATCCTCCTGTTATTCCCAGCATTATTCTATTGAGCACCATCCATCTCTACGAACAGGTTCCGTTGAATTGTTCGGCGAATTTTTGATAACGTCCTCTCAATTTCAGGGTCAAAATCGACTATCTCGCCTTCGAATTTTCGGGTCATGTACCAAGGGAAACACCTAAGAAAACAAGAAGCAAGTTAGATATATAATTAACGATTAACAACAAAACTATAAGGTTACAAAGTTAGTAGAAAGAACATAGTCAAAGTTAGTAGGTTAGGTTAGGATACAAGGGTGTACAAGAATATATGAAATACAAAATATAGCACCTTTTTGCAGACAAATTATACATATCTACATGTCTACATATTTACATATTTACATATTTATATGGTTAAATCAACAAAATCCAAGCTTTCATGCTATTGTTCCCCGACAATGGCGCCAAAAACGTGATGTGTTTGGACTTGGGCATAAAAATCATACAAAAACTAAGCACATTCCCAATCAAGTTTAAATTGAAACGTTCAACCTAAATCACACATATGAGCAAGCGTACTCATCATTAATTGAGCATAGGGTTCATACGAGTGTCAATCCTCCAGGAACAAGTAGACATTTATCACATTTCTTTCATTACTTAACCGACTCGATAAAGTGAAAAACAAATAAAAAGGAAAACCAAAATAAAAATATATACATGTAAAGGACGTAGAATTATGTAACTTAAGCCATTGTGTAGTCAAACATGATCTTAAAGAACTCAACTATTATCATAACTAATTATTCCCTTGGCATCATGAAGGATTAAGATAGACTCACTTTGTTTCCAATTCATGAATCCTTATCTTTTAGGTAACTTAGCATCATATTCCTGTCTCAACTAGTCTTACCTAAAAGATGCATTAAACACAATCTTTTGATTAAATTTCCATTCCTGGTAAACTTAAACATGAAATTAATCAACGAATCCATTCCTAACAGATATCAATTAATCTTTAATTACCTCGTTCTTAGCAGTTAACCCCTTTTTCCAAGCAAGTTAAGAGACAACATATATAAAATTAATCAAATTGAAACCACCATCAACCCCTTTTCCAAGCAAGTCAATAGAAAGTAACAATCAACCAATCTCGTAATTAGCACAAGTAATTAAATACCAAGAAGAACAATCAATTAATCAAAAGATCAAATACCTCTAAATATCATGAATATCTAAAACAATGTCAAATTACAATAAAACAATTAACATATCATTGTTCAAGAAAAAGAAAACAAAGTAAAAGAAAGCACTCATAGACAAGCCTCCTTCTTCTTCCTTTGAAGACCTCCTTGCACAACCCTCCTTGAACTTGAAGAATTCCTCATTTGATTGAGTAATTTTCTGTGATGATCAATGAATTCCTCCCATTTTCCCTTATGTTTTTCATCTATTTATAGCCTTAAGGAGTGCCTAAACTCGTAGGTACCATGTTCTTGGCCAAGTAGAAGTTGGAAGATACTAAAACTCCTCAGATTACCAAAAATGCGTAGAAAAATCAAAGCACCGCCTTTACTCCAGGGCATAGCCAGCACCGTCTTAACTCTTGGGGCCGGTGCTGGTTGTGTTCTGTTCCTCTACTCGTTCGCCTATTTTTCTCCGAATTTTACATAATGAGTTCCAGAATGCAGCCGGTGCCAGTTCCAGCTTCACAGCCGGTGCTGCCTTGGTTATGTTCTTCTCTATTTCACTAATTTTTCCGTCGCTTCGAAGTCTGTTTCAATAATGCATGGCCGGCGCCAGTTCCTCTATCCTATCCGGCGCCGCCTCTAATCTGTTTCGCGATGTTTTTTCTTTGTTTTACCCAAAAAATCTGAAATAATGAACAAAATACATTGCCAAGGGTAAAAGAAAAAATACAAAGGAATATGATTAGTTATTGAACAAAATATATTACAAAAGAAACTCAAATAACTAGAAAAAACATGACTAATTTAGCCCCTATCACAAGTCCTTATTCTTAGTTGAAGGAAAATTGTGGCTTTATTATGGATGGACTTATGTGGAGATAGCTGTTTTATTTTGCCTTATTTTAAATGTTTGGTGAAGGACAAGTAAAGGCTTAAGCGTGGGGGAATGTGATAGAGCCAAAATTTACATTTATTTCCCTAGTTATTTGAGGTTATTTTGTGATACTTTTGATTCAATAACTAGCCAATTCCCTTCTTATTTGATATTTTGCCCGTGGAAAGTGTTTTTGGTGATTTTATGCAGAAAATGATGAAATCGAAGCTAAAACGGTGAATTTCTGGAGGAGCACCGTGTCGGCCAAGAAAAGAAGAACCAGTGCCAGCCCTGCTCTAGAATTTCAAGGTAAACTTGGGAAAATATAGGAATCATGGTTTTCGAGAGAAGAACTGGTGTCAGCCCAAAGGAGGTGAATTAGAGCCGCCCGAGTCTATTCAAAGTTGGTTTGAACTTCTTTTTGATGAGGAATTGGAAAGTACCGAAAATAACTTTTGGTATTCTACTTGTGCACAACTTAAGACTTATCAAAAGCGTTTTTAGCAACTAAGAGGCCTATATAAATAAGAAGAGTTGATGGAGAATGTATAAATTCAAGGATCAAAGCTGAAATCATTCACTAAAATAGGAATTCATCACTTAAGGGGCATTGTTTCAAGAAAGTCTTTAAGGGAGGAAGAAGATTGCTTGTCTATGAGTTCTTTTTACAAACTTTCTTTCTTTTTCCTTCAACAATGATTATATCAATGTTTTTATTGTATTTGGATATTGTTTTTGGATTTTTTATGATGAATTACTTTAGTCTTTTGTTTAATTAATTACTATTCTTGGCATTTGATTACTTGTTTTTAGTGCTGAGTAAATAAGATTGGACCATTATTCTAATTAACTTGAGAAAGAGGTTAGGAGATAGTTTTAATTACTCAAATCTAATTTTATTTTCTTAACAAACTCGAGAGAGAGGTTAAATTAAGAATTTTAGTAATCAAAGGTTGTTGATTTCACCTAGGGATAGGGGAATTAATGAATTTCATGCTTTTATCACCTACAGATAAGGACAATTATCAAGGGTTGTGTTCAATGTGTAACGCCCCACCTTTTTACTTTCGATTGGCTACTATTGGTAGTACGAGAAGAATTTGTATCGATATCCAGAACAAAAGATGACCGGTGTAATGAGACGAATATTTTGGTTTAATAATATTTTGTCGGGACATGGATGTAATTATTAGATTTGTTCTACCCGTACCCTAAATCTTCATAATTATTAGTATGCTGAGAAGAGAAATTGATCAGTGCGATGAAACACACGTTTTGGTGTGAATTATGCTATCTGGGTCACAAAGGGCATTTTCGTTATTTTGACCGCGCTTGTGAATTTTACCACAAATTTGACCAAATAGAGGAGGAATTGAAAATTTTAAGTATTACCAATGGATTCAATGGAATTTTTGGAGTTGAATGGTGAAGTAAAATATTTTTCCATTTCGGACCTAATTTTGGTCATTTTTTAGAAAAATTAGAAATGCGGGTAAAACTTGAACGTGTGATACTATGTGATTGGTGGATAGTGACATAGACATTGTATGAGATTTCATACAAGATAAAGCTGATCAAATAAATTTTACAAAATAAACAAAAAAATAGGTAGACGAATGAAATTGCAACACGTGGCAAATAGCCCACAATTTGTGACCAAATGGTCACCAATTTGGACCAAGAATGGCGGCTTAGAAGCTGAATTTCAGCAAGAAATTCTTGCTTAAGGAATAGATAAAGAAAAGGAAAGAAAAACTAGAGAAAATAGGGAGAAAAAGAAAAAGGTGAGAGAAAGAAAGAAGTGTATGTGTTCTGGGTGTTCTTGAAGGCAAATCACACCAAAGAGCCTCAAATGCAAGGTTAAACCTTACTTTGCTTGAATTAGAGTTGTTGTTGGGTGAATGATGATTATGATGATGTGAATCTTAACATGAAAACATAACTTTCATATCTTGATTTTAGATCAACGCTAGGGTTTGTGAGCTTTTGTCCATGAATCTTATATATGCTTGTATGTGTGTTGGCTGCCTAAGAATCTTTCAATGATGTTTCTTTGGGAGGAATAACTGCATAATTATGGTCATTTGAAAAGGCTTATTTTTGGCTGAAGAGGTGATGCTCAAAGTAGAGTAAAAATGGAATTTACGTGGTTGGAAAAATGGATTAAACTAGCTTTTGATTAGAAGAGATGAATTTGTGTTGAATAAGTGTGACTTTTGTTAGCTAGTATAAATCTAGAAATTTAGAATTAAAGATGATATGAAGGAGAATTGAATGAATTAATGGTTCTATGGTGTTAAAGATAAAAGGAGAACAAAGGAAAACATGAATAGCGAAATTGAGGTAAAACTACTGGGGCTATTTTTGCCCAATACTATACCTCAAGAATTAGAATTTTGAAAAAGAGATTTTAAAAAATTAAAGTTAAGAGTCTTACGGTTGTTTTGGTATATCGTAGAGCTAAAATAGAGTTATGGATTGAAAGTTAGGCCCAAAACAATGTGGCAAAGCAGCAAAATTTCAGAATTTTGCTTGGAACATAGACGAATTTAAGGATGATTAATTGTATGATTTTGGATGAAATAATTGGGTAACTATGAAGTGAATCCCTTGTTTATGAAGGGATAAAGAATGTGGAAAAAGGAAAATGAAAGAATCGAACAAAAGGTGAAAAAGCGATGTGAACGAATATTAAATGTTTTCCTTAACCGTCGGTTAACCATCAGTCCGCGTCGGCTAAACGTCGGTTGAACGTCGGCTACCCATCGGGCACTTTGGATGGACGTCGGCTATTTTTCAGCCGAACACAAATTTACCCAAAAATAATATTTGGTGTAGGTTTAGCGATAAACAACTAGCAGAATGTCGAAAACGGTAGAGATGGTGATTAAACGGCAGTGAACGGAAAGGGTTACTAAGGACATGAGGTAAGTCCCTTTAATTTCTAAAACCTTCTGAAAGCTAGTGTGCTTCACTTTCCATGAAATGCTATGTTTTATACTGTTTTGGAAATCCCTAAATATGCTTAAGGTTTATCCTAGCAAGATTTATTTTATGCCATTTTGGGCTTGAATGAACTTCATAATTAGCTTGGAAACCTTAATGGATGATTAAAGCATGAATTTTGTGAATTTAGTCCTTTTATATTAAATACTTAGGATTTTTAGAAAATGGTAAATTTTGGAATCGGGTATTCATAAATTGATTGAAATGCCCTTACTGAAACATTTTATGGAAACATGTTTGGAAACATTGAATTTAATCCTCTCTTGGGATTAGAATTTAGGCATTTCTTGAAATGACTTCCTTTTGGAATCAAGTATTTAGTAAATGATCCAAATGTCCATATTGGAATGTTTTATAAAAACTTTTAGAATCGGGTATTTGATAAATGACCGAAACATCCTTATTGGAACTTTTGTGAATAATTTTCAAATCGGGTAATAGTAAAATGACCCGAATGTCCTCGGAAAGTCTTATGGAATCAGCATGGGTAAAATGACCTAAATGCCCTTGGAAAATGACTTTTGTGATCGAGTACGGGAAAACTGACCCGGATACTCTTGGAAACACGTTTTGATGTGTGAACAGAACTATTTATCCTGTTTCAACATGATTTTAGAAAATGATCTCTCGTGAAGTGATTGACTTTTAGAAAATGACCTTTTGATCCCTAAAATTATTTTATTAGCCTGATGTGCCATGGAATGAAATGGTTGGCTCTGCAGAGCTTATGTGAATGATGATCTGACTTGCGAGTCAGTGGGATCATATTCTGAAAAGTGTTATTTTGCCCAAAAAATATTTGGATATGAAAATCCTGCGGGATCAAATAACCCTTTGTCCTGATCAGTCAGACGGGGTTAGTATTGTTAACGTTGAGTACTTAACAAGGACATTGATCTTTGTACTAGCTCATGTTAGAGATAGACGACCCTAAGTAACTCGATCAGTTCTGGGGATTGTCTTACTCCAAACAGGGCGATAGGACATTAAGATGAGTCTTCTTGGTTAGCCATCAAAAGCATGGTAATTGTAGTGCCTTATGTGCACTTTGCAATTTGGGTTGTTCATGGGCTGAGTTGGATACCTAGCATTGTTCTAACCCCTTGCTACCTCGACGCTGATTGACGTTAAGATTAGGACCCCTGGCTTGAGGTAATAAGTAAAAGATTTCTCAACAACGCACGAATTGAGTACTAGAGGCTGCGGTCTCAGTGCGATGACATGTGCAAGTTTGTGTGCTTATCTGGCTATGAATGGTTTGAGTACTAGAGACTACGGTTTCAGTACAATGACAAGTGCAAGTTGGTGTACTTATCCAACAATGCACGATTAAGTGTTGTAAGGTGAAGTCCTTGGCACAATAACATCCTGATGTCGAAGGTGAAACTTTGTGAGCTTTACATACAGGGCTACCTTCTATTGGAGAAGTGCCTGTGATTTGGAAATTGGGGGGAAATGTTTTGAAAGTGAAATAAAGTTTTCCAAAAGTGATTGAGTTCTGGATAAACTCTTCTTTAAAGAGTTTTGGAATAGTTTCCAGTTGGAAAATGTATGGAAAATGAAATGCTTTCTCCATAAAAGTTTTATGTACCTTATTCTTTCATAAAGCACTAGCACACAAAGGACTTACTCACTGGGTGATTCGCCACTCACACGTGTCTTTTAACTTAATTTTTGTAGGATCTAGAGATGAACGAACCTACTGAGAGAAAGACGATAACACAGAGTCGGTAGTTTAGGTCTGGATAGCTTTCCTTTTTATTATATATTGTATTATGTTATAGATAGAGATGACATGTATGAAATTCTCTGATATATGTATATGTGTGGCCATCAATGTGGGATATTGTTGAGTCTGGACCTTATATATGTATTTAATATGTTGTTTCCGTTATAAGGACCCCTTATCCGGGAAACTGGACGGGGTGACACCCAGTATTGATATGCTTCCTTTGTTGTCTTTAGTAGAGGTGTTACACAAGGCATCTTTTAGTTGCTTAGTGAGATAGAGATGTCCGTTAAATTAACTAAGAGACAGTGAAACAATAATTTGAAAGAGAGTGGATTCTACATTACTTCTTCATGATGCCAAGATAATAATTCATTGTGATATTTGCTAAATGATTCATTGTCATGTCTTCAAGAGTATCTTTCTAATTACATGTTTTCCTCTACTAGAGCTGTGTATATTTTTATCTTTATTTTTACCTTTAATCTTTATCATTTTATTTGATTAGTTAAGCATTGAATGAAAAGTAACTAACGGTAGTTGTTCCTTGAAGATTGATACTCGTTAATTCTCTATACTGTGTTTGATAATGAGTATAGTTGGTCATATGTGTAATTTTGGGAATTAATATTTTAATTAAAATTTGATTGGGAATGGACTTAAAATTTCATGATTTTGATAACCTAAAACTAAGGCTTCACTTATCAAGTAACCATATATCCCATGGTGCTTGGGAGCACCCTATGCTGCCTTGGTTCTACCCACGTCTATTTTTTCTTCCATTATTTGCATAGTAGGTGGCTAATGGTTTCAAACAAGCATGGGCTACCTTAGTTCCAAAAAATTTTTCTTCTTTCCTTCACTTTTCATTCTTTTTCATGTTTATTCATTTTTAATTGTTCTTTTACATTCCTTAAAAAAAATAAGGTAAAAAGGGTATGTCAAGTAGTGATTTAAACAGGAAATTATCACTGTAAAAACACAAATACTATAGAAAATGTGTTTATGTTGAGTACTCATTAAAAGCTATTTATGATATTTATGAATTATGTGAATACAGAAATCTTAGAATGGTTAAATTCTTATGATGTCGTTTGAACATATGGGAGTACATTCTATATCATATTATTTTCTGGAATGTCTATGTTTGGAAATAAGTTTCAAAGCTATTGAGCTATTTTGAGAAAAATAAACTGCGTTGATCTATCATTACTTCTGATTGTAACTCTTAAGTATTCAAAGAGGCTATAAGCTTAAACTAATTTATGTGGGTTTGAGAACACTTTCTGGTTGGTTGCCACCTCTAGATTATGGGCTCTTTCTTTGCAAAGCGATACTATGTGATGTAAAGTCATCATTTGCTAGCAACACATTTTCCATTACAGAAAACAGAGGTCAAATATGGGGGTTCTATTTATGCATGAGTGGTTTATGCTACATATAGAAGATAAATCCAATGCTCAACTAAATTCTAAAATAAAATACCAATTTAACTCACACACACATACATTTTTGGCAAATATATCCATCATGTAGTATAGAGTGCAATTAGTAAGTATCGAAGATTCTCAAGAACGGGATCAATTACTCCTACTTCTACTAGAATTCTATTATTTTTTCAATCCAAAATAAAAACTAAAATGGCTAACTACTTAATGTTAAGAACAAGAAAGTACCATACTAACACATCAACCCAATTCTCAGGGCAAAATATAGAAAATCACAAGAAATATTTAAGTGAGGAAAAGGGATTAGCTATGTAATTACATAATAATTCCACCCAGAATACTCAAATAATGAACATCACTCAATCAATTGATATTAATTCCAAGCATTCGCAAGATTTCCAAAAAAAAAAAAAAAAAAAGAAAGTAAAATTTATTCTTCCTCAAGTAATGAACCTTCTAACCTAGGATCCATCGTGTAGATATCTCTATCATACAAATTAAACCCAAAGGTGTATAAAATTAAGAAAATCTAGTGACAAGCCAAAAGCCCTAAAATCCCAATGCACCACTACCACCTGTACCCCCTCTACTGTCTGATTTGGAGTCTGAGTCTAAAATAGTCTTACCTAAGTAAGAGCATAAGAAGGAAGAAGAGGAAGTGGTCAAGGGAGTACATAATTCACCTATGCAGGAAGAGGATTTGATCCTAGATAGTTATAACTTAGGGGAAGTAGAATTTGAGGTGCCCTGGAGTAAGTATGAGGAGTTCATGGCCCAACACCTTAAGCGAGTTAGGTGAGCAAGGCTGAGAGTGGGACTTACTGAGGTAGAGAGTTATATAGGGCCTATTAGGGCTATGGGGAGTTCCGGTCGAGTCACCAAGGAGTCTTGAATTTAGGGTTTGTGGACGGAAAGGGGATAGACTTCTCCAAAAATATAGGGGGCTAGTTTTATAAGCCTTATTTTGAGGATTCAAGAGGGGAAAATGGTGAGTGAGATGGTTGAGCTAACCTAGTGAGAAAGCTAAGGAAACCCTACTTCTTATTCCTAGCTAATAAACGGGGGTTCTGTTGTTATGTGCTATTTCAGGAACTTTTGTTACCTAGAATAAGGATGCTTAGCAAGCCTTCTTTATATGAGCTTGAGGGAGGAAGTATTTCTAGATCTAAAAGTGGCTTTTGTTTGGATTTCAACAAAATTGAAGGATTTCAGGACAAGCACAACAAATAAGAAAAAGATATAAAGAGATCAAGAAAAGTAACAAAGAAAAACCTTTTTTTCACAAACAAAGAACCATGAAAGAACTATCTTTTAGAATCCCAATTTTAATAGGAAAGGTCTACCACAACAATACCTTTAAACCCTTGACTTAGCAAGAAATCAAGAACTAAAAGGATAGGGAATTGTGGGCATTCAAACAACAAATAACAAGAAGGCCCAAATGACATACAAGAAGAACCCTTGTAGATTTCTTAGTTGAATTATCCTTAGAGTTTATAGACGCTTAAGGGTGGACTAAGCCCTTATATTGGTCTTGGATTGAAGTTGAACAAGGAATCTCTCCATGCTTCAAGTCTTGAAGATGAATACTTCATTCATGTTAAAATGTGTAATAATTTTGTTTTTGTTCTTAAAATACAAAGTATTATATAACGGTGTTTTATTCTTGAACTAAAATAATTTTAAATATTATAAAATGACCCCAAAAATAGCTGAAAAACGTCAAGGGTTCGGATCCAGAGTAGGGCCAGTGCCGGGTAGGTCTCTTTGGGATAGCATCGGGTCCATTCTGGAGGAACAGTACTCATTCACAAAAAGTCAGAATCAAAATGAAGCTTTTTCCAGTACATAGCCAACGCCAAGTCAGGCTAGTAGGGCTGGTGCCAGGTTCATTCTTTTGGAACAATACTCCCGTCAAAATTTGAAGAATTCTGGCTGTTCACAGTCGATGCTTAGTAAGGCTACTCTGACTGGCATTGGGTCCATTCTTCTAGGTGACATTTCTGCACGAACTGCTTCCTATTGATGTCCTTCATACACCAGTAGCATGGTCCTTTCTTGATCCTTTTTGGCAATCTCCATATGCTATCTCCTTGAAATGCTTATAGATATGCTTGAAGATTGTGTTGGAATTGTTTGAAACGGGCTCTCGTCAACAGACCAACCATGCTTGACTTTATTTTAGTTTCATCCTCTCCCCCTTCTTGAGCTCGATCCTCTTGGAATAGATTCATCCTCAAATCATAACCTATATCATAAGGAGAAAGATCAGCTACATTAAAAGTAGCACTTATATTATACTCACCCAGTAGATCAATATTGTAGGCATAATCTCCATATCGTTTAAGAACATGAAATAGGCCATCTCCTCGCGGTTCGAGCTTTGATTTGCACTGCGTGGAAAATCTCTCCTTGTGCAATTGCATCCAAACCCAATCTCCTGGCTGGAATATCACATGCTTTCTTCCTTGGTTGCGCTTGCTAGCAATGACCTCATTCCATTCTTCAATTAGAGATTTAACTTTCTCATGCATGGACTTAACCATTTTGGCCTTCTTTTTACCATTAATACTCAATCGCTCATCTACAGGCAAAGCAGATAAATATAAAGGGTTTAATGGATTAAACCCATAAAAAATTTGAAAAGGAGAATATATAGTAGTAGAATGGACAGTTCTATTATAGTCAAACTCTATATATGGAAGACATTCTTCCTAGTTCTTCAAGTTCCTTATGCTGATTGTCCGCAGTAGCTGCGTGAGGGTTCGGTTGACAACCTCTATTTGTCCATCCATTTGTGGGTAACAAGCTATAGAAAGCAACAAGTTAGTTCCAAGTTTTGCTTATAATATTCTCCAAAAATTACTTAAAAAATTAGGATCCCTATCCGATACTACACGATGTGGTAACCCGTGCAATCTTACCACTTCCAAGAAGAATAAACTTGCAATGTGAATAGAATCATTAGTTTTTGCACAAGGAATATAATGATCCATCTTAGAAAATCAATCAACAACTACAAAGATGGAATCCTATCCCCCCTTGGTCTATGGAAATCCTAATATGGAATCCATTGAAATATCTAACCAAGGAGCAATATGGATGGGTAAATGAGTATATAAACCCTGGGATAGTGTTTTTGATTTGGCCCTTCTACATGTAATGTATGAATTACAATGCCTCTCTACATCTCCCCTCATTTTTAGCCAATAAAAATGCTCTTACAAAATACCTAAAGTTTTTGAATTCCCAAAATGTCCCACTAAACGTTCTCTATGAGCTTCCTTCACTAACAATTCTCTCAATGATCCTTTTGGTATGTAAAGTCTAACCTCTTTAAGCAAAAACCCATCATCCCTATAAATTTTTTGGAAAGAACGTTTTTCACAAGCGTGATAAATCTCTCCCAATTCATAATTCTTTGCATACAAATCCTTAATAAGCTCAAAACCAAGTAATTTTGCATCCAAGGAATTTAAAAGCATAAACCTGTGAGATAATGCATCAGCTACTGCATTACCCTTACCTTTCTTATATTTGATCACGTATGGAAAGGTACTAATGAACTCCATCCATTTGGCATGCCTTTTGTTCAACTTTTGTTGGTCTTTAAGATGCTTTAATGTTTCCCGATCAATATGGATGATAAATTCCCTAGGTAACAAATAATGTTGCCAATGATGCAAGGTCCTCACTAATGCATACAATTCCTTGTCATAAGTGGAATAATTCAAGGATGCTCCCGATACCTTCACACTAAAAAATGCAATAGGTTTTTTTATCCCGAGTCAACACATCAGCTATTCCTATCCACTAGTATCACATTTTACTTCAAAAGCTTTCCCAAAATTAAGCAAGGACAACAATGGGGCTTCACTCAATTTTGATTTCAAAGCAATAAAAGCCTTTTCTTGTTATTGTCCCTACCTAAACCCCATATTCCTTTTAATAACTTCAGTCAATGGGGTAGCTATTGTGCTAAAATTTCTAATGAAATGCTTATAACAACTGGCTAACCCATGAAAACTCCTTACCTGAGTCAAAGATGTAGGTGTTGGCAAATCCTGAATTGTAACACCCCAACTAAAGGTAACAGTGGAAGTATATCAACACTGGGTGTCGCCCCATCTAATTACCCAGACAATGGGTCTTTATAACGTAAAAATCTAATAGAGTATTATCCAAAGGGAAACATCCGGACCTATTTTGCTATCATTGTGATATCGTCCTCTATCTGCAAGTCCTTCCAACTCTGGATCCTACTAAAAAGTAAGATAAAAGACACGTGTGAGTGAAAAATCACTCAGTGAGTCCCGTGTGTGCTAGTGTTTTATCAAAGAGGTAGAGTACACAAAAATTTTATGAAATAACATATCATTTGTTCATTAGAAATGATCCCAAAACTCTTTAATGAAGAGTGTATTCAGAACTCAATCGTTTTTTGGAAAAACTGTATTTCATTTTTTAAATCATTACCTTAGTTTTCGAAATACAGACACTTCTCCAATAGAAGGTCGGCCTATATGCAAGTCCCACAGTCCTTGCCTTTGGCTACACGATTTTTTATGCCAGGGACTGTGCCTTACAGCACGTCACCCATGTCAGCTAGAACGGTGAGCGTAAAAATATACCTCACCTTGCACTTAGGGATCTTTTACTTGCCACCATAAGCCACGGGTCCCAATCCTGACATTAATCACTATCGAGGTGGCAAGGGATTGAACACACCGAGTGTACCTACCCGGTATCATGTGAACAATTCACCATCATAATCAATAGGCAATTGCTAAGCTCAAAACGGCTAGCCAGGATGACTCATCTCAATGTCTTGTCGCCCTGTTTGGAGTAAGATAATCCCCAAAACTGATCAGGTTACTTGAGGTCATCTATCTCTAACATGGGCTAGTACAAAAATCAAAGTCCTTACTGAGTACTAAACGTCACCAACCCCGTCTGACTAATCAGGCCAGAGGGTTATCTGATCTCATAGAATTTTCACAGCAAAACAGTTTTTGGGGCAAAACATTATTTTTTTCAAAACCATGATGAAACCAAATAAAGGGTTCAATTCACACATCAAAATGTATTTCTAAGAGTAACTGGGTCATTTTCTCGTACTCGATCACAAAAGTCATTTCCAAGGGTATTCAGGTTATTTTGTCGATACCCGATTCCAAAAGGCTTTCTGAGGGTATTCGGGTCATTTTACTCTTACCCGATTTGAAAAATATTCTCAAGAGTTCCAATAAGGATATTTCCGTCATTTACCGAATACTCGAGTTCCAAAGGTTTTCATAAAATATTCCAATACGGACATTTGGAACATTTTCTAAATACCCGATTCCAAAAAGAACGCATTTAAAGGAATCTAGAATTCTAATTCCAAAACAGGATTAAATTCAAAGTTTCCAAACATATTTCCATAAAATGTCCCAAATAATATATAAAATTTCATTTTATGGAAAAACAAAACACACTAACTTTAGAAAAAGTTTTAGAAATCCAGGGGACTTACTTCGTGTCCTAAGCCTCTCATTCTATTCACGGCCGTTTAACCTCCATTCCTACCGTTTTTGACATTTTGTTGATCGTTTGTCGCTAAACATACACCAAACATTGTTTTTGGGTTAATTCGTGTTTGGCCGAAAAATAGCCGACGGGTAGCCGACGTCCAACCGTCGTTTAGCCGATGGGGGCCGACGAGACCGATGGTTAGCTGTCGGTCAAGGAAAACATTTAACTTTCGTTCGCATCGTTTTTTCATCATTTGATCAATTCTTTGATTATTCTTTTTCCAAAACCTTCCTCCCTTCATAAAAAAGGGATTCACTTCATGTTTCCCTAATTATTTTATCCAAAATCACATAATTAATCACCCTTAAGTCCATTCATTTTTGGACTACTATCTGGAATTTTACTGGTATGACACACCATTTCGTTTTGCACATAACTTTCAATCCACAAATCCAAATGATGTCAAACTAATTGTAAAATGTCCTTAAGACATTCCAATTCATGTAATACCAATTCTGTTGTCCAATTTGTTCAGTTTTGAATACAAAGATCAAGCAGTAAAATCCCGTTACTGATTTATCACTTTTTACTATTTTTACCATAACATTCAATTTACAACTCTGATTTGGCTCCATGATATACCAAAACGACCGTAAGACTCTTAAATTTAATTTAGTATAGGCCTCTTTTAGAGTTCTAGTTCAAGTATCACGGTACTGGGCAAAAACAGCCTCAGTAGTTTTACCTCAAACCTACTATTCATGCTTTCCTTTGTTCTCCTTTAATCTTTAACACTATGGAACCATTAATTCACTCAATTTTCCTTCCAACACCCTTAAAGCCACTGATTTCCAGTCATACATAAAACAAAAAATTTCACCATAGTACAACAAGAAAACCGGCAGCCTCAATCATATTTTTACACAACTTCACCTAGCTAGTTTCCATAATTCATATATAACTTTTTAAAATATGTATACCAAAATGATCTCCATGCTTTATATAATAACTTTACTTCAAGCAAGGTAGATCCTTACCTTTTCTTTGCTGCATTCGGAGACTAAACAACCCAAGCATCTTCTTGTTCTTCCTTCTCTCTCTCTCTCTCTCTCTTCTTTTTCCTTTCTCTTCTCTTTTCCTTCCTTGTTTACTGAGAAATTCTGGCTGTCTAAAGCCATTTCAGCGGGCCTTAATTGCCTATTTATAGATGTCCAAGAAGCTTACATAGGAAGCTTATGGAAACTTTTAGAATACTTTAGAACCTTAGAGAAGCTTATAGAAAAAGGCAGAAATTCTAAGAATATTATAGATATTTTCTAATCTTGCATGGCCATGCAAAATCAACATTGATTAACTTGGTCAAATCAAGCTTAATTAAGCTTGGTCAAATGAGGTCAAAAAGGCGGTCCAACTTGGTCTAACTTGTCATGCTTGTGGGCTATTGTTATTTATTTCTTGTGGGCCCTCTAAATTATCTCAACTTATCACAACCAATCAAATAGAAGCACTTGTCTTCATTAACCAATTGCTAAATGACACTTATTTTCATCCACCAATCATAAGAAGCCACACATCCCATTTCCAACTGTAATTTTCTATTTTCTTCAGAAATGACCAAAATCGGGTCCATAATGGAAAAATATTTTATTTCACTATCCAACTCCAAAAATTTCACTGAATCCATTGGTAACACTTAAATTCTTCAATTCCCTCTCTACCTGGTCAAATTCACGGCTAAAGTCACGAACGCAGCCAAAATGACAAAAATGCCCCTGATACCCCGTGTAGCACGTTTTGCACCAACACATGTGTCTCATTGTACTGATCAATTTCTCTTTCTAAAGTACCCTAAAATTCTTATTTTATTAATCTTAATGGCCGTCCAAAAATTTAGGGTATGGGTAGAACAAATCCAATAATTACATCTAGGTCTCGACAAAACTTTATTTCA
Organism: Voacanga thouarsii; assembly: GCA_026120185.1. Lineage (NCBI taxonomy): Eukaryota > Viridiplantae > Streptophyta > Magnoliopsida > Gentianales > Apocynaceae > Voacanga > Voacanga thouarsii. The sequence continues at coordinate 189,454 of JANUWF010001172.1, forward strand.
CCAAAGTATTCGTCTCAATACACCGATCAACTTTCATTCTGGCCTTTGATATAAGTTCTCATCCCATTATAGGTAGTAGCAAATTAAAAGTAAAAAGGTGGGGTGTTTCATGAATTGCCTTGACATTTTCTTCATCAACTTCAATACCTTTTGAACTCACAACATAACCAAGAAAAGTTATCTTTTCCAAACAAAATGAACATTTGTCAAAGTTCGCATCTAACCTTTCTCTTCTAACAGCAATAAGCACACATTTAAGATGATGCAAATGGTATTCATAAGTTTTACTGTAAATCAAAATATTATCAAAATACACCACAACAAATTTTCTAATATATTCTCGCAACATATAATGCATTAGCCTCATGAAAGTACTAGGTGTATTTGATAACCCAAATGGCATCATAAGCCATTCATATAAACCTTGTTTGGTCTTAAATGTAGTTTTCAATTCTTCACCTTCCCTAATCCTAATCTAAAGATATCTGGATTTCAAATCAATTTTTAAAAATACACATGATCCATGCAATTCATCCAATAATTCATCAAGCCTTGGGATAGGGTAATGATATTTTATTGTTATGTTGTTAAAGGCCCTACAATCAACATACATTCTCCAAGATCTATCTTTCTTAGGCACCAACAACATTGGCACTGCACTTGGACTCAAACTCTCTTGAACATGGCCTTTCTTCAGCAACTCCTCAACTTACTTTTGTAGCTCCTTAGCTTCTTCAGGCTTGCATCTATAAGCTGGCTTGTTTGGAATGACAGCCCCCAGGATGAAATCAATCGATGCTCTATTCCTTGAACAATTGGCAATCCTTCGAGTATTTCTTTCAAAAATACATCTTGGAATTCTTCAACAAGACTTGCAATTTCACAAGGTAAAGAAATAGTAGTTTCATTAGTAGTTACATAAATGCCTTTACAAATTAAGAGTTACACTGGTTCCTTAGCTTTAATAGCTTCTACCAACTCTCTCTCTTTTGCAAAGAAATTTACTCGTTTCTTATCTCTTCTCTCTTGTTTTTCCTCTCTCTTTTCTTGTTCTTTTTTCTCGGTGTTCTCTCTCTCGTTTTTTTCTCATTTTCTCTCATGATCTTTTGACCTTTGCTCACTTCACTCGGAGACATAGATAGTAGAATGAATTTCTTTCCCTTCTTATACACAACGTAGGTGTTTTTCTTCCAGTCATGCATTACTCCCCTACTATATTACCATGGTCTCCCTAAAGTATGTAATCTGCATGCATAGGAACAACATCACACAAGATCTCATCCTTATACTTCCCCATGTTAATTACAATCCAGGCTTGTTTATTAACCTTCAATTCCCCACTTTCATTTAGCCATTGCATCTTGCAGGATTGTAGATTCTTCCTTGTTTCCAAGCCTATTTCTTCCATCACACTAGCATTTATAATGTTGGTGCAACTCTCGCTATCAATGATAACACTGCAAGATACTTAGTTAATCAAGCATCTTGTATAAAAGATATTCTCCCTCTGTTAATGATGCTCATCCTCTTTTCCTTGCGTACTCAATGATCACCTCGCTATACCAAGTAATGCACACACTTGCCCAACTCTTTACATTCTTCACTAGAAATTTCTTCTTCATTTTAAATTTCCTCTAAATTCTCATATTCCTTTTTCTGGATTAAAGCTCACCATAGGCATTTGTGTACATCACTTTCTTGCTTGGGCATTCCTGTGTTGTGTGTCCATACCCAAACAACGAAAGCACTTGATATCCTGACTCCTTGGCTTCTCAGTAGCCTTTCCTTTATCTCTATTCCCTTCTTCCTTCAGTTTATTAAACTCCTAAGGTGGTAGCCTTGGAACTCCTTCCTTTGTAGGTATTGGCTTAGGAAATTCCTTAGGAGATGAAGTTGGTTTGCCTACTCTCCTCTAAAATGGCCTATTCTTCAATTATTTTTCTACCTTCATAGCCATGTGCACCGTTTCTTCCAAGTTTTTATATGAATGCAACTCGACTACATTGGCTATCTCCCAATTCATTCCACCTAGAAATCTCACTTTAGTGGCACGTGGATCTTCATTAATAACTGCCCTCATCATTAGTACGTCTAGTTCTTTGTGAAAATCTTCAACACTTCTATTCCCCTGTCTTAGCACATGAAGCTTTTGATATAGCTCATTCTAATAGTAGTGTGTTACAAACCTCACCCTTATGAGATTTTTCACCAATTCCCATGTACCAACGGCATTTTCTCCCATTTTCTTTCAATTAGCCAAAACCGACTCCCACCATACCAATGCTTAGTCTAAAAATCCCAATACTGCCAATTTCACCTCATTTGTCTCACTATAATCTTGGTAATCAACTTGAATTTCCATTTTCCATTCCCATTTAAAATATGCTTGGGATCACTTTTCCCTGAGAATTGTGGTACCTTCATTTTGGTATTTTTCAATTCCCGCTCTCTCTTATTTTCATCTCTCCTCCTACCTTTCATCACGTTACCCCGATATTGTTCTCCATAGTCTTCCTCCAGGTACCCCTCTTTCCACTCAAATTCTCTCTCAATTTTTCTTTCAACTCCTCTCATAGGATTCTCATCAAATCTCCCTCGACCTCTTCCTCTGCCTCCTCTCAACTCGTTTCTCCGTTCTTTCATAGGAACCTGTTGATATCCACCAATTGAATAATCATCCCAGTTTTCTCCAGGTTGTGTATTCACGGGAGGCGTGTTGTAGGCTTTCGGTTGCTCTTGTCTCCTCCTTTGACCGGTGGTAGATGTTTGGCCTTATTGGGATCGGAGTTCAGTCATCTACCTCCAAATGCCCTCTATACTCCTTTGCAATGAAACTAGGTTTTCACGAAAATCTCTCAGATCCTCTTATGGTCTACTTGCTCCACCAAGATTTAGCCTAGTCAGTTCCTCTCCTTGAGTCATTGTTGGAGTTTAGATTGATATTCCTACAAAAAGAGCTAAGAGAACAAAAATAGAAATTGGTTTCCTCACTCACTCCTTGAGTGTTTGCACTCCATTCCCATGTTTTAGCTTCTTGGTTTTTTCAAATTAGAATCTTTCTTTCTTGCCTTTTTCGTTCACTCAACATTTCACTTGTTCAACCAAATTCCTTCCCAACTTTAAAGGGTTTAGTTCACCTTAGTCTATCAACTCCTAGGATGCTTCAATACAAGGGTCTTAGGAGAACAATTTTAGTGAACTCTTAGAGGTCAAGAAATAAGTAGAAGACAAAGTGTTCACAACACACAACAATGAAAAGATAATTTGAAGAATACACTAAAATGGTTATAAGAATAAAACTATTGTTCAAGCCACATCCTCTCTTTGAGACATTTCATCAAACACATGGTTTACATAGAGTAAACGATTATTGAGACTTTTCATCAAACACCTTATGTGCAAGATTTTCCTATGGAACTTTGCAAGAAAATTTCTTCCCAAACAAGCCTCATATAATCACAACAACAAAAATCAATGTATTCCCAAGGATCTTTCTTCCACAAGTCATTCTCATTCCTTTATATATATATATATATATATATATATATATATATATAAAGGAATGAGAATGACTTGTGGAAGAAAGATCATATATATATATATATATATATATATCCAAGATAATCAAGATCAAACAACATTCTAGATTTGATAGATCCAAGCTAAGATAGAGATCTAAGCTTATCCTTACTCTGATACTAAATTTGATATGAGCTTGAGGAAGGAAGTATTTCTAGATCTAAAAGTGGCTTTTGTTTGGACTTGAACAAAGTAGAAGGATTTCAAGACAAGCATAACAAACAAGAAAAAGACAAAAAGAGATTACGAAAAGTAACAAAGAAACACCCTTTTCCACAAACAAAGAACTCTAAAGAACTAACTTTTAGAACCCCAAATTTAATAGGAAAGGTCTACCACAAAACACCTTAGAACCTTTGACTTGACAAGAACTCAAAAACTAAAAGGATAGGGAATTTTGGGTATTCAAACGAGAAACAATAAGAACCCTAAATGTCGTACAAGAAGAACCCTTGTTAATTTTCTAGTTGAATTATCCTTAGGGTTTATAGACACTTACTCAAGGGTGGACTAAGCCCTTAGGTTGGTCTTAGATAGAAGATGAATAAGGAATCTCTCCATGCTTCAGGTCTTCAAGAGGAATACTTCATTCATTTTAAAATGTGTAATAATGTTATTCTTCCTCTTACAATACCAAGCATTACGTAATGGTGTTCAATTCTTGAACTAAAACACTTTTAAATATTACAAAATGGCCCTAAAATAGCTAAAAAACTTTAGGGGTTCAGATCCAGAGCAGGGCCGGTGCTGGGTAGGTCTCCTAGGGATGGTGCCGGGTCCATTCTAGAGGAACAGTACCCTTTCTCAAAAAGTCAGAATTAAAATGAGGCTTTTTCTAGTACACAACTGGTGCCAGGTCAGGCTAGTAGGGCCCGCTCCAGGTTCGTTCTATTGGAATAGTACATCTGTCAAAATTTCACGAATTCTGGTAGTTTACAGCCGGTGCCTCGTATGGCTACTTTGACCGGTACCAGGTCCATTTTGTTGGGTGATGTTTATGCCCGAACTGCTTTTAGTTGATGTCCTTCTTACACCAGCAGCATGGTCCATTCTCGATCCTCTTCTGGCAATGTCCATATGCTATCCCACTTGAAATGAGCTTGTAGATATGCTTGAAGATTGTGCTGGAATTGTTTGAAATGGGCTCTCGTCAAGGGATCAGGCAAGCTCGGCTTTGTTTCGATTTTGTCCTCTCCCCCTTCTTGAGCTCGATCCCCGTGGTCGGATTGATTCATATCACTTTTTTTTTTGGGTGAAAATTATGCTATTTAGATCAACATTGAATTTATTTCTTTTAAAATGACTGCTTACTCTAAAAATTACTAAATTTATTACTTTGCACAACTTGAGTTTGAACTCTTCTATTATGGAATATGCATAACTTGATTATACATGCATATTGCATAGATACATACTTATGCCCTAAGTTACCTTGTATGGTTAAAGATTACACCTAGGCAAAGAACCACGGTCCCCAACAAAATCACCGAGAGAGTATTTCGTTAACCCCAGAGTTCGGACCTGCGCAGCATTCCCTACCTAAAATAGGAGGATGTTATGAATAGAAGTAGGATGTGGCAACCAAGGGTGCTATAGAGGTAAACTTTGGGCAAGCTTTTCTTAAGATGACAGGGATTCTTCAAACTCTGGTAGAAAAAAAGATACCCAAGAGAGAGAATGAAGCTCTGGAGCCCTTCCTCAAGTTTTAGCCACTTATCTTCTACGGTGTGGTTGAGTAAATCAGAAGGCAGAACACTGAGTAAAGCAGATAGAGGATATCTTCTCCACCCTATACTATACAAAAAAGCATATAGTGCATTATGTAACCTTTAGGTTGAGAGGCCCAGCACGAGATTGGTGGCAATATGTCTATGTGGGCTACGAAAGGTCTGGTTAGGATTGGACGTGGGATGACTTTGTGAAATTTTTTAAATCTGAGTACATTCCCTAATGGATAGTAGAGATGTGAGAGGATGAGTTCTAGAACCTTGGCCAAGAAGGCATGACACTAGCACAATATGTAGCTAGCTTCAATCAATTGTCCAGGTATTGTAAACATGACCCGACGGTTTATTAGGGAATTGAAACAGGAGCTGAGATAGGCACTGGCACCCTTTCCTGCAATAACTTATACTATGGCTATTGATGCAGCCACTTGTAGAAGAACGAAAACAAAAGTTGGATAGCCTTTAGACCTTAGAAGACAATGACACAAGTTCTCTGTCGGCTAATCAACAAGAGGCCAACAGGACAACAATTTGGAAATAGAGGAAAACAACCCTAGACTCTTCTAGCAGGACCTGCTCTGAACCTACTGACTTGCCCCTTCTATGAAAAGTGTGGCCATGTAGAGAAAGATTACTGGTCCAAGGGCAGTGCAAGAAGGTGCTATAATTGGTGAGGTACCTCCCAATTGAGGAATACTTATTTGAAACCACTAGGAATTAGGCAACCAATAGCCCCATCCATTGGTAAGAATAAGGGAGCAACAAATAGAGCACTGAGAAATGGGGGATAGAAGCCCCAGGTGAAGGTGAAGGTGTTTGCCATGAACCGATAAGAGGTTGGAGACGGAGCTATTGTGGTAGAAGGTACGCTCGTTATCCAAAGTTATTATATTTTCACTTAAAAAGACCCTTGTTCAATTTATTTATACATAAATTAGAATAGTGCATGTCATTTGCGTCAGGAGAGGTTAGAAATTCCCTATACCTTGTTTCTAGGCACTCTACTAAGGAAATTAGTAAAAGCGGGGAGTTGTGTGTACGTTTGTAATGTAAAGGTGGGGAAAGAAAACTTAAAGGTATTTCTTGTTGTATCACCCTAGAAGATTATGACTTAATATTGTGGATAGACTGGTTACCAAAGTATATGGCTCAAGCAGATTGCAAGAACATGACGATGTAATTTGCTAGACCAAGCTGTGAAGTGTTAGAGTTTAACAGAAAGCGACTGAAGGAGTTGAAATTTATGATAGTAGGAATAAAGGTTCGGTAATTACTGAAGAAAGGGGTACATGTTACTTGTCTTACTTGATCAACAAGCTGAAAGACCAGAGCACCTTGGAGAACACAGAACTAGTGAAGGCATTTCCTGAGGTATTTTTTGCAGAACTCACTTCCCTTCCTCTAGCATGAGAAGTTCAGTTCACATTTAACTTGGTACCGGGAGCTGAATCAATTTCACAAACTCCTTACCAGATGGCACCAGTGGAGTTAAAGAGCTTAAAAAGGCCCCCTTCTACACACACATATCTACAAGTTAAATATGACTTTAATGAACTTGGCTCCTTACTTTAAGGCTAAAATCATTGTCTCCTCTACTAATATACAATTGGTGGAGTCTTGTTGCAATACTAGCCAAAAACTCCAATCCCACAAAATTTACATATTGGGTTAAGTTCTTTATTCAGGAATTCAAATTCTTCCCTGCCAGTAATATTTAGACAAAACTGCCAAGAAAAGAACCTCTCCTTGGGCAACACTTGGCACTCTAAAACATACCACACAATAGCCTGAGTTAATAGGGAAGTGATGATCTTTGTGTAAGCCCACATTCTACAATTTTCTTGCATATTATTACTCAAGGGAACCTTCAAAATTTTTAGATATTTCAGAAAAATTCAAGCATTTTAAATCACCCCCTTATTCTATGTTTTGGTTTCTAGATTGATCAAATTAGATGTGGTTGCTATCTGACAAAAAGTATCTAGAAGCTTTAATGGTTAGAGTGAAAATCTATGGAGAGCATAGGACTATTTATCTCCTATTTTCTTCCCATTCCTTATTATCTATTTAAGGTCTAACTTTAATACATATTATCTTTCCAATTTTTTTTCTCGCATATAGCTTGGCTGGCCTCACAAGTTTGCATGCATAAAACCTTCATGCAGATAATACTACCTGCAAGACTCTAAAGACTAAGAAAAGGGCTTGCTAAACAATTTTCCATCATTTCTTTGATAGAAGAGCAAGATTGAAATATACAAGGTCCTAGAAACCTAGTTCTCCATTTGCTTTAGGTTTGCAAAGTGGCTCCAATGGTTTTCAAAACATTTTCCTGCTTCCTCAATTATTGGGCCATTGAAAGTTCTGACCAAGACTGGTTATATACTTGCAAATCATCTTCAGTAGCAAGAAGCATGACTTAGATAAGTTGATATAGATTGTAAAACTATTAGGATTTATCACCCAACCCAAGACAGAAAATTTTTTCTTCCGTCTACTTACATTTTTCTAGACTCTACAACAAAAAAATTAGGAAATCTACTTCTCTGATGACCTGTCATGTATGGGAGACCAAAGTGCTTTCCTCTTCTTTCTACAAATCCCATATGAGGGTGATTTGAGATTTGAGTTTACCAAGGGTGTCTTCAAAAACAAACAAAAAAACACATTAGATTTCTCATAATTCACTATTTGTCCAAATAGTATCTCATATTGGTGAGCGAAATTCTTTATATTTCGAACTTGTGCCATTGTAGTTTTTGCAAAGAGAAAAGAGTTGTATGAAAAAAAAAATGGTGAGCTATTATAGGACCATTCAAACATATCTAAAGGTCGTGGAAGTCTGATGCATAAATTTTGGGTGTATAAAAATTATCAAATTTAAATCCATCCTTTAGTCAAGTTTTAATTAAAACATTAATCCCAAAACACACATACAAGCAAGTATACTCATCACAAGCATAGTACAGGGAATTAATGAGTATCGGTCCTCAAAAGAACAAGTACACACTAATCATTTTTTATTTACTATTTAACCGACCAAATAAAGTAGTAAGATAAGAATAAGGAAAATAAAGAAATATATGTAACTCAAGGATGGAAAAGTATGTAATTTAGACAAATATTCTTGGAAACATAACCATGAACCACTTAGTAATTATCACAATCAATTATTATCTTGGTATCATGAAGGATTTTATCTTGGTATCCACGGAATCACTATCTTCTAGTTAAATTAGTGAACATATTTTGTCTCGACTAACTTATCCAAAAGATACATTAAAATCAACTCTCATATAAACCCCTTTATTCTAGGTGATTTAAAATATGAAATTAGTGAATGAATCCATATTCTAGCAATCATCAACCAACCTTTCATTACCCAAGTTCTTAACAATTAACCCCTTTTTTAAGCAAGTTAAGAGATAACAAATATGAAACTAATTATATTAAAACCATTATCAACCTCGTTTTCAAACAAGTTAACAATAAGAATTAATTAATCAATTTTGTAATAAAAAGAGTAATCAAATACCAAGAAAAATAATTAATTCATCAAAGAAGTAAATTAACTCAAAACCATAAATCCAATAATAATTTTTTAATACAATTAAAGAATTGAACTTATCATTGTTCAAGAAAAAGAAAACAAATGAAAGAGATAAATACTCATCAACAAGCCTTTCAACTTCCAATGAAAATTCTTCTCAAAACAATGCTCCTTGAATTATTTCTCTAGAGAAAATATTAGTGGTGCACTCTAAAAAATATGTCTAAGTCGATACAGTATACACACCCTTTTTCTAACGTAAATAGCTTGTATTTATAGACACAGAAATTTCCTAACAGAATCCTAAGTAAAGAAGAAGTAATTTCCTAGAAAGGCTTTTGAACTTAACTTGCAAATCTATGTCACCACCTTTAAATTGAGAATTGAGCTTGAAAACTCATGTTTCCTTTTTATTGTATTCACTGAAGACCATTCTTGTTGAAGCTTAAATTGCCCAAGCTACTTAAAGCTATCCAAGCCACTTTCCTTTTTGCTATCGGCTCACCCGAGCCAACATCTTTTCTGTCGAGCCAATGAGCCACCGAAGCCATCTGAAAATTTCTGTTTGCTGTCAGCTTCGCGCTGAGCTGCGAACCAAGCCACCTCAATTCTCCTTCTTTTGGTTGCCTTCTCACTGGCTAGTGGCTTTGCTTTACACATCCTTCCCAGGATGTAAGACATCCTGGCCATGATAAACTTTTGTCCTCTTCCTATTTTCTTTGTTTCGAAGTTTTTCTTCATCGTGGCCTACCAATTTTTTTCTTTTCCTCTTCTTGCTTTTGTCCTTTGCTTGAGCCATGAGCCGCGACTTTGTCCTTGGTTGAGCCACTATTTCCTTTTCCTTTCTTTTAACCAATTTCAACTACTTCTCTATTCCTTTTATTTTTTTTCTCTGCTTTCCTCTATTCTTCCATTATAGGACTAGCGCTAGGTCCATCTTCTTGGCCTGGTGCTAGATTTGTACTAGAAATTTACCCAATTAGCTCCAAATTTCACTTATTTTTGCATAAAGTTACAGAAAAGTATATTTATAAGTGAAATATCAAATAGGAAGGAATATGACTAGTTATTGTATTAAAAGTGTCTCAAAATAACCTTGAATAACTAGAAAAATAATGATGATTTTAGCCCCTATCACATTCCCTGGCACTTGAATCTTTACTTGTCCTCAAGTAAAGTACAAAAACAAAGCACTCAAAACAATTTATTTCTTCTTCCTCCATAATAAAGGCATAAATTTTTTTCTACATTAGATAAAAAAAATTGTCATTCATTCACCATTTAAAAACTTTGTAAACTCATGCATTAAATCAAATATATCAAGACCCTCCAAATTACGTTAAACAAGTTTATACTTTAATCTAAGAAAATTATTTAACCACTTCAAAACTCATAGAATTAAATTTGCAAAACTCTAAGTAGCAAAATAAGGAGACGCTAATCTTTTTTTCATCATTTATTTTTCTTTAGCCTTAATTGCATGAACATTACCTTCATGCACTATATTGGCATCTAACATTTTTTTCCTTTGCTTTTCAGGAATTAGCCTCAAGAAAATGTGATGCTTCTTGTTTGTTCTCTTCCACTAACAGTATTGGCCACCTTAAGCAATTTCCTAATGAGATAAGCATTTTCTTTCCAAATAAAATATGGATTTTTTTCCACTCAATTTTTTTAATACTAAAACAATGCACACTCTTTTTTTTTTTTTTCAATTCTCACCATCCTTATTCACAACTCCAAGTTAAACAAATTTAGACAACCATGAATCAAGAAGTAATAAACAACTCTTCCCATATTTCATCACATCCTCCATATCCAAACAAGAAAAGTAGAATAAAATTCTAAAATAAAATAAATTCCACATTAAATATTTTTTTATTTCTAAAAGTTCAAAGGACATTTCTTAAATATTATTTCTAACAAATGAAATTATTTAGAAAAAAAAAAATCCTTTTAGATTTCAACATAGAAAAAAATAAAATGCCATAACTATATATATATATATATATATATATCCTTTATTTTCACAATAATTAATAACAAAACAACACGTTAATATTTTGAAAGAAGGGAATTAAATTGCAAACAAAAGTATTACCAACATAGATCTTTTGGGGCTAGAAAATAAAGGAATTAATTTTTTTTTTATAAATTCTTGAATAAATACCATAATGTAAAAAGTAGTTCTCCAAGCTATTTTTGGGCCAGATGGAGCAAAAAAGGAGAAAATAGGAAATAATTTTAGAAGAGTTGGGATTCAAACTTTAGACTCTCTAAAATAAACACCAAGCTTTATCCATTAGACCACAACAACCCTCATGCTCCTATTTCCCCAACAAATTACCTTTATTCTCCCATCTAGTCATCACACATGCTTCAAAGTACCCTAAACTCATCACAATCTGCTCCATACAAGGGGAATAGTTATTACTAGCCTACAAAAGTGAACCCAACCACAAACAAGTATAAGAATCAATACACATATCCACATACACACAGCTATAAAGTAATTCGGATCAGTACCAAAATTTAAATGTTCATGAAAGATGTTAGGTAACGCACCCTCATTCTCAATTCCAATGTTAGGGTTTAGATAGGGGTATTACAACCTCCCCTCCTTAAAAGAATTTTGTTTCGAAGTTCTAGATGTCATATTGTTATAACAAATCTAGATACTTTCTCCTCATCGAATCCTCTATTTCCCAACTAGCATCCTGAGTGCCATGATGATCTCATAGAACCTTTACCATAGCAATTTACTTATTCCGAAGCGTCTTAATACTCCTATCCAAAATCTTTACTGGCTTCTTGATATAGCTTAGATCGGGTTGCAATATCAACGGTTCCTCGTTTAGTACATGCTTTAGATCCAGATGATACTTCTTCAGTTGTGACACGTGGAACACCTTGTGTATTCTTGTTAATCTTTCTAGCAAATCCAACTGATAAGCCACTAGTCCGATCCTTTCAACTGCCAGAAATGGTCCTAGATATCTCGTACTAAAATTTTCTCCTTTCGGTTGCTTTAGGATTCCTCAACTAGGAGTCAACTTCAAGAATGTTTGATCTCCCGCTTGGAATTCCAATTCTTGTCTCCTATTTTCCGCATAACTCTTCTAACGACTTTGAGCTGCCTTCAACCTTTCTTTTACCACTCTAACCTTGTTTGTCATCTCTTGAATATTTATCTCCCCTGACTTGCCACTTGGCCATATTCCATCCAATCCCAAAATAAACAGTAGTTGGCACTTCATCCCACACAAAGCTTTGTACGGAGCCATACCTATTGATGTATGGTCACTGTTGTTATATGCCAGCTCCGCATAGTGTAAGTAATCAATCCACTTATTTCCAAAATCTAAGATACACGCCCTTAGCATGTCTTTCAAAATCTACAAAATCCTCTTAGACTGTCTATCAATCTGAGGATATGTTGTGGTACTAAACTTCAATAACGAGCCCATAGACTCCTTAAATTTATTCAAAAATCTCGAAGTGAATCTAGGGTCTTGAACTGATACAATACCTGACGGTAACATGTGATGTAACTTCCTTCTTTTGTACACTTTGACTGGTGACTACTTTATATAGAATGAGTATTTGTATGAAGGCTTAGAGCAAGAAATGTGTATTTGAATGAAGGCTCAGAACAAGAAATGATCAGTTTAAGGAATAGAACATTTTGGTGCGGCAAAAATATTTAGGGAAACAATTGAAATTTTAGAATTTATAAAGATGTGGATGTAATTTTGAATTTGTTCTACCCATATTCTAAATCTTCAGATTGTGACTGCTTTTAATAGAGTGAGAGTTTAGGGGTATGTTCAGAACAAAAATCGATCTATGCAATGGGATGAATATTCTGGTATAAATTAAGCTACCGGCCATTATTGTCATTTTGACTGCGATTAGGGTCTTGACAGTAAATTGGGAAGGATTTAGAATGAATTGAGAATTTAGTTTCCCACAATTGAGTTCAGTAAAATTTATTATATTCCATTGGTAGAATAAAATATTTTTTTGATACGGGCCGGAATTATAGTTATTTTCTGAAGAAATTCAAAAATGCGATCAAAATTGGGAGAAGCGGCATAACATGATTGGTGGATAAAAAGAAGTGTTAAAATATCATTGGAGGATTTAAATATTTGTGGAATTATTTAATTGAAAAAGGTTATTAAAAAAGCTTAAGAATTATCTATTTAATTAAATAACCAATAGGAAAAATGGTTGAAAATGGATAGCCCACAATTTGTGACCAAATGGTCTCAATTGTTAACCATATATGGGGGTGGAAATTCTATAAAATAGCCATAATTTTGTCCAAACAAGAAGGGAGAAGGAGAGAAAGAAAAAGAAAAGAAAAGGAAGGAACATAGAGAGAAAAATTGGGAGAAAAAGAAAAAGGAGAGAGAAAGGGTTTTCAAGGAAGAAGAGAAGGGAAACTTGAAGCAATTCAAGCTTGGAGAATCTTATACACAAGGTAAAAGCCTTTACTTCATGAATTAAAGCTATGAATTAAGTTGCAAGGATTATTTTGATATAAATTATGTGGGGAAATTCGTGAGAATTATGAAAAATATTTGGAAATAGCTATGATTTTGGGGGTTGTTGTGTGTGCTGTATATGGCGGTGCCTTTGGAGGCATGTATGCTGTGTTTTGTATGATGTTTGATGGTGTTTTGAAATTGGTTTAAAGAGTTGTTCATGGCTGAGAAAACGGAAGATGGAAATAAGATAGAAAATAGTTTAGTTGTTGAAGAAAAAGGAATATTGTTGTTATTGTTCAAAGCTGTTAGTTTTGTTGTTGTTTAAATATGAAAGCTACTGATTGTGTATGACTGGAATCAAGAAGGATTATGTGATGTTTAGATGATAAAAAAAGTCTTGAAATGACTAAACAACATATATATTGTATAGGAAAGAAAAGAAAATGGATTAAGTGAAGAAAGGAAAAAAAAACAAAAATTCTGTTTTGAAGAATTTCTGAGCAGCTTTGAAGAACGAATAAACAGTACAAATTGGCTAGTTGTTCTGGAGCATCATGACTTGAAACTTGTATCTAAATGTCATAGGATAATTTTGGGACCAATTTTACATGATTTGAAATTGTGAATAAAACGTTAAGTTGAAAATACCACAAGCTGCCAAAACTGCGACGAGATTGAAAAACTGAGATGTTGTAAGAAAAACTGAATGAAATGAGGAGGGAAATTAGTAGTTCAAGAATTGGAAATCACCAAGGAATGTCTTGAGGACATTTTGGAACAAATATGACATCATTTGGGCATGTGGATTAAATGTTATGAGCAAAAGAAGACGATGTCCCAAAGCTGGAAATTGCAGAATTTTCATTAAGGACCAAATAAATTCATGAATTGTTCGATTTTATTTATATTGATGGATGAATGAGAAGTTCATTGGGTAAATGAAGGCCTTATGTTCTTGTGAAGAAGATGAAATGAGGAAATAAATAACAAGTGTTTAAGGATTGTTTTTCATTTCAAGTATGGAATGAAATTGGAAATGAAGTGATATCTTTGGAAGACTATATATTTGGCCATATATTCATTGTCGTCAACAAGCATGGAATACTAAATGTGTTATGAATGATTATTATTGTAGGCCATTCATTGTTAAACATTGGTGATGACTTAGCGAATATTTATCTAGCTAAGTGATAAGCAATTTGAAGTAAGTCCCCATATCCACGCAACGTTTTCAATAAAGCTCTTTTGTGAGAAAAGTATTACAAAGCATGCTAGTTTATTTAATTGAAAATATTATGAATCATTTAGAAGCATAAATGGTGTGAAACATCACCTAAAACCAACCCTAGAGTAAGAGGGTCGGGAATGCATATCATATTATTTTGCATTAATATATGTTTTTGAATGATTTTATGTGCTTTAGAATCGTGGATTATAGGTTTAAATGCTTAGTTATGCTTATTGAGTAGGAGGGGTAAAATGGTAAATTTGCCTGAGGTCAGAATAGGGAGATAACTTGAGGAGTAGATAAGAAAAATATGTGGGTGAGGAAATAAGAACAAGAGTTAGTGTGGTTTAGTGGTTAGAGCTTGGTGAATTAATTTCTAAGGTCATGAGTTCGAATCCCATCATTTAAGTTTTATCATGATTATCTTCATTAAGTTTGAATTTTTGTTTTCTTGCATTCCATAAAAATAGGAATGTTGTCTTAGGGGAGACATGAAGAGAATGTCCTAATCTTATCCTCATATCCTAAAAGGAATTCTAGAGGAATTCTTGTCCTATTTATTACCTCTAGCTTGTCCTAACATCTTTATCCATTAAATCTCTTCTCTTGAATTCCAAAAAAAAAATCTGGGATAACTCCTCCACCATGAAATTCAAAAATCAGCTATGGTGGTTGGGTAGTTGGCCGAAAATAGGTGGGTAAGTAGGAAGGGTTCCAAGAGAAAATCAATCATCATGAAAGGACCTTCAAATCTACCTTCATGTTGTTCATACTTTAGTGGAAAGAAATCTGGAAATTTTCCAGAATTGTTGCAGACCCTTTCTTCGAAAATTCAGGCCATAATCCCATTCATTTGCTGCCAAGAAAATGGTCATTTTATGTGGCTTGGAAGCTGAAAACACTGTGCAAATTTCGGACTGCACAAAACAGCACCAAACCAGGAAAAAAAACTGGGCATTTCGCAACTTGCAATCAAGGAAATGAAGTTGTTTTTAGTTCACCTTCAAGACAACAAATATCTTCTGTATTTGTCCAGAAATAAGGCTGAAAAACCAACCTTGGAAGACCCTCAAACACCCCAGAAGAACCTCTGAAAATCGAGCTAAGAGGGTGCAAAATTCTGCACCAAAAATTCTGCAATCATCGAAAATTCTGAACAACTTGAAACCAGAATTTTCCAGCCTTGCTTCCTTCTAGCCTAAGGCCGAAAATCATCTCCAACCTCTGTAAAAATTGAGCTTGCTCAGCTGTAGACTGAACACCATAAACCCCACTCTTACCTTGAGCATAAGGACTCCATAGCTGCACCACAAAACACTCCTAAGATCACTCCATTCAAACTCTTTTGAACTTCAAATAATTTCAGCATTTTACTCCATTAAAATCACTCTTGCATTAGGCTAATTAACCAGAATTTTCTCTGCCTTCATGGATTGAATTTCAGCCAGCCTTGAGCAACATTAACCATCAATCATTTCAGGAAAAAACTCCATGTTCAGCCGGCACCATTGGAAGACCTAGAAACCTCTCTTGATCAAAACACCATAGCTAACCTCTTACCTTAAACCTCTCCACTATTTCCTCCATTTAAATTTCAAAAAAAAATCTGATCATCCCCTCTCTTTCTAGCTAAAAACCGAAACCCTCATTCATTCCATACCATTCAGCCAGCCTTCTACCAAAATTCGTGCAGCATTCTTCCAAATTCTCTCCATTTTCACCTAGAACACCAAGAACACACACTAACCTTCTTCAAGCCTAACCCTACTCTAAACACCTCCAATCACTCTCAAACACTCCAAATCACTTCCATTTAATCCCTAAACCTCATTTCTGGTATTTATAACACAAAACCTCACAAACAAAAATTTTCAAGCGGATCGAAATTAACCTTTTTCTTGAAGGTCTCAAGAACATCAACAAGGTAAGTCAAGAACACCCTTCTTGTTCATCTTCTTCCATTCGATTATATCATTCTAATGATCTCTCTCTCTCTCTCTCTCTCTCTCTCTCTCTCTCTTCTAACCGAAATGGTTGATCAATCATCAACCATGATCGTTTGTTTCGTTGGACCATTCAAGACACTCCATCACGCATGGACCTTCTTTTGTCTTCTTCAAAGTATTCGAAAATCAAGTATTCATTCTTAAATCTCTCTTATTAAATTCTAAAATCATGTCTCTTAGGTGTTGATAGGGAGATGGAATATGATTGGGAGATTGAGTATATGCATAAAGGGATTGGGGTTAGGACATGATAATTGTTGTATATGACTAGGATATATATATTTTCCTTTTGAATCAATGTATGTTCTTCATGCTTAGTGAATTTTATGGATGTTTGAAGCATGATTAGATATTGTGACACCACAGGTGATTAGGCTTTTATGTTCTTATTGTTCCATGGAAACCATGATTGATGATTATGCTTAGTAGGATTTTGGCCTTGTGATAATATGAGATAGTTCAAGTGTATGTTCATGAATGGACTAATATATTGTTGATGATTGAGAATGTGATCATGAATCCTTTCTAGCACTAGGAAAATCACGATGAAAGATTATTTTCTTATTAATTCTAGGTTATATTCATTAACAAAATTTATTACAAAAAAATTAGAATTACTACTATAGTTTCCTTCAAAATTCGAAACACTAGGGGATTTGGATTGGAATATTTAATTAAACTATTAATATTTTTATTAAACAAAAATTTAATAAAATTCATTTATTACTAATTTTATTTATTACTAATTAATTATTATCTATTAAAAAATTAATTAATTAAAAATTAATTAATTAATTATTTATTTATAATAAAGCTATTTTTAAATTATCATTTATTAAAATTATTTAGGACTTAATATTATTTAAAATTCAAACCTTGGTTTATTTATTAATAATAATACTCAAGAATTATTATTTGAGTCTATAATATATTAGCGATTATTTTAGAACCCCTAGTTATTTTAACTTATCAAACTAGACTTATTTTATAAAATTCTTTAGCATCTAGCCTTAAAGCTTAGGACATTAAGGTCATGGTTAATCATGGTTGTAACTAGTTGAGCTAAGAATTATTTATGTAAGGCATGTATAGCTTGAATGTGACCTTATGTTTTGTGTTTACCTCAGGCGGGTTAGGTCAGCCTTGGAAGACTTTTGAGTTTGAGCAAGCAAAGAAGCAGGTAAGCACCTGCATGGAGTTTTGTGAAGACCAAAAATTATTGTGGCAAGCAAATGCAATGTATATGGACATTTATTTGTAAAGGCAATTAAGGATTGTTTTTCCTTTTTATTTCGGTCAAGCAAATCATTTGAAAATTGAACAAGTAGTTTTATACAAATCTAAACTTTTTTCTAAAACCCAACTTGACTAGACTTTTGAAAACCCTTAATTGCTATTTCCAAATAAAGCAAAGTTTGATCAATTTTCTCCCAAGTGGAGCAATCAAAGTTGAGTACTCAATAAGGGTAGGCCACCAGGACTAGTCTTTGAAGGGTTAGGGTAAGTCTCTCAGTAGGTGGCCACCTCTGAAGGGCGAGTCCTTCCTGGATAGGATGCCAGTCCGGTAGGTCATACCGGTCCGAGCTAGCAAGTTTCAGTCATGTGGATTGTGTGTTCTGGAGTGGACAACCGGTAAGTTTGGGTGTAGAGATGGAGGAGTATCTCACCCGGTTGGCCGTACACCTACCTTTTGTTGGCTTGCACAAAGTGTGGCATTCTGACTATTATTTAGTCTTGGGGCCCAACATGTGGTAACCCATGGCTACCCATTTGAGTGGTTGTATTTATTGTGCACATGTATAGTTTGAAAAGTGAAATGTCACTCTTTATTTTCAACACTTATTTATTGCTTGCCAACACCTTTTCCTTACGAAACTTTTACAACTTGCATACATGAATTGTTTTGCCTGAAGCACCCAACACACACGCGGGCTTACTGAGATTTTTATCTCACCACCTTTTATGCCATATTTTCAGGAAGATCCTGCTATGGAGATCATTAGCTAGAATGTTGCATGTGCTTGAAGACTCATGCTATTTACCTTAAGTGTTGTTTGAGAGATTGTTGCAAACAATTTATTTTGGATTTGTGCCAGTATTTATCTTTTTGGTTGTAATAAATTTAATTTTAAAATCTTTTGTTTTATTTTACTTTCATGTAACCTAGTTATAAAGACCCCTTGTCCTTTGGACGGGGTGACATCCCCGGCCCTGTTGGGCCTAGGTAGTGGGGTGTTACAAATGGTTATTCACTATTTAAGCATGGTTTATTTTGATAAGTCAGACCCATATGTTGAAATGATTTGGAAACCCTACCATATGGGCTAAATTTACCAATATTTTTCTAGTTATTTGAGGTTCTTTTGTGATACTTTTGATGCAATAACTAGTCATATTCCTTCATATTTGATATTTTACCCTTGGAAAGTTGTTTTGGTGTTTTATTGTAGAACAAGGGGTAAAAGATGAAAAAACCGTTGCCATTGCAGTGCACGGCTAGCGCCGACCCTGGGCTGGAACAGGGGAAAAAGCCAAGAAAAATAGAGCACGTCGGGCATGGTCGATGCTGATCGTGAGAGGCAGAGCCGGCGCCGACACCAGTGCCGACTCCATGCTATACAATATCTACAGGTTTTCCTTTTCCAAGTAAATTTTTGCAATTTCAGTTTGATTCTTTTGGGAACTATTTCAACAATGGAAAATGACTCTTGTAGGCAGTTGTTGGTAATTAGAACTCCTATAAAATAAGAGAATAGCATTGTACAAGAGAGTTTTCATAGCTTTCAATTCTTCAATTTAATATCTTTAGAAAACTCCTAGAGAAACACTAACATTTAGGAGGATCAATGGAGAATTCTTGGAGAAGAAGAAGCGGTTACTCAAGAAGGTTTCAGGGAATAAGAAGAAGGCTTACTTATTTATGAGTGGTTTCTTTTTCTCTTCTTTGTAATTTGTTGAAAATTTGGGATTAATGTTTTAATTATCTTTAGATGATATTCTTTTGGATTTATCATTTTGTATTGATTTAGTTCTTTGATTAATTATTGCTATTATTGGTATTTGATTACTTGAGCATAATATCTTGTTGCATTGATCAGTTCTCTTCTAAATAACTTGCAAAATGATGTTAGGAGAGAATGGCTAACTAATTAATTCAATACTAATTATTCTAAACTGGCTTGAAAAAGAGGTTAAAGGTAAAGACTAAGTAGTCGAAGATTGGTTTATGATTGTTAGAATATAGATTTATTGGCTAATTTCATGCTTAAATTGAGGCTCTGAAAACATATAGAAACCTTGCATGCATGAGCCAACACTGGCAAAAAAAAAAAAAAAACCACACAGAGAGTAGCAAAAGAGTAAAATTATACCTTCGTGCTTTGTTTGACTCTTCACCCATGAAAAAGCCGATGATATCACTGGAAAAACTCCCTTGGCAGATGATGTCTCAGGGATTGTCGAAGCCTACGGTTGAAACCCAGTAATCCTTTGACACCTCTGTGGCATGAACACGAAGCTCTTTACTTCTCAGAATATTCCACGGCCCAATCTATGTTGGTGAAACAACTTAAGTGAGGAATTATTTCTTGATCCTTTGCTATTGATTAGCAAAATCAAGAAATCACAAAAGGAAAAAGTGTTGGATTGTATGCCCTCTTAGACTAGGTTTCTGATGTAAAATCGAATATTTTAATAAAAAAATTTATTTTCAGAAATTGTTTGTGAATTTACTTTTTGTTTATGCACAATTTTCATTTGGAACAGACCCATTGTGTTTAAATAAGTGGTCCATGTGAATGGTGGTCTTTCACAGTAAGGTATGGATCACGGGTTATTTAATATATAAACATTTGTTCTTAACCTATTGATGAGACTGGGAATCTCATCATATTTAGATTATTATATTATGAATTCCAAATGGGGAATGGCTTACCTTTAGCCAGTGAGTAGTCCACTCACTTCATGACATAAGCGTATTTTGAATACGTAGGACAGGACCTGTAGTAGTAGTTTCTAAAAGTACTATATGATATTAGCATGGACTAGTACTCTACGACTTGAGTATGAGTTGGTGGTCTGGTGAAGCTGGAAGCATATACTTTGATTTGCTATAGTTGAGGTTCTATCGTAGGGCCAATATACTTGCATGTTGGGTATGTGTGACTAGTTAGTTAAGACAGACTTATACAAGATAGTTTCTGCACTATATCGCCCCTTGTGGTTGTCCGAATGGTCTAAAATGTCCAGGGCCCTGGGGAACATGACTCGGATGTTTGCTTTAGCATAGCTCCCTTGGAAAGCGGAAACACTCCAGGAAGTCGTGGATCATTAGACTAGAAGTCTAAGGATGGTAGATGTCATTTAGAGGGATGTTAGTACATTTCTTCCTCTCTAAAAGGGGTATTTTAGAGGGATGTAGAGGGGTATTTTAGTCATTTCACCTGTAGGTCGGAGACTTTGCTAATACAGCATTGTCCTTGGGGTCAAAATTTCCTTATGGTGATATTAGGAAATATTTAAAATGCAAAAACCAGCTATTTATATAGCAGGGGTATTTTGGTCATTTTAGCAGCTAAGGCAATGTGTCTTTTTGGTCCTCGGAATAGCCCGTAAGTCCTAACTAATTTTTGGTTGAGGAATTGGTCTCAGTTCAAGAGGATTTTATTTTATTTGATTTTATTCAGGATGTCTAATTTATTATTAGACTGGAATAAAATAAATAAATAAAATAAAATATGAGTTGAGAGAAATTAATTATTTAGTTTAATTGGTTAATTAATTATTCAGGGCCTAAGTCCAGTATGAATAATTAGGAAATTATCCTAGGCTTAAATTATGGGAAATAATTAATGTTTAATTATTTATTAGGTTATTTATATAGACCCAAGAAATAAATAATTAAATATTAATTATTTTAGTTCATTTGGGCTCATTAATTATTTATTGGGTTATTTATATAAGCCCAGGAAATAAATAATTAATGTTTATTATTTTGGGCCTTTTGGGTCCAAGAGAAATAATAAATATTTTTCTGACCCAATAGCTTAGACCTTAGGGTTTTTTCCAGATACAGTTAAGAAGAGTTTATGGTTAAGCCAAACTCATTCTCATGATAACATCCGGGTGTTTGAAATTTGTTATCCAGGGATATGTTTATCAGATATTTAAGTCCTAATTTTGGCTAACTAATAAACTAGTCTCTAGTGAAAGAAACCCCTAATCTCAATTGCCAAACAAGAGACTCACGTAGGTCTCTCTCTGTCTCTCACGCCTCCTTCTTCTCTATTTTCTCCTTGGAGCTTTGCTAACCAATAGCAAGAGAACCAAGGAGATTTGAGACTGTTCTTCTTCACTGTTGTGTTCACCGACTAGAGGTTGGGCAGAGGAATATTCTGAGAGCTGAAAGGCTTGGCGTTCATGCAAACAAGGCGAAGTAGAAGGCTAGCGGGTTTTCAACCTGAAGCTTCTTCAAGTGGGTAAGACGAAGCGATTCCCGTCATTCAATCCACTTCTACTCAACCTAGAAGGCTTAAGGAGTGCAAATGTATGATCTTCACGCTTCCGTGTGGCCTTTAAGGCTTGCAGTTTTTTTTTTCTCTATTTTTTTCCGTAACTGCATTCTACCCTTTGTTTTCCCGTCCCTCAAAAAGAATATGAATTAGAGAGAGAAGAAGAACAAGGCACTATTGGTTTTTCCTCTGTGTCGTGTGTTCTCTAAGAGAAAACCTTAATCTTCAAATACACGACTATTCACCCTCATCAGATAACCAAAACCTTGGTGTTTCAATATTTCAAAACATCATGAGGCTATCAACAGAAGAGGTTTAGCACACCCTTAACTCTTCTATTCTGTGAATAAAAAAACCCTTTAGTTCAAACTATTGAGCAAAAAATAATTGATTATTTTCCTTGGACCCAATGAGCCCAGAAATAATAACCATTAATTATTTATTTTCTAGACTTATTAAAATAACTCAATAAATAATTAATGAGCACAAATGAACTAAAATAATTATTTAAGCATTTTATTAACTAGTTTAAGCCCAGGATAATTTTTCTAATTATTCAATCTGGACTTAGGCCCCAAATAATTAATTAACTAATTAGACTAGATAATATTTTTAATTTCTCTCGTTCTTTTATTTTATTACAGTCCAAAAATAAATTAAACTTTCTGAATAAAATAAAATTCTTTTTATGTGACCATTTCTTCGACCAAAAATAATTAGGACTTACGAGCTATTCCAATGACCAAAAAGACACATCGCCTTTGCTACTAAAATGACCAAAATACCCTTGCTATTTAAATAGTTGTATTTTGCATTTTAAATATTCCCTAATATCACCATAAGAAAATTTTGACCCTAAGGACAATACTGCGTTAGATATGTCTACGACTAATAGGTGAAATGACTAAAATACACCTCTATACACTACCGTTCATTTAGAGACGAAAGAATGTAGTAACACCTCTCTAAAAGACGTCTACCACCCTTAGGCTTCTAGTCCAATGATCCACGACGTTTTGGAATATTTCTACTTTCCATGGGAGTTACCCTAAAACCAACATCCAAGTCATGCTCCCTAGGGCTCTGGATAGTTAGATTATTCGAACAATCACAATGGGTGATATAGTGTAGACACTATCTTGTACAAGTCTATCTTGACTAACTGGTTACATATACCCAACATACAAGTTTATTGGTCCTTTTAAAGAACCTCAACTATAGTATATCAAAGCATATGCTTCCAGCTTCGTCAGACCACCAACTTATACTTAAGCTGTAGAGTACAAGTTCATGTTGTAGTAGTAGTTGTCTAGGTTTCTATCATATAATACTTTTAGGAAGCACTACTACAAGTTCTATTCTACGTATTCGAAATATGCTTATATTATAAAATGAGAAGACTACTCATTGGATACAGGTAAGCCATTCCCTATTTAGAATTCATAACACAATAACCTTACCATGATGAGATACCCATTCTCATCATCCGATTAAGAACTATTATTTAGATGTCAAGTATCTCATCGTCCATACCTTACTGCGAAAGACTTCCATTCCCATGAACTATTTACTTAAATACAATGGGTCTTTTCCAATAAAATCATGCACAAATATAAAGAAGATTTAACAAACAAATTTTGAGAAAAATACTTTTATTAATATAAGTCAAAATTACATAAAAAACCTAGTCTAAAAGGGCACACATTCCAATAATCTCCTACTTGCACTCTAAGACTGAGTAAGTACATAGGTGCCCACCCCTATAGCGTCTAAGTGTCTTCTAAAGACTCTCTTTGCTAAAGGCTTAGTGAAAGAATCTGTTACATTGCTCTCTAAGGTAATTTGTTCCACCATAACTTATTATCTCTGGATGAAATCCCGAATCAGGTGGTATTTCCTCTCTTTGTGCTTCCCATTTTATGTTTCCCTGGTTCTTTGGATAGTGAGATTGCACCAGTATTGTCGCAATACATCACAACCAGTTTATCCATTTATAGCATGACTCCAAGTTCTAAAAGGAATTTTCAAAGCCAAACTGCTTCCTTAGATGCCTCCGAAGCTACCACATGCTTAGCTTCCATGGTTGAGTTAGCAATGCAAGATTGCTTGATACTCCTCCATGAAATGGCTCCTCCAGAGTGAAGACATATCCATTAGTGGATTTTCTCTCATCCATATTTGCTTGGAAGTATGAGTCCGTGTATCCTATAGGAACCAAGTCATCTGCCTTGTAAACCAACATATAATCCATCATACCTTTAAGATACTTGAGAATATACATTACAGCCTGTCAATGAACCTCCCCAAGATTGACTAATATCTGCTAACTAAGCCTACGACAAAGCAGATATTTGGCCTAGTACACAGCATGGCATACAAGAGACTTCCCACAACTGAAGCATAGGGAATCTTACTCATTATATCTTTTTCTTCTTGAGACTTTGGACAGTCCTTTGAACAAAAAGACAACCCATTTCTACAAGGGTTGAATGCCCCCTTGCATGAGTCCATACTAAACTTGGCCAGCATCTTGTCAATATATGTAGCTTGGGATAAACGTAACATTCTCTGCTTCATAATTCTAAGAAGCTTTATTCTGAGAATGTAACTGGCTTCACCAAAGTCCTTCATACAAAATTGACTACATAGCTAAACCTTAATAGATAACAGTGTCCCTACATGATTTCCAATGAGTAGAATGTCATGCACATACAGTACTCGAAAAATCACATTTATGCCTTCCAGTTTCCTATACACATATAGTTCATCCTTATTTTAAATGAAATCATAAGACTTTATAGTCTCATTAAAATGAATGTTCCATGCTTTGGATGCCTGCTTAAGTCTATAAATGGATTTCTTAAGCTTACAAACCATATATTCTTGGTCTTTAGCAATGAAACATTTTGGTTGGGACATATAGATGTCTTCACTAAAATGGCCATTTAAAAATGCCGTCTTGATATCTATTTGCCATATCTCGTAGTTATAATGACATGCGATGGCAATGAGGATATGGATAGACTTTAGCATGTCTACCAAGGAAAAGATTTCGTTATAGTCGATCCCTTCTTTCTAAGTATACCCTTTTGCCACAAGCCTAGCTTTGAAGGTTTCCACCTTCCCATTTGTTCCCCTCTTTCTCCTGTACACCCACTTGCACAAAATGGGTTTTATCCCTTCAGGTAAAGCTACAAGATCCCATACCTGATTGAAGTACATAGACGCAATCTCGTCTTTTATTGCTTCATGCTATAGATCTGCATCGGCATCACCAATAGCCTTATCGTATCTAGTGGGATCTTATTTCTAATGGTTGGAGACTAGGTCGAAATCCTCTCCAGTCCATTTTTCTAGAACTCTAGATAACCTCCCACTATAACGAGGCTCTATTTGTACAGGTTCCTAAGTATGTACCTCCTTTTATTCTACAATCGGGTTAGGAAAAGTTGATTTAGAAGATAACTTCTCTTTGAGTTCCAACCTTATCGAACCTTTAGTGGATGCACTTCATTCATCCTCCAAGAATCTAGTATTAGTACTCGCAAGTACCTTTTGGTCATTGGGATGATAAAAGTAACCATCATTTGTACCTTTTGGATACCCAACAAAATAGCATAATTCTGATCTCGGTTCTAACTTGTCTCCCTTAATTAGTACATAAGCTAGACAATCCCATATATTGAGATGGTTTAGACTTGGCTTACGCCAAGTCCAAATCTTATAGGGAGTCCTAGGTACTAATTTGGAAGGCACCAAGTTCAGAATTTATGTCACTATTTTGAGGGCATATTCCTAAAAGGACACTGAAAGAGTAGCATGCGATATCATGCTTCGAACCATTTCCATCAATATCCTGTTCTTTCTCTCAGCTACTCCATTCTGCTAGGGTGTCCCTGGCGCAGACAGTTAGGATACTATCTCATGATGTACAAAATAATCCTTAAATTCACCAAGGAGATATTTTCCACTACGATCTGATCGTAAGATCTTGATTAATTTACCTGTTCGATGCTCCACTTCAATCTTAAACTCTTTTAACTTGTCAAAAGAGTCAGATTTGCATCTCATCAGATAAATATAACCATACCTTGTACCATCATTTGTGAAAGTGATGTAGTACTCAAACCCCCTCTAGCTGGTGTAGACAAAGAACCACACACATTAGTGTGAACCAGACTCAATGCTTCTTTGGCTCTATCCGCCTTTTGGGTAAATGACATTTGGGTTATTTTTCTAATAAGATAAGATTCACACTAAGGACAACTTTTTAATCTCAATGAGCCTAAAGGCCCATCGTGGATTAACCTCTAAATCCTAATTGAGTTAATGTGACCCAACGTTAGATGCCAAAGATATAAGTCATTGGCATTGGTCTTTCTCTTCCTATTTAAAGGTTCAGATTAAACGTTATTCAATTAATTGTTAATAGGATTAATGAAGAATAGATTTTCATACATGTGCCCAGTATATATAACTTCTTTATTTCTACTAATAGTAATGCCAGATTGGAAAGAAATAGAATATCCTTAATTTATTAGTTTTGCAACTTAAACCAAATTCTATCTAAAATAAAGAACAAATAAAATATCCTTCAAAATAACTATTCTATTACAATAAAAAATAAGTTCCAATTCTCTCATAGCAAGGGCCAAACTTGTGCTCTATTTCCTACGCGTAGCCCATGTTCGCCCTTTTGGAGTCTTCTAATCTTCCTAAACCCCTACAAGGAGTTACAGATATAATCAGTACCTCTAGAATCAATAATACAAGTGGAAGTTGATCCAACCATTGATATAGACTCTAGATAGAAAATATTACCTGTAGGATTTTTCTTAGCCTGAAGATCTAGTTACTCATTTTTCTTGTGTCCCTTCTTCAAACATTTCAAGCATTTGCCCTTAGATATGTCTTTGGGCTGGGACTTAGGTTGATGCATTGGATTACCCTTCTTCTTTTTAAACTTTCTGGGCTTGGACCTAATTCTCGAAGATGAGGCCATCATAACTTTAGCCTATGGCTTCTTGACCTTCTCAGCCACCTGGATCTCCTTTATCAACTCTGTTAAACTCATGTTTAACTTGTTCATGTTGTAATTCAACTTGAACTGAGTAAAAGAGCCCAACAAAGATTCGAGAACTATGTCCACTTAGCTCTCGGGGTCAACAACAGCCCCCAAGATTTTTGCTTCCTTGAAAGTAGCAATTGTCTTGAGTATATGCTCTCTAACTGATGCTCCCTCAGCCATCTTGTGTTTTATAATTGTTCAAAGAGCATCCTGCCATGCGAGCCGGCTCTTATCCGCGAATATTGCGACTAGTGATGTGCTTATATCATATGCAATAGCCATGTGCTCGTGTTTGGATTGAAGCACATTTGATATGGAGGCTAACATATAACATCAGGCCATCTCGTCAGCCTTCTTCCATACTTTTTTAGCCTCACGCTATTCAACGGTGGAACCTTCCACAATTACAGGGAAGGTCTTGTGTAGGATATGTTTATACTCCTCAGCTGTGAGTATTATGTCCAGATTTTTTTTCCAGTCCATATAGTTTAGACCCGTTAGCTTATTCTCGTGGAGAATAACGGCTAAGGGACTAAAAGAACCTCTACCAACTATTTCTAAAATTTTGAAAAATAAAAGAAATTCTCAGTATTGTAAAAAAAAAGGATCATTTTATGCATTTTATGCTCATATTAAACTTGATAATAGCTAACCCTATTACTATTATCTTTAACATGGTTAATTTAGCTCTTAGGAAAATTGACATAGTTTTTTGGGAAGATTAACAGTTTCTTAAGCTAAGTGTGTTAACCACCATAAATTAATTTCGCTTCTAAGCAATGATCTAGAACATAACTCCATTGAGGAGATGGCCTTTTTTTCTCATTTGCTATGGACATACCTCGTACTATAACCTCCAGCGTGTGCTGGCCAATCATAGTACGTGCCCCGAGTTATTAGTTACATTCTTGTATTAGTTCTAGATCCTTGTGATGTATCCATCCTATACGGGAATACTCCTAGCGTGACACAAGGAGACCCACGATCTCTAATGAGGATCGTTATGGAAGTCATAGTGTAACTCCCCTACTAAAGGTAATAGCGGAAACATATCAACACCGGGTGTCGCCTCGTCCAGTTATCCAAACAAGGGGTCTTTATAATGAAAAACCAACAGAATATGTAAGGTTTAGATCTATATAACAACCTATACTGATGGTCACGTGCACATATATAATAAAGAATCTCATACACGAAAATTTCTATTCAACATCAGTAACAAGGTACATTATGTAAAAGGGAAATGTCTTGACCTATTCTGCTGTCACTATGGTATTATCCTATATCCATAGGTCCACCCAACAACAAATCCTACAAAAAGGTAAGATAAAAGACACGTGTGAATGAAAAATTACCCAATGAGTCCCGTGTGTGCTAATGCTTTATCAAAGAGGCAGAGTACACAAAACTTTTTGTGGAATAACATATCATTTGTTCATTAGAAATGATTCCAAAACTCTTTAACAAAGAGTTTATTCAAAACTAAATCATTTTTGGAAAACTATATTTCAATTTCAAATCATTACCCCAATTTTAAAATCACAGGCACTTCTCCAATAGAAATTCGGCCTATATCCATATGCAAGTCCCGCACTCCTTGCCTTTGGTGCCACGTATCATTGTACTAAGACTGCAGCCTCCAACACTCGACCGTGCATTGTTGGAATAAGTACACCATAGCGTATTTTTGCTCAGGTATACCGCAACATACCTAGTGTACTGCAACACACAATTTTTTACTTGCCACCATAAGCTAGGGGTCCTAATCTTAACGTCAATTACCATCGAGGTGGCAAGGAGTCAAACACACTGAGTGTCTCCGTCCGACATCCGGTGAATGACTCAAAATAAAAAGCGCCCGCAGATGCAGCAATTGCCAAGTGCTAAACGGCTAGCGAAGATGACTCATTCTCAATATCCTGTCACCCTGTTTGGAGTAAGACAATCTCCAGAACTAGCTAGGTTACTTGAGGTCGTCTATCTCTAACGTCAGCTAGTACAAAGATCAAAGTCTTTGCTGAGTACTCAACATTAACAATACCACCCCCGTTTGACTGATGAGGCCAAAGGGTTATCTAATCCTATAGGATTTTCAAATCAAAATATTTTTAGGGCAAAATAACATTTTCCAGAATTTGATCCCACTAACTTGCAAGTCAGATCATCATTCACATAGGCTCTCCATAGCAAATCAATTTATTCCATGGCAAATCAGGCAAATAAAACAATTACAGAGATCAAAAAGTCATTTTCCAAAAGTCAATCTCATCACAAGAGACATTTTCCAAAATCATATTGAAATAGGATAAAGAGTTCTATTCACACATCAAAACATGTTTCCAAGAGTATCTGGGTCATTTTTCCCATACTCAATCACAAAAGTCATTTCCAAGGGTATTGGGTCATTTTACCCATACCCGATTCCAAAAGGCTTTCCAAGGGTATTTGGGTTATTTTACCCTTACCCAATTTGAAAAGTATTCACAAAAGTTCCAATAAGGGTATTTCGGTCATTTACCGTATACCCGATTCCAAAAGTTTTCATAAACATTTCAATAACGACATTTGGATCATTTTCCAAATACCTGATTTCAAAAAGAACTCGTTTCAAGAAATCTAGAATTCTAATCCGAAAAAAGCATTAAATTCAATGTTTCCAAACATATTTCCATAAAATGTTCCAATAAGGGCATTCTAGTCAATTTATAAATACCCGATTCCAAAATTTACCATTTTTGGAAAATACCAAATATTAAATACAAAAAGGACTAAATTCACAAAATTCATGCTTTAATCATCTAGTATGGTTTCCAAGCCAATTATGATGTTCAAACGAGCCCAAAATGGCAAAAAATAATTCTTGCTCAATAAACCTTAAACTTATTCAGGGATTTCCAAAATGGTATAAAACATAGCATTTCATGGAAATGTGAAGCACCCTAGCTTTCAAAATATTTTAGAAATCAAAGCGACTCACCTAGTATCCTAACTAAACTCTTTCCGTTTACGCCCGTTCAACCATCATTTCCACCGTTTTCAACATTCCATTGGTCGTTTACCGACAAACCTACACCAAACATGGTTTTTGGGTCAAATCGTGTTCGGCTGAAAAATAGCCTACAGTTAGCTGACGTCCACTCGAAGTGCCCGATGGGTAGCCAGTGTCTAACCGATGTGCCCGACGGTTTGCCGACGTTCAACCGACGTTTAGTCAACGGGGTCAACGGTTAGCCGGCGGTTAAGGAAAACGTTCAACTTTCGTTCACGTCGTTTTTCCGTTGTTTGTTTGATTCTTTCATTTTCCTTTTTCCACATCCTTTCTCCCTTCATAAAAATGGGTTTCACTTCATATTTCCCCAATTATTTTACCAAAATCATATAATTAATCATCCTTAAATTCGTCCATGTTCCAAGCATAATTCTGAAAATTTGCAACTTTGACACATGATTTTGTTTTGGACATAACTTTAAATCCACAACTCCGTTTTCGCTCTATGATACACCAAAATGGCCATAAGACTCTTAAATTTAATTATCTATGAGCTCTTTTCCAGAATTCTGGTTTTTGAGGTACAGTACTGGGCAAAAACAGCCCCAGTAGTTTTACCTCAATTTCACTATTCATATTTTCCTTTGTTCTCCGTCAATCCAAACACTCATATATCACTGAATCCTCCTTAAATTTTACTAAAAAAGCCTTCATACCTCTGATTTTCAGACATATTTAGCTTAGTAAACCATATTTTCCAATACCAAATTTAACATTCTCAAACAACAACAACAACTATTCATTTTCCTTTAACAATTAGTCTAGCTTTCCTTCCTATTTCACATCATTATTTTGCAGCCATGATCCACCAAAAAAATTTTCATGAAAACATCTTTAATAACCATATAAAACATAGCATAAAATCCTCCTCACCAACCAACACACACACAACCCACACAACCTCATAAACAAACTTGAATTCTTAAGAAAAATTCATAAATAGCATGAATTTGCCAACAAAATTTATATGAAAGTAATCCTCAAGCTTTAATCTACAACTTTAATTCCTGAAGCTTGAATGTTTACCTTGTTTGTAGCTTGATTTGGCTGAAAAATGCTTCAAGTCCCTTTTTCTCTCCAAGAACTCTGCTTCTCTCACTTTTCCCATTTTTTTCTATTTTTTTCTAGCTTTTCTTTCCTTTTCCTTTCTTTTCTTCCTCTCCTTCCTTTTGTTCTTCTCTTGGACTAATTTTTGGCTGTTTTACAGCCCTTCCACCAGCCATTCTAGTGTCCAAAGCCAACAAACATTAATTACATTGTGAGCTATCCATTTTAAAGCTAAATTCCTATTGGTGGATTTAATTTAAATGGATAATTCTTAAGCTTATTCAATAAGCTTTTGCAATTTAACAATCCCACAAATATTTTACTCCCCCAATGGTATTTTAACACTTGTTTTCATCCACCATTCACACAATGCCACACGTCCATTTTAACCACGATTTTCTATTTTCTTCAGAAACAACCAAAATCGGGCCCGTAACGAAAGAATATTTTATTTCACTATTCAACTCCAAAAATTCAACGGAATCCATTGGTAACACTTAAATTCTTGAATTCCCTCTCTACTTGGTCAAATTTACTTTCAAAGTCGTGGGCGCGGTCAAAATGACAAAAATACCCCTGATACCCCGGGTATCATAATTCGCACCAAAGTGTGCATTTCCTTGCATCGATCAATTTTTCTTTTTAGAGTAACCTTAAATTCTTATTTTTTTTAATAATAATAGCTTTACGAAAATTTAGTGTACGGGTAGAACAAATTCAATAATTACATCTTGGTCCCGACAAAATATTATTCCACCAAAATATTCGTCTCATTACACCGATCAACTTTTGTTCTGGCCATTGATATAAATTCTCATCCTATTACAAGTAGTAGCTAATTGAAAGTAAAAGGTGGGGATTTACATTCTCCCCTCCTTACAAAAAATTTCGTCCTCGAAATTTGGCCTACACTTGAAATAGTTCTGGGTACTTTTTCAACATCCTCGCTTTCGTTTTCCCAAGTTGCATCTTACATAGCATGATGATTCCACGATACTTGTACAAGTGGAATTTTCTCATTCCACAATTTCTTTTCAGCCTATTTCATGATCTTAATAGGTTTTCCCTCATTCTTCAAGCATAGAGTCAACTCAATAGGTTTTTCATTCAAAATATGGGCAGGATCAGCCACATACTTTCGAAGTTGGGGTACATAAAACACGTTGTGAATAACTTGAAGTTCTACTGGTAACTCTAAATTGATAGGCTACTTTCCCAATCCTCTCGACAATAGGGTACGCTCTAGCGTCTTTTGTTATTCTTTGATTCCCAATTGTCGTTGTGGAGCCAACTTCAAGAATACATGATCTCATTCTACAAATTCCAAATCTCTCTTATGTCAATTCGTATGACTTTTTTGTCTACTCTAAACTGCCTCCAACTTGATGTTAATCATCTTTACAGCATGTCGAACTTTTTCCAAGACCCAAAGCATCCTGTTCACCCATTCTTCTTTTTAGACTTCATTTCCGTCTATAAAGAGCTTCAAATGGGACCATTCTATTTTTTAATTGATAACTATTATTGTATATGAATTTTGCATACGCTAAATTATCAATCTACTTAACTCTAAAATTCAAAACTCAAGCCCAGAACATGTATTCCAAAATTCTATTCACTCGTTCTGTTAGTCCATACGCATGTAGGTGCGCTGCTATACTGAATTTTATTGTGGTCCCATACCTCTACTGCAGCTTAGTCCAAAACATTGAGGTAAATCTAGGATCTCGATCTGACATAATACTAGAGGATACTCATGAAGTCTGATTACTTCCTCCATATAGATTTCACTTAACTTCTTTAAGGAATTTCGTTAATTAATAGGAATTAAATGAGCAGACTTAGTTAGTCGATCCATTATCACCCAAATAGTATCTCTATTATCATAGGTAATCCTCTAATAAGGTCTATAGTAATTTCATCACATTTCCACGATAGAGTAGATAATGGTTGTAACTCTCCAAGCCGTTGTTGATGGGCTTTCCTTTACTGACAAATTAAACATCGTGTTACAAAGTCTAAATTGTCCTTTTTCATACCAATCCACCAATAATATCGTTTTAGGTTATGATATATCTTTACGGCTCTTGAATGGATAGTATACTTACTCCAAGCTGTCTCCGCTAAAACATCTTATCTTAACGCATATTATTTCAGAATACAATACTAACCTTGGTAGCAATTAATCCCATTATTGTCCTTTCGGAACTCATCTCCTCCCGTATTCGCCTCCTTTTGCACTAACTTTTGCACTCTTCATCTTCATCTTGCTCTCTCTTCAACTGTTGTAGGAAGGCAGGTTGAATAGAAGTCTTACTTATCCTTATTTCTCTGTCTACTGCAATCCCTTCTAATTCCAAAATTTGTAATGTCCGAAGAGCCTATAAATTCGCCTTCCTACTAAGGGCATTTACTACTGTGTTTGCTTTTCCAGGAAAATATTTAATTGGACAGTAAAATCCTTCCAAAAATTCCATTTATCAACTTTGCCTTATGTTCAAACCCTTTTGAGTAAAAGCATACTTCAAACTTTTGTGGTCGGTAAAATTTTCTAGCTCAGCCCTACATAAATAATGTCTCTATTCCAAAAGGGCAAACACAATAGCAACTAACTCCAAATCATGTATAATGTAATTCTCCTCATGAGGTTTCCATTTCCTAAAGATATAAGCTATCACCTTTTTCTCCTGCATCAATACTCCTCTCAATCCTTCATTTGACACATCTGTGTACTCCTCATAAGGCTTGTCCATCATTGGCAATGTTAAAACAGGAGCAGAGCTTAATCCTTTTCTCAACTCCTAGAATTGTCCCTCACATTTTCCAGTCCAAACATAAGGAACTTTCTTTTGGGTGAGTCGACTCAATGTAAAGCTATTTTAGAAAATTTCTCAGTAAATCTCTAATAATATCCTACAAATCCCAAGAAACATTGTATTCAGTCGGAATCTCAGGACTTTTCCAATTCATCACTACTTTAACTTTTGCATAATCTACTATACTCGCAACTTTGGATATCATATGTCCCAAGAATGCTACTTCTTGTAGCCAAGACTCATACTTACTAAATTTTGTATATAGTTTAGACTATCTTAACTTTCCTAATACTTTCTGAAGATTATTGTTTATGATCTTAGGGATCTTTGGAGTACACCAGAATATCATCTATGAGTATAGCCACAAAACTGGGCCAAAATGTTCGGTGCATTATATCTATGAAATAGCAGGCATTAGTGACACCAAAAGGGCATCATTACAAGCTCAAAAAGTCCATATTATGTTAAATGAAGTTTTCAGTATATTTTCTTTCTGAATCCGAACTTAATAATATCCTTGCCTCAAGTCTAACTCTGAGAATCATCCTACTCTTCGTAACCGATCAAACAATTCATCAATCATAGGCAATGGATATTTATTCGTTATCATTACTGCATTTAACCTCACAAATCTATACACATACATGGTGACTCAACTTTCTTTCTAACAAACGTAATAGGTACTCCCCAAAGTGAAGTACTAGGCTGAATGAATTCTTACTCCAGTAATTCCTGTACTTATTTCTTAAGCTCTCGCAATTCTGTAGGTGCCATTTAATAAGGAGTTCTTGAAATTAGTTCTGCCAATGTCACTAACTCAACAGAAAATTCTACTTCACTCTTCAGTAGTAATTCCTTCAATTTCATTGGAAAAACATCTAAATACTCATTCATAACAGGAACTTCTTCATATTTCTTAACCCCTCCTGGCTTATTAATTACATAGGCCAAGTACCCAGTACACTCTTTTTTTTCTTTTTTTTTTTTCTAATTATCTTCCAGGCCTTGAGTTTGGATATGCAAGTATTACTTTTCCTCCCAACCTCTTTTACAATTTCCAATATAGGTTTCCTAGGCTAACGAAATTCTACTATTTTATGTCTACAGTCAACTTGATTACAATGTTGGGATAGCCAGTCCATGCCCAAGATAGCATCTTAGTCCTCTATAGGTAGGTATATCAAATTTCCTCCAAAATTTCATTTCCTACCAAAATCTTACATTCCTTATGTACTTTCTCACTATTCATTTACTTTCCCAATGGGATACTGACAAGCATTTCTTGTGAAGTTTCTTTCCCCTTTTTAACCCTATAGCATCAAGAAATACATTGGCAACATTGGAATGCGTAGAACTAGGATCTACCAATACTTTAGCATCACGATTTAAAGCTATGGAGTATATGTTTCACTACTGTGACATGATCATCCATCTTTTTCAATATAACCACTCAAGCATTTACTTGGTTTAGCAGATCTGGCTCTAGGAATAGAAGCTTATCTAGGTTCTCTCTTTCCAGTTTAACCTCTACCCCTAATTGTTTCTTCCTGGTCGACTCTATCCTCCTATCCTTTGGGGGTGAGGGCAATTGAAACTTTTATGCCCTTCCTTCCTACAGTTAAAGCATCTAAAAGAGGGTTGTCCTCCAGTTGGGCCTCCCCTCATCTGTATCTTTCCTTTCTTCTGCCATCGAGGTCGTCTAGATCTTTTTTGACTTATACCGCGAAATTCACTTCGATTTCTCCTACTCATACTCTCATTTATTCCAGTATTCTCATTAGCTCTAGTAGTAGTCTCAGCCATCCATTGAATGGTATCAACCATTTTCTAGAAGGTTTAGAACAGAAAATAATCCAAATTCACATGGTGAGAACCTTCCACATGCAATTCCTCCACCATTGGCTTAGGGTTATATTAAGTAGTTCGTGATGATCATCTAAAAGTTCATTTAGGGGACATCTGTGTAGTTTATACAATTTTGTTGGTAAAATGATATAATATAACTTAAGAGCAAGCATAAAAGAGCTATAGTGCACATAGCAGGATCATAATATATATTCATTCTCATAAAACATAAAGCAAATAAAAAATTCGTGTGCGAGCACACAGTCATATACACTGGCCAAACTGAACATATCGTACTACACATATCCACGTCTAATCCTCCCGCTTATTATCATCACTATCGGAAACAGGAGGTTCTGAATTTGTAGGAATTGTATAGGATTCAGCTATATTGAATCCTTCACTTTTATCCGCATTAGGGTGTAACTAAGCTAATATGTCTGAGTCTATTTCCAATTCTTCCTCGAACTCTTCAACCACAGTTACCTTCACCTCGGGTACCTCCTGATCTCTTCCTATCTCAATATCCTCGAAACATAACATCTCGTCATCTAATGCTTCCGGAGTATCCCCACCAAATTCCTTCTCATTATCCTCGGACAATACTACACCAATGGGGACACTATCCTCCTCATCACTATCCTGATGGTGTGATTCAATATTGCCATCAATTTCATCAAAATCGCCACCCATCTCTTTATATGGTGACGATGTCTTCTCGGGAGTAGGTGTTCTTTCCAGACTGAGGTCTTGCACAAATAAGGTAACAATAGGTACTAAAGGGTCAAATGCATTCATGGTAAGATAGGGTGTATAATGGCGGCCAGGGCCGGATCTTGTCCAAGTGAAATATCCAGGCACACATGCTGGTGGATAATCCTAATCCTCCCAGATCTTTTCACACCCGAGTGCTCATATATCTCTTTCTTCCTATCATTGCTATACTTATCCATTGGGCGCTTGCTCTTATCAATCCTATCCATCATACTTCCACATTAAAAGAGTTCTATCAATCCCTATGACGATACCATAGTTCTATAAAACTAGGCTCTGATACCAATTGTAACACCCATACTAAACGTAACAACGGAAGCATATCAACACCGGGTGTCGCCCTATCTAGTTACCCAGATAAGGGGTATTTATAACAAAAAACCAACAGAATATGTAAGGTCCAGATCCATACAACAACCCATACTGATGGTCATGTGCACAAATATAATAAAGAATCTCATACATGAAAATTTCCATTCAACATCAGTAATAAGGTGCATTATCCAAAAGGGGAATGTCTGGACCTATTCTTCTATCACTGTGGTATCATCCTCTATCCGTAGGTCCGCTCAACTTTGGATTCTACAAAAAGATAAGATAAAAGACACGTGTGAGTGAAAAATCATTAGTGAGTCCCGTGTGTGCTAATGTTTTATCAAATAGGCAGAGTATACAAAATTTTTTGTGGAATAGCATATCATTTGTTCATTAAAAATTATTCCAAAAATCTTTAACAATGAGTTTATTCAGAACTTAATCATTTTTGGAAAACTGTATTTCAATTTCAAATCAAAGCCCTAATTTTCAAATCACAAGCACTTCTCTAATAGAAGGTCGGCCTGTATCCATATGCAAGTCCCGCAATCCTTGCCTTTGGTGGCACGTATCATTGTACTAAGACCGCAGCCTCCAATACTCAACCGTGTGTCATCGAAATAAGTACACTGCAACGTACTTCTGCTCAGGTATACCACAGCATACCTAGTGTACCGCAACACATAATCTTTACTTGCCACCATAAGTTATGGGTCCTAATCCGAACGTCAATCACCATCAAGGTGGCAAAGAGTCAAATGCATCAGTGTCCCTACCCAGCATCCAGCGAATGACTTAAAATAAGAAGCGCTCGCAGTCGTGGCAATTGCCAGGAGCTAAACGGCTAGCCATGAAGACTTATCTCAATGTGCTGTCACCCCATTTGGAGTAAGACAATCCCCAGAACTAGCTAAGTGACTTGGGTCGTCTATCTCTAATATCAGCTAGTACAAAGATCAAAGTCCTTACTGAGTACTCAACGTTAACAATACCAACCCCGTCTTTCTGATTAGGCCAGAGAGTTATCTGATCTTGCAAGATTTTCAAATCAAAACATTTTTAGGGCAAAACAACATTTTTCAGAATTTGATCTCACTGACTAGCAAGTCAGATAATCATTCACATAGGCTTTGCAGAGCAAATCAATTTATTCCATGGCACATCAGGCCAATAAAATAATTGCAGGGATGAAAAAGTCATTTTTCAAAAATTAATCTCATCACGAGAGGTCATTTTCCAAAATCATGTTGAAATAGGATAAATAGTTCTGTTCACACATCAAAACATGTTTCCAAGAGTATCGGGTCATTTTCCTCGTACTCGATCACAAAAGTCATTGCCAAGGGTATTCAAGTCATTTTACCTATACCCGATTCCAAAAGACTTTTTGAGGGTATTCGGGTTATTTTACCGTTACCCGATTTGAAAAGTATTCATAGAAGTTCCAATAAGGGTAATTCGGTCATTTACCGTATACCCGATTCCAAAAGTTTTCATAAACATTCCAATAAGGACATTTGGGTCATTTTCCAAATACCCGATTCCAAAATGAACTTGTTTTAAGAAATCTAGAATTCTAATCCAAAAGCGGATAAATTCAAAGTTTCCAAACATATTTCCATAAAATGTTCCAATAAGGGCATTTCCAGTCAATTTATGAATACCTAATTCCAAAATTTATCATTTTCCTAAAATCCCAAATATTAAATCTAAAAAAGACTAACTTCATAAAACTCATGCTTTAATCATCCAGTAAGGTTTCCAAACTAATTATGATGTTCAATCGAGCCCAAAATGGCATAAAATAATTCTTGCTCAAATAAACCTTAAACATATTCAAGGATTTCCAAAATGGTATAAAACATGGCACTTCATGGAAAAGTGAAGCACACTAGCTTTCAAAATGTTTTAGAAATCAATGGGACTAACCTCGTGTCCTAACTAAACTCTTTCCGCTTACGCCCATTCAGCCATCGTTTCCACCGGTTTCAACGTTCCGTTCACCGTTTATCGACAAACCTACACAAAAAATCGTTTTCGGGTAAAATTGTGTTCCGTAGAAAAATAGCCGGTAGTTAGCTGACATTCAACCGACACTGCCGACAGTTAAGGAAAACGTTCAACTTTTGTTCACTTCATTTTCCGTCGTTTATTCTATTCTTTCATTTTCCTTTTTTCACATCCTTTATCCCTTCATAAAAAAGGGATTCACTTCATAATTCCCCAATTATTTTATCCAAAATCACACAATTAATCATCTTAAATTCGTCCATGTTCCAAGCAAAATTCTGAAAATTTGCAGATTTGACACATGATTTTGTTTTCTACATAACTTTTAATCCACGACTCCGTTTTGGCTCTATGATATACCAAAATGACTGTAAGACTCATATCTTTAATTCTCTATGATCCTTTTTCCATAATTCTGGTTTCTGAGACACGGTAGTGGGCAAAAACAGGCCCAGTAGTTTTACCTCAATTTCACTATTCATGTTTTCCTTTGTTCTCCTTCAATCCAAACACTTATATATCACTTAATCCTCCTCAAATATTACTAAAACAGCCTGAATACCTCTGAGTTTCAGACGTATTTAGCTCAGTAAACCATATTTTCCAATACCAAATTTAACATTCTCAAAAAACAACAGTAACTACTCATTTTCCTTTAACAATTAGTCTAGCTTTCCTTCCTATTTCGCATGATTATTTTGCAGCCATGATCCACCAATAAAATTTTCGTGAAAAAATCTTTAATCAGCATATAAAACATAGCATAAAATCCTCGTCACGAACCGACAAACACACAACACACAAACACACCCTCGTAAACAAACTTGAATTCGTGAGAAACAATCATAAATAGCCTGAATTTACAACAAAATTTATATGAAAGTAATGCTCATGCTTTGATCTACAACTTTAATTCTTGAAGCTTTAATGTTTAACTTGTTTGTAGCTTGATTTGGCTGAAAAATTCTTCAAGTTTCCCTTTTTCTCTCCAAGAACTCTTCTTCTCTCATTTTCCCCATCTTTCTGTATTTTTTTTTTCTAGCTTTTCTTTCCTTTTCCTTTCTTTTCTTCCTCTCCTTCCTTTTGTTTGGACGAATTTCTGGCTTTTTTACAGCCCTTCCACCACCATTCTAGAGTCCAAAGTCAACCAACATTAATTACATTGTGTGCTATCCATTTTAAAGCTAAATTCCTATTGGTGGATTTAATTTAAATGGATAATTCTTGAGCTTATTCAATAAGCTTTTGCAAATTAATAATCCCACAAATATTTTGCTCCCCCAATGGTATTTGAACACTTTTTTCCATCCACCTCTCACACAAGGCCACACGTCCATTTTTAACCGTGATTTTCTATTTTCTTTAGAAACGGCCAAAATTGGGTCTGTAACAGAAAAGTATTTTATTTTACCATTCAACTCCAAAAATTCCATTGAATCCATTTCTAACACTTAAATTCTTCAATTTCCTCTCTACTTGGTCAAATTGGTGGTCAAAGTCGCGAGGCGCAGTTAAAATGACGAAATTGCCCCCGATACCCCGGGTAGCATAATTCGCACCAAAACGTTCATTTCTTTGCACTGATCAATTTCTCTTTCCAGAGTATCCTTAAATTCTTATTTTTTTGTTTTAATAATAATAGCTTTTTGAAAATTTAGGGTACTGGTAGAACAAATTCAATAATTACATCTGGGTCCCAACAAAATATTATTCTAGCAAAATATTCGTCTCATTACACCGATCAACTTTTGTTTTGGCCATTGATAAAAATTCTCATCCTATTACAAATAGTAGCCATTTGAAAGTAAAAGATGGGGTGTTACACATAGGGCCATTAGAACCCCCTCCCACTTAGTTTTTTAAATAGGGGTTTCTTGGAAAAATATCATTTGAAAAAATTTTACTTAAGTTCTCCATTAATTTAAAATAAAATGTCTAAATGCATAAAAATTTCAATGTCATGGTTTATACCATTTGAGAAAATTTTCCTTATAGATTAATTTTATTTAAGTTAAAAACTTAATAATTTCAAAATTTT
Organism: Voacanga thouarsii; assembly: GCA_026120185.1. Taxonomy (NCBI): domain Eukaryota; kingdom Viridiplantae; phylum Streptophyta; class Magnoliopsida; order Gentianales; family Apocynaceae; genus Voacanga; species Voacanga thouarsii. The sequence goes on from JANUWF010001172.1 coordinate 230,509, forward strand.
TCCATTTAAAATTCCTAGAGATTTTGATCTCAAAGTTTTATTTGACAAAACTAATTTTTCCTTTGATTAAATGAATTTCTAAATGCAAAATATTTTCTATGTCAATGATAAAAAACCTTTAAGAAAATAACCAAATATTAATTTTTGTTTAAATTTCAATAACCATTTAATTAAAGAAAAATATTTTTCCTTGTCAAGTAAAATTTTTCAAAAACTTTGGTCTTTGAAGAAACGTGCACACATGACTTAAAATAATTAGCACGCTAAAAAATTATAAACGTTTTCATACTTTTCTATTTTAATCCTAGGTGCCCAAATAAAACAATTAAATACATTAATTAAATTAATTAATGATATTATTTAATCCTAAAATCCTTTACTATTATTTTTCGTGCAAAATATTAAAAAAAATATTAAGTATTGCAATAAAAATATCACTTGGTATGGGACCAAAAACCAAAAAACATATATATATATATATATATATATATATATTCTTGGTCCAGTACACCAGCCACACAGGATCATGCCCTCTCCCATGGGTCTGCCAATACCATTCAAATCGGGTTTACACGAAAACTAATCAAAGCGTGATAAATTTATAGGGTTCCTATACCTCAACGGTGAGGTTTACAGAAAAACTATCCATACCAAAACAATGAAGGGTCTCATCATATTCATCAAATTAGTCTTGCTAATTTTATTATCTAGCATGCATTCATCCTACGCCATTCAAAGCAACACGCTCTGATACAAATTGAAACCTCGAAAACATACAGAAACCATGCATGCATTTGCCAACACTGGCAAAAAAAAAAAAAAAAAAACCCACATAGAGAGCAGCGGAAGAGTAAAATTATACCTCTGTGATTTGTTTGACTCTTTACCTGTGAAGAAGCCGATGATATCACTAGAAAAACTCCCTCGGCAGATAATGTCTCAGGGATTGTCAAAGCCTCTAGTTGAAACCCAGCAATCCTTCAACTCCTTCGTGGCGTGAACGCAAAGCTCTTTGATTCTCAGAATATTACATGACACAATCTATGTTGGTGAAACAATTTAGGTGAGGAATTACACTTTTGATCCTTGGCTATTAATTTGCAAAATCAAGAAATCATAAAAGCAAAACGAATATAAACGGGAGAGAGAAGAAGAACAAGGCACTATTGGTTTTTCCTCTGTGTCGTGTGTTCTCTGAGAAAAAACTTCAATCCCCAAATACACAACTATTCACCCTCATCAGATAACTAAAACCCTAGTATTTTAATATTTCAAAACATCTAGAGGCTATCAACAGAAGAGGTTTGGCACACCTTTAACTCTTCTATTTTGTGAATAAAAAAACCCTTTAGTCCAAACTATTGCGCCAAAAATAATTTATTAGTTTTCTTGGACCCAATGAGCCCAAGAATAATAAACATTAATTATTTATTTCTTAGGCTTTTTAAAATAGCTCAATAAAAAATTAATGATCCCAAATGAACTAAAATAATTTTTTAAGCCTTTTATTAACTAGTTTAAGCTTAGATTAATAACTTTTATATATTCAATATAGGCTTAGGCCCTGAATAATTAATTAACTAATTAAACTCGATAATAAATTTAATTTCTCTCATTTTTTTATTTTATTCCAGTCCAAAAATAAATTAGACTTCCTGAATAAAATAAAATCCTTTTTTATTGTGGACATTTCCTCGACCTAAAATAATTAGGACTTACGAGCTATTCCGAGGACCAAAAGAACATATTGCCTTGGCTACTAAAATGATCAAAATACCCTTGCTATATAAATAGCTATATTTTGCATTTTAAATATGCCCTAATATTACCATAATGAAATATTAACCCCAAGGACAATACTGCGTTAGTTATGTGTTCGACCTACAGGTGAAATGATTAAAATACTCCTCTACATATTGCCTATAATTTAGAGAAGAAAGTGTATACTAACACCTCTCTAAAAGACATCTACCATCCTTAGGCTTCTAATTCAACGATCCCCGACTTCTTGGAAGATTTTTTCATTCCAATGGAGCTACCCTAAAGCCAATATCCAAGTCATGTGCCCCAGGGCCTAGGATAATTAGATCATTCGGACAACCACAAGGTGCAATATAGTGTAGACACTATCTTGTACAAGTCTGTCTTGACTAACAAGTTACATATACCCAACATACAAGTTTATTGGTCCTTCTAAAGAACTTCAACTATAGTATATCAAAGCATACGCTTCCAACCTCGTCAAACTACCAACTTACTCAAGCTATAGAGTACAAGTCCACACTGTACTAGTAGCAGTCTAGATTTCTATCACATAGTACTTTTAGAAACTACTACTACAGGTCATGTTCTACGTATTGTAAATACGCTTGTGTTATGAAATGAGAAGAATACTTATTGGCTAAAGATAATCCATTCCCTATTTAGAATTCTTAACACAATAACCTTTCCATGATGAGATTCCCATTCTCATCAGATGGTTAAGAAAAATAGTTTATATATTAAGTATCTCATAGTCCATACCTTACTGTGGAAGACCTCCATTCGCATGAACCATTTACTTGAACATAATGGGCATTTTCCAATAAAAATGTGCAAAAATATAAAGAAGATTTCATAAACAAATCCTAAGAAAAATACTTTTATTAATATAAGTCAAAATTATATTAGAAACCTATTCTAAGAGGGCATACATTCCAACATAAATCGCCTAGAATATAGGGATTTGTGTGAGGATTGATTTTAATATGTCTTTTGGGTAAATTAGTTGACACAAAATATATTCACTAATTTAACTAGAAGATAGCGATTCCATGGATTGCAAATGAAGTGGGTCTAATTTAATCCTTTGTCATGCTAAGATAATAATTAATTGAGAGAATAGCTAGTCAACCATTATTATGTTTTCGCGGAGTTCTATCTATTTACATGTCTTTTTTTCTTGTACTCACTCATAGATTATCCTTGTGACTTTTCTTGTGTGACTTGACCTTTTCTCTAGTATATTAGGTTAGTAGGTTATTTACTTCTATTCCTTTGTTTTGTTGGCTAAACAATAAAGATTTCGGTAAAGAAAGGTGGGAGCCCAAGTTCTTGTGGATTCGGTACTTGCTATTCCATATACTATATGATGGGTATACTTGCTCGTATCTGTAGTTTTAGTGGTTGAAATTTTTATTAAAACTTGATTATTGTGTATTTTGTTAGTAATATTTTTGACACTAAAAAACACTCATCACCCTACATGAATTTCATTAAGAAACTTATGATTGCCCTTCAAGCATAAAGGTTACGAAAGCCATCGCATGACAATATGATTTTATGAAATATTGGAATGGACCTAAATTATTTGGGTTTGTATTCAAAGTTATTTCGGGAAAGAAAATATCTTCAGAATAGAAATGTTTTGAATTGATTGGGCTGTGGAAATGTTGAGACATTGGTATAATCTCTGATGTGATGTGATCCTTGAGTACTCAAAGAGACTTTACACATATACTAAAATACATAGGTTTGAGAATGCTGTCGAGTTGGTAGCCACCCATGGACTATAGTGTCTTATTACATTGGGTGTCGATATTTGGTGTTTAGTTGTCCTTAGCTAGCACCCGTTATCCAAAGTGGAAATGAAGGGACGGGCATGGGACATCTGGGCCAGTGTTGCATGCCATGATGATATTTATCATATGTTTAATTACAGTATAGGCATTGGATTATTCATATTAATTAATGATGTGGGATTATAAATCCTATACGGGCCAATATGGCAATATAGGTTGTAATAATATTCCCTCCAAATAAGATAGCAATGCAGAATTATGGATAATTAAACGTATTTTGAAAATACGGAATGATTTTTGATTAAAAATCCAAATGTCTTGATGTTGATGGTATATTTTCTAGAAGAAAAGAGTAATACTTCAATTATTTCACTATAGATGCATCTCAAATAAGAAATAATGGTTTTTTTTTTTATCGTTCCAACAATTTTAATCATGCATCACAGCCACAGAGTTATTATAACTTCTCACAGCACACTACGTGTAACACCCCACAACCTAGGCCTAACGGGGCCGGGGATGTCGCCCCATCCAAAGGACAAGGGGTCTTTATAACTAGGTCACACAATCAAAATAAAACAATACTTCAAAACTTAAAACTTATTACAATCCAAAAATTCAAGACAAATCCAAAATAAAAATTGTTCACTCTCAACTCCCAAAGCATTACATAAATTAAATAACAGAATATCTTCCAAGGCATGCAACAACTAACTACTCATCCCCATAGCAGGATCGACATGAAATCATGGTAAAAAGGGGGATGAGATAAAAATCTTAGTAAGTCCGTGCATGCTTTGGGTGTTCAGTGAAAATAGTTCATGAATGCAAGGTGTAAGAATTTCATAAGAAAAATACTAGCAAGCAATAAACACTATTCAAAATCAAGAGTGGCGTTTTGGCTTTTCCAACCATACAGGTACAATAAAATCAACCATTTAAAAAGGTAGCTATAGGTTACCACACGTTGGGCCCCATTGTAACACCCCACTACCTAGGCCCAACAGGTCTGGGGATGTCGCCCTATCCAAAGGACAAGGGGTCTTTATAACTAGGACACACAACAAAAATAAAGAAATATTTTAAAATTTTAAAACTTATTACAAAAAAAAAAAAATCAAGAATAAATCCAAAATAAAAATGGTTCACTCTCAATTTCCAAAGCATTACACAAAATAAATATCAAAATATCTTCCAAGGCAGGCAACAACTAGCTACTCATCCCCACAACCAGATCGACCTAAAATCATGGTAAAAAAGATGATGAGATAAAAATCTAAGTAAGTCCGTGTGTGCTTTGAGTGTTAAGTGAAAATAGTTTGTGAATGCAAGGTGCAAGAATTTCCTAAGAAAATACTGGCAAGTAATAAATAATGTTCAAAAGCAAGAGTAGCATTTTGACTTTTCCAACCATACAGGTACAATAAATTCAACCACTCAAAAGGATGGCCATTTGTTACCACACGTTGGGCCCCACAACCATACAATAGTTAGAATGCCACATTTTGTGCAGACTGACAAAAAAATAAGGTGTAAGAACTTCATAAGAAAAATTACTGGCAATCAATAATCAATATTCAAAATCAAGAGTGGTGTTTTGGCTTTTCCAACCATACAGGTACAATAAAATCAACCATTTAAAAAGGTAGCTATAGGTTACCACACGTTGGGCCCCATTGTAACACCCCACTACCTAGGCCCAACAGGTCTGGGGATGTCGCCCTATCCAAAGGACAAGGAGTCTTTATAACTAGGACACACAACAAAAATAAAGCAATATTTTAAAATTTTAAAACTTATTACAAAAAAAAAAAATCAAGAATAAATCCAAAATAAAAATGGTTCACTCTCAATTCCCAAAGCATTACACAAAATAAATATCAAAATATCTTCCAAGGCAGGCAACAACTAGCTACTCATCCCCACAGTAGGATCAACCTGAAATCATGTTAAAAAGGGTGATGGGATAAAAATCTCAGTAAGTTCGTGTGTGCTTTGATTGTTCAGTGAAAACAGTTCGTGAATGCAAGGTGCAAGAATTTCTTAAGAAAATACTGGCAAGTAATAAATAATGTTCACAAGCAAGAATAGCGTTTTGACTTTTCCAACCATACAGGTACAATAAAATCAACCACTCAAAAGGGCGGCCATGGGTTACCATACGTTGGGCCCCATAACCATCCAACGATTAGAATGCCACACTTTGTGCAGACTGACAAAAAAACAAGGTGTAAGAACTTCATAAGAAAAATACTGGCAATCAATAATCAATGTTCAAAATCAAGAGTGGTGTTTTGGCTTTTCCAACCATACATGTTCAATAAAATCAACCACTCAAATGGACGGCCATGGGTTACCACACGTTGGGCCCCATAACCATACAACGGTCAAAATGCCACACTTTGTGCAGACTGACAAAAGGTAGGTGACCGGCCTAACGAGTAAGATTCTCCTCATTCTCTTCACCCAAACAAAATCGATTGTCCACTCCAGCAACACACAGTCCACATGACTGAAAACTGTTAGCTTGGACAGGCATGACTGTTGGGTATCTTAGGCTCGTATCCTATATGGCGCAGCGGAAAATAAAATGAGATACCCTCCCAGGACCCATCTATGTGTGGAAAACAAGACATAATGAGGGTAAAGGTAAAAACTTTTACCTTTGCGTGATCGTCTGAAGAACAAAAATTTCTTCTTTAAGTTGAGGCGTGATCCAGCAATCCTCGTGATCAATCTCCACGTGAGTTAAACGTCTAACCACTATAATCACAGTGTGTGATTATCTCTAATAGTAATCCACACAGAGGAATACTCAAGCACCAAAATTTCTGTGCTAGCAGAAAAAGATGGTGGCTAGGTTTTTCTTTCAAGAAGAAAACGAGAGAGAGAGAGAGAACAAGAGGCTGATTTCGTGTATCTTGCTTTATGGTTTTTGTGTCCAATTTCAGCGTAGGTTTTTCGTGTGTATCTTCTTCAATATACACGAAATTCCCTTATCAAAAACAGGGGATTCTAATCCCATTGGAATTCCCTAATTGTAATTGGGAACATCAAGTTCTCATAATTACAATTTGGACCATAAATTATAACTAATTGTAATTTGTCCACAACAACTTCTCTTTCTCGCAATTAACCCCACTATGTTATCAAATAACATCTTGAGTATATAATCCTTTATTGTGTGTGACCTATTAGGTTTCCCAATCAATTGGTTGCGAACATGAATTAATCCAAACATCTTTGAGATTAATAATCCATAATTAATTAGAATTAATCCTATTAATTCTAATCAGGATTGGTTTATTAATTCATCAATTAATAAACCCATATTCCCATATCATGAGCGGTATCTAGCAACATATCATGACCACCTAAGAGTCCAGGAAGTCAAGTGGCTTGACATGAACCCTTCAATAACAAACTTCAGTGCAATCAACTCCTTTTACCATATAATATCTCATTCGGTTTGGAGTACGGAATTAGTGCCAACTCCTTCCAGAATTAATTCTGACCCGAATACAATAGTACTTGTACCAGGAACCCACTATTCTAGATGTGTATCAATTGGAACTGTTTCCAATACACAATTGCCTTAGCCAAGGACTTTCGAGTAGTAATTCCTACAAGTGGCCGTGAGATATTCGCCCCTACTATTAGGAGTGGTGAATCATTTATTGACCCTCTCAACTACTTTAGTTTACCTTACCATGTACCCAATATCCATCCCATAGGTGGCCCTCGATCGAGCTCCGGAGATTGGAGTCAAAGTACAAGGCTCAGCAGACAAAGTACCTTGGAGATCTCAAGTCTAAGGATACTTGCACGTTTGCTATATTGAGATTATATCACTGGCACTAAATAGTTATCCATGTGATTATCTCAAAGCTAGGTCATCCAATGAACTGGTTCCATTAACAAGCATCCATGTGATAACTTTGAGTATCTCAATACTCACGGTTATGAGAACCACTGCTTGATCAAATCAGGAAGTCTAACACATGCTAGTCTTAACGAATTAATGATGTTCTATCTCATTAATACTATGATTAGGGACTATTTAAATACTAACACCATCCGGTGTAGTAGGAATCTCATATCATGATCTCTATCATGATTTCCTTAACACAGTGTTGTACTAGGGACTTTATCGAATAGGTATATTACATAAAGTAAACAAAAGAAACTGTAAGATAAATAATGCCTTGTATTAAAATAAAATGTGTCATATACAATGTATAAGTGATTGCCACAAGGGCACAACACTAACAATGACTAAGTAGTACTGATGTTTCTCTAAGTTGAGTTCATCTTCTGGAGGTGGTCTCATGCTAAAAGGCTCCCTCTTGCTCTTCAAAACTACCACTACTAGCCTACCCTTATTGAGTACTCAACGTAGTTCATCCCACTTGGGAGAAAACTGATAGAACATAACTTTACTTGAAAATGGCAATCAAGGATTTCCAAAGTCTTTGTCAAAATCAGTTTTAGAAATAGTTTAGTATTTGAATAAAATTGCTTGTTGATTTTCAAATAAATGGTTTGACAGAAACAAGAAAGGAAACAGTCCCTAATTGCCATTGCCAAATCAGTGTTCACAAACTTCGGGTTTAGCTTGCCATAATAACTTTTTGCAACAAACAAGTTTCATGCAGGAGTTTACTTGATCCTTTGCTTGAGATAAATTAAGGACCTCCAAAAGCTGACTTAACCCAGCTTGGGGTAAACATAAGCCATAATTAATCTCAAGCCACAATTCAATTTCACAAATAAATCTAGCTTGATATTAAAATAACTAAGGTTTGTGAAATAGCTACAAATAAGTTGAAGGTTTAAATCTTACTTTAAATAAATTAGGGTTTAGTTGATGAAGGGTCCTAGGTTCTAGGTAATATTATTTAAAATAATGATTTATAATAACTAATGGTTAGAAAATAATTGGTAAATAAAATTATTAATAAGTAGATTTTATTATGTTTTGATTAAAAGATAATAAATAAATTTTATTAGTATTTATGAATATATGACCTTCAAAATTAACATCACCTATTATGATTATTTATATAAAAGGCTTGATTAAATGATATTATTATTGTATATAATATCTATATATTTTATTTCTTTAACAAAGGCTATCATTTATTTGACTAAAATATCACTATGTAATATAAGAATCCAAGTCCATATTTTCCTAGGGTTTTCAAAATTACTAGAAGAAATTATTGCATTAATCATTTTATTGAAGAAATAAAATTAGCTTAGGGACAACTAGGTCACGATCATATTCCATTGCTAACCACAATCATGAACATATAATCCACTCCAATTCATCAAATCATCAAAAACATGAATAAAGGCATAGATCTAAATTTACCAAGACATGATCCAACCTCTACCAACATATACATATTTAAGGCTTTAACAATCATACATGAACATAAACCCTATTCACCAAAGGAGACATAATCTCTAACATGCTTGATCACATATACCACTCACGATATGGATACATGCATTAAACCCTAAAAATGCATTAAAATCAACCAAGACAACCAACTCATGCATAAATCCCATCTCCATCATATACACACATTTATTCATGCTTCAATCTCATTTCATCACAACAACACATGCTCAAGCCCCAATCATAATCCATCTCCTTCTAATGTCAGCCTAGAGACATGAATCTAGAATTTAAAGAGAGGGTTGAAGAGGCTTACTTGATTGATAAGTACCTAGGAGTATCTTCAAATGGATCCTAACTCTTAGGAGACTAGATCCGCCCAAGAGAGATGAAGAAAACATGGCCATGGTTGAAGTCACCATTTGGCCAAGAGAGAGAGAGAGAGAGAGAGAGAGAGAGAGAGAGAGAGAGAGAGAGAGAGAGAGAGAGAAAGAGAGTCCATTAGTATGATTATACACATATATATTCATTAGAGGTTGAAGATGAGTGAAGATGAAGTTGATTGAACATGCTTACCTTGAAGGTGTTCTAGAGCCTTCACAAAAATACTGCTTTTCGATTCAAAAGGGAGAGTTGAATTTCAGAGTTTGATGTTAAAAGTGGTAGGAATGGACTCACGGAAGTGAGTAGGTACAATCTGGAATTTTTTGGAAGGAGATTGAAGTGATTTTGATGGCCTTAGGCGAGAGAAGGTTAGTAGGTGTTTTTGAAGGTTGAATAGAATGGAGAAAATTTGGTTGAAGCTGCCAAAATTCTATGGGATTAGGGTGGCCGAATTGTTTGAGAGGTTTTGGTAATTGATTTTTCTGGTTTGAGAGGGAAAGGAAGGTTGGTTGTTTGAAATCCAAAAAGAATATTTTAGGAGATCAATTTTGGAAACAAAATATGGTAGGAAGATCTTGGTCAATGGAGAGCTTTTGGAAGCTCTATTGGCAGGCTGTTTTGTTCAGAGTTTTTGCTGGATGAAAGCTGTTTGAAGAAGCTTAATGGTAGCTGAAAATTTGGAGTACAATGGTGAAGAGATTTCTGGTTATCTGAGGGATGATTTTTGGTAGTTTACTAAATATGTTTGCTGGAATTTTGGTCTTCAATCAAAGGCTTGATTGGAATAATTGGTGGAGATTTTTTAGGGGCAGCCATGGACTATTTTTTGAGCAGAATTCTGGAGAAGATTTTGGAGCTCAGTTCATAGCTGTTTAAGGGAACTTTGTACAGAAAAATGGTGGAGGTTCCGGAGAAGGCTGAAAGAGAAACGAAGCTGGAAAATTCTGTTCAGGATTTTCGCAAGCTGGCTCGAATTTCTGGGGAGATTTTGTTGCCATTGTTCAGTTAGCTTGCAGAGGATTTGGAGGGGTATTCAGAGGTCTTTCAAGGCTGGAAACACGTGGCTAAGATGCTAGGTGAAAACTGGAAGAAAATAGCTTAGTTTTGGCGCACCAAAGCTGCGAATTTGCCCATAAAATTTTTTGGTTTGCACAGCATTTGGGAGTGAATGATGGCTGAAAATTTCGACACTTGGAATCCACAAGAAGTTGGAAAAATTCCCGATTACTTCATGAAGAAAATGAATATTGCTAGGGTGGAGTTTTGAAGGTTTAACCATGGAGATTAATTCTCTTGGGAACCTTCTCCAACTCCTACCCATTTTCGGTCTATAAGATGTCTTACACTTAGATATTTTTAACCTTTAAAGCCACAGCACTTTGCTGGAATTTTTTTAGAATAAGATTGGCTTGAATAAATTGAACAACTTAATGAGTTGAGATGTAAGAAAAACTAAGGATCAAGAAGGGTGTGACCCTTAGAAATTTTTGTAGGGCACAAGAGTAGGATTAGGATACTCCTATCATGTCTCTCTTAGGATAACCCTGTACTCTTCCCTAAAGCATACAAGGCCGAAAATATCCTCCCTTAACAAAATCAAAATTCAATCATGCAAAAACTCAAATGATGGAATTCGAACCCAAGACCTCAAGAATTAATTCCAAAGCTCTAATCACTGCACCACGACAACTCTTGTTATTATTTTCTCTCTAAAATATTTTTCCTATTTAATCCTCAAGCTATCTCCCTATTTTCACCTCAAGCAAAAATTACTATATTGCCCTTCTTACTCAACAAACACAAATAAGCCACCTAGGCCACAAACCACAAATCCAAAGCACATAAAATCATATAAAAATATATTGAAGCATGCAATGAAAAATGATATGCATCCCAACCCCCTTACACTAAGGTTGGTTTCAACTGGGGATTCACATCCTCCCCTCCTTAGAAGAATTTCGTCCCGAAATTCAAGTATACCTCTATTTCAGTTCGGGATACTCCCGTTTAACCCATTCTTCTGATTCCCATGTGGCATCCTACGTGCCATGATTCTCCTGCTGAACCTTGACCATCGGTATCTGCTTGTTCCGAAGACTCTTGATACTACAGTCTAATTTTTGCACGGGCTTCTCCCCATAGCTCAGATCGGGTTGCAACACTAACGGCTCGTTGTTAAAACATGACCGGGATCGGCCTTGTATTTCTTCAGTTGTGACATATGAAACACATCATGAATTCCTGTCATCCCATCTGGCAACTCCATTTGATATGCTACCGGTTCAATCCTTTCCTTTATCGAGAACGGCCCAAAATACCTCGGATTCAACTTTCCACCCTTCTAATGCTTCAGGATTCCCTGGCGTCAATCTCAGAAATACACAGTCCCCGACTGGAATATCCAATTCTTTCCACCAGTTGTCCACATAGCTCTTCTGTCGGCTCTGAGCCCCTTTTAACCTTTCCCTGATCAATTTGACTTTATCCAACATCTATTGGACACAGACTTCTCCGATTCTGCTTACGTGACCATCTTCTAACCAACTCCAGTACAACGGTACATGACACTTGCGTCCATACAAGGCCTCATACGGTGCCATACCAATTGAAGCTTGGTAGATGTTGTTATACGACAGTTCTGCATACGATACGCATTCTATCCACTTATACCCGAAATTCAAACCATAAACTCTAAGCATATCTTCCAATATCTGTATAACCCTTTCTTATTGCCTATCGGTCTATGGATGCACCGTCGTACTGAATTTCAGACTCGACCCTATTGCTTCCTAAAACTTTCCCCAAAATTGAGAGGTATACCTCGAGTCTCAGTCAGACATGATACTTGATGGCACTCCGTGCAGTAGGACTATTTCTTAAATATAAGTTGAGCCAGCTTCTCCAAAGAGTCTCTTACATTTACCGGTATGAAATGAGCCGACTTAGTCAGTCGATTCACCACTACCCATATAGCGTCCTTCTGGGTCTTTGACATGGGAAGTCCGGTGACAAAATCCATAGTCGCCTCCTCCCACTTCCATTCTGGTACTGGCAATGGTTGCAATAGTCCTGCTGACTTTTTGTGCTCCGCTTTGACTTTCTGGCAGGTGAGACAGGTCGAGACATACTTGACCACGTCCTGCTTCAGTCCGGGCCACCAATAGGCTCTCTTCAGATCCTGGTACATCTTGACTTCCCCCGGATGAATGGCGTACTTGCTCTTATGCGCCTCTTCCAAAATTCTATCCTCCAATTGCAGCTCTCCAAGTACACACAACCAATCCCTGAAATGCATGACTCCTGCCTCGTCTTGACGGAATTCACTGCCTGGCCGCTTGAGCTCCTTGTCCGCGAAAAGCTAAAATTCAACGTTGCTTTGTTGAGCTTCCACAATTCCCCGTCTTAAATCTGGTACCAACTTCAGGTTGCTAACAACAATCCTCTTCTCTTGCACGTCCACCTTTCTGTCCAACACATCCTGAACCACTTGAATTTCCTGCACTCTTGGTCTGGCCATTCCAACATTTCTGCTCAGGGCGTCAGCTACAACGTTAGCCTTCCCGGGATGATATTTAATCGGACAACAATACATTTTCAGGAATTCCATCCATCTTCGTTACCTCAAATTTGGATCCTTCTGGGTGAAGATGTACTTCAGACTCTTGTGGTCGGTGAACACTTCATACTCAACCCCGTACAGGTTGTGTCGCCATTTCTTTAGAGTGAACACGATAGTTTCCAGCTCCAAATCATGAGTGGTGTAGTTAACTTCTTGAGGTCTCAATTTTTGAGAAGCATAGGTGATCACTTTCTAGTCTTGCATCTATACTACTCCCAGTCCTTTTTTCGATGTGTCGGTGTACAGCAAGTATGGTTTATCTCCCTCTAGCAGACTCAATACCGGTGATTTCATCAACCTTCACTTCAGCTCTTAGAAACTCTGCTCACATTTCTCACTCCACACAAATGGAACATCTTTCCTTAGCAGTCGAGTCATAGGCAATGCAAGCATTGAAAACCCTTTGATGAACCTCCAGCAGTAACCAGCCAATCCCAAGAAGCTTCAAATCTCGATGATGTTCTCTGGTTGCTTCCAGTCTGACACTACTTCAACCCTTGCTAAGTGTACCTTGATTCCTTCCTTGGTCACCACGTGGCCAAGAAATGCTACACTATCCAGCCAAAACTCTCACTTGCTAAACTTGGCGAAAAGCATGCTCCATTGTCACTCCAACAGGTTCTTCTGCCCCCCATTCCAAATCTAGCTCACTCTCATTTTTCCGGTTGGGTGACTGCATTTGGGTTGCCTCAACCTCCAATGTCACAGGTTCTGCCTCTGGAACTCTTTTGCCTGATGTGGCTACACGGCGCTTGGGTGCCATTCTCAACTATGCCAAGATAATGAGTGTATACATTCAAGTTTAAAACATTTTGAGCATGCATTCACATTCAGGTTTAAGTAAAAGAAAATCAGATACCAGTTTTCATGTACAGAATTCCATAAAAATATTTCAAACCTTTGAGTACTCTATGTACTCTTATTTGCAAAAATTTGGAATTAATGCAGTAAGCAGAAAGGAAATCCTTAACATAGAAGTTCACGAAAAGTAGTAAATAAACTATCGTAATCATAATAGCTCTTAGCCCTACTAGTCCACATCAGAATCCTCAAAATTACCCTCATATAACCATCCCCCAGAGTTCTTAGAAAAATCTACCCCAACCCCACTGGCAAACCCCTCTATTACCTCCTTCGCGGGGTGCCTAGAACTCTCCCCGGGCTTAACTCGACTGGGAGGAGGAAAGAAAAAAGGCCTAGGCGGAGACTTATAATCTATCTCCCCTGGGTCATCACTATCCGCTAACAAATCCACTACAGGATTAGGAGGGTGGGGTACATACACCACGGCTATCGCTTCATCTACACTGTCAGAGCTTATATCTATCACTGGGATTGGGGGTGGCTCTTGGATCGGGAACCTATCATCACTGCTATCCTCCAAAGGGATAACTGGCTGAGGAGCAAACTGGGGAACTGGAAGGTCTTCTGGGTAAATGGGAATAGGAGGACGCCACTGCTGCCCCTTCTTTGCGGTTCTAAGCAAAATAAGATAGGTTAAATAAAGAAATAATATTAAATAAATAGAACATATACTATCAATAATTGCCTAACCCTAGTCTCTGATACCACTTGTAACACCCAACTACCTAGGCCTAACAGGGCCGGGGATGTCGCCCCGTCCAAAGGATAAGCGGTTTTTATAACTAGGACACACAACAAAAATAAAGTAATATTTTAAAATTTTAAAACTTATTACAACCCAAAAAAAAAATTTAAGAATAATTCCAAAATAAAAATAGTTCACTCTCAACTCCCAAAGCATTACACAAAATAAATATCAAAATATCTTCCAAGGCAGGAAACAACTAGCTACTCATCCCCACAACCGGATCGACCTGAAATCATGGAAAAAAAGATGATGAGATAAAAATCTAAGTAAGTCCGTGTGTTCTATGAGTGTTCAGTGAAAATAGTTTGTGAATGCAAGGTGCAAGAATTTCCTAAGAAAATACTGGCAAGCAATAAATAATGTTCAAAAGCAAGAGTGTCATTTTGACTTTTCCTACCATACAGGTACAATAAATTCAACCACACAAAAGGATGGCCATTTGTTACCACACGTTGGGCCCCACAACCATACAATGGTTAGAATGCCACACTTTGTGCAGACTAACAAAAAAATAAGGTGCAAGAACTTCATAAGAAAAATTACTGGCAATCAATAATCAATATTCAAAATCAAGAGTGGTGTTTTGGCTTTTCCAACCATACATGTTCAATAAAATCAACCACTCAAATGGGCGGCCATGGGTTACCACACGTTGGGCCCCATAACCATACAACGGTCAGAATGCCACACTTTGTGCAGACTGACAAAAGGTAGGTGATCGGCCTACCGGGTAAGATTCTCCACCTTCAATACACCCAAACAAAACCGGTTGTCCACCTCGGCAACACACAGTCCACATGACTGAAAATTGCTAGCTCGGACCGGCATGACTAAGTAGTACTGACGTTTCTCTAAGTTGAGTTCATCTTCTGGAGGTGGCCTCCTGCCAGAAGACTCACTCTTGCTCTTCAAAACTAGCACTACTAGCCTACCCTTATTGAGTACTCAAAGTACTTCATCCTACTTGGGAGAAAACTGATAGAACATAACTATACTTGAAAATGGCAATCAAGGATTTCCAAAGTCTTTGTCAAAATCAGTTTTAGAAATAGTTTAGTGTTTGAATAAAATTTCTTGTTGATTTTCAAATAAATGGTTTGACAGAAACAAGAAAGGAAACAGTCCCAAATTGCCATTGCCGAATCAGTGTTCACAAACTTCGGGTTTAGCTTGCCATAATAACATATTGCAACATACAAGTTTCATGCAAGAGCTTACCTGATCCTTTGCTTAAGATAAATTAAAGACCTCCAAAAGCTGACCTAACCCTTTCTGGGGTAAACATAAGCCATAATTAATCTCAAGCCTCAATTCACTTTCACAAATAAACCTCACTCAACTTACTACAGTCATGACCCTAATGTCCCAAGCTTTAAGGCTAAACAATAAATAAAAGGGGTTTGTAAAATAAATCTAGCTTGATATTAAAATAACTAAGCTTTATGGAATAGCTACTAATAAGTTGAAGGTTTAAATCTTACGTTAAATATTTTAGGGTTTAGTTGATGAAGGGTCCTAGGTCGTAGATGATATTATTTAAAATAATGATTTATAATAACTAATGGTTAGAAAATAATTGGTAAATAAAATTATTAATAAGTAGATTTTATTATGTTTTGATTAAAAGATAATAAATAAATTTTATTAGTATTTATGAATATATGACCTTCAAAATTAACATAACCTATTATGATTATTTATATAAAGGGCTTGATTAAATGATATTATTATTGTATATAATATCTATATATTTTATTTCTTTAACAAAGGCTATCATTTATTTGACTAAAATATCACTATGTAATATAAGAATCCAAGTCCATATTTTCCTAGGGTTTTCAAAATTACTAGAAGAAATTATTGCATTAATCATTTTATTGAAGAAATGAAATTAGCTTAGGGACAACTAGGTCACGATCATATTCCATTGCTAACCACAATCATGAACATATAATCCACTCCAATTCATCAAATCATCAAAAACATGAATAAAGGCATAGATCTAAATTTACCAAGACATGATCCAACCTCTACCAACATATACATATTTAAGGCTTTAACAATCATACATGAACATAAACCCTATTCACCAAAGGAGACATAATCTCTAACATGCTTGATCACATATACCACTCACGACATGGATACATGCATTAAACCCTAAAAATGCATTACAATCAACCAAGACAACCTACTCATGCATAAATCCCATCTCCATCATATACACACATTTATTCATGCTTCAATCTCAACTCATCACAACAACACTTGCTCAAGCCCCAATCATAATCCATCTCCTTCCAATGTCAACCTAGAGACATGAATCTAGAATTTAAAGAGAGGGTTGAAGAGGCTTACTTGATTGATAAGTACCTAGGAGTAGATTCAAATGGATCCTAACTCTTAGGAGACTAGATCCGCCCAAGAGAGATGAAGAAAACATGGCCATGGTTGAAGTCACCTTTCGGCCAAGAGAGAGAGAGAGAGAGAGAGAGAGAGAGAGAGAGAGAAAGAGTCCATTAGTATGATTATACACATATATATTCAGTAGAGGTTGAGAATGAGTGAAGATGAAGTTGATTGAACATGCTTAACTTGAAGGTGTTCTTGAGCCTTCACAAAAATACAGGTTTTCGATCCAAAAGAGAGAGTTGGATTTCGGAGTTTGATGTTAAAAGTGGTAGGAATGGACTCACGGAAGTGAGTAGGTACAATCTAGAATTTTTTGGAAGGAGATTGAAGTGATTTTGATGGCCTTAGGCGAGAGAAGGTTAGTAGGTGTTCTTGAAGGTTGAATAGAATGGAGAAAATTTGATTGAAGCTGCCAAAATTCTATGGGATTAGGGTGGCCAAATTGTTTGAGAGGTTTTGGTAATTGATTTTTCTGGTTTGATAGGGAAAGGAAGGCTGGTTGTTTGAAATCCAAAAAGAATATTTTAGGAGATCAATTTTGGAAACAAAATATGGTAGGAAGATCTTGGTCAATGGAGAGCTTTTGGAAGCTCTATTGGCAGGCTGTTTTGTTTAGAATTTTTGCTGGATGAAAGGTGTTTGAAGAAGCTTAATGGTGGCTAAAAATTTGGAGTACAATGGTGAAGAGATTTCAGGTTATTTGAGGGATGATTTTTGGTAGTTTACTAAATATGTTTGCTGGAATTTTGGTCTTCAATCAAATGCTTTATTGGAATAATTGGTGGGGATATTTTTGGGGCAGCCATGGACTATTTTTTTAGCAGAATTTTGGAGAATATTTTGGAGCTCAGTTCATGGCTGTTTATGGGTAGTTTGTACAGAAAAATGGTGGAGGTTCCGGAGAAGGCTGAAAGAGCAACAAAGCTGGAAAATTCTGTTCAGGATTTTCGCAAGCTGGCTGGAATTTCTGGGGAGGTTTTGCTGCCATTGTTCAGTTAGCTTGTAGAGGATTTGGAGGGGTATTCAGAGGTCTTTCAAGGCTGGAAACACGTGGCTAAGATGCTAGGTGAAAACTCGAAGAAAACAGCTTAGTTTTGGCGCACCAAAGATGCGAATTTGCCCATAAAATTTTCTGGTTTGCACAGCATTTGGGAGTGAAAGATGGCTGAAAATTTCGACATTTGGAATGCACAAGAAGTTGGAAAAATTCCAGATTACTTCATGAAGAAAATGAATATTGCTAGGGTGGAGTTTTGAAGGTTCAACCATGGAGATTAATTCTCTTGAGAACCTTCTCCAACTCCTACCCATTTTCGGTCTATAAGATGTCTTACACTTAGATATTTTTAACCTTTAAAGCCACAGCACTTTGCTGGAATTTTTTTAGAATAAGATTGACTTGAATAAATTGAACAACTTAATGAGTTGAGATGTAAGAAAAACTAAGGATCAAGAAGGGTGTGACCCTTAGAAATTTTTGTAGGGCACAAGAGTAGGATTAGGATACTCCTATCATGTCTCTCTTAGGATAACCCTGTACTCTTCCCTAAAGCATACAAGGCCGAAAATATCCTCCCTAAACAAAAATAAAATTCAATCATGCAAAAACTCAAATGATGGAATTCGAACCCAAGACCTCAAGAATTAATTCCAAAGCTCTAACCACTGCACCACAACAACTCTTGTTCTTATTTTCTCTCTAAAATATTTTCCTATTTAATCCTCAAGCTATCTCCCTATTTTCACCTCAAGCAAAAATTACTATATTGCTCTTCTTACTCAACAACCATAAATAAGCCACCTAGGCCACAAACCACAAATCCAAAGCACATAAAATCATATAAAAATATATTGAAGCATGCAATGAAATATGATATGCATCCCAACCCCCTTACACTAAGGTTGGTTTCAACTGGGGATTCACATCCTCCCCTCTTTAGAAGAATTTCGTCCCGAAATTCAAGCATACCTCTATTTCAGTTCGGGATACTTCCGTTTAACCCATTCTTCTGATTCTCATGTGGCATCCTACGTGCCTTCATTCTCCGGCTGAACCTTGACCATCGGTATTTGCTTGTTTCGAAGACTCTTGATACTACAGTCCAATTTTTGCACGGGTTTCTTCCCGTAGCTCAGATCGAGTTGCAACACCAACGGCTCGTTGTTAAAACATGACTGGGATCGGCATTATATTTCTTCAGTTGTGACATATGAAACACATCATGAATTCCTGTCATCCCATCTGGCAAGTCCAATCGATATTCTACTGGTTCATTCCTTTCCTTTATCGGGAACGACCCCAAATACCTCGGATTCAACTTTCCACCCTTCTATTGCTTCAGGATTCCCTGGCGTCAATCTCAGAAATACACAGTCCCCGACTGGAATCTCCAATTCTTTCCACCAGTTGTCCGCATAACTCTTCTGTCGGCTCTGAGCCGCCTTTAACCTTTCCCTGATCAATTTGACTTTATCCAACATCTCCTGGACACAGACTTCTCCGATTCTGCTTACGTGACCATCTTCTAACCAACTCCAGTACAACGGTACATGACACTTGCGTCCATAAAATGCCTCATACGGTGCCATACCAATTGAAGCATGGTAGTTGTTGTTATACGACAGTTCTGCATACGATACGCATTCTATCCACTTATCCCCGAAATTCAAACCATAAACTCTCAGCATATCTTCCAATATCTGTATGACCCTTTCTTATTGCCCATCGGTCTATGCATGCGCCGTCGTACTGAATTTCAGACTCGACCCTATTTCTTCCTGAAACTTTCCCCAAAATTGAGATTTATACCTCGAGTCTCGGTCAGACACGATACTTGATGGCACTCCGTGCAGTCGGACTATTTCTTGAATATAAGTCTGAGCCAGCTTCTCCAAAGAGTTTCTTACATTTACTGGTATGAAATGAGCCGACTTAGTCAGTCAATTCACCACTACCCATATGGCGTCCTTCTGGGTCTTTGACATGGGAAGTCCGGTGACAAAATCCATGGTCGCCTCCTCCCACTTCTATTCCGGTACTGGCAATGGTTACAATAGTCCTGCTGACTTCTTGTGATCCGCTTTGACTTTCTGGCAGGTGAGACAGGTCGAGACATACTTGACCACATCCTGCTTCAGTCCAGGCCACCAATAGGCTCTCTTCAGATCCTGGTACATCTTGACTTCCCCCGGATGAATGGTGTACTTGCTCTTATGCGCTTCTTCCAAAATTCTATCCTCCAATTGCAGCTCTCCAAGTACACACAACCAATCCCTGAAATGCATGACTCCTGCCTCGTCTTGACGGAATTCACTGCCTGGCCGCTTGAGCTCATTGTCCACGAAAAGCTAAAATTCAACGTTGCTTTGTTGAGCTTCCACAATTCCCCGTCTTAAATCTGGTACCAACTTCAGGTTGCTAACAACAATCCTCTTCTCTTGCACGTCCACCCTTCTGTCCAACACATCCTGAACCACTTGAATTTCCTGCACTCTTGGTCTGGCCATTCCAACATTTCTGCTCAGGGCGTCAGCTACAACATTGGCCTTCTCGGGATGATATTTGATTGGACAACAATACTTTTTCAGGAATTCCATCCATCTTCGTTAGGACAACAATACTTTTTTTAGGAGATCAATTTTGGAAACAAAATATGGTAGGGAGATCTTGGTCAATAGAGAGCTTTTTGAAGCTCTAATGGACAGCTATTTTGTTCAGAGTTTTTGCTGGATGAAAGGTGTTTGAAGAAGCTTAATGATGGCCAAAAATTTGGAGTACAATAGTGAAGAGATTTCGGGTTATTTGAGGGATGATTTTTAGTAGTTTATTAAATATGTTTGCTGGAATTTTGGTCTTGAGTCAAAGGCTTGATTGGTGTAATTTGTGGAGATATTTTAGGGGCAGCCATAGACTATTTTTTGAGTAGAATTCTGGAGAAGATGATGGAGCTCAGTTGATGGCTGTTCAAGGGAAGTTTGTACAGAAAAATGGTGGAGGTTTCGGAGAAGGCTGAAAGAGAAACAAAGCTGGAAAATTCTGTTCAGGATTTTCGCAAGCTAGCTGGAATTTTTGGGCAGATTTTGCTGCCATTGTTCAGTCAATTTGTAGAGGATTTCATGGGGTATTCAGAGGTCTTTCAAGGCTGGAAAAATGTGGCAAAGATGCTGGGTGATAACTGGAATAAAATAGCTTGTTTTAGGCGCACCAAAGCTCTGAATTTGCCCAAAAAATTTTCTGGTTTGCACAGCATTTGTGCAGTCTGATTTTGGCCATAAAATTTTAGACTTTAAGCTGGACAAGAGGGCTATTTTTCTGGCAGCGTTTGGGAGGGAATGATGGCTGAAAATTTTGACACTTTGAATGCACAAGAAGGTGGAAAAATTCCAGATTACTTCATGAAGAAAATGAACATAGCTAGGGTGGAGTTTTGAAGGTTCAACCAAGGAGATTAATTCTCTTGGGAACCTTCCCCAACTCCTACCCATTTTCGGTCTATAAGATGTCTTACACTTAGATATTTTGAACCTTTAAAGCCACAGCACTTTGCTGGAATTTTTTTAGAATAAGATTGACTTGAATAAATTGAACAACTTAATGAGTTGAGATGTAAGAAAAACTAAGGATCAAGAAGGGTGTGACCCTTAGAAATTTTTGTAGGGCACAAGAGTAGGATTAGGATACTCCTATCATGTCTCTCTTAGGATAACCCTGTACTCTTCCCTAAAGCATACAAGGCCGAAAATATCCTCCCTAAACAAAATTAAAATTCAATCATGCAAAAACTCAAATGATGGAATTCGAACCTACGACCACAAGAATTAATTCCAAAGCTCTAACCACTATACCACAACTACTGTTGTTCTTATTTTCTCTTCAAAATATTTTTTCTATTTAATTCTCAAGCTATCTCCCTATTTTCACCTCAAGCAAAAATTACTATATTACCCTTCTTACTCAACAAACACAAATAAGCCACCTAGGGCACAAACCACAAATCCAAAGCACATAAAATCATATAAAAATATATTGAAGCATGCAATAAAATATGATATGAATCCCAACCCCCTTACACTAAGGTTGGTTTCAACTGGGGATTCACATCCTCCCATCCTTAGAAGAATTTCGTCCCGAAATTCAAGCATAGCTCTATTTCAGTTCGGGATACTTCCGTTTAACACACTCTTCTGATTCCCATGTGGCATCCTGTGTGCCATGATGCTCCCACTGAACCTTGACCATCGGTATCTGCTTGTTCCGAAGACTCTTGATACTGCGGTCCAATATTCGCACGGGCTTCTCCACATAGCTCAGATCGGCTTCTCCACATAGCTCAGATCGGGTTGCAACACCAACGGCTTATTGTTCAAAACATGATTGGGATCGGTATTGTACTTCTTTCGTTTTGTCACATTAAACACATCATGAATTTCTATCAACCCATCTGGCCAGTCCAATCAGTATGCTACCGGTCCAATCCTTTCCTTTATCGGGAACGGCCCCAAATACCTTGGATTCAACTTTCCACCCTTCAGATGCTTCAAGATTCCTCTATTCGGCATCAATCTCAAAAATACAATGTCCCTGACTTGAAACTTGAAAAAAATTCTGGTTTTTTATCCAAATGTGAAACTTTAATTTCAGTGTTTGATGTTAAAAATTGCAGGAATGGATTAACGAGAATGAGTAGGTATAATCTAGAGTTTTTTGGTGAAGATTGAAGTGGTTTTGAATGGCCTTAGGCTTGAGAATGGTAGTAGGTGTTCCTGGTGTTCTTGGAGGTTTTAAGAGAATAGGGAGATTGGATGAAGGCTAGCCGAAATTCTGCTGGAGATTTTTTATAATTGGATTTTCAGATTTGGGAGGAAAAGGAAAGTTGGTTGTTTGAAATTCAAAAAGAATAATTTAGGGAATATTTTGTGGTAGCAAATATGGTAAGTAGATCTTTGTCGTTGGAGGTTCTTTGGAAGCTTCAATGGCCGACTGAATTGCTTCAATTTCTGCTGAGATGAATGCTATTCGAATGAGCTTAAGTGCGGCTGAAATATGGTGTGCAATGGTGGAGGAATTTTCTGGTTGTTGGAGGCGTAATCTATGGTAGTTTGCTGAATATTTTGCTGGAATTTTGGACTTCAATTAATGGCTTGATTGGAGGGATTGATGGAGAGATTTTAGGAGCAGCCATAGAGCTCCTTTTCATGTAGAACACTGGAGAAGATGATGAAGCTCAGTTCATGGCTATTCAAGGTGAGTTTGTATAGAAAAATGGAGGAAGTTTCGGACAAGGGTGAAGAAGGAACAAAGCTGGAAATTCTGATTAGCTTTTCACAAGCTTGCTGGAAATTTCTGGGTAGATTTCTCTGCCATGGTTCATTCTATTTGCTACAGGTTTGAAGGGATATTAGGAGGTCTTCTTAGGCTGGTTTCCAGCCTTCTTTATGGGGGAAGGATAAGGTTGAATTGCTGGAAGAAACAACTTGATTTTTGGCTCACCAAGCGGCGAAATTGTCCAGGAAATTTTCCTGGTTTGCACAACTTTTGTGCAGCTCGGTTTTGGCTAGAATTTTCAGTCCTTAAACTAAGTGAAATGGTCATTTTTCTAGCAGTATTTGAGAGAGAAAGATAGCTGAAAATTTCAGCAATTGGACTGATCAAGAAGCTGGAAAAATTTCCAGTTTACTACATGAAGTAGATGAACACACATAGGTTGGAGTTTGAAGGTTCAACCATGGAGATTAATTCTCTTGGGAACCTTCCACAACTCCTCCCCATTTTTTGGTCAAGAAGATACCTCACATAGACATTTTCAAAACCTCAATATCACAGAACCTTGTTGGAATTTTCTGGAAACAAAGTTGGCTTAGATAAATTGAACAACCTAATGGATTAAGAAGTAAGGAAAGCTAGAGATCAAGAAGGGTATGAATCCCTTAGAAATTTTTGTAGGGCACAAGAGTAGGATTAGGACATTCCTATCATGTCTCCCCTAGGACAACACTCCTACTCTTCCAAAGGCATGCAACGGCCGAAATATAGCCTTCCTAATCAAAAATAAAATTTAATCATGCTAAAATTCCAATGATGGAATTCGAACTCAAGACCTCAAGGATTTATTCCAAAGCTCTAACCACTAAACCACAACAACTTTTGTTCTTATTTTCTCTTCCAAATATTTTTTCTATTTAATCCTCAAGCTATCTCCCTATTTCCTCATCAAGCAAAATTACCATTTTGCCATTCTTACCCAATAAACACAAATAAGCCATCTAGACTACATATCACGTATCTAAAGCACATAAAATCATATAAAAATATATTTATGCATGAGAGAAAATAAGATATGCATCTCGACCCCCTTACTCTAGGGTTGGTTTTAGCTGAGGTTTCACATCCTCCCCTCCTTAGGAGAATTTCGTCCTGAAATTTAGGCATACCTCTATTTCAGATCGGGATACTTCCGCTTTACCCACTCTTCTGATTCCTATGTGGCATCTCACGTGCCATGATGCTCCCACTGAACGTTTACCATCAGTATCTGCTTGTTTCGGAGATTCTTGATACTGTAGTCCAATATGTGCACGGGTTTCTCCACATAGCTCAAATTGGGTTGCAACCCCAACGGCATTGTACTTCTTCAGCTGTGACACATAAAATACATCATGAATTCCCGTCAACCAATCTGGCAAGTCCAATCGATATACTACTGGTCCAATCCTTTCCTTTATCGAGAACGGTCCCAAATACCTTGGATTCAGCTTTCCACCCTTTAGATGCTTCAAGATTCCCCTATTCGGCATCAATCTCAAAAATACATTGTCTCCTACTTGAAACTCCAATTCTCTCCGCCTATTGTCTGCATAGCTCTTTTGTCAGCTCTGAGCTACCTTCAACCTTTACTTGATTAACTTTACTTTGTCTAACATTTCCTGGACACAGACTTCTCCAGTTTTGCTTACGTGACCATTTGCTGACCAACTCCAGTATAGCGGTACCTGACACTTGCGTCCATACAGGGCCTCATACTGAGCCATCCCAATTGAAGTTTGATAACTATTATTATATGACAGCTCTGCAAACAGCACATATTCGATCCCCTTATCCCCGAAATCTAGAACACAGGCTCTCAGCATATCTTCCAATTTCTGTATAACTCTTTCTGACTGTCCATCGGTCTGTGGATGCATCGTCGTACTGAACTTCAAACTCGACCCCATCGATTCTTGAAACTTGCCCCAAAAATGAGACGTAAACCTCGGGTCTCGGTCAGACACAATACTTGAAGGTACTCCATGCAGACGTACTATTTTGCGCACATAGGTCTGAGCCAACTTCTCCATGGAATCTCTTACATTCACTAGTATAAAATGTGCCGATTTGGTCAGTCGATCCACTACTACCCATATGGCGTCTTTCTGGGTCTTTGACATCGGAAGACCGGTGACAAAATCCATAGTCACCTCCTCCCACGTCTATTCCGGTACTGGCAATGGTTGCAACAGTTCCGCTGACTTCTTGTGCTCTGCTTTGACTTTCTGATAGGTGAGACATGTCGAGACATATTTAACCACATCCCGCTTCATTCCAGGCCACCAATAGGCCCTCTTCAGATCCTAGTACATTTTGACTTCCCCCGGATGAATGGCGTACTTGCTCTTGTGCGCCTCTTCCAAAATTTTGTCCTTCAATTGATGCTCTCCGGGTACACACAACCGATCCCTGAAAATACAATACTCCCACCTCGCCTTGCCGAAATTCACCATCTTGCCATTTAAGCTCCTTGTTGTGAAACCCCAGTCAAAACCAACCTTAGAGTAAGGGGGTTGGGATGCATATCATATTTTATTGCATGTTTAAATATATTTTTATATGATTTTATGTGTATTGAATTTGTGTTTTATAGTCTATAGGGCTTGATTATGATTATTGAGTGAGAAGAGCAAAATGGTAATTTTTACTTGAGGTGGAAAAAGGGAGATAGCTTGAGGATTGAATAGGAAAATATTTTTAGGGGGAAAATAAGAATAAGAGTTATTGTGGTTTAGTAGTTAGAGCCTTAGAATTAATTCTTAAGGTCTTGGGTTCAAATTCTATCATAGGAGCTTTAGCTTGGTTAAATTTTATTTTTACTTGGGAAGTATCATTTTCGACCTTAGTGGTGGTTGGAGTAGGGTGGCGATGTTGTCCTATGAGAGACATGATAGGAGTCTTCAAATCCTACTTTTTTTCTCTACACAAAATTCCTAAAGGGAATTCATTTCCTCTTGATCCTTAATTTTTCCTATTTCTCAATTCATTAGTTTGTTCATTTTGTTCAAGCCAATTTTATTCTAGAAAAAAATCCAGCAATGTGCTGTGGCTTTGAAGGTTCGAAATCTCTTAGTAAAGGACATCATATGGACCGAAACAACGGAAGAGGGGGAAAGATTTCAAGTGAATTAAATTCCTTAGTGAACATTCTAAAAATTCACTCTAGCTAGGTTCATTTCCTTTCCTGCATAGAACTGAAGTTTTTCCAGCTTTGTGTGCCTTCAAGGTGTCGAAATTCCTAACCATTATTCCCTCCCAAATGCTGCTAGAAAATGGCCCTTTTGATCAGCTTAGAATCTAGATTTTTCTGGCTATTTTCGGACTGCACAAAGGTGGTGCAAAACTAGAAAAATCCCTGGGCAAATCGCAGCTTTGGATGTCCGAAACCAAGCTGTTTTCTTCCATTTTTTGTTCAGCACCTTAGCCATGTTTTTCCTCCATGAAGAAGGCTGGAAACCAGCCTTGAAAGACCCTGAAATTCCCCTTCAAACTCCCTGTAAAGCATCTGGAAATGGGCAGCTGAAAACTGCCCAGAAAATTCCAGCAAGTAGCGAATCTGTGCAGTAGTTTTTCCAGCTTTGTTTCCTAATTCTCTCCTAGCCGAAAATCCATCCTTTTTCTGTACAAACCACCCTTAAACCTCCATTAACTGAACTCTATTATCCTTCCTAAGTTCTGCACGAAAAATCCAGTCATGGCTGCCTAAAAGATTTCAAAAAAAATTCTGCAATCATGCCTTGAGTTGGATATCAAAAATTCTAGCCACCATGATTTAGCAACCTTCCATAAAATATCCCTCAAACAACCAGACCTTCCCTTCACCATTATACTCCTTAATTTCAGCCACCTTTAGCCTCCTTCAACCCGCATTCATCTAGCCAAAACACTGCCCAACAATTCCGCCATGGCAGACTTCCAAAAGCTCTCCAATAATCAAAGATATTCTTGAATATTTAGTTTCCAAATTTTCTTCCTAAAAATATTCTTCAAGGATTTCAACAACTAGCCTTTCCTTTTCCCTTCCAAACCAGAGAATCATCTTCCTAAAACCACAACCAATTCGGCCAGCCCTAATGTGAAACCCCACCTAAAGCCAACCCTAGAGTAAGGGGGTCGGGATGCATATCATATTATTTTGCATGAATATATATGTTTTTGAATAATTTTATATGCTTTAGAATTGTGAATTATAGGTTAAAATGCTTAGTTATGCTTATTGAGTAGGATGGGTAAAATGGTAATTTTGCTTGAGGTCAAAATGGGAAGATGGCTTGAGGATTTCATAAGAAGAATATGTGGATGACAAAATAAGAACAAGAGTTATTGTGGTTAAGTGGTTAGAGCTTTGTGAATTAATTTCCAAGGTCATGAATTCAAATCCCATCATTTAAGCTTTTGTCATGATTATCTTAACTAAGTTTGAAATTTTGTTTTCTTGCATTCTATGAAAATAAGAATGTTGTCTTAGGGGAGACATGAAGAGAATGTCCTAATCTTATCCTCATGTCCTAAAAAGAATTCTAGAAGAATTCTTGTCCTTTTTATTACCTCTAGCTTGTCCTAACATCTTTATAATTTAAATCTATTAAATCTCTTCTTTTGAACTCCAAAATTCTGTGATATTCCTTCACCTTGAATTTTGAAAATCAGCTGTGGAGGATGGGGAGTTGGCCGAAAATAGGAGGGGAAATAGGAAGGGGTTCCAAGAGAAATCAAACACTATGAAAGAAACTTCAAAAATTCACCTTCATGTTGTTCATGTTTTAGTGAAGGGAAATCTGGAAAATTTTCCAGAATTTTTGCAGATCAACTCTTCGAAAATTCAACCAGTAAACCTCTTCATTTGCTGCCAAGAAAGTGGTCATTTCAGGTGGCTTGAAGGCTGGAAAATCTATGCAATTTTTGGACTGCATAAACTGTGCAAAACCAGAAAAAAAATTCTGGACATTTCGCAACTTTCAACCAAGGAAATGAAGCTGTTTTAGTCCATCTTCAAGCCAGCAAAACTCCTCTGTATTTCCCCAGAAAGATGGCTAGAAAACCACCTTTGAAAGACCTTCAAACCCCCTGAAGAACCAGCTGCAAATCGGGTTGAAGGAGTGCAAAAATTCTGCACAGAAATTCTGCACTAACCTTCGAAACATTGGACAGCTTGAAACCAGAATTTCCCAGCTTTGCTTCCTTCAAGCCTAGGCCGAAAACCACCCTTCAACTTCTGCAACAATGATCCTTGATTAGCCATGGACTGAACACCATTAACCCCACACTTACCTTGAACTCTTGGACTCCATAACCACACCTCAAAACACTCCTAAGATCACTCCATTCAAACTCTTTTTGAACTTCAAAAAAATTACAGCATTTTACTCCATTAAACCACTCTTGCATTAGGCTAACTAACCAGAATTTCCTCTGCCTTCATAGACTAAATTTCGGTCAGCTCTATAGCCTGCACAAGCTCCATTCATTCCATCGAAATCACCTTGTTCAGCCGGCACCATTGAAGAGTGAAGAAACCTTCATTGATCAAACATCATAGCTAACCACCTACCTTAACCAACTCCACAACTTTCTCCATTTGAAATTCAAATAAAATCTGATCATTCTCTCTCCCTCTTGCTGAAAACCAAAACTCCCATTCACCGTAGACCATTCGGCCAGCACCTTACCAGATTTCAAGCAGCAATCCTCTCAAACTCTCTCCATTTTCACCAAGAACACCAAGAACACCAAGAACACACACTAAACTTCTTCAAGCCTAACCCTACTCTAAACACCTGCAATCACTCTCAAATACTCCAGATCACTTCTACTTAATCCCTAGACTTCATTTCTGGGATTTATAACACAAAACCTCGCAAACAAGAATTTTCAAACGAATCAAAATTAGCCTTTTCCCTTGAAGGTCTCAAGAACATCAACAAGGTAAATCAAGAACAACCTTCTTGTTCATCCTTTTTCCATTCAATTCTTAATATACCCTTCTAATGCTCTCTCTCTCTCTCTCTCTCTCTCTTCCTCTACCGAAATGGTTGATCCACCATCAACCATAGCTGTTTTTTTTCCGGTGGATCACTCAAAGCTCTCTATCGCGCGTGGACCTTCTTTTGTCTTCACCAAAGCAATCGATAATCAAGTATCCATTCTTAAATCCTTTCTTTTTAAATTCTGAAATCATGTCTCCTAGGTGTTGATAGGGAGATAGAGTATGAACGGAGATTGAGGATATGCATGTGGATTAAAGGGATGGAGTTAAGACATGATGACGGTTGTATATGGATAAGTTGTATGTGTTTTCTTTTTGAATCATTGTATGTTCTTCGTGCTTAATGAATTTTATGGATGTTTGAAGCATGTTAAAGATCATGACACCAAAGGTGATTAGGCTCTTATGTTTCTATTTTCCATTGAAGCCATTTATGATGATTATGCCTAGAAGGAAGTTAGCCTTGTGATAGTATGTGTGAAGTCAAGCATGTGCATGAATGGATTGGTTTATTATTTGATGTTGGAGAATGTGTTTATGAATATTTTCTAGTAATAGGAAAATCATGGTGAAAGAGTATTTCCTTGTTAAGTCTAGGTTATTTTTATTAACAAAATTTTATAGAATTACTACTATATTTTCCTCTATAAATTTCGAAACTCTAGGAGATTTGGAGTGGTTTATTAATTAAAAAAATTAATCTTGTCTTTACCAAATAAATGAGATCTTTTGTTAAAAATAATATATATATATATATATATATAGTAATAAATCTTTTATAATAAATAAAATATTAGAATTAATTGATAACCTTGTAGACCTTAGTTCAAACTTTTACCTATATTCCTAAATATTGTTTATATTAAAATCTATTTGTTATGTATTAATTAAAATTTAAAATAATTCATTTATTATTAGTTTTATTTATTACTAAATATTTTTTATCTATTAAAAAATTTAATTAAAAATCATTTGTAATTTTTTATTTACTTATAATAAAGCTATTTTTAATTTACGATTTGTTAATATTTGTTAGACTTAATATTATTTAAAATTCAAACCTTCTTTTATTTATTAATAATAGCACACAAGAATTATTAATTGAGTCTATAATTTATTAGCAATTATTTTAGAACCCCAAGTTATTTTGACATATCAAACTAGACTTATTTTATAAAATTCTTTTCTTTAGCTAGCCTTAAAGTTTAGAACATTAGGGTCGTGATGGTAATGGGTTGAACTAGGATTATTTTGTGTAAGTGAGTTTAGCTTGAATGTAACCTTATGTTTTGTGTTTACCCCAGGCGGGGTTAGGACAGCCTTGGAAGACTTTTGAGTTTGAGCAAGCAAAGAATCAGGTAAGCTCCTGCATGGAATTTTGTGAAGACCAAAATTACTGTGGCAAGCCAAATGCGATGTGTATGGACATTTATTTTGTGAAGGCAAATAAGGACTATTTTTCCTTTTTATTCCAGACAAACAAATCATTTGAAAATTAAACAAGCAGTTTTACGTAAAATGCTAAACTTTTCCTAAAACTCAACTTTGACGAGACTTTTAGAAATCCTTAATTGCTATTTCCAAATAAAGCAGATTATGATCAATTTTCTCTCAAGTGGGACAATCAACGTTGAGTACTCAGTAAGGGTAGACCACCAGGACTAGTCTTTGAAGGGTTAGGGTAAGTCTCTCAGTAGGTGGCCACCTTTTGGGGGGTGAGTCCTTCCTGGATAGGATGCCAGTCCGGTAGGTCCTGCCGGTCCGAGCTAGCAAGTTTCAATCATGTGGGTTGTGTGTTCCGGAGTGGACAACCGGTAAGTTTGGGTGTAGAGATGGAGGAGTATCTCACCCGGTAGGCCGTACACCTACCTCTATCAGCTTGCACAAAGTGTGGCATTCTGACCGTTATTTAGTCATGGGACCCAACATGTGATAACCCATGGCTACCCATTTAAGTGGTTGCATTTATTGTGCACATGTATGGTTTGAAAAGCGAAACGCCACTCTTTATTTTCAACACTTATTTATTGCTTGCCATCACTTTTCCTTATGAAACTTTTAAAACTTGCATACATGAATTATTTTACCTGAAACACTCAAAGCACACACGGGCTTACAGAGATTTTTATCTCACCACCTTTTATGCCATGTTTTCAGGAAGATCATGTTGTGGAGGTCATTAGCTAGATTATTGCCTATGCTTTGAAGACTCATGTTATTTCCTTTATGTGATGTTTTGAGAGATTGTTGCAAACAATTTATTTTGGATTTGTTCTAGTATTCATCTTTTGGGTTGTAATAAGTTTAATTTTAAAGTCTTTATTTTATTTTATTCTATGTGACCTATTTATAAAGACCCCTTGTCCTCTGGACGGGGCGATATCCCCGGCTCTGATGGGCCTAGGTAGTGGGGGTGTTACACCTAATCCTCCAGAATTTCGGCAGCTGCAAATCAAAACCTCTCAATTCCCTTCAACCTTCAAGACATGGAAACACCTAATCAACGTTTGCTATATCTTTTTCGGCCAAGACATGGAAACTCTAAGGAAAAGAATCTTCAAGAAGAGAAACTAGGATTCACAAGAGATAGGATTCGAACTCGAGCCACAACGGAAAAATCACCATCCTCCCCGCTATTCCAAATTGATTCCAATACTAATTCTTCCTACAAGAAGTTCTTACCACCCCAATACTCATCCTTCCAAATCTTCGACCAAACCTCCCTTAACCAAATCTTTAACAACACACTATTTCACCTCAATTAATTCAAATGCAAGAGCAACGGAAAAATTCACATGCCTCCATGCAAATAAAATAATTCTAAGCTACCACATAAAATGCAAAATACTATGCAATGCATGCCTTTTCCCCATAGTCAAAGGTAGTTTTGGGCGGGGTATTACAACCCTGGTTGGGTGACTGCATCCGGGTCGTCTCAACTTCCGGTGCCACATGATCTGCTTCCAGAATTCTCTTGCCTGATGAAGCTACACAATGCTTGGGTGCCATTCTAAACAATACCTAAATGGTAGGTTTATGCATTCAATGATTAAATCATTTTAGTTGAGCATGCATTCATAGTCAGATACAAGTAAAAGGAAATCAGATGCAAGTTTTTGTCTAAAGAATTGCTCATAAATTTTCTCTCAAGTCTTTATTTGCATAAATCTGGAATTTAAACAGAAAACAGAAATAAAATCCCTTAACATAAAAGTTTACGAAAAATAATAAATAAACATCCTAATCAAAATAACTCTCAGCCCTCTAGTCTTCATCAGAATCCTCAAAATCAGCCTCATACAACCATCCCGCAGAGTTCTTAGAGAAATCTATCCCAGCCCCACTGGTAAACCCCTCCATTGGCTCCTTCCCAGGTGGCCCAGAACTCTCCTCGGGCTCAACTCGGCTGGGAGGAGGAACAAAAAAAGGACTAGGTGGAGACTCATAATCTATCTCCCCCGAGTCATCACTATCTGCTGATAAATCCATTATGGGATTAGGAGGGTGGGAAACATGCTCCACAACTATATCCTCATCTTTACTGTCAGAACTCAATACTATCACTGGGATTGGGGCTGGCTCATGGAACGGGAGCTTATCATCACTGCTATCTTCCAAAGGAATGACTGGCTGAGGAGCAGGCTGAGGTACTGGAAGGTCTTATGGGTAGATAGGGATAAGAGGATGCCATTGCTGCCATTTTCTCGCGGTTCTAGGCATTCTAACCATACTACAGCATAAACAAGATAGGTTAGATAAAAATTTGAACTTAAATGAGTAGAACATACACTATCAATAGTTGCCTAAACCTAGGCTCTGATACCACTTGTAACACCACACTGCCTAAGCCCAATAGGGCCAGGGATGTGGCTCTGTCCAAAGAATAAGGGGACTTTATAACTAGGTTACACAATCAAAATAAAATATTACTTCAAAATTTAAAACTTATTACAATCCAAAAATTCAAGACAAATCCAAAATAAAATTTGTTCACTCTCAACTCCCAAAGCATTACATAAATTAAATAACAGAATATCTTCCAAGGCATGCAACAACTAGCAACTCATCCCCATAGCAAGATCGACCTGAAATCATGGTAAAAAGGGTGATGAGATAAAAATCTCAATAAGTTCATGTGTGCTTTGGGTGTTTAGTGAAAACAGTTCATGAATGCAAGGCGTAAGAACTTCATAAGAAAAATACTGGCAAGCAATAAACAATATTCAAAATCAAGAGTGGCGTTTTGGCTTTTCCAACCATACATGAACAATAAAATCAACCACTCAAAAGGGCGGCTATGGGTTACTACACGTTGGGACCCATAACCATACAATGGTCAGAATGCCATACTTTGTGCAGACTGACAAAAAAGGTAGGTGATCGGCCTACCAGGTAAGATTCTCCTCCTTCTCTACACCTAAACAAAACTGGTTGTCCACTCCGGCAACACACAGTCCACATGACTAAAACCTACTAGCTCGGATCGTCATGACTAAGTAGTACTGATGTTTCTCTAAGTTGAGTTCATCTTCTAGAGGTGGCCTACTGCCAGAAGACTCACTCTTACTCTTCAAAACTACTACTACTAGCCTACCCTTATTGAGTACTCAACATAGTTCATCCCACTTGGGAGAAAACTGATAAAACATAGCATTACTTGAAAATGGCAATCAAGGGTTTCCAAAGTCTTTATCAAAAATTAGTTTTAGAAACAGTTTAGTGTTTGAATAAAACTGCTTGTTGTTTTTCAAATATTTGGTTTGACTGAAATAAGAAAGGAAACAATCCCTAGTTGCCTTTACCAAATCAGTGATCACAAACTTCGTGTTTAGCTTGCCATAATAACTTTTTACAACAAACAAGTTTTATGCTAGCTAGAGCTTACCTGATCCTTTGCTCAAGATAAAACAAAGATCTCCAAAAGCTGACCTAACCCCGTTTGGGATAAACATAAGCCATAATTAAACTCAAGCCCAAAATTTACTTTCATAAACAATCCTAGTTCAACTTACCACAATCATGACCCTAGTGTCTCAAGCTTTAATGCTAGATAATAAATAAAAGGTTTATAAGATAAATCTAGCTTGAGATTAAAATAACTAGGGTTTGTGAATTAGTTACTAATAAGTTGATGGTTTAAATCTTGCTATAAATAAATTAGGGTTTATTTGATGAAGGGTCCTAGGACCTATATGGAATTATTTAGAGTAATAATCTATTAATAATTAATTGTTAGAAAATAATTGGTAACTAAAATTAGTTGTAAGTAAATTTTAATAGGTTTTGATTAAAAGATAATAAATAAATTTTAATAGTATTTATGAATATAAGACTTACAAAATTAATATTTTACCTATTATGATTATTTATATAAAAGGCTTTATTTGATATTATTATTTTATATAATATCTATATATTTTATTTCTTTAATAAAAGCTATCATTTATTTGACTAAAATATCATTATTTTATATAAAAGTCCAAATCCACATTTTCCTAGGGTTTTCGAAATCACTAGAAGAAATTATAGTATTAATCATTTTATTGATGAAATAAAATTAGCTTAGGGACAACAAGGTCGTGATCATAATTCCTATTGCTAACCATAATCATGAACATATACTCTACACCAATCAACTAAACATCTAAATCATGAATAAGAACATAAATCCAAATTGTGAAGCCCCAGTCAAAACCAACCCTAGAGTAAGGGGGTGGGATGCATATCATATTTTATTGTATGTTTAAATATATTTTTATATGATTTTATGTGCTTTGGATTTGTGTTTTCTAGTCTAGAGGGCTTGGATATGATTATTGAGTAAGAAGGACAAAATGGTAATTTTTGCTTGAGGTGAAAAATAGGGAGATAGCTTGAGGATTAAACAGGAAAAATATTTTAGAGAGAAAATAAGAACAAGAGTTGTTGTGGTATAGTGGTTAGAGCATTGGAATTAATTCTTGAGGTCTTTAGTTCAAATTCCATCATTGGAGCTTTAGCATGATTAAATTTTATTTTTGCTTGGGAAGTGATATTTTCGGCCTCATGTGCTTTAGAATAGGGTAGAGGTGTTGTCCTAGGGGAGACATGATAGGAGTATCCTAATCCTATTCTTTTGCCCAACACAAAATTCCTAAGGGAATTCATTCCTCCTTTATCCTTAATTTTCCCTAATTCTCAATTCGTTAGATTGGTTAAATTTGTTCTAGCCAATTTTCATTCCAGAAATTTCAGTAAAGTGCTGTGACTTTGAAGGTTCAAAATGTCTTAGTGAAACACATCTTATGGACCAAAAATGTGGAAGAGATGGGGAAGGTTCCAAGAGAATTAATTCCCCTAATGAACCTTCTAAATTTCACTCTAGCTAGGTTCATTTTCCTTCATGTAATGAACTGAAAATTTCCCAGCTTCTTGTGCCTTCAAGGTGTCGAAATTCTTAGCCATTATTCCTTCCCAAATTCTGCCAGAAAATGCCCCTTTTGATCTGCTTGGAATCTTGAATTTTCTGGTTAATTTCGGGCTGCACAAATGCTGTGCAAAACCAGAAAAATTCCTGGTTAAAATCACAGCTTTGGTGGTCTTCAACCAAGCTGTTTTCTTCCAGTTTTCTCCCAACTCCTTAGCCACGTTTTCCTCCATAAAGAAGGCTGGAAACTAGTCTTCGAAGACCTCTAAATGCCCCTTCAAACTCTCTGCAATCTGACTGGAAAATGGCAGCAAAAGCTGCCTAAAAAAATTCCACCAATGGCGAAATTCTATGCAGGAATTTTCCAGCTTTATTTCCTAATCTAGCCCTAGCCAAAACTCCATCTTTCTTCTGCACAAACCACTCTTAAACAGCCATGAACTGAACTCCATTGTCTTCCCCGAGCTTCTGCATGAAAAACTAGTCATGGCAGCCCTAAAATATCTCCAACAAATTACTGCAATCATGCCTTGATTAGATACCAAAATTCTAGCAATCTGAATTTAGCAACCTTCCATAAAATGTCCCTTATACAACCAGGCCTTTCCTTCACCATTACACTCCTTCTTTTCAGCCACCATTAACCTTCTTCAACCAGCTTTCATCCCGCCAAATCACAGAGCAATCAGTTGGCCATAGCAGTTCCAAAAAGCTCTCCATTAATCAAAATATTCTTGCTATATTTTGTTTCCAAATTTGATTTCTAAAAATATTCTTTTAGGATTTCAACAACTAGCCTTTCCTTTTCCTTTCAAACCAGAAAAATCATCTACCTAAACTACACAAGCAATTCAACCACTGCACACACACATAATTTCAGCAGCTTCAAACCAAAATCCCTCCATTCTCTTCAACCTTCAAGCACACATAAAACACGAAGAACACCTATTCGCTTCTCTGGCCTAATACCTCTCCAAACCACTTCAATCTTCTTCGAAAAAATTCCAGAATTCATCTACTCAATGCCATGTGTCCATCCATACCATTTTTAACATCAAACTCCAAAATCCAACTTGCTCTTTTGGATCAAAAGTTAGAATTTTTGTGAAGGCTCAAGAACACCTTCAAGGTAGGTTTGTTTAATCTATTCGAAACTCCTTCAAGGTACTCATCAATCAAGTAAGTCTTTTCAACCCTCCTTTTAAATTCTAGGTTCATATCTCTAGGATTATATTGGTAGGAGATGGATTATGAATAGGATTTGAGCATGTATTGTTGTGATGAGTAGAGATTGAAGCATGAATAAATGTGTGTTTTTGATGGAGATGGGATTTATGCATGAGTTGATTATCTTGGTTGATTGTATGGTATTTTTAGGGTTTAATGCATGTCTCCATGTCATAGGTAGTATTTGTGATCAAGTATACTAGAGATTATGTCATCTATGATGAATAGAATTTATATTCATGTATGATTATTTAAGCCATGATCATGTTTATGCTAGTAGGGTTGGATCATGCCTTGATAAATTTAGATCTATGCTTTTATTCATGATTTAGATGAATTGATAAATTGAAGTGGAGTATATGTTCATGATTATAGTTAGCAAGTGGAATTATGATCATGACCTAGTTGTCCCTAAGCTAAATTTTATTTCTTCAATAAAATGTTTAATATTATGAACTTTGCTAGTAATTTCGAAAAAACCCTAGGAAGGGTAAATTTGGATTATTATATATATAATAAGGATATTTTAGTCAAAAAATAATAGCTTTACTAGAAAATAAAATATATATAGATATTTTATAAAATGATAATATCAAATAAAGCCTTTTATGAATATAATCATAATAAGTAAAAATATTAATTTTGTAAGTCTTATATTCATAAATATCACCTTTCAATTATTATCTTTTAATCAAAACCTATTAAAATTTATTTATTACCTTTCAACTAAGACCCATTAAAATTTATTTTAGTTAGCAATTATTTTCAAACAATTAAATATTAATAAATCATTATTTTTACCTAATACCACCTAGGACTCTTCATCAAATAGACTCTAAATTATTCTTAGCAAGAATTAAACCTTCAACTTATTAGTACATATTTCCCAAAACACTAATTATTTTAAATATCAAATTAGACTTAGCTTATAAACCTTTTTATTTATTATTTGGCCTTAAAGCTTGGGATACTAGGATCATGGTAGTAGTGAGTTGGGCTAGTTTTATTTGTAAAAGTGGATATTGGCTTGAGTTTGATTGTGGTTTATATTTACCCCAGGAGGGGTTAGGTTAGTTGTTAAGGACCTTTCTTTTATCTCTAGCTAATGATCAGGTAAGCTCCTGCATAAAACCTGTTTGATGCGAAATGTTTATACTGGCAAGCCAAATGTAGAGTGCATGGACACTCATTTCTGTAAAGGCAATTGAGGATTGATTCCCTCCTTATTTCAGTCAAACAATTATTTGAAAATCAATAAGCAGATTTACTCAAACTCAAAGCTCTTTCTAAAACTGATTTTGACAAAGACTTTTGAAACCCTTAATTGCCATTTTCAAGTGGAACTGTGTTTTGTTCATTTTTTCCAAGTGGGATAAGTTATGTTGAGTACTCAATAAGGGTGGACTGCTAGGACTAGTCTTTGAAGGGTTAGGGTAAGTCTCTCAGTAAGTGGCCACCTCTGAGAGGTGAGTCATTCCCGGATAAGATGTTAGACCAGTAAGTCGTACCGGTCCGAGCTAGTAGTTTATTTTTCAATCAAGTGACTATGTTTTTCCGGAATGGACACCCAATTGTTGTTTGGGTATAGAGAAGGAGGAGTATCTTGCTCGGTAGGCTGATCACCTACCTTTTGTCATTTTGCACAAAATGTCGGCATTCTGATTGGTTATGGGGCCCAACGTGTGGTAACCCATGATCATTCTTTTAAGTAGTTGATTTTATTGATTATGTATGGTTGGGAAAGCCAAAACACCACTCTTGTTTTTAACTAATGTTTATTGCTTGCCAGTATTTCTCTTATAAAGGTTTTATACTTTGCATTCACGAACTATTGAGATTTTTTTCTCATCACCCTTTTTACCATGATTTTAGGCTGATCCTGCTGTGGGGATGAGTAGCTAGACTTTGCCTGCCTTGGAAGATTTTTCTGATAATTGAATGTGTAATGCTTTGGGAAGTTGAGAGTGGATGATTTTTATTATGGATTTGATCTTTTTGAAATCTTGGATTTATTCTTAGGTTGTAATAAATTTTAAGTTAAAGTATTATTTTTATTCCACTATTTTATTTGTGTGACCTAGTTATAAAGACCCCTTGTCCTTTGGACGGGGCAACATCCCCAGCCCTGGCGGGCCTAGGTAGTTGGGTGTTACACAAATCTACCAACACATGATCCAAACTCCACTAACATAATCATAATCATGGCCTTAACAAGAATACATGAACATAAAATACTATTCACCAAATGTGACATAATCTCTAACATGCTTGATTATTCATACTACTCACGACATGAAGACATGCAACAAACCCTAAAAACGCCATACATTCAACCAAGACAAATCATCTCATGCATCAATCCCATCTCCATCATACAAACACATTCATTCTCATGCTTCAATCCCAACTCTATCACAAAACACATGATCAATCTCCAAATATATCCCATCCTCATCCAACTACATCCAAGAGACATGAATCTAGGATTTAAAGAGAAGATGGAAGAAGCTTACTTGAATGATGACTACCTTGAAGTCATTTCAAGAGAATCCTCTCGCTAGGAATGCTTGATCCATCCAAACAGAAGAAGAAAAATGGCCATGGTGGAAGTAACCATTCGGCCAAGAGAGAGAGAGAGAGAGAGAGAGAGAGAGAGAGAGAGAGAGAGAGAGAAAGAAAGAGAAAGAGAAAAAGTGAGTTTATTAGTATATACTCATCAAGGTTGAAGATGGAAGAAAATTGAGATGATTGTTCATGCTTACCTTGAATGTGTTCTTGAGCCTTCAAGAAAATTCTGGTTTTTTATCCAAAAGTGAGACTTTAATTTTAGTGTTTGATGTTAAAAATTACAGGAATGGATTCACGAGAATGAGTAGGTATAATCTGGAGTTTTTTGGACATGATTGAAGTAGTTTTGAATGGCCTTAGGCGTGAGAATAGTAGTATGTGTTCTTGGTGTTCTTAGAGGTTTGGAGAGAATAGAGAGATTGGATGAAGGCAGGCTGAAATTCTATGGGGAAAGGGTGGTCGACTAGTTTGGAGATTTTTGGTAATTGGATTTTTAGATTAGGGAGGAAAAGGAAAGCTAGTTGTTTGAAATTCAAAAAGAATAATTTAGGGAATATTTTGTTGTAGCAAATATGGTAAGTAGATTTTTGTTGTTGGAGGTTCTTTAGAAGCTTCAATGGCCGACTGAATTGCTAAAATTTCTACTGAGACAATTGCTGTTCGAATGAGCTTAAGGGTGGCCGAAATATGGTGTGCAATGGTGGAGGAATTTTCTGGTTGTTGGAGGGGTAATCTATGGTAGTTTGCTGAATATTTTGCTGGAATTTTGGACTTCAATTAATTGCTTGATTAGAGTGATTGATGGAGAGATTTTAGGAGCAGCCATGGAACTCTTTTTCGTGCAAAACATTAGAGAAGATGATGAAACTCAGTTCATGGCTGTTTAAGGTGAGTTTGTATAGAAAAATGGAGGAAGTTTCGGACAAGGGTGAAGGGGGAACAAAGCTGGAAATTCTGATTAGCTTTTCGCAAGCTTGCTGGAAATTTCTGGGCAGATTTTTTGGCCATAGTTCATCCGATTTGCTGCAGTTTTGAAGGGATATTGGGAGGTCTTCTATGGTTGGTTTCTGGCCTTCTTTGTGGAGGAAGGATAAGGTTAAATTGCTGGTTGAAAAGCTGGAAGAAACTGTTGGGGATATGCCCTATAGTCAATTTGTACTTATACTATTGTCATTATGTTTTATATAATAATATGAGGCTTTCCTTTCCATGAATAGTGAGTTTTGTTTTGTTGGTCATCAAGTACGTGACTTGATAGTAAAACCCTACAATGAATACAATGACTATTCTAAAACTGTCCCTGATCGATTATTATTATTGGAATAATAATAAATTAAGATTAGTATGTTTGTGACTTGATGGCTATGTTTTACTGGCC
Organism: Voacanga thouarsii; assembly: GCA_026120185.1. NCBI lineage: Eukaryota > Viridiplantae > Streptophyta > Magnoliopsida > Gentianales > Apocynaceae > Voacanga > Voacanga thouarsii. The sequence continues at coordinate 271,369 of JANUWF010001172.1, forward strand.
ATGGATATTTGTGATATCGAGTCAAGACATAAATAAATGTTAGAGAACATTGTATTGGACATGACCCACTGTGAGAGTACTTCATGGAATATGTCATAAGTACTTTCTAGCCATAATAATATTGAAAGTCCTTCGACCTAAATTAATCATAGTTTCCTACTTGATAATTTTTAAATTTTGACATTGTCTAAAGTTGTCTTGAACTAGATAATAAATTAAACTACTGTTGGATATAGAATAAATCAAGGAAAGGAATATGATTGATTGTGAAGGAATTTGTCCCTCTCAATTATGGGAGAGATATACATGGGCCCCTTGATAAGTTAGACTGTTAAAAATGCATGGCCGTGCTCAAATATATCAATCTAAGATATTGATATCATTTGTTTGAACAGTTTACTATGAAATCAAGAAATAATTGATTAAGCTTAATAAGGATGACATGCTCCGTGCCTTATGCTTAATCTGGATATTGTGTGACAAAAGGACTAAATATAAAATTATGGTCTGCTTCAAAGAGATCACCAATCTTCATTTAACCTGGATAGCTATAATATTTTGCTAGAAACCGCTTATAACTTGTGGGCCATTTAAATATGATTTAGACACACTGCCAGTGTTAAATGAACCTATAGGGTCACACAATAAGCGAACTTGTTAGGTTATTTTTCTGGTGACCAGATTCGATGAATCTGGAAATATGTCTAAGTTAATCGTACTTAGAAAATTTACCAGATACAATGAATCTGGAAATATGTCCACATTCGATGTATCTTGATGATGTCTAGATTATAAGAATCTGACTCGGTAAATTAATTAGTCAAATTACCGAGATAATGGCAAAATCTTATCATATCAGTTTTAATTTAATTTGAATTTAAATTAGAATATGATAAGATATTATTAGGGTTGGACTCTAAGAGGTTCGGGGGTTTTTAAGAAAACCCTAGCCGTCTTTTCAATAGTCCAATTTTCGGTTGAGAACATTCGTGCCATTCTCTACCAGAAAAAAAAAAAAAAAAAAACCTCTCAAACCCTAGGCGCTAGCACTCCCCGGGTATCGAGTGAGTTCGCGGTATGTATCCGATAAAGGACGTTCGCATGCTGCAATGTCTGGTGATTGTTTGGGTTGAACGTACAACAACGCAATCAGAATCGAAGGATTTCAGTTACAGCAACCAGAGGTAATTCTTAAACCTTAGATCTTCTTAATTGTTTACTTGGGTCCTCGGGAGGGATTCGTGGGTGTTTTTCGCGTTTAGGAGTCCACGAATCCTAACAGAAACAACTTGGTTTTTGGCACACCAAGCTGCAAAACTGTCCAGGAAATTTTCATGGTTTGCACAGCTTTTGTGCAGCTCGGTTTTGGCTGGAATTTTCAGTCCTCAAGCTAAGTGAAGTGGTCATTTTTCTGACAGCATTTGAGAGGGAAAGATGGCTGAAAATTTTGACAATTGGACTGATCAAGAAACTGGAAAATTTTCCAAATTACTACATGATGTAGATGAACACACATAGGTTGGAGTTTGAAGGTTCAACCATGGAGATTAATTCTCTTGGGAACCTTCTACAACTCCTCGCCATTATCGGTCAAGAAGATACCTCACATAGACATTTTCGAAACCTCAATATCACCGGAATTTTCTGGAAACAATGTTGGCTTAAGTAAATTGAACAACCTAATGGATTAAGAAGTAAGGAAAGCTAGAGATCAAGAAGGGTATGAATCCCTTAGAAATTTTTGTAGGGCATAAGAGTAGAATTAGGACATTCCTATCATGTCTCCCCTAGGACAGCACACCTACTCTTCCCTATAGCATGCAAGGGCCAAAATATTGCCTTCCTAAACAAAAATAAAATTTAATCATACTAAAACTCCAATGATGGAATTCGAACTCAAGGCCTCAAGGATTTATTCAAAAGCTCTAACCACTAAACTACAATAACTCTTGTTCTTATTTTCTCTCCTAAATATTTTTCCTATTTAATCCTCAAGCTATCTATCTATTTCCTCCTCAAGAAAAATTACCATTTTGCCCTTCTTACTCAATAAACACAAATAAGCCATCTAGACTACAAATCACATATCCAAAGCACATAAAATCATATAAAAAATATTTATGCATGCGAGAAAATATGATATGCATCCCGACCCCCTTACTCTAGGGTTGGTTTTAGCTGGGGTTTCACGCTACGAGACTTACTAAGAAATGTTATCTCACATAACTTATTAAGGTTAGATGCGGCCTAGGAGCTGTTTAAGTTATGTTATCCGAAACTATCAGATTTGGATAAAATCAATCTTTAGAAATCGGCAAATGGTTATTATGGATTTGATCCTCCATTGTAGAGTTTATAGCATAATAGAGCCTACAATTGTGTTTACAGTTATAGATCACTGAAAGTAGAAAACCCTGTGGGGTTAGATATTAAGATTGGTAAGATATGTAAATATGAGGCACCCAAGTTGGTTCTAATCACTTATGATGAGTCAGAAAAAGAGATAGGTATAACATGTTTAATCAAGTTTAATGGCAAGGCTATTGAAGGTAGTGTAATAACAAATTATGCAGTAACGGGTGACCCAAACTCTGCTGATAGTATAAAAAAATTAAGGTCATAAATCCTTGAATCAGATATACCGGAGTACTATTTTGTATACTCTAATTCTGGATCCTAGTTTCTGGGACCAATAGTGATAATGAATAGAGGACTTTATGCTCTTGAGCATCTAGTGTATATATAGTATGATCATAATAGTAGTAGCTAAGGATATATGCACTGCTATAATGTGATTGCATAAAGTTTGCATACTAGAAACCCCGTATTTAGGCTTGGCCCCGATTCAATTTGTCTAAGGTTGAACCGTGAACTGGAACCAGGGTCAACGGTTAAAAAACTGTTAACCCCGGTTCACGGTTCAAATCGTGAACTGTGGCCAACGGTCCGATTCAGGTTGGGATTTTCCCTAACCATCAACTGGCAATTTCAACCGTCGATTTTATTTTTTTTTAAAAGTTTTTAATTAACACATTTCAGCATATTACATTAACACATGTCAATGAAAAAAAAATTAAAATTTTAAAATTTTATAAAAATAAAAAGGAAGCCATTATGGTCGTGGGCCCACATGGCCGTTATGCCATTTTGGGCCCATGGCCATAATGGCCATTTTGAAGCTTTTGGCTATTGCATTTCTGGCAACGACGATCTTTTTTTTTTTTTTTAACTCCTCACTCTCCTTATAAATAAACATAAATCCATTGAATTTTTCACTTCTCACTTCTCAACTGTCAACTCCCTCAAGGTCTTTTTTTAATATATTTTTTGTTTGTAACTTTTTTTAACTTATTTTTTATACTTTTTTAAAAATGAAAATTTTCAAAAAAACTAAAAAACCACTAAACCAGAGGTTGGCCATCCAAAACTGTAACCGTCAACCGCCAAACCATGAAATTGTGAAACCAGGATTAAAGGTTTAAGGTTGGGGTTTACCATTTTGGCCAACCGTCAACTGGAAGTTCACCAACCGCCAACCGGAGGTTTGTCAACCATGGTCATGCCTACCTTTATTGTGGAAAATATCGAGAAGTGTAATTATACCATCACTAATGCATCATATTCCATTAGAACTTCACAGTTAAACATGTCTGCACAAGAAAAGTACTATGATGGGTGACCCCTGGGAAGTGACCTTAAATGTTGAAGGAGAAGACTTGGAGGAATTTATACAAAGAAATAAAAGGGAATTATAACCTTTTGACTCTAAAAGACTTAATGGACCCAATCGACAGAAGAAAAGAAATTTCCAAAAAGAGAGCTACGGAAGAAGGGCAAGTCATTTGTTGATTTAAGTATGAGAAGAAGAGGATAAAGCCATAAATTACCCTACCTAGATGATCTATAGGATGAGTGAATTCAAGAAGAAATTATTTAGGATCAAGATTGGGACTTGTAAGGGATAATCAAGGCTTAATCTCAGCTTCCAAATTAAGAGCAAATAAACTAACGACAAAACACAAGTGGTCTCCTTGGATAAAATGGATTTCAAAATAGTAACAAACAACAGTGATTGCAGAAGGTAAAGTCTTACAGATGGAAGAAGTCTAAGATGCTAATAAATCCAACTTCTCTACGTATTGCTTATCTTTTTGTTCAAGGTAAGGATCCAAGATAGAAAAGATCCCTAAGAAATGGGATTTAGCACTCCTTGAGAGAAAACAGATGAATAGGGATAAGAAGTGTCTAGAGTGTGTTGTATTGGTAAAAGATGTGGTTCTTAATAAAAATTTCATATACAAATGTCTATGATACATTACTTGTCATGGATTGGTTATTTCAATACCATGCCCTAATTGATTATAGAAATAAAGTGATAAAGCTTTGTGAACCAAGCAATGATGTATTAGAATTTTGAAGGGGAAAGAAAGTAAGAATGAAGGATTTCCTTTATATATAGAGTTAAGACTCAAAATTTGTTATAAGGGTTGCTCTAGAAATAGAAGTTGTAATTACTATTAATTCAGTACTAGTTTCAAAAGCAATTGCAAGAACTTCTATAGAATAGTGCCAGCCAAGGTGAAGGAATTTAAGAATAGCGGCAGGAATTATTAAAACAAGGGCGACCTAGTACACCTCCTTGTAGATCACTTGTGTTAATTGTAAAAAAGAAGAATGGAGTATTAAGGATGTACATAGATTATCATAGGTTAAATACAGTGATAGTGAAGAATAAATATCTTTTGCCTATGGTTAATGCATTATTTGTTCAATTTCAAGGAACGGGATGTTTTCTAAATTGGACTTAAGGTAAGGCTATTATTAGGTGTGGATTCAGAAGAGGATATTCCAGAAAGCCCTTTAAATACACAACATCGGCATATTGAGTAATTTTGGGTCACCAATGCCCCTTATACATTCATGGATTAGATGCACCGAGTGTTTCAACCATATTTAGATAACCTTATCATTGCCTTCTAGACGATATCTTACTGTATCCTATAAATTCTCAAGGACATAAAGTATACCTTCAAAAAATGTTGAAAAAAATTGCAGGAGGCTAAGGTTTGTGTAAAATTTACCAAATTTGAATTTTGGCTAATTAAAATAGCATTTCTGAAGCATGTAATATCTAAAGAACGAATCACTGTACATCTTGCAAAGGCTGAGGCAGTGATGAATTAGAATCTCCTTGAGACTCTAACAAAGGTACAAGGAAAGTTTTCTATGTAAAAGTGCAAAAGGAGTTTCCCAAAATTGAAGTGAATATAAGTTTTAGCATTTCCCTTGATAGATAAACTCTATGAGATAGACCTTTATTCCTTGTTTACTTTTTCTTTAACAATGGTGTGCTTAATGTTTTGATTGTAATTAGATATTATTTTGGAGATTATAATTTTGAGTTAATTGGAATTTTTGATCAATCTATTGTTATCTTTGGTTTTTGATTACTTGTTATCGTAGGTTATTGATGCGAGTTAGTGTAATTGACTTCGACAAAATGATGTTAGGAGTTTTATTCCATTTATTTCGTATTTGTTAAATCTTAATGGATTTGAATGATGAAGTTAAGATTGTAGAACTAAGTGATCAAAGATTAGTTGATTTCGCCGTGATAAAGGGTCATTAGCTAATTTCATGTTTGTAAGGAATTAAGATTCATGCATATTTTGGTTTGGATGGCTTGATTGACAGATCTGCTAATTGAATCAAAATATAGTGATGATCTTAATGCATGTTTTGGTTATGTTAGCTTGATTGACAAATCTGTTAATATGAATCAAAATATAGAGATTCCCTAGATTGACAAATGAAGTGGAATTTATCTTTATATTCCTTTATGATGCCAAGACGACAATTCATTGTGATGAATACTAATTGATTCAATCTTATGTTTTCAAGATAATTGTCTAAGTACATGAAATTGCATCCTTAAGTTATATTTATTTTTATCTTTATTCATTTTCCTTTTTAGTCTCTTCTTATTTTATGGGCTAAACAATAAAGATTTGGGTAAAGTAAGGTCGGAGTCTAAGTTCTCATGCATTCGATACTTGCTATTCCCTATACTATACGATGGGTTTACTTGGACGTATGTGTGGTCTTAGTAGTTGGCATTTTAATTGAAGCTTGATCGATTGTGTAATTTGCCGATAATATTTTCAACACTAAAAAACATGCATCATGAATCATTTTTCTTGAACCCACCAATCAAATTTCTTAGATTTAAATTTAAATACAAGTTAAAATCTTTTAACCAAGAATTAGAATTCTTATAGGATTTGGAAGAGGCATTCTATAATGCCTATAAAGAGTTTTGTATCTTCACACTCTTTCCACAGAACTTTTAGAGGATTTCATCAATTGGACGGCTTTCAGCATTAGACCTTAAATTCACAACTTGGCATAATTTGAGATTTTTTCTATTCTTGTCCCAGTAAGCTTCTTGTTTTTTTCCCCCCTTGTTTTATGTTTGTTGTTCTTCTAACCATTCTCGTGCTACACGCACTCCGTTTCTATGCAAGCCCCAAGCCATGCCAGCTGCCTTATGCTCACACACATGTATTTTGTCCCATTTTTTTTTTTTTTAAGCAAGCATGGCTGACTACGCGTTGTCTACACAATTTAGGAATATGCCCCCATGTATATGTATATGTTTTCCATGAAAAAGTTGCTTGTTTTGTTTCTTGTCGTTTTCTATTTTCTTGTTCACATGACCACACACCATCATATCTTATTTTTCATGCACAACATGGACACCACCGTATTGCATTGAAGTCATTCATAGGAATTTTTTTTTAAAACTTTTAAACTAACTCTTCCTAACTCCTTTTTTTTTTTTTTTTTGAAATAACTCTTTGTTTGTGTTTGACGCTTTTTTTTTTTTATAACAAAAATAAAACTAACCTTCTTTCCTTTTTTTTTGAAGGTGACTTTTTTTTTTAATCTCAATCTTTTTTTTTTATCTTTCTTTTTATTTTTTAAAACTGTTTGTCCTTTTTTTTTTTTTTTTCATAAACTCCATTTTTTTTTCTTTTGTTTACACACTACATTTTTTTCAACCTTTTTTTTTTCCCGTAAACTTAAAAAAACATTTTATTTTTTTGTGTTTTATTTTTTTTGTTTTTTGGTGAAACTAACGTTTTTTTTTTTTTTGGACTCTTTTTAAACCAGGTCCAATTATGATGTACTTTTCAAATTTGTGATTTTCTCTGAGCCAACAACTGTTAGTCATTCACAACAACAAAAATGATCCAACAAAAGATGGAATGACGTTGATGGTTTATGAGGCAAAGTTCGATAAATATGCGGGGCCCCTACCAAAGGCAACACTCTAACAACTTGTGAAGGAATGGTCAACGGAAGTCAACTTCAAAGGCAATCATTCCCTAAAGGCGTGGATTCTTCTTTCCTCAAATCATCAACCTCAAGCTCATCCCAGTGTGTTACCTTTACTTGTACGTCGGATGATTCAAAAGGAGACTTAATGGACATCACCACGCAACTTCTCAGGCGTGTTTCTCTTTAGGGAGAGATATTGGGAATGGGCACACGATGTTTCAAGTCATTGCGAGGGACACTTAAGATCTGTAAAGATCTATGAGGTTGTCTACGCATCACTTTTTACGTATGATTGCAACCCCAATGTTCTCAAAGCCTTTTGCGAAGCTTGGTTTCCTCTCATCAACACGCTCTTAACATCAACTGGCAAGGTGTCCATTTCACTCTGGGACTTGCACGAACTTGGAGGCTTACCAATACTTGGAACTCACTACAACCAAGTTGTTCCTCATACTGCAGAACTCAGCAGTGTGGACCATGATGGCAAGCGATTCCTTCCAAGGAGTTGCGAACATCTCCTCCATGCATACCATTAGATCAAAAAAGACCACAACTTTGGTGTCTCCATCAATAAGTGGCTCGACTTCTGGTTCAAAAGAGCAACAAAGTATACTGCCTCCTCCAAGGAAAGAAAGGAGATCACGCCCTAAGTTTACTGACAATCTATGTGGAGTTATCTCACCTCATGTTGTATAGACAACTAAAGAGGAAGCTTTATTTTCAAAGTTAGACATTAGAAGCCACAACAGAGATCAAAATTCCTTGTAGCTTTTTTGTCATGTTGGCTTTGCATATTTGTCTTACCTAATGAAAAAATAGACATCATTCGTCCAAGTACTTTCAAAATGGCAAGTTTGATGGCATACGGGGAATGAGTTAGTTTGATTGTTCCCATCTTGTCTAACATTTATATAGGATTAAATCGTATTTCCAAATCTTAACGTCCAAGTGAGGAGAAAACTATTTTCCCAACACATTATATATATGGATGGTTTGAGCATTACTTCAAAACTCACTCTGAAGTCTCTCAAGGCTTAAATAGCCCTCTAATGGTGAGTTGTTCTGGTGAAAGTAGCAGAAAGGACTGTAGTGAAGATGAAAGCCACCAATAACTTTATAGAGGTGAGATCATTGTTTGGGCTACGAACATCCTTACCAAGTATAAAAAACATGACTTTGTTGATAATAAGGCATCCCCCTTGGAGGAAAACTTTACTTCTTGAGCGTTCATTCAAGTCCTCTAACTTTGTAGAAGGACGATCACTTCATCACTAAGCCTTATAGCCCACATCGCTTTAGTTGCCAATTTAGATTCTTGCAAGATATCCTAGGCTACTTTAAGATTTCCACCGTAAGGCCTTCTTAATAGATGACTTACGTCTTTGGGTAAGATGCACGCTTCACGGAACAATGGCCAATGTAACATTTCCAGCCACTCCTTATAACATAAAGAAGTACTATACTCCAAAGTATAAAGTATGGTGGGAATAAGTTCATGGAACCTTTCTTAAAGATCATATTTTAATGTTGAATTCCTAAAACCTATATTTAAGAAAGCAGAAAACCTACTTTGCTCTGAGAAGAAACTTCATCAAGATACTACTACTCGCAATACTTCAAAGGGGTTAGAAAATTCTTCAAGACATGATATAAATTGTTCTTCGAATCATGACTTGGTTACAGAGAAACTTTCATCATCATCAAAACGAAAGGAGTTGAATCAAATTAAAGAAGCCAGTTCTAGTAGTAGAGATCGTTGTTGGAAGAGAAGTAAGGCAGCAACTACAACTTTAAGGCAAGAGTCCAAGGATCAAGAGACCTTCAAATATAAGGTAAAACTGATTTCTCTTTTTTTTTTTTTTTTTTTGTTCCTCTTTTCTTTTATTTTGGCTCAACTTCTTTGCTATTCCTCTTCATTATGTGGACAATGTTATAGTCCTTAATGAGGATGCTTATTCTCAAGGCTTAATCAATGATTCTCACTGCTCAAAGCAAGGTGGTTGCAAGGACATCTCTTATTCTCAACATGAGGATTTAGCATCTAACGTAGTAGCTCATCAACATTGTTCTGCTATCTCTACCTTCCTGGGAGCGTCCCTAATGTCAAGTTGCAAAAAGAAGTTTTTCATGGAAGTATGGAAGCAATTTTATCAAAGGATTCAACAAATGCCTATTAAGTAGGTCTCTTCACTTGAGGATCATGCTTGCTATATCCTTAAAGAATTGCATAAGGATCCTATTATTGACTTGTCACCATTAGATAATCTCTTGAGGTATTTCTTTGCTAAAGTGCATGAATTCGACAATGCTAGATACACTTCCTTGAAGAAAGCCTCAAAGGAGTCTCATGCACAATTACTTTCCACTGCTAGACAACACTTAGGTAATGTTGAAGCTAAAAAGAGTGAACTCACAAGTCAAGTTAAAGAAAGTAAGGCTAACTCACAATGAGTTAAAGCCAATATTACTGCTCTCAAAAGAAAGATCAAATGCTTAAAGAAAGAGGATAGAAAACATTTAATTGCTTTTAAAGAAAAGAACGGGCAGCTTTTAGAAGTAGAGTCCACTTGTTTGTCCCTAAAAAAAGTGCTTGTTTTACTTCAAAATGGCCCTAAAGTGAATGAAGAGGACGAAGCTGACTTGAACAATATAAGAAAACACTTGGTGGCAATTCAACAAGACTTGGAAATTTTCAAGGTTTTTACTTGATGTCTTGTAACACTTTATATTTTCATTAAGCAGTTGCATATTTTTTTTTTCCTTGTTATAAGATAAGATTACTTCCTTACTAGCATCAATAATATACTTCTTTAATGTTGTCTCAACATTTTCTTGCATATATGTGTTTCTATTTTTTGCAAATGTCGATTTCGCAATAAATTATCACTTGACTGCAACAAATGAAAAAATGGAGAATGATGAAAGATGTGACTGAACTTAGAAAATTTTCTTCTATACTGCCTACGTATCTTAAAAATAACTTAATAATTAAGTCAAACTAGTTCAAAATGGATGGGTATGGTTTGGTGGGGTTGTTCACAATTTTGACATGTGCGAGCTAGGAGTATCCATTTATTTACTAACTTGGACTTCATGGAGTGTTTCAATAGTTTAACCACGTACTACACTATTGGTGGTTGTCTTTAAATAGTTTAAACTCATGCGGGTCAAGAGTATTCATTTATTTACCAACTTGAACTTGATGGAATATTTCAACAGTTTAACCACGTACTACACTATTGGTGGTTGCCTTTACACAGTTTAAACTCATACGGGCTAGGAGTAACTTGCAGTTTAAGCTCATGTAGTCAAAGAGCAAACTTGCAGTTTAAGCTCATTTATGCATAGTATCACTTCAAGTATTTGTCGTTGATCCGCTTAATTCTTATCCCATCTTCAGCAACTATCTTGTAAGATCTATTTGAGTAGACCTCTTGAACAACATATAGGCCATCCCACTTTGATGTTAACTTCTTTAGTTTATGTCCAGCGATGATTGGTCTTTTCATAGCGAGCACTAAATCACCAACTTGAAAGGAACGAAGATGCACTTTTTTGTTATAGGCTTTGGAAACACGAGCTTGGTTGCATTCTAACCTTTGTTACACCTCTAGCCTCTTTTTATCAAGTGCTTCTAACTCTTTAAGTCTAAGACAGACACTATCTTCCTTGGTGAGACCTTATTAAATAGATATCCTCAAGGAAGGAATTTGTTGCTCTAGTGGAAGGACAGCTTCCACGCTATATACAAACGTATATGGGGTAGCTTAGGTTGGAGTGCGATAAGTTATCCTATATGCCTAAAGTGCCTCTCCAATATGAAGATGCCAATCCATTTTTTACTTAGTAACCACTTTTTGCAATAAATTGCACAAAGTCTTATTGAAAACTTCGGCGAGTCCATTAGCCTGGGCATAATACAGTGATGATTTATACAGCTTTAATTTAAACTTTTCGCACGACTTGTCCATCAAACTATTGTATAATGGCTTGCTGTTATCTGTGATAATGTATCAAGGAATGCTATATCGATAGATAATGTTTATACATATAAAATCAATGACATTTTCCTTTTTTGCTTCTTTTAATGTTACAACTTCTGCCCATTTAGAGAAGTAATCTATTGCAACTAAAATATAAAGATACCCAGTAGAAGACTTTGGTAGTGATCTAACAATATCCAATCCCTATGCATCAAATAGCCATGAAGCAATTGTCGGGTGCAATGGCTCAGGAGGTTGATGTAGATAATTGGCATCGAATTGACTTGCTTGACATTTTCTAGCATAATAGGCCAATAGTAGGCCAGTCTTTCACCATAGTAGGCCAATAATATCCCATCCTCTTGATACAAAAATGAAGCTTCGAACCAGATTGATGGGCTCCACATATGGCAGAATGAGCTTCTTCCATTACTTGAACAACTTTTTCTTAACCTATACATCTCAAGAAGATACCTTCAAAAGAACGTTGAAAGAGCGTATCTTTATAGCAAAAGAAGCAGGTGGCACACCGACAAATTTCACTCCATCTTCGTGGATCATCCAAAAGCTTTGCATTTTAAAGATAGTCTACAAAAAGTAGCCTCCAATCTTCTTCATTAATTTCATAGACAAAGACAAAGGATTGCGTGCCCTTCATCATTTTCATCTTTAAAAATAGGCATATGACTCATATTTGATATTTAGGAATTTAAATTTCTTGATCATGTAGACATAAATTAGAAGCCAATTTTGCCAATGTGTCAGCTTACTTATTTTTGCTTCTTAATACATGATCAATTATCACATCACCTAAATATCACATACGTCGTATCGCATAATTATGATACAAGATCAACTTAGGCTTCTTAACATCATACTCACCAACTAATTGATTAACAATAAATTAGGAATCCCTATATACTTCGAGATGCAGTCGCTTCATATCAACAGCCAACTCTAACCCAAGTATAAGGGCTTGGTATTCAATCGTATTATTTGAACATCTTTTAGTTAAGGTGAAAGAGTATGTTAATACATCTCTTTCAGGGGTAATAATACAACACCAACTCTAGCACCTTTGCGATGTGCTGCACCATCAAAGTACATCCTCCGTGGTGGGAGAATCTCAATAACAAGAACATCTTCATCAGGTAACTTATCACTTAGTTCCCACTCAGCAGGGATAGGATGATCAGTCAAGAAATTAGCCAGCACTTGCCCTTTGACAATTTTCTATTGGACGAAGACAATATCAAATTGTTGGAGTTGAAGCTACCACCTTGGCAAACGACCAATTTGTTAGTGTTATGCCCTAGAGACAATCACTTGTACATTGTATATGACACTTTCTATTTTAATAAAAGGAATTATTATCTTACAGTTTCTTTTCTTTACTTTTATGTAATATAACTGTTAGATAAAGTCCCTAGTACAACACTGTGTTAAGGAAATCATGATAGAGGTCATGATATGAGATTTCTACTACACTGTATAGTGTTAGTACATAAATAGTCCATAGTCTTAGTATTAATGAGACAAGACATTATTAATGCATTAAGACTAGTATGTGTTAGACTTCTTGATTTGATCAAGTGGTGGTTCTCATATCCGTGAGTATTGAGATCCTCAAAGTTAACACATGGATGCTTATTAATGGAACAAGTACTTTGGATGACCTAGCTATGAGATAATCACATGGATAACTATTTAGTGCCAGTGATATAATTTCAATATAGCAAACGTGCAAGTATCCTTAGACTTGAGATCTCCAAGGTACTTTATTTGCTGAGCATTGTTCTTTGATTCCAATCTCTTGAGCCAGATCAAGGGCCGCCTATGGGATGGATATTGGGTACATTGTGAGGTAAATGAAAGTAGTTGAGAGGGTCGATAAATGATTCACTACTCCTAATAGTAGGGGCGAATATCTCACGGCCACTTGTAGGAATTAGTACTCGAGAAGTCCTTGGCCAAGGCGTCTATGTATTGGAAACATTTCCAATTGATACACATCTAGAATAGTAGGTTCCTGGTACAAGTACTATTATATTTGGGCCAAAATTAATATATTCTGGGGGAGGTAGCACTAATTCTGTACTCCAAACTAGATGAGATATTGTATGGTGAAATGAGTTAATTGCACTGTAGTTTGATATTAAAGGGTTCATGTCAAGCTACTTGACTTCCTAGACTCTTGGGTGGTTATGATGTGTTGCTAGATACCACTCATGATCTGAGAATATGAGTTTATTAAGTACTGAATTAATAAACCAATCTTGATTAGAATTAATATGATTAATTCTAATTAATTATGGATTATTAATCTCAAAGACGTTTGAATTAATTCACGTCCACTACCAATTAACTGGGAAACCTAATAGGTCATACACAATAGAGGATTATATACTTAAGATATTATTTGATAACATAGTGAGGTTAATTGCAAGAAAGAGAAGTTATGAACAAATTATAATTAGTTATAATTTATGGGCCAAATTGTAATTGTGAGAACTTGATGTTTCCAATTACAATCAGGGAATTCTAACTGTTTTAGAATTCTCAATTTTTGGTAGGATTTTTCGTGATATATGATGATACACACAAAACCCTAGTAGAACAAGGGAGATTCATGAAATAACAGCTTCCAACCTTCTCTTCTCTCTCTCTCTCTCTCTCTCTCTCTCTCTCTCTCTCTCTCTCGTTTTCTAATAGGAAAAGAAACCTTAGCTGCCATTATTGTTAATGCTAGCACATAAACATCTTGGTGCTTGAGTGTGATCCTCCGTGTGGATTTTCGTTAGAGATAATCACACAATGTGATTATAGTGGTTGGATATTCAACTCTCGTGATGTTTGATCAAGAGGATTGCTGGATCGCGCCTCGACTTGAAGAAAGAAAAATTTTATTTTTTAGACTCTCGAAGAAAGGTAAAGTTATTACCTTTGTTCTCTTTATGTCTTGTTTTCCACACATATGCGGATCCTAGGTTGGTATCTCGTTCTTATTTTTTCACTTTGCCATATGATATGTGTGAGATACGCAACAGAAATAGCACAGGCTTTGTCATAACAAACTTTATAGGATTAGCCTTGGAAATAAGGCGTACAGTATGCGATTGAAAATAGTGCTTTAGTTTTTGAATTGCAATTATCAAAGCTAGGCAAAGTTTCTCAATTGGTGAATAGTTTAACTCATTTGGTGTCATCATTCGACTTAAGTAATAGAGTGCATTTTCTTTGCCATTGTCATTTTCTTGAGTAAGCAATCCTGCCATTGAGCGTTCTTGCACAGCAATGAATAAAATCAATGGCTTATCTAGAATGGGTGCAGTAAGCACATGAGGCTTTATCAAATATGATTTGATGCATTTAAAAGCATTTTTACATGCTTCATCCCACTCAAATAGTACACCCTTCTTCATTAGACTACTGAACGGTTGACAGCATCCAATAAGATTCGAGATGAACATTTAGAGGTAGGCCAACTTTCCTTGTAAACTCTTTAATTCTTGAATATTTCTTGGCTCAGGCATTTTCATAATCATGTTGATCTTTGATTGGTCTATTTTAATACCTCGATGATAAATGATAAAACCCGAGAACTTTCCAGAGATGATGCCAAAAGCACATTTGAGAAGATTAATCTTGAACTGATATTTTTAGAGTTGCTCGAAAGTCTTTCTCCAATCTTGAAGATAATCATCCTGTTTATGTAACTTGACCACCAAATCATCCACATAGCCTTCCATGATCTTGTGTAGCATGTCATCAAAGATCTTTTGCATTGCCCTTTGATATGTGGCTCCAGTATTCTTCAAACTAAAAGTCATCACTGTGTAGCAATAGATTTCTTTTGGAGTATGAAAGTAAGCTCCTCATCTTCTACTGCCATTTTGATTTGATTATAACCAAAAGATCCATCTATAAAAGATAGAACTTTATGGCTAGTGGTTGTATCTACTATCAGTTCAAGAATAGGCAGTGGAAAATTATCTTTTGGGCATGCGTCATTTATATTTCTAAAATCCACATAAATTTGAATTTGTCCATTTTTCTTTCTTATAGGGACAATATTCGCAACCCAAGTTGGATACCTAACCTCTCACATAAATTTGGCTTCGGTGAGCTTGTTCACCTCTACTTTAATTAATGGAACCAGCTCAGGTCGAAAACGCAGTTGGGCTTACATTACTGGTGTTGCCGCATCCTTTACAACTAAATAGTAGACGGTAATTTTTATGTCTAAACCAAGCATTTCTCTGCATGTCCAAGCAAAGACGTCTCTAAATTCTTTTAACAGGTCGAGGTAGGCTTTTTCTTCTTCGGGTGATAAGAGTGCATTAATGTAAATTGTGTGAGGATCTTCAATAGTACCCAAATTTACTTTTTTTAGTTTATTAACAGTGGCTTTTATGCCTTCTTCAAGTTGTGCTAGAGCATGCTCAGCATCTTCTTCCTCGGTAAACTCTTCATCATAGATGGTAACGTGATTACAAGAGGCTATGCTTTCTTTATCACGAGGCACAGTAGATGTCACTTGTGTTATTACTTTTAAGACTCCATTGTAATTCACCACCGTTCTTGCCTTAGAGGAGACTTTGCCAGGATATCTTACCTTTGAAGTGATAATAACTCCAAGTCTCTTGAAAATAGAATTTCTTCTTCTCTTTGGTCCTAATCTAGTGAAGACAAATTGACATGAATTTGTATCTCTTATCCTATCAAAAACAAATTGCGACTTTGAAATCACTCCATCTTCTACAGTAATATACTATACATTGGCCCTTTTAATCTTGATTTAGATGGGAGATGCTTGTTTGTAACCCAGGCCGGCACGTTCTTTTCCTATTGGCATACTTTGGGTAGATCCTGAGTTTTGACCCTTTTCCTTGTCGATATCAGTAGGAAGCTTTCCTAACAAATGTTGACTTTTTGAATTATATCCAGCCTTTGCTAGGAGTTTATAAGTATTTGGGTCAAATCCTTTCTTCGTGCACGAAGTAGGTAATTCACCATGCTTTACTTTTGTTTCTTTCTTTGACTAAACAAATCCTTTTATAGGATTATTTTGTGACTTGACAGGATCAACCTTTGTAAGAGGTAAAGTGAGCCCTCCCAGTGGCTTACTGTATGTAGGTTTTATGGTAGAGCTTTCTGCACATAGTGTAGCTTTGGCATCTTTGGAGAAAGTAACATTTTTATCTTCCTTCCCCTTTGATGAATCAATCTTAGTTGATTTACCATTTTTTTGAATGTAGTACTTAGCATCAGCAATATGTGTTTCAGCTTCAATAAATGGTTTATCATCAGCATCTATTTTCTTCACCATGCCATTTTAATGGAATTTGAAACAATGATATTGACCTTCTCTCTATAATAATGGTGTGGTACCTTGGTATGAAATCTTTCAACGTGAGAGGTGCCAGAGATTTCTTCCAAAAAAATCATCTACTATTAATGCAAGTTTGGTCTTCTTGCTTTTGACATTTCTTACATTTCTCTTAGTGAATTTACTTCGTGCCAGTGAAGCTCCACCTCTTGAGGCTTGTTTGCATTTTTTCTTTTTTGTCACAAGCGTCTAACTTTCATCTTGGCCATGGATAGAGTGTTCTTCAACTTCTTGTTGATATCCTTCGGTATAAAGGACTTGTTCGTTAACTTCAACCTTGACAGGAACAAAACTTCCAAACATAACCTCCAAAATAACAGGTTCAGCAGGTGGGATGGCAACAGTTGTCAAATTTACATATGCTTTATCTTCTTCAAGGACTACATGTCCTTCACGGACCAATTACATGATCTTGTCCTTAAATACAAAATATTTCTTAAATGGATAACCAATCAGCCGAGGGTACTTGCAATAGTTAGGATTATTTATTCGTCCAACATCATTTGGACGTTTTGATTCTGGAAACTCTATAGCTTTAATAGTTAATAATTCATCAAACATTGAAGAAACATTAGAGCTAAGAAAACGATATTCCTTAGACTGCTTTTCTTCTAAGGTTACCATTTTCCTTTCCTGCAGAAGATCCACTTTCTTTGTCACCTTCTGAGTTACCTTTGAAGAAATTTTTATTACAGCCGCGACCGTGGCCATTGATTCTTTTGCTTTAGTTTTAGAAAAATATTTGCTCCCTTTTCCAAAATCTTATTTTTTCTTTACTTTTGTTGGGGTCTTAAACAAGTGTTTTGCTCTCATATGTGACAATCCTTTATTCCATAGAATGAGCACGGATTGCCAATTCTTCAAAAGTCTTTGGCATATCCTGTTAAGGATATACTGGAGTCCCTAGTGCATGCCTTGAATGGATATTTCAATTGTAGATGATTCACTTAGACAATCTCTATAATTGAGGTTCAAATTCCTCTATCTGTTGATGTAGTCCAGTACTAGTTTGTGTTTCCATTGATGGGAGTTGGTGAGCTCTACCATGCTGATGATTCTACGGGTGCTATAGAATCTGTTGAGAACCTCTTGTTCAAGTTGCTCCCAACTATTGATGGAACCAGGTGCAAGGTCGGTGTACTAGTCATATGCATTTTCTTTGAGGGATTGTACAAATTTTTTCACTAGTAGATCCCCATAAGTTCAAGCATTGTTGCACGTCTTGATGAAGTGAGCTATGTGCTGCTTGGCATTTTCTTTACCATTAAATTGTTGAAACTTTGGTGGCTGATATTAAAGGATCAAAATAGAAAAAATCAAAGAAAATGATTTTTTTTTTTTTAGTTTTTCGAGCCACATCTAGGAGAGAGTACGTAGTTTTCTTTATTGGTTGCGGATTAACTAACAAGGTGCCGGGTCGCACTACAACTTACGTTGGAAGGGGAGAAGGAGGCGCTTATGGTTTGATTGGTATTTCTTCCAAATCTTCTACTCCTACTCATCAAAAGTATCCAAGCTTCTTCTCTTAGTCTTCTAGAGTATAACTCTACCTTGCTCTTGGGTTAGCATGGTGAAAGCTCCCTCTTTAGATAAGATACTCTAAAAGAGAGAAAGAAGAAAAGGAAGAGAAATAAGAGGAAGAGAGGCTACACACCAAGAGAGAGAGCTCAGTTAAAAACCTACATCTCTTACACCCTTGATTTTGGCCAGCTACTAGGGCTTGAAGCCTAGTGGCCGAAAAACACTAAGCCCTAACGGGCATGGTGTTGTGCTCATAAAGTAGTTTAGGACTGACTCAATCCTCTTTATTAATTAATTATCTTTTCTAAGCTTCATTAAATACCTATGACTAATTAATTAATTCTAATTGGACTCTTAATATATGTCAACATATATCTGCCCAATTAATTAATTTATTCCAACCCAATCTTTTTAATTAATTAATTATCTTTTCTGGGTCTTATAAAAAATCAAGACTAATTAATTAATTCTATTTAGACTCTTAAAATAAATTTTATTCTCTTCCATATAATTATCTAGTAAGCTCAGATTGTGCCTAAACAACTCCAAAGTAACTTGAGCTACTCGGGGACCAAGAGACTTATTATTCATGACTACTAAAATGACCGAAATGACCTTACTATTAAATTACTACATTTTATCATTTGAAATATTCTAGTTTATCACCATATAAAAATATTGACCCCAAGAATAATATTACTAAAGCAATGTCTCCGACCTACAAGTAAAATGACAAAAATAGCCCTCTATGTAACACCTATCAATGAAACAAAATAATTGTACTAACACCCATCTAAAAGATATTTACCATCCTTAGATCCCTAGTCCAATGATCCATAACTAACTTGAATGTACTTCCTTATAATTGGAAGCTACTCAAAAGCACACATTCTAGAGTACGTTCCCAAGGCCTTGGATTATTGGATTATCCTGGACAATCACATGGGGGTGATTTAACTTCACAAAGTGAAGCATAGAAACTCTGTTACACAAGTCCATATTAACTAACTAGAATATTACACCTAACGTATAAGGTTTTTTAACCTCACAAAAGAAATCTCACCGAACACATATCAATGTACAAGACCATAGCTTCGCCAAACCACCAACTCATAATCAAGTATAAAGGTATCCATCCACACAGTAGTAGTAATAGTCTGGTCTCATAATTATTGTACTTTAAGAGAAACCACTACTATAGGTCCTATTCTACGTATTCGGAAAATGCTTATGCTAATGATATGAGTGAACTACTCACTGATTCAAGGTAAAATATTCCTCATTAGAACTAATGGCATAATATTCTTACCTTGATGATATGCCCAATTCCATCTAATGACTAATAGCTTAATTTTTACTTGTATGACAAGTACCTATAGCTTATACCTTACTGTGAAGAACGACCCAATACATAGACCATTACTTGTCACATTTAGACCTCAAATGTACAATATAAGAAACAAATTAAATTGAATGAATAAACATTTTATTAAAATATATTTACACAGAAAACATAGTCTTTGAGGATATACTTTCCAACAATATCCCACTTACGCTACAAAGACTATAAAAGTCCATAAGTGCCTACCCTTATAACATCTAAGTGTCTGTGAAACACCTTTTCTGTCAAATGCTTGGTAAAAGGATCCAACAAATTGTTGACAGAGAAAATTTGATTAACCATAATCTCCCGTTTCGGTATGTACTCCGGATGAGGTGATACTTCCTCTCTATGTGTTTGTCCTTCTTATGGTTTCGAGGTTCCTTGCATTGTGACACTGCTCCAGTGTTCTCACAATAATTCCTGACAGGCCTGTCCATGTACGGTACTACTCCAAGTTTTATGAGGAACTTCTAGAGCCACACAGCTTCCTTAGAAGCTTCTGAAGCAGCAACATACTCAGCTTCTATGGTAGAATTAGCAATGTAGGACTGGTTGATACTTCTCCATGAAATACCTCTTCTAGACAAAGTGAAGGCATATCTACTACTAGATTTTCTTTCATATTTATTCGCCTGGAAGTCTGAGTCTATATAACCAGAAGGAACCAAATCATCAGCACGATACACAATAATATAATCTCTTATTTTCTTGAGATATTTGAGTATATGCTTGATGGCTTGCCAGTGAGCTTCCCTTGAGTTTGACTAATATCTATTAACCATGTCTACTGTAAAGTTGATATCTAGCCTAGTATATAGCATAGCATATATTAGGCTTCCTACAGCCGAAGCATAAGCGATCTTGCTCATTTTCTCTTGTCTTTCTATGTCTGAGAACAATGCTTAGAAGATATGGATAATCCATGTCTAAAGGGTATAATAACCCCTTTACATTGATCTATGTTGTACTCGATCAACATCTTATCAATATAAGCAGATTGGGATAAGTATAAAATTTTCTGCTTCTTATCTTGAAGAAGCTTAATACCTAGAATGTAACTAGCTTTTTCTATATCTTTCATGCTAAATTGACTAGATAGCCAAACCTTAATAGCTGATAATATTCCTATATCATTTCCAATAAGTAGAATGTCAGCTACATAAAGTACCAAGAAAATCACTTTACCACTGTCTAATTTCCTATACACACAAGGTTCATCCACATTTTGAATAAAACCATAAGCCTTTACAGTTTCGTCAAAACGTATGTTCCATGCTCGCGACACTTGCTTAAGTCCATAAATGGACTTCTTAAGCTTATAAACCATTTGTTTTTTACCTCTAGCAACAAAACCTTCTGGCTGGGAAATATAGATGTCTTCACTAAGATAGCCATTTAAGAAGGCCGTCATGACATCCATTTACCGTATCTCATAGATGTAATGATATATAATGGCTAAGAGAATTCAGCTATACTTACGCATGGCTACTAGTGAAAAGGTTTTCTCATAGTCAATCTCTTCTTTATGAGTATAATCTTTAGCAACCAATCATGCTTTATAGGTTTTAACCTTTCAATCTGCATCTTTTTTCCTCTTGTATACCTACTTACACCCAATAGGTTTTATCCCATCAAGTGATATGATCTTGTGTGGGGTTTTTCTTGCTATTGTGAGTGGTTTAGTTGGTTATGTGTTCAGCTCAAACAATGGGACCAAAATAGAGATTCTTCTTGAGACAAAAAGGAGAAAATGAAATAACAACCTACCCTCTATCAAACCCTTGAAGAACTAAGCTTCAAAGACCCTCAAGAATAGTAAAAAGTTCTACTATAGTCTTACCCCAATATCCTTGAAGTAACAAAGGCAAACAGGAACAAATAGAATAGAGAAAATAGGCACCTAAGTAATGAAATTCAAGCAAACCTTAGAAGAACAAAGCAACTAAGACCCATTCAAAGAAACCACATTGGATTATCTAGAAGTTTTATAGACTCATTTATAAGAAAGACTAACCTTTAAGCATGGTCTTGAACAAGATGAACAAGGAGGCTATGGCCTCTCAAGATTCTCTCTCAAATTTGAATTAAAGTATGTGATTGTGTTGTCAAATCACTAAAAGTTCTATTTGTACTACCCTAACACTAGCTAAGTAATGCCTGACGTTCTATTACAATTCAGGGTCTTAATAAGTCTTTACAAGCACTTAAAATTGGAGAAAACTAGAGAAAACATAAAAACACGGCGGCTACCCAGGATAGAGCCGGCACCGATTTGGACACTACAATTGGCGCCGGTTACGATCTATCTCGGGTGGTTGAATGCCAGAATAAAGCCGTTGTTGGGTAGATTGAAGCCGATGCTGTTTTGGCTGCTTGGGGCTAGTGCTGGCTGTCTACTGGAAGGCCTCCCTTGGTCAAGTTTCGTCCGCTTTTATTGCCGGCTTGAGTTCTTGTTGGGGTCCTTTTTGGATAGTCATCAAAATGAACTCTTGGCTAGCTTATTCAACATTCCAACCCTCTTCCATCTCCTTGATGTTGACCTCTATGATGAAGCGGAGTCTCATCATTTCCCCTTCCTTGGAAAGGATTCATCTTCGAATCATTGCCATCATCTACATCAAAAGGAGAGAAGTCACTAACATTAAAAGTGGCACTAACATAATACTCACTGGATAAATCTGTCTTATAAGCGTTATCTCCAACTTTGGCGAGAACTTGAAATGGACCATCCCCCCTGGGATCTAGTTTGCTCCGGCGTTGCGTGGGAAATATCTCCTCGCGAAGTTCACCCATACCCAATTTCCCGGCTCAAATGTCATATTTTTCCTTCCTTGATTGTGCTTATGGGTGATTTCTTCATTTCATTTTACAATGGTGGCTTTCACCTTCTCATGGAGTGCCTTCACCATTTCCGTATTCTTAGCCCCATTGAGGTTTAACCATTCACCTATAGACAAAGAAACCAAACCTAAAGGAGTTAGAGAATTAAAACCATATACAATTTCAAAAAGAGAATAAGAGGTGGTAGAGTGAATAGCCCTACTGTAGGCTCAATGTGTAGTAAGCACTCTTCCTAATTTTTCAAGTTCATCTTGATTATGCTCCGCAAGAGTTGGGTGAGTATTCGGTTGACCGCCTCCGTTTGTCCGTCCGTTTGAGGATGACAAGTTGTGGAAAATAAGATATTAGTACCAATTTTGTTCCATAAAACTCTCCAAAAGTGGCTAAGGAATTTAGTATCCCTATCTGAGACAATAGTCCTTGAAATCCCGTACATTCTCACCACTTCCTTAAAGAATAAATCTACAATATAGGATGCATCATTAGTTTTGGAACAAGCCACAAAATGAGCCATTTTAGAGAATTGATCAACAATCACAAATATGGAGTCCATACCCCCTTTGGAGCTAGGTAATCCTAAGATGAAGTCTATTGAAATATTAACCTAAGGCATATTAAGTGTAGGCAAAGGAGTATAAAGACCATGTGGAAGGGATCTAGACTTAGCTCGCCTACAAATAATGCATTGAGAACAATGTTTCTCCACATCCTTTCTCATTTTTGGCCAAAAGAAATGCTCCTTAAGAATGCCTAAGGTCTTTGCAACACAAAAATGCCCCATTAGTCCCCCACTATTGGCTTTCTTAACTAACAACACCCTAATAGAACCTTTTGGCACATAAAGCCTTGCCTTCCTAAACAAGAAACTATCATGCCTATAATATTTAGCAAATGTACATTTCTTACAAGCATGGAAAATATCCCTAAACTCCTCATCATCAACATACAAATTTTTCACAAGTTAAAAACTAAGAAGTTTAGCATCCAAAAAAGTTTAGTAATGCATACCTTCGAGATAGTGCATCTGTTACCATATTTTCCTTACCCTTCTTGTATTAAATGACATATGGAAATGTCCCAGTAAACTACATCCACCTTGCATGCCTCTTATTCAAATTTTGTTGGCTTTTGATGTGTTTAAGGGTCTCATGATCGGTATGAATGACAAACTCTTTGGGCAAAAGGTAGTGTTGCCAATATTTTAAGGTCCTTACCAAAGCAAAAAGCTCTTTGTCATAGGTAGAGTAATTGAGGGCCGCCCCAGACAATTTCTCACTAAAGTATGCAATAGGTTTTCTAACTCGGGTCAAGACTGCACTTATTCCCACCCCACTTGCATCACACTCTATCTTAAAGGCCTTCTCAAAATTAGAAAGAATAAGAATTGGATCTTGGCTCAATTTGTCATTGATGGCTTAAAAGGCTTGTTGTTGGGCTTCCTCCTACCTAAATCCCTCATTTCTCTTTACCACTTCGGTTAGAGGGGCCACTTTAGTGCTAAAATTTTGGATGAACCTCCTATAGAAGCCAGCTAGCCCATGGAAACTACAGACTTGGGTAATGGTGGTAGGGGTTGGCCAATTTTGGATGGCTTTTACTTTTCCCTCATCAACCTCAATTCCTTTGGCACTCACAACATACCCATGGAATGTAATCCTCTCCAAACAAAAAGAGCATTTCTCAATATTAGCATACAATCTCTCCATTCGGAGGGCAATAAGCATACTTTGAGCATGATTTAAATGATCTACATATGATTTACTATAGATTAATATATCATCAAAGTACACAACAACAAATTTTTCAATGAATTCCCTCAAAACATTGTGCATTAATCGCATGAAGGTACTAAGAGCATTAGACAATCCAAAGGGTATGACAAGCTACTCATACAACCCTTGTTTAGTTTTAAAAGCCATTTTTCATTCATCCCCTTCTCTTATTCTAATTTGGGGATAACCAAATTTCAAATCAATTTAAGAGAAAATGCATGCACCAAATAGCTTATCAAGAAAGTCATCTAGCCTAGCAATGGGATAGTGATATTTTATTGTGATGTTATTGATAGCGTGACAATCCACACACATACACCATGTCCCATCCCTCTTGGGCACCAAGAGAATCGGAACCACACATGGGCTTAGGCTCTTTCTCATATGTCCCTTCTCAAGCAATGCCTCTACTTGCTTTTGCAACTCCTTGGACTCTTCCAAGTTGCTTCTATATACCGGTCGGTTGGGGATGACAGCTCCAGGCACAAAGTCAATTTGATGCTCAATCCCTCTTATGAGTGGTAGTCCTCCGGGCACCTCTTTTGGAAAAACATCTTCAAATTCTTGAAGAATAGTTGCAATTTCATTAGGCCAAGACAATGTAGAATCATTAGTAAAAACATAAGAACCTTTACATAAAAGACGAATAACCGGTTCCTTAGCTTCCATAGCCTCAATGACCTAACTTTCTTTTGCAAAGAAATTCACTCTTCTTTTACCTCCAATCTCTTATCCTTACTCACTCCTATCCTTGATTGTCAAAGGTACTTGTTTGTCCATCCGCTCTCTCAACTCTTTTTCTTGCCTCTCTTTTTCTTTCATCTCAATTTCTTATTTTCGCTTAACATCTTGTGCTCCCTTCTTCTTTTCTTTCTCATTCATGATTCTTTGATCTTTGTTTACCTCACTAAGGGCTATGGGAGTGAGGGTAAACTTACTTTCTTCCTTGAGTAGGGAATAAGTATTTTTTCTCCCATCATGCTTTACATGCCTATCATATTGCTAAGGCCTCCCTAGGAGTAAGTGACCCACTTGCATGGGTACCACATCATATAGCACATCATCCTTGTACTTTCCCATCTCAAAGGACACCAAAACTTATTTGTTTACTCTCATTTCCCTACTATCATTCAACCATTGTAATTTGTAAGGCTTGGGGTGTTTAATCCAACTTATGTCCAATTCTTCAACTAAGTTTACACTAATCACGTTAGTGTAACTCCCACTATCCACAATGACACTACAAGGGGTCTTATTGATTAGATACCTAGTGTAGAAAATATTCTTTCCTTATTGGTGATCTTGATCCTCAATGGCTTGTGAATTTAATGACCTTCTTGTGACTCCCACCAAAGAGTATTCTTGACCAACAACTTCCCCTTCATCACTTTCCTCATCCCTATTTCCCTCTTGGTCTCCTTGGTTTCTTTCTCCCTCTTCTTCTTCGTCGGTAGAAACCTCACCATAGAGATTAGTATACATCGTTCTCTTATTTGGACACTCATGAGAAATATGTCCATATCCAAGGCACTTAAAATACTTGATATCCATAGTTTTTCCCTTGTCTTTGTTCCATCATTCCCTAGGTTTCCAATCCTCTCTAGGTTTTCAAACCTCCCTTGATTTCTTGAAGTCCCTTTGAAATGGCTTAGGGGCTTCATCCTTCTTAATTGGCAACTTACTAGTAGTGTTGGGGTTTGGAAGTGGTGGTTTAATAAATTCCCTCCTCTTTAATTTCCTCTCAATCTTCATAACGGCATATACCATATCCTCCAATCGATCATAGGGATGCAATTCTACCAAACTGGCAATTTTCCTATTTAATCCTCCCAAGAACCTTGCTCTTTTTACTCTAGAATCCTCATTGATTTGACCTCTCATCAACATTACTTCCATTTCTTTTTGGTAATCTTACACACTATTGTTCCCTTGCTTAAATGATTAGAGCCTTTGGTAAATATCATTATAGTAATAGTGTGGTATAAACCTTGTCATCATCATATCTTTCAACAAATTCCAACTAGCCACGGTTTTCACTCCCATTTGTCTCATTTGTCCACTAACTTGCTCCCACCATACCAAAGCATACTCCAAAAATCCCAAAATAGCCAACTTCACTTTTGACCTCTCACTATAGGTATGACTCTCTAGGAATATCTCCATCTTAATTTCCTACTCGAAATAAGTTTTGGGGTCACTCTTGCTATAGAATGTGGGCACTTTCAATTTGATTTGGTTCAACTCCCTTTCCTCATCATTTCCTTCTCTATTTCCTCCTCTATTGCCCCATCCTCTATGGTATTTCTCAAGGGCTTTAACTTGTTTCCCCTCATACCATTCATCAATTCCCTCAAACTCTCTTTCTAACCCCCTTAGATTGTTCCCACCATTCATTCCTTGGCCTCTACCTCGTCCTCCTCTCATGCCATGTCTTCCCCCTCTCATAGGAGCTTGTTGGAATCCCCCGATAGAGTGTTCATCCCACTCTTCCCCTTGTTGAGCATTTAATAGAGGAGTATGGGCATCACCATCCCTCATCCTAGGGCTAGGTACCTCAAATTGCTCTTGACCTCTCTTTTGTACGACAGTAGAAAATTGTCCAAGATGATTTATCAACTCTCTTGTCATGTTTTGGAACTCACTTAGCATAGTTCTCATCATAGCTTACAAGTCTTCACGCAAACTCGTAGCATCAATTTATTCTTCTTGAGGTCTACTAGGTCCACTTGGGTTAGGCCAAGAGATCTCTTGTTCATGGGCCATGGTGATAGAATATTTACTTACTTATAGCTGCAAAAGAAAAGAGATTAGGAAGAAACATAGTTCCTCACTTCGCTTCCTTGCGTGTTGGCTCATAAGGATTGATCACTCCACACTCGTGTTTGCTCTCTTAGGCTCTTTTAGTAATAGGCTCACCCTCTTATCTTTTTCTCAATTCTCAAGCCTTCTTGTTCAATCCCAATTCTCCCCAATGGCTAAATTTTTAGTCCAACTTAGTGAATCACACATATCAAAAGAATTTCCCAATAGGGAGTCTTAGGGGAATTTCAACAAACACTTATTGGACACCTCAAGCAAACAAGTTTAAATCAAGAATTTCAAGAAATGTGGACTCAATCAACACAAGAACAAATATTAGATGCACATGAAACACTTCTAAGCAAGAAACGAACAAAAATTGGCAAGAACCAAAAAATAAAAATAACTAGAACTAGGATTACGAAGAACAAGATGACCATAAGTGTGCACTAGTAAAATTGAGTTCAATGAACATGGAATTCAATAATAAAGTGATACACTAAGTTCTAATATCCCAAAGAATGAAAATTAAGAATCAAAGTTCCCAACTATAGTAAAAAAACATTCTCATAGAACATTTATCAAACACCTTAGATGAAATCCCGTCACTTAAGAACAACCAACATATTCACCCATATTCAAGCCAATTTCACCACAAACACAAGCAAATTTTGTTCCCAAGGATTATATTAACATCAAGAAGCAATTTCCCCAAAGAAAAATCAAGGTATAACAAAGATTTCATGACCTTTTTGGAGCATGTTTTTGAGTTACGGGATTTCTCTATTTTCTTTTTCTTCAACATTGTAGGGCTCCTTTTTCTTACTTTCTAGCTTTGATGGGAATCAAAGCTTTCCTTGCTCTGATAACAAACTCTTTGATATGATCATTTGTGGGTTTTTTTTTTTTTTTTTGGTGTTGTGAGTGGTTTAGTTGGTTATGTGTTCAGCTCAAACAATAGGACCAAAACAGAGATTCTTCTAGAGACAAAAAGGAGAAAATGAAATAACAATCTACCCTCTATCAAACCCTTGAAGAACTAAGCTTCAAAGACCCTTAAGAATAGTAGAACTACTATAGTCTCACTCTAATATCCTTGAAGCAACAAAGGTAATCGAGAACAAATAGAATAGAGAAAATAGGCACCCAAGTAATGGAATTCAAACAAACCTTAGAAGAACAAAGCAACTAAGACACATTCAAAGAATCTACATTGGATTATCCATAAGATTTATACACTCTTTCATAAGGAGGACAAACCCTTAAGCATGGTCTTGAACAAGATGAACAAGGAGGCTAGGGGCTCTCAAGATTCTCTCTCAAATTTGAATTAAAGTGTGTGAATTGTGTTGTCAAATCACTAAAGGTTCTATTTATACTACCCTAAACCTAGCTAAGTAATCTCTGAGGTTCTATTATAGTTTAGGGGCTTAAAAAATCTTTACAAACATTTAAAATTGTAGAAAACCGGATAAAAGCAAAGAAAACATAAAAAATGCGGGGCAACCGATGGAGCCGTCGCCTATTTGGACACTACAACCAGCGCTGATTGTGATCTATCTCGGGCAGTCGAATGCCAGAATAAATTCATTGTTGGGCGTGGTTGATGGGGTCGTAGGTGAGTACGATGGGGATGATGAGGGTGAGGTAGATGAGCTTGTTAGTGAGGGTGAGGGAGATGAGGAGATGGCTGAGCTGAGTGAAGGGGAGGTAGATGAGTTTGGGGATAAGGGTGATAATGAGAGTGAGGAAGAGATGATGGGATAGAGGAGGAGGATGAGGATGCGATGGAGGCTCCCCGGACCCCAAAGATAGGTGAGTTTGTTAGGACTTTTACTTGCTATGGCCTTAAGGAGTCCAGTGATGAGGGTTATAGGCTGAGGGATGGAGTTACCCCGGCATTAAGGGAGCTTAGGCAGTCCGCTTTAGGAATAGAAGATAAGGGGAAAGGGAAGCTAGAAGAGAGACCTAAGAGGAGCGGACTTCGATATGGACTGGGTATAAATGCTAAGTTGAGGAGAGAGAGATTGTTTGACCTGTACGACTTGGAAGACGAGAGGCCTGCACCTAAGGGTGCAATTGGATTAGTTTTGGATAAGTTTTATGAGGCAGCTATGATAGCTAAGAGGGGCAATGAGGGTGATTTAGGTCAGCCAAGTGAGAGTGCAGGTTTTGTGAGGGATTATGTGAGAAAACCCAGTAGCTTCGTGGGGTGGCTCGTGGAACCAGCCTCTGACGATCCAGATGCCTCTGCTGACTCTAGCGGCGAGTAGAGTATAGAAGATTAGCAGCATTTGCTCTATCTCTCTCTCTTTTGGGATTTGCATTCTTTTGTTCATCTATTCTTTTCGAAGAAGCGTGTTGCTGGTAGAGTTCGATTATTTTACCCAAAAAAAGGGTATCGCGTGTGATGACCCCTTCTTTATGAAAGTATGATTTTATGAAAAGCATGAGTTTTATTTATTACTTGGTTTTCCCCTAATAACATCATCAAATTTTCTTTTAAAATGAGTAGATATCATTATTATTATCTGATCATGTACAAAAACTTGCATATGATTCTCTTTTACTAAAACCTGAATGTGAATGCATGCTCAAAATATTTTACACTTGAATGCATACACTCATTATCTGGGCATGGTTGAGAATGACACCCAAGCGTCATGTAGCCACATTAATAGAAGAGTTCTGGAAGCAGAGCCTGTAGAACCAGAGTTTGAGATGACTCGAATGCCATCACCTAATCAGGGGGATGAGAACGAGCCATATTCAGAATGGGGGTCTGAAGCACCGGATGATGTGTCGATGGGATAGGCATTTAGTAAGATGGTAGAGGTTCTACAAACCTTGACGGAGCGAATGGTCCCTAAGGGAGAAGGTGTGGCATTAGAGCAGTTTTTGAAGTTTCAGCCACAGTTTTCTTTGGCGAAGTTGAGCAAGATCAGAAGGCAGAGCAATAGATCGAGTAGATGGAGGATATATTTGCAATGCTCCAATACATCGAGGAGTGGATGGTTAAATTTGCAGTATTCTGTTTAAGAGGCCCAACTCGGGCATGGTGGCAGTAGATTCAAGACGACGGGGAAATGGTCGAGCAGGAATAGACATGGTCCAGTTTCGTCGAAGCCTTCAGAGCTGAGTACATCCCTCAGTGGATAGTGGAAAAGCGAGAAGACGAATTTCAGAATTTGAAGCAGGGAGGCATGTCAGTGGCCTAGTACGTAGCACGGTTCACCCAGTTGTCGAAGTACTATAAGAAATTAGTGGACACCGAGCAGAATAGGACAAGGCAGTTTGTTAAAGAATTGAGGCTGAAATTGAGGAGGCGTTGTCACCTTCTCCTCCAACTACCTATTCAAGGCCCATAGACGCAACTACCCGGAAAAAAAATAAGGACCGCAGTAGAATGGCATCGAGGCCTTTCCAGCCGCCAAGGCAACTGCAAGGACCTTTTCAGAGGCAGCAATCTAACATGCGCCCTACCAACCAGGAGTAGGAGACCCAGGAAGGCCAACGATGTTGCTGATGCACTGAGCAGAAAAGTCGATATGGCTAGACTAAGAGTGTAGGAGATTCAAGTGGTTCAGGATGTGTTGGACAGAAGGGTGGAAAGTAGAATCCGAGGTATTTGGGGCCGTTCCCGATAAAGGAAAGGATTGGACCGGTAACTTACCGATTGGACCTGCCAGATGGGTTGACGGGAATTCATGATGTGTTCTATGTGTCACAATTGAAAAAGGACAATGCAGATCCCGGTCATGTGTTGAATAACGAGCCGTTGGTATTACAACCCGACCTGAGTTATGTGGAGAAGCCCGTGAAAATACTGGACCGTAGTACCATGAGTCTCCGGAACAAGCAGATACCGATGGTAAAGGTTCAGTAGGAGCATCATGGAATGCGAGATGCCACATGGGAATCAGAAGAGTGGGTTAAGTAAAAATATCCCGATCTGAAATAGAAGTACGCCTGCATTTCAGGACAAAATTCTCCTAAGGAGGGGAGGATGCGAAACCCCAGTCAAAACTAACCTTAGAGTAAGGGGGGTTGGGATGCATATCATATTTTATTGCATGTTTAAATATATTTTTATATGATTTTATGTGCATTGAATTTGTTTTTTATAGTCTAGGGGGCTTGACTATGATTATTGAGGAAGAAGGGCAAAATAGGAATTTTTTCTTGAGGTGGAAAAAGGGAGATAGTTTGAGGATTGAATAGGAAAATATTTTTAGGGGGAAAATAAGAATAAGAGTTGTTGTGGTTTAGTAGTTAGAGCCTTAGAATCAATTCCTGATGTCTTGGGTTCAAATTCCATCATAGGTGCTTTATCTTGTTTAAATTTTAGTTTTGCTTGGGAAGTATCATTTTCGGCCTTATGTGTTGGGAGTAGGGTAGAGATGTTGTCCTATGAGAGACATGATAGGAATATCCAAATCCTACTCCCTTGATTTACACAAAACTCCTAAGGGGAATTTATTTCCTCTTGATCCTTAATTTTTCCTATTTCTCAACTCAATAGTTTGATCAAATTGTTCTAGCCATTTTCTTTCCAAAAAATCCAGCAAGGTGCTATGGTTTTGAAGGTTCAAAATGTTATAGTAAAGGACATCATATAGACCGAAACAATGGAAGAGGGGGAAAGATTTCAAGTGAATTAAATTCCTTAGCGAACTTTGTAAAAGTTCACTCTAGCTAGGTTCATTTCCCTTCTTGCATAGAACTAAAATTTTTACAACTTTGTATGCCTTCAAGGTGTCGAAATTCTTAACCATTATTCCCACCCAAATGCTGCTAGAAAATGGCCCTTTTTATGAGCTTAGAATCTAGATTTTTCTGGCTATTTTCGGACTGCACAAAGGTGGTGCAACACCAGAAAAATCCCTGGACAAATCGAAGCTTTGGAGGTCTGAAACCAAGCTGTTTTCTTCCAATTTTTGTTCCTCACCTTAGCCACGTTTTTCCACCATGAAGAAGTCTGGAAACCAGCCTTGAAATCCCCTGAAATAACCCTTCAATGTGCCTACAAACCGTCTGCAAAAGGGTAGCCGAAAACTGCCCAGAAAATTCTAGCAATTAGCGAATCTGTGCAGTAGTTTTTCCAGCTTTGTTTCCTAATTCTCTCCTAGCCAAAAATCCATCATTTTTTCTGTACAAACCACCCTTAAACCACCATTAACAGAACTCCATTGTCCTCCCCAAGATTCTGCACGAAAATCCCATCATGGCTGCCAAAAAGATTTCCAAAAAAATTCTACAATCATGCCTTGATTTGGACACCAAAATTCCAGCCACCATGATTTAACAACTTTCCATAAAATATACCTCAAACAACCAGAACTTCCCTTCACCATTATACTCCTTAATTTTGGCCACCCTTAGCCTCCTTCAACTAGCTTTCATTCATCCGAAATACTGCTCCAAAATTTGACCATGGCAGATTCCCAAAAGCCCTCCAATAATCAAAGATATTCTTGTTATATCTAGTTCCCAAATTTGCTTCCCAAAAATATTCTTTAAGGATTTCAATAACTAGCCTTTCCTATTTCCTTCCAAACCATAAAATCATCTTCCTAAACCCTACAAACAATTTGACAGCCCTAATCTCTTCAGAATTTCGGCAGCCTCCCATCCAAAAGCTCTCTACTCTCTTCAACCTTCAAAAACACATAGTACACCAAGAACACCTACTCCTTCTTTCGCCTAATACCTCTCCAAACCACTTCAAACTTCTTTCAAAAATTCCATATTTCATCTACTCACTTCCGTGAGTCCATCCATACCATTTTTAACATCAAACTCCAAAATCTAACTTGCTCTTTTGGATTAAAAAAATCAGAATTTTTGTGAAGGCTCAAGAACACCATCAAGGTAGGTTTGTTCATTCAACTTCATATTCACTAATCTTTGATCTCTAATGAATATGTATATGAATAAACATGCTAATGGACTTTCTTCTTCTCTTCTCTCTCTCTCTCTCTCTCTCTCTCTCTTGGCCAAATGACTTCTTCACCAATGACCATGCTTTCTTCATCTCCCTTGGACGGATTTAGACATCTAGGAGTTGAGATCCATTCAAAACTTCTTCAAGGTACTCATCAATCAAGTAAGTCCCTTCAACACTCTTTTTAAATTCTAGATTCATGTCTCTAGGG
Organism: Voacanga thouarsii; assembly: GCA_026120185.1. Lineage (NCBI taxonomy): Eukaryota > Viridiplantae > Streptophyta > Magnoliopsida > Gentianales > Apocynaceae > Voacanga > Voacanga thouarsii. The sequence goes on from JANUWF010001172.1 coordinate 304,554, forward strand.
ATGTTGATAGAAGATGGATTGAGGATAAGGTTTGAGTATATATTGTCGAGGTTGAAGCAAGAATGTATGTATGAATATGAAGGAGATGGGATTTATGCATGGATGAATTATCTTGGTTGATTGTATGATGATTTGAGGTTTAATGCATGTCTCCATGTCATAGGTCGTATTTGTGATGAAGTATGCTAGAGATTATGTCACATTTGGTGAATATGATTTATATTCATGTTGGATTATTGAAGCTATGATCATATTTATGCTAGTAGGGGTTAGATCATGTCTTGATAAATTTAGATCTATACTTATATGCATGATTTGGATGATTTGATGAATTGAAGGATTGTATATGTCCATGATTGTGGTTAGCCATAGAAGTATGATCATGATCTAGTTGTCCCTAAGCTAATTTTTATTTCATGAATAAAATATTTCATAATATGATTTTTCTAGTAATTTCCAAAAACCTTAGGAGGGGTAAATTTGGGTTATTATATATAATAAGGATATTTTAGTCAAATAAATAATAGCTTTTGCTAGGAAAATAATATATATATATATATATATATTATTTAAAATAATGAAATCAATTAAAGCCTTTTTTTTTGGAATAATTATAGTTAGTAAAATATTTATTGCTAAAATTTTAATTATTATCTTTTATTCAAAACCCATTAAAGAATTATTTATTATTTTTCAAGAAAGATTCATTAAATTTATTTTCAACTAATTTTAGTTATCAATTAATTTCTAACATCTAAATTATTAATAAATCATTATTTTACCTAATACCACCTAGGACTTTTCATCAGATAAACTCTAAATTTTTCTTAGCAAGATTTAAACCTTCAATTTATCAGTACCTATTTTCCAAAACTCTAATTATTTTAAATATCAAAATTAGCCTTGGCTTATAAAGCTTTTTATTTATTATTTGGCCTTAAAGCTTGGGACACTAGGATCATGGTTGTAGTAGTGAGTTGAGTTAGTTTACTTGTGAAAGTGGATTTTGGCTTGAGTTTCATTGTGGTTTGTATTTACCCCATGCGGGGTTGGGTTAGCTGTTGGAGACCTTTGTTGTGAGCAAGAATCAGGTAAGTTCCTGCATAAAACCTGTTTGATGAAAATTTATTTTTTTTTATGGCAAGCCAAATATAGAGTGCATGGTCACTCATTTCTGTAAAGGCAATTGAGGATTATTTCTATTCTCATTTTAGACAAATAAATTATTTGCAAATCAAGGGGTGGTTTTACTCAAAACCTAAAACTCTTTCTAAAACCAGTCTTTCCCCAAACTTTGGAAAATCTTAATTGCCATTTTCATGTTGAACTATGTTTTGTTCATTTTTCCCAAGTGGGATACGTTATGTTGAGTACTCAATAAGGGTAGGTAAGTAGTACTGGTTTTGAAGAGCAAGAGTGAGTCTTCTGGCAGAAGGCCACCTCCAGAAGATAAGCTCAATTTAGAGAAATATCAGTACTACTTAGTCATGCCGGTCCAAGCTAGCAGTTTTTATTTCGGTCAAGTGACTGTGTTATGCCGGAATGGACACCCGATTGTTGTTTGGGTATAGAGAAAGAGGAGTATCTTGTCCAGTAGGCTGATCACCTACCTTTTGTCAGTCTGCACAAAGTGTGGCATTCAGACCGGCAGTATGCACAAAGTGTGGCATGTTGACCATGTGGACATGGGGCCTAACGTGTGGTAACCCATGACCACCCTTTTTGAGTGGTTGATTTTATTTTGTACTTGTATGGTTTCAAAAAGAGGAAAAAACCACTCTTTCTTTTGACTAATGTTTATTACTTGCCAATATTTCTCTTATAAAGATTTCACACTTTGTATCCACGAACTGTTTTCACTGAACACCTAAAGCACACACGAACTTATTGAGATTTCTCTCTCATCACCTTTTTACCATGATTTCAGGTCGATCCTGTTGTGGGGATAAGTAGCTAGTGTTATTTTCATTGGATGAAAATGTTGTCTTTTATTTTTTTTGTATTGTTTTGGGGAGTTGAGAGTGGATGATTTTATTTATGAATTTGTTTTTATTTTGGGAATTCCTGGATTTATTCTGGGGTTGTAATAAATTTTAAGTTAAATTATTATTATTATTTTGCTATTTTATTTGTGTGACCTAGTTATAAAGACCCCTTATCCTTTGGAAGGGACGACATCCCCGGCCCTGGCTGGCCTAGGTAGCGGGGTGTTACATTTTACCTATAGGTTGGAGATATTGCTTTATCAATATTATTCTTAGGGTCAATATTTTCATATGGTGATAAATGAAAATTTTTAAAATGGTAAAATTCAGCTGTTTAATAGTAAGGGCATTTTGATCATTCTAGTAGCAATGAATAATATGTCTCTTAGTCCTTGGAGTAGCTCAAGTTACTTTGGTATTGTTTAGACACAATCTGGGCTTAATGGATCATTATTTGGAAGAGAATAAAATTTATTCTAAGAGTCTAATTAGAATTAATTAATTAGTCTTAGGTTTTAATAAGGCTCAGAAAAGATAATTAATTAATTAATTAAGAGAATTAGACTAGAATAAAATAATTAATTTGATTGATATATGTTGACATATATTAAGAGTCCAATTAGAATTAATTAATTAGTCTTGGGTATTTAATGAAGCCCAGAAAAGATAATTAATTAATTAAGAGGAATGGGCCAGTTTTGGAGCATAGCACCAACCCCATTAGAGCTTATTGTTTTCAGCCATTAGGGCTTAATCAAGCCCTAAGGCTGGCTGAAAATATGTGTGCTAGAGAGGGAGAAAAAATAACGTGGTTTTTTCGAGTTCTCTCTCTCTAGTGTGCCGTCTCTTCCTTTCTCTCTGGTTGACGTTTTTTCTCTTCCTCCTATCTAGAAGAAGAGTATCTTGACTATCCAAAGAAGGATCTTTCACCAAGTTAACCCAACAGCTAGGTAGAGTTATACTCCGAAAGGCAAAGAAAGGAAGCTTGGAGACGTTTAATGCGTAGGGTAGAAGATTGGTAGGAATACTAGTTGAACTGTAGGCGCCTTCTTTTTCCCTTCCAATGCAAGTTCCAGTGCAACCTTGCCCCTAATTAGTTAATCATGACTAATAAAAAAAAAAAAAGTAAGTACTCTCTTCTAGATGTGGCTCAGAAAACTAAAAAAATTTTCACTATGCTTTCTTTGATATTTTCTGTTTTGATCCTTCAAGTAGTATCAGAGCCACGGGTTTCATCTAGGAGCATGTACTAGTGTTAAAAATTAGAAAATGTGGTTCCTTTACTATTAAAAATGAATCTTTTGTGATTTCATGTGATCGTTCATACATTGGTTTCTAAAGTTCAAGTCCACCTCACGGTTAGTGGCATAGGATCATGTATTCTAATGGTTTTCCTATTGTTTTTCTAGTTTTGAGTAGATGCGATGTACACCTCGTGGTTAGAGGTATAGGTACTTGTAAAGGCATGTTTTTATTTCTGATTTTGGGTTTCTTTTAACTAGTAAATTTTGGAGGTTGAAGAACGTGATTACTGGAATTGTTGAGGGGCAAAAAATGGCTGAAAGGCAGGATTTTTTTCAAAAATCGACAAACTCCAGAGCGGACTCGGTGCTTGGAGGGCCGATCGGACTAGGCACCAGGTCAATTTTACTCAGCTGGAGTTTTTGGAGAAATAGAGCAGACCCGACGCCAAGTGGGCCAAATGGACCAGGCACCAGGTCCATTATTTCCAGAGGCAGATGTGTCCAATTTGGTCCAAGAAAAGGGAGAGCACTACTGAAATTTTGTACTTGAATTATTTCTTGATGTAATCATGTTTTGAATCATTGTATGAGGTTAATTTTCTGCAATAGTTTTATTTATCTTTAGATGAATAATTTGCACGAAAATGAGTAATAAAGGATGGAACCACCTTAGGATTAAACAAGATCATTAATTTTTTTTAATTCATTATGTTTAATCTATTGTTTGGTCACTTAGGAATAAATGAATAGTTTGAGCATGAAAAAGTTTACTTTTGTTATCATACTTATTTCATTTTTGTGATCAAATGAGCAAGTTCTTATGAGACCTAAGTCTCACTAGATAGAATGATTTTTTATAAAACGTTTTAATCTAAGAAACTTTAAAATAAAAGAGTTAATGGTTTATTTTGCTAAAGGGTTTAATCCTTGACATAGAGAATAATGTTAAAATTAAGGTTATTTGATAAAGTTTTACTTGGTTATTAACTTAGAATAGTAAAATAAATTCATAGTTTATTCTTTCAAAGGATTCAATCATTGACATAGAGAATAATATTGAATTTTAGTTTTTTACTAAAGTTAATGAATCCATAAGATTATAGAAAACATTTATAGGCCTAATACTCTATTTTCAATAAAAGATTAAGTGGGAGAGGGGTTCTAACAATCCCATGGCTTCCATCACAACTCTCATTAAAGATAGTGGATTTTCTCATGTCATTCTGAGCATGACCTCCTATAGGATGGATTTCTACAAGTATCTAGAACTAATGGAAGAGTAAAATTAAAAGCCTAGGGTATTTGCTAGGATTGACCAACCTATGTTGGAGGTTTTTAGCACTAGATTGCCCATAGGTAGTGTAAATCAGTGGCCATCCTATCGGTGGAACTTTTTCTAGACCATTATCTATTTAGGAAGTTTTGATTCATGATGGTTATACACTTAACTTAAAATGCTATTAATCCTCCTATGAAGCTCTATTAGTTTTTCTAAGAGCCAAACTATTTATATTATCGATAATGGTTTTAAAAGTTATCTATTATCAAAGAAATAATATAAAGAATGTGCATTTTTATTTTTACAAACTAAATGAATGTTTTTTTTTTTTTTGCAATATTATAGAAATGTCTGGTTTTAGTCCATTGTCAATCATTCTCAAGGAGAATAAGTTGGAAGGGACCAAATTATATGGCCTGGAAGAGGAACCTGAATATAGTACTCACTCCCAGGAGTACAAATGTGTTTTTATGGATCCCTGTCCCGAGATTGGGGAGGAATCCACTGATAAGGAGCAAGAGGCTGAGAAGGCATGGAAGAAAGTCAATGAGATGGCTAAGCGCTATATGTTGGCTTCTATGTCTAGTGTGCTCGAATCTAAGCATGAGTACATAGTCGCTGCGTACGACATGGATTTGTCATTGGGCACCATGTTTGTTGACAAGAGCTGGCCCACATCTTAGGGCAATCATGAACACTAGAATGGCTAAAAGGGCATTGGTTCGAGAGAATCTGCTCAAGATGATTGCCTACTTTGAGGAGGCTGAAGTCCTAGGCGCAATGATAGATCCTGAGAGCCAAATTAACATGGTTCTTGAAACTCTGCCTGATTCATATTCTCAATTTAAGTTGAATTACAACATGAACAAGTTGGATATGAATCTCACAGAGCTTATGAAAGAGCTCCAAGTGGTAGAGAAGATCATAAAGCCCGTGTCAAAAGTTTTGGTCTCTCGTTTTGCTTCTTCTTTTGGAATGAAGGCAAAGCCTAAGAAATTCAAGAAGAAGAAGGTCCAGAACAACGCAAGGGCCCAACCTAAAGTATTTGGTTAGGCCAAGCCCAAGGAGAAGTCCAAAGGCAAATACTTCAAGTGTGGCAAGAAGGGGCATTGGAAGAAAGATTGTCTGGACTTCATAGCTAAGTTTACTTCAGGTATTGCTCTATACCTAGTGTCTATTTTGATGATCGGATCAATATGTTCCTGGATAATTGATTCTGGAGCCACTGACCATGTCTGCAACTCTTTGCAGAGGTTCAAAAGGATAAGGAGACTCAGCTAGGGTAAGCATAGACTTTAAGTAGGCAATGGAGCAAGAATATCGGCTGAAGCAATGGGAGATCTTGAGCTTATTTTTTATTGTAATAGGAAGATAATTTAAAAGATAATTTATATGTTTTTTGTTTTAAACATAATTTAATTCTAATTTCCAAATTGATGAATCAAAGATATTCCATTTCATTCCATTTTGGTGTTTCCATCAGTAGAGATGGTAATTTAATTTATACAGCAAACATGTACAGAAATCTCTTTTATATACATCCTATTAGAAATCAAGTAAACAATATTCAAACTAAACCTGATAATAAAAAGAGAAAGGCCATATAAAATTACTTGTATTTGTGGCATCTAAGATTGGGACATATAAATCCCAATCGGATTCAGAGGCTAATCCATGATGGGCCTTTAGGTTCATTGAGATTAGAAGAATAGCCTCAGTGTGAATCTTGCCTTAAAGGTAAAATGACCAAAATGTCCTTTACCAAAAAGGTGGATACAACCTTGGAAATACTAACACTAATTCATACAAATGTTTGTGGTCTGATGACTACACCAAGGCTATGAGTACTTCATCACTTTCACAGATGATGATGAGACTCCACTTCATCATGGAAGACAAGGACCGATGACAAGAGCTAGGTCCAAGAAGCTTCAAGATGATTTTCAATTGATCATCAAACCATGCTTGAGGATGAAAGAAGATTGGATGGTTGAGAAAGCTAGCCAAGAGTTCATGTTGATGACCATCAACGAAGGACCCTAATAAGAACTCAAACCGGCAGCAAAGGCGGACGAAACTTGACTAAGGGTAGCTTTCCAGAGGACAGCCGACACCGACTCCAAGCAGCCAAATTGGCGCTGGCTCCATTCTGTCCAACAGCACCTCAATCACAACATGAACCGACTCGAAGACAGATCCAAACCAGTACCGGCTGTGATGTCCAAACCGGCGCCGGTTTCCCCCTGGGCATCCAACAATTGCTCCTCGTTTTAATGCTTTTCTCCAATTTTCTTCACTTTTAATTGCTTGTAAATATTTATTATGACCCTAAACTGTAATTAAACCTTAAGGATTACTTAGTTATGGTTAGGATAGTATTAATAGAACCTTTAGTGATTTGACAACACAATACACTTGACTTTAATTTAAATTTGAGAAGAGAATCTTGAGATGCCCTAGCCTCCTTGTTCATCTTGTTCAAGACCAAGCTAAAGGGTTAGTCCTTCTTTTGTATGAGTCTATAAATCTTTTGGATAATCCAAAGTTGTTTCTTTAAATGGGTCTTAGTTGCTTTGTTCTTCTAAGGTTTGTTTGAAATCTAATATTTGGGTACCAATTTTCTCTATTCTATTTGTTCTTGCTTGCCATTGTTGCTTCAAGGATATTAGGGTGAGATTATAGTAGAAATTTCTACTCATCTTGAGGGTCTTTGAGGCTTTGTTCTTCAAGGGTTTGAAAGAGTGTAGGTAGTTATTTGGTTTTTTCTCCTTTTTGGTCGCAAGAATCTCTATTTTTGTACCTTTGAGTTGAGCTAAAACATAGCCAACAAAAACACCCACAACTCTAAGAAAAGCCACCAAGAATTCATATTAGATTATCATACTCGTTTTGATTATATTTATCTGATGAGGCACAAGTCTGGCTCTTTTGATAAATTCAAGGAGTTTAAGGCTGAAGTGGAGCATCAAACAGGTAAATTAATTAAATCTTTGAGATAGGATCATGGTGAAGAGTACCTCTTCCGTGAGTTTAAGGATTACTTGGTACATCACGACATAGTATCTCAGTGAACTGTACCTAAGACTCCCCAGTTGAATGGAGTAGTTGAGAGAAGAAATAGAACTTTGATGAAAATGGTCAGAAGCATGACGAGTCTTGTGTCTTTTCTTATTTCTTTTTGGGGGTATGCTGTAGAAATAGCGGCATATATTTTGAACTTGGTGCCTTCCAAATTAATACCTAGGATACCTTATGAGATGTGGACAGGACGAAAGCTCTATTTGAAACATCTCAAGATATGAAGTTGTGATAGGGCCTAAATTAGTCGTATATTTTCTAATTATTTAAGGCTATTTTGTGATATATTTTGTTTAATAATTGGTCATATTCCTTCATATTTAAGATTTTACCCTTGGAAAGGTATTTTGTGTATTATTTCAGATTTTATGGGTAAAATAGGATAAAAACATTGCATAACAGAACAAAGGCGGCACCGGTCAGGACAGGGGAATTGGCACTGGCCACATGTTGAAGGCATGCACTTCGAGGTGATGACCAATCGGTAAAACAGAGCAAAACAGAACCGAACTGGCATTGGCTGGGAGGCTAGAGGCGGCGATGGTTGCACTTTGGAAGGATTGGTACGAAAATCAAGAAAAATCAGCGAACGAACGGAAAAATAGACCACAACCGACACCAGCCCTAGGCAGGACAGACAGTGCTGGCTGTGGCCCGATGGTGAGGTGGTGCCTCGATTTTTGTGCATATTTTTTGGCAATTTGCAGGGTTTTAGTATTTTCCTACTTCTAGTCGGCCAGAAACCCTAGAAGAACGATTTTAAGTGCATCTAAAACCTATAAAAAGAGAGAAGACACAAGAAAATGGGGAAGGATTCACATATCAAAATAGAAAATCACTCAAATTAAAGGAGAAATTCCTCAGTTCAAGGAGGATTGTACAAGATAGTCTACGAAGGAAGAAGAAGGAGGCTTGTCTATGAGTGCTTTCTTTTAACTTTGTTTTCTTTGTCTTGAACATTGATGTGTTAATTGTTTTAATGTCACTTGACATTGTTTCGGTATTCACGATTTTTAGAGTTATTTTGATCTTTTGATTAATTGATTGTTATTCTTGGTATTTAATTACTTGTGCTTGTTATAAAATTAATTGGATGTTTCTTCCCATTAACTTGTTGGACCAAGGGGTTGATGGTGGTTTCAGTTGTTTAATTTCATATTTATTGTCTATTAACTTGCTAGACCAAAGGGATTAATTGCTAAGAATTTAGTAATTAAAGATTAATTGATGTCTGCCTAGACCAAAGATTTATTGGTTAGCTTCATGTTTTAAGTTTGACGAGACCACGGAAGTTTAATTAAGGATTGTGTTTAATATGTCTTTTGGGTGAATTAGTTGAGACAAACCAAGTAATACTAATTTATCTAGAAGATAGTAATTCCATGGATTGACCAAAGAAGTGAATCTATCTTAAACCTTCATGATGCCAAGAGAATGATTAGTTATGATGATGATTAGGTACTTTAAGATCATGCTTGACAAAATAATGGTTTGAGTTACACAATTCTCCATCCTTGATATGTATATATTCTTTTATTTTATTTTCCCATTTATTTCTTTTTATTGAGTTGGTTAAACAATGAAAGAAAAGTGATTAATGCATACTTGTTCCAAGAGGATCGACATTCGTTTGAACCCTATGCTATGTTTAATGTTGAGTACACTTGCTCATATGTGTAATTTGGGGTTAACATTTTAATTTAAACTTGAATGGGAATGTGCTTATTTTTTATATGATTTTTATTCTCAAATTCAATCACATCAAATTTCTGGTGCCGTTGCCGGGGAACAATATCATAAAAGGTCGGCTTTTGTTGATTTAACCATGTTTATATGTTTATATGTCCATATGTCTATATGTAAATATGTATATATGTTCTTTGTGTAAATCGGTGTTATATCTTGTTGTTGTAATATTGTGTGACTTAATTGACTTCTTTTTTTCATGTTGTACTTATAAATATCACTAACTTTTTTTTAAATTTTTTATTTTAATTTTAATTTTTTGTATTTTTTGTGTGAGGTTGACATCATCATGGATAACTATTTTTGGGCACAGGATTAAAGGAGCTACAATGATGAGAATTTGGCAAAGTAGCAGTCTCAAATTGATGCTTTTTGTGAGACGTCACTTGAAGCCTCAATGCATTCTTTTGTCGTCAATTCATATTCCTCCATTAAGTGGCATAAAGAAGTATCCCAACGATTGAGTTGTCAACGAACACAACTAGCCAAGTGGGTTGTGGATGCCATAAAGGCCCATATGCTTAAACAAGAGAATTTCCAAGGAAATGAGAGAGGATATAAGGGCCAATTGTCCAATGTGGAAAGTTAGGTATTCAATTCTACTTTACGTGCTAATAATTCTAATGTCTCTTTATCACATGAAGGTTCCTCGCAATTCTTGGAGAACAAGGGTCCAAATGATGATGTATTAAATTTATCATGCCTCAAGGAGTTGGATCTTTCAACGCTACATCATAAGAAGTCATTGGAGGATAGTGGTAATTTATACCCTTCACCCCATTCAAAGGGAGGTAACTTGGTATTTGTAGATATATTAAAAAAATAAGGATTTCTTGATCTCATCTTTAAAGAACTCAAATACTAAGTTTAAATAGGAATTTTAATTATGAACATTCTTTTGAAGGGTTAAAAGGTGATTTCAAGTTTGATGCATTCTTTAGAGATCATGTGCAGTTATATGTTGACAAAAATATTTGTCTATCAAAAAAAATGTTAGAGAAAGAGGTTTGTGTGTTTTACTTTAGTGAGATAAATTATTTTGATAAACCTTCTATTTTTCAAAAATCTCTCTTCATTCTACATTCATCATGCCTATCTTCTATTTTGAGCTTTAATTTCTCTTCAAAAGGTTTGATGAGAAAGCATGATGAGTGTAAAAAATTTTTTGTTTTATTTTTTTTTTATTTGAGTCTTTTTCTTTAGTTGTTTTCTTTTATTTAGGTATGTTTTTATTTTATTATTATTATTTTCTTTGTGCTTTTATTTGTGTTTTGTTTTATAGGAATAAAGTCCTCTTGGACAAGCCATTCTCTTTACCTCAAGTTTGGATATCTATTGGAGCATTATTGCACTTGGGAAGTATTACTTAAACTTTCTAACCCATTATTATTTTTGGTCCCTTTAGAGATACTTTCTTGTGTTTATTTTTTCTAATGAGGACATTGTCCAATTTAAGTGTGTGGGAGTGGTTTGGTGATATACTTTGTCTAAGTTTTTATCAAGTATCTTGGTGTTTTCTTAGTATTGAGCTACTTTGAAATATTTTGAAATTGAGAAATAATTTTATTGTGAGCACAGAGTTTGAAAAATTGGAGCTACTCTATCATGACAGTATCTTCTTTACTTTCTTCTTCCCCTTTATTTTTGGTCCCATGGTAGTATTTCCTGGCTCTACTTATTTGGCCATTGAGGACAATGTCTAGTTTAAGTGTGGGGGAGTGGTTAGAATGAGAATTCTTCCATGCTTCATTCTTGAAATTCTTCTTTAAACAACCTTTTTGAGCAAAATTTTTTCTAATTTTTTGTGAGCTTTCAAGATGTATTTTTAATGCATGTCTTTGTGCTAAATCATAGAACATATTTTCTATATCATTTGTACCTTATGCATGACTTTTTGCATGCACTTGGACTAAGTAGTTCTTGATCAAATGCTTTACGTTGTTCTTAAACCTGTTTTTCTACTAAAATTCATTGGGAATTCTAGAACTTACTTGAATACCTCTCGAGGCGAAATAAGAAAGACATTCATGATTTAACTTAGAGATGACGGTAATAGGCCTTCTTTGGATAGTTTGAGCTTTTCAAGCCAACCTATTTTATATTATCCCCAGTGCCTATTTTGAGCCTAAATTGTTAATTTCTTTCTTAAAACCCATTATCATACTTTATCCATTACTTCCTTCTGAGTGCTTGATAATTCTTCCAAATCTTTGATTACTCTTGATGGATGAAAGTATAAGTAAATGAGTTGTGAGGGAAAATGCTTGTGTAAATGTCATGACTTGTTACTTTCAGTCATGCATCATATGTTGAGTTGTGAAAGGAGAAAGGAGTGTGAAAGAAGAAAAGAAAAAGAGGAAGAAAAAGAAAGAGTGAACAAAAAAAGCTGCTAGAAAATGTTGAACGAAAAAAAAAATTGAGAAAAAAACAAAAGCAGCTTTTGAAAAGAAGAGGAGAAAGAAAAAGAGAAGAAAGAGCACAGGAAGAAAGCTGGAATGAAAATTGCTGAAATTTTTGATGATCTTGTGCAATATGAATATGAGTTAAGAATAATTGAGGAAAATAATGCAAGATTTGCTTGAACTATGTTATGACTGCCATACAAGATTGTGGGTTTTTAATTGATTTTGGAATAAGTGAGCAAGAAGAGTTCCGAATCTATTGGTACATTTTGTTTATCCTTATCTTGCAAACTCTCATCTTCTTTGATACTTGATTTTCCTATATAAATAGAGGAAAAACACAAAGAAAATGGGAGGATTCACAGATCAAAATAAAAAATCACTCAAATTAAAGGAGGAATTCTTTAGTTCAAGGAGGATTGTACAAGAGGGTCTACGAAGAAAGAAGAAAAAGGCTTGTCTATGAGTGCTTTCTTTTAACTTTGTTTTCTTTGTTTTGAATAATGATGTGTTAATTGTTTTATTGTGACTTAACATTGTTTTGGTATTTATGATTTTTAGAGCTATTTTGATCTTTTGATTAATTGATTGTCATTCTTGGTATTTAATTACTTGTGCTTATTATAAGATTAATTGGTTGTTTCTTCCCATTAACTTGCTGGACCAAAGGGGTTGATGGTGGTTTCGGTTGATTACTTTCATATTTGTTGTCTGTTAACTTGCTGGACCAAATGGGTTAATTGATAAGAACTGGGTAATTAAAGGTTAATTGATGTCTGTCTAGACCAATGATTCATTGGTTAGCTTCATGTTTTAAGTTTGCCAAGACCACGGAAATTTAATCAAGGATTGTGTTTAATGTGGTTTTTGAGTGAATTAGTTGAGATAAACCAAGTAATACTAATTTATCTAGAAGATAGTGATTTCATTGATTGACCAAAGAAGTGAAACTATTTTAATCCTTCATGATGCCAAGAGAATGATTAGTTATGATGATGATTAGGTACTTTACGATCAAATTTGACAAAATAATGGTTTAAGTTACATAATTCTCTATCCTTGACATGTATATATTCTTTTATTTTATTTTATTTTCCCTTTATTTCTTTTTATTGATTCAGATAATAATGAAAGAAAAGTTATTAATACATACTTGTTCCTGGAGGATCGACACTCGTTTGAACGCTATGCTATGTTTAGTGATAAGTATGCTTGCTCATATGTATAATTTGGGATTAACGTTTTAATTTAAACTTAATTGGGTATGTGCTTATTTTTTATATGATTTTTTTACCCAAATTCAAACACATCAAGTTGTCTAGTTTATGTGTTGACAAAAGGAAGCAAGCTGGAATCAATATCAGAGTTATGCTGCTTCATTGGGTGCCCAAAAGGAACAGGAGATGGATATTTCTATCATCCTCAAGAGCATAAAGTACTTGTTAGTACTAATGCTAGATACTTAGAGGATGAACATGTTATTTCTACCACGGGTTTAAGTAGAATAAAGTTAGAAGAGAAGTTGGACACCGATTCAACATCAGGTACTTCTAACACCCCGATCTAGGAACCAAGATAAACACTACCAGATGTTCCTATACAAACTGAGCCTCATCATAGTGGAAGGACCACAAGAGTTCCAAAAAGGTAGACTGGAGAGATCTATGATCTAGTCTCTGATCATCGGAACAAGATTCCGCTAGATACGAGAAAGCCATTCTTGATGCTTATGTAGACAAGTGGCAGCTAGCCATGAATGCCAAAATTAAGTCCATGTACTTCTATCAATTGGGATAAAATCCATTAGGTGTAAGTGGGTATACAAGAGGAAGAGATGTTCAGATGGAAAGGTTGAAACCTATAAAGTAAAGTTGGCTGCTAAAGGTTATACTCAGAAAGAAGGTATCGATTATGAGGAAACCTTTTTAGTAGTAGACATGCTTAAGTCTATCCATATTCTCTTAGCCATCACATATTATTATGACTATGAGATATGGCAGATGGATGTTAAGACGGTATTTTTACATTGCTATCTTACCGAAAACATTTATATCACCCAGCTAGAAGGTTTTGTTGCTAGAGGTCAAGAACAAATGGTCTGTAAGCTTAAGAAGTCCATCTATGGACTTAAGCAAGCATTACGAGCATGGAATATACGTTTTGATAAAACTATGAAAGTTATGGTTTCATTCAAAAAGTGGATGAACCATGTGTGTATAGAAAATCAGACAGTAGCAAAGTGATTTTCTTGGTACTTTATATAGATGACATTCTATTCATTGGAAATAATGTAGGGACATTATCATCCATTAAGTTTGTCTATCTAGTTAATTTAGCATGAAAGTGTTAGTGTTATGGCCCAAAGGCAATCACTTGTACATTGTATATGACACATTTTATTTTAATAAAAGACATTATTTATCTTACAGTTTCTTTTGTTTACTTTTATTTAATATAACTGTTAGATAAAGTCTCTAGTACAACATTGTGTTAAGGAAATCATTATAGAGATCATGATATGAAATTCCTACTACACTGTATAGTGTTAGTACTTAAATAGTTCCTAGTCATAGTATTAATGAGACATGACATCATTAATACGTTAAAACTAGCATGTGTTAGACTTCCTGATTTTATTAGGCGGTGATTCTCATATCCGTGAGTATTAAGATACTCAAAGTTAACACGTGGATGCTTGTTAATAGAACAAGTTCATTGGATGACCTAGCTGTAAGATAATCACATGGATAACTATTTAGTGCCAGTGATATAATCTCAATATAGCAAACATGCAAGTATCCTTAGACTTAAGATCTCCAAGGTACTTTGTTTGCTGAGTATTGTGCTTTAAATCTAATCTCTGGAGCCAGATCAAGGGTCGCCTATAGGATGGATATTGGGTACATTGTGATGTAAATGAAAGTAGTTGAGAGGGTCAATAAAGGATTCACCACTCCTAATAGTACGGGCAAATATCTCACGACCACTTGTAGGAATTACTACTCAAGAAGTCCTTGGCTAAGGCGATTGTGTACTAAAAAAGTTCAAATTGATACGCATCTAGAGTAGTGGGTTCCTAGTACAAGTACTATTATATTCGGGGAAAATTAATATATTCTAGAGGGAGTTGGTACTAATTCCATACTCTAAATCGAATGATATATTATATAGTAAAAAGAGTTAATTGCACTGTAGTTTATGATTGAAGAGTTTATGTCAAGCCACTTGACTTCCTGGATTCCTGGGTAGTCATGATGTGATGCTAGATACCGCTCATGATCTAGGAATTGTTGGATAGTATGCCTTCTTAGACTAGGTTTTTAATGTAAATATCGAATATTTTAATAAAATAATTTATTTTCAGAAATCGCTTGTGAATTTATTTTTTATTTGTGCATAATTTTGTTTGGAACAGACCCATTGTGTTTAAATAAGTGATCCATGTGAATGGTGGTCTTTCACAGTAAGGTATGGATCATGGGTTATTTAAACACATAAACATTTGTTTTTAACCTATTAATGAGAATACGTAGGATAGGACCTGTAGTAGTGGTTTCTAAATATACTATATGGTAGAAATCTAGTTTACTACCACTACAGCGTGGACTAGTTCTCTACGACTTGAGTATAAGTTAGTGGTCTGACGAAGCTGGAAGCACATACTTTGATATGCTATAGTTGAGATTCTATGGTAGAACCAATGTACTTGTGTTTTGGGTATATGTAACTAGCTAGTTAAGACAGACTTGCACAAGAAAATTTCTACACAATATCGCCCCTTGTGGTTGTCTGAATGATCTAAAGTGTCTAGGGCCCTGTGAAACATGACTTGGCTGTTTGCTTTAGGGTAGCTCTCTTGGACAGCGGAAACACTCCAGGAAGTTGTGGATCATTGGACTATAAGCCTAAGGATGATAGATGTCATTTAGAGAGGTGTTAGTATCCTTTTTTCCTCTCTAAATGTACGGCGATGTGTAGAGGGGTATTTTAGTCATTTCACCTACAGGTCGGAGACTTTGCTAACGCAACATTATCCTTGGGGTCAATATTTCCTTATGGTGATATTAGGAAATATTTAAAATGAAGAATATAGCTATTTATATAGCAGGGGTATTTTGGTCATTTTAGCAACCAAGGCGATGTGTCTTTTTGGTCTTCGGAATAGCCCGTAAGTCCTAATTAATTTTGGGTTGAGGAATTGGTCTCAGTTAAAGAGGATTTTTTTTATTTTGTTTTATTTTTATTCAAGAAGTTTAATTTATTATTAGATTTGAATAAAATAAATAAATAAATAAATAAATAAATAAAATAATAGGAGTTGAGAGAAATTAATTATCTAGCTTAATTGGTTAATTAATTATTCAGAGCCTAGGTCCAGTTTGAATAACTAGAAAATTAACCTGGGCTTAAACTAGAGGGAAATAATTAATGCTTAATAATTTATTTGGTTATTTATATAAGCCCAAGAAATAAATAATTGAAGTTTAATTATTTTGGTTCATTTTGGCTCTTTAATTATTTATTGGGTTATTTCTTTAAGCCCAGGAAATAAATAATTAATGTTTATTATTTTTGGGCCTTTTTGGTCCAAGAAAAATAATAAATATTATTTTGGCCTAATAGCTTGGACCGTAGGATTTTTTTCCAGATACGGATCAGATAAGTTAAGGGTTAAGCTAAATCTATTCTCTTGATAACATCTGGGTATCTGAAATAAGATATCCCGAGAGATATCGTTATCAGATATTGGAGACCTAGTTTTGGCTAACAATAAACAAGACTCTTGGAAAAAGAAAACCCTAATTCTCCCTAGCTTTTCTCTCTTCCTCACGCAGCTCTCTCTCTTTCTCGTGAGCCTCTTTTTACCCTCTTGTTCTTGGAGCTTTGCTAACCAATAGCAGTAGAACCAAGAAGGATTGAGATCACTCTTCTTCACTGTTGTGTTCACTAATAAGAAGTTGGGCAGTGGCATATTCTGAGAGTTGAAAAGCTTGGCATTAATGCACCTAAAGAGAAGCAGGAGATTGGAAGGATTACAACCGGAAGGTTCATCTAGCAGGCAAGGAGAGGGCGTTCCCGTGGTTCAAACCATTCTTCCACAACCTAAAAGGTTTATAGCAAGCAAAGGTATGGTTTTAAAGCTTCCGTGCTGCCATTAAAAGGCTTGTTTTTTTTCTCTCTGTCTTTTTTTTTTTTTTTTTGTTCTCGTAGCATGCTCTCTGTTTTACTGGAAACCATCAAAGTGGTATTAGAGACATGTGTTTGATCAAGTTAGGGAGAATGTTAGTTAATAAAAAATGGAGAAGACCATTGTTTGGTGCTTAAGCCTATGATCCTTTGCTATTTTGGTATGGGATAAGCATTGATGTAAGCTTCACAGTGGAAGCATAGGGGTTTTATAAAAAATTTTGCCTTGATAGAATGATCGTGTAAACCCAATTTGAAGGGTATAGGCGAATGTCCAAAGAAGCTGCAAAAAGAAGCAGTAGAAAAACACACAAAAGGCTGAAAAAAATTGCGCAGAGAAAAAATAAAGAAGAAGGCACTATTCTTAAGCCGTCGGTGGAGCCAAGCCAAGAAGCCGAGCTGCCGCGTGTTTTGTGTCTGGAGCCGCGTTGCTTGGAGCCATCTTGCTGCTGTGATTGGAGCCGATTGCAATTGTAAATTAGCAATTTTGCGCGGGTCATGCACACGGGTCGGAGCGTGCAAAATGGATAAACATGTGGGTCGTCACGCGGGTCAGTGAGCGGAGAAGGGCACGGGTCAATGGGCGGATATCCGAGGCAGTTCGTGGGTCTGGGCAATCCATCAAGCGTGGGATCTGGTGCGGCTGGTGCACCGGGCGCGCGATGGACCGCAGTGCAAATGGGGTGCTGATCTGGTGCAGCGGGTATACGTGGACCGCCAGTTAATTTACATAATTTTTAATTTTTTTTTCTTTTTCGTTTTGGATCCCATACCAGGCGAAGTTAATAATTTTGCAATAGTTAATATTCTTGGAATATATTTGCATGAAAAATATTAGTAAGGGATTTTAAGATTAAACAAGACCATTAATTAATTAATTAATATGTTTAATTCTATTATTTGGGCATTTTGGTTTAAAAATAAAAAAAGCATAAAAACGTTTATTGTTTTCTACAATTCTATTTTTTTTTTTTTTTGTGTACCTATGTGCGCACTTTCTCAAAGACTAAAGTCTTTGGGAACATTTTTTACAAGAAAAAAATTTTCCTCAAAAATTAAATGGTTATTTTAATTTGTACAAAAATTAATCATTGGATATTTTTTCAAAGGATTTAATCCTTAACATAGAAAATATATTGGATTTAGATATTTTTGTAAATTAAAATAGAAAGCCATTTTGTTTTATTTTGTACTAGAAAAATTGTTTTGTCAAATAAAATTGAGACCAAAGTCTCTAGAAATTTTTAATTTAAAATTTTTTGAAATCATTAAGTTTTTAACTTAAATAAAATTAGTCCATGGAAAAATCTCTCAAAGGATATAAACCTTGACATAGAGATTTTAATGGATTTAGATATTTTATTATTGAGTTAAGGAAAAACTTAATGGAAATTTCAAAAGGATATTTTTCAGAAAATCTTTATTTCAAAAGACTAAGTGAGAGAGAGGTTCCAACGGCCCCACGACTTCCATCACGATAATCATTAGAGATCGTGGGTCCCCTCGCATCACCCTGGGAGTGAACTCGTATAGGATGGGGATACCACAAGGATCTAGAACTAATGGGAGGATGTAATTAATAACCCAAGACACGTACTATAATCAGCCAGTCCACGTTGGAGGTTATAGTGCGAGGCATGTCCATAGGAAATGAGAGGAAACGGCCGTCCCACGATGGAGTTATCCTCTAGATCATTACCTAGAAGAGAAATTAATTTGTGGTGATTAATACACTTAGCTTAGGGAACTGTTAATCTTCCTAAGAAGCTATGCCAGTTTTCCTAAGAGCCAAATTATTTTTAGTGCACAAATTCATTTTGTTTTCACAGACTAAATCCTTTCTTTTATTTTCAATTTTTCAGAAATGGTGGGAGGTTCTTTTAGTCCATTGGCCGTTATTCTCCGAGAGAATAAGTTAATGTGTCCAAACTATGTGGACTGGAAGAAGAACCTAGACATAATACTCACAGCCGAGGAGTATAAGTATGTCCTTTATGAGACCTACCCCGTGATAAGGGAAGGTTCCACTGCCAAAAAGCGAGAGGCTGAGAAGGCATGGAAGAAGGCTGATGAAATGGCACGTTGCTATATGTTAGCTTCCATATCTAATGTGCTCCAGTCAAAACATGAGCATATGGCTTCTGCGTATGACATTAGTCAGTCATTAGCCACTATGTTCGCGGACAAGAGCCGGCCCGCAAGACAGAAGGCTCTTCGAACTATAATAAACACTAAGATAGCTAAGGGAGCATCAGTCAAAAAGCATATGCTCAAGATGATTGCTGCTTTCGAGGAGGCAGAAATCTTAGGGGCTGTCATTGACCCCGAGAGCTAAGTAGATATGGTTCTCGAATCTCTACCGGGTTCCTTTACTCAGTTCAAGTTAAATTACAACATGAACAAGTTAAACATGAGTTTAACTGAGTTAATGAAGGAACTGCAGATGGCAAAGAAGGTCATGAAGCCACAGTCAAAGGCTATGATTCCTAATGCTTTTTCCTCAAGAACTGGGCCCAAGCCCAGAAAGTTCAAAAGGAAGAAGGGGAATGCAGCAGCCCAGCCCAAGGCCAAACCAAAGGGCAAGTGCTTCAAATGTGGGAAGAAGGGACACGGAAAAAAGGAGTGTCCAGATCTTCAAGCTAAGAAAAACCCCAAAGGTAATGTTTTATATCTAAAGTCTATATTAATGTTGGATCAACTTCCACTTGGATTGTTGATTCAGGAGCCACTGATCATATCTGTAACTCCTTGTAGAGGTTTAGAAAGATTAGAAGACTCAAGAAGGGCGAACATGGGCTACGCGTGGGAAATGGAGCACAAGTCTGGGCCCTTGCAGTGGAGAGCTGGATCTTATTTTTTATTGTAATAGAATAGCGGTTTTAAAAGATATTTTATATGTACTTAGATTTTGTTTGAATTTGATTTTAGTTGCAAAACTAATAAATCAAGGATATTTTGTCTCTTTCCATTCTGGTATTTCTATCAGTAGAAATGGAGAAATTTTATGTACTGGGCACATGTATGAAAATCTATTCTTTTTAAACCCTATTAACAATCAATTGAATAAAACTCAATTTGAACCTTTAACTAAGAAGAGAAAGACCAATGTCAATGACTCATACCTTTGGTATCTAAGATTGGGTCATATTAACTCAACCAAGATTCAAAGGCTAACCATGAAGGGCCTTTGGGCTTATTGAGATTAGAAAATTAGCCTCAATGTGAATCTTGCCTGATGGGAAAGATAACCAAAAGGACATTTACACCAAAAGCGGATAGAGCCAAGGAGGTATTGAGTCTTGTTCACACTGATGTGTGTGGTCCATTGTCTACACCAGCTAGAAGAGGTTTTCAGTACTTCGTCACTTTCACGGATGATTGTACAATATATGGTTACATTTATCTGATGAGACGCAAGTCTAACTCTTTTGACAAGTTCAAGGAGTTTAAGGCTGAAGTGGAGCGTCGGACAAGTAAATTAATCAAAACTTTGCAATCGAATCGTGGTGGAGAGTACCTCTTAGGTGAATTTAAGGATAACATGGTACATCATGGGATAGTATCCTAGCTCTCTGCGCCGGGGACACCCCAGTAGAACGAAGTAGCTGAGAGAAGGAATAGGACATTGATGGAAATGGTCCGAAGCATGATGTCTCATGCTAGTATTTCAATGTCCTTTTGGGGATATGCCCTGGAGATAGCAGCATATATTCTAAACTTGGTAAGCCAAGTTTGAATCATCTCAAGATATGGGGTTGTCCAGCTTATGTACTGGTCAAAGGAGACAAGTTGGAACTAAGATCAGAATTATGTTATTTTGTTGGGTATCCAAAAGGGATAAAGGGTGGTTACTTTTATCATCCTAAGGAGCAAAAATTACAAATTAGTACCAATTCTAGATACTTAGAAGATTATCAAAGTACTTCCACGAAAGGTTTAACTAGGTTGGAACTTGAGGAGAGGTTATCTACAGAATCAACATCTTCTAACCTGATTGTGGAACAAGAAGAAGCATAGCCTTAAGAGCCTGTACAAATGGAGCCTCGTCATAGTGGGAGAGTGTCTAGGGTTCTGGAGAGATGGATTGGAGAAGCTTTTGAGCTAGTCTCTAACCATCAAGAACAAGACCCCACTAGATACGAGGAGGCTATTGCTGATGCCGATGCAAATTGATGGCATGAAGCAATAAAAGCCGAGATTGAGTCTATGTACTTCAATCAGGTTTGGGATCTTGTAGCTTCACTTGAAGGGATAAAATCCATTGGGTGTAAGTGGGTGTACAAGAGAAAGAGGGGAGTGGATGGGAAAGGGGAAACCTTCAAAACTAGGCTTGTGGCGAAATGGTATATTAAAAAAGAGAGAATCGATTATAAGGAAACCTTTTCCCCGGTAGCCATGCTTAAATCTATCCACATCCTTCTTGCCATCGCATGTCACTATGACTACGAGATATGGCAAATGGATGCCAAAACGGCATTCTTAAATGGCCATCTTAGCAAAGACATCTATATGTCCCAACCCGAAGGCTTTATTGCTGAAGGCCAAGTACATATGGTTTGCAAGCTTAAGAAGTCCATTTATGAACTTAAGCAGGCATTGAAAGCATGGAATATTCGTTTTGATAAGACTGTAAAGTATTATGGTTTTATTCAAAACGAGGACGATCCATGCGTGTACAGGAAACTTGATGGCATTAATGTGGTTTTTCTTGTCTTGTATATGGATGACATTCTACTCATTAGAAATGATGTAGGGTCATTGTCATCTACAAATGTTTGGCTGTCTAGTTAATCCAGTATGAAGGACTTGGGAGAAGCCAGCTATATTCTCGGGGTTAGGCTTCTTAGAAATAGGAAGCAGAGAATGTTAGGATTATTCCAAGCAATATACATTGACAAGATGTTGGCCAAGTACAACATGGACTCATGCAAGGGAGCTCTAATCCCTTGCAGACATGGGTTGTCATTTTCTTCAAGGGACTGTCCTAAGTCTCAAGAAGAAAATGACAGAATGAGTAGGATTCCCTATGCTTCGGCTGTGGGAAGTCTCATGTATGCCATGCTATATACTAGTCTAGATATTTGCTTTGTCGTAGGCGTAGTTAGCAGATATCAGTCAAACCCTGGGGAGGTTCATTAGCAAGCTGTAAAGCATATTCTCAAGTACCTTAAGGGAACGAGAGATTATATACTGGTTTACAGGGCTGATGATTTGGTTTCTACAGGATACACAGACTCAGACTTCCAGGCAGATAAGGATGAGAGAAAATCCACTAGTGGATATGTCTTCACCTTGTTTGGAGGAGCAATTTCATGGAAGAGTATCAAACAATCTTGCATTGCTGACTCAACTATGGAAGCTGCGTATGTGGCAGCTTCGGAGGTATCCAAGGAAGCAGTCTAGCTCCGGAAGTTCCTTTCAGAACTTGGAGTAGTACCACATATGGACAGGGCAGTTGTGATGTATTGTGATGACACTGGAGCAATTCACAATCTATGGAACCTCAAACCACAAGAAGGGGAAGCACATCGAGAGGAAGTACCACCTGATCCGGGATTTCATCCAGAGATGGGAAGTTGTGGTGGAACAGATTATCTCAAAAAACAATCTAGCAGATCCATTCACCAAGCCTTTGGCTGAGAGAGTTTTCAAGAGACACTTAGACGCCATAAGGTTGGGCACCTATGGACTTACCTAGTCTTAGAGTGCGAGTGGGAGATTGTTGGATAGTATGCCCTCTTAGACTAGGTTTTTTATGTAAATATCGAATATTTTAATATAAGAATTTATTTTTTATTTGTGCACAATTTCGTTCGGAATAGACCCATTGTGTTTGAATAAATGATCCATGTGAATGGTGGTCTTTCACAGTAAGGTATGGATTATGGGTTATTTAAACACATAAATATTTGTTCTTAACCTATTGATGAGAAAAGGAATCTCATCATGTTTAGGTTATTATGTTATGAATCCAAATGGGGAATGGCTTACCTTTAGCGAGTGAGTACTTCACTCACTTCATGACATAAGCGTATTTCGAATATGTAGGATAGGACCTGTAGTAGTGGTTTCTAAAAATACTATATGGTAGAAACCTAGACCACTACCGCTATAGCGTGGACTAGTACTCTACGACTTAAGCATAAGTTGGTGGTCTGATGAAACTGGAAGCATATACTTTGATATGCTATAGTTGAGGTTCTATGGTAAAACCAATATACTTGTGTTTTAGGTATATGTAACTAGTTAGTTAAGAGAGACTTGTACAAGAAAATTTCTACACAATATTGCCCCCTGTGGTTGTCTCAATGATCTAAAGTGTCCAGGGCCCTGGGAAATATGACTTGGATGTTTGCTTTAGGGTAGCTCCCTTGGAAAGCGGAAACACTCTAGAAAGTCATGGATCATTGGACTAGAAGCCTAAGGATGGTAGATATCATTTAGAGAGGTATTAGTACCCTTTTTTCCTCTCTAAATGTACGACGATGTGTAGATGGGTATTTTAGTTATTTCACCTGTAGGTCGGAGACTTTGCTAATGCAGCATTGTCCTTGGGGTCAATATTTCCTTATGGTGTTATTAGGAAATATTTAAAATGCAGAATATAGCTATTTATATAGTAGGGGTATTTTGGTTATTTTAGCAGCCAAGGCGATACGTCTTTTTGGTCCTCGGAATAGCCCGTAAGTCCTAATTAATTTTGGGTTGAGGAATTGGTCTCAATTAAAGAGGATTTTATTTTATTTTGTTTTATTTTATTCAGGAAGTATAATTTATTATTCGACTAGAATAAAATAAATAAAGAAAATAAAATAAAAAATATAAGTTGAGAGAAATTAATTATCTTGTTTAATTGATTAATTAGTTATTCAGGGGCTAGGTTTGGTTTGAATAATTAGAAAATTAACCTAGGCTTAAACTAGAGGGAAATAATTAATGCTTAATAATTTATTGGGTTATTTATATAAGCCCAAGAAAATAAATAATTGAAGTTTAATTATTTTGGTTCATTTGGGCTCTTTAATTATTTATTGGGTAATTTCTATAAGCCCAGAAAATAAATAATTAATGTTTATTATTTTTGGGCCTTTTTGGTCCAAGAAAAATAATAAATATTATTTTGGCCCAATAGCTTGGACCTTAGGGTTTTTTCTAGATACGGATCAAATAAGTTTATGGTTAAGCCAAACATATTCTCTTGATAACATCCAGGTGTCTGAAATAAGATATCCCAGGGGATATCGTTATCAGATATTGGAGACCTAGTTTTGGCTAACAATAAACAAGACTCTTGGAAAAAGAAAACCCTAATTCTCCCTAGCTTTTCTATCTCCCTCACGCAGCTCTTTCTCTCTCGTGAGCCTTTTTTACCCTATTGTTCTTGGAGCTTTGCTAACCAATAATAGTATAATCAAGAAGGATTGAGATCACTTTTCTTCACTATTGTGTTCACCAATAAGAAGTTGGGCAATGGCATATTCTGAGAGTTGAAAAGCTTGGCATTAATGCACCTGAGGAGAAGCAAGAGATTGGAAGGATTACAGCCAGAAGGTTCATCTAGCAGGCAAGGAGAAGGCGTTCCCGTGGTTCAAACCTTTCTTCCACAACCTAAAAGGTTTAAAGCATGCAAAGGTATGGTCTTAACGCTTCCATGCTGCCATTAAAAGGCTTGCTTTTTTTCTCTCTGTTTTTTTTTTTTTTTTTTGTTCCCGTAGCATGCTCTCTATTTTATTGGAAACCTTCAGGAATATGGGTTTATTAATTGATGAATTAATAAACCAATCCTAATTTGAATTAATATGATTAATTCTAATTATTTATTGATTATTAATCTCAAAGACGTTTGTATTAATTCATATTCGCTACCAATTGACTGGAAAACCTAATAGGTCACTCATAATAGAGGATTACGTACTTAAGATGTTATTTAATAACATAGTGGAGTTAATTGAGAGAAAGAGAAGTTGTTATGGCCAAATTATAATTAGTTATAATTTATGGGGCCAAATTATAATTGTGAGAACTTGACGTTTCCAATTACAATTAGGGAATTCTAATTGTTTTAAAATTCTCAGTTTTTGCAGTGATTTTTTGTGACATATAATGGATATGCATGAAATCCTAATGAAGGGAATACATAAACGAAACAATAGCTTCCAACCTTCTCTTATCTCTCTCTCATTTTTCCTGGAAAACAATAAGAACCCTAGCCGCCACTTTGGTTTATGCTAGCACGTAAACATTTTTGTACTTGAGTGTGATCCTCCATGTGGAATTCTGTTAGAGATAATCACACACTATGATTATAGTGGTTGGACGTTCCACTCTCGTGATGTTTGATCAAGAGGATTGCTAGATCACGCCTCGACTTGTAGAAAAAAAATTTTTCTTTTCAGATACTCAAAGAAAGGTAAAGTTGTTACCTTTGTTTTCTTTATGTCTTGTTTTCCACACATATGCAGATCCTGAGTTGTTATCTCATTCTTATATTTCCACTGCGCCATATATGATATGCGAGAGATACCCAATAGAAAGACATGAGATAAGCTAGCTATATTTTAGGTATTAAGCTTCTTAGAGACAAGAAGTAGAGAATGTTAGGCTTATCCTAGTCTGCTTATATTGACAAGATATTGGTCAAGTACAGCATGGATCAATGTACAGGGGTTATTATACCCTTTAGACATGGATTATCCTTATCTTCCAAGCAATGTCCTTAGGGACAGAAAGACAAGCAAAAAATGAGTAGGATCCCTTATGCTTCGGTTGTGCAAAGTCTTATGTATGCTATGCTTTGCACTAGGCTAGATAGCTGCTTTGCTGTAGGCATGGTTAATAGATATCAATCAAATCCAAGGGAAGCTCACTGGCAATCCATAAAGTATATACTCAAATATCTCAAGAAAAATGAGAGATTATATGCTTGTGTATCGTGCTGATGATTTGGTTCCTACCAGTTACATAGACTCAGACTTCTAGATGGATAAGGATGAAAGAAAATATACTAGTGGATATGTCTTTACTTTATCTAGAGAAGCTATCTCATGAAAAAGTATTAAGCAATCATGTACTGTTGATTCTACCGTGGAAGCTGAGTACGTTGCTACTTCAAAATCTTCTAAAGAAGCTATGTGGCTTCGAAAGTTCCTCACAGAACTTAGAGTAGTACCGCACATGGATAGGCCAGTCACAATTTTTTGTGACAACATCGAGTGGTGTCACAATGCAAGGAACCTCGAAACTATAGGAAGGGCAAGCACGTAGAGAGAAAGTATCACCTCATCCAAGAGTTTATCCAGAAATGGGAGATTATGGTCGATCAGATTTCCTCTATCAACAATATGACGGATCCCTTTACCAAGCCTTTGATAGAAAAGGTGTTTTGCAGACACTTAAATGTCATAAGAGTAGGCGTTTGTGGACTTTCTTAGTTTTTGTAGTGCAAGTGGGAAATTATTGGAAAGTATTCCCAAAAAGACTATGTATTTTGTGTAAATATATTGCAATAAAATGTTTATCCATTCAATTTAGTTTTTTTATTATATTGTTGCACATTTAAGGTCCAAGTATGACAAGTAACAGTCTATGTGTTTGGACATTCTTCACAGTAAGGTTTTGACCATGGATACTTGTCATACAAGTAAAATTAAGTTCTTAGTCATTTGATGGAATTTGGCATTTTATCAAGGTAAGACTATTACGCCATGAGTTCCAATGAGGAATGATTTACCTTGAATCGGTGAATAGTTCACTCATATTATTGGCATCAGCATATTTCGAATACTTAGAATTGGACCTGTTGTAGTGGTCTCTCTTAAAGTACTATAATTATAGAGACCAAACTTTTACTGCTACAGCGTGGATGGATAACTTCATACTTAAGTATGAGTTGGTGGTTTAGCTAAGCTAGGGTTTTATACTTTGATATATGTTGGGTGAGATTTCTTTTGTGAGATCAATATTCTTGTATGTTGGGTGTATTACTCTAATTAGTTAAGATAGACTCATGTAACATAGTATCTATACTTTATTTAGTGAAGTTAAATCACCCCATTGTGATTGTCTAGGGTAATCTAATAATCTAGGGCTTTGGGAATGTAACTTTAGAATATGTGCTTTTAGGTAGCTTCCAAAGATGAGCAAGTACATTCAAAATCCAAGGATGGTAGATGTCTTTGAGATGGGTGTTAATACATTTATTCTATCTCATTGATGGGTGTTACATAGAGGGGTATTTTCATCATTTCACCTGTAGGTCTTAGACATTGCTTTATCAATATTATTCTTGGAGTCAATATTTCTATATGGTGATAAATAAAAATATTTAAAATGATAAAATGCAGCTATTTAATAATAAGGGCTTTTTGATCATTTTAGTAGCCATGAATAATATATCTCTTGGTCCCCAAAGTAGCTCAAGTTACCTTGGTATTATTTAGACACAGTTTGAAATTAATGGATAATTTTTTGAAAGAGAATAAAATTTATTCTAAGAGTCCAATTAGAATTAATTAATTACTCTTAGGTTTTGATAAGACGCAGAAAAGATAATTAATTAATTAAGAGAATTGGGCTGGAATAAATTAATTCAATGGGCTGATATATGTTGACATATATTAAGAGTCCAATTAGAATTAATTAATTAGTCTTGGGTATTTAATGAAGCCCAAAAAAGATAATTAATTAATTAATTAAGAGGATTGGGCCAATCTTGGATTGGTTTTGGAGTACAGCAGCAAGCCCATTAGGGCTTAAGGTTTTCGGCCATTAGGGCTTAATCAAGACCTAAGGCTGGCCAAAAATATGTGTGCTAGAGAGGGAGAAAAAATAACTCGGTTTTTTTGAGTTTTCTCTCTCAAATGTGCCATCTCTCCCTTTCTCTCTTGTTGACATTTTTTCTCTTCCTCCTCTCTAGAAGGAGAGTATCTTGATTACCTAAAGAAGGAGCTTTCACCAAGTTAATCCAAGAGAAAGGTAGAGTCAGACTCCAGAAGACAAAGAAATGAAGCTTGGAGAGGCTTGATGCGTAGGAGTAGAAGATTGGCGAGAATACTGGTCGAACCGCAGATGCCTTCTTCTCCCCTTCCAATGCAAGTTCCAGTGTAACCCGGCTCCTGTAGGTTAATCCGCGACTAATAAAGAAAAGAAAGTAATCTCTCCTAGATGTGGCTCAGAAAACTAAAAAATTTTTTGTTGTGCTTTCTTTGAGGTTTTTCGTTTTGATCCTTCAATAACAAAAAAAATTAACAATAAATAATGAATGATATTAATAATACATAATAAATAATGTTAATAACAAAAAATAAATTATAATAATACTAAATAATAATAGTAAATCTTTATTACTATAAATAGTACATTATTTTTGAAATAATAAATACGGTTTAGTAAGAATAATCAATAATAATATGAATTTAAAAGATATTGATATTATATTAATTAATTCCAATATATTATAATTTATATTTAATAACGCTTAATGAAAATATTTCTATTTGTTTATCTAAGAAAATAATAATATTTTAATTAATTATTAATTTTGAAAATATTGATGTTTACCGAAATTAATAAATTAAATTAAATAATGATACTAATAAATTTTATAATAATAATAATAATAATAATAATAATAATAATAATAATAATAATAATAATAATAATAATAATAATAATAATCATGATGATGATGATGATGATGGTGATGATGATGATGATGATGATAATAATAATAATAATGTTAGTAGTAAAAGTAGCTCTAATAATAATTTTAATGACAATAGTGAATTTACTAGTACTAAAATTTACATATATTCAATAAATAAAATGTTGATTTGTGTAAAAATATACTTATAATAATATTTATCACAACAAGGGTGATACTATACTAACGATAATATTAGCATGGTATTTAGTGTAAAAAATAACATCATGGGAGCATATTCAAAGCAATGGTGGTATAATTTCTATCATTCAATACATCATCCATACTAGTGACATAAAGCCTCTAATTATAATGAACTAATGGGCATATAATGATCGTAAAGCATAATCCAACAATAATTCAAAATCATAAACATTCATTTCAATCTTCTTGTCTTAAAATTATTCTCTTCACCCACATATATATCTCCATCCAAAAAATATTCGATCAACATATTGATTTCATCATCTAGAAGCCTTGAGTTCAAAAATTAAGAAGAAGGTCATGGAAGAAATACTTGTTTGATGGTCGTTGGAGTTGAAGATGTTGTCTTGTCCAATGAAGGTCCTTAAGTTCTTAAAGAGTCATTTTTTAATTGAAGTTGTTCAAGGATAGCCACCAATGGATCGACCAAGAGAGAGAAAGAGAGTGATAGAGATTAAGATGACGATGATGATGAAATGAAGATGAAGAAGTGAAGAATGATTAAGATGATTAAATTTACCTTTTTGATGTTTTTCTTGTTCTTGAACAAAAAGGCATGTTTGATCCGAATGAGAGATCAACTTTGGTTGTTTTAGTGTCATGGAGTACGCTATGGATAGGTATAGGTTGAATTAGTTGATTTGAGGGGTTTTGGAGTGATTTGGGAAGAATACAAGTGTCTAAAGGTTGAAGAAGTTTAGTGTGTGTTCTTGGGAACATAAGAAAAAATCGAGAGAAGAAGATAAGTGTGTGCTTTGTGAGTGATGGCCGAATGGCCTTACAAGAGAGGCGGTTTTGATTATCTTAGGGAGAGAGAGAGAGACTTGAGCTAGTTTGAATATCAAAATGAGGGAAAAGTGGAGGTTCTTGAGGTAGAAGATTTGTTAATGGTGATTTCTTCTTGAAGGTTTCTAGTCCTGCAATGGTGGGTTGCTAGCCTAGCTTTGTATTGGCTGTGAAATGGAAGATTATTCCAGCTTTAATATTGGCTAAAAATGGTTGTACAAGACAGGTAAAAATTTTGGTTTATTAGTCTAGCTAGGTGAGAGTTTAATTGAGTAAAAGATGGAATTTAATTTTCAAGATTGAAAAGTTTTGAATGAAGTGAAGTTAGGATAGGTTTGAGGTATGTTAATGTTGCTCTAATGGCCATGGTAGATGGAGAAGACAAGATGTTCAGCCATGGCTTCAAGGTGGCCAAAATGGTGAAGGGAATTGACAAAGCAATCGGTTCTTGACTTTGCTAAGCAAGCAGGAAAAATTTTGGGATTTAGCTACAATAATTCTTAAGATATGGAATGATTTGTGAGCAGAAAGATTGATTATTTTGAAATGGATTTGCAGTTGAAACTTAGGAGTGTTTTAAGGTCCATTAATGGTGATTTTTCAGCCACCATCTTGGAGAAGAAAGAGGGGAATTTTAGGGGATCTTATGCATGGGTTGATTTCTCAATCTCCATGGTTAAACACTTGGTAGCTTGCTGGAAAATTTCTAGTTTGGTGAGGTTACAGGAGCTGCAAAATTCCAAGGCATTTTCATCCCCTTGCTCACACAAAATTGGTTGATTGTTAGCAAGAATAAAATGGCATTTGGGCTGCATTTTTTGGACATTCCAGCCAAGAGGAAATGCTGGAAAAAAATTCCAGATTTTTACCAAAACAAGAACAATCAAAGCATAGTTCTTTGAAGGTGAAGCTATGGTGATTTAGTTGAAAACCAACTTGCTATTCTTCCTCCTAGATTTCGGCCATCCCCTATCTCAAGAGCTGAAAATTTTTTAAAATTCAAGTCCAAGGTTTATCCAAGACATTTTATAAAGAAATTAGGAGAATTAAAGAAATAGGAGTACTTTGAATTTAAATAGGTTAGGACATAGGTTGCTAAAATGATGGTAGTTAGAACTCTTCTAGATTTTCTTTTAGGACAAGATCACAAGGTTAGGACATTACTATTGTTTCTCTCCTAAGATAACATTCCTTGCTTCATGGAATGTAAGAAGAAAATTCAAACATCAGTTAGGATAATTAAAAATAAAACTTAGGTGATGGGCTTTAAACTAACGACTCTAGAGATTAATCACCAAACTCTAACAACTTATCCATGTTAATTCATGTTCTTATTTTCCCAACCAAATTCTCTTCCTTTCTAGATCTCAAGTTCTTCCTAATTTGTCCTCAAGTAAAATTCCCTATTTACCCTTACTACTCAACAAGCATAATTAAACCATATAACACATATGTCACAATTCTAAGGCACATAATTCTATCCAAGAAATATATTTTATACAATATGATATGATATGCATCCTATCCGTCTAATTCTAGGGTAGGTTTAGGTGAGGTTTTACATCCTCCCCTCCTTAAAAGAATTGCATCCCGAAATTCAACGTGTACCTTTATCTCAAGTCGGGGTATTTGTATTTCACCTGTTTTTCCATCTTCCACGTGGCATCTTAGGTACCATGATGCTCCCACTGCTCTTTCACCATTGGTTTTTGTTTATTCCTAAGAGTCTTGATACTTCGATCTAAAATTTTAACTAGCTTCTCCACGTATCTGAAGTCAGGTTGTAATACTAGCAGTTTATCGTTCAGAACATGTCCTGGGTCGGCGTTGTACTTCTTCTGTTATGATACATGAAAATACATCATGTATTCCTGTCAAACCATCCAGCAAATCCAGCCTATAAGCAATAGGCCCAATTCTTTTCGTGATTCGAAACGGTCCCAAATATCTCAGATTTAGCTTTTCATTTTTTGGATGCTTCAAGATTCCCCTACTCTGGGTTAATCTAAAAAACACACTGTCTCCTACCTAGAAATCCTACTCCCTTTGCCTATTATCTGTATAACTTTTTTGTTGGCTCTAAGCCATTTTCAACTTCTCCCTAATCATTTTCACCTTTTTTTGCCATTTTCTGAATGCAGACTTCCCCAGACTTACTTATGTGACTGTCTTCCAACCAACTCCAGTACAAAGGTATTTGACACTTACGTCTATACAACACTTCATACGGAGCCATACCACTCAAAAATTTGTAGCTATTTGTAAGCCAATTCTGCATATAGTACGCAATCAATCCACTTGTTGCCAAAATCTAATATGCAAGCTCTTAGCGTATCTTCTAATAACTGAATAACCATCTCTAACTGACCATTGATTTGCAGGGTGCCATGGTACAGAACTTCGAATTAGAACCTATTGATTCTTTAAACTTGGCCCAAAATTGGGATGCAAACCTCGGGTCTCGGTTAGACACGATACTCAAAGGTACTGCATGCAATCTGACTATCTCCCACATATATGTGTGTGCTAACTTTTTCATTGAGTCTCTTACGTTCACAGGAATAAAATGTGTTGATTTAGTTCATCTGTCAACCACTACCCATACGGCATCCTTTTGGGTCTTTGCCTTAGGTAGTCCGGTAATGAAGTCCATGGTTACCTCTTCCCATTTCCACCCCGGTATTAGCAAAGGTTGCAATAATCCTGCCGACTTCTTGTGTTCTGCTTTAACCTTCTGATAGGTCAGGCACGTGGAGACATACTTCACCACGTCCTTCTTCATTCCAGGCCACCAATTGGCTTCTTCAGATCTTGATACATTTTCAACTCTCCCGGATGATTAGCATACCTGCTTCTATGTGCCTCTTCTAAAATCTTATCCTTTAGCTGCTGCTCACTAGGCACACATAAGCAATCTTGGAAGTACATCACTTCCACCTCGTCTTGTCAGAAATTATTGCCTTCCCGCTTAAGTTCTTTGTCCTTGGAAGATTGAAACTCTGCATTACTTTACTGTGCTCTAATGATTCCCTGCCTTAGATCCGGTATTAATTTCAGATTGCTGAGATAATCCTTCCTTCCTGTACCTCAATCCTCCTATCCAACATCTCATGGACTACTTGAATCTCTTGAATTCTCAATTTGGCTATTTTGACTTTAGGACTCAGGGCATCAGCAACTACGTTGGCCTTTTTTGGGTAGTAGTTGATGGGACAGTGATATTCCTCAAAAAATTTCATCCATCTCTACTGCCTCAAATTCAAATCCTTCTAAGTAAAAATATATTTTAGACTCTTGTGGTTTGTGAACACTTCATACTCAGCCCCACATAAATAATGCCGCTATTTCTTCAAAGAAAAAACTATAGCAGCCAGCTCCAAATCGTGCGTTGGATAATTGACTTTGTGAGGCTTCAACTTCTATGAGGAATAAGCTATTACCTTTCTATCTTGCATCAATACCACTCCTAAACCTTCCTTAGATGCATCAGTATACCAAGTGGAGGGTTTATCTCCTTCTGGCAAACTCAGTACTGGAGCCATTATTAGTCTCCGCTTCAGCTCTTGGAAGCTTTTCTCACCCTTCTCACTCCAAACAAAGGGTACATCTTTCTTTAACAATCGAGTTATAGGTGATGTTAGAGTTGCGAACCTCTTAATAAATAGCCTGTAATAATGAACCAACCCCAAAAAGCTTCTGATCATAGTGATGTTCTCCAGCTACTTCCAGTCTAAAACCACTTCAACTTTTGCTGGGTCCACTATAATTCCATCCATCGATACCACATGGCCAAGAAATGACATATTGTCCAGCCAAAATTCGCACTTACTATATTTGGCATAAAACTTGTGTTCTCTTAGCTTCTCCAATACCAACTTTAGATACTCTGCATGATCCCCTAAGGTCTTGGAATATATGCAGATATCGTCGATAAATACCACCACGAATTTATCTACGTATGGTTGAAATACACGGTGCATTAAATCCATAAATACTGTCGATGCATTCGTTACTCCAAAAGGTATTATTACAAAGTCAGAGTGACCATATCTGGTGTTAAAATCTATCTTGGGAATATCCTCCTCCTTAATCCACACTTGATAATATCCTTACTTCAAATCCAGCTTGGAATAATAGCTAGAGCCTTATAACTGGTCAAACAGCTCATCAATTAAAGGTACGAGGTATTTATTCTTAATGGTCAAATTATTCAACCCCCATACTCGATGCACAACCTCAAAGTCCCATCATTCTTCTTCACAAATAGCACTGGGGCTCCCCAAGGTGATATGCTAGGCCTTATGTAACCTTGCTTCATCAATTCTTCTAGCTGCTCCTTTATTTCTTTCAATTTTGCTAATGCCATCCGATATGGGGTTCGTGATATAGGTTCCACTCATGGAATTAGATCTATAGTGAACTCAACTTCTCGGGAGGGAGGAAGAGAAATGAGTTTTGTTGGAGACACATCGGGAAAATCTTTCACCACCTCAGTATTTTTTAGGGTACCCTGATCTTTTGTCTTGTTTATCACTTAAGCTAAATATCCAAGGCATCATTCCTTTAGCAACTTCCGAGCTTTTGCTCCAACTATAAAAAACTTCAACTCTTCTACATCACAGCTAGGTCGGATGAACTGGATAGACTAATTCTTACAATCTACCTTAGCTGCATGCTTAGCTAGCCAATCTATACCCAAAATTATGTTATAGTTATCGATAGCTAAGACTATTAAGTCCCTCTCCAAGTTCTCCTTCCTAATTCCAATCTTACAACTCTATACATACCTGTCTGCTTGTGCTATTTTTCCAACGGCGTACTCACCAATAAAGTAAAAGGTAGCTCTACTCTATCCCAACCTATATAATATGCACAATTCTTGTTTAGATAGGAATGGATGGATCCAGGGTCTATTAATACATTAACTAAACAACTTTGGATACTAAATGTACCTTCCACTACTACTGCATCTGCTCTGACTTCCTCTCAATTAAGTGCAAAAACCTTTGCTTTTACTAGTTGCTTCTAGGTTCTGCTTTCAGGCTCCCGTGTGTTGGGTTGTATGCCCTCTTAGACTAGCTTTCTGTTGTAAAATCGAATATTTTAATAAAAGAATTTATTTTCAGAAATTGTTTGTGAATTTACTTTTTGTTTGTGCACAATTTTCATTTGGAACAAACCCATTGTGTTTAAATAAGTGGTCCATGTGAATGGTGATCTTTCACAGTAAGGTATGGATCACGGGTTATTTAACACATAAACTTTTGTTCTTAATCTATTGATGAAACGGGAATCTCATCATGTTTAGGTTATTATGTTATGAATTCCAAATGGGAAATGGCTTACCTTTAGCCAGTGAGTAGTCCACTCACTTCATGACATAAGCGTATTTCGAATACGTAGGACAGGACCTGTAGTAGTGGTTTCTAAAAGTACTATATGATAGAAACCTAGACTACTACCGCTACAGCGTGGACTAGTACTCTACGACTTGAGTATAAGTTTGTGGTCTGGTGAAGCTAGTAGCATATACTTTGATTTGCTATAGTTGAGGTTCTATCGTAGGGCCAATATATACTTGCATGTTGGGTATGTGTGACTAGTTAGTTAAGACAGACTTATATAAGATAGTTTCTACACTATATCGCCCCTTGTAGTTGTCCGAATAGTCTAAAATGTCCAGGGCCCTGAGTAACATGACTCGGATGTTTGCTTTAGGGTAGCTCCATTAGAAAGCGGAAACACTCCAGGAAGTCATGGATCATTGGACTAGAAGCCTAAGGATGGTAGATGTCATTTAGAGGGGTGTTAGTACACTTCTTCCTCTCAAAATGTACGACGATGTGTAGAGGGGTATTTTAGTCATTTCACCTGTAGGTTGGAGACTTTGCTAATGCAGCATTGTCCTTGGGGTCAATATTTCTTTATGGTGATATTATGAAATATTTAAAATGCAAAATACAGCTATTTTTATGACAAGGGTATTTTGGTCATTTTAGTAGGCAAGGCGGTGTGTCTTTTGGTTCCCAGTATAGACCGTGAGTCCTAATTAAATACGGGCTAAAGATTTGATTTTAAATTAAATGGAATTTATTTTATTTAAGTAGCATGATTTAATTATTGGGTTAGAATAAAATAAAGGTCCATGGAGAAAGAGAATTAATTATTTAGGGCTTTGGCCCAGTTTGAATAATTAAAGATTAACCTGGGACTAAACTAATATAGGGTTAATTAATTGGACTGGTTTATTTGGGCTAAAAAAATAATTATTTATTAATTGGGCCATTTATTTGGTTTTAGTTAGAGTAATTAATTAAGCCAAAAAAGGTTAAACTAAGAGTCCAATGGCCCAATCCAATTTAACCTAAGGTTTTTTTTAGGTTAAACAGGAGAAAAAAGAAACAACGTTGTTTTTCCAGTGCTTGCTTTCTGTGAAAAATACCAGACGTTTTTCCTCTCCCTCTCCAGAAAATATTCTTTGGCCCCTAGGTTGTTTCACCAAAACGATATTGGGCAGGCCATATACTAGAAGATCGAAAGCTAGGCGTTCATCTACATGCAAAGACGAAGTAGAAGGCTTGCAGGAATTGCACCAGAAGTTTCCACGAGCGTGTCTACCCCAGTTCCACATATTCCAGTTCAACCGATTTTGAGAATAAGAAGAAGAGGTAATAAGAAAAATTTTCCCCCCTTTTTCTTCTTCACGCAGGAGTGCTGCATTTTTGTTGTTCCTTGGCTGTTTTTTGGCTCTGTTTCGCATGCAATTTTATCTTCAATTGGTATCAGAGCATGAAGATATTTGCACATATAGGAAGCCTGTATGCTAGTTAATAAAATCGGACAGTTATGTGTGATTAACTGTGATCGTTCGCTATTTTGGTATGGGATAGCATCTCTGTGAGCTTCACCGTTGAAGCATAGGCCTCTGTAAATTTTTTTTTTTGGCTTTGATGTTTTAATCGTGTAAACCCAATTTAAATAAGTATAGGCAGTTGTAGTTTTATTTTGGATGAGATTTTGATATGAAAAATGTCCAAGGAAGCAAAAAGAAGTGAAAAAAATGGAAAAGCTGCAGACAGAATAGAGAAACTCGTTTCGGGGAAGAAGAAGCACTGTTCCTAAGTCGCCGAGCAGAGCCAAGCCTCCAAGCCAAGCCGCCACTGTTACGTGTCACGAGCCGCTGCACTTGAGCCGCCTAAGCCGAGCCAATTTCTTTTAATTCCAAGCCATTTCAATTGCAGAATTACAATTGAAATGCAATTCAATTGCCCGGGTCGCACGCGGGTTGTTTGGCCGACTCGCGGGGCATGTAGTACGAGAGGCACCGGGTCATGGGCGTGGGTCAATGGGCGGGCTAACGGGCGGGAGGCTGCTGCGCGGGTTGGATGTTGAAGTTCTGGTTCGACTGGTTCATCGGGCACCCGGTGGACCGCAGGCTAAATGGGCCCGGATCCGATGCACGTGGACCGGCAGCTATTTTTTGCAATTTTTTTTTCTTTTTTTCGTTTCGGGTCCCATACTAGGCGAAGTTAATATTTTTGCAATATTTGTATTCTTGGAATATATTTGCATGAAAAATATTAGTAAGGGATTTTAGGATTAAACAAAATAATTAATTAATTAATGTGTTTAATTCTATTATTTGAGCACTTAGGCTTAAAAAATAGAAAAGCATGAAAATGTTTACTGTTTTCGAGCATCCTATTTTTTTTTATGTAGCTATGTGCGTTTTTTCCTCAAAGACCAAAGTCTTTGGGAACATTTTTGACAAGAAAAATATTTTTCTTCAAAAACTAAATAGTTATTTTAATTTGTACAAAAAATAATCCTTGAATATTTTCTCAAAGGATTTAATCCTTGACATAGAAAATATATTGGATTTAGATATTTTTGTAAATTAAAATGGAGAGCCATTTTGTTTTGTTTTGGACAAGAAAAATGATTTTGTCAAATAAATTTGAGACCAAAGTCTCTAGAAAGTTTTAATTGAATTTTTTTTGAAATCATTAAGTTTTAACTTAAATAAAATTGGTCCATGGAGAATCTCTCAAAGGATATAAGCCTTGACATAGAGATTTTAATGGACTTGGATATTTTAATTTTGAGTTAAGAAAAATTTAATGGAAATTTCAAAAGGATATTTTTCCAGAGAACCCTTTATTTTCAAAGACTAAGTGGGAGAGGGGTTCCAACGGCCCCACGGCTTCCATCACGGTCCTCATTAGAGATCGTGGGTCCCCTCGCGTCACCCTGGGAGTGAACCCGTATATGATGGGGATACCACAAGGATTTAGATCTAATGGAATGATGTAATTAATAACCCAGGGCACGTACTATGATCGGCCAGCCCACGTTGGAGGTTATAGTGCGAGGTCTGTCCATAGGAAATGAGATGAAACGGCCATCCCGCGATGGAGTTATCCTCTAGATCATTACCTAGAAGGGAAATTAATTTGAGATGGTTATTACACTTAGCTTAGGAAACTGTTAATCTTCCCAAGAAGCTATGTCAGTTTTCCTAAAAGCTAAATTATTTTCAGTGCACAAATTTTATTTTGTTTTCACAAACTAAATTCTTTCTTTTATTTTTCGATTTTCAGAAATGGTGGAAGGTTCTTTTAGTCCATTGGCCGTTATTCTCAAGGAGAATAAGTTAACGGGTCCAAACTATGTGGACTGGAAGAAGAACCTAGACATAATACTCACAGCTGAGAAGTATAAGTATGTCCTTTACGAGACCTGCCCTGTTATCGAGGAAGGTTCCACCGCTGAAGAGCGAGAGGTTGAAAAGGCGTGGAAGAAGGCTGAAGAAATGGCACATTGCTAAATGTTAGCCTTCATGTCCAATGTGCTCCAGTCAAAACACAAGCATATGGCATCTGCATATGGCATCAGTCAATCATTGGCTACTATGTTCGCGGACAAGAGCCGGCCCGTAAGGCAGGAGGCTCTTCAAACTATTGTTAACACTAAGATGGCTGAGGGAGCATCAATCCGAGAGTATATGCTGAAGATGATTGCTGCTTTCGAGGAGGTAGAAATCTTAGGGGCTATCATTGACCCCGAGAGCCAAGTGGACATGGTTCTCGAATCTCTACCGGGCTCCTTCACTTAGTTCAAGTTAAACTATAACATGAACAAGTTGAATATGAGTTTAACTGAATTGATGAAGGAACTCCAGTTGGCAGAGAAGGTCATGAAGCCACAGTCAAAGGCCATGATTGCTAAGGCTTTTTCCTCAAGAACTGGGCCTAAACCCAGAAAGTTCAAGAGGAAGAAGGGGAATGCAGCAGCCCAGCCCAACAACCAGCCCAAGGACAAACCAAAGGGCAAGTGCTTCAAATGTGGGAAGAAAGGACAATGGAAAAAGGAGTGTCCAGATCTTCAAACCAAGAAAAACCTCACAGGTAATGTTTTCTATCTAGAGTCCATATCGATGGTAGGATCAACTTCCACTTGGATTGTTGATTCAGGAGCCACTGATCATATCTGTAACTCCTTGCAAAGGTTTAGGAAGATAAGAAGACTCAAGAAGGGCGAACATGGGCTTCGAGTGGGTAATGGAGCACAAGTCTGGGCCTTTGCAGTGGGAGAGCTGGATCTTATTTTTTATTGTAATAAGATAGTGGTTTTAAAAGATATTTTATATGTATCTAGTTTTCTTCATAATTTGATTTCAGTTGCAAAACTTATTAATAAAGGATATTATGTATCTTTCCATTCTAGTATTTCTATCAGTAGAGATGGAGAAATTTTATGTACTGGGCACATGTATGGAAATCTGTTCTTTTTAAACCCTATTAACAACCAATCAAATAATGCTCAGTCTGAACCTTTAACTAAGAAGAGAAAGACCAATATCAATGATTAATACCTTTGGCATCTAAGGTTACATCATATTAACTCAACTAGGATTCAGAGGCTAATCCATTATGGGCCTTTGGGCTCATTGAGATTGGAAAGTTGGCCTCAGTATGAATACTGCCTGATGGGAAAGATGACCAAAAGGTAATTTACACCAAAGGCGGATAGAGCCAAGGAGGTGTTGAGTCTTGTTCACACTGATGTGTGTGGTCCGTTGTCTACACCAGCTAGAGGAGGTTTTGAGTACTTCATCACTTTCATGGATGATTGTACGAGGTATGGTTACATTTACCTAATGAGACGCAAGTCTGACTCTTTTGACAAGTTCAAGGAGTTTAAGGCTGAAGTGGAGCGTCGGACAGGTAAATTAATAAAAACCCTACGATTGGATCGTGGTGGAGAGTATCTCCTAGGTGAATTCAAGGACTACATAGTACATCATGGGATAGTATCCCAACTCTCTACGCCGGGAACATCCCAGTAGAATGGAGTAGCTGAGAGAAGGAACAAGACATTGATGGAAATGGTCTGAAGTATGATTTCTCATGCTACTCTTCTTATGTTCTTTTGGGGATATGCCCTGGAGACAGCGACATATATTCTGAACTTGGTGCCTTCCAAGTCAGTACCTAGGACTCCCTATGAGATGTGGACTAGGCATAAGCCAAGTCTGGATCATCTTAGGATTTGGGGATGTCCAGCTTATGTACTGGTCAAGGGAGACAAGCTGGAACCAAGATCAGAATTATGCTATTTTATTGGGTATCCAAAAGGGACAAAGGGAGGTTACTTTTATCATCCTAATGAGCAGAAGGTACTAGTCAGTACTAATGCCAGATACTTAGAAGTTGATCAAAGTACTTTCACTAAAGGTTCTACGAGGTTGGAACTTGAGGAGAAGTTATCTATGGAATCAACTTCTTCTGACCCGATTCTGGAAGAAGAAGAGGCACAGCCTCAAGTGCCTGTGCAAATGGAGCCTCGTCATAGTGGGAGAGTGTCTAGGGTTCCGGGTAGATGGACTGGAGAAGCATTTGAGCTGGTCTCTGACCATCAGGAATAAGACCCCACTAGATACGAGGAGGCTATTGCTGATGCCGATGCAAATCTGTGGCATGAAGCAATGAAAGCCGAGATTGAGTCTATGTACCTCAATCAGGTTTGGGATCTTATAGCTTCACCTGAAGGGATAAAACCCATTGGGTGCAAGTGGGTGTACAAGAGAAAGAGGGGAGCGGATGGAAAGGTGGAAACCTTCAAAGATAGGCTTGTTGCGAAAGGGTATACTCAGAAAGAGGGAATCAACTATGAGGAAACCTTTTCCCCGGTAGCCATGCTTAAATCCATCCGCATCCTCCTTGTCATCGCATGTCACTATGACTACGAGATATGGCAAATGGATGTCAAGACGGCATTCTTAAATGGCCATTTTAGCGAAGACATCTATATGTCCTAACCGAAAGGCTTCATTGCTGAAGGCCAGGAACATATGGTTTGCAAGCTTAAGAAGTTCATTTATGGACTTAAGCAGGCATCGAGAGCATGGAACATTCGTTTTGATGAGACTGTAAAGTCTTATGGTTTTATTCAAAACGAAGATGAACCATGCGTGTACAAGAAACTTGAAGGCATTAATGTGGTTTTTCTTGTCCTGTATGTGGATGACATTCTACTCATTGGAAATGATGTAGGGACATTGTCATCTACAAAGGTTTGGCTGTCTAGTCAATTCAGTATGAAGGACATGGGAGAAGCCAGCTACATTCTCGGGATTAGGCTTCTTAGAAATAGGAAGCAGAGAATGTTAGGGTTATCCCAAGCAACATACATTGATAAGATGCTGGCCAAGTACAGCATGGACTCATGCAAGGGAGCTCTAGTCCCTTGCAGACATGGGTTGTCATTTTCTTCGAAGGACTGTCCTAAGTCTCAAGAAGAAAAGAATAAAATAAGTAGGATTCCCTATGCTTCGGCTGTAAGAAGTCTCATTATGCCATGCTGTGTACTAGGCCAGATATCGTCTTTGCAGTGGGCTTAGTTAGTAGATATCAGTCAAACCCTGGGGAGGTTCATTGGCAAGTTGTAAAGCA
Source organism: Voacanga thouarsii (assembly GCA_026120185.1). Taxonomy (NCBI): domain Eukaryota; kingdom Viridiplantae; phylum Streptophyta; class Magnoliopsida; order Gentianales; family Apocynaceae; genus Voacanga; species Voacanga thouarsii. The sequence goes on from JANUWF010001172.1 coordinate 346,120, forward strand.
TATTCTCAAGTACCTCAAGGGAACGAGAGATTATATGCTGGTTTACAGAGCTGATGATTTGGTTCCTACAGGATACACAGACTCAGACTTCCAGGCGGATAAGGATGAGAGAAAATCCACTAGTGGATATGTCTTCACCTTGTTTGGAGGAGCAATTTCATGGAAGAGTATTAAGCAATCTTGCATTGCTGACTCAACCATGGAAGCTGAGTATGTGGCAGCTTCGGAGGCATCTAAGGAAGCAGTCTAGCTCCGGAAGTTCCTTTCAGAACTTGGAGTCGTACCACATATGGACAGACCGATTGTGATGTATTGTGACAATACTGGAGCAGTATCACAATCTAAAGAACCTCGGAATCACAAGAAGAGGAAACACATCGAGAGGAAGTACCACCTAATCTGGGATTTCATCCAGAGACGGGAAGTCATGGTGAAACATATAGCCTCAAAAAATAATCTAGCAGATCTATTCACCAAACTTTTGGCTGAAAGAGTCTTCAAGAGACACTTAAACGCTGTAGGGGTGGGCACCTATAGACTTACCTAGTTTTGGAGTGCAAGTGGGAGATTGTTGGGTTGTATGCCTTCTTAGACTAGCTTTCTGTTGTAAAATTGAATATTTTAATAAAAGAATTTATTTTCAGAAATTGTTTGTGAATTTACTTTTTGTTTGTGCACAATTTTCGTTTGGAACAGACCCATTGTGTTTAAATAAGTGGTCCATGTGAATGGTGGTCTTTCACAGTAAGGTATGGATCACGGGTTATTTAACACATAAACTTTTGTTCTTAACCTATTGATGAGATTGGGAATCTCATCATGTTTAGGTTATTATATTATGAATTCCAAACGGGGAATGGCTTACCTTTAGCCAGTAAGTAGTCCACTCACTTCATGACATAAGCGTATTTCGAATACGTAGGACAGGACATGTAGTAGTGGTTTCTAAAAGTACTATATGATAGAAACCTAGACTACTACCGCTACATTGTGGACTAGTACTCTACGACTTGAGTATGAGTTGGTGGTCTGGAGAAGCTAGTAGCATATACTTTGATTTGCTATAGTTGAGGTTCTATCGTAGGGCCAATATATACTTGCATGTTGGGTATGTGTGACTAGTTAGTTAAGATAGACTTATATAACATAGTTTCTATACTATATCGCCCCTTGTGGTTGTCCGAATGGTCTAAAATGTCCAGGGCCCTGGGAAACATGACTCGGATGTTTGCTTTAGGGTAGCCCTTGGAAAGCAGAAACACTCCAGGAAATCGTGGTTCATTGGACTAGAAGCCTAAGGATAGTAGATGTCATTTAGAGGAGTGTTAGTACACTTCTTCCTCTCTAAATGAACGGCGATGTGTAGAGAGGTATTTTAGTCATTTCACCTGTAGGTCGGAGACTTTGCTAACACAGCATTGTCGTTGGGGTTAATATTTTCTTATGGTGATATTAGGAAATATTTAAAATGCAAAATACATCTATTTTTATGGCAAGGGTATTTTGGTCATTTTAGTAGCCAAGGCGGTGTGTCTTTTGATTCCCAGTATAGACCGTGAGTCCTAATTAAATACGGGCTAAAGAATTGATTTTAAATTAAATGGAATTTATTTTATTTAAGTAGCCTGATTTAATTATTGGGTTAGAATAAAAAAAAAGGTCCATGGAGAAAGAGAATTAATTAAATTAGTTTGGTGGGTTAATTAATTATTTAGGGCTTTGGCCCAGTTTGAATAATTAAAGATTAACCTGGGACTAAACTAATATAGGCTTAATTAATTGGACTGGTTTATTTGGGCTAAAAAATTAATTATTTATTAACTGGGCCATTTATTTGGTTTTAGTTAGAGTAATTAATTAAGCCCAAAAAGGTTAAACTAAGAGTCCAATGGCCCAATCCAGTTTAACCTAGGGTTTTTTTAGGTTAAATAGGAGAAAAAAAATAACGTTGTTTTTCCAGTGCTTTCTCTCTGTGAAAAATACCAGACGCTTTTCCTCTCCCTCTCCAGAAAATATTCTTTGGCCCCTAGGTTGTTTCACTAAAATAATATTAGGCCGGCCATATACTGGAAGATCGAAAGCTAGGCATTTATCTACATGCAAAGATGAAGTAGAAGGCTTGCAGGAATTGTACCAGAAGTTTCCACGAGCGTGCCTACCCCAGTTCCGCATATTCCAATTCAGCCACTTTTGAGAACAAGAAGAAGAGGTAGTGAGAAAATATTTTTTTTCCCTTTTTCTTCTTCACGCAGGAGTGCTGCGTTTTTGTTGTTCCTTGGCTATTTTTTTGGCTATGTTTCGCTTGCAATTTTATCTTCACCATGGACTGAGCTGGGTTTCCTTGCCCGATTCGAAAGTGTTTTGGGCTGGTGTTTCGAAGATGTGTCGGATCTCCGCAATTGAAACATTTCCTTTCAACTCCCTTAGACCAACAGTTCTTCTTCATATGTCCCTTCTTCCTACAATGTCGGCACGTTGGGAGATTCTGTGCACGACCGGTCAATGTTGTACATGCTTGCTTCCTTTTGTTCTGCCGTTGCTGGTAAGCAGGTCACTTATTGGCTTGCTGCCTTGGGAAGGGTCTTGGTGGTTGCCTCAGTGGTAAGAAAGGTTTCGATACCATCCTGTTTCTGTCCTCATTCTTTATTCGGGTCTCTACGTCTACCATACCCAAGTATGTCATTAGTGGAGAAAGCGCCAAAGCCCTTCTCAGCTCCTGCCTCAAGCCCTTGACGAACTGCTTGGTTTGGTTCTGCTCTGTATCTACTAGTCTCTTGCAAATTCTACTCAGTATCCAAATTCTTAAACTCATCTTCCCTTTTCTCTACTATCCACTGATGGATATATTCTGCTCTAAATGCCTCTACAAAATTAGCCCACGTCCAGTCTTGATCCTTCAGTTCCCAATCTTCATGGACTCGCTACCACCAAGCATGAACTGGGCCTCTCAACTTAAAAGCAGCAAATTTAACCTTCCATTTTCGGTATATTAGAGTGTAGCAAAGATGTCCTCTTTCTGCTCTACCCACTGCTCTGCTGTTTGATCTTGTTCAAGTTCACCCAAGAAGGTGAGAGGTTGAAATTTCAGAAACCTCTCCAGAGCATCATCTTCCCCCTTTGGGTTCCTTCACTTTGACAAGGTTTGAAGTATCTCAATCATTTTGTGAAACGCTTGCCTCATGGTCATATTAGAAGGCTTTTCAGACCCCACTTCTTGTTCTGGTTCATTCTTCTTCCCTTGATTCGGTGAGAAAAATTGAGTAGCATCGTACTCAGGAGTTATAGGTTCTACTTTTGGGGTCATTATGCTGGTTGCTGCTACGCGATGCTTTGGTGCCATTCTATATCATCGCCCCCAAATAATGTGTTATGCAACAAAGTTTAAAATATTTAAATCCAAACATGCATACACATTCAAGCTTGGGTAAGAGTAAATCATATGCAAGTTTTGTATAAATATTAGCATTATTCAAGATTGGAGTCAACCAAGATACTCTTATTTGCAAAAATTTTGAAGTGAAGCAATAAATATAAATGAACCCCCAACACAAGAGTTTATTGAAAGCAGTAAATGATAGTTTTCTAAATATTGAAAAACTTTACCACTAATACACATCCGAATCCTCAGTGTCGACATCATACAACAAACCTCCCGTGTTCTTAGAGAAGTCTATCCTTACTCTATTCACAAATCCATAGTCCATAGGTTCCTTCTCGGGTCTCTTAGAACTCTCCCCAGTTTCAACACAATTAGGTGGGGGTACAAAAGAAGGTCTAGTTTGAGATTCATAATCTATCTCTCTCAAATCATCACTATTAGCAGTTAAGTCAATCACGGGACTAGGTAGGTTTGGGACATAGTCCATATCAACACCCTCATCATCGCTATTAGTGATCAAGTCTACTATGGGTATAGGTGGTGGCTCAGTAATTTGAACCTCATCATCACTTCTTTCTTCCAAAGGTATCACTGGTTGAGGTGTGGGTTATGGTGTAAGTTGTAGCACTGGTAAGTCTTCTGGGTAGATACGGATTAGTGGATGCTATTGCTGTCCCTTCCTTGCAGTTCAATACATTTTAACCATCCTACAGCATGAATAACCTAGATTAGACAAAAGATTTAAATCTTAACGAAATAAATCAAATACTACCAATAATTGCCTAAACCTAGTACCTGATACCACTTGTGACACCCAACTACCTACGTACCCTAATAGAGTTGGGGACATTGCCCATCTTTAGGATAAGGGGTCATTGTAACTAGGAATCATAGAAGAAATGAATGAAATGATCCAAATTTAAAATTATTACAAATCGAAATAATACATGAATAAGTCTCAAAACAAATAGATATCAACTAGAGTCTCTCAAAATGGAAGACATTCAAAATAAGTCTTCAATGAAACTTAATATTAATCAATCAACCTTCACGACAGGATCGACCTGAAAGAATGATATACAAAAGGTGGTGAGAAATAAATCTCAGTAAGCATGTGTGTGTTTAGAGTGTTTTAGAAAAAACAGTTCATGCATGTAAGTTGCGAAACATTTATAAAAGTAAAGTGCTAGCAAGTCACAAAAAAATTTCGCAAAGTGTGGAGTGGTGTTTTCCTTTCAAATGCCATACGTTGTATAAATAAAAGCAGCCACTCAAAGAAAAAAACATGGCACCACACTTTGTGCACCATGATAAAAGAATGTTCAGGGTGCCACACTTTGTACATCCTAAGACAAGGTAGGTGTACAGCCCACCATGCGAGATACTCCTTCATATTTACACCCAAACTTACCGGTTGTCCATTCCAAAAATACACAGTCCCCCTTGAACTGCACGTACTAGCTCGGACTGGTATGATCTACCGAACTGGCATCCTATCCGAGAAGGACTCACGCCTTAAAGGTGGCCACCTACTAAGCAACTTATTGTAGCCCTTTAAAGATAAGTCCTAGTAGTCTACCCTTATTGAGTACTCAATATTGTATTTGTCCCTTTTAGGAAAAGAAGAATCATCCAATGCGTTTTCTTTGAAATAACTATTATGGTTTACAAAATTCTTGTCAAAGTTGGTTTTTAGAAAAAGTGTAGCATTTGGTTTAAAATTGCTTGTTCAACTTGAAATTATTTGAGTGAATGGAAAAGGAAAGGAAAATTGTCCATAATTGCATCCCAAGTACATTTCCATGTATACAACATGTTTTGACTTGCCGAAGTGATTTTAATAAGCAACAATTGTTCAAATAAATAACTCCCAACCTAACATGCTTAAGCTCAACTAGTTACAACAATATCCAATTAAAACAATAATGTCTTAGGAGTTCTAAAATTAATTGATAAAGTATTTTGTAGAATCAGATTAATTTTATATGTCAATATAAATAGGTGTTATAAATAATAAAAAATAAATTATAACAAGAATTATTTATTAACGAATAATAATAATTATAAATAATATTAATATTAATAATCAATAATATTATTAACAAATAATAAGCACTATTATTAAAAATACTAAATAATATTGATAATAAATAATATTATTAAAAAATAACAATAATATTAAAAATAAATAATAAATGATATTAATAAAACATAATAAATGGTGCTAATAATAATTAATAAATTATATTAATTATTTATTATTATAAATAATACATAAGTGTAGATAAAAGTTTTAGTAAGAATAATCAATAATAATATGAATTTAAAAGATATTTATATTATATTAATTAATTCCTATATATTATTGTTTATATTTATTAATGCTTAATGAAAATATTTCAATTTGTTTATCTAATAAAATAATAATATTTTAAGTAGTTATTAAGTCTAAAAATATTGATGTTTACCAAAATTAATAAATTAAATTAAATAATGATACTAATGATGATAAAAATAATAGTAATGATAATAATATTAGTAGTAAAAGTAGCTCTAATAATAATTTTAATGATCATAGTGAATTTACTAGTATTAAAATTTACATATATTCATACGCACATATATTTAATAAATAAAATATTGATTTGTATAAAAATAGACTTATAATGATATTTATTATAGCAAGGGTGATACTATACTAACAATAATATTATCAAGGTATTTAGTGTCAAAAATAACATCATAGGAGCATAATCAAAATAATGATGGTATAATTTCCATCATTCAGTACATCATCTATACTAATGACATAAAGCCTCTAATCATAATGTACTTATGGGCATATAATGATCATAAACCATAATCCAACAATAATTCATAAGCCTCAACATTCATTTCAATCTTCATGTCTTAAAATTGTTCTCTTCACCTACATACATATCTCTAGCCCAACAATATTCTATCAACATATTAATTTAATCATCTAGAAGCCTTTAGTTCAAAAATTAAGAAAAATATCATGGAAGAAATACTTGTTTGATAATAATTAGATTTGAAGATGTTGTCTTGTCCAATGAAGGTTCTTGAGTGCTTGAAGAGTCATTTTTCCATTGAACTTGTTCAAGGATGGCCACCAATGGACCGGCCAAGAGAGAGAGAGAGAGAGAGATTAAGATGATGACGAAATGAAGATGAATAAGTGAAGAAGGATTAAGATGATTAAATTTACTTTTTTGATGTTCTTTTTGTTCTTGAGCAAAAAGGCCCATTTGATCCGAATGAGAGATCAACTTCGGTTGTTTTAGTGTTATAGAGTGTGCTACGGATAAGTATTGGCTGAACCCTAGTTGATTTGAAGGATTTTGGAGTGATTTAGGATGAATAGAAGTGTCTAAAGGTTGAAAAAGTTTAGTGTGTGTTCTTGGTATTCTTGAGAATACAAGAGAAAATTGAGAGAAGAAGATAAGTGTGTGCTTGGTGAGTGATGGCCGAATGGCCTTGCTAGAGAGGGGGTTTCGGTTACCCTAGGGAGAGAGAGAGACTTGAGCTTTTTTGAATTTCCAAATGAGGGAAAAGTGGAGGTGTTTGAGGTAGAAGATTTGTTAATGGTGATTTCTTCTTGAAGGTTTCTAGTCCTTCAATGATGAGTTGCTAGCCTAGCATTGTATTGGTTGTGAAATGGAAGATTATTCCAGCTCTAATGGTAGCTGAAAATGGCTGTAAAGAGGTGGAAATATTCTGGTTTATTAGTCTAGCTAGGTGAGAGTTTAAGGAAGTAAAAGTTGGAATTAAATTTTCAAGTTTGAAATGTTTTGAATTGAGTGAAGTTAGGAGAGGTTTAAGGTGTGTTAATGGTTCTCTAACGGCCATGGTAGATGGAGAAGACAAGATGTTCATTCATGGCTTCAAGATGGTCGAACTGTTGAAGGGAATTGAGGGAAGAAATTGGTTCTTGACATTGCTAAGCAAGCTGGAAAAATTCTGGGATTTAGCTACAAGAATTTTTAGGATATGGAATGATTTGTGAGCAGAAATTTTGAATTATTTTGAAATGGATTTGCAGCTGAAACTTAGGAGTGTTTGAAGGTCCATTAAGGGTGGTTTTTCAGCCACCATCTTGGAGAATAAAGAGGGGAATTTCCGGGGATCTTATGCATGGGTTGATTGCTCAATCTCCATGGTTAAACACTCGGTAGCTTGCTCGAAAATTTCAGGTTTGGTGAGGTTACATGATCTGCAAAATTCCAAGGCATTTTCAGCCCCTTGCTCACCTGAAATTGGTTGATTGGTAGAAAGAATAGAATGGCCTTTGGGTTGCATTTTTTGGACATTCTAGCCAAGACGAAATGCTGGAAAAAAATTTCAAATTTTTACCAAAACAAGAACAAGCAAAGCATGGTTCTTTGCAGGTGAAGCTATGGTGATTTAGTTGAAAACTAAGTAGCTATTCTTCCTCCTAGATTTCCATCATCCCCTATCTCAAGAGTTGGAAATTTTTGAAAATTCAAGCCCAAGATTTATCCGAGACATTTTATAAAGAAATTAGGAGAATTAAAGAAATAGGAGTATTTTGAATTTAAATAGGTTAGGATATAGGTTGCTAAAATGATGGTGGTTAGAACTCCTCTAGATTTTCTTTTATGACAAGGTCACATGGTTAGGACATTATCATTGTGTCTTCCCTAAGACAACATTCCTTGCTTCATGGAATGTAAGAAGAAAATTCAAACATTAGTTAGGATAATTAAAAATAAAACTTAGGTGATGGGATTTGAACTCAAGAATTTAGAGATTAATCACCAAACTCTAACCACTTAGCCACATTAATTCTTGTTCTTATTTTCCCAACCAAATTCTCTTTCTTTCTAAATCTCAAGTTCTTCCTAATTCATCCTCAAGTAAAATTTCCTATTTACCCTTACTACTCAACAAGCATAATTAAACCATATAACACATATGTCACAATTCTAAGGAACATGATTCCATCCAAGAAATATATTTTATGCAATATGATATAATATGCATCACATCCATCTAATTCCAGGGCAAGTTTAGGTGAGGTTTTACATCCTCCCCTTCTTAGAAGAATTTCATCCCGAAATTCAACGTGTACCTTTATCTCAAGTCGGGGTATTTCCGCTTCACCTATTCTTCCATCTTCCACGTGGCATCTTAGGTACCATAATATTCCTACTGCTCCTTCACCATTGGTATCTATTTATTCCTAAGAGTCTTGATAGTCCGGGCCAAAATTTTAACTGGCTTCTCCACATATCTCAAGTCAAGTTGTAATACTAGCAGTTTATCTTTCAGAACATATCTCGGGTCGGCGTTGTACTTCTTCTGTTGTGACACATGGAATACATCATGTATACCTGTCAAACCATCCGGCAAATCCAGCCTATAAGCACCAGCTTGAACTTCCGAACTGAGATGAAAAATTCTTAGCCAAATATTTCCCACCATCTAGAACTTCCGAACTTAGGACTAACATTTTTACCTTCCAACAGTTAGAGGCCAAAAACCTTTATGAGTGTTAGGAAAGGTTTAATGAAATGATGAGAAAATGTCCTCGCCATAGATTTGAGTTGGGAATGCAAATGTAGATCTTTCACAGTGGGTTGAGCTTTGATACGAGGCAATTAGTTGATGCATCTGCAGGAGGCTCCATCAATTCCAAAACTCTAAAAGAGGTATTTGATGTTGATTGAAAATTTAGCTATGAATAACTATGCCGGGGTAGTTCACGATCTAGAGCTCATGTACTTGGAGTACACAATGTGGCTGCAATAGCTGCATTAGAGGCAAAGGTGGAAGCACTTACGCAGACAATGGATCAATTGGTGATGCCTCCTTCCCAAAGGGAATGAGTGTAAATTGTGATTTTTGTGTGAGAGGACATCCAAACCATGAGTGCCAAAATATGGGGTCTTCACAAGAAGCATTGGAACAAGTGGCATTTGTAGGTAATGGTTAGCAAGGTAATAATCCTTATAGCAATACTTACAACCTAGGTTGGATGAATCACTCGAACTTTTTATGGAATAACCAAAATCAACCTCAACAAGCTTCTTCGAATTTTAGGATGCAAAGGACTTAACCACCACTGCCGTACAATGCCCCAACTAAACCATCCTTGGAAGAGCTAGTCAACCAACTGGTAAGTGGAACGGAAACACAGTTCCAAGGAGTTGATGCAACAACGTGAAACATTGAAGCATCCATGCGCAACCTTGAAGGTCAAATAGGATAGTTAGCCAAACTCCTTGGGATTGTCAAATGGGATCACTTCTAGGTAACACGGAGACCAACCCGTGACCAAGACCGTGGAAAACACTGATTTTGAATTGATTTAGTTTGTGGACATCTTTTTAATTATCATTTGGTTTCATTTATTTGGCTATTCTTTTTAATTGTTAGAATATATTCTTTTCATAAGTTTGTGTTTTTTCCTTTAATTTAATTAAAATAATAATAATTTTTTGCCAGAGCAAACCTGGCATCAGGCCCTCCTTTGGCCTGGGCATTGGGCTAGCACGGCTTAATAGTTACGCACGGACAGAATAGGACCGGTGCTAGGCCCATTCAGCCACCATATGAAAACCGGCCTTCTTGGCCATTTTTTTCAAAACATTCTCAGTCCATTGCCAGGTTCATCTTCAAAACACCGTCGTTCACTTTCTAAACCTCCAAAACACTTCCCAAACACAAAATCCTCACTTTGTTCTTGAAAGCTTAGATAAAAACAAAGAAAAATTCAATCTTTTCCTTCAAAATCCATTTTTCAATCCTTCCAATGGGGGCACAATTTGTTCAATCTTTTTGTATAGAATCATTGCCCATGCATTGGAGATCATTGTGGTATGAATTTTCTACAAATTATACGGTTAAATTTTTTCTTATGAATTTTTGGGTAGTTTTCTATGCATTTTTGGGCAAAAGTTCTTGAATAGTTTTTGGTGAAGGATTTGATTGTTAAGTTTACTTTCTTTGAGCTTTCATTGGCATGAGAATATCATTGATACTACTTACAATTCATGCTGTTGATATTTTACATCTTTTTGGAAGTGATTGAGCATTCATTTTTTGTGAGTAATTTTTGGGATAAAGGATACTTGTTCATGTTTAACATAGCCTTGTGTTTATAAGCTTTACATTGTGATATAAAGATATGGCTAATTGAGCATTGTGATTCTGAGCTGAACATTGATTCATTGAGCACTGTTGAACATTGTGGATTTGATCAATCCTGTTGATATTGTGTATGGATAGGCATATGGCAATCTTTCTTGTAGGTTTGTTGGAGGGGATTGAGTGGTGTTTTATTACCTATCTTATGGTATTTTGTGTTGAGTTGGTGGTGCTAAATGATATTGTAACTGCCAAAAGGTTGAAAGTTGAGTATTGGTTATAAAGAGTGAGTTGAGAGAATCATAATTTTCTGTTCTACCATTTTTCTTTATCCTTTCATCATGTCTAGACGACCTAGAGGGTTAGCATCAGAGGCTAAGAGAGCTCGAGATGCATCTTCCTCCACACCTTCCTTCGAGTCTCTACTTACCTAACCTACATAATTCTCTAATCCTATGTGTTAAATTTAGTATGATAGGTACCAACACAATAATATTATAGTAGAAAAATGATACAAGCCTTCCGTAGATAATTCCCTAGAGCTTTCTACTATATTTAGGCGCCTAGGGTGGGAGCCCATCGTTAGAATGGAAGGTCCTTATTGTCATGTGCACGTGAGAGAGTTTTATGCCAACATATAGGACAAAAAGAAAAATAGCCTCCAAGTTATCTCCACCATTGTCAAAAGGATTCCTATTGAGTTTGACAAAATGAGACTAGCTAGAATTTTGGGAGTCCTTTATGAGGGACAATGGATCGCTGTGGACCATAATAACCAGAAGGTTATTTTTGAGGCTACATGGTATATGTAGGCTGTAAGGGATAGGTTTTGTATTTGGAGGAAATAGCAAATAGGTAAAAATAATATTTGCTCAAATAATGATCATGAGGCCCAATGGCATGCCATAGTCTATATTTTTGTTTTCAGCGTCTATCCTAAGGCTAGTGACTTCAACGAGTCCAGGGTCCTTAACCTTTATATTCTGGATAAGATTATAAAAAAGGAGCCTATTCCCTTTGGCCCAATTATCATTCACTCTATGTAAGAGGTTGTTTCCTCTAACATTGCAGTCAAAGCCCTCAAATTCCCTTTGGTTATTATGTGCATTCTGAGAGACATTAGAATGCAGATGGATAGAGAGTTATGTGAGCCTACTATTGATCGCGCCCTAGTGACGGAGCATACATTAGTTCAGTGTGGGTATTGCTATGATGAAAGGACCAAGAGGTGGAAGATGTCGTATGAGGTGCAGCACCCTAGCAGGGAGGAGCTTTCTCCTAATGAGGAGGAGTCACCTACTAGACCTGCCCCTCATGGCAGTAGATGGCATTTGCATTTGGATCTTACGGCACGAGTGGAGGTATAGTTGGAGATCTAAATGACTATGCTCATCCAACTTCGCAATTCCATTGCAGACATTCGTTACTGCCATGATGTTCAAGATCAAAAGTTGGCCACTTTGATCCAACAATTTACTAGTGTATCTTCCAGTAGCATAGTAGACAACGATAACGATAATGAGGATGAGGATAATTCTTAACTTACTCTCTTGTATTTTATTTTATTTTCTATTATTTCTTTTCTTTTGAATTTTAATGACTTTTACTAGCTTTTAGGTATCTTTTCTTTGATTTTATTTTCACTTTCTTTTTCTAGATTTATGTTTCTCTTTGTTTTGTTTCTTTTAATTAGATACCCTTGTGACTTTTCTTGTAACTCTCCCTTGTGGTGGATTCCAACATGGTGGCACTATAATGTAATGGAAGTATCTTCTTCATTTTCTTCTTCTTTGTTCATTTTTGTCTTCTTGGCTGTATTTTTATTGATCTATCTTTAGCCATTGAGGACAATGTCTAGTTTAAGTGTGGGGGGAAGAATGAGGTTGAAGAAATACTTTTCCATATATCATTTTTGTGAAAATTTTTCAAAATTTCAGTGTTTTTAATTGTTAAGCAAGGTTGTAATTCTTTTTCTTACTTTTATATGAGTTTTGTCATTCATTAAGTGGATTTTGATGAAACTATTTTTGTTGGATAAGATATTTGTTAAGACCTAAGACTTTTGATTAATCTTGTTAATGCATTAGTGTTTGAATGTTATTTGAGTCATCTAGTTTGAATATAAAAAATATGATGAATATGGGAAGAGTTTATTGGAAATATTTTATAAGAAAATTTAAAAAATTCAAGAAATATGAATATTTCAAATTTAAACATGCTAGGACATTGGTTACTAAAATAATGGAGATTAAAACTCCTCTAGATTTTCTTTTAGGACAAGATTACATGGTGAGAATATTATCATTGTGTCTCCCCTAAGACAACATTCCTAGCTTCTTGGAATGCAAGAAATAAAATTCAAACATTAGTTAGGAAAATTAAAAATACTACTTAGTTGATTGGATTTCAACTCAAGACTTTAGGAATCAAACACAAAGCTCTAAGCACTTAACTACATTAATTCTTATTTTTATTTTCCCAACCTAATTCTCTTTCCTTCTAAAACCTAAGTCTTTTCTTCGCTTATCCCTGAGCAAAATTCTCTAATGGCCCCCAACTCACATCTAGCATAAATAATTCACAAAAACCACATATAGCAATTTCACCCAGAAAGAATATATTCATGCAATAAGTGGTGGAATGCAACTCTTCCCTCTATTTCAAGGGTAGTCTTAGGTGGTGTTTTACATTAACGATATATAGATTGTATTCTCATATCTCCCAACAAAACATGTTATAATCCCACACTAAAAACTAAGACCCAAATATAGTACACAAAGCAATCCTAATGCATGTCTCAACCTTGATCATAAAATCACTCATACCATAAATATCTCCCCAACATCATCATATATCACATCAACCTTTTTATATTGACATCATCCTATGCCACTTGAGTTCAAAAGAAATAAGAAGGTTAGATCAAAACACTTATCTTGATGATCGTTTTGAAGATGATGTTGGCTAATCAAAAGCTTGATTGTCTTGGTGAGAACCTTGAGAACCTTTGACAGTTCAAATGGAAAAGGTCCATCCATGACCACCAATCATTTTGGTCGAGAGGAGATTGAGAAGAAGAGTGAGAAAAAGAATAAGAGAGATGAAAAGAAAGAACATGAAATGATGTTTTCTGAACTTGGATTACTTTCTTGGTCTTTATGACTAGAAAGAAAAATGCTTTTTTGATCCGAGTGAAAGAAGAACTTTGATTGATTTGGTGTTATAAAGTATGCTAAAGGATAATATAGGTTGCTCTCTAGTTGATTTGAGGATTTTGGAGTGATTTGGATTGATTAGAATTGGCAAAATGGTTGAAGGAAAGTAGTGTATGTTCTTGGTGTTCTTGGGAGAACTAGAGAGAAAATTTGAAGAAGAGGGAGAGTATTATTAGTTTGATGATGGCCAAATGGCCTTGCTAGGAGTGGTGTTTTAGTTTTGGCTAAGAGAGAGGGAGTCTAGGAGTGATGCGTAAATTTTTGGGTGCATAAAATCATCAATTTTGAATTCATCCCTTAGTCAAGTTTTAATTAAAACAATAATCCCAAAATACAAATACGAGCAAGTATACTCATCACAAGCATAGTATAGGGAATTAACGAGTATCCATCCTCAAAGGAACAAGTACACACTAATCACTTTTCATTCATTATTCAACCAACATAAATAAAGTGAGAAAAGAATAAAAAGAAAAATAAAGAAACATATACAACTCAAGGATGTAGGAATATGCAATTTAGACAAGTATCCTAGAAATCATGACAATGAACCAACTAGCAATTCTCTCAATTAATTATTATTCTGGCATCATGAAGGAATGTAAAGTAAAATTCAATCGTTTCACAAGTTATGAATTTTCTTAGGTAAATTCCATTTCGTTTTTCAATCCATGGAATCCTATATTTTGATTCATATTAACAGATTTGTCAATCAAGCTAACATAACCAGAACATGTATTAAGCTCATCATTATATATTTTGATTCAACTAGCAGATTTTTCAATCAAGTCATCCTAACCAAAATATACATGTATTTCAATTCCTTAAAATCATGGAATCAGCTAATGACCTTATGTCAAGGCGACACCAACTTAACCTTTGACCACTTAGTTCTAATATCCTAACTTTATCATTCAAATCTATTAAGAATTAACAAATTTGAAATCAATGTAATGAAACTCGTAATATCGTTTTGACAAAGTCAATTAGAAGAACATTCATCAATAACTAATGAAATCAAGTAATCAAACACCAAAGTACATAATTAATTAATCAAAGAACTAAATTAATTCAAAATCATGAATCCCAAGAATGATATCCAAATACAATTAAAGAATTAAAATCATCATTGTTCAAGAAAAATAAAACAAAAGAAATAGATAAATACTCATAGACAAGCTTTTTTATTTTCAATGAAAACTCCTCCACGAATCAATGCTTATTGAGTAATTTTTCTAGAGAAAATATTGGAGATGCACTCTAAAAATATATCTAAGCTCTACATTACGCACCCCCCTCCCCTTTTCCAAGGTAATTGGCCTTTATTTGTAGGCTTACAAAGTTCCTAAAAGAATATGAAGCAAAAAAGGTGTAATTTCCTAAAAAATCCAAAACAAAAAAGAAATAGTAAATAAAATTCTAAATAAAAACAAAAGAATTCCACCGTCTTCAATTGAGAATTTAGCTTTGAAATCCCTTCTTTGTTGTATGCACTAAAGGCCTTAATTGAACCAACTTTCTCTTCTTGAATTTGGCTTCAATTGAGCCACATGGAATTGCTTTGCTGCCCACCTTGCTTTTGAATTCTTACATCGGCTTATTTGAGCTAACGAAATTGAGCCGCTGAATTGCCGAGCCGATTTCCATTTTCTGTCGAGCCATGAAGCAATCCATGAAGTGAATTCCAGCCGCTTTCTTTTTGCCATTGCTTGCCCAAGCTAAAAGTGCTTCTTTTCTCCTCGTTTGGTTGCCTTCTTGCTGAGCTGCGTACGAGCCGAACCTTGTGCTTCTTCCTGTCGAGCCACCGAAACTTTTCATATTCTGGGCATGATACAATTTTGTCTTCTTCCCCTTTTGCTTTATTTCTTTGTCATTCTTGCCTTGGCCCACCGTTTGCACTCCTTTTTCCTTTGTTGCTTTTGTTTGTTTGCTTAGCCGTGAGCCGCGCGTGGATTATCCTTGAGCCATTTTTCTCCTTTTCCTCTCCAATTTCTAATTTCAATTGCTCCTCCATTTTGCTTAATTTCTTTCTCTGCAATTCTTTGTTGTTCTAGTATAGGACCGGTGCCAGTTCCACTTTCTTGGCCTAGTGCTGGGTCTGTACTGGAAAATTATACAATTAGCTCCAAATTTCACCTATTTTTGCATAAAATTTCAAAAAAGCATTTTTATAACTGAAATATCAAATAGGAAGGAATATGACTAGTTATTGTATTAAAAGTGTCTCAAATAACTAGAAAAATAAGGATAATTTTAAAGCCTGTCAATACTCCCACACTTGAATCTTTACTTGTTCTCAAGTAAAGTACTTAAACAAAGAACTTAAACAGTTTATTTCATTTCATATTCATCCATAACAAAGCCATAATTTTTTTCCAACCTTAGATAAGAATTTGTCATTCATTCAACCCTTTAAAAACCTTTGTAAACTCGTGCATTTAAACCAAATATTCCCAAGGCCATCAAAGTTAAGTTAAACAAGCTTATATCTAGTACAAGAAAATTATTCCACTTCTCAAGCAAAAACATAGATAACATATATCATACAAGTCAAGCATTATAAACTCAAATTTACAAAAATTGAGTTAGTGAAACAAGGAAAACACTCCATTCTCTCTCTCTCTTTTTTTTTTCTCTCAAAAATTTTTTAATGACTTAGGGAATTGATAGCTACAAGTGCATGGATTTTCTTTACACACCCTATTAGCCTTCTTTTAGTCATCATTTATCATTTTGCAGCAATTTTTTTCTCTCTTTCTCTTTTCATTTTTCCTTTTTTGCCTTCAAGATAGCCTCAAGAAAATGTGATGCTTCTTTGTTTCTTCTCTTCCACTCACCGTATTGGCTCCCTTTTCAGCAAAACGTCTCTTTCTCTTATTTTCAAAGAATTTTTCAACTTGATTTTTTTTCATCTCACATTTTTTTTTCTTACATTCCTTATTCACATCTCAAAATCAAGTAAACATTAAATATATAATACAAGAATTAGTCAAAAACTCTTCTCATACTTCATCATATCATCCACATTCAAATTTAAAGAATAAAACAAAACTCAAATACCAAATATACCCATGGTTAACTTAAATTCTCAAGACTTAGAAAAATCTAACTTAATACATAAGTCTACTTTTTAAAAAAAAAATAAAAATCAAACCATAATAAATGAAAAAATCATATCCAAAGTCAAAAAGAAAATCATACTCAATTTAACTCCAAATCTTCAAACTTTCAAATTTTAAAATTTTTAGAGAAATAAATTTTCTCCAAGATGGCAAAATGGTTGTCCAAATTTTGGAATTTTTCTAAAGTAACTCAACAAAAAGAAAATATTATGATAATTGATAAAAAATTGGATCAAGAATATCACCAAAACCACCCCCACACTTAAACTAGACAATGTCCTCATTGGTGAAAAATAAACACAAGAAAGCATCTCCAATAAGACCAAAAATGATAAAGGGGTTGAAAGTTTAAGCAATACTCTCTAAGTGTAGATTAGCTCCAAGATAAGAGGAGTTCATCCTTCAATAAGTTGGAAGAATTATTTCTAGCAAAATAAGCCTACAAAAAGAAAAATGAACACACACGTAAAAACCAAAAGAGTAATTGAAAGAAAAGAAAAATAAAAATCAAGGGAAAAGAAAAATAGAAAGTCAAAGTCTTTAAATCCCCCTAGAAGTATAGGCTTCAAACGGGCCTCCAGATTATCCAACAGAACCACCAAATAGACCACCGTGACCTCCAAAAGATGCACGAGGTCATCCTTGTCTCAACCAAACATCCTTTGCAAATGGTTCTCTTTTCAGTGAAGAATGTTTCCAAACTTTTGATGCTCAAGAAAAATAAGGAGAATATCCAACGTAGATAGCAAAAGTACAATGTCAACCAAGTTTAATCAACACAACAAAATATCACAAGGAGGCCAAGATTTCCGTATTTGCAAAAATTTCAGAAAAGTGCATAGATAACATTGAGAAGCAATTACAAGACTCACAATCCATTCTATGCATTTTTCTCCCACCAAATAAACTCAACAAAGATATGTCCATGTCCAGTAAATTTTTCCTCAAAAATACATGTACAAAATGCCAAGAAATTCAAGAGGATAAAATCTACCTTACTATGAAGAGAGTTTTTCCACCAATGTATTCCCCAGCATATGAGATTTAAAATTTTTAATTCATGGGGGATAATTCATAGGAGAAGAAGAGTAGGGTGAAGAAGAAATGAAGAAGACTAACGTAGTGAAATAGACCACAAAGAAAGGAATTTAGGAGGGAGAAGAGTAGGGTGAAGAAGAAAGGAAGAAGACTAACATAGTGAATAAGACCACAAAGAAAGGAATTTGGGAGGGGGTTGGTTCCTCATGTGACAAACAAGAGACAAAAAAAAAAAAAAAAAAAAACACACACACACACACAAGAAACGAAAAAGAAAAAAAGGAAGGAAAAGACAAAATAGGAAGAATCTGGGAAGAAAATAAAAAAGTGTAAGGAAACAAACGAAAAAGGGTTTTTTTTTTTTTAATTGTTGGGTAGTACTGGACCAGCGCCCAGGCCATTTTCTGGCTTGGTACTAGGTCGGTTTTGGCCCAATTTTTTTTTTTTTTTTTATAACTAAAAGCTATCCTAATTGAATGCATGACCACAGTACATTTAAAACAAGAATTCATAAATTAAATATTAAGCTAAAATTAAAAATTGTAAATAAATAAATAAATAAACAATAAAATAAAATAAAATAAATTCAGTCCGTCTAAAATGTCGTGTAAACACAAGTCCAAACTTGACAATAAAAAAAGTTAGTATTGACTCAAAATTATTAACGTAAAAATCATCAAATTAAAAATATAATTAGTACACATATTTCATATTAATATTAGGTTAGTAAAATTCAATAACAATGTATACAATATATACAAACATACAAAAATAAGTTAGTAATTATTAACATGTATCTACCTATTTACATATTTACATGGCTAAATGAACGAAATACAAGCTTTCATGATATTATTCCCCAACAACGGTGCCAAAAACTAGATGTGTAAATTTTAGGTGCATAAAATCATTAATTTTAAATCCATCCCTTAGTCAAGTTTTAATTAAAACATTAATCCCAAAATACACATATGAGTAAATATACTTATCGCAATCATAGTATAGGGAATTAACGAGTATCCATCCTCAAAGGAAAAAGTACACATTAATCACTTTTCATTTATTGTTTAAATGACTTAAATAATGTGAGAAAAGAATAAAAAGAAAAATAAAGAAACATATACAACTTAAGGATGTAGGAATATGCAATTTAGACAAGTATCCTAGAAATCATGACAATGAACCAACTAGCAATTCTCTCAATTAATTATTATTTTGCCATCATGAAGGAATGTAAAGTAAAATTTAATCGTTTCACAAGTCATGACTTTACATAAGTAAATTCCACTTTGTTTGTTAATCCATGGAATCCTAAATTTTGATTCATATTAACAGATTTGTTAATCAAGCTAACATAACCAAAACATGCATTAAGCTCATCATTATATATTTTGATTCAATTAGCAGATTTGTTAATCAAGCCATCATAACCAAAATATACATGAATCTTAATTCCTTAAAATCATGGAATCAGCTAATGACCCTATGTCAAGGCGACATCAACTTAACTTTTGACCACTTAGTTCTAAAATCCTAACTTCATCGTTCAAATCCATTAAAAATTAACAAATCCAAAATCAATGTAATGAAACTCCTAACATAAGTTTGACAAAGTCAATTAGAAGAACTTGCATCAATAACTAATGAAATCAAGTAATCAAACACCAAAGAATATAATTAATTAATCAAAGAACTAAATTAACTCAAAATCATGAATCCCAAGAATAATATCCAAATACAATTAAAGAATTAAAATCATCATTGTGTAATAAAAAAGAAAACAAAGGAAAGAGATAAATACTCATAGACATGCTTTTTAATTTTCAGTGAAAACTCCACCACGGATCAATGCTCATTGAGTAATTTCTCTAAAGAAAATATTGGAGATGCACTCTAAAAATATATCTAAGCTCTACATTACGCACCCCCCCTTTTCTAAGGCAATTAGCCTTTATTTATAGGCTTACAAAGTTTCTAAAAGAATCCAAAGTAAAGAAGGAGTAATTTCCTAAAAAATCCAAAACTAAAAAGAAATAGTAAATAAAATTCTAAATAAAAACAAAAGAATTCCACCGACATCAACTGAGAATTTAGCTTTGAAATCCCTTCTTTGTCGTATGCACTAAAGGCCTTAATTGAACCAACTTTCTCTTCTTGAATTTAGCTTCAATTGAGCCACACGAAATTGCTTTGCTGCCCATCTTGCCTTTGAATTCTTACATCGGCTCATCTGAGCTAACAAAACTAAGCCGCTGAACTACCGAGCTGATTTCCATTTTCTGTCGAGCCATGATGCGAATTCCAGCTGCTTTCTTTTTGCCATTGCTCGCCTGAGCCAAAGTTGCTTCTTTTCTCCTCATTTGGTTGCCTTCTTGCTAAGCTGCGTATGAGTCGAACCTTATGCTTCTTCCTGCCAAGCTGCCGAAACTTTACACATTCTGGGCATGATATAATTTTGTCTTCTTCCCCCTTTGCTTTATTTATTTGTCATTCTTGCCTTGGTCCACCATTTGAATTCCTTTTTCCTTTGTTGCTTTTGTTTGTTTGCTCAGCCATGACCCGCGCGTGGCGTATCATTGAGCCCTCCTTTTCCTCTCCAATTTCCAATTTCAATTGCTCCTCCATTTTGTTTAATTTCTTTCTCTACAATTCTCTGTTGTTGTAGTATAGGACCGACGCCAGGTCCATTTTCTTGGCTTGGTTGTAGGTCTGTACTGGAAAATTATACAATTAGCTCCAAATTTCACCATTTTTGCATAAAATTTTAGAAAATCATTTTTCTAAGTGAAATATCAAATAGGAAGGAATATGACTAGTTATTGTATTAAAAATGTCTCAAAATAGCCTTAAATGGCTAGGAAAATAATGATGATCTTAAACCCTATCAAGGAGCATATTCAAGTTTTGAATTTGTGAAATGGTTGAGGAATTGGTGGAGGTTTTTGTGGTAGAAGATTACTAATGGTGTTTTATCCTTGAAGGTTTCTGGCTCTTTAATGGAGTTCCACTTAATTAACTAAGATATAAAAGAGAAATGGAGAGTGCTTTTTGCTTTTAGAGCTGGCTGAAATTCTTGATGAAGATGTGCAGAAATTTTGGTTTAGTTTCTTGAATTGGTTGAGTGTTTGATGGAGCAAAGCATGGATTTCAACTTTCAAACTCAAAGTATTTTGACTGGAGAAAAGTTAGGAGAAGTTTGAGGTGCTTTAATAGAATGTGTTGGCTACAGTTGAAGGTAGAAGAAAGGATGATCAGCTATCATGCCAAGGGTGGCCAAAAATGGTGAAGAGAAATGAAGAAGAAAAACTAGTCAAATAAAGACTAATATAGCTGGAAAAATTCTGGTTGTTTAATGAAATCTAGGAAGGTTTGTTGAGCAAAAATTCAAAGTACTTTGAAAGGATATTGTTGCTATAAGATAGGAGTGTTTCAAGGTCCTTTAATGGAGTTTTCCAGCTTGCAACTTGATGAAGAACAAGGGCTATTGAAGAACTAGTTCAAGAACTTGAATGTTCAAAAATTTCATGACTAAATGGCTTACATGTTTGTTCACAACAGTGGCTATTTGCTTTGCAAAGAAAGAAATGACATCCGAGCTACCCAAGTTTTGAAAGTTAGCAAGAAGACGAGCTAAATAATCTTCCAACTTTTTACCATAACAAGAATAACAAAAATTGAAGTTCTTTAGGAGAGTAATTTTGTGATATAATCTTGGTTGATAAAACATCCTTTTTAGCTCCCCTATGATTTGACCAAGATGTGTTCCAAAAAGCTGGAATTTATTTAAATTCCAAAGCCATAATAATTTAGAACATTTAATAAGAAGATAAAAAGAACTCATGAAATAAAATATTTTGAAATTCAAATATGTTAGGACATCGATTGCAAAAATAATGGAGGTTAAGACTCCTCTAGATTTTCTTTAGGACAAGATCACATTGTTCGAATATTACCATTGTGATTGCCCAAGATAAAATTTTTAGTTTTATGGATTGCAAGAAATAAAATTTAAACATTAGTTAGGATAATTAAAATTAATACTTAATACTTATTCCTTAGGAATTAGTTGGATTTGAACTTAAGACCTTAGGAATTAGCCACAAAGGTCTAACCACTTAACCACATTAATTCTTATTCCTATTTTCCCAACTTAATTCTCCTCCCTTCTATATCTTAAGCTTCTCCTTCTCTCATCTCTAAGCAAAATTCCCTATTTTACCTTAACTCTCATCAAACATAAATATATCATATAGATCATATATAATAATTCTAAAATACAAAATCGAGAAAATATTTAGTCATGCAATATGTCATGAAATGCAACCCATCCCTCTAGCTCTAGGGTAGGCTTAGGTGGGGTTTTACACCATCAATTGATCAAGAACAATTTTTTTTCTTATGTATTATTAGCCCATAATCTACACCTTATTATGAAAGCACGACCTAGTCACGTCGATTACTTACTAAAAAATTTAGACCTTAATGTGCAATATATGTAAACAAACAACCATTAATAAATAAAAATTTTATTAATTTCCAAACCACAAAAATACAGAGTCTATTTTGGGAAAACATTCCAATAGTCTCCCACTTGCATTAAATAGACCGTGAATGCCCATTTGTGGTACAACTCCAAGTTCTATGAGGAACTTTCAGAGTTAAACCTCTTCTTTAGAAGCTTTTGAAGCTGTCACATACTCAACTTCCATAGTAGAATCAGTAATACAAGATTGCTTGGCACACCTCCATAAAATAGCCCCTTAAGATAAAGTGAAAACATATCCACTAGTGTATTTTCTTTCATCTTTATTCATTTGAAAGTCTGAGTCCTTGTAACTGGTAGGAATAAAGTCATCAGCCTTGTAAACAATCATATAATTCCTCATTCCCTTTATGTACTTGAGAATATGCTTTACAGTTTGTCAATGTTCTTCCACTAGGTTTGACACTACAAAAAAAAAAAAAAAAAAGTGGCTTTTGGCAACACTTTTTTTTGTAACAAAGTAAAATCTATGGTGAAATCTTGGTTTTTACCCCAGTTTTGAATTTCATGGCATATAAACCTTTTTTGTAACACTTTATGTTGTCATAGCTACATGTCTATAGGTAAAAGTTGTTTTTTACCACATATTTAAAAATTGTGTAGGTAAAAATAATTTTTTGCCACAAATATTTGAAATTGTAGGTAAAGAAATTTTATTACCCACAGTTTTACAAAACTGTGAAAAAAGCATATTTTTTCATATTTTATCAAATACTAAAAAATGTCAACATAAAATGGAAGCTTTCATTAGATACCATGGTTGAGGTAATTGTATATACTCAAGTAGTTGTGTGTTCAAATCTTAATAAGACTATTTTATTAATTTTTGTATAATTTTTTTTTACCAACAACCTAGTTTTTTTGGATATTTTTTAGATGTTATGCTAGATTATGTGCCAAAATATATCTGATTACCTTCAAATTTTGCATAACACTTTTCTTAGTAATTTTAACAAATATAACGGTTAGATCATTAATTTGATACACCTATCTTTTTTAATACGTTAAGTTTTGGATATTTTTTCTAGATATTATGCTAGATAATGTGCCAAAATATATCTAATTACCTTCAAATTTTGTTATAACACTTTTCTTAGCAAAATTTAACAAATCTAACGATTGGATTGTTAATTTGATACGCATATCTTTCTAAATGCGATAGGTTTTGGATATTTTTAAAAATATTATGCTAGATGGCGTGCCAAAATATATCCGATTACCTTTAAATTTTGTCATAACACATTTCTTAGAAATTTTAATAAATTTAACGGTTAGATTGTTAATTTGATATGCCAATCTTTGTGAATACATTAGGTTTTTGATTTTTTTTTTTAGATATTATGCTAGATTATGTATGAAAATATATTCGATTATCTTCAAATTTTGTCATAACACTTTTGTTAGTGATTTTAACAAATCTAACGGTTGGATCATTAATTTGATACACCTATCTTTGTAAATGTGTTAGGTTTAGGATATTTTTGTATATATCATGCTAGATTGTGTGCCAAAATATATCCGATTACCTTCAAAATTTTTATAATATGTTTCTTAGTAATTTTTGCAAATTTAACAATTGGATCATTAATTTTATACACTCATCTTTATAAATGCATTAGGTTTTGGATATTTTTGTAGATATTATGCTAGATTTTGTGCCAAAATATAACTAATTACCTTCAAATTTTGTCATAACACTTTTCTTAGTAATTTTAAGAAATATAATGATTGGATCGTTAATTTGATATGCCAATATGTATTTAGTGTATATATATTAATACATATTCATATGCTATATGAATATATATCTATACATATGTATATATTTATTTATTAATGTATTAAAAAAGTATGGTGTACAAATATATTTGTATATCTATACATATGCTTTTGGTGTGTATTTAGTGTATAAATGTATTAGCGTACATATATATATATATATATATATATATATAGTTTATTAATTGTGTATATATGTGTATATTGATATATATATATGTGCATGTATATATATTTATTAACATATTAAAATAGTATTTTAATATGTGTGTGTGTGTGTGTGTGTGTGTGTGTTAATATGTTGTATATATATGTGTGTGTGCATATATATATATATATATATATTCTAATTTTTTTGAATGAATAAAAAATTAGAAATAATAGAATTGATTTTAATTTGTTGCTTAATGAAAAATTAAGATTTACAACCAAATGAGAAAAGTATATTTAAATTTAATATTACTATTTTTGGAATGATAATATTTCGTTCAATATGGTCTGTTGAGATTTAGTCAAAGAAAATTGATATCTTCTTTAATTATAGATCATTTCAAAAAACTCAATATATCATTTTTAGTTGTACTATTATAAGATGGGATCATTTATATTTTTAATTTTTTTAAGTACAAGTTTTTTTAGAATTTTATAAAAAAATTAATTTCTATCATTTCGACCTAAAAAAATAAAAAATCTATTATTCTAAATAAATTTTTAGTAAAAAAGATTATAAATAATTTTTTGTCAATGAATAAATTAATTTTATTTCACTTAATATTTATAAATTTATAACAATAATAATGTTAATAATAAATAAATAAATTGATTAGCAAATATACTATTTTAAGTTTTAATATGTATATGTAGATTATATATATATATATAATAAATACAAATATATAATATGTATGTATGTATGTATGTATGTATGTATGTATGTATGTATGCATAAACACACACACACACACACACACACACACACACACACACACACACACACATATCTCTGTGTGTG
The DNA here is from genome assembly GCA_026120185.1 of Voacanga thouarsii. Classification (NCBI taxonomy): domain Eukaryota; kingdom Viridiplantae; phylum Streptophyta; class Magnoliopsida; order Gentianales; family Apocynaceae; genus Voacanga; species Voacanga thouarsii. The sequence goes on from JANUWF010001172.1 coordinate 371,339, forward strand.
TGTGCGCGCGCGCGCGCGTGCGTGTGTGTGTGTGAACCCATTTCTTCCTTTTCCCCTACTTTGCCCTTTCTCTCTCCATTTCTTCCCCATTCTCTTAGAGAGAGAAATCCCATTCCCTAATGCCATTGAGCCACAAATGCATGCTCACAGTGTAACTTCCATGGAGATTGTGAATTCCACTGAGAATTAGCTTAAATTTATAGAGAAGGAGAAAACTGATGAAGTTTTCACTTAAGTTTCCAGATACTACCCAAAACAACCACTAGTAGTTGCAGTAGGACCACCAGCTCCACCCCCTTCTTCTCCAGGCCAAAATCCCCATAACCATCTTTAATCTTCTATTTCTCTTAGGCTTCTCCACCACCACCCACCATCCTTTTGACCTATCCCTCTTGCTTTCAACCCATTTTGTTTTTGGTCCCACTCTCAAACTTTCCTATTCCACTACTTCCACCTTAACATCCACCACCTCCACTGTCCCAGCGCTGTCGTTCACTCTGATGCTCAAATCAGGTATAGGGGTTTTTGGCTCTCCTAAATATTCACCTCTTATTATGTCTTCCAGTTTCTCATTTTCTCCTTGTAGTCCTAGCTCTAATCCAACTTTTTCATTACTCGTCAAACCCTAATTAGGCTCCTTTTCTTTTAGGAAATCCATTTTTCGAATTGACTCCTAATGCTAAGTCCAATGGAGAAACTGCTAATTTGTTTGGATTTGTTCCTTTGGAAAGGCCAGTGAATTTGAATGGCTTTTCATTGGATACTAATAGTAAAGATTCAATTTTGAAAGGGATAATAGTGGCGGCATGGATTGAAATGCCTTTGGCTAAGAGAGTTTCCATGAATTTTCGTTGGGATTGAATTTTTCAAAGGACCTAAGTAAGCAAATGCCTTATTTGACTGTGAATAGGGTAGGGATTAAGATAGTTGATGAAGTGAAGGAAGTTGATAATGTGAAGGATAAAAAGAGTGAGGGCAATCAAGGTTAGTTATTAATTCTTGTTGTGCAACCTTTGTGGAAGTACAAAAGAGAGGCAAGGATTTTTGGGCAGAATTTGAATTGTATGATGTAGATCTTTTAGTTGGGGTGGTTGTCCATATAGCTTTAGTTGGTGTGCTAGCACCATATGTTAGGATTAGACAACCATCTGTATCACAAGGAATGTTTGGTTGTCCACGACAAGCTTATTCGGCTCTTCCTTGTAGGAAAAAATTTTCCATGCCATGGAGTTGAATACTTATATGTTTATCAAAATTAGTATTTTCTCAGTAAGTAATCATTGTAGCTAGATAGGGGTAAAACTGTTGCTTATTTTCTTATGTTTTAGCTTTAAGTTACACCATTCTTAGTCTTTTTTAAATGTTGATGCAGTGTGTTTGAGGCAAAAAGGCCTGGTTGTAAATTTAGTTTAAATCAATGAATTGCTACTTACTTCTATAAGGTAAGTTTTCAATTCTTAATATGTAGAACATCAAGAAGGCCTTATAGTTACTATATCCTCTATAGGAAATTAATACAATATAATTTTTGTATGAAAAAATCAATATGCATAAAAAAATTGTACTGCTAAATTAGGGATAGTTTTCACAGATTGAGGAGTTGGTCTACATCTCAATGGAAGTCAATTGCTGAAATATTAGAATTTTTTGTCTCCTTTGAAGCCGGTATTTCATGAATGATCTTAACATTTAAAATTATACTTATTTTGAACAAGAATTCTACTAAATCAATTTTAGATGCAACCTAACCATCTTTTTGGTTTTCATTTTTAGGTTTTTATGCAGTTAGTTCTCTCGGTTGACATAGATAATGTCAAATGTAATCTTTTCCCCTCTGGTTAACCAAATGATTGGTGAGATAAATGTGTTTTGATGTTTAAAATCATGATATCTGTAGCTACAAAATGATACATTAGAAGACAGATAAAGCATTTAGACATGCTGAAGGGCAATGGCAACTAGATATCAGTTCCTAAAACACGGAATTTAATCATTTTTCTCTTAGATAGAACCGTAAGGGTTTGTTTATACTTTAATTGTTATGATGATTGATATTATTGCAATTTCTAACTTAATATACTTCAAATTGGCATTTTCATGGGAAATTTAGTTACATTAGATATATTTTTCTATTTAGTAATCATGAGCAGTATAATAGTTCATCTAAGGTTGTAATGGCCAGATATTGCTAAAGGCATTTAAGTAACATTCATCACATGGTTGACATCTAGGCCTCTTTTGGATGATATGATGGTCTAATCACAAACCCCCCCAAGAAATCTCTTGCATTGTTAAGGACTATAGCATTAATATTTTACAACCAAAAGGGTTGGTAAAGATGTCCATTTGGGTCAAAGCAAACGTAGGAAGGATTTGAGGTCCATTGAAAATTATTACATATATTTATTATGTGTGTTTTTCTTTTTTAGCTTATTTTTGAAAAAAAAATATATTTATACTTCCATTTTGTGGCAAACAAGTAAATTTAAACATAGTAGATGAAAATTGTGGAAATTTTAAACCTAATTTTTCTCCAATTCTTATCAATACTGAATACAACATCAAAGAGTTCAGTAATTTTTCTTACCCAAGAAGTAATATAATAAATTAATAGCAAAAATTTGGTTAAGGTGTACAGACTCAAAGGAACTTCACTCCTTTCGGGCAGTTTCTTTTGCATTTTATGCTTCTCTTGCATAATGTATGTTATAAGTTAGCAGTTAGAGAATTTTATCTTTCTCGTTTAGTTCATTTTGGGTTTGACTGCGCTGCTCTTGGCTTTCTCTTGAAATTAAACATTTTTAGTAATAAAATATTAAGATATGGAGCATATTACAACCTCTGTCTTGAGTCATGTGAAGTCATTTTTGTTAGATTACTTTATGATTTCTCCACTATACCTGGTTATCGTCTAATGAAAATGTGAATTCTTTTACTCTCTTTGTTCTTATGAATGTCTTTCTAACAATTATTTTTGTCAAGCATTTGCAAAAGGTTTGTTTCTTTTCATGCCATTGGATTTTAGGAATTTGACTTTATGTATTACTTTCTGACCTTGTTTGGACCTTCCAAGTTGTACAAATTGCTCCAGACCATCTCGTGTATGAATCTATCATTGGTAGTGCAGTTTATTCTTGAAGGGATGAGGATGGATTGTCTATTGTCATTTTGCTTATATCTTTAAGTTCTAGAAATATGAATGGTTAGTAAGGCAATGGATGAGTTGTCCTCAAGACGGCCAACATACTGATCAAGCCTCACTTGCCTCACTTGAAAGTTAGATTTTATTTACGAAATCTGGTTTCATGAGAAACAATTTCCTGTGAAGTATGCAACCAACAACACTTGCTTGAATATGTCTGTTGAAATATGATGGCATGTTTGTGCATATTTTGTCATCCACTATGATAATCAACAAGATTTGTATACTTTTCATGAGTAAAATGAGATTAGTGGAGTAGGCATAAAAAGTTTGGCTACATTTGACTACTGTTTGGTCTTCAATTGCAATTGAAGTTGGAATTTTTGGGTTCTCATTCTTCTATATTCTAATCTCACTTTAGGCTATCCTATTTTTCTTTGTATGTACTTGCTTAGAAACAAATCATATTATGTAGTTTCTTTTGAATGGTTTAGTAGTGAGTTTAATTTATGTTGGATGAAAAACAAATTTTTAGGAGTTTTATTAAGAAGTAATCTTATCCTTTTTTTCTTAATGACAGAAGGAATGAAGATCAAGGTTGTTGAAGGTTCATTTAACTATGGCATTGTATTTGTCCTCAATGAATTTTTATGACTTCAAATGGATGTCATAGTTAGATTGTGGTTTTATTTTAGACTATTTTGAATTAATATCAAGGATTAGACTCATGTTACTTATCAGACTTCATTTAGTTTTTTTACTGTATATTAAGTTATTATTAATGGAAGATGGTATTTTTAATTTTCAATCAATGGATGATAGTTGATGGTTAATATTAGAGGTTTTCATAGTTCTATATGTTGGAAAGTATGCCCTCAAAGACTAGGTATTCTTTGTAAACATATTGTAATAAAATGTTTATTCATTCAATTTAGTTTGTTTCTTATATTATTGCACATTTAAGGTCCAAGTATGATAAGTAATGGTGTATGTGTTGGGTCGTTCTTCACAGTAAGGTATAGACCATGGGTACTTGTCAAACAAGAAAAGTTGAGTTCTTAATCGTTTGATGGAACTGGGCATTTCATCAAGGTAAGACTATTTTGTCCTGATTTTCAATGAGGAATAGTTTACCTTGAATCAGTGAGTAGTTCACTCAGATTATAGTCATAAGCGTATTTTGAATACATAGAACTGGACTTGTAGTAGTGGTCTCTCTTAAAGTACTATAATTATAGAGACCAGACTATTACTGCTACAGCATGGATGGATATCATCATGCTTGAGTGTGAGTTAGTGGTCTGGCGAAGCTAGGGTTTTTTACTTTGATATATATTGGGTGAGATTTTTTTGTGAGATCAATATCCTTATATGTTGAGTGTATTATTCTAGTTAGTTAAGATAAACTCATGCAACAGAGTTTCTTTACTTTACTTAGTGAAGCTAAATCACCCCCTTATGATTATCTAGGATAATCTAATGATCTAGGACCCTGAGAACGTAACTTTAGAATGTATGTTTTTGGATAGCTTTCAAAGATAAGCAAGTACATTCAAGTGAGTTATGGATTATCATACTAGAGATCTAAAGATGGTAAATGTCTTTGAGATGGGTCTTAGTACATTTATCCCGTCTCATTGATACGTGTTACATAGAGGGGTATTTTTTTCATTTCACCTGTAAGTTGGAGATATTGCTTTAGTAATATTATTCTTAGGGTTAATATTTTCCATATGGTGATAAATAGAAATATTTAAAATGATAAAATGCAGCTATTTAATAGTAAGAGTATTTTGGTCATTTTAGTAGCCATGAATAATATGTCTCTTGGTCTCTTGAGTAGCTCAAGTTACTGTGGTTTTTGTTTAGACACAATCTGAGCTTAATGGATAATTATTTGGAGGAGAAATAAAATTTATTCTAAGAGTCCAATTAGAATTAATTAATTAGTCTCGGGGTTTAATAAGCCCTAGAAAAGGTAATTAATTAATTAAGAGAATTGGGATGTAATAAAGTAATTAATTGGGCCGATATATGTTGACATACATTAAGATTTCAATTAGAATTAATTAATTAGTCTTGGGTATTTAATTAAGCCCCAAAAGATAATTAATTAATTAAGAAGATTGTGCTAGTCTTGGACTGATTTACGAGCACAGCACCATGCCTATTCAGGCTTGATGATTTTCGGCCATTTAGGCTTGAGGAAGCCCTAAGGTTGGCTGAAAATATAAGGGAAAAAGATGGAGAAAATTACGAATGTTATTATTGGGGTTCTTTTCACTCTGGTGTGCCATCCTAATTTTCCCTCTCTTGTTCTTCTCTTCTTTCTCTCTTGGAGAGTATCTTGATTATCTAAAGGAGCTCTCACCAAGCTAACCCAAGAGCAAGGTAGAGTTATACTCTCTGGAAGACGATGAGAAGTAGCTTATAGACACATGATGCATAGGAGTAGAATATTGGCAGGAGTTCTAGTTGAACAGTAGGCGCCTTCTTCTCCCCCTCCAACGCAAGAGGAAGTTCCAGTGCAACCCGACCCCTCATTGGTTAATCTGTGACCAATAAGAAAATGTAAGTACTCTCTCCTAGATGTAGCTCGGAAAACTGAAATTTTTTCACTGAGTTTTCTTTGATATTTTTCATTTTGATCCTTCAAGTGGTATCAGAGACCTAGTTTTTCATATATGAGCATGTACTAGGGTTAAAAATTGGGAAATGTGGAAAATGTAGTTCTTTTACTTTAAAAAAATGAATCTTTTGTGAATTCATATAATCACTCATCCACTGGTTTCTAGAGTTCCTGTACGCCTTGTGGTTAGAGGCATAAGATCATGTATTTTAATAGGTTTCCCATTATTTTGCTGGTTTTAAGTAGATTCGATGTATGCCTCGTGGTTAGAGGCATCGATACATGTAAAGGCATGTTTTTATGCCTAGTTTTACATTTTTGTGTGTTCTTTTAACCTGTAAATCTTGGGGACTGAAGAACGTTATTGTTGGAATTCTTTGAGAGGTGAAAATTGGTTGAAAAGTTGGATTTTTCCAGAAATTGACAAACTCTAGAACGGACCCTGCACCAGGTGGGCCGATCGGACCAGGCACTAGGTCCATTCTGCCCAGTCGGAGGTTTTGGAGAAACAGAGCAGACCTAACTCTAGGAGGGTCCAACAAACTAGGGCCAGGTCTACTTTGCCAAGAGGCGATGCACACAATTTTGTCCAAGAAAAGAGAGAGCACTGCTGAAGTTTTGTACCTTGATTTTTTCTTTGAGTAATCATGTTTTGAAACCATTGTATGAAGTTAATTTTTTGCAATAGTTTTATTTATTTATGGATGAATAATTTACATTAAAATGAATTTTAAAGGATAGAACCACCTTAGGATTAAACAAGATCATTAATTTTTAATTCATGATGTTTAATTCATTGTTTGGTCACTTAGGAAAAAATGAATAGTTTGAGTATGAAAAAAATTAACTTTTATCATCATGCTTATTTTGTTTTTGTGATCGAATGTGCGAGTTCTTGTGAGACCAAAGTCTCTCTAGATAGGATAATTTTTTGATAAAATGTTTTAATCTAAGAAACTTTTAAAATAAAAGAGTTCATGGTTTATTCTATTAAAGGATATAATCTTTGACATATAGAATAATGTTAAATTTAAGATTATTTAATAAAGTTTTACTTGGTTATTAACTTAGAATAATAAAATAAATTTAATCTCTCAAAGGATTTAATCCTTGACATAGAAATAATATTGAATTTTAGATTTTTACTAAAGTTAATGAAACAATAAGATTATAGAAAATATTTTTGGATTGAAAACTCTATTTTTCAATAAAAGATTAAGTAGGAGAGGGGTTCCAACGACCCCATGGCTTCCATCACAACTCTCATTATAGATAGTGAATTTCCTCATGTCTTTCTGAGCATGACCCCCGATAGGATGGATTTCCACAAGTATCTAGAACTAATGGAAGAGTAAAATTAAAAGCTTAGGGTATTTGCTATGATTGACCAATCTACGTTGGAGGTTTTTAGCATTAGATTACCCGTAGGTGGTGTGAATTAGTGGCCATCTAATTGGTGGAACTTTTTCTAGGCTATTACCTATTTTAGGAAGTTTTGATTTATTATGGTTATACACTTAACTTAGTATGCTATTAATCTTCTTATGAAGCTCTGTTAGCTATTCTAAGAGCTAAACTATTTATATTATTTATAATGCTTTTAAATGTTATCTATTATCAAAGAAATAATATAAAGAACGTGCCTTTTATTTCTTCCAAACTAGATGAATGTTTTTTTCGCAATATTTTAGAAATGTCTAGTTTCAATCTATTATCAATCATTCTCAAGGAGAATAAGTTGATAGACCCAAATTATGTGGACTGGAAGAGGAACCTGAACATAGTAGTCGCTGCTATGGAGTACAAGTATGTTCTTAATCCCTATCCTAAGATTGGGGAAGAAATGATCTCTCCAAGGCATAAACAGTTTGGAGTTCATGTTTTCATCATCTTTGGTAAAATCAAGTCCACCGTGAATGAAGAGATATCTATTTAATCCGATGATTGATTACGTAAAGCCTGCGGTAGCAACAGAACCGGGAATCTCTTATGATAATCATCCACGCTTGAAATGTATCTTAATACCTGAAAGTTGGATAGGATAGCCCTTATGTAAGGATTATATTGCCCCCAATTTTTATGAAATATAAGATGCTCATTGAATGATAAGAAACAAATTTCCACTTATACAATTTCAGATAATCTCTTAGGGTAATCTTAAACACTAGGATAGCTTAGGGAGCATCGGTTCGAGAGTATCTACTCAAGATGATTACCTACTTCGTGGAGGCCGAGGTCCTAGGTGTAATGATAGATCCTAAAAGCTAAATTAACATGGTTCTTGAAACTCTGCCTGATTCATATTCTTAGTTCAAGTTAAACTACAATATGAACAAGTTGGATGTGAATTTCATGGAGCTTATAAAAGAGCTCTAGGTGGCAGAGAAGATTATGAAGACTATGTCAAAGGTTTTAGCCTCTCGTTCTGCTTCTTCTTCTGGAATTAAGGCAAAGGCCAAGAAATTCAAGAAGAGAAAGGTCCAGAACAATGCAGGGGCCCGGTCCAGAACAATGTAGGGGCTCAGACTAAGTCCAACGGGAAGCCCAAAGGTAAATGCTTCAAGTGTGGCAAGAAGGAGCATTGCAAGAAAGATTGTCTGAACTTCTTAGCCAATCTATTTTAGATATTGCTCTATACCTAGAGTTTATTTTGATGGTTGGATCAACATCTTCCTGGATAGTTGATACTGGAGCCATTGACAAAGTCTATAACTCTTTGTAGGGGTTCAGAAGGACAAGGAGACTCAATAAGGGTGAGCATGGACTTCAAGTAGGCAATGGAGCAAGAATATGGGCTGAAGTAGTGGGAGATCTTGAGCTTAATTTTAATTGTAATAGGAAGTTGGTTTTGTAAGATATTTTATATGTTTCTTATTTTAAACATAATTTGATTTCACTCTCCAAATTGATGAATCATGGATATTATATTTCTTTCCATTCTAGTGTTTCCATCAGTAGAAATGATAATTTAATTTGTACAAGAAACATGTATGGAAATCTTTTTTATATACATCCTATTAAAAAGCAAGTAAACAATATTAAAATAGAACTTAAGATTGGGACATATAAATCCTAATCGGATTTAGGTAAATAATAATAAAAAGAGAAATGTCATATCAAATGACTCGTACTTGTGGCACCTAAGATTGGAATATATAAATCCTAATTGGATTCAGAGGCTAGTCTATGATGGGCCTTTAAGTTCATTAAGACTGGAAGAATGGTCTCAGTGTGAATCTTTCCTTAAGGTAAAATAACCAAAAGGTCATTTTCTAAAAAGGCATATAGGGCCACGAAAATACTAATACTAGTTCATACGAATGTTTGTGGTTTGATGACTATAGCAGTTAGAGGAGGCTACGAGTACTTCATTAATTTCACAGATGACCATACTCATTTTGGTTACATTTATCTGATGAGGTACAAGTCTCACTCTTTGGATAAATTCAAGGAGTTTGAGGCTGAAGTGAAGCGTCAAATAATTAAATTAATTAAAACTTTGAGATCGGATCGTGGTGGAGAGTACCTCCACGATGAGTTTATGGATTACTTGGAACATTACGGTACAGTATCTTAGTTAACTGCATTTAGGACTCCCCAGCAGAACGGAGTAGCTGAGCGAAGAAATAGAACTTTGAAGGAAATAGTCAGAAGTATGATGAGTCATACATTTCTTCCTATTTCCTTTTAAAGGTATGCCTTATAAAGAGCGGCATATATTTTGAACTAGGTACCTTCTAAATTAGTATCTGGGGCACCATATGAGATGTGGACTGGATGAATGCCTAGTCTGAACCATCTCAAGATATGGGGTTGTCTAGCTTTTGTGCTGACGAAAGGAAGTAAGCTAGAACCAAGATCAGAGTTATCCTACTTCGTTGGGTATCCAAAAGGAACAAGAGGTGGATATTTCTGTCATCTTCAAGAGCATAAAGTACTTGTTAGTACTAATTCTAGATAATTAGAGGATAAGTTACTTCTACCGCGGGTTCAAGTAGAATAGAGTTAGAAGAAAAGTTGGTCATTGATTCAACTTCAGGTACTTCCTATACAAACTAAGCCTCATCATAGTGGGAGGATCACAAGAGTTCCAGAAAGGTGGACTAGAGAGATCTATGATCTAGTCTCTGATCATCATGAATAAGATCCCACTAGATACAAGGAGGCCATTGTTGATGCTGACGCCGACAAATGGCAGCTAGTTATGAATGCTGAGATTGTGTCCATGTACCTCAATCAGGTTTGGGATCTTGTCAATGCACCTGATAGAATAAAACCCATTGGGTGTAAGTGGGTATAAAATAGGAAGAGAGGTGCAGATGGAAAGGTTGAAACCTATAACGTAAGGTTAGTTGCTAAAGGTTATACTAAAAAAGAAGGGATAGATTATGAGAAAACCTTTTCACTAGTAGCCATGCTTATGTCTATCTTAATTCTATTAGCCATTGCATGTCATTATGATACGAGATATGATAGATGGATGCCAAGGCTGCCTTTTTAAATGGCTATCTTAACAGAGACATCTATATGTCCCAGCCAGACAGTTTTGTTGTTAGAGGTTAAGAACAAATAGTCTGTAAGATTACTAAGTCCATCTATGGACTTAAACAAGCTTCATAGGCATGGAACATACGTTTTGATGAAATCGTGAAAGATTATAGTTTCGTTCAAAATGGGGATGAATCATGTGTGTATAGGAAATCAGACAGTGGTAAAGTGATTTTCTTGGTACTTTATGTGGATGACATTCTATTCATTGCAAATGATGTATGGACATTGTCATCCATTAAAGTTTGGCTGTCTAATCAATTTATCATGAAAGACATGGGAGAAGCTAGCTACATTCTAGGCATAAACTTCTTAGAGATTGGAAGCAAAGAATATTAGGCTTATCCCAATCTACTTACATTGATAAGATATTGGCCAAATAGAGCATGGATCAGTGTAAAAGGGCTATTATACCCTTTAGACATAGATTATCCTTATCATCCAAGTAGTTTCCTCAAACACAAGAAGATAAGCAGAAATGAGCAGGATCTTTTATGTTTTGGCTGTGGAAAGTCTCATGAATGCTATGCTTTGTACTAAGCTAGATATCTTCTTTGCAATATACATGGATAGTAGATATCAGTTAAACCCAAGGAAAGCTTACTGGTAAGCCATAAAGTATATACTCAAATATCTCAAGGAAACGAGAGATTATATGCTTGTCTATCCTGCTAATGATTTGGTTCCTATTAGTTACACAGACTCAGACTTCCAAGCAGATAAAGATGAATGAAAATCCACTAGTGGATATGTCTTTACTTTGTCTAGAGGAGCAATTTCATAGAGAAGTATCACGAAATCTTGAATTACTGATTCTACCATAGAAGATGAGTACGTTGCTACTTCAAAAGCTTCTAAAGAAGCTATGTGGCTCCAGAAGTTCCTCATAAAACTTGGAGTAGAATCACATATGGATAGGCCTATCACCATATATTGTGACAACTTTGGAGTAGTGTCACAATACAAGGAACTTAGAAACCTTAGGAAGGGCAAGCACATAGAGAGGAAGTATCACCTTATCCAGGAGTTTATCCAATAATGGGTGATTGTGGTCGATCAGATTTCCTTTGTCAATAATCTGCCGGATCCTTTTTCCAAGTCTTTGACAGAAAAGGTGTTTCACAGACACTTAGATGTCATAAGAGTAGGCACTTATGGACTTTCTTAGTCTTTGTAGTGCAAGTAGGAGATTGTGGGAAAGTATGCCCTCAAAGACTATGTATTCTTTGTAAGCATATTGTAATAAAATGTTTATTCATTCAATTTAGTTTGTTTCTTATATTATTGCACATTAAAGGTCCAAGTATGATAAGTAATAGTGTATGTGTTGGGCTATTCTTCACAGTAATGTATAGACCATGGGTACTTGTCAAACAAGTGAAGTTGAGTTCTTAATCGTTTGATTGAACTGGGCATTTCATTAAGGTAAGACTATTTTGCTCTGATTTCCAATGAGGAATGGTTTACCTTAAATCAGTGAGTAGTTCACTCAGATTATAGGCATAAGCGTATTTCGAATACATAGAACTGGACCTGTAGTAGCGGTCTCTCTTAAAGTACTATAATTATAGAGACCAGACTATTACTACTACAGCGTGGATGGATATCATCATGCTTGAATGTGAGTTAGTGGTCTGGCGAAGCTAGGGTTTTTTACTTTGATATTTATTGGGTGAGATTTTTTTTTTTTTTTTTATCAATATCCTTGTATATTGAGTGTATTACTCTAGTTAGTTAAGACAGACTCATGCAATATAGTTTTTATGCTTCACTTAGTAAAATTAAATCTCCCCATTGTGATTGTCCAGGATAATCTAATGATCCAGGGCCCTGTTACGTGACTCTAGAATGTATGCTTTTGGGTAGCTTTCAATGGTAAGCAAGTATATTCAAGTGAGTCATAGATTATTGGACTACAGATCTAAGGATGGTAGATATCTTTGTGATGGGTGTTAGTACATTTATCTTGTCTCATTGATGGGTGTTACATAGAGGAGTATTTTGGTCATTTCACCTGTAGGTCAGACACATTACTTCAGCAATATTATTCTTAGGGTCAATATTTTCATATGCTGATAAATAGAAATATTTAAAATGATAAAATGCAGCTATTTAATAGTAAGCGCATTTTGGTCATTTTAGTAGCCATAAATAAGATGTCTCTTGGTTCCCGGAGTAGCTGAAGTTACCTTGGTGTTGTTTGACACAATCTGGGCTTAACGGATAATTATTTGGAAGGGAAAAAAAATTTATTCTAAGAGTCTAATTAGAATTAATTAATTAGTCTTGGATTTTAATAAGGCCCATAAAAGACAATTAATAAATTAAAAGAATTGGACTTGAATAAATTAATTAATTGGATTGATATGTGTTGACATATATTAAGAGTTCAATTAGAATTAATTAATTGGTCTTGGGTATTTAATGAAGTTTAGAAAGGATAATTAATTAATTAAGAGGATTGAGCCAGTCTTGGATTGATTTATGAGTACAACACCATGCTTATTAGGGCTTGATGATTTTCCGGCATTAGGGTTTGAGGAAGCCCTAAGGCTGGTCGAAAATAAGAGGGAAAAAGGTGGAAAAAATTACGAATGTTATTTTTGGGGTTCTTTTCTCTCGGTATGCCGTCCTAATTTTCCCTCTCTTGTTTTTCTCTTCTTTCTCTCTTGGAGAGCATCTTAGTTATCCAAAGAAGGATTTTTCACCAAGCTAAGCCAAGAGTGTTAGGACCTAAATTAGTCATATATTTTCTAGTTATTTGAGACTATTTTGTGATACATTTTGTTCAATAACTGGTCATATTCCTTCATATTTGAGATTTTACCATTAGAAAGGTATTTTGTGCATTAATTCAGATTTTAGGGGTAAAATAAGACAAAAACGTCGCAAAATAGAATATAGGCAGCGCCAGCCAAGACAGCGGAACTGGTGCCGGCTATGTGCTACTGGCATGCACATCGAGGTAATGAAAAACTAATGAAACAGAGCGGAATAGAACTAAACCGGTGTTGGTTAGGAGGCTACAGGTGGCGCCGGCTGCACTTTGGAAGGGTTGGCATGAAAATCAAGAAAAATCGGCAAACGACTGGAGAGACAGACCACAACTAGCGTCGGCTAGGAAGCTGGAGGCGGCGCCGACGGTGCCATGATTTTCATGTGCAGTTTTTGGCAATTTGTAGAGTTTTAATATTGTCCTACTTCTAGTCAGCCAGAAACCCTAGAGGAACAAATTTAGGCACTTCAAAAGCCTATAAATAAAAGGAAAACACATGAAAAAAAGGGAGGATTCATAGATCATAACATCAAATCACTCAAATTAAAGGAGGAATTCTTCAAATGAAGGATAATTGTGCAAGAGGATTTATAAACGAAGAAGAAGGAGGCTTGTCTATGAGTTTTTTTTTTAACTTTGTTTTCTTTTTCTTGAACAATGATGTATTAATTGTTTTTTTGTAATTTGACATTGTTTAGGTATTCATGATTTTTATAGTTACTTTGATCATTTGATTAATTGATTATTGTTCTTGGTATTTAATTACTTGAGCTGATTACTAGATTAATTTGTTGTTTCTTTCCATTAACTTGCTAGACCAAAGGGGTTAATAGTGGTTTCAATTGATTGATTTTGTATTTGTTGTCATTTAACTTACTTGACCATAGGGGTTAATTGATAAGAACTAGGTAATTAAAAACTAATTAATGTCTGTCAGACCAAGGATTCATTGGTTAGTTTCATGTTTTAAGTTCGGCTGACCACGAAAATTTAATCAAGGGATATGTTTAATGTATCTTTTGGGTGAATTAGTTGAGACTGACCATGTGATGCTAATTTATCTAGAAGATAGTGATTTCATGGATTAACCAAAGAAGTGAATCTATCTTAATCCTTCATAATGCCAAGAGAATGATTAGCTATGATGATGATTAGGTACTTTAAGATCATGGTTGTCAAAATAATGGTTTGAGTTACATAATTCTCCATCCTTAACATGTATATTTTATTTTATTTTATTTTATTTTCCTTTTTATTTCTTTTTCACTTTATTGAGTCGGTTAACCAATGAAAGAAAAGTGATTAATGCATACTTGTTCCTGGAGGATCGACACTCATTTGAACCCTATGCTATGTTAATGATGAGTACGCTTGCTCATATGTGTAATTTGGGGTTAACATTTTAATTTAAACTTGATTGGGAATGTGCTTATTTTTATATGATTTTTATACCCAAATCTATACGCATCAAAGAGTAAGGTAGAGTCATACTCCGAAAAACAAAGAGAAGTAGCTTGTAGACACTTGATGCATAGGAGTAGAAGATTGGTTGTAACAACCCATATTTCCATAACGTAGTATGCTGTAACTTTATGGGATGTTGCCCTACCTGATTGCTAAGACAAGGGATCTTTCTAACAGACTTCACTCAATCAGTAGTGGAAATTTTTCCAAAATAGAAAAGTACAAGAATTTAGCTTTTGTTGCATACACTAAAGAGTATAGCAGGTCCAAGATATAGCATGAGCCTTTGCGAGTCCATCGTGCTTTCGTTGTGCCTCTGATCCTAAATTTTTCAAAAGAGATAACACACGTGGGATCGTAAAGCTCAGTAAGTCTTGAGTGTGCTAGTATTTTCAACTGAAAGATCTCATGAAGAATAATCTAAACATAAGCGAGTTCAGAAATTATCGTGTGAAAACATTCTCAAAACAAGCCTTAAAGGATTTCGAGTAAAAAAATGCTGATTTAAGAATTCAGAATACTAGTATAAAATATTATAATTCAAGTATTCAAGTATTTGAGTATTCAAGTATAGTCAGTGCTTATGCCAAGTATTCAAGTTAATGCTTACGCCAAGTAGTCAAATCAGTGTTTTCACTAAGTAGTCAAGTCAGAGCTTACATCAAGTATTTAAGTTAGTGCATAGGCTAAGTATTCAAGTTAGTGTTTACGGCAAGTAATCAAGTTAGTCATGTATTAGATTCAAAGATTAACAACTTCAGGAATTTAAGATTCATATTGTTCATCATGTTTCGAAATCCATATAGAAAGCTCACACTTGAGCACATCAAGAAACCATTTTCCATATCAGGAAAAACACTTTACCAAAGACGAGATTTGGAAATTGAAAAGATCACTGGAGATATTTCATGTTTATGATATTCAAGAAATTGAGTGCTTGACAATGCTTTCAAACTTAAGTGTAACATTCATCACATAATATATCAGGAAAGCATTAATTGTATCAGGAAAGTACATAATCAGTTCAAAAAAAAAAATACTTAGCTAAAATAATATTTAAAAAACAGTGGGACTCACCTCATGTCCTAACTCAATGTGATGATGTATGTAATACTCTTAGTCCTTTACGAAGCTTTGAAGATAAATGACCTATATCGAGAGTCATTCCAAACCTCACTTATCATTCTAAGGTACGGCTAACACAAAACTATTATGTGAATAGAAAATATTCTATTTTCTTCTTTCTCACTTCTTCCAACCAAAATGAGATAAAAACTTGGAATGGTTAAAGGCTCATTAATTCACTTCCCATCTCTTTGGTCAAACAAATATCCATGGTTTCTATATGTTCTTGTGATCTCTGTTTCATACATTAACACCAATGGAACAATACTTGAATTTATCACTTGCTAAACAAAATTCTGCATTTCTTCATTCTTGTCACACTTGTTTTTTTATATCATAACTTTTAATTCATAAGTCCAATTGATGTCAAACGTGTTCTAAATGTCCTAAAGACATTCCTTTACGATTTCAAATTCATAACCACTGATTTTCCTTCTTATTTCACTCAGTTTTGGGTCCAACATCTCAGCTTTTCAATCTCGTTACTGTTTTGGCAGCTTATGATATTTGCATCATAACATTTTACTCACAACTCCAAATGATGGAAAATTAGTCCCAAAATGATCCTAGGACATTTACTACAAGTTTAGGTCATGAGGTTCCAAATGAACAAGCCAATTTGTACAGTGTTTTTGTTTTTCAAGGCTGCTCGGGATTTCTTCAAAACAAAATTTCTATTTTTGTTTCCTTTCTTCACACCATCTATTCTACTTTAATTCTAACAACTATATAACAATTGAACCATCTTAAATTCCATGGTAATGGCCTTCAATTCTCTGGTTTTCAGAGATACTTAGCCTGGAAACATCACATTTTCCACCATCAAGTTCAACAAGTGTAAACAACAACATTAACAATTCATTTCCTTCAACAATTAATTCCATCTTTCTTTTCCATTTCTTACACCTTCTTGTGCTGTCTTGAACTATCAATTAAACTGCCATTAAAACTCTTCGTCTATCATATAAAACATAGTATATAGCTTCTCTTACCAGGCGTTATACAACACACACTAAACAGGCCCAAAACATAGTAATTGTCTAAGTAATTCTCATAGTTCTCATGAATTTCTCAATAAAGCTAATACCAAAATAATCCTCACAATTTAATTTACAACTTTAATTCAAGAAGTATGATTTTTTACCTTGTATGTGGGATCTCATGGCTTGATTTTGCTCCAAGAACACCCAGAACACACACACACACACACACACACACACACTTCTTTCTTTCTCTCACCCATTTCTTTTTCTCTAGCTTTTCTTTTCTTTTCTTTCTCTCTTCTTTCTCTATTCTTTCTGTCTATTATCAGCTGTTGCAATACAGCTTCCATCTCCATTTCTTGGTCCAAATTGTGACCAAGATTGGTCACAAAATCAACTATTGTGGGCTATATAAATTCCAACCATTTTCCTATTAGTTGATTTAATTAATTTCCTTATTTATTAATCTTAATCAATAAGTTATTGAAATAAAACAATCTAAAAAATATCTTACTTCCCTAATGTTAATTTGACACTTCTTTTCATCCTCCAATCATATTACGCCGCTTGTTTCAATTTTGGCCACACTTCACAATTTCTTCAAGAAATAACTATAATTTAGTCCGTATTGGGAAAATATTTTATTCCAGCAATGGAATCTATAAATTTCATTGAATTCATTGGTAGGAATCAAAATTCTCAATTGTCTCTCAATTCTTCAAAATTTACGGTCAAAATATCGATTGCGATCAAAATTACAAAAATGGCCCTAATACTTGTGATAGCTTAATTTATAACAAAATACTCGTCTCATCACACTGATCAATTTTTGTTCTTAATGTTCCCTTAAATTCCCATTCTACTAAAAGTAGTCGCAATTTGAAGATTTAAGGTACGAGTAGAACAAATTCAAAATTTCACTCAGGTCCCCATAAGTTCCAAAATTCTAATAATGCCCCTAAATATCTTTATCATACCAAAATGTTTATCTCATTAGATTGATAATTTTTTCTTCTGGTCACTTATACAAATTCTTATTTTATACATGGTAGTAGCAGATTAAAGTACAAAAGCGAGGGTTATTACACTCTCCCCTCCTTAAAAAAATTTCATTCTTCAAATTTGTAGTTACCTTAATTCCATCAAATGTCCACTTCTAATTTCTCTTGCCACTTACTCCTTTATTCCATATGGATTTTGATGGGTCCTTTGTTTTCCCGTGACTTTCTAGATTTGAATTCCTCCTCAGCAGAGGGGGTATTTTCTTTAGCTCAATCTCTAGTACTACCGTGAGTAACTTTTGGAGACATATCTTTTTCTGTTTAAATCTACTTCATGAAACACCGGGCATATATATATATATATATATATATATATATATATATCTCAATATTTCCCATTCATATAACATGAAATAGAAGATAAATTCTATTTTACACATTCAAACATGATCCATTGAGAAATTCTCATATTTTTTCAACATAATAAAATACCTTCATATATATCATTCTCGTATGATCTATAATTAAACCTCCTGTGTTTATATCATTTTGCATATAGATCATACTTTTGTTTTCTTAAACAACCCTAAATCACTTTATTTCAATTTTCATGGGCACTTCGCAAAGGGGTTACTCATCTTAGAATTTCTCTAACCCAACCATGCTTAACTTCAATTGTCTAATGATTCCTAGTACATTAGTATTGATATAATCATATCCTTTCACATATTACGATAAACCAAGACGTTTAGCACTCAAATATAATATTGAAACACTATATAAGTGTGCATATTCTTACCCACACAATTCATATCGCACTATACACACACAACCTTTAAGTGTTCAACCCCCTTTATTCATCATCTCTCTATTACTAGTCCCAAAATGGGAAGTTCATAATTAGTAAATAATTTAAATATAAGATCTCCCTAACCTTAATCTCTTTACTATTGTTCGAGTTCAGGGTCATAGACCCTTTCAAAGATATTGGAATTGTTTCAAATCAGTCTTCCATTGGCTCATAAGAAGAAATTATATCTCAATGTCATATGTCACTTATATTTTAAAGTCCAATTTCATAAAACACACTATCTCTATAAATTCATATTTACTCATACAATGATGGATTCCCTAATATCCTGTTAGAGGCTTAGATATATTCCATCAGAAGCTCTATTATAGTTTCTACTACGCTCTGATACAATTTGTAACACCCCATATTTCCATAACATAATAGGACTATAACTTTTTGGGATGTCACCCTGTTTGATTGCTCAAACATGGGGTCTTTATAACAAACTTCACTCAATAGACAGAGAAATTTTTTCCAAAATAGAAAAGTAAAAGAATTTGGCTTCTAATACTTACACTCAAGGGTATAACAGGTTCAAGATGTAGCATGAGCCTTAGGGAGTCCACCGGGCTTTTACTACGCCTCTGATCCTAAATTTTTCAAAAGAGATAACACATGTGTGAGCGTAAAGTTCAGTGAGTCCCGTGTGTGCTAATTTTTCAACTGAAAAGATCTTATGAAAAATAATCTCAACACAAGCGAGTTCAGAAATTCTCGTGTGAAAAACATTCTCAAAATAAGTATTCATGGATTATGAGTGAAAACATGCTAATTTAAGAATTCTGAATACTAGTACAAAATATTCTGATTCAAGTATTCAAGTAGTTGAGTATTCAAGTATAGTCAGTGCTTACACCAGGTATTCAAGTCAATGCTTACGCTAAGTAGTCAAGTTAATGCTTACACCAAGTAATGAAGTTAGTGTATTTGCCAGGTATTCAAGTTAGTGCTTACACCAAGTATTCAAGTTAGTCATGTATTGGATTCAAGGATTGACAGGTTCAAGAATTCAAGATTCATATTGTTCATCATGTTTCCAAACCCATATAGAAACTCAAAGTTGAGCATATCAAGAAACCATTTTCCATATCAGGAAAACACTTTAGAAATTGAAAATATCACATGAGATATTTCACATTCATGATATTCAAGAAATCGAATTCTTGATAATGTTTTCAAATGCAAGTGCAACATTCATCTCATAATATATCAGGAAAGCATTAACTATATCAAGAAGGCACATGATTATTTCAGAAAAACACTTAGCTAAAACAAGATTTAAAAAGCAGTGGGACTCACCGCATGTCCTAGCTTAGTGTGATGATATATATAATACTCTTAGTCCTTTACGAAGCTTTGAAAATAAATGACCTCTATGGAGAGTCATTCCAAACGTCATATATCAATCTAAGGTACGACTAACATAAACCTATTATGTGAATAAAAAATATTCTATTTTCTTCTTTCTCACTTCTTCCAACCAAAATGAAATAAATAGTTGGAATGGTCAAAGGCTTATTAATTCATTTCCCATCTCTTTCTTCAAACAAATATCCATGGTTTCCATATGTTCTTGTGATCTCTCTTTCATCCATTAACACCAATACAACAATACTTGAGTTTATCTCTTGCTAAACAAAATTCTGCATTTCTTCATTCATGTCACACTTGAATGTTTATATCATGACTTTTAATTAATAAGTCCAATTGATATCAAACTTGTTCCAAAATGTCCTCAAGACATTCCTTTATGATTTCCAATCATGAACTACTGATTTTCCTTCTTATTTCACTTAGTTTTGGGTCCAACATCTCAGCTCACAATCTCGTTACTGTTTTGGCAGCTTGTGACATTTTCATCATAACGTTTTACTCACAACTCCAAATCATGTAAACTTGGTTCCAAAATGATCCTAAGACATTTAACTACAAATTTCAGGTAATTAGGTTCCAAATGAACAATCTAATTTGTACAGTGTTTTTGTTTTTCATGATTGCTTGGGATTTCTTCAAAACAGAATTTCTGTTTTTGTTTCCTTTCTTCACACCATCTATTCTACTTTAATTCTAACAACTATATAACAATTAAACCATCTTAAATTCCATGATAATGGCCTTCAATTCTCTGATTTTCAGAGATACTTAGACTAGCAAAATCATATTATCCACCATCAAGTTCAACAAGTGCAAACAATAAGATTAACAATTCATTTTCTTCTACTATTAATTCCATCTTTCCATTCCATTTCTTACACATTCTTTTGCAGTTATGAACTATCAATTAAACCACCATTAAAAAACTTCGTCTATCATATAAAACAAAGTATATAGATTTTCTAATCAGCCGGTATACAACACACATAATACAGCCCCAAAACATAGCAATTGTCCATATAATTCTCATAGTTCTCATGAACTTCTCAATAAAATTAATACAAAAATAATCCTCACAATTTAATCTACAACATTAATTCAAGGAGTTTGATGTTTTACCTTGTATGTGGGATCTCTTGGCTTGATTTTGCTCCAAGAACACCAAGAACACGCGAAGAACACACACACACACTTCTTTTCCTTCTATCACCTTTTTCTTTTTCTCCCTATTTTTCTCTAGCTTTTCTTTCCTTTTCTTTCTCTCTTCTTTCTGTATTATTGCTGTCCATTTTTAGCTGTTGAAAGAGATCTTTCAAGAACATTTCTTGGTCCAAATTGTGACCAAAATTGGTCACAAAGTCAACTATTGTGGGCTATCTAAATTCCAACCATTTTCCTATTGGTTGACTTAATTAATTTCCTTATTTATTAATCTTATTCAATAAGTTTTTGAAATAAAATAATTTCATGAATATCTTACTTCCCCAATGGTTATTGGACAGTTGTTTTCATCCTCCAATCATATTATGCCACTTTTCTCAATTTTGGCCACACTTCACAATTGCTTTAGAAAATAGCTGTAATACGGTTTGTATTGAGAAAATATTTTATTCTAGCAATGGAATCTTTAAATTTCTTTGAATTCAATGGTAGGAATCAAAATTATCAATTCACACTCAATTCTTCATAATTTACGGCCAAAATCTCGATAGCGTTCAAAATTACAAAAATGCCCCTGATACCCTCGATAGCTTAATTTATGCCAGAATACTCGTCTCATCACATTGACCACTTTTTGTTCTTAATGTACCCTTAAATTACCATTCTACTAAAAGTAGTCAACAATTTGAAAATTTAGGGTATGGGTAGAATAAATTCAAAATCCCACTCCGTCCCCATAAGTTCTAAAATTCCAATAATGTCCCCAAATATCTTTATCCTACCAAAATGTTCATCTCATTATATTAATCATTTCTTGTTCTGGTCACTCAAATAAATTCTTATTCTGTACATAGTAGTAATCAATTAAAGTACAAAAGTGAGGGTTATTACTATGAAACCCCATCTAAAACCAACCATAGAGTAAGGAGGTCGGGATGCATAACATACTTTCTTGCATGCATAAATATATTTTTGAATGATTTCATGTGCTTTGGATTTGTGATTTGTAGTCTAGAAGGCTCAATTGTGCTTATTGAGTAGGAAGGGCAAAATGGTAATTTTGCTTGAAGTGAAAATAGGGAGATAGCTTGAGGATTAAATAGGAAAAAATTTTGGGAGAGAAAATAAAAATAAGAGTTGTTGTGGTTTAGTGGTTAGAGCTTTGGAATTAATCTCTAAGGTCTTGGGTTCAAATTCCACCAATTAAGTTTTATCATGATTAAATTTTATTTTTATAGGCTGGGATATTTTCGGCCCTTGCACGCCTTGAGTAGAAGTAGGAGTGTTGTCCTAAGGGAGGCTTGAAGGGAATGTTTTAATCCTACTCTTGTGCCCTGCAAAAATTCTTAAGGGATTCATACCCTTTTTGCTCTCTAGCTTACCTTAATTCTTTATCAATTAAGTTGCTCAATTTATCCAAGCTATTTTTATTTCCGGAAAATTCCAGCTAGGTTTTGTGATTTTGGAGTTTCAAAAATGCCTCTTGGAGGATGGAATTTTGACTGAAAATGGGGAAGGAGTTAAGGAAGGTTCCTAAGGGAATTAATCTCCATGGTTGAATCTTCAAAACTCCACTCCATAGTGTTCATCTTCTCCATGGTAGGAATCTGAATTTTTTTCCAGCTTCTTGGTCAGTCTAGTTTTTGAAAACTTCAATCATTTTTCTTACTCAAATACTGCCTGAAAATTGGCCAACTTGTTCAGCTGGAGACTGAAAAACTTTGCCAAAATTTGGACTGCACAAAGCTATGCAAACCAGAAAAAAATTCTGAGCAGCTTCGAATGCTTAGCAGTCCAAAAACAAGTTATTTCTTCCACCTTTCAAACCAGCAATTCATCTCTGTCTTTCCTCCATAAAGAAGGCTGGAAACCAGCCTTAAAGGACCCTCTAATATCTCTTCAAAATCATTGTGAGTCGGCTGGAGCATTGCAGAAAAAACTGCACAAAAATTCTAGCAAGTCATACGAAAATCAAACTAGAAATTCCAGCCTAGCTTCCTCTTCAAACCTTGTTCGAAATTCACTTCAATTTTCTATGAAAACAACTTTAGTCAGCCATGAATTGAACTTCATCACCTCCTCCATTGATCTGCATGAAAAGAGCTCCATAGCCACTCCTTAAATCACTCATTCAATCATTACAATCAAACCTTCAATTGGAATTCAAAATTTCAACAAATTACTCCATGAAACTTTCATGTTTAAGCCTCAACCAACCAGAAATTTCCTCCCCCATGACACATAGAATTTTGGCGACTCTATAGCTCCTTCAACCTTATTCATCTCAACAAAACCTCAGCTAACTCCAGCCGGCCATAGCAGTTCCAAGGACCTCCATCAACCAAGCTATTCTTACCATATTTTCTACCTTAATCTACTTCCTAAATTACTTCTTCTGAATTTCAAACTACCAGCTTTCCTTCTTTTCCCTAATCTGAAAATTCAATCATAAGGATTCTCCAATCCATTCGGCCAACACCACTCAACAGATTTCATCCAGCCTTTCCTCCATTCCTTCTATTTCTCCAAAGAACACTATTATTTTCTAACTATTAATTATTAATTAAGAGAATAGTAATAAATTATTATTTTAATAATATCATCTAGGACTTAGGACCCTTAATCAAATAAACCCTCATTTATTTATTAATAACAAAGATTTATACCTACAACTTATTAGTAATTATTTCACAATCTCTAGTCATTTTATTATCAAGCTAGATTTATTTTGTAAAATATTTTTTTTATCATCTAGCCTTAAAGTTTGGGTCATTAGGGTCATGATTGTAGTAAGCTAAACTAGGATCATTCATGGAAGTAAATTTTGCTTGAGTTTAATTATAGCTTGTGTTTACCCCAGGCAGGGTTAGGTCAGCTTTTGAAGATCTTTGAATTAGCTCAAGCAAAGGATCAGGTAAGCTCCTGCATGAAACCTATTTGATGTAAAAAGGTCACTATGGCAAGCCAAATGTGAAGTGTGTGAACACTCATTTTTGTAAAGGCAATTAAGGACTATTCCCTTTCTTATTTCAATCACACAAATTATTTGAAAACCAATAAGTAGTTTTTCTCAAACACTAAACTCTTTCTAAAACTAATTGACACGGATTTTAGAAAACCTTAATTACCATTTTCAAGCAAAGCTGTGTTTTATCAGTTTTCTCCCAAGTGGGATAATCAACGTTGAGTACTCAATAAGGGTAGGTTAGTAGTATTAGTTTTGAAGAGCAAGAGTGAGTCTTCTGGTAGGAGGCCAACTCCAGAAGATGAACTCAACTTGGAGAAGTGACAGTACTACTTAGTCATGCTCGTCCGAGCTAGCAAGTTTTAGTCATGTGGACTGTGTGTTGCCGGAGTGGACAACCGGTTTTGTTTGGGTGTAGAGAAGGAGGAGTATATTACCCGGTATGCCGTACACCTACCATTTTGTCAGTCTGCACAAAGTGTGGCATTCTGACCGTTGTATGGTTATAGGGCCCAACGTGTGGTAACCCATGGCCGCCCTTTTGAGTGGTTAATTTTATTGTGCACATGTATGGTTGGAAAAACAAAACGCCACTCTTTATTTTTAACATTGTTTAATGCTTGACAGTACTTTTCCTTATGAAGTTCTTATATCTTGCATACATGAACTGTTTTACCTGAACACTCAAAGCACACACAGGCTTACTGAGATTTTTATCTCATCACCCTTTTTACCATAATTTCAGGTCGATCCTACTCTGGGGATGAGTAGCTAGTTGTTGGCTACTTGGAAGATGTTGTGTTATTTATTTTGTGTAATGTTTTGACAGATGAGAGTGAACAATTTATTTTGGATTTGTTCTTGAATTTTTGGGTTGTAATAAGCTTTAAATTTTCAAGTATTGTTTTATTTTTGTTGTGTGACCTAGTTATAAAGACTCCTTGTCGTTTGGACGGGGCGACATCCCCGGCCCTGTTGGGCCTAGGTAGCTAGGTGCTACAATTATATTAGCGGGAGCTGCAGTTGAACAGTAGGTGCCTCCTTATCCTCCTCCAACGCAAGAGGAAGTTCTAGTGCAACTTGGCCCCTCGTTGGTTAATCCATGACCAATAAGGAAAAGTAAGTATTCTCTCCTAGATGTAGCTCGAAAAACTGAAATTTTTTCGCTGCATTTTCTTTGATGTTTTTTGTTTTGATCCTTCACTATATGTATAGTAGATGATGATATTATTAAAGTAGAGGGAAAAATAGTTTAATATTTTCACTACAGTTTTCATTTTGTGATGGATAATTTCAAATAAAGTTATTAGGATAAATGTAATATCACTACGTATTTGCATTTGTAGTGAAAAAGATTGATATATAACAATGTAAAAAATTTGTCAAAAAATTGTGACAAATGATTTTTTCTGATATTAATAATTCCGTGGCAAAAAGTTTTAATTAAAACAGCAAGGAAATTGTAGCAAATGGACATTGCCTAAAGTTATGTCAATTTGGAAAAGAGCCGTAACAAAAAATATTATTTCCAATGGAAACTTAATTGTAACAAATAATAATCGCTACAGTTGTGAAAATGTTGGAAAAACCGTTACCAAAAATTGAAAGTTTTGCCTAACCGTTGGGAAAAACTGTAACAAAAATTTCATAAACAAATATCACACTTTATTTACAATAGTTCCAAAACTTTGGTAAATCTGGGACAAAAAGTATTCCCCATGTTTACACAACAGTGGTAAACTTTTTGCAACCGCAGTAATGTCCACGCCTTGAAAACTGTGGAGTTTTTGTGGCAAAAATGTATTTGCCACAGTTTTGGCCAATTTCACCACATTTTTCTCTGGCATTGCGAAAAGCTAATTTTTTTGTAGTATGACTGATACATGCTAATCATACCTACTGCAAAGCAAATATCTGGCCTTGTACAAAGTATGGCATACATGAGATTTTCCACTGTCAAAGTTTAGGGAATCCTACTCATCCTTTCCTTTTCTTCTTATATCTTAGGACACTGATTCGAAGATAAGTTTAATCCATGTCTAAAGGGTATGATTGTCAATTTACACTAATCCATGCTAAACCTGACCAATATCTTATCAATGTAAGCAGATTGGAATAAGCTTAACATTCTTTGCTTTCTATCTCTAAGAAGCTTTATTCCAAGAATGTAGCTAGCTTTTCCCATATCTTTCATGCTATATTGACTTGGTAGTAAAATCTTTATAGATGATAATGTCCCTACATCATTCCTAATGAGTAGAATATCATTTATATTAAGTACCATAAATGACACGTTTTTGCCATCGGTCTTCCTATACGTGCATAGTTCATCCATATTTTGTATGAAACCACAAGACTTTACAGTCTCATCAAAACATACGTTCTATGCTCGTGATACTTGTTTATGTCCATAAATGGACTTCTTAAGCTTACAGACCATATGCTCTTGGCTTTTTGTAATCAACCTTTTAGGCTAGGTCATACAGATGCCTTTGCTAAGATCTCTTCTTTCTGAGTATAACCTTTTGTAACTAGCCTTGCTTTAAAAGTTTCCACCTTTCCATCTGCAGTTCTCTTTCTCTATTAGGGATATGCCCTAGAGTCAATTTGTACTTATACTATTGTCGTTATGTTTTATATAATAATATGTCATTTTTCTTTATATGAATAGTGCATTTTGTTTTGTGGTCATCAAGTACGTGACATAATAGTAAAACCCTACAATGAATATAATGACTATTCTAAAATTGTCCTTGATCGATTATTATTATTAGAACAATAATAAATTAAGATTAGTATGTTTTGACTTGATAACTATGTTTTAATGGTCATGGATATTTGTGATATCGAGTCAAAACATAAATAAATGTTAGAGAACATTGTATTGGACATGACCCACTGTGAGAGTACTTCATGGAACATGTCATAAGGACTTTCTAGCTATAATAATATTAAAAGTCCTTCAACCTAAATTCATCATAGTTTCTTACTTGATAAATTCTATATTTTGACGTTGTCTAAAGTTATCTTTAACCAGATAATTAATTAGACTACTGTTGGATATAGAATAAATCAATGAGAGGAATATGATTGATAGTGAAGAAATTTGTCCCTCTCAATTATGGGAGAGATATCCATAGGCCCTTTGATAAGTTAAACTGTTAAAATGCATGGCTGTGCTCAAATATATCAATCTAAGATATTGATATCATTTATTTGAACAGTCTACTATGAAATCAAGAAATAATTGATTAAGCTTAATAAGGATGACATGCTCCGTGCCTTATGCTTAATCTGGATATTGTGTGACAAAAGGACTAAATATAAAATTATGGTTTGGTTCAAAGAGATCAACGATCTTCATTTAACCTGGATAGTTATAATATTTTACTAGAAACCGCTTATAACTTGTGGGTCATTTAAATATGATTTGGGCACACTGCCAGTGTTAAATGAACCTATGGGTCACACAATAAGCGAACTTGTTAGGTTATTTTTTTGATAACTAAATTCAATGAATCTGGAAACATATCTAAGTTAATCGAACTTAGAAAATCAACCAGATACAATGAATCTGAAATATGTCCACATTAGATATATCTGGATGATGTCCAGATTATAAGAATCTGACTCAGTAAATTAATTAGTTAAATTACTGAGATAATGGCAGAATCTTATCATATTAGTTTTAATTTAATTTGAATTTAAATTAAAATACGATAAGATATTATTAGGGTTGGACTCTAAGAGGTTCAGAGTGGGTTTTAAAAAAAAAACCCTAGTCGTCTTCTTAAGTGTGCCAATTCGGTTGAGAATATTCGTGCCTCCATTCACCAGAGAAAAAAAACCTCTCAAACCCTAGGCGCTAGCACTCCCCGGGTAACAAGTTAGTTCGTGGTGTGTATCTGATAGAGGACGTTCATGCACTGCAACATCTGGTGATCGTTCAGGTTGCATGTACAACAGCGCAATCAAAATCGAATGATCTCGATTACACCAAACCGAGGTAATTCTGCAAACTTTAGATCTTCTTAATCGTTTACTTGGGTCCTCGCAAGGGATTCGTGGATGTTTTCTACGTTTAGGAGTCCACAAATCCTAACAATCAAAATATACGTTCTATGCTCGTGATGCTTGTTTAAGTCCATAAATGGACTTCTTAAGCTTACAGACTATATGCTCTTGGCCTCTTGTAAAAAACCTTCCAGGCTAGGTCATACAGATGTCTTTGCTAAGATCTCTTCTTTCTGAGTATAACATTTTGCAACTAACCTTGCTTTAAAAGTTTCCACCTTTCCATCTGCAGTTCTATTTCTCTTGTACACCTACTTGCACCCTATGAGATTAATCCTTTTAGGTGCAATGATAAGATCCCATACTTGATTAAGATATATAAACTCAATCTTGGTATCCATTGCTATTTTCCATTTGTCTACATCAACATGAACAATAGCCTCATCGTATCTAGTGGGATCTTGATCCTAATGGTCGGAGACTACCTCAAAGGCTTCTTTAGTCCATCTTGTAGGAACTCTAGATATCCTCCCATTGCAATGTGATTTATTTTGCCTAGGAACATCTGGCTGTACCTCTTTAGGTTTCTTAATTGGGGTACTAGAAGTTGAAGTGTCAATCGACTTCTCCTTTAATTCCACCTTACTCAAAACCTTAATGGACATAGTTTGTTCACCTTCCAAGTATCTAGCCTGAGTACTAATAAGTGTACCTTTTTCTCTTGGGGATTATAAAAGTATTCATCTCTTGTTCCTTTTGGATACCTTACGAAGTAGCATAATTCTAATCTCGGGTCTAGTTTACTTCTTTTAGTTAATACATATTCTAGATAACCAAATACCTTGAGATGATTCATATTGGGTTTTCGTCTAGTCCACATCTCATAGGGTGTCTTGGGCACTAATCTAAAAGGCACCAAGTTCCAAATATATGTTGTTGTTTCTAGAGCATATCCCCAAAAAGAAATAGGAACTTCTAACAATTTCCATTAACATTCTATTTCTTCTCTCAGCTACTTGATTCTGCTGGGGAGTCTTAGGTGCAGTTAGCTGAGATACTACACTCTGATGTGTCAAGTAGTCATTGAATTCACCAAGGAGATACTCTCCACCACGATTCAATCTTAGTTTTTTTATTAGTTTTCCTGTTTGACGCTCTATCTCAACCTTAAACTCCTTGAAATTGTCAAATAAGTCAGGCTTGCACCACATTAAGTAGACATAGCCAAAACACATGCGATCATCTATGAATGTGATGAAGTATTCATAACCTCTTCTAGCAAAAGAAAGCACATGACCATAAATGATGCATAAATTTTGGGTGTATAAAAATTACCAAATTTAAATCCATCCCTTAGTTAAGTTTTAATGAAAATATTAATCCCAAAATACACATGTGAGCAAGTATATTCATCGCAAGCATAGCATAGGAAATTAACGAGTATCAATTGTCAAAGGAACAAGTATATACTAATCACTTTTCATTCATTGTTTAACTGACCAAATTAAAGTGAGAAAATAAGAAAAAAAATAAAGAAATTTATACAACTCAAGGATATAGGTTTATGCAAGTTAGACAATTATCCTAGAAAATATGATAATGAACCAACTGGTAATTCTCTCAACTAATTATCAGCTTGGCATCATGAAGGAATATAAAGCAAAGTTTAATAGTTTTACAAGTCATGAATCTACATAAATAAATCCCACTTCATTTCCCATTCCATGGAATCCTATATTTTAATTAAATTAACAGATTTGCCAATCAAGCTAATGTAACCAAAACATGCATTAAGCTCAATTCCTTATAAGCTTGAAATTAGCTAATAACCCTTTACATAAGATGAAATCAACTAATCTTTGATCACTTAGTCCTAGAATCATAACTTCATCGCTCAAGTCCATTAATATTAGACAAATACGAAATCAATGTAATGAAACTCCTAACATCATCATCCCAAGTCAATGAGAAGAACTTACATCAATAACCAATGATAACAAGTAATCAAACACCAAAGATGATAAAGAACTGATTAAGTAACTAAATTAACACAAAATCATGATTCCCAAAATAATGTTAAATCACAGTAAAGACATTGAATAAATCATTGTTAGAGGAAAATAAAATAAAGATAAAAGAAAGCACTCATAGACAAGTCTCTTTCTTTACCCCTGAAGACTCTCTTGAACAATCCTCCTTGATTGGGTGAATTCCTCATTCAATGAGTGATTTGAGAATTTTTTAGTTTGAATCCACCTCTCCCTATGTATATCCCCATTCTCTTATCTTTTCTTAGGCTTTTGTAGTTCCATTGGATGCTAAATTCATAGCTTAGGAAGTCTTGACTAAGTAGGATTTGAAAAATACCAAAATTATTGGAGAATTTCTAATTTCGTGCACAAAATTTTCACCTTCTAAAGCGTACCTAGCACCGGGTACCTTCGACTCACCTGGCACCAGGTGCACTCTGTTCTTCCTTTATTTTTGCTCTGTTTTTTGTCTGCAGACAAAATAGCTCGGTGCCTGGTACACTTGCTAGACCTTGTGCCAGGTTTGTTTTGGTTTTGTCCTGAAGGCTGCTTGAATTTCTCTACTAGACCAGAATAGACCTAGTGCCTGGTCCCTTGGATGGGCCTAGCACCTGTTGCATTATGGAATTGTTCGTTTTCTTCTTGAAATCTACTTAAATATGCACAAAATTTGCCAAAAATATTTTTTACAAGTAAAATGTCAAATACGAAGGAATATTGCTAGTTATTACAACAAAAGTATCTCAAAACAACCTCAAATAACTAGAAAAATAATGGTGATTTTAGCTCCTATCATACCCCCCCACACTTGAACATTTGCTTGTCCTCAAGCAATCAAGAACTAGAGACTAAGCATTTAGAACAAGATAAAACCATTTTGCAAATTTTTCCTAAACAAATTTATCCATAATTAAGACATAACCTTCTTCCAACCTTAAACACAAACTCGTTATTCATTCAACCCTTTTAAAACCTTATAAACTCATGTATTAAATCAAACAATCCCAAGGCCATCAAAGTTAAGTTAAACAAGCTTATATGTAGTACAAGAAAATCATCATACTCCTCAAGAAAAAACATAGATAACATAAATCATATAAATCAAGCCATTTAACCAATTATTTACTCAACTCAAGTAATGAAATAAGGAAAACACTCCATTCTCTTTTTTTCGTCTCAATTTTTTTTTTTCAACGACTTAGAGAATTGATAGCCTCAAGTGCATGGATTTCTCTTCACACACCGTATGGCCCCCTTTTAGTCATCCTTTTTTTTTCATCATTTTTTCCCGCTCTTTTCTCTGTCTTCCCTTTTTTCTTTCCTTACTTTCTTGCCTTCAGGATAGCCTCAAGAGAGTGTGGTACTTTTTTGTTTCTTCTTTTTCACTCACCATATTGGCCCCCTTTTCAACAAAAGGTTTCTTTTTTTCTTTTAGAGATAAAAGCATATATTTTTTTTAACTAAACATTTTTTTCATCTCACATTTTTTCTTTTCAGTCAAATTTTTTTTTTTCTCACATTCCTTATTCACAACTCAACGTCAAGCAAACCTTAAATCTATAATACAAGAATTAGTCAACACTTCTTCCTATATTTCATGATATCATCCATATTCAAACAAAAAGAATAAAATAAAACTCAAATACCCAATATAACTAAGGTTAACTTAAACTCTCAAGACTTAGTAATTCTCAATTTAATACATTAGTTTACTTCTAAATAAAAATCCAACCATAATGAATGGCAAATCCATATCCAAAATTAGTAAGAAAACCATCACCCTATTATAGACAAATAAACTCCATTTAGCTTTAAATCTCCAAACTTTCAAAATTTCAAAATTTCAAAATTTTCTCCAAAATTGTTTGGTACCAAGAAAACACCAAGATCATTGATAAAAGATTGGTCAAAGAATATTACTATACCACTCCCCCACACTTAAACGGGACAATGTCCTTATTGGAAAAAAATTAACATAATAAAGTATCTCCAAAGGGACCAAAAAAATGATAACGGAGGGATAGAGTTAAGGAATACTCCCCAAATGGAATAATGCACCATTAAATATTAACACAGGGAATAGAGAGAAGAGGTTGTCCAAGATTTCTTTATTCAAACTTACAAAAGAAAACGCAAATAAAAGCCTAAAGAAAATAAAGGCAAAATAAAGCCCACCTAAATAAAAGAAAGCAAACTAAAAATCCTATGAAAGCAAATAAAGACATGACTTACTTTTCCACACTTAAGATGGAAAATATTTTCCTTATTCGGGGGAAATAACACCTGACAACCCCAAGCATAAAACAAAGTTACGAACTCTTTTCACTCATTATGCTTCCTCATCAAACCTTTGTCAAAGAAGCTTAAGGTCAAAGTAGAAAATAGGCAAGATGAATGTAGAAAGAAGGGAGGTTTTTGAAAAAGGCCATGTCCATGAAAACAATTTTTCTTAGTAAAACAAAACACATGAACCTAATTCTGTAACATTTTTTTAGACATATAAATATTTTTGCCAATGAATAAATGCACATGGTATCTAAAGGATGCATCAAACGTGACATCACCATTAAACCCTTCACAAGATTTGTCACAATGAAAATTCCCTTTAAAACTTTGCATTTGAGTTTTCAAAGTTGGGATCAAGAAATCCTTACTTGTCAATGCATGGTCTACAAAAACTAAGTTACCTCCCTGAAATTGGGGTGAATGGTAGCGATTACCACCATCCTCTATGGGTTTTTTGTGATGTAGCATAGAAATATCCAACTCCTTGAGGCATGGTAAGCTCAACATATCACCATTTGGACTATTATTCTCTAAGAATTGAGAGTAACCTAAAAGATCATATGACAAAGAGAGATTAGAAGTGTTAGTACATAGAGGAGAATCAAATACCTCCCTTAACATATTGTATGCTTGCTGCTCACATCCTTTCTCCTCTCTTTGTGGATCCTCTTGGTCAATCGTATGGGCCTTTATGGCATCTTCAACCAACTTGGCTAGTTGTGTTCTTGTAGAGCTCATTCTTTGGGATGTTTCTTTATGCCACTGAAAGGATGTGGTTGTGTTGGCAACAAAGGATTGGATTGAAGCTTCAAGTAACGTCTTACAAAAGAATTAATCCAAGCTTGTAACCTTGCCAATCTATCATCATTGTACCTTCTTTGATATTATGCCCATGAATCTATGATGATGTTTTAAATCTCACATCAAAGGAAGAAAAAACTTGAAAATAAAAAAAAAATTAATAATAATAAAATAAACAAAGAAAAAATAAATAATATAATAATAAAGAAAAGAAAAACACACATATTCACAAACTATCTAAATACAAAAATTAATGGTATTTACAGTATAACATGAAGTAAGCTAGCCAATTAAGTGACATAATGTTACAAACAACAGGATAGAACACATATTTACACAAAGAACATATATATATATATATATATATATATATATATATATAGAAAGTAAGGTTGAATACGGAATGCACAAATAAATTAAAGCATAAGTAAATAAATGATGAAATGAAAATAAATGAGGCGGCTTAGTCGACCATATGCAAATGAAATTGAAATAAAATAGTATTATTGCTAAAATAAAATTACAATATTGGAGATTAGAATTGAATTCTAACCGGAAGGGGTCTTGCAGGTATTTGGGATACAAAGGGTGCAAGATGTAAGATGCAAGTGCTGGGGTGTGCAAGGGTGCCTTACAATGAATTGGAATTGGCTATTTATAGCAAAAAAGTAGTTCTACAGTAGCCTAATAAAGCTGCTTCAGTATGACTTTAATAAAGCTGCTACAGTGTTTTGCTAAGGTCATCACTTACGGCACAAGTGATGTTATGCTGATGTTGTTCTGATATCACCAATGATGTCATAGGTGAAGTCATTCCTGCATCGTTTTGTTTAATTATTATTCACCGTAATAATCTTTGTCTTCTTCTTCTTCTGCTTCGTCTTTTTCTGATTTTGCAGCTCTTTCTGCAAGTGGCGAGGCAGAGGGTTGTCCTTGTAACTATTGTAGCATCATTTATATGGCGGCTACAAATTCTTCCTTAGATTTAGAGGCTGCAAGAGTAGCAGTTGCAATGGATTTCTGCTGGAGAAACTCCGTTTGTTGACTGTCTGTCATGGACTGATGTTTTGAATTCGCCTTAAACCACTTTTCTATGAAAGGAATGCAAGTATTCTTTGCATCCCAGTCCTTCCACCATTTGCAATGTCCTTGGAGGGCAAGATAAGGTAAGCTGAGTTGATTGGCTTGTTTGTGGTATGCAAATTTCTGTGAGTATATCTAGGCAAGTTTGAATATATTGAAAAATTGGAGTAGCAGGGGAATAGCTGGCTGAGTAATTGCATATCTGGACTGAAAATAATCAAATCCTTCTTTGACTGGCTGAGGAAGAATTTCATCAGTTGGTCCATAGACTGGCCACCACTGATTAATAGACCAATGGGGAAATATAACCTGTGCAGGCTTTTTTTCGTTGAAATAGAAAAACCACGAGTGGCTTTGTTGTTTGTTTTGAAAGGTAAAAGCATTTTCCTAGGCTATTTGATAGTCCCAATAATTATAAACTATGGGATCAAAAGGTTGGGAAAATCTTTTTAAAATGTTTGGTGAAACTTTCCAAACTGAAGAGGTATGGATCGAATGGATTTGGATTGAAGTATTTGTTATAAAGGATTCGGTCTTTTAGTCTTTGTGAGGGTGGAAAAAGGCACTTTCTCTGTCTACGAGGATGAACTCATAATATTTTTGAGTGAAATTTGGTGATTTTTGGACAAAGTTAACATCTGGGCTAAAAAGTTGCTGAGCTGAATGTAGCCCTAGAAAAGAGTCCAGCCATTTTGCAAAATTCTTACAATGCTAACAATATCTATGAATGGAACATAGATGGCCAGTCAGAATATAACATTATGGCCAAATTTCAACAAATGGCCATGGTCCCCACTGCCTATAAAACAACCCATGGTAGTTCAGATCAATTATCTACTCATGTTTTGATAGCAGGTTTCACAAGATAACTTAAAGGATGGTGGGATGAACATCTCAATGATACTGATAAATGTAATATCTTTCATGCTGTCAAAACAGATGCTGATGGCCATCCCATCCTTCAAAATGGTGAACCCATCCCAAATGCAGTATCTACTTTGATCTTTACTCTAGTCAAAACCTTTATTGGAAATCCGGGGATTTTCCGAGAAAAGTCCACCGAGATTCTCAATAATGTCAAATGCAAAACTTTGTCAAATTTTAGGTGGTATAAAGATACCTTCCTTACCAGAATTTATGCCAGACCTGATGGAAATAGCTAGTATTGGAAAAAAAATTCCTAGATGGCCTTCCCAAATCTCTTCGTGACCTTATTCATGAGGAATTACAAACCTAGCATATGGTAATGTACCCTATGATAGGATCACATATGACCAGTTGACCAGTCAAATCCAACAAGTAGCCCTAAAAATTTGTCGGCAAGATAAAATGTTGAGACAATTAGCTAAGGATAGAGCCCAAAGAAGCCGAGACCTAGGCTCCTTTTGTGAATAGTTTGGATTGCCTTCATGCAGTTCCAAACCCTACAAAAAACACAGGCAAAAACAGTTGCAATCCAAGCCCACTTACCATAAAAGTAAGCCCAAATTCAGGAAGTCCAAATATCCAACTCTTCCTCCTTCTCACCAAAAAACTAAAAAAGCCCAATCCTCCAAAGATAAATCCACATTTGTTATTTATTTCAAATGTGGTAAGCCAGGACATATAGCTAGATACTGTAGAGTCTCCAAAAAGATCCATGAACTTTTATTAGACCAATATTTGCTTAGCAAAATCCAAAACCTTCTCCTTTCCAAGTCCAAATCTAAGCTTGCTGATGATGAATATGATTAGTAATTCAACCAAATCCAAGAGGATGATATTCTTCCCTCCTTATCTTCTTCAAAATCTGACAAAGATCAGCACTCAATCAATGTTCTTTCTAAAGAACAAGACCTACTCCTTAAGCTTATAGGAAATCTTCCTGATAATTCTAACAGAAATTAGTATCTGGACAGATTCAAATAAACTCTTTATCAGCCATTTTCATCAAGATCCAATCCATTTGACAATTATCCTAGGATTGTTAACATATACAACATTATAGACATTCTTAATAGGTTTCCAGCTAAACCTCAAAAGTCAGTAACTATCCAAGATTTGCAGTTTGAAATTACCATCCTTAAAGAAGAAATCAGAGAAATCAAAGCCTCTCAAGAAATAGACAGGTTAGTTCTCCAACAACTCTATTCCAAAGATGAAATACTGGTTCTTCCAGAAACTTCAAATCCTTAGGAACCAAATCAATTTTTGAATCGCCTTTCAAAAATATCCATTCAAAGATGGCACATCAAAATTATTCTGGTAATCAACAACTCCTTCATCCTTGAAGTCCCCGCTCTTCTTGATACTGGAGCTAATCTCAATTGTATCCAAGAAGGACTCATTCCTACCAAATTCTTTCAAAAGACCAAAGAAAGTCTTCGATCTGCCAATGGTAAGAAACTGGGTATTAGTTTCAAACTTTCTAATGTTGAGGTAAAAAATTCTTCTTTGTCTGTTATTACCTCATTCCTTTTGGTGAAAGATATCACCAACCTTGTTATCTTAGGCACTCCTTTCATGTAACAGGTTATCCCTTTCATGGTCCTTAAAGAAAGTATTCAAGTTACTTATCTAAATCAACAAATCCTCATTCCTTTTGATGGGCCTCCTATTGAGAAAGAACTCCAATTTTTGGAAAACAAAAAATCCTAAATAAATTTTCTAAAACAAGATTTAGCTTTCAAAAGACTCCAGCAACAATTGCAGGATCCAACTACCAAATCTAGAATCCAAGCTTTGGCAAATCATATTCAGCAACATCTTTATTCTAACCTCCCTACTGCTTTCTAGTTTAGGAAACAACATATCATCCGACTCTCTTATGAGCCTGACTCTGATGAAAAATCTATCCCGACCAAGGCTAGACCAATCCAAATGAATCATGAGCTAACCACTCTTTGTCAAAAGGAGATCAATGATCTCATGCAAAAGAAAATCATCACTCCTAGTACATCTCCATGGAGTTGTGTTGCATTTTATGTCTACAAAAATGCTGAGATTGAAAGAGGTGCTCCGTAGTTGGTAATCAATTACAAACCCCTCAACACAGCACTCAGGTGGATAATGTATCCTATCCCTAACAAAAAATATTTGCTCAACAGGCTGTATGAGGAAGTCATATTTTCAAAATTTGACTTGAAATCTGGATATTGGCAAATTCAAATTGACCCCAGAGATCGGTACAAAACTTCATTTACAATTCCATTTGGTTAGTATGAATGGTATGTAATGCCTTTTGGATTAAAAAATGCTCCTTCTGAATTTTAAAGAATCATGAATGAAATTTCCAACCCTTATTCCCAATTTATCATTGTTTATATTAATGATGTTTTAGTCTTCTCAAATAGTTTGGATCAACATTTCAAACATCTTAATATTTTACTTTACATCATTAAGCATAATGGCTTAGTACTTTCAAAAATAAAATTTAGTCTTTTACAAACAAATTTTCGATTCCTTGGACATCATATTCAACAAGGAACAATCACCCCTATTTCCCGCTCAATCTAATTTGTTGATACATTTCTTGACCAAATTCTGGACAAGACCCAACTCCAAAGATTCCTTGGTTGTTTGAACTATGTTTCTAACTTCATCCAAGTGATAAAAAAATCTGGTTAAGCTTCTGCATGGTAGGCTTAAACAACCTCTTCCTCCATGGACTAATATCCATACTTCAATTGTTGGCAGGTTAAGAACCAAGTTAAAAATCTTCATTGTCTATCATTGCCTGATCCACAGGCTCCGAAAATTGTTGAAACGGATGCTTCTGACATAGGTTATGGTGGCATCCTGAAGCAATAGAAAAATGACAAAGAGCATATAGTTGCATTTGCATCCAAGCATTAGAATAGTTCTCAGCAGAACTATCCTACAATTAAAAAAGATATTTTAGCAATAGTTTTAAGCATTCAAAAATTTCAAGCTGATTTACTAAATCAAAAATTTTTAGTATGTATTGATTGCAAAGCTGCAAAATATGTTTTGCAAAAAGATGTTAAAAATCTTTCTTCTAAACAGATATTTGCCAGATGTCAAGCTATTTTATCCATATTTGATTTTGATATAGAATATATCAAAGGATTTTCAAACTCAATTCCTGATTTCTTAACTTGGGAATTCTTGTAAGGTCGATAAAATCATGGCTCCAAAGCAGAAAAATAAGAATCTAAAGCTCAAAGAGCTTCCAGCCATCCTTACACCTGTACACTAACAGGAACTAAAGAAAGAGTCCTCTGGACCATCCACGGGTAAAACCCAGTTCACAAGCCCAAAAGACTATGCAATGCCCACCCAAACAATTGTACCACAGCCTATAAAAATTCAGGACCTAATTTCTTTTAGAAGCCTAACTTCTAGAAGTTGGGCCGATATTATGGAATCTGAAGATTCACTAGATGCTCAAATACAATCTGCATGGACTATTGTAGATATCCGCAATTGGTGCCAGAAAATGGGATTCCCGTTTCCTACTGCAAGCCAATAGATGGGATTCCCATCAGCCAACCCAAGCCAGCTTACCCAAGCTGATTCACAACAGGTAACTCAGGTAAAACATTTTGAACTCAAAATTGTGGAGGTATCCAACCCCACAAACACTGAAGTGAGATTTCAAAAACTAAGATT
Source organism: Voacanga thouarsii (assembly GCA_026120185.1). Taxonomy (NCBI): domain Eukaryota; kingdom Viridiplantae; phylum Streptophyta; class Magnoliopsida; order Gentianales; family Apocynaceae; genus Voacanga; species Voacanga thouarsii. The sequence goes on from JANUWF010001172.1 coordinate 410,185, forward strand.
TCCAAAATCACTAACACTAGCACGATGCAATCGACATTATCAATGGTTCTTTCTTGTGAACCACAACCTGTTTCTTCCAGGCTCTCTTCCTCTTCAGAGCCTGCATATTTCAAAACTTCAGGGGTCCATAAACTCCTTCAAATGGAACTAGAATTCTGGGATTCCAATCCTCAGTTAGTAGCTCAGCAACTTTTTGGCCCATATGTTAACTTTGTCCAAAAATCACCAAAATTCACTCAAAAATATTACGAGTTCATCCTCATAGACATAGAAAGTACTTCTTTCCACCCTCACAAAGACAAAAAGACTGAATCCTTCATAACAAATACTTCAGTCCAAATCTATTCGATCTATACCCTTTCAGTTTGGAAAGTTTCACCAAACACTTTCAAAAGATTTTCCCAACCTTTTGATCCCATAGTTTATAATTATTAGGACTATCAAATAGCCTGGGTAAATACTTTTACTTTTCAAAACAAACAACAAAGCCACTCGTGGTTTTTCTATTTAAAAAAAAAAAAAAGCTTGCACAGGTTATATTTCCCCATTAGTCTGTCAATCAGTGGTGGCCAGTCTATGGACCAACTGAGGAAATTCTTCCTCAACCAGTCAAAGAAGGATTTTATTATTTTCAATCCATATATGTAAATACTCAGCCAGTCGTTCCTCTGCTACTCCAATTTTTCAATATATTCAAACTTAACTAGATATACTCACAGAAATTTGCATACCACAAACAGGCTAATCAACACGGCTTACCTTATCTTGCCCTCGAAGGACATTGCAAACGGTGGAAGGATTGAGATACAAAGAATACTTACATTCCTTCTATAAAAAAGTGGTCAAAGGCGAATCCAAAACATCTGTCCCTGATAGATAGTCAACAAATGGAGTTTCTCGAGCAGAAATCCATTGCAGCTGCTACTCTTGTAGCCTCTAAATCTAAGAAAGATTTTGTAGCCATCATACAAATGATGCTACAACAGTTACAAGGACAACCCTCTGCCTCGCCACCTACAGAAGGTGTTGCACAATTAGAAGAAGACGAAGCAAAAGAAGAAAAAGATGAAGATTATTATGGTGAATAATAATTAAACAAAATAATGCAGGAATGACTTCACCTATGACATCATTGGTGATATCAGAACAACATCAGCATAACATCACTTGTGACGTAAGTGATGACCTCAGCAAAACACTGTAGCAGCTTTATTAAAGTCATACTGTACTGTCTTTATTAGGCTACTGTAGAACTACTTTTTGGCTATAAATAGCCAATTTCAATTCATTGTAAGGCACCCTTACACACCCCAGCACTTGCATCTTATATCTTGCACCCTTTGTATCCCAAGGACCTGCAAGACTCTTAGATGCATAAATTTTGGGTTTATAAAAATCATCAAATTTAAATCTATCCCTTAGTCAAGTTTTAATTAAAATATTAATCACAAAATACATATGTGAGCAAGTAATGCGAAACCCCCCCCTAAAGCCAACCCTAGAGTAAGGGGGTCGGAATGCATATCATATTATTTTGCATGAATATATATATTTTTGAATGATTTTATGTGCTTTAGAATTATGATTTATAAATTAAAAGGCTTAGTTATGCTTATTGAGTAGGAAGGGTAAAATTGTAATTTTGCTTGAGGTCAAAATAGGAAGATAACTTGAGGATTAAATAAGAAGAATATTTGGGTGAGAAAATAAGAATAAGAGTTACTGTGGTTAAGTGGTTAGAGCTTTGTGAAATAATCTTTAAGGTCATGAGTTTAAATCCCATCATTTAAGTTTTTATCATGATTATCTTAGTTAAGTTTGAATTTTTGTTTTCTTGCATTCCCTAAAGTTAGGAATGTTGTCTTAGGGGAGATATGAAGAGAATGTCCTAATCCTATCATCATGTCCTAAAAAGAATTCTTATCCGTTTATTACCTCTATCTTTTCCTAACCTCTTCACCAATTAAATTTGTTCAAAATTTATCAAAATTCATGTTTTTAATTCCAAAAAATTCAGCAAGGATTCTTGGTCATTGAATTTCGAAAATAAATCTTGGAAGTTGGAGAATTGACTGAAAATAGGAGAGGAGTTAGGGAAAGTTCCCAAGGAAAATTAATCTCCATGGTTGAACCTTCAAACTCTACTCCAAAGTGTTCATATTCTTCATGAAAGAAATCTGAAAATTTTCTAGATTCTTGAGCAGCCTAACCTTCGAAAATCACAGCCATCTTTCTTACTCATTTGCTGCCAGAAAAATGGCCATTTTATTCAGCTTAAAGACTGAAATTCCTATGCAAAAATGGACTGCACAAAAACTGCACAAACCAGGAAAAATTCTGGGCAGTTTTCGCTGCATAGCAGCCTAGAAATGGAGCTATTTTCTTCTGTCATCAACTCAGCAAAATGCCTCCGATTTTACCCTAGAATAAAGGCTGGAAACCAGCCTTAAAGGACCCTCAAACACCTCTCAAAACCTCTGCAAATCGGGCTGGAGCATTACAGAAAACTGCACAGAAAAATTGCAGCAAACCATTTGGATCATAGAGCATCTTGAAACCAGAAATTTCCAGCTTTGTTCCCTTCAAGACTTGGCTAAAAACCACCCACAAACCTCTGTAAATTAACCCTTGTTCAGCCATGAACTAAACACCATTAACCTCTCCACTTACCTTGCACACCTAGACTCCATAACCACACCTCAAATATCTCACAAGATCACTCCATTCAAACTTCCATTTGAACTTCAAAATTTCCAACATTTGCTCCATGAAAATACCCTTGGACTAGGCTTCATAAACAGAATTTCCTCTGCCATTGAGCTCATAATTTTGGCCAGCCATTAAAGCTCCATCAATCTTTATTCAATTCAGCAAAACATAGCAGTCCAGCCGGCTCCATTGCAGCACCAAGAAACCTCCAACAATCAAACACCATTCACATATCTTCTACCTCAAACCACTCCTCAAATCTCTCCATTTGAATTTCAAACAATTTTCTCTCCCTCTCTAAGCTGAAAATTGAAATCCCTGAATTCCCTAAACCATTCGGCCAACACTCTCCAGAAATTCGTGCGTATCCTTGTTGGGTATCGTAGGCTCGTATCATATATGGCGCAGTGAAAAATAAAACCAGATGTCATCTCAGGACCCATCTATGTGTAAAAAACAAGACATAAAGACAATAGTGGTAGTAACTTTTTACCTTTGGGTAATCATCCGAAGAACAAAATTTCTTCTTCAAGTCGGGGCGCGATTCAGTAATCCACGTGATCAACCACCACATGAGTTGCACGTCTAACTACTATAATCACAGTGTGTGATTATCTCTAACAGTAATCCACACAGAGGAATACTCAAGCACCAAACTTTCCTGTGCTAGCAGAAATAAGATGGCGGCTAGGGTTCTTTGATCAAGATCAAATCGATAGAGAGAAGAGAGGAAGCTATTGTTTCGTGGCCCTTGGTTTTTCGTGTGTTTTTCAGCTAGGGTTTTCGTGTTATATACCTACTATATATTACACAAAATTCCTCCCCCTCCCCCCCCCCCCCCAAATAAGAGTTCCAATCCTATTAGAATTCCCTAATTGTAATTGAAAATATAAAGTTCTCACAATTATAACTTGGACCACAAATTATAACTAATTATAATTTGTCCACAACAACTTTTCTTTCTCTCAATCAACCCCACTATGTTATCAAATAACATCTTGAGTATATAATCCTCTATTGTGTGTGACCTATTAGGTTACCCAGTCAATTGGTAGCGAACATGAATTAATCCAAACGTCTTTGAGATTAATATTCCATAATTAATTAGAATTAATCCTATTAATTCTAATCAGGATTGGTTTATTAATTCATCAATTAATAAACCCATATTCCCAAATCATTAGTAGTATCTAGCAACATATCATTATTTGATGAAAAGTCCTAGGTGGTATTAGGTAAAATAATGATTTATTAATAATTTAGTTGTTAGAAAATAATTGATAACTAAAATTAGGTGAAAATAAATTTAATGAGTCTTGCTTGAAAAATAATAAATAAAATTTTAATAGGTTTGATTAAAAGATAATAATTAAATTTTTAGTAATAAATATTTTACTAATTATAATTATTTCCATAAAAGGCTTTAATTGATTTTATTATTTTAAATAATATATATATATATTATTTTTTTAGCAAAAGCTATTATTTATTTGACTAAAATTTCCTTATTATATATAATAATCCAAATCTACCCCTCCTAGGGTTTTTTCGAAATTACTAGCAAAATCATATTATGAAATATTTTATTCATGAAATAAAATTAGCTTAGGGACAACTAGATCATGACCATAGTTCTATTGCTAACCACAATCATGAACATTTACAATCCTTCAATTCATCAAATCATCCAAATCATGCATATAAGCATAGATCTAAATTTATCAAGACATGATCTAACCCCTACTAGCATAGATAGGATCATGGCTTCAATAATCCAACATGAATGTAAATCCCATTCACCAAAGGTGACATAATCTCTAGCATACTTCATCACAAATACTACCTATGACATGGAGACATGCATTAAACCTCAAATCATCATATAATCAACCAAGATAATCCATCCATGCATAAATCCCATCTCCTTCATATTCATACATACATTCATGCTTCAACCTCAACAATATATACTCAAACCTTATTCGCAATCCATCTTCTATCAACATCATCCTAAAGACATGAATCTAGAATTTAAAAGATGGGTTAAAACGGCTTACTTGATTGATGAATTCCTTGAAGGAGTTTCGAATGGATCCCAATTCCTAGAGGTCTAAATTCGTCCAAGAAAGATGAAGAAAACATGGTCATGGAGAAGGAACCATTCGGCCAAGAAGGTGAGTAGTTCGGCCAAGAGAGAGAGAGAGAGAGAGAGAGAGAGAGAGAGAGAAAGAGAAGAAGAAAGCTCATTAGCATGCTTAAACACATATATGTTCATTAGAGATTGAAGATTAGCGAAGATGAAGTTGATTGAATAATCCTACCTTGAAGGTATTCTTGAGCCTTCACAAAATTTCTGATTTTTTATCCAAAAGTGCGAGTTGAATTTTGGAGTTTGATGTTAAAAATGGTACGGATGGACTCACAGAAATGAATAGATGAAATCTGGAATTTTTAGAGGTAGTTTGAAGTGATTTGGAGAGGTATTAAGTGAAAGGAAGGAGTAGGTATTCTTGGTGTACTATGTGTTCTTGAAGGTTGAAGAGAGTAGAGAGCTTTTGGATGGAGGCTGCCGAAATTCTTTGAGGATTAGGGTTACCGATTTTCTGTAGGGTTTAGGTAGATGGTTTTTCTGGTTTGGAAAGGAAAAGGAAAGACTAGTTGTTGGAATCCTTGAAGAATATTTTTATGAAGCAAATTTGGAAACTAAAAATTCAAGAATATCTTTGATTATGGAAGAGCTCTTGGAAATCTGCCATGGCCGATTGCTTGTGCAGAATTTTGGCTGGATGAAAGCTGGTTGAAGAAGGCTAATGGTGGCCAAAATTAAGGAGTCTAATGGTGAAGGGAAGGTCTGGTTGTTTGAGGTATATTTTATGGAAAGTTGTTAGATCATGGTGGCTGGAATTTTGGTATCCAAATCAAGGCATGATTGCAGAATTTTTTTTGGAAATCTTTTTGGCAGCCATGACTGGATTTTCGTGCAGAACATCGGGAGGAAAATGGAGTTCAGTTAATAGAGGTTTAAGGGTGGTTTGAGCAGAAAAAGGATGGAGTTTTGGCTAGGATAGAACTAGGAACAAAGCTGCAAATAAATCCTGCACAGGATTTTCGCCCTTGCTGGAATTTTCCCTGGGCAGTTTCGGCTGCCACTTCCAACTAGCTTGCAAGGAGTTTGAAGGAGATTTCTGGGGTCTTCCATGGCTGGTTTCCAGCCTAATTTATGGAGGAAAAATGTGGCTAAGATGCAGAGCAAAAATTGGAAGAAAACATCTTGGTTTCGGACCTCTAAAGCTGCGAATCTGCCCAGAAATTTTTCTGGTTTAGCACAGTATTTGTGCAGTCCGAAAATGGCCAGGAAAATTCAGATTTCAAGCTGATCAAGAGGGCCATTTTCTGGCAGCATTTGGGAGGGAATAATGGTTAAGAATTTCGTCACCTTGAAGGCACACAAAGCTGGAAAAATTTCAGTTCTAAGCATGAAGGGAAATGAACTTAGCTAGAGTGAATTTTTAGAAAGTTCACTAAGAAATTTAATTCACTTGAAATCTTTCCCCCTCTTCCATTGTTTCGGTCCATATGATGTCTTTTACTAAGACACTTTGAACCTTCAAAGCCACAGCACCTTGCTGGAATTTTCTAGAATAAAATTGGTTTGAACAAATTGAACAAACTAATGAATTGAGGAATAGGAAAAATTAAGGATCAAGAGGAAATGAATTCCCCTTAGGAATTTTGTGGAAAGTAAAAGAGTAGGATTTGAAGACTCCTATCATGTCTCTCATAGGACAACATCTCTACCGTACTCCAACCACCACTAAGGCCGAAAATGATACTTTCCAAACAAAAATAAAATTTAACCAAGCTAAAGCTCCTATGATGGAATTTGAACCCAAGACCTCAAGAATTAATTCCAAAGCTCTAACCAGTAAACCACCACAACTCTTGTTCTTATTTCCTCTCTAAAATGCTTTTCCCACCTAATTCCTAAGCTATCTCCATATTTTTACCTCAATCAAAAATTACCATTTTGCCCTTCTCACTCAATAAACATAATCAAGCCCTCTGGACTATAAAACACAAATCCAAAGTACATAAAATCATACAAAAATATATTTAAACATGCAAATAAATATGCTATGCATCCCAACCCCCTTACTCTAAGGTTAGTTTTGACTGGGGTTTCACAATGACCACCTAAGAGTCCAGGAAGTCAAGTTGCTTAACATAAACCCTTCAATACTAAACTTTAGTACAATTAACTCCTTTCACTATATAATATCTCATTCAGTTTGGAGTACAGAATTAGTGCCAACTCCCTCCAGAAATAATTCTGGCCCGAATACAATAGTACTTGTACCAAGAACCCACTACTCTAGACGTGTATCAATTGGAACTATTTCCAATACACAATTACCTTGGCCAAGGACTTCTCGAGTAGTAATTCCTATAAGTGGCCGTGAGATATTCGCCACTACTATTAGGAGTGGTGAATCCTTTATTGACCCTCTCAACTACTTTCGGTTACCTCACAGTGTACCATATATCCATCCCATAGGTGGCCATCGATTGAGCTCTGAAGATTGGAATCAAAGTACAAAGCTCAACATACAAAGTACCTTAGAGATCTCAAGTTTGAGGATACTTGCACGTTTGCTATATTGAGATTATATCACTGACACTAAATAGTTATCCATGTGATTATCTCAAAGCTAGGTCATCCAATGAACTTGTTCCATTAACAAGCATCCATGTGTTAACTTTGAGTATCTCAATACTCATGGTTATGAGAACCACTGCCTGATTAAATCAGGATGTCTAACACATGCTAGTCTTGATACATTAATGATGTCCTGTCTCATTAATACTATGACTACGGACTATTTAAGTACTAACACCATCCAGTGCAGTAGCAATCTCATATTATGATTTTCTTAACACAGTGTTGTACTAGGGACTTTATCAAACAGTTATATTACTTAAAGTAAATAAAAGAAACTGTAAGATAAATAATATAATGCCTTTTATTAAAATAAGATGTGTCATATACAATACACAAGTGATTGCCTCTAGGGCACAACACTTACAAACTCCCACTTGTACTAGAGCCAATCATTCATGTGTCTAATACCGAAAGACTCAACATGACAATCATATTTCTTTTGGGATAGTACTTTCATAAACGGGTCAGCTATGTTCTCATCCGTGAGAACTTTCTCTATCTTTATTTCCTGAGCTGCTTCAGAAGCGGCTATGTACTCAACTTATGTCGTAGAGTTGGCAATAGTCTCTTGTTTGAAACTTTTCCAACTTATTGGCCCTCTGCACAACGTAAACATGTAGCTAAATTGTGATTTGAAATCATCTTTGTCAGATTGAAAACTGGCATTAGTATATCCGTTTATTTTCAAATCACCTTCTCCATATACTAAGAACACATCCTTAGTCCCTCGTAAGTATTTAAGGATGTTCTTTACAGCCGCCCAATGACCCTCACCATGGTCAGATTAGTATCTGCTCGTCAAACTGAGAGCACAAGATACATCGAGCCTAGTACATATCATAGCGTACATGATAGATCTAACTGCTGAGGCATATAGAATCTTACTCATGTGATCCCTTTCAACTTGTGTGTTAGGAGACATCGACTTTGAAAGGCTTACACCATGTGACATGGATAAGAATCCCTTTTTGGATTGATCCATGCTAAACTTCTTTAGCACTTTATCTATTTATGTAGACTGTGAAAGACGAAGTAACCTTTTGGATCTATCTCTATAGATCCTTATTCCAAGAATATAGGTTGCTTCTCCAAGGTCTTTCACCGAGAATTCTTTGGACAACCAAATTTTAACCATTTGCAAGACAGGTATATCGTTTCCTATTAGCAATATGTCATCTACATAAAGCAGTAAGAAAACGATTGCACTCTTACTAACCTTCTTGTATACACAAGGCTCATCTATGTTTTGAATGAAACCAAAATCTTTGATTGTTTCATCAAAACAAAGGTTCCAACTCCTAAAAGCCTACTTAAGTCTATAAATAGCTCTTTGCAACTTGCATGCCTTTGTGCTATCATTGGATGTAAAACTCTCAGGTTGTGTCATATACACTTCTTCAGTCAGATTTCCATTTAGGAAAGCTGTTTTCACATCCATTTGCCAAATCTCATAATCATAATGAGCAGCAATGGCTAGGAGTATCCTGATGCATTTCAACATGGCTACTGGCGAGAAAGTTTCATCATAGTCAATATCATGTTGTTGACGATAATCCTTCGCCACTAGTTGTGCTTTATAGGTAACTTAGTTACCATCCATGTCGGTTTTCTTCTTGAAAACCCACTTGCACCCAATAGGTTTAATTCCTTTGGGTAGATCAACCAAAGTCCATACTTGGTTGTCGTACATGGAATCCATCTCTGACTTCATGGCCTCAAGCCATTTGTCAGATTCTGAACTATTCAGAACATCATTGTAGGTTGTAGGCTTATCTTCATCTATGAGCAATACGTCATTGTGGTCACTAATGAGAAATTCATATCTCTCAGGTGCCACACGTATCCTACTAGATCTATGAGGTTCTTGTGTATCAAAAGGTTCATCTATTCTTTCAATAGATGTGGGATTAGACGGTTGATCCTCGTTTGTTTGATCTTCATGAACTTCACTAAGTTCAATTTTACTCCCACTGTCTTCCTTGAGCATGTTCTCCTTCTCTAAGAAGACGGCATACTTCGAAACAAATAATTTATTTTCGGAGGGTAGATAGAAGTAATATCCGAAAGATTCTTTCAGATATCCCACAAACAAACACTTGTCAGACTTACTATCAAGTTTGTCTAACTGTGGCCTTTTAACAAAGGCATGATAACCCCATACTCGCAAGTGAGATAACTTTGGTTTCTTACCAAAAAACATCTCAGATGGGGTAGAATCAACCGCTTTTGTCGGAACCCTATTTAGCATATTAACAAAAGTTTCTAGTGCATGCTCCCAAAACGATTTTGGTTGGTCTACAGAAGCCATCATGGTCTGTACCATGTCTAGAAGGGTTCGATTCCTTCTCTTAGATACACAGTTATGTTGAGTTGTATGTGATGGAGTCCCTTGAGATAATATCACATTATCTCTTAGATAACTCAGAAACTCTTGGCTCATGTATTCTCCGCCTCAATCAGATCTTAGAGTCTTTATACTTTCGCCAAGTTGTTTCTCTATTTCATTCTTGAAGTCTTTGAACCTTTCAAAGGCCTCAGATTTGTATTTCATTAAATACAAATGCCTGTATCATGAAAAATCATCGATAAAGGTTATGAAATAGTTATAACCTCCTCTTATTTGTATTAACATTGGGCCACATACATCGGAATGTATGAGTTCTAATAACTCCTTGGCCCGTTCTCCTTTTCCTGAAAAATGAGTTTTAGTCATTTTACCTAGTAAATAAGATTCGCATGTGCCATATGATTCATAATCAAATGACCCTAAGTCACCAAGCTTGTGTAACTTAGAAACACAACTTTTGTTTACATGGCCCAAATGACAATGCCATAAGTAAGAGGTGTTAGAGTTATCTATTTTAGGTTTCTTATTATTTATATTGAGAACTAGATTATCCAAGTCTAGAACATATAAACCATTAACTAAAGTTGTTGAACCATAGTGAATATCATTCAAAGAAAAAGAACAACATTTATTCTTAAATATTAAATGAAATCCACATAAGTCTAAATACGTAACTGAGATAATATTTTCATTAAAACTGGTACATAATAACAGTTTTGCAGTTCTAGAATTAATTCCAAAGGCAGGTTCAACTCGTATGTTCCCACAGCAAGTGCAGTAACCTTTGCCCAATTTGCAGTACGTAGGTCCACGTTGCCTTTCTCTAGCATTCTACTGCTCTTTAGTCCCTACAAGTTATTGCACAAATGATATCCACATCCGGTATCTAATACCCATATCTCTAAAGGCAGTATTTATCTCAATCATTAACATACTTGGAGAAGAAGTAGAAGTGCTTGTAAGCTTCTCCTTCTGCTTCTTGTCCTTAATAGTCTCCAAGTAGGCTTTGCAGTTGCGCCTCCAGTGGCCTATCTTCCCACAATGATGGCATGGGCCCTTGGTAGCTGCGTTCTTCTTGTTCACACCACTTTTCGGCTTTATGGGAGCCTTCTTCTTCTTCTTTTGCTTTCTTCTTAGAAGAGAAAGATTCTACCATTAAAATTGCATTGGAATCCTTCTTCATGGAGGACCCCATAGTTTTGAAAAGATTGATTAACTCAGGAATGGTGGACTCAATCATGTTCATCTGATAGTTAATCATAAATTGTGAGAAACTATTAGGTAAAGACTGTAGAATTAAGTCAATACTTAAGTCATGATCCATTGCAAACCTGAGAGATCAAAGCTTCTCTATTAAGCCCAACATCTTCAACCTATGAGTGGCCACAGAAGAACCCTCTACCATTTCGCAACAAAACAGTTGCTTCGAGATCTCATATCTCTCAGCTCTGGCTTGGGCATCAAACAGCTCTCGAAGATGTAAAATGATCGATTGAACATCAATATGCTCGTGCTATTTTTGCAACTCAGGAATCATGGATGCCAGCATAATATATGATGATGTATCACTATCCTCCTTGTACCTCTTGTGGACAGCATGCTCATCAACATGAGCATCTTAGACGATGCAAGTGACCTAGATATAAAGATAGAGAGCATTAGCTACTTGTATATGCACATGGTATGCAAATAATTAGGACTTTAATTAAGCGTATTTTTACTCCACTATTTTACTCAAACCAAGAGCCCCCACTACTGATTCGGGAAAGCCCGTTGGAAGCTTTCCTAGTGGATCGGTATCTAAATTCCTCAAGAATAACTTTGGGTTTGCCGAACAAGCCACTCTTGAGTTCATTGATAGGTATCCAATACCAATTACATCGTATGTAACTATCGGATCATTGGGTGAGTAACAGCTTTTAATCTTAAAGCCTTTTGGGCTATCCCAACTTTTCCTCTAAATTTCCTTATACTTGAGTTTGCCCAACTGGGATAAAGAATTAAGTTAAACCCGACCTATTAATTAGGAATTTAATTCCATAGCTTGAACATGCCCAATGTCAAGTAGGCTTAGGTTTGCCCAATGATGTGTTCGAACTTGGGTATAAAAATTATACAAAAACTAAGCACATTCCCAATCAAGTTTAAATTAAAACGTTAAACCCAAATCACACATATGAGCAAGCGTACTCATCATTAACTGAGCATAGGGTTCAAACGAGTGTCGATCCTGAAGGAACAAGTAGACATTAATTACATTTCTTTCATTGTTTAACCGACTCAATAAAAAGAAATCGAAATAAAATAAAACAAAATAAAATAAAAACAAAAATATATACATGCCAAGGATGTAGATTTATGTAATTCAAACCATTGATTAGACAACCATGATCTTAAAGTACCCAACCTCTATTATAACTAATTATTTTCTTAGCATAATGAGGAATTAAAATAGACTCACTTCCTTCTCAATCCATGAATCCCTATCTTCTAGGTAACTTAGAATCACATACTTTATCTCAACCAGTCTTACCCAAAAGATGCATTAAACACAATTCTCTGATTAAGTCCCATTCTCAGGCAAACTTAACCTATGAAATTAATCAATTGAATCCTTATTTTGGCAGACATCAATTAACCTTTAATTACTCTATTTTTGCAATTAACCCCATTTTCAGGTAAGTAAAAAGGCTACAAATATGAAATCAATCAATTTAAACCATCAACCCTATTCTCAAGCAAGTTAACGACACAATCAATTAATCTCGCAATCAACCTAAGTAATTAAATATCAAGAATAACAATCAGTAAATCAAAAGATCAAATAACCTTAAAAACCATAAGTATCTAAACCAATGTCAAATTACAACAAAAAAAATTAAAACATCATTGTCAAGAAAAGAAAACAAAGGAAAGAAATAGATACTCATAGACATGCCTTCTTCTTCTCCCTTTGAAAACCTTCTTGTACAATCCACCTTGAACTATTTATCTCGAGAAAATATTGGTGATGCACTCTAAAATAAATCTAAGTCCCTACATTGTGCACCTCCTTTTCTAGGGTAAATTGGCCTTTATTTATAAGCTTACAAAGTTCCTAAAAGAATCTTAAGTAAAGAAGAAGAAATTACCTAAATATAATCCAAAACCAAAAAGAATAATAAAAGGTCTAAAATAAGTCTAAGAAAAACCTAAATAAAACTAAATAAAACAAGGGTCCACCATCTTTGACCTTTTGTGAAATTGAATTCAATGTGGACTTCTAATTTAGTTCTTGTCGTGTAGTGCTGGAATTGCAATTCTTGTGGAATTCGAATTTGTTGAAGTCGGCTTCAAATTGAGCCGTGTGAGATTGATTGAAGCCACCGAAATTTGCTATTTCTTTCTTTGTTGTTGCAGCCGCTCAATTGAGCTGCTTCCCTTGCTTCGGCTCAATTGAGCCGCAAATCACCAAAACCTACCGAAATTGTTGCTTCTTGTTCTGATTTCCTTTTGTCCTTTGTAGCCATCTTTGTTGACTTTGCTTTTTTCCACCGATTTCAATTGCCTTGGCTGCTTTGTTTGTAATTTCTGTTGCTGTCGTCGGCTTGCTTAGCCGTGAAGCTGCGGACCAAGTTTCATCTTTCTTTGTTTGCTAATTGTTTTTGTTGTTTTTGTTCAGCTTTTCCTTGGCTGAACGAAATTCTTTCTTCGTTTTGCTGTTGTCCTCTAGCTGAAATTATTTCTTTGTTGTCCTGCCGAGCCACCAAAGCCATGAAGCTACTTCCTTCTTTCTTTTGTTTTGTTGCTGGCCAAAATTCAATTTCCCTTCTGTCCTTTTCTCAATTGCAATTCATTCCTCCAATTGTTCTGCACTTCTCTGTTTTTCCAGTGGCAAACCGGCGGCGCTGGTTCCGAGAACCGGCGTCGGCTGTCCTTCTCGGAACCAGCGCCGCCTATATTCTGCTTTGTGACGATTTTACTTTACTTTATCCCTAAAATCTGAAATAATGCACAAAATACCTTTCCAATGGTAACATCTCAAATATGAATGAATATGGCTAGTTATTTCACAAAATGTATCACAAAATAATATCATATAACTAGGAAAAATATGATTAATTTAGGCCCTATCACCAAACAGCCTGGTCTCGAAAAAGGACTCTCATTCTTACTATATTAACGGAAGGAATTAGGTTTAATATTAATTGAGGAATTTGTTCCTTTTAGTGATTTCGTTGAATGACATGCATAAAAATCAATAAATCATATAATTGATAATCATGGTAATAAAGCGATTACGTGGTATGGTTATTGACTATTCCTAAATTAATTTCTTTGAGCCATAAAAGAAATTAATATAGTTAATCCTTTGTGTTGATGCATGATTTAAGTAGAAGGTCTTACATTCTCGCCTTGTTTTGGTCGCCATCTCCAGAATAAAATAATTCTACTCCTATCTAACCTATGTAAACTAATTACATAATTTTCTAAAGAGAGAAAACCCCGAGTTACATTCGAGGGGAGTTAGATGTGAAGAGAATTACATAAGAATTCTAGAGAAGGCAGGACACGCAGGCCCTATTTCATAAAAACCAAAACTGTAAAATGCATGAACAGATATAATTGGTTTTAGTCCATAACCATCCACCATGCCATTGACTATGCTTTAAAAAAATAAACATATACTTTTATCATTCCAAAATCACTATTTTGGAAACACAAAACAAATTCTAAAATCACCATTTTAGAAAGATACACTAATTTTAGATTTTCAAAATCATTATTTTGAAAAACAAAATTGTTTATCTCAAAACTAATTTTGAGAAAATGCTTTTAGGTCCCGTTTCTCATCAAATGAGATTTTTTCTTTTCAAAATCCTATTTCAGAATTTTTTTAAAAATAAAAATACCTGGAAGTCGCAAACAGAGCAAAACCGACGCCGGTTTGGAAGCCGGAGCCGGCGCAAGTTCTGTTCTGATTTTAAATTTTTTTTCCTTTCCAAAATTGATTTCTGGACATTGCGAATAGAATGGAACCGGTGCCGGCTTGGAGGCCAGAGCCAGCGCCTCCTGTGTTCTGAAACAATGGCGGTGATTTTTCAAAAAATTCCAGAAACAATTTCTAGTGCTTTCTTCTTCTGCAAATTTTCAGTGAGAACAATTCTTAGCACTATTTTCTATTTTGAAGTTCTAAACAACAACCAATTTGTTAGTTTAAACAAAATCAAAATGGAAAATTAAGATGAAACAGAGGGCAACATCCATATTGCAAGAAAACGTTTTTCCTACAGAAATTTCATCACCAAGGAAAGAATCTTTTCAAAATATGCTATGACTTTTACACAATCATATTGTGCTACGGACCCAATCCATAATGATCGAAATGATTTCGACTAGAGTGAAAACGATTTTCACAGTAAACAAAGACAATCACGAAAACAGTTTTTCATGCTAAAACAATATCCGTAGACCACATATAGCCTGTCTCTAATACCACTATTGGGTATCTCAGGCTTGTATCGTATACGGCGCAGCGGAAAATAAAACTAGATACCATCCTAGGATCTATCTATGTGTGGAAAACAAGACAGAAAGACAATAAAGGTAGCAGCTTTTTACCTTTGGGTAATCATCCGAAGAACAAAATTTCTTCTTCAAGTCAGGGCGCGATCCAGCAATCCTCATGATCAACCTCCAAGTGAGTTGAATGTCTAACTACTATAATCACAGTGTGTGATTATCTCTAATAATAATCCACACAGAGGAATACTCAAGCACCAAACTTTCTTGTGGTAGCAAAAACAAGATGGCAGCTAGGGTTCTTTGATCAAGATCAAATCGAGAGAGAGAAGAGAGGAAGTTGTTGTTTCGTAGCCCTTGGTTTTTTTTGTGTGTTTCAGCAAGGGTTTTCGTGTTTTATATCTACTATATATTACACGAAATTCCCCTCCAAAACTGAGAGCTCTAATCCTATTAGAATTCCCTAATTGTAATTGGAAACATGAAGTTCTCATAATTACAACTTCGACCACAAATTACAACTAATTATAATTTGTCCACAACAACTTCTCTTTCTCTCAATCAACCCCACTATGTTATCAAATAACATCTTGAGTATATAATCATCTATTGTGTGTGACCAATTAGGTTACCCAGTCAATTGGTAGCGAACATGAATTAATCCAAACGTCTTTGAGATTAATAGTCCATAATTAATTAGAATTAATCCTATTAATTTTAATCATTGGTTTATTAATTCATCAATTAATAAACCCATATTCCTAGATCATTAGTAGTATCTAGCAACACATCATAACCACCTAAGAGTCTAGGAAGTCAAGTGGCTTGACGTGGACCCTTCAATACCAAACGTCAGTGCAAATAACTCCTTTCACCATACAATATCTCATTCGGTTTGGAGTACGTAATTAGTGCCAACTCCCTCCAGAAATAATTCTCGCCTGAATACAATAGTACTTATACCAGGAGCTAACTACTCTAGATGTGTATCAATTGGAACTATTTTCAATACACAATTGCCTTGGCCAAGGACTTCTCGAGTAGTAATTCCTACAAGTGGCTGTGAGATATTCGCCCCTACTATTAGGAGTGGTGAATCCTTTATTGACCATCTCAAATACTTTCGTTTACCTCACAACGTACCCAATATCCATCCCATAGGCGGCCCTCGATCGAGCTCCGGAGATTGGAATCAAAGTACAATGCTCAGCAAGCAAAGTACCTTGGAGATCTTAAGTCTAAGGATACTTGCACGTTTGCTATATTGAGATTATATCACTAACAGAAAATAGTTATCCATGTGATTATCTCAAAGCTAGGTCATCCAATGAACTTGTTCTATTAACAAGCATCCATGTGTTAACTTTGAGTATCTCAATACTCAAGGTTATGAGAACCACCATCTAATCAAATCAGGAAGTCTAACACATGCTAGTCTTGACGCATTAATGATGTCCTATCTCATTAATACTATTACTAAGGACTATTTAAGTACTAATACCATCCAATATAGTAGGAATCTCATATCATGATTTTTTTAACACAGTCTTGTACTAGGGACTTTATCGAACAGTTATATTACTTAATGTAAATAAAAGAAACTGTAAGATAAATAATACCTTTTATTAAAATAAAATGTGTCATATACAATATACAAGTGATTGTCTTTGGGGCACAACACTAACTATCCTTTCTCAACTTCTCTCTATTTTCTCCAAGAACACACACTACCTTTCTTCAAGCCAAAGACCACTCTAAACACCTGCAATCCCTCTCAAAAACTCCAAAAATACTCCTACATACTCCCTAGAGTTCATTTGTGGAATTTATAACATCAAATCTCGAAAACAAAAATTGGCATTCGGATCAAAACCAGTTTTTTTCCTTGAAGTCTCAAGAACATCGTCAAGGTAACCAAGAACAACTCTTTTGTTCATCTTCTTCCATTCAACCTTTAACATATCATGCTAATGCTCTCTCTCTCTCTCTCTCTCTCTCTCTCTCTCTCTCTCTCTCTCTCTCTCTCTCTCTCTGGCCGAAATGGTGGTTACAACCATGGCTGTTTTTCCTTCTTTCATGGACAATACAAGACCCTCAATCATGTGGACCTTCTTAAATTTTCATCGAAGTAAACATCAATCAACTATTTCTCCTTAAACTTTCTTTTTAATTCTGAATTCATGTCTCTTAGATGCTAATAGGGAGAATGGAATATGAATTGGGGATTGAGTATATTCATATGTATGAAGGGGTTGAGATTAGGACATGAGAATGGATGATCATGATAAAGCTATATAGGATCTCCTTGAGAATCAATGAATGATCATCATATTTTAAGAGACTTATGATTGTTTAAGCATACTAGATGTTATGACACCTTTGGTGAATAGGATTTTTATGTTCTTATTTTCATTGAAGCCATGAGTATGATTATGCTTAGTAGAGATTTGGCCATGTGATAGTAGATATGGATTTAAGCCCATGTTCATGAATAGAATAGTTTGTTGTTTGATTTTGGAGTATATGTTCATGGTTCTTGTTAGCAATAGGAAAATTATGATCATGATCTTGTTGATCCAAGGTCATTTTAATTAGCAAATTTTATTACCTTAATTAAAATTATTACTATAGTTTTCTCTAAAGATTTCAAAATTCTTAGGAAGTTTTGGAAATGGAATATTAAACAAAATATTGATATTTTACTAGTCGAATAAATAATATCTTTCATTAAAAATAATATATGTATATGTATAACAGTAAATAAGATCTTTTATATAAATAATAATAATAATAAATAAAATATTAATGACCTTTTAGACCATAGTTCAAACTTTTACCTATATTCATAAATATTATTTATATTAAAATTTGTTTGTTATTTATTAAATTTTTTTAAATATAATTCATTTAATATTAATTATTTATTATCTATTAAAAATTAGTTTAAAAAATTAATTGTAATTTATTATTTAGTTATAATAAAACTATTTCTAAATTACCATTTACTAATATTTAACAATTAAACCCTAGTTTATTTATTAGCCATAGTACTCAAGATTTATTATTTGAACCTATAACTTATTAACAATTATTTTAGAACCCCTAGTTAATTTAATTTATCAAGCTAGACTTATTTTATAAAATTCTTTATCGGCTAACCTTAAAACTTAGAACATTAAGGTGATGATTGTAATAAGTTGAACTAGGATTATTTGTGTAAGCGAATATAGCTCGAGTATAACCTTATGTCTTGTGTTTATCCCAGGCGGGGTTAGGTCAACCTTGGAAGATTTTTGAATTCAAGCAAGCAAATGATTAGGTAAGCTCCTGCATGGAATTATTTGAAGATAAAAAAAATACTATGGAAAGCCAAATGTGATATGTATGGACATTCATTTTGTAAAGGCAATTAATGACTGTTTTTCCTTTTTATTTCAGTCACGCAAATCATTTGAAAATTAACCAAGCAGATTTGCACAAAATGTTAAACTCTTTCTAAAACCGAACTTCGACAAGAATTTTAGAAACGCTTAATTACTTTTTCAAAGAAAATCATTGTGTGATCAATTTTCTCCCAAGTGGGACAATCAACGTTGAATACTCAATAAGAGTAGGCTAGTAGTACTAATTTTGAAGAGCAAGAGCGAGTCTTTTGGCAGGAGGCCACGTCCAAAAGATAAACTCAACTTGGAGAAGCGACAGTACTACTTAGTCAGGCCGTCCGAGCTAGTAAGTTTCAGTCAAGTGGACTGTATGTTTCCGGAGTGGACAACTGGTAAGTTTGGGTGTAAAGATGGAGGAGTATCTCACCCGGTAGGCCTTACACCTACCTTTTGTCAGTCTGCACAAAGTGTGGCATTCTGACCGTTATATGGTCATGGAGCCCAACGTGTGGTAACCCATGGCTACCCGTTTGAGTGGTTGTGTTTATTGTGCACATGTATGGTTTGAAAAGCAAAACGCCACTCTTTATTTTTAACATTATTTAATGCTTGCCAGCACTTTCTCTTATGCAATTTTTACAACTTGCATACCTGAACTGTTTTACTTGAAACACTCAAAGCACACACGGGCTTACTGAGATTTTTATCTCATCACCTTTTATGCTATGTTTTCAGGTCGATCTTGCTGTGGAGGTCAATAGGTAGATTTGTTACCAATGCTTTGAAGACATTATGTTATTTTTCTTATGTGATGTTTTGAGGGATGGTAGCAGGCAATTTATTTTGGATTTGTTCATGTATTTTTGGGTTGTAATAAGTTCGATTTTAAAGTATTGCTTTTATTTTCTTTTGTGTGGCCTAGTTATAAAGACCCCTTGTCCTATGGATGGGGCGACATCCCCGGCCCTGTTGGGCCTAGGTAGTGGGGTGTTACAAGTATACTCATCGCAAGCATAGCATAGGGAATTAATAAGTATCGATCCTCAATGGAATAAGTACATACTAATCACTTTTCATTCATTGTTTAACTGACCCAATTAAAGTGAGAAAATAAGAAAAAGAAAAATAAGGAAATATATACAACTCAAGGATATAGGTTTATACAACTGAGACAATTATCCTAGAAACACATGACAATGAACCAATTAACAATTCTCTCAACTAATTATCATCCTGGCATTATGAAGGAATATAAAGTAAAGTTTAATTATTTCACAAGTCATGAATCTACATAAATAAATCCCTCTTCGTTTCCCAATCCATTGAATCCTATATTTAGATTAAATTAATTGATTTACAAATCAAGCTAATAAAACCAAAACATACATTAAGCTCAGTTCCTTATAAGCACGAAATTAGCTAATAATCATTTGCTCGAGGTGAAATCAACTAATCTTTGATCACTTAGTCCTATAATTTTAACTCTGTTGCTCAAGTCCATCAAGATTAGACAAATACAAAATCAATGCAATGAAACTCCTAACATCATTGTCCCAAGTCAATTAGAAGAACTTGAATTAATAACCAATGTTAACAAGTAATCAAACACCAAAGATTACAAAGAATTGATCAAATAAATAAAGTAACACAAAATCATGAATTCCAAAATAATGTTAAATTATAATAAAGACATTGAATACATCATTGTTAAGGAAAAGAAAACAAAGCACTCGTACACAAGCCTCTTTCTTCACTTTGAAGACTCTCCTAAACAATCCTCCTTGATTCGGTGAATTCCTCCCTCAATGAGTGATTTGAAAATTTTTGCTTTTGAATCCACCTCTGTCACTATATATCCCACTTCTCTTATGTTTCTTGTGCTTTTATAGGTCCATTAGATGCTAATTTCTTGGCTTAGGAAGTCTTAGTCGAGTACGATTCGGAAAATACCAAAATCATTGGAGAATTCCTAATTTCGTACATAGAATATTCACCTTCCAGAGTGTACCGGGTACATTTGACCCACCAGGCGCTAAGTGTACTCTGTTCTTCCCCTGTTTTTGCTCTATTTTTTGTCTGCAGACAGAATGGATCCGTACCAGGTACACTTGCCAGACATGGCACTAGGTTTGTTTTGCTTTTATCTTGAAGGCTGCTTGAATTTCTCTATTGGACCAGAATGGACCCGGTGCCTGGTCCCATGGCTGGGCCTGGCACTAAGTACAATCTGGAATTGTTCACTTTTTGCTGGAGATCTACTCAAATCTATACAAATTTGCCAAAAACACTTTTTACAAGTAAAATGTCTAATAGGAAGGAATATGCCTAGTTATTACAACGAAAGTATCTCGAAACAACCTCAAATAAGTAGGAAAATAATAGTGATTTTAGCCACTATCAACAAATATCAGTATGAACTAATTCTAATATTTTCAGTGCCCCTTTCCATCTTTTGAGTAAATGGCCTTTTGGTCATTTACCCCATAAGTTATGATTTACACTAATGCCATTCCTCCAATCTCAATGAGTCTAAAGTCTCATTTTGGATTAACCTATAAATTCAATTAGCATTTATATATCCTAATCTCAAGTTCTATAAATAAAAGTTATTTAGTGTAGTCTTTCACTTCTTATTATTAGGTTCCATTTGAGTATTATTTATTTGACGATTAATAGGATTAATATAGAAAATATTCCTATTTATGTTTCCAGAACGAATAATATTTCCATTTCTATTGATTGAAATACCAAAATGGAAAGAAAAATAATATCCTAAATTAATCAATCTTCAAACTGAAATCAAATTCTGTTTAAAATTAGAAACATATAAAATGTTTTTTAAAACTAACATCCTATTACAATCAATTAAAAGTTTCAAGTCTCCTACTGCTTTGGCCCATACTTATGCTCCGTTACCGAATCTTAGTCCATGCTCTCCTCTACTGAGTTATCATATCTTGCTGAACCCCTGTAAGGAGTTACATATATGGTTAGTGGCTCCGAAATCAACAATCTAAATAGATAATGAACCAACCATTAATATAGACTCTATGTATATAGCAATACTTGAAGAGGACTTAGCCTAGAAGTCCGAACAATCCTTCTTGAAGTACCATTTCTTGCTACACATGAAACACTTGCCCTTGGGCATGGACGGACCGGGTTTAGATCTCTTGGGCTTGGTCCTTGAATTGTTCAGGACCTTCTTCTTCTTAAACTTACTGTGCTTATGTTCAGTTCTAGAAGATGAACTAGAAAGAGTAACCACTATCTTTGTCTCAGGCTTCAAGATTTTCTCAGCCTGGAGTTCTTCCATGAACTCAGTCAAAGACATATTCAACTTGTTCATGATATTGTTTAACTTGAACGAAGAATATGAATTTAGTAAGGTCTCAAGAACCATGTCAATTTAATTGTTAACATCAATTGTTGCCCCTAGGACATCAGTGTCCTTAATGTAAGCAATCATCTTGAGCATATGCTTGCGAACTGATGCCCCCTTATCCATCTTAGTGTTCATTATTGCTCTAAGAGCTTCTTGCCTTGCGGGCCGGCTCTTGTTAGCAAATATAGTACGCAACGATACATCGATAACATATGCAGTAGGCGTGTTTTCATGCTTAGATTGGACAATATTGGACATGAAAGCCAACATATAGTATCGAGACATTTTATCAGTTTTCCTTCATGTCTTTTCAGTCTCACGATCCTGGTCCGTGGAATCTTTCCCAATTTCAGGACAAGGGTTAGTCAAAACATACTTGTACTATTCTACAGTGAGTACTATATTTAGATTCCTTTTCTAGTCTACATAGTTAGGTCTAGTTAACTTATTCTCCTTGAGAATAATGGACAAAAGGACTTAAACCAGACATTTATGTTGATTTGAAAAAAAAAAAAACCTTCATTCAGAAAAATGTTAGTTTTAAAAATATATATAAAAAAATACATATTTAAAACATCATATAATTTCCATGATATGATTAACCTCTTAAAACCATTATAAAAAAATATGAAAATTTTGGCTATTAGAAAAATTAACAGTGCATCGTAAGAAGGTTAACAATTTTCTAAGTTAAGTGTATAACCATTACAAGTTAAACTTTATTAATAGTTTATGATCCAGAAATAATTCCATCGATAGGATGGTCACTACTCTCATTACCTATGGATAATCTAGCATTAATACCTTTAACGATGGGTTGGCCGACACTAATATTTATCCTAGGCTTTAATTATAATTCCTCCGTTAGATCTAGATTCTCTTGAAAATCCATCCCATATGGGGTCATGCTCAAAATAATGCGAGTAAATCCCCAATATCTAATAGGAATCCATGATGGAAGCTATAGGGCCATTAGAACCCCTCTCCCACTTCATCTTTTGAGAAAAATAGGTTTATAGGGAAAATGTTTCTTTAAAATTACTTAGTTTTTATTAACTTTAGTGAAAGCTCAAAAATTCAACCATTATTCTCTATGTCAAGGATAAAACCCTTTAATAGAATAACTTATGAATTTTTATTTCACTACTTGAGTTAAAACTAATTTTTAGGAACTAAATTTAAAATGCTTAAATTCAAAATTATTCTCCATGTAAGAATAAGAATCTTTTGAAGAATAAACCATGAATTTAATTTTAAATAACTTAGTCACAAATTTAAAATGTTTTCCTTAATTGTTTTATCTAGAGAAAAATTAATTTCTCAAAAAACCTTTGTGCATTTGATCACAAAATTAAATAAAATAGACATGCTCCTAAAAAAAATAAAAAATTACATGCTATTTCTATCATTTAATTCTTTTGGGACCAAATAGTGGATTAAACATTATTATAATAATTAAAATAAAATGATCTTGTTTAATCCTAAGGTGGTTTCGCCTTTACTAACAATTTTTATGAAAAATTATTTATTCCATAAATAAACCTTTGTAATAAAATAACCTCGTGTGATATGGGTCCCAAAAGAAAAGAAATTACAAGGAAATTAAATTTTAAAAAAACTTCCGAAAGACCGAAACAGTAGCCCGCGACCCTAACTTACTAGCAGTAAAAAAACTTGATCCACCTTGAGCAAGCTAGGCCCAGCTTCTCCTCAACCATCCATGGCTTCAAGGAGAAGAATCCTCAAAACTGGCCATGGCATCTAGGATGCCGTTCGCGGCTCCAAGGAGAAATTCTCCCTGGAGCCTGTCGTGGCCTCCTTCCAGCCAGTAGCGACTTTTGGGAGAATTTCTTCTCCCATCCGGCCACAGCTGGCCCCTCATGTACTCCCTTCATTTTTCATCCATGTGTTCTGCATTTTCTGTTCCTTCTTTAGGTTTTCTTCAGGAATTTTCTGGCATTCTTTCATACATCATTTTTTGTTATAGAATTCGTAAAATAAATTGAAATATAATTTTAAACGCCTATGCCTTTCAAAACCAGTTGTACATGAATTCTACTAAAAACGATTAAAAATAAATTACAAGTTCCTATGCCTCCGTGTGCAAGGCATACACAAAATCTACCCATATCAAAAATCGCGAGGGATCTATACAATCACAAAGATTATACTTTTATTAGTAAAGGAACCACCTTTTCTAGTTATTAACCCTATGTATACTCCTAGATTAAACCATGGCTTTGATACAACTTGTAGGAGAGCGAGAAAATTAAATACGCAGTGAAATATAGCAAATTAAAATTCCTTCCGAGCAAAAGTCGAGGAATGATGAATTCTAGGGCATTTTATTTGAATAACCAAAGTTGGATTCGGGTTTGGTGGCTCTTCCTGTACTGGAACATCTACTAGTTCCGCGGGTGTACCAGCTAACTGTCAGTTCCTTCGACCAAACACTTATTACGTTAGCTAGCTCTCGACCTTGTAGAGTATTCTCTAACCTCTATGGACCACTACTGGTGAAAGTAGAACTAGGGTGAAGAAGATTAGAAGAAAAATGGTAGAGCTAAAACAGTAAAGGAAAAATGAAGAAAAACAACAAGAAAACGGCGGCCATAGTTTCGTTTTAAAAAACGAAAAGTTGTTTGTGGTTTTAGTCAAAAAAAATTTTGTCAGCCTAGTGCAAGGTACACATGATGCCTTTTAAAAGAAAACCACCAACTTTCCTTTTTTCTTTACAAACACAATACTAGACTTCCTTTTACTCCTTTTTCATTATTTCATTTTTCTTTTGTCATGTGGCAACTACCTTAGGTTACTAAAACCTTCTAGCCACCATACCTAAACCCTAGTAGGCTAGGGCTTTTCATAATTAGTCCAAGACTAATTAATTAGCTCTCTTATTAATTAATTAATCCACTTGAGGCCAGTATAAAATTACCCAAGATAATTATTTAATAAACTAATTAATGAAATTAGCTCTTTTATTAATCAATTAAACTACTTGGGACCAATAAAAATTACTTAAGATAATTAATTAATAAACTAATTAATTAAATTGGCCTAATTAATTATTCTAGCCCAAATAATTAATTGGACTTCCTAGAATAATTCTTCCAATAATAAATTTACCCAATAAGCCCATATAGTAAATAAATTTATTAAAGTTTTTTGACAGACTATGGAGACCCAAAAGAAATATTATTCTTGGTTACTAGAATGACCAAAATACCCCGGTTAACAAATAGCTGTATTTTGTCATTTTAAATATTTCATTTATTACAATATGAAAATATTGACCACGAGAATAATATTGCCAGTGCAGTGTCTTCGACCTTCATGTGTAATGATGAAAATACCCCTCTATGCAACACCCGTTATTGAGATAGGAAAAATGCACTAACACCTTTCTCAATGATATTTACCACCCTTTGATAGCTAGCTCAATAATCCATGACTTCCAGTATATATCCACTTATCACAGGAAGGTACCCAAAAGTGTACATACTTAGTCACGTTTCCCAGAGTCCTAGATTATTAGATTATCTCTGGCAATCATAAGGAAGTGATTTCTTCATGTAATAAAGCATAAAAACTCTATTGTATAAGTCTGTCTTAATTAGCTAGAGTTATACACCCAACATACAAGGTTAATGGCCTTGCGATAAGACCTCAACCAACATACACCAAAGTGTACAAGTCTCACTTCACTGGAACACTAACTTACACTCAAGTCTTAGGGTGCTCGTCTACGCAGTAGCTGAGATAAATTAATTTTTATTCAATTTAGTACTTTTATAATGATTATTATCGCGTGGTTCAATTCTATGTATTCCAAATACGCTTACACTATTGGTGTGAATGGACTAGGCATTGGTTAAACATAAACCATACCCCATTTAAAAACTATAGTGTAATGATCTAAACCTTAACGAAGTTCCCAGCTCCATCAATCAATGAAGAATAATTTTTTACTTATGTATTAGTAGCCCATAATCTACACCCTACTGTGAAAGCATGACCTAATCACATAGATTCCTAACAAACACATTTAGACCTTAATATGCAATATATGTAAACATACAACCATTAATGAATGAAACTTATATTAGTTTCTAAAATACAGAAATGCATAGTCTATTTTGGGCATACATTCCAACACTCAAATGGTTTAGAAATCTATTAGCTAAAATGGAGTTTGAAAACGAAAGGTCTTGCGTGTCCATGATTCATAAAATGTTCATATATAAATAATTGAGGAAGTTATTAGGGCGGAATGAAGTTTATCAACAAACGGACTCATTTTGTACAAACTACTCTTATGCAAGTTCAACAGAAAAACCTAGCTAAATAGGTTTTGAAAATTAAGAAACTCGCATGAAGCACAAAAATATAAGGTTTAATGTATAAAATCTTCATTATACATAAATGTCAAGTAAAAGAATACATTTAGAATCTACCAATCAATTCTTGAAAATTCAAGAAAAATTTCATACTTGAATATATATCAGGAAAACATTTAGTCATATCAGAAAAGCATTTAACTTTTCTAAGAAAAACTCTTAGCCAAATGCAAGTTGCAAATCCAAGAGACTCACAGCATAAAAGTTCTCAAGTTACTCAGATAAAATATTTCTCTTCAGATAGAGTGAGAAGCATTTAGCTTTGTAATAGAAAAACACTTAATTACAGCAAGCTTTAGAAAGCCGAGGGACTCACCTTAATCAATAGATTGGGATCACTCACACTTTTCATGCCTAGGGCTTCCCTTGAACTAGCTGACCAACAATAACACCGTCTCAAACTAGAATTTGTTCAATTCTATGAGCAATTGGTGCATTATTTCTTTTCCTAAAGGAAATCAGCAATCCAACTTTGTCACCTTTTTGTGTTTTATTCATAATTATTGCTATATAACTCCAAATAAAGTCAAACTAGGTTCTAAATACTCCTAAGAAATTCATATACAAAATCTAATTCATGGATCACCAATGCCTTTCCTCATTTTGTACAGTTCTGACTACAAAGTCAGAGCAATATACACAAGCTATTTCACCATTATAGCTTTAGCAACCCTTGCCATTTATTTTTTAACATTCAAATTACAACTCCAAATTATGCTAAATTGGTCCCAAAGCATTCCTAGGACAATTATTACAAAATTTCGCTCATGGAGTTCTAGAAAAATTAGCCATTTCATACACTCTTATCTACAAGTAGACGGGTCCAACATTTGAGCAAAACAGATTTCCTTATTGTATTCGCATATTGCACAAGCTGCATCTCTTAATTTCATACATAGCATATATCATCTAAACCTTCCTGACTATTGTTTAACACTTATACCAGTGTGATTTAACCTTTTTTTCAACCTAACTTCCCCATGCATGTTTAAACATGGCACAATTAGAAGAGGGCCAAAGCAATTTTTTTTCCCCCTAAATGTAGGCAATTTTAGTTCCCTATAGTCTTATACATCTTTGTATTTCAAACACAAAAAATACAACTCTTTTCTCTTCATTTCACTTCTAGACATGATTAAGAGCATTTAGTTCAATTTAGAACCATGCACACTGTGAAACCCCACCTAAAGCCAACCCTAGAGTAAGGGGGTCGGGATGCATATCATGTTACTTTGCATGAATTTATATATTTTTGAATGATTTTATGTGCTTTAGAATTATGATTTATAGTCTAGAAGGCTTGGTTATACTTATTGAGTATGAAGGGTAGAAAGGTAATTTTGCTTGAGGTCAAAATAGAAAGATAGCTTGAGGATTAAATAAGAAGAATATTTGGGTGAGAAAATAAGAACAAGAGTTGTTGTGGTTTAGTGGTTTGAGCCTTGGAATTAATCTCTTAGGTCTTGAGTTCAAATCCCACCATTTAAGTTTTTGTCACGATTATTTTAATTTAAGGTGGGATTTTCGTCTCTTGCATTCCATAGAAAAAAAAAAAAAAGGAGTGTTGTTCTAGGGAAGACATGAAGGTAATGTCCTAAACCTATCCTTATGTCCTAAAAGAATTCTATAAGAATTCTTATCCTTCTATTACCTCTAGCTTATCCTAACCTCTTCACCGATTAAGCTTGTTCAAAATTTATCCAAATCCATGTTTTAATTCTAGAAAATTCAGTAAGGATTATTGGTCTTTGAATTTTGAAAATGGCTCTTAGAGGTTGGAGATTTAACTGAAAATAGGCAAGAAGTTAAGGAAGGTTCCCAAGGAAAATTAATCTCCATTGTTGAACCTTCAAACTCCACTCTATAGTGTTCATCTTCTCCATGAAAGAAATCTGAAATTGTTCCAGATTCTTGAGCAGCCTAACCTTCAAAAATCTCAGCCATCTTTCTTAATCAATTGCTGCCAAAAAAATGGCCAGTTTACTCAGCTTGAAGACTAAAATTATTGTGGAAAAACCAGACTGCACAAAACTGCACAAACCAGAAAAAAAAATTCTAGGCAGTTTTGCAGCATAGCAGGCTGAGATCAAAGCTGTTTCCTCTGTCTTCAAACTAGTAAATTACCTATGCTTTTCCACCATATAGAAGGCTAGAAACTAGCCTTAAAGGACCCTCAAACACCTCTCAAAACCCTCTGCAAATTGGTTGGAACATTGCAGAAAACTGCATAGCAAATTCTAGCAACCAATTCGAAACATAAGCCAAAAAAAAAAAAATATAATAATAATTTCAGCCTTCTTCCTTTCAAGCCTTGGCCGAAAACCTCCTCAAAACCTCTGTAAGTTGACCTTTGTTCATCCATGAATTGAACTCCATTACCCCCTCCACTGACCTTGCACAACTGGACTCCATAGCCACTCCTCAAATTTCTCCAACAATCACTCCAATCAAACTTCTATTTGAATTCCAAAAATTTCCAGCATTTACTCCATGAAAAAAACCTTGGATTAAGCTTCATAACCAGAAATTCTCCCACCATTGAACTCAGAAATTCGGCCAGCCTTATAGCTCCCTCAACCCTCATTCAATTTAGCAAAACACAGAAAACCAGTCGACCATTTGTAGCTCCAAGAAACCTTCATCAATCAAACACCATTACCATATCTTTTACCTTAAAACACTCCTTAAATTTCTTCGTTTGAATTTTAAACAACCAAATTTTTCTATCCTCTCTAATATGAAAATCAAAATCCCAAAACTCCCTCAATTATTCGGCCAGCCCCTTGAGAAATTCGTCCAGCATTTTCTCTCTAATCCTCTACATTTTCACAAAGAACACACACTACTTTTCTTCAAGCCAAAGACCACTCTAAACACCTCTAATCCCTCCCAAAAACTCCAGAACATGCCTACATACTCTCTAGAGTCTATTTCTAGATTTTATAACATCAAATCTCAGAAACAAAAATTGACAATCGGATCAAAACCAGAATTTTTCTTGAATTTCAAGAATATCATCAAGGTAACCAAGAATAACTTTTTTTATCTTCTTCCCTTTAATCTTTAACATATCATACTAATGCTCTCTCTCTCTCTCTCTCTCTCTCTCAGCCGAAATGGTTGCTACAACCATGGCCGTTTTCTTTCTCCTCTCTTGGACAATTCAAGACTCTCAAGCGCGTGGATCTTCTTAAATCTTCATCGAGATAGTCATAAACCAAGTATTTCTCTTTAACCTTTCTTTTGAATTCTGGATTCATGTCTCTTGGTTGTTGATAGGAAGGATAGAATATGAATGGGGGATTCAGTATATGCATATGTATGAAGGAGTTGAGATTGGAGCATGAGAATGATTGATCATGGTTAAGCTTCATGAATTTCCTTGTGGATCAATGCATGTTCATCATGTCTGAAGAAATTATGAATGTTTAAGCATGCTAGAATGTTATGTCACCTTTGGTGAATAGGATATTATGTTCTTATTTTCATTGAAGCCGTGAGTATGGTTATGCTTAGTAGGGATTTGATCATGTGATAGTAGGTATGGATTTAAGGCTTTGTTCATGAATAGAATAGTTTGTTTATTGATGTTGGAGTATATGCTCATGAATCTTGTTAGCAATAGGAAAATTATGATCATGACCTTGTTGATCCTAGGCTATTTTGATTAGCAAATTTTATTACCCCAATTAAAATTATTACTATGTTTTTCTCCCAAGATTTCGAAATTCTTAGAAAGTTTTGAAATTGAAATATTCAATGAAATAGTGATATTCTACAAGTCAAATAAATTATATCTTTTATTAAAAATAATATATATATATATACATACATACGTACGTACGTACGTACATATATATGAAACCTTTTATACAAATAAGTAAAACATTACTGACCTTGTAGACCATATATTCATAAATACTATTTATATTTATTTGATATCTATTAATCAAAACTTGATAAAATTTATTTATTATTAATTATTTACTATGTATCAATTAAGAGATTAGTAATAATTTAATATTTATTTTAAAAATACTATTTAAGAATGACCATTTATTAATATCATCTAGAACTTAGGATTCTTCTACAATTAAACCCTAGTTTATTTATTAATAACAACACTCAAGAGTTATTATTCGAACTTATAACTTATTAGTAATTATTTTACAACCCCTAGTTATTTTATCTTATCAAGCTAGTCTTATTTTATAAAATCCTTTATCATCTAGCCATAAAGCTTAAGACATTAAGGTTATGATTGTAATGAGTTGAACTAGGATAATTTATGTAAGCGAATATAGCTTGAGTATAACCTTATGACTTGTGTTTACCCAGCTGTGGTTAGGTCAGCGTTGGAAGATTTTTGAATTTGCTCAACCAAAGGATCAGGTAAGCTTCTGCATAAACTTATTTGAAGAAAAAAGATTTCTATGGCAAGCCAAAACCCGATGTGTATAGACACTCATTTTGTAAAGGCAATTAAGGACTGTTTCCTTTCTTATTTTAGTTAAAGAAATCATTTGAAAATCAAACAAGCAGTTTTTCACAAATACTAAACTCGTTCTAAAAACCAACTTTGACAAGAATTTTAGAAAACCCTTGCTATTTTCAAATAAAGTAATGTATTATCAGTTTTTTCCCAAGTGGGACAATCATCCTTGAGTACTTAAGAAGGGTAGACTACTAGGACTAGTATTTGAAGGGTTAGGGTAAGTCTCTCACTAGGTGGCCACCTCTGAGGGGTGAGTCCTTCCTGGACAGGATGCCAGTCCAGTAGGTCATGCCAGTCCGAGCTAGCAAGTTTCAGTCATGTGGACTGTGTGTTTCCGGAGTAGACAACCGATAAGTTTGGGTATAGAGAAGGAGGAGTATCTCACCTGGTAAGACGATCACCTACCTTTTGTCAGTCTCCACAAAGTGTGGCATTCTGACCGTTATATGATCATGGGGCCCAACGTGTGGTGACCCATGGCTACCCATTTGAATGGGTGTATTTTTTTGTGCACATGTATGTTTTGAAAAGCAAAATGCCACTATTTATTTTTAACCTTATTTATTGCTTGCCAGCACTTTCTTTTATACAATTTTTACAGCTTGCATACATGAATTATTTTACCTGAAGCACTCAAAGCACACACGGGCTTACTGAGATTTTTATCTCATCACCTTTTATGCCATGTTTTCAGGTCGATCCTATTGTGGAGATGAGTAGCTAGATTTGTTGCCTGCTTTGAAGACTTTATGTTATTTATTTTATGTGTTGTTTTGAGAAATGATAGTAATCAATTTATTTTAGATTTGTTCCTGAATTTTTGGGTTGTAATAAGTTCAATTTTAAAGTATTATTTTTATTTCCATTTGTGTGACCTAGTTATAAAGACCCCATGTCCTTTAGACGGGGTGACATCCCCGGCCCTATTGGGCCTAGGTAGTAGGGTGTTACATGTGAAACCCCAGTCAAAACCAACCTTAGAGTGAGGGGGTTGGGATGCATATCATAATTTATTGCATATTTAAATATATTTTTAAATGATTTTCTATGCTTTGGATTTGAGTTTTATTGTCTCGAAGGCTTGGTTGTGAGTATTGCTTGAGAAGGGCAAAATAGTAATTTGTGCTCGAGGTGGAAACAGGGAGACAACTTGAGGATTGAATAAGAATTTTTTTTTTTTTTTTTTTTGGAGGGAAAATAAGAACAAGAGTTGTTATTGTTTAGTGGTTAGAGCCTTAAAATTAATTCTTGAGGTCTTGGGTTCAAATTCCATCATAGGAGTTTTAGCTTGTTAAATTTTCTTTTTTGCTTCGGAAGTATCATTTTCAGCCTTAGTGGTATTTGGAGTAGGGTAGAGATGTTGTCCTATGAGAGGCATGATAGGAGTCTTCAAATCCTACTCATTTGTTCTACACAAAATTCCTAAGAGGAATTCATTTCCTCTTGATCCTTAATTTTCCTATTTCTCAATTCATTAATTTGTTCAAATTGTTCTAGCCAATTTCTTTCCAGAAATTCCAGTGAAGTGCTGTGGCTTTGTAGAATCAAAATGTCTTAGTGGAAGACATTTATAGTCTGAAAATATGGAGGAGTTGTGAAAGATTCCAAGGGGATAAATCCCTTTAGTGAACTTTCTAAAAATTCATTCTAGCTAGGTTCATCTTCCTTCTTGGAATGAACTGAAATTTTCCAACTTCTTGTGCCTTCAAGTTGTCGAAACTCTTAGCTAATATTCCCTCCTAAATGCTGCCAGAAAAATGGCCTTTTGGATCAGCTTGTAACCTGAATTTCTCTGACCATTTTCAGACTACACAAAGTTGGTGGAAAACCAGAAAAATCCCTGGGCAAATTGTAGCTTTGGAGGTCCAAAACCAAGCTGTTTTCTTACAGTTTTTGTTCAGCACCTTAGCCATGTTTTTCTTCCATGAAGAAGGCTAGAAACCAGCCTTGAAAACCCCTAAAACCCCCCTTCAAAATCTCTACAAACCGGCTGAAAAAAGGCAGCCGAAAACTGCCCAGAAAATTCCAACAAGCAGCGAAATTCTATGCAGGAATTTTCAAGCTTTGTTTCCTAATTCTACCCTAGCCGAAACTCCATCCTTCTTCTTCACAAACCACCATTAAACCTTCAGTAACTGAGCTCCATTATCCCCCTCAAGCTTCTGCATGAAAATGCAGTCATCGCTGCCTAAAAGATTTCCAAAAAAAAAAAAATTCTGCAATCATGCCTTGATTAGGATACCAAAATTCCAGCCACCACGATTTAACAACTTTCTATAAAATATATCCCAAACAATCAGACCTTCCCTTCACCATTACACCTAGTATTTTCGGCCACCTTAAGCCTCCCTCAACTAGCATTCATCTAGCTGAAACACTGCCCAGCAATTCAGCCATGGCAGACTTCCAAAAGCTCTCCCATAATCAAAGGTATTCTTGAATATTTAGTTTCCAAATTTGCTTCCTAAAAATATTCTTCAAGGATTCCAACAACTAGCCTTTCCTTTTCCCCTCCAAACCAGAGAATTATCTCCCTAAACCCTATAGAAATTAGGCCAACCCTAATCTCTTCAGAATTTCGGCAGCCTCCATTCAAAAACTCCCTATTCTCTTCAACCTTCAAGAACACACAACACACCAAGAACACCTACTTCTTCCTTTCAGCTAATACCTATCCAAATCACTTCAAACTACTTCTAAAAACTCCAGAATTCATCTACTCACTACTGTGAGTCCATCAACACCATTCTTAACATCAAACTCCAAAATCCAACTTGCTAGTTTGGATAAAAAACCAGAAATTTTGTGAAGGCTCAAGAACACCATCAAGGTAGGTTTGTTCTAACAACTCCATCTTCTCTAATCGTGATCTCTAATGAATATATATATATAAATAAACCCACTAATGGTCTCTCTCTCTCTCTCTCTTGGCCGAATCTCTCTCCTCCTTGGCCGGATAGTTTCTTCTCCAATGATCATGCTTCCTTCACCTTCTTTGGTCGGATTTAGACATCTAGGAGTTGAGACTTATTCTAAACCCCTTCAAGGGAATTCATTAAGCAAGTAAGCTTTCTTTTAACCCTTCTTTTAATTCTAGATTCATGTCTCTAGGATGATGTTGATAGAAGGTGGATTGTGGATAGGATTTCAGTATGTATTGTTGAGATTGAAGCATGAATATATGTATGAATATGAAGGAGATGGGATTTATGCATGGATGGATTATCTTGATTGATTGTATGATGATTTGAGGTTTAATGCATGCCTCCATGATTAAGTATGCTAGAGATTATGTCACTTTTGGTGAATAGGATTTATATTCATGTTGGACTGTTAAAGCCATGATCATATTTATGCTAGTATGGGCTAGATCATGTCTTGATAAATTGAGATCTATGCTTGTATGCATGATTTGGATGATTTGATGAATTGAAGAATTATATATGTTCATGATTGTGAATAGCCATGGAAATATGATCACGATCTAGTTGTCCCTAAGCTAATTTTTATTTCATGAATAAAATATTTAATAATATAATTTTGTTAGTAATTTCGAAAAAAAAAAACCCTAGGAATGGTGGATTTGGATTATTATATATATAAAGGATTTTTTTAGTCAAATAAATAATAGTTTCGATAGAAAAATAAAACATATCGATATTATATAAAAATAATGAAATCAACTAAAGCCTTTTTTTTTTTTGAAATAATCATAATTAGTGAAATACTTATTATTAAAATTTAATTATTATCTTTTAATCAAAACCTATTAAAACTTATTTATTATTTTCCAAACAAGGCTCATTAAAATTCATTTTCAACTAACTTTAGTTATCAATTATTTTCTAACAGCTAAATTATTAATAAATCATTATTTTTTCTAAAAACCACCTAAGACTCTTCATCAAATAAACTCTAAATTTTCTTAGCAATATTTAAACCTTTAACTTATTGGTACTTATTTCCCAAAACATTAATTATTTTAAATATTAAATTATCCTTAGCTTATAAACCTATTTACTTATTATTTGGCCTTAAAACTTGGGACACTAGGATCATGACAGTAGTAAGTTTAGTTGTTTAAATTGAGAAAGTGAATTTTGGCTTGAGTTTGATTGTGGTTTGTATTTGCCCATGCAGGGGTAGGTCAACAATTGGAGACCTTTTTATTGTGAGCAAGAATCAGGTAAGCTCTTGCATAAAACCTGATTGATGAAAAGTGTTTAATTATGGCAAGCCAAATGTAGAGTGCATGGACACTCGTCTTTGTGAAGGCAATTGAGGATTGTCTCCTGTCTTATTTCCGTCAAACAAATTATTTGAAAACCAATAAGCAGATTTATTCAAACTCAAAAATCTTTCTAAAACTGATTTTGACAAAGACTTTGGAATCCCTTAATTGCCATGTTCAAGTGGAACTATGTTTTGTTCTTTTTTTTTTTCCCAAGTAGGATATGTTGTGTTGAATACTCAATAAGGATGGACTACTGGGTTAGTCTTTGAGGGATTAGGGTAAGTCTCTCAGTAGGTGGCCACCTTTGAGGAGTGAGTCCTTCCCGGATAAGACGATAGTCCAGTAAGTCAGGCCGGTCAGAGCTAACAGTGTTCTTTTCCAGTCAAGTGACTGTGTTTTGCCGAAATGGACACCCGGTTGTTGTTTGGGTATAGAGAAGAAGGAGTATCTTGCCCAGTAGGCCGATCACCTACTTTTGTTAGACTGCACAAAGTGTGGCATTCTGATCGGCGGTATGCACAAAGTGTGGCATGCTGACCATCCGGTTATAGGGTCCAACGTGTGGTAACCCGTAATCCTTTCTTTCGAGTGGTTGATTTTATAAATTATGTATGACTGGAAATGCCAAAACACCACTCTTGTTTTTTACTGATGTTTATTGCTTGCTAGTAAACTCTTATAAAGGATTTTATACTTTGCATTCACGAACCGTTTTCACTAACACCCAAAGCACACACGGACTTACTGAGATTTCTGTCTCACCACCATTTTACCATGATTTCAGGTCGATCCTACTGTGGGGATGAGTAGCTAGATTATACCTGCTTTGGAAGATTTTCTGATGATTTATTTTTGTTTAATGTTTTGGGGAGATGAGAGTGAATAAATTTTATTACGGATTTATTTTTTGTATTTTGGGATTTATTCTTGGATTGATATTTATTTTGGGATGTAATAAAATTTAAGTTCAAGTTTTATTTATATTCTGCTATTTCATTTGTGTGACCTAGTTATAAATACCCCTTGTCCTTTGGATGGGGCGACATCCCCGGCCCTAGCGAGTCTAGGTAGCGGGGTGCTACATTACACATACAAATTAATTAATTGCCTAAAGCTTGAGAAACAAAAATTGCTCAACATGGTTTCACTAATACATAACAATATAGCCAACTTTTGTTTCCATTTTCTTTTTTTTTTTCATTTTCTCCCACAAGTACAACCATATTTAGCCTTTCACAATCCCTTCAAAATATATTTAAACACTACAAAAATCAAACCAATTACTCCCACAATCAATCACTACTTAACCTCATGAAAATGGCATCACAACAATATTTCTTCACAAAGCATTTTCTATATTTCATGTTATTTTTTATGAAAATTAACATCAAAATACTTGCCACAAGCTAAAGAAAGCTTTTAATTCTTGAAGGAAAGGCTTTTAGCTTGTGTTTGATGATTTCTAAGCTTGAAAATCGCCAAGCTTTTTCCTTCCTTCTTCTTCCTCCTCTCTCTCTCTCTCTCTCTCTCTCTCTCTCCCTTTTTTTTTTATTTTCTTTCTCTCCATTTTTTCTAGTCTTTT
This sequence comes from Voacanga thouarsii, assembly GCA_026120185.1. Lineage (NCBI taxonomy): Eukaryota > Viridiplantae > Streptophyta > Magnoliopsida > Gentianales > Apocynaceae > Voacanga > Voacanga thouarsii. Next base: position 446,942 of record JANUWF010001172.1, read on the forward strand.
TCTAGGTACTAAATGGTTTCCACTGTCCTTCCTTCTTCTTTTACGATTTTATTTACACCATGTGCTCAAATATATATTATGAGGTCAAATGGTAACTTGGAGAATTCTTGGACATTTGAAGAATGCTTGAAAAATTGTAGAGTTTGATGGAAGCTTTTAGAACTTAGTAGAAATTAGTGGAAATTCATGAAATACTTTAATATTCTATAAAATTCCATCTAATCATGTATGAATTTCATGCAACCAATCCTTTAAGGTCATGTGGCTTCCAACAACTAATCATAAAATCAATTTTTTTCTATCTTAACCATAGTTAAGTATATTTTCCAAAAGTAACTATAGTTAACGTTACTATTCTTCTTGGATACAAAAACTTTTTCTTTTGTCAATTCAATCTATACATTAAACTAAACATTTTGGTGTCCCTCATATTTTCCAAAATCCTTCTCAAATTTTCTTAATTCATGATAAAAAAATAACTCTGATGCCTCTTAAACTTTTTATCTCACCAAAATTTCCTTCTAATTAAACTGATCATTTCTTATTTTGAGCTTCCATACATATGTTTACTCAATAAGAAGTAGTCCTCGATCTGAGTACATAAGAAAGGGATGTTACAATCTTCCCTCATTTAAGAAATTTCGTCCTAGAAATTTGCAATTATGTTGGTTTTTTGGGGGACATTTGCTTTTTATTCCCCTATGGCAATTGATTCTTCATTATGAATAGCTGCTACATGACTTTTGATAGGTCCTTCACCATGTTCATGTCGTCCTGACATGAATCTTCATTGAGCAGATGATATATTTCCATGGCTGTTAACATGAAGACAATTAGCTAAATTGTGTCCTATTTTTTCGCAAAAATATCATGCCCTAAGCCTCTTTGTGTATTTTTTATAACTGTGTCCACCTTTTTGACAATAAGTACATCATGTATATTCTATTCTTTTAGGAATTAGTTCCTCGTTTCTCAAAAGTTTTTCATTTTTTGTTGACTGGGTTCTACTTTCATTTTATGATCTTGTCTAGTTTTCTATAAACCTTCTCCTTCCATTGGAAGTCTATTTCTACTGAGCACTGTATCCAGTTGGTGCCATGCCAATTAATCTTCACCTTAACTCGGGCTATAATCCTTTTTATAAATCACCAAGTTCGATTGTCTTGTATTATTGTCTTTTTATAAATCACCAATTAATGTCCTTTATTCTATTAGGGGCTAAGTTGATCACTATTTTCCTAGTTATTTGAGGCTACTTTGAGATATTTTTGATGTAATAACTAGGTATATTCCTTCTTATTTGATATTTTGCTTGAAAAAAGTGTTTTGAATGAATTTGTGCATGATTTAAGAGATTTCGAATAAAAAGTATAAATTTCTAGCTTAGAACAAGCACTAAGTCTAGCTAATGCACCAGGCACCCAGCCTATTCTGGAGAAACAAAGTAAAAACAGAGCACAAGTGAGGGGCGAACCAGAATGCACCTGATTCCAGGTGGGTTGAAGTAACCTGGCACCAGGTCCAACATGTTTAGAGGTGGTTTTGTGTTAGAATTTGGTATCTTCCAAAGGATTTTGGAATTTTTCAAATTCTACTTGGCCAAGGCTTCTCAAGCCATAAATTTTGGTATCAAGGATGCTTATAAGGACAAGAAAAATATGAGAGAAAGAGGTGATTTGAAGGATCCAAGCTAGCTACTTATTTTTCAAAGGCAAAATCATCACTCAAATGAGCATTGTTCAAAGGATGTTTTCAAGAAAATAAGAAGGGCTTGCCTATGAGTTCTATCTTTTATTGCTTATTTACTTTTGTAGAACAATAATATGCTTAATGTTTTGATTAGATTTGGATATTATTTTAGGGATTATGATTTTAAGTTAATTGGGATTTTGAACAATCTATTGCTATTCTTGGTATTTGATTAGTTGTTATCATTGATTTATTGATGCATTTTCATCTAATTGACTTGGGAAATTGTTGGAAGTATGGCTTCAAAGACTATGTATTTTGTATGAACATATTGCAATAAAATATTTATTCATTGAATTTAATTTGTTTCTTATATTATTTTACATTTAAGGTCTAAGTATGACAAGTAATGGTCTATGTGTTAGGTCGTTCTGCACAGTAAGGTATAGACCATGGGTACTTGTCATATAAGTAAAATTGAGTTCTTAGTCATTTAATAGAATTGGGTATTTCATCAAGGTAAGACTATTATGCCATGATTTCCAATGAGGAATGGTTTACCTTGATTCAGTGAGTAGTTCGCTCACATCATTAGCATAAGCATATTTCAAATGCATAGAACTGGACTTATAGTAGCAGTCTCTCTTAAAGTACTATAATTATACAAACCAGACTATTTCTGCTACAGTGTGGACTGGAACCTTTATTCTTGAGTGTGAGTTTGCGGTCTGACAAAGCTAGAGTTTTATACTTTGATGTATGTTGGGTGATATTTCTTTTGTGAGATCAATATCCTTATACGTTGGGAATATTACTCTAGTCAGTTAAGACAGACTCATGCAACATAGTTTTTATGCTTCATTTAGTGAAGTTAAATCATCCTCTTATGATTGTCCAGGATAATCTAATGATCTAGGGCCCTGGGAAGGTGACTCTAGAATGTGTGCTTTTAGGTAGCTTCCAATGATGAGCAAGTACATTCAAGTGAGTCATGGATTATTGGACTAGAGATCTAAGGATGGTAGATGTTTTCGAGATGGGTGTTAGTACATTTATCCCGTCTCATTGATAGATGTTACATAGAGGGGTATTTCTATCATTTCACCTGTAGGTCAGAGACATTGCTTTAGCAATATTATTCCTGGGGTCAATATTTACATATGGTGATAAATGGAAATATCTAAAATGGTAAAATATAGCTATTTAATAGTAAGAAAATTTTGGTCATTTTAGTAGCCATTAATAATATGTCTCTTGGTTCTTGGAGTAGCTCAAGTTACCTTGGTGTTGTTCAAAAAAAATCTGGGTTTGATGGATAATTATTTGGAAGAGAAATAATATTTTTCTAAGAGTGCAATTAGAATTAATTTATTAGTCTTTGGCTTTAATAAGGCCCAGAAAAGATAATTAATTAATTAAGAAGATTGGGTTGGAATAAATTAATTAATTGGGCAGATATATATGACATAAATTAAGAGTCAAAATAGAATTAATTAATTAGTCTTGGGTATTTGATGAAGCCCAGAAAAGATAATTATTTAATTAAGAGGATTGGACCAGTTTTGGACTGATTTTTGTGTTGGGATTCGTGGACTCCTAAACGTGGAAAACATCTACGAATCCCTCCCGAGGACCCAAGTAAACGATTAAGAAGATCTAAGCTTTAAGAATTACCTCTGGTTGCTGTAATCGAAATCCTTCGATTCTGGTTGTGCTGTTGTGCGTTCAACCCGAACAATCACCAGACGCTGCAGTATGCGAACGTCGTCTATCGGATACACACCGCGAACTCACTCGATACCTGGGGAGTGCTAGCGCCTAGGGTTTGAGAGGTTTTTTTTTTTCTCTGGTAGAGAATGGCACGAATGTTCTCAACCGAAAAATTGGACTATTGAAAAGACGGGTAGGGTTTTCTTAAAAAACCCTCGAACCTCTTAGAGTCCAACCCTAATAATATCTTATCATATTTTAATTTAAATTCAAATTAAATTAAAACTGATATGATAAGATTCTGCCATTATCTCAGTAATTTAACTAATTATTTTACCAAGTCAGATTCTTATAATCTGGATATCATCCAGATTCATCGAACCTGGTCACCAGAAAAATAACCTAACAAGTTCGCTTATTGTGTGACCCTATAGGTTCATTTAACACTGGCAGCGTGCCTAAATCATATTTAAATGGCCCACAAGTTATAAGCGGTTTCTAGCAAAATATTATAACTATCCAGGTTAAATGAAGATCGGTGATCTCTTTGAACCAAACCATAATTTTATATTTAGTCCTTTTGTCACACGATATCCAGATTAAGCATAAGACATGGAGCATGTCATCCTTATTAAGCTTAATCAATTATTTCTTGATTTCATAGTAGACTGTTCAAACAAATGATATCAATATCTTAGATTGATATATTTGAGCACGGCCATGCATTTTAACAGTCTAACTTATCAAGGGGCCCATGGATATCTCTCCCATAACTGAGAGGGACAAATTCCTTCACAATCAATCATATTCCTCTCCTTGATTTATTCTATATCCAACAGTAGTCTAATTTATTATCTGGTTAAAGACAACTTTAGACAATGTCAAAATATAGAATTTATCAAGTAAGAAACTATGATGAATTTAGGTCAAAGGACTTTCAATATTATTATGGCTAGAAAGTACTTATGACATATTCCATGAAGTACTCTCACAGTGGGTCATGTCCAATACAATGTTCTCTAACATTTATTTATGTCTTGACTCGATATCACAAATATCCATGGCCAGTAAAACATAGCCATCAAGTCACAAACATACTAATCTTAATTTATTATTATTCCAATAATAATAATCGATCAGGGACAGTTTTAGAATAGTCATTGTATTCATTGTAGGGTTTTACTATCAAGTCACGTACTTGATGACCAACAAAACAAAACTCAATATTCATGGAAAGGAAAGCCTCATATTATTATATAAAACATAATGACAATTGTATAAGTACAAATTGACTCTAGGGCATATCCCCAACATTTTGAGCATAGCACCAAGCCTATTAGGGCTTGAGAAAGCCCTAAGACTGGTTGAAAATAGAAGGAAAAATAAAAGGCACGATGTTTTTTTTCTTCACTCTCTGGTGTACTGTCTCTCCCTTTCTCTTTGTTCCTTATTCTTCTCTTCTTTCTCTTTTGGCGAATATCTTGTTTATCCAAAGAAGAAGCTTTCACCAAGCTAACCCAAGAGTAAGGTAGAGTGATACTTTGAAAAATGAAAAGAGAAAGCTTGAAGACGCTTGATGCATAGGAATAGAATATTGGCGGGAATACTGGTCCAATTGCAAGTGCTTTCTTCTCCCCTTTCAATTCAACTTCCGACGGGCAACCCAACCCTTCGTTCGTTAATCTATGACCAATCAAGAAAAGTAAGTACTCTCTCCTAGATGTAGCTCGAAAAATTGAAAAATTTTCCATTGTGTTTTCTTTGATATTTTCCGTTTTGATCTTTCAAGTGGTATCAGAGCCATAGTTTTAGTCAAGGAGCATGTATTTGGGTTAAAAACTAGAAAATATAGTTCCTTTACTATTAAAAATGAATCTTTTGTAATTTTATATGATCCTACATACACTAGTTTCTAGAGTTCATGTATGCTTCGCGGTTAGTCCCATAGGATCATATATTCTAATGGTTTTCCTATCTTTTTTTTTTTTCTAGTTTTAAGTAGTTTCATTGTACGCCTTATGGTTAGAGACATAGGCACTTGTAAAGGCATGTTTTTATGCTTGGTTTTGCATTTCTTTTAACCTGTAAATTTTGGGGACTGAAGAACATGATTGCTGGAATTGTTGAGGGGTGAAAAATAGCTGAAAAGTAGGATTTTTTTTTTTTTCAAAAATTGACCACCTTCAGAACAGACCTAGTGCCAGGTGTGCCGATCGGACTAGGCACCAGGTCTACTCTGCCCAGCCGAAAGTTTTGGAGAAACAGAGCAGACCTGGCACCAGGAAGGCCCAATGGACCAGGTGCCAGATCCACTCTTCCAAGAGGTAGATGTACACAAATTTTTCTAAGAAAAGGGAGAGCACTGCTGAAGTTCTGTACCTCAAATTTTTCTTGATGTAATCGTGTTTTGAAACCATTGTATGAGGTTAATTTTCTTCAATAGTTTTATTTATCTATAAATGAACAATTCACATGAAAATGAGTAGTAAAGGACGGAATCACCTTATAATTAAACAAGATCATTAATTTTTAATTCGTGATGTTTAATCCATTATTTGGCCACTTAGGAATAATTGAATAGTTTGTGAATAAAAAAATTTACTTTTGTTGTCATGCTTATTTTATTTTTTTGATCAAATGCACAAGTTCTTGTGAGACCAAAGTCTCACTAGATAGAAAGTTTTTTTTTTTTTTTATAAAACTTTTTAGTATAAGAAACTTTAAAAATAATATAGTTCATGTTCTATTTTCTTAGAGTGTTTAATCCTTGACATAGAAAATAATGTTGAACTTAAGGTTATTTAATAATGTTTTACTTTGTTATTAACTTAGAATAGTAAAATAAATTCATAATTTATTCTTTTGAAGGATTTAATCCTTGACAGAGAGAATAGTATTGAATTTTAGTTTTTTACTAAAGTTAATGAAACCATAAGATTATAGAAAATATTTTTGGGCCTAAAACTGTATTTTCAATAAAAGATTAAGGGGGAGAAGGGTTCCAACTACCCCATGGCTTCCATCATAACACTCATTAGAGATAGTAGATTTTCTTGTGTTATTCTAAGCATAACCCCCTATAGGATGGATTTTCACAAGTATCTAGAACTAATGAAAGAGTAAAATTAAAAGCCTAGGGTATTTGTTAGGATCGACCAACCTATGTTGGAAGGTTTTAGCACTAGATTACCCATATGTGGTGTGAATCAGTGGCCACCCTATCGATAGAACTTTTTCTAGGCCATTACCTATTTAGGAAGTTTTGATTCGTAATGGTTTTACACTTAATTTAGAATGCTATTAATCTTCCTTCAAAGCTCTATTAGCTTTTTTAAGAGACAAACTATTTATATTATTGATAATGATTTTAAGAGTTATCTATTATCAAAGAAATAATATAAAGAAATATGTATTTTTATTTCTTACAAACTAAATGAATGTTTTTTGCAATATTTTAGAAATTTTTTGTTTCAATCCATTATCAATCATTCTCAAGGAGAATAAGTTGATAGGCCTAAATTTTGTGGATTGGAAGAGAAACCTGACATAGTACTCATTGTAAAGAAGTACAAGTATGTTCTTATGGATCCCTATCTTGAATTGGGGAAGAATCCACTGATCAAGAGTAAGAGGCTGAGAAAGTATGGAAAAAAGCCGATAAGATGGCTAAGTGCTATATGTTGACTTCCATGTCTAGTATGCTCCAATCTAAGCATGAACACATGGCCAGTGCGTACAACATAGATTTGTCATTGTGTACCATGATTGCTGACAATACCAAGCCCGCAAGACAAGAAGCTATTAGGGTAATCATGAACACTAGGATGGTTGAGGGGGCATCAGTTTGAGAGCATCTGCTAAAAACGATTGCCTACTTCGAGGAGGCCGAGGTCCTAGGCGCAACGATAGAACTTGAGAGCTAAATTGACATGGTTCTTGAAAGTCTACTAGATTCATACTCTTAGTTCAAGTTGAACTACAACATGAATAAGTTGGATGTGAATCTCACAGAGCTTGTGAAAGAGCTCCAGCCAACAGAGAAAATCATGAAGCCCATGTTAAAGGTTTCGAACTCTCGTTCTGCTTCTTCTTCTTAAACTAAGGTAAAGCTTAAGGAATTCAAGATGACAAAGGTCCAGAGCAACACAGGGGCCCAGCGCAAAGCATTAAGTCAGGCCAAGCTTAACGGGTAGCCCAAAAGTAAATGATTTAAGTGTGGCAAGAAGTCACATTAGAAGAAAGATTGTCTTGACTTCTTAGCTAAGTCTTTAGGTATTGCCCTATAACTAGAGTCTATTTTGATGGTTGGATTAACATCCTTGTGGATAATTGATTTTAGAGCCACTGACCAAGTCCGTAACACTTTGCAAGGGTTCAAAAGGACAAGGAGACTCAGCAAGGGTGAGCATTGACTTCAAGTAGGCAATGGAGCAAGAATATGGGCTTAAGCAGTGGGAGATCTTAAGCTTTTTTTTTTTTTTTTTTTGTAATAGTAAGGTAATTTTAAAAGATATTTTATATATTTCTTGTTTTAAATAGAATTTGATTTCAATTTTTCAAATTGATGAATCAATGATATTCTATTTCTTTCGATTCTGGTGTTTCTATAGTAGAGATGGTAATTTAATTTGTATAGGAAATTTGTATGGAAATCTCTTTTATATACGTACTATTAGAAATCAAGTAAATAATATTCAAACTAAACCTGATAATAAAAAGGGAAAGGCCATATCAAATGCCTCGTATTTGTGGCATCTAAGATTGGGACATATAAATCCCCATTGGATTTAAAGGCTAATCCCTGGTGGGCCTTTAGGTGCACTGAGATTGGAAGAATGGCTTTAGTGTGAATGTTGCCTTAAAGGTAAAATAACTAAAAGGTCCTTTACCAAAAAGGCAGATAGAGCCATGGAAATACTAGCACTACTTCATACGGATGTTTATAGTCTGATGACTACACCAACTAGAGAAGGCTATGAGTAGTTCGTCACTTTCATATATGATCATACTCATTTTGGTTAAATTTATCTAATAAGGTGCAAGTCTGACTATTTTGATAAATTCATGAAGGATGAAGTCGAGCATCAAATAGGTAAATTAATTAAAACTTTGAGATCGGATAGTGGTGCAGATTACCTTCTTGGTGAGTTTAAGGATTACTTGGTATATTACGACATAGTATCTTAGTTAACAATGTTAGGGATATGCTCTAGAGTCAATTTGTACTTATACTATTGTCGTTATGTTTTATATTATAATATGAGGTTTTTCCTTCCATGAATAATGCATTTTATTTTGTGGTCATCAAGTACGTAACTTGATAGTAAAACCCTACAATGAATACAATGACTATTCTAAAACTGTCCCTGATCAATTATTATTATTGGAACAATAATAAATTAAGATTAGTATGTTTGTGATTGATGGCTATGTTTTATTAGTCATGGATATTTGTGATATCGAGTCAAAACATAAATAAATGTTAGAGAACATTGTATTGGATATGACCCACTGTGAGAGTACTTCATGGAATATGTCATAAGTACTTTCTAGCCATAATGATATTAAAAGTCCTTCGACCTAAATTCATCATAGTTTCCTACTTGATAAATTCTATATTTTGACATTATCTAAAGTTATCTTTAATTAAATAATAAATTAGACTACTGTTGGATATAGAATAAATCAATGAGAGGAATATGAATGATAGTGAAGGAATTTGTCCCTCTCAGTTGTGGGAGAGATATCCATGGGCCCCTTGATAAGTTAGACTGTTAAAATGCATGGCCATGCTTAAATATATCAATCTAAGATATTGATATTATTTGTTTGAACAGTCTACTATGAAATCAAGAAATAATTGATTAAGCTTAATATGGATGACATGCTCCGTGCCTTATGCTTAATCTGTATATCGTGTGACAAAATGACTAAATATAAAATTATGGTTTGGTTCAAAGAGATCATCGATCTTCATTTAACCTGGATAGGTATAATGTTTTGCTAGAAACTGCTTATAACTTGTGCACCATTTAAATCTGATTTGGGCATACTGCCAGTGTTAAATGAACCTATAGGGTCACACAATACGCAAACTTGTTAGGTTCTTTTTCTGGTAACCAGATTTGATGAATTTGGAAATATGTCTAAGTTAATCAAACTTAGAAAATTTACTTGATACAATGAATTTGGAAATATGTCCACATTCGATGTATGTAGATAATGTCCAAATTATAAGAATCTAACTCGGTAAATTAATTGTTTAAATAACCGAGATAATGGCAGAGTCTTAGCATATCAGTTTTAATCTAATTTGAATTTAAATTAAAATATGATAAGATATTATTAGGGTTGGACTCTAAGAGGTTCAGGGGTTTTTAAGAAAACCCTAGCCGTCTTTCCAAGAGTCTAATTCTGTTGAGAACATTCGTGCCATTCTCTACCAAAAAAAAAAAAACCCTTTTAAACCCTAGACTCTAGCACTACCCGGGTGACGAGTGAGTTCACGGTGTGTATTTAATAGAGGACATTCATGCACTGCAGCGTCTGGTGATCATTCGGGTTACACGTGCAGCAGTACCATCAGAATCGAAGGATATCGATTTCACCAACCAGAGGTAATTCTGCAAACCTACGTTCTTCTTAATTATTTACTTGGATTCTCGGAAGGGATTTGTGGATGTTTTTCGAGTTTAGGAGTCCACGAATCCTAACAAACAACACTTGGGAGTCCCCAATAGAATAGAGTAATTGAGAGAAGAAATAGAACTTTGATGGAAATAGTTAGAAGCATGATGAGTCATGCGTCTCTTCTTATTTCTTTTTGGGAGAATACCTTAGAAACATCAGCCTATATTTTGAACTTGGTGCCTTCCAAATCAGTACTTAGGACACCCTATGAGATGTGGACTGGATGAAAGCCCAGTTTAAACCATCTCAAGATATGGGGTTGTCCAACTTATGTGCTGACAAAAAGAAGTAAGCTAGAACCAAGATCAGAGTTATACTACTTCGTTAGGTACCAAAAGTGAATAAGAGAGGGATAGTTCTATCATTCTCAAGAGCATAAAGTAATTGTTACTTACAATGCTAGATACTTGGAGTATGAACAAGTTACTTCAACCTCGGGTTGAAGTAGAATGGAGATCGAAGAGAAGTTGGTCACTAATTTAACTTCAGGTACTTCTAACACCTTGATTAAGGAACCAAGAGAAATACTACTGGATATTCCTATACATACTGATCCTCGTTGTAGTGGGAGAATCATAAGAGTCCTAGAAAGGTGGACCAGATAGATCTCTGATCTAGTCTCTGATCATTAGGAACAAGATACCACTAGATACAAGGAGACCATTATTGATGTTGATGCAGATAAATGGCAAGTAGCCATGAATGCCGAGATTAAGTTCATGTACCTCAATCAGGTCTGAGATCTTGTCACTGCACCTAATGGGATAAAACCCATTGGGTGTAGGTGGATATTCAAGAGGAAGAGATGTGTGGATGGAAAGGTTGAAACATATAAAGTAAGGTTAGTTGTTAAAGGTTATACTAAGAAATAAGGGATCGATTATGAGAAAACCTTTTCACCCGTAGCCATACTTAAGTTTATCCGAATTCTCTTAGCCATTGCATATCATTATGACTACGAGATATGGCAAATAGATGTCAAATGGCCTTCTTAAATGGCTGTCTTAGCAAAGATAACTATATGTCCCAGCCAGAAGGTTTTGTTGCTAGAAGTCAAGAGAAAATGGTTTGTAAGCTTAAAAAGTCCATCTATGGACTTAAGCAAGCGTCACAAGCATGGAACATATATTTTGATAAAACTGTGAATGCTTATGGTTTCACTCAAAACGTGGATGAACTATGTGTGTATAGGAAATTAGATAGTGGCAAAGTGATTTTTTTGGTACTTTATGTTGATGATATTCTATTTATTGGAAATGATGTAGGGACATTGTCATTTGTTAATGTTTGGCAATCTTATCAATTTAGAATGAAAGATATGTGAGAAGCTAGTTACATTCAAGGTATTAAGCTTTTTAGAGATAGGAAGTAGAGAATGTTAAGCTTATCCCAGTCAACTTATGTTGAAAAGATATTGGTCAAATACAACATGGATCAATGTAAAGGGGCTATTTTACCCTTTCGACATGAATTATTCTTATCTTCCAAGCAGTGTCCTCAGACATAGGAAGATAAGCAGAAAATGAGCAGGATTCCTTATGCTTCGGCTGCAGGAAGTCTCATATATGCTATACTTTGTACTAGGGCAAAAATCTACTTTGCAATAGGCATGGTTACTAGATATTTGTCAAACTAAGGGGAAGCTCACTGGCAAGGCATAAAGCATATACTGAAATATCTTAAGGAAATGAGAGATTATATACTTGTATATCATGCACATGATTTGGTTCGTTCTGGTTACACAGACTCAGACTTCTAGGTAGATAAAGATAAAAGAAAATCCACTAGTGGATATGTCTTCACTTTGTCTAGCGGAGATATTTCATGGAGAAGTATCAAGCAATCTTGTATTACTTATTCTACCATAGAAGCTGAGTATGTTGCTACTTCAGAGGCTTTTAAAGAAGCTGTGAGGCTTCAGAAGTTTGTCATAGAACTTGGAGTAGTACCACACATGGATAGGTATGACACTATTTTTTATGACTCATCTGGAGAGGTGTCACAATGCAAGGAACCTCGAAACCATAAAAAAGGACAAGCACATAGAGATGAAGTATCATCTTACCCAGGAGTTCATCCAGAAATAGGAGATTGTGGTTGATTAGATTTCCTCTATAAATAATCTGGTGGATTCCTTTACCAAGCCTTTGACAGAAAAGGTATCTCGCAGACACTTAGATGTCAAAGGGGAAGGCACTTATGGACTTTCATAGTCTTTGTAGTGCAAATGGGAGAATGGTAGAAGTATGCCATCAGAGACTTTGTATTCTATATGAACATATTGCAATAAAATATTTATTTATTCAATTTAGTTTGTTCTTATATTATTACATATTTGAGGTCCAAGTATCACATGTAATAGTCTGTATGTTGGGTTGTTCTTCACAACAAGGTATAGACCATGGGTACTTGTCATATAAGTAAAATTGAGTTCTTAGTCATTTGATGGAACTGGGCATTTCATCAAAGTAAGGCTATTATGCCATGATTTCCAATGAGGATGGTTTTCCTTGATTCAGTAAGCTGTTCACTTATATCATTGGCATAAGCGTATTTTGAATACGTAGAACTGGACCTGTAGTAGTAGTCTCTCTTAAAGAACTACAATTATAGAGACCAGCCTATTACTACTATAGCGTGGATGAATACCTTCATACTTAAGTGTGAGTTGGTGGTCTGGCGAAGCCAGGGTTTTATACTTTGATGTATGCTGGGTGAGATTTCTTTTGTGAAATAAATATCCTTGTATGTTAGGCGTATTACTTTAGTTAGTTAAGACAAACTCATGCAACAGAGTTTTTATACTTCACTTAGTGAAGTTAAATCAACCCCTTCTGATTGTCCGCAATAGTCTAATAATCCAGGACCCTGCGAATGTGACTCTAGACTGTGTGCTTTTGGGTAGCTTCCAATGATAAGTAAGTACATTCAAGTGAATTATGGATTATCAGACAAGAGATCTAAGAATGGTAGATGTCTTTAAGATAAGTGTTAGTACATTTATCTTGTCTCATTGATGGGTGTTACATAGAGGGGTATTTCTATCATTTCCCCTATAGGTCAGAGACATTGCTTTAGCAATATTATTCTTGGGGTCAATATTTTTATATGGTGGTAAATAGAAATATTTAAAATGTTAAAATGAAGCTATTTAATAGTAAGGGTATTTTGGTCATTTTAGTAGCCATGAATCATATGTCTCTTAGTTCCCAGAGTTTGCTCAAGTTACCTCGGTGTTATTTAAACACTATCTGGGCGTAATGGATAATTATTAGGAAGAAAAATAAAATTTATTCTAAGAGTCCCATTAGAATTAATTAATTAGTCTTTAGTTTTAATAAGGCCCAGAAAAAATAATTAATTAATTAAGAAGATCGGGCTGGATTAAATAAATTAATTGGGCTGATATTTGTTGATATATATTAAGAGTCTAATTAGAATTAATTAATTAGTCTTGGGTATTTAATGATGCCCAGAAAAGATCATTAATTAATTAAAATGATTGGGCCAGTTTTGGACTGGTTTATGAGCATAGCACCAAGACAATTAGGTCATCATAAGTTTGGCCATTAGGGCTTGAGAAAGCCCTAAGACTAGCTAAAAATAGGAGGAAAAAAAAAGGCACGACATTTTTTTTCTTCACGTTCTAGTGTGACGTCTCTCCCCCTCTCTCTCTGTTCCATATTCGTCTCTTCTTTCTTTCTTAGAGAGTATCTTGATTATTCAAAGAAGAAGTTTTCACCAAGCTAACCCAAGAGCAAGGTAGAGTCATACTCCAGAAGACGAAGAGAGAAAGCTTGAAGACTCTCGATGTGTAGCAATAGAAGATTGGCGGTAATCGAATTGTCGCACCTTCTTCTCCCCTTCCAACACAAGTTCCAGGGAGCAACCTGGCCTAACGTTGGTTAATCCAGGACTAATCAAGAAAAGTAAGTACTCCCTCCTAGATGTGGCTCGAAAAACTAAAAAATTATCCAGTGCATTTTCTTTGACGTTTTCTGTTTTGATCCTTCAGAAACAATGTTAGAAGTTCATTGCATTGATTTCATATTTGTTAGATCTTATTGGACTTGGGAAACGAAGTTAATATTAATGAACTAAAGTAATCAAAGATTGGTTGATTTCACCTAGATCATAGAGTTATTAACTAAATTGATATGGATTACCACCTAGAGCATTTGGGTAATTATTAAAGGAAGAATCTAATAAATCTTTTGACTATTTTATTACGATTGGGAAATCTACTAAAGTAATCAAGAGATAGTGGTTTCATGGATTAGGAAAGAAGTGGAGTCTCTATAAGTGAGTGCATGACTTGGGAAATGATTGAATTTTACTTAAGTTCCTTTGTAATACCAAGATGAAAATTGATTGTGATGAATGCTAAGTGATTCAATATTATGTTTACGAGATAATTGTTGAGTTCCATGAAATTGCATCATTGAGTCATATATATATATATATATATATATATATATATATATATATATATTTTGCTCATTTTCCTTTTTGTTATTTTATCACTTTATTAGATTGGTTAAATAATGAATGAAAAGTGATTAGTGAGTACTTATTCTTTTATGGATCGATACTTGCTAATTCCCTATACTATGCTTGCGATGAGTATACTTGCTCACATGTGTAATTTGAGATTAATATTTTAATTAAAACTTTGCTAAGTGATAATTTTAAATTTAATAATTTTTATACACCCAAAAATTTACGCATCAAGTTTTTGGCATTGTTGCCGAGGAACAATATTATGGAAGCTTGGATTTCATTTATTTAGCCATGTTTATATGTCTATATGTAAATATGTATACATGTTCTTTGTGTAAATAGGTGCTATATCTTGTTGTTTGTAATATTGTGTGACTTAATTGACTAGCTTAGTTCATGTTGTACTTGTAAATACCACTAACTTTTATCTTTAGGTAGTTTGTGAATATATCTAATGTGTGTGTTTTTCTTTTCTTTATTTTCTATTATTTGTTTTCCTTTTGTTTTTATTATTTTTATTATTGATTTCATTTTTGTATGAGGTTTACAAATATCGTCATAAAGAATCATTCGTGGGGAAGAAATCAAAAGAGCTATAATGATGATACGTTGGCAAGGTTGCCAGCTCCCATTATTGCTTTTAGTGAGACATCACCTGCAGCTTTAATAAATTCATTTGTTGCCAACACAAACAATTCCATCTGGGCATACGAAGAGTCATCTTAATGATGTGCTCCAAACAAATACATCTACTAAAGTTGGTTGAGGAGACTCCAAATAAGGCATTGAAAATTGCAGAAAATAGGGGATGCATTCTAGTACCTCTCAATCCATGAAGCATAAGGATGCCAATAATGATGTGTTGAGTTTAACATACCTTAAGGAGTTGGATTTTTTAAAGCTACATCGTAAGAAGTCATTGGAAGATGGTGGTAATTTCTACATTTCACCCTAATTAATAGGAGGTAACTTAATTACTGTAGATCATGCCTTGAAAAGTAAGGATTTTTTGTTCCTATCTTTAAGATCTATACTACCAGGTTCAATGGGGAGTTTTCATTGAGACAAATCTTTTGAAGGGATAAGTGGTGATTATAATGTGTACACATTGTTTAGACATAATTTACATTCTTATGTAGGAATCTTGATTTGTCAGGGCTACCTTTTTCAATGTGCATGCATGTCTTTTCCAAAGGTTTGATGAGGAAGCATGACGGGTGAAAAGAGTTTGTATCTTTGTTTTGTGTTTGGAGTTGTTCGGTGTTCTTTCCCCCAAATAAGTAAATTATTTTCCATCTTAAGTGTGGGGGAGTGAATCGTATCTTTATTTGCTTTTTTAGGATTTTTATTAGTATTTTTGTTTAGTTTGTTCTCTTTTGTTTCAGTATGTCTTTATTTTGTTATTATTTTCCTTATACTTTTATTTGTGTCTTTTTTTGTAGGCTAGAATACAATCTTTTTGGACAAGCTCTTTTCTCCATTTCTAGTTTTGATATCTATTAGAACTTATTGCACTTGGGTTGTAATGCTTAACTTTCTGCTTCCTTTATCATTTTTGGTCCTGTTGGAGATGCTTTATTGTGTTAATTTTTTGCCATTGAGGACAATGTCCAGTTTAAGTATGGGAGAGAGAGTTTAGCATTGAAGATATTTTTCATTGGAATATATTTTGGATCAATTTTTCTGTTTTCTAAAATTTTTTAAAATTTTTGTGGTTTTCATTGCTTTAGCAAGGTTGTAGTTATCTTTCTTAACTTGGATATGAGTTTTGTCATTCACACGGTGGATTTTTATCACTAAAATAGTTTATTGGATAGGATGTGTTAAGACTTGAGAATTTGGGTTAATCTTTTTTATGCATTAGTGTTTGAGTTTATTTGATTCTTCTAGTTTGAATGTGGATAATGTAATGAATATGGGAAAAGTTGTTGCTAACTCTTTTATTAGAGGTTTAAACTTTGCTTAACTTTGAGTTGTGATAAGGAATATGAGAAAAAAATAAATCTTTGAGTGGGAAGATTGTGAAAATCATTGATTGTGAGTTGACAATTAAGAAAAATGAGTTGATTGTTTTTTCATCTTTGTGGATAAGAAAAATATTTATACTTGTTTATAGGGGCAATATAGATCGTGAAGAGAAATCCACTTTCTTGAGGCTATTAATTCTCGAAGGCAAAAGAAAGAAAAAGTATTGAAAAAATGATGAGTGATGACTAAAAAGGGGCTATCAATTCCTTAAGTTATTGAAAAAATTGAGAGAGAAAAAATGGATTGTTTTCCTTACATCATGGCTTGAGTTATGTAATTTTTAGATCTATAATGTTGCAGTTGGTAGATAGCTTTACTTGTATGATTCATGTTATCTATGTTTTTACTTGAAGAGTGAAATAATTTTCTTAGACTAATGTATAAACTTGCTAAATTTGACTTCAGGAGTTTTATGGTGTGTCTTATCAAGTGTTTCGAATTGTAATTGTTTTCAAATGGTTGAATGAATGGCAATGTTCTGTCTAGAGTTTGAAAGGAAGTTATAAGCCTTGTTATGATTTAAATTGTGGAAGAATAAAAGCTTGTGTTTTCTTAATTTTCTTCTTGACTTAAGTGTTTTACTTAAGGACAAGAAAAGGTTCGAGTGTGAGGGAATGTGATAGGGGCTAAATTCAATGCTATTTTCCTACTTATTTGAGGCTAATTTGGGATAATTTAGATGTAATAACTAGGCATATTCCTTCCTATTTGATATTTTGCTTGTAGAAAGTGTTTTGAATGAATTTGTGAAGGATTTAACAGATTTTGAGCAAAAAGTATAAATTTCCAGCTTGGACCTGGCGCCAAGTCTAGCTAATGCTTCAGGCACCAAGCCTGTTCTGGATAAACAGAGTAAAAACAAAGCGCAAGTGAGTAGTGAACTAGAATGTACTTGGTTCCAGGTGGGTCGAAGTAACGTGGCACAAGGTCCAACCTGTTCAGAGGTAGTTTTGTGCTCGAATTAGGTATCCTCCAAAGGATTTTGGAATTGTTCAAAATCTACATGGCAAAACTTCTCATGGTATCAAGGGAGCTTATAAAGACAAGAGAAATACAAGAGAAAGAGGTAATTTAAAGGATCTAAGTTAGCTTCTCATTTTTCCAAGGCAAATTCACCACTCAAAGGAGCATTGTTCAAAGGAGATTTTCAAGAAAAGAAGAAGGGCTTGTCTATGAGTTTTATCTTTTATCATTTATTTACTTTTCTAGAACAATGATGCGCTTAATGTTTTGATTGTATTTGGATATTATTTTAGGGATTATGATTTTGAGTTAATTGGGATTTTAAACAATCTATTGTTATCATCGGTATTTGATTACTTGTTATTATTGATGTGTTTTCTTCTAATTGACTTGGGAAACGATGTTAGAAGTTTATTATGTTGATTTCATATTTGTTAGATCTTATTGGACTTGGAAAGCGAAGTTGAGATTAAAGAACAAAAGTAATCAAACATTGGTTGAATTCAACTAGGGCATAGGGTTATTTACTAATTTCATATTAATTATCACATAGAGTATACAGATAATTATTAAAGGAAGAATCTAATGCATCTTGTGACTATTTTAGTGTAATTGGAAAATCTACTAAATTAATCGAGAGATAGTGGTTCTATGAATTAGGAAAGAAGATAAGTCTACATAAGTGAGTTCATGACTTGAAAAACGATTGAATTTTACTTAAGTTCCTTTATGATGCCAAGATGACAATTGATTGTGATGAATGCTAAGTTATTCAATATTATGTTTTTAAGATAATTGTCTAGTTACATGAAACTGTATCCTTGAGTTAAATATGTATATTTTGCTTGTTTTTCCTTTTTTTATTTTATCACTTTATTAGGTCAGTTAAACAATGAATGAAAAGTGATTAGTGTGTACTTGTTCTTTTGAGGATAAATACTTGTTAATTCCCTATACTATGCTTGCGATAACTATACTTGCTCGTATGTGTAGTTTGGGATTAATGTTTTAATTAAAACCCAGCTAAGGGATGGATTTAAATTTAATAATTTTTATACACCCAAAAATTATTTATCAAATTCTGTCCAAGCTTTTCTATACAGCAAAAGAGTAGCATGAGACTCCAATTATCCACTATTGTGTTTCGGTCTCTATAGTTTTCAAAAAAAAAATAATAATTATAATAACACATATTTGAGCGTAATACTTAATGAGTCCTATGTGTGCTAGTGTTTTTTATTGAAATTTGTGGTAACATAATGTAAACAAGTAACATGGACTTCAATTCATGCAGAAATTATGAAAATGAACCCATGTATCATTTTAGAAAATTCTCAAGATCTAATAAGGCAAGGCATGCCAACTCATGGGTTGTGTGAAACAAACTCAATAAATTCCACTCATCCACATGCATATAAAACAATCATGATTCATACTATGGTAACAACTTACGTTAGGATAGTTAGTACTCATGCCAAGATTTTGCTTATGCCATGAATTAGCTAGTCCCAATATCATATTTGTTGGGAAATATACCCTCTTAGACCAGGTTTCTGATTTAAATATCGAATGTTCTAATAAAAGAATTTTTTTTTAGAAATTGTTTGTGAATTTAAAATTTTATTTGTGCACAATTTTGTTTGGAAAAAACACGTTGGGTTTAAGTAAGTGGTCGATGTGAATGGTGGTCTTTCATAGTAAGGTATGGATCACGAGTTACTTAATACATAAACATTAGTTCTTAACCGATTGATGAGAATGGGATCTCATCAAGTCTAGGTTATTATGTTATGAATTCCAAATGGGGAGTGGCTTACCTTTAGCCAGTGAGTAGTCCACTCACTTCATGACATAATCGTATTTCAAATACGTAGAACAGGATCTGTAGTTGTAACACCCCGCTACCTAGGCCCAATAGGGCTGGGGATGTTGCCCCATCCAAAGGACAATGGATCTTTATAACTAGGTCACACAATCAAAATAATAGAATAAAAATAATACTTTAAACTTAAAACTTATTACAAACCAAGAATTCAAAAACAAATCCAAAATAAAAACTGTTCACTCTCAATTCCCAAAGCATTACACAAAATAAATATCAGAAAATCTTCTAAGGTAGGCAACAACTAGCTACTTATCCCCATAATATGATCGACCTGAAATCATGGTAAAAAGGGTGATGAAATAAAAATCTCAATAAGTCCGTGTGTGCTTTAAGTGTCAAGTGAAAACAGTTCGTGAATGTAAAGTATAAAATCTTCATAAGAGAAATACTGACAAGCAATAGATAATAGTTAAAATCAAGAGTGGTGTTTTGGCTTTTCCCAACCATACATGAATAATAAAATCAACCACTGAACAGGGTGGTCAAGGGTTACCACACGTTGGGCTCCATAACCATACAACGGTCAGAATGCCACATTTTGTGCAGATTGACAAAAAGTAGGTGATCGGCCTACCGGGTGAGATACTCCTCCATCTCTACACCCTAACAAAATTGGGTGTCCATTCCGGTAACACACAGTCCACTTGACTAAAAATTGCAAGCTCGGACCGGCATGCCCAACTGAACTAACATCTTATCCAGGAATGACTTACCCCTCAGAGGTGGCCACCGACTGAGAGACTTACCCTAACCCCTCAAAGACTAGTCCTAGGAGTCCGCCCTTATTGAATACTCAACGTAATTTATCCCACTTGGTGGAAAATGAATAAAACATAGTTCCACTTGAAAATGGCAAATAAGGATTTCCAAAGTTTGGGGCAAAACTGGTTTTAGCAAGAGCTTTAAGGTTTTAGTAAAACTGTCCATTTGATTTTCAAATAATTTGTTTGCCTGAAATGAGAAAGGAAATAATCCTCAATTGCCTTTACAAAAATGAGTGTCCACGCACTCTACATTTGGCTTACCAAAGTAATCACTTTGCATCAAACGGGTTTTATGCAGGAGCTTACCAGATCCTTACTCAAAATAAAGGTCTCCAACAGCTGACCTAACCCCGCTTGGGTTAGACATGAGCCATAATTAAATTCAAGCCAAAATTCACTTGCACAAATAATTCTAACTCAACTTACTACAGCCATGATCCTATTGTCACAAGCTTTAAGACCAGATAATGAATAAAAGGGTTTATAAGCTAAGTCTAGTTTGATATTAAAATAATGAGGGTTTTGGGAAATAGGTACAATAAGTTGAAGGTTTAAATATTGCTAAAAATAGATTAGAGTTTATTTGATTAAGGGTCCTAGGTTCTAGATGGTATTATTTAAAATAATAATCTATTAATAATTAATTGTTAGAAAATAATTAGTAACTAAAATTAGTTGAAAGTGAATTTTAATAAGCTTTGATTAAAAGACAATAAATAAATTTTGATAGTATTTTTAAATATAAGACTTACAAAATTAATATTTTACCTATTATGAATATTAATATAAAATGCTTTATTATTATTTTCTATATATTTTATTTTATATAAAATATATATTTTTTATTCCTTTAATAAAATCTATAATTTATTTGACTAAAATATCACTATTTTATATAAGCGACCAAATCCACATCTTCCTAGGGTTTTCGAAATTTACTAGAAGAAATTATAGCAATAATCATTTTATTAATGAAATAAAGTTAGCTTAGGGACAACAAGATCATGATCATATTTCTATTGCTACCCATAATCAGGAACATACACTCCACACTAATTCATCAAATCATCCATATCATGAATAAATGCATAGATCTAAATTTACCAAGGCATGATCCAAACTCTACTAACATAACCATATTTATGGCTTTAACAATCATACATGAACATAAACTCTATTCACCAAAGGTGACATAATCTCTAACATGCTTGATCACATATACCACCCACGATATGGAGAGCATGCAACAAAACCCTAAAATGCCATACAATCCACCAAGATAAATAATCTCATGCAACAATCCCATCTCCATCATACAAACACATTTATTCATGCTTCAATCTCAACTCCTTCACAACAACACATGCTCAAACCCTAATCGTAATCCATCTCCTTTAAATATCATCCTAGAGACATGAATCTAGAATTTAAAGAGAAGGTTGAAGAGGCTTACTTGATTGATGACTACCTTGGAGTAGTTTCGAAGGAATCTTTACTCTTAGGAGGCTTGATTCGTCTAAGAGAGAATGAGAGAATATGGCCATGGTCGAAGTAACCATTCAGTCGTGAGAGAGAGAGAGAGAGAGAGAGAGAGAGAGAAAGCAAAAGAGAGTTCATTAGTGTGTGTGTGTGTATTCATTAGGAGTTGAAGTTGAGTGAAGATGGAGATGATTGATCACGCTTACCTTAAAGGTGTTCTTGAGCCTTCAAGAAAATTCTGGTTTTTTATCCAAAAGAGAGTCTTAGATTTCGGTATTTGATGTTAAAAATTGCAGAAGTGGTTTCAAGGGGTTTAGTAGGTGTGATCTGGAGTTTTTTGAAGAAGATTGAAGTGGTTTTGGTGGCCTTAGGCGTGAGGAGGGTAGTAGGTGTTCTTGAAGTTTGAAGAGAATGGGTAGAATTTGGTTGTAGCTGGCCGAAATTCTGTGGGAAGGAGTGGCCGAATTGCTTGTAGGGTTTTTGGCAATTGGGTTTTTAGATTTGAGAGGAAAAGGAAAGATGGTTGTTTGAAATGCAAAAAGAATATTTTAGGGAATCAATTTTGGAAACAAAAGATAGTAAGAAGATCTTGGTCAATGGAGAGCGTTTGGATGCTGTAATGGCCGACTGGTTGGCTAGGGTTTTTGCTGGAATGAAAGTTGTTTGAAGGAGCTTAATGGTGGTCGAAAATATGGTGTACAATGATGAAGAGATTTCTGGTTGTTTGTGGGATGATTTATGGTAGTTTACTGAATATGTTTGTTGGAATTTTGGTCCTTAATCAATGGCTTGATTGGCATGATTGATGGGGATATTTTAGGAGTAGCCATGGACTGGTTTTCGAGGAGAATGCTGGAGAAGATGATGAAGCTCAGTTCATGGCTATTCAAGAGGAGTTTGTACAGAAAAATGGTGGAGGTTTCGGACAAGGCTGGAAAATTCCTAAACAGATTTTCGCAAGTTGCTGGAAATTTCTGCGTAGACTTTGCTGCCATATTCTTATCAGCTTGCAGATGATCTGAAGGGATATTCAGAGGTCTTTCAAGGCTGGTTTCCTGCCTTCTTTATGGAGGAAAAACGAGGTTAAGTTTCTGGGTGAAAAACTAGAAGAAACAGCTTGGTTTTGGCTAACCAATGCTGCGAAAATTGTCCAGAAAAATTTCTGGTTTGCATAGATTTTTTAGCAGCTCAATTTGGCTGGAATGTTCAATCCCCAAGCTAAGTGAAATGGCCATTTTTCTGGCAGCATTTGGGGGAAAAAGATGGCTGAAATTTTTGACACTTGGACTGAACAAGAAGCTGGAAAAATTTCAGTTTACAACATGAAGAAAATGAACACAGCTAGGTTGGAGGTTTTGAAGGTTCAACTATGGAGTTTAATTCTCTTGGGAACTTTCCAAAACTCCTCCCCATTTTTGGCCATAAGATAACTCATTCATAGCCATTTTCGAAACCTAAATCTCACAAAACCTTGCTGAAATTTTCTATAATAAAATTGGCTTGAATAAATTAATTAACCTAATTGATTAAGAATTAAGGAAAGCTAGAGAATCAAGAAGGGTATGAAATCCTTAGAAATTTTTGTAGGGCACAAGAGTAGGATTAGGACTTTCCTATCATGTCTCCCCTAGGACAACACTCCTACTCTTCCCTAACTCATGCTAGGACTGAAATATAGCCTACCTAACCAAAAATAAAATTTAATCTTGCTAAAACTCCAATGATGGAATTTGAACTCAAGACCTCAAGAATTAATTCTTAAGCTCTAACCACTAAACCACAACAACTCTTGTTCTTATTTCTTTTCCTAAATATTTTTCCTATTTGATCCTCAAGTTATTTCTCTATTTTCACCTCAAGCAAAAATTACCATTCTACCCTTCTTTTTCAATTAACATAATTAAGCCATGTAGACTACAAATCACATATCCAAAGCACATAAAATCATATAAAAATATATTTATGCATGCGAAAAAATATGATGTGCATCCCAACCCCCTTACTCTAAGGTTGGTTTCAACTGGGGTTTCACATCCTCCCCTCCTTAGAAGAATTTCGTTTCGAAATTCAGGCATACCTCTATTTCAGATCGGGATACTTCCGCTTAACCTACTCTTTTGATTCCTATGTGGCATCCTGCATGCCATGATGCTCCCACTGAACTTTCACCATCGGTATCTTCTTGTTCCAGAGATTTTTGACACTGCGGTCCAATATTTGCACGGGCTTCTCCATATAGCTCAGATCGGGTTGCAACACCAACGACTCATTATTCAGGACATGACCGGGATCGGCATTGTACTTCTTCAGCTGTGACACTTGAAACACATCATGAATCCCCGTCAATCCATCTGGCAAGTCCAATCGGTATGCTACCGGTCCAATCCTTTCCTTTATCGGGAATGGCCCCAAATACCTCGGATTCAGCTTTCCACCCTTTGGATGCTTCAAGACTCCCCTATTCGGCATCAATCTCAGAAATACGTTGTCCCTGACTTGAAATTCCAATTCTCTCTGCCGGTTGTCCTATAGCTCGTCTGTCGACTCTGAGTTGCCTTCAACCTCTCCCTAATCAACTTTACTTTATCTAACATCTCCTAGACACAGACTTCTCCGGTTCTGCTTACGTGACCATCTTCTGACCAACTCCAGTATAGTGGTACCAGACACTTATGCCCATACAAACCCTTATACGGTTCCATCCCAATTAAAGCTTTGTAGCTATTATTATATGACAGTTCTGCAAACAGTACACATTCTATCCACTTATCCCCAAAATCCAGAACACAGGCCCTCAGCATATCAACCAATATCTGTATAACCCTTTTTGACTACCCATCGGTCTACGGATGCGCCGTCGTGCTGAATTTTAGACTGACCCCATTGTTTCCTGAAATTTACCCAAAAAACGAGCGTTAACCTCGTGTCTCGGTCAAACACAATACTTGAAGGTACTCCATGAAGTCAGACTATTTCTCGCACGTAAGTCTAAGCCAGCTTCTCCATTGAGTCTCTTACATTCACCAGAATGAAATGAGCCGATTTGGTCAGTCGATCCACTACTACTTATATGGCATCTTTCTGGGTCCTTGACATAGGAAGTCTGGTGACAAAATCCATGGTCACCTTCTCCCACTTCCATTCTGGTACTGGCAATGGTTGCAACAGTCCTACTGATTTCTTATGCTTTGCTTTGACTCTCTAATAGGTGAGACAAGTCGAGACGTATTTGATCACATCCCGCTTCATTCTAGGCCACCAATAGGCCCTCTTCAAATCCCGGTACATTTTGACCTCCCCCGAATGAATGGTGCACTTGCTCTTGTGCGCCTCTTCCAAAATTCTGTCCTTCAATTGCTATTCTCCGGGTATACACAACTGAGCCTTGAAATGCAAAACTCTCGTCTCGTCTTGACGGAATTCACTGCCTGGCCGCTTGAGCTCCTTGTCCTTGAAAAACTGAAACTCTGTGTTACTTTGTTGAGCTCCCACGATCTCTTGTCTTAGATCTGGTACCAACTTCAGGTTGCTAACAACAATCCTCTTCTCTTGCACTTCCACACTTCTGTCCAATACATCCTACACCACTTGAATCTCCTGCACTCTTAGTCTGGCCACACCAACTTTTCTACTTAGGGCGTCAGCTACAACGTTGGCCTTCCCGGGATGGTAATTGATCAGACAACGGTACTCCTCCAAAAATTCCATCCATCTTCGTTGCCTTAGATTCAGATCCTTCTAAGTGAAGATGTACTTCAGACTCTTGTGGTCGGTGAACACTTCATATTCAGCTCCGTACAGGTAGTGTCGGCATTTCTTTAGAGCGAACACGATAGCTGCCAGCTCCAAGTCATGAGTAGTGTAGTTGACTTCATGAGGTCTCAACTTCCAAGAAGCATAAGTGATCACTTTTCGGCCTTGCATCAGTACTACTCCCAATCCTTCTTTCGAGGCATCGGTATACAGTGTATAAGGCTTATCTTCCTCTGGCAGACTCAATACCGGCGCTGTCATCAATTTTCGCTTCAGCTCTTGAAAACTTTTCTCACATTTCTCACTCTACACAAATGGAACATCCTTTCTCAGCAATCGTGTCATAGACGATGCGAGTGTTGAAAACCCTTTGATGAATCTCCTGTAGTAACCAGCCAATCCCAAGAAACTTCGAATCTCGGCGACGCTCTCCGGTTGCTTCTAGTCTGACACTGCTTCAACCTTTGCTAGGTCTACTTTGATTCCCTCCTTAGTCACCACATGGCTAAGAAATGCTACACTGTTCAGCCAAAATTCACACTTGCTAAACTTGGCGTACAGCTTGTGTTCCCGCAGCTTCTCCAACATGTGCTTCAGATGCTCCGTATGCTCTTTCGAACTTTTGGAGTATATCAGAATGTTGTCGACGAAGACCACCACGAACTTGTCCAGATAGGGTTGGAACACTCGGTGCATCATGTCCATGAATACTGTTGGAGTATTGGCCACCCTGAACGGCATTACCATGAACTCATAATGCCCATATATGGTGTTAAAGGCCGTCTTGGGAATATCCTCCTCTTTTATCCGCAATTGGTAGTACCCTTGCCTCAGGTCCAATTTGGAGTAGTAACTGGATCCTTGCAACTGGTCGAACAGCTTGTCGATCAACGGTAGGGGCTACTTGTTCTTGATCGTCAAGTTGTTCAAACCCTGATAGTCGATACATAGCCTCAGAGTCCCGTCATTCTTCTTCTCAAACAGCATAGGCGCTCCCCAGGGCGACGCGCTAGGCCTGATGTAGCCTTGCTTCACCAGCTCTTCTAACTGTTCCTTCAGCTTTTTTAGCTCTGCCGGTGCCATTCGATACGGGATTCGAGATACTGGTTCCGCTCCCGAAACTAGGTCAATGGTGAATTCCATTTCTCGGCTGGGAGGTATTGAAGCAAGTTCCGCTGGGAACACATCGAGAAAGTCATTTACCATCGCGGTGTCCTCCAGAGTACACTGGTCCTTCGACTTGTTTATTACGTAAGCCATGTATCCTTGACATCCTTACTTCAGCAATTTCCAGGCCTTAGCCTCCGCTATCAAATACTTTAATTCCTTTACCTTCTTGCCATCAAATTCCAACACATCACAACGCAATCTAATGAACTGGACTGATTTATTCTTACAGTCTACCCTAGCCCCATGCTTGGCTAACCAATCCATCCCCAATATTAAATCATAATCTTCAATGTCCAATACTATCAAATCTCCTTCCAAGCTTTCCCTCCCTACATCAATTTTACAATTCTGCACATACCGATCCACTTGCACTATTTTTCCCAAAGATGTACTTACCACTAAAGAAAAAGGTAGCTCTACTTCATCTCAACCCAAATGACATGCACAAATCTTGTTTAAATAGGAATGAGTAGAGCCAGGGTCTATCAATGCATTAATGGAGCATCCTTGGATATTAAACGTACCTTCCACAATTGCTGCATCGGTCCCAATCTCCTCTCTGTTGAAAGCGAATACCTTGGCTTTCACTTGCGGCTTCGGTGCTCCATTTCTGGATGCTCCCATGGTGTTGGTTCTATTGGGCCCTGGATTTTGCGTCGGATTTCCTTGCCCAACTCGGTGCAACTTAAGGCAGGCATTTCGTAGGTAGTTCGGGTCGCTGCAGTGAAAACATTTACGTTCACCTCCTTGGACCAAAAATTCTTCTCTGTATAGCCCTTTTTCCCACACTGCCGATATGACGGTGTTGGATTGTATGCCCTCTTAGACTTGGTTTCTGATGTAAAATCGAATATTTTAGTAAAAGAATTTATTTTCAGAAATTGTTTGTGAATTTACTTTTTGTTTCTGCACAATTTTCGTTCGGAACAGACCCATTGTGTTTAAATAAGTGATCCATGTGAATGGTGGTCTTTCACAGTAAGGTATGGATCACGGGTCATTTAACACATAAACATTTGTTCTTAGCCTATTGATGAGACTGGGAATCTCATCATGTTTAGGTTATTATGTTATGAATTCCAAATGGGAAATAGGTTACCTTTAGCCAGTGAGTAGTCAACTCACTTTATGACATAAGCGTATTTTGAATACGTAGGACAGGACCTGTAGTAGTGGTTTCTAAAAGTACTATATGATAGAAACCTAGACTACTACCGCTACAGCGTGGACTAGTACTGTATGACTTGAGTATGAGTTGGTGGTCTGACAAAGCTGGAAGCATATGCTTTGATATGCTATAGTTAAGGTTTTATAATAGAACCAATATACTTGTGTATTGGGTATATGTAACTAGTTAGTTAAAACAGACTTGTACAAGATAGTTTCTACACTATATTGCCCCTTGTGGTTGTCCGAATGGTCTAAAATGTCCAGGGCCCTGGGAAACATGACTCGGATGTGTGCTTTAGGGTAGCTCCTTTGGAAAGCGGAAACACTCCAAGAAGTCGTGGATCATTGGACTAGATGCCTAAGGATGGTAGATGTCATTTAGAGGGGTGTTAGTACACTTCTTCCTCTCTAAATGTACGGCGATGTGTAGAGGGGTATTTTAGTCATTTCACCTGTAGGTCGGAGACTTTGCTAATGCAGAATTGTTCTTTGGGTCAATATTTCCTTATGGTGATATTAGAAAATATTTAAAATACAAAATATAGCTATTTATATAGCAGGGATATTTTGGTCATTTTAGCAGCTAAGGCGATGTGTCTTTTTGGTCCTCGGAATAGCCCGTAAGTCCTAACTAATTTTGGGTTGAGGAATTGGTCTCAGTTCAAGAGGATTTTATTTTATTTTATTTTATTCAGGATGTCTAATTTATTATTAGACTGGAATAAAATAAATAAATAAATAAATAAAAATAGGAGGTTAGAGAAATTAATTATCTGGTTTAATTGGTTAATTAATTATTCAGGGCCTAGGTCCCGTATGAATAACTAGGAAATTAACCTGGGCTTAAATTAGGGGAAATAATTAATGTTCAATTATTTATTGGGTTATTTATATAAGCCCAAGAAATAAATAATTGAAGATTAATTATTTTGGTTCATTTGGGCTCATTAATTATTTATTGTGTTATTTATATAAGCCCAGGAAATAAATAATTAATGTTTATTATTTTGGGCATTTTGGGTCCAAGAAAAATAATAAATATTATTTCGGCCCAATAGTTTGGACCGTAGGGTTTTTTCTAGATATAGTTCAGATGAGTTTAGGGTTAAGCCAAACTTATTCTCAGAATAACATCCGGGTGTTTGAAATATGATATCCCGGGGATATGTTTATCAGATAATCAGAGATCTAGTTTTTGGCTAACCAATAAACAAGTCTCTGGTGAAAGAAAAACACTAATCTCTCTAACAACAACAAGAGTCATGCAGTTCTCTCTCTCTCACGTCTCCTCACCTCTGTTTGTTCTCCTTGGAGCTTTGCTAACCAATAGCAAGAGAACCAAGAAGACCTGAGACCGTTTTTCTTCACCGTTGTGTTCACCGACTAGAGGTTGGGCAGTGGCATATTCTGAGAGCTGAAAGGCTTGGCGTTCATGCAAACAAGGAGAAGTAGGAGGCTAGCGGGTTTTCAGCCGGAAGCTTCTTCAAGTGGGTAAGGCGAAGCGATTCCTGTCGTTCAATCCACTGCTACTCAACCTAGTAGGTTTCAAGCACGCAAAGGTATGATCTTAATGCTTCCGCGTGGCCTTTAAGGCTTACATTTTTTTTTTCCTTTGTTTTTTTTCCGTTCAAGCATGTTCCTTTATTTCTTCCCGTCAGACGGATGGTTTTGGGCAGGACCAACTGGTGTTGTTCGGGCTTGCTTTTCCCGGTTCTGCCACTGCTGGTTGGCGGGGTGCTTGTTGGATTGCTGCCCTTGGAAGTGTCCTTGCGGTTACCTTGGCAGTTGGAAAGGCCTTACTTCCAACCTGCTGCGGTCCTCATTTTCAGTTCGGGTAGCTACGTCTACTGCCCCCGAGTAGGTCATTGGTGGAGAAGGTGCCAACGCCCTCCTTAATTCTAGCCTCAGCCCTTTGACGAACTGCCTCGTCCTATTCTGTTCAGTGTCCACTAATCTCTTGCAGTACTTCGTCAGCTGGGTGAACCGTGCAGTGTACTGGGCCACTGATATGCCTCCCTACTTTAAGTTCTAAAATTCGTCCTCCCACATTTTCACTACCCACTGAAGGATGTACTCAGTTCTGAAGGCTTCAATAAAGTTGGACCACGTCCATTCCTGCTCGATCATTTCCCAGTCGTCTTGAACCCGCTGCTACCATGCCCGAGCCGGACCTCTCAAATAGGCGGCTGAAACTTTAGAAACCATTCCAATACCTCATCTTCTCCCTTAGGGTTCCTCTGCTCGATCGATGTCTGTAGAATCTTTGTCATCTTACTGAATGCTTGGCCCATTTACACATCAACCGGTGCTTCAGATCCCATTCCCATCTTTGGTTCACTCCCATTACCCCCGTTGGGTGATTGCATTTGAGCTATCTCGACTTCCGGTGCCACATGATTTGCTTCCAGAACCCTTCTGCCTGATGAAGCTGCACGGTGCTTGGGTGCTATTCTAAACTATACCCCAAATGATAAGTGTATGCATTCAAGGATTAAATCATTTTAGTTGTGCATGCATTCACAGTCAGATATAAATAAAAGGAAATTAGATGCAAGTTTTTGTCTACAGAATTGCTCATAAATTCTCTTTCAAATCTTGATTTGCATAAATTCAAAATTTTAACAGAAAAAAGAATTAAAATTCTTAACATAAAAGTTCATGAAAAATAATAAATGAACATCCGGATTAAAATAACTCTTAGTCCTCTAGTCTTCATCAGAATCCACAAAATCAGCCTCATACAACCATCCCCCAGAGTTCTTAGAAAAGTCTACCCTAACCCCACTGGCAAACCCCTCAATTAGCTCCTTCCCGGGGCACCTAGAACTCTCCCCAGGCTCAACTCGGCTGGGAGGAGGAATGAAAGAAGGCCTAGGTAGAGACTCATAATCTATCTCTCTCAGGTCATCACTATTTGCTGATAAGTCCACTACGGGACTAGGAGGGTAGGGTACATGCTCCACGGCTATCACCTCATCTTCACTGTCAGAACTTATATTTATCACTGGGATTGGGGGTGGCTTATGGATCGGGACCTTATCATCACTGCTATCCACTAAAGGGATAACTGGCTGAGGAGTAGGCTGGGAACTGGAAGGTCTTCTGGGTAAATAGGAATAGGAGGATGCCACTGTTGCCCCTTCCTCGCGGTTCTAAGCATTCTAACCACCCTACAACATAAACAAGATAGGTTAGATAAAGATTTAATCTTAAATAAATAGAACATATGCAATCAATATTTGCCTAAACCTAGGCTATGATACCACTTGTAACACCCCGCTACCTAGGCCTAACAGGGCTAGGGATGTCGCCGTGTCCAAAAGACAAAGGATCTTTATAACTAGGTCACATAATCAAAATAATAAAATAAAAATAATACTTTAAACTTAAAACTTATTACAGATCAAGAATTCAAAAACAAATCCAAAATAAAAACTGTACATTCTCAACTCCCAAAGCATTACACAAAATAAATATCAGAAAATCTTCTAAGGCAGGCAATAACTAGCTACTCATTCCCACAGCAGGATCTACCTAATATCATGGTAAAAAAGGTGATAAGACAAAAATCTCAGTAAGTCCGTGTGTGCTTTGAGTGTCCAATGAAAATAGTTCGTGAATGCAAAGTATAAAATCTTCATAAGAGAAATACTAGCAAGTAATAAACAATAGTCAAAATCAAGAGTGGTGTTTTGTCTTTTCCCAACCATACATGAACAATAAAATCAACTACTCAACAGGGTGGTTATGGGTTACCACACGTTGGGCCCCATAACCATACAACGGTTAGGATGCCACATTTTGTGCAGACTGACAAAAAGTAGGTGATCGGCCTACCGGGTGAGATACTCCTCCATCTCTACACCCAAACAAAATCGGGCGTCCATACCGATAACACACAGTCCACTTGACTGAAAACTGCAAGCTCGGACCGACACGCCTTACTGAACTGACATCTTATCCGGGAAGGACTTACCTCTCAGAGGTGGCCACCTACTAAGAAATTTACACCTAACCCCTCAAAGACTATTCCTAGTAGTCCGCCCTTATTAAGTATTCAACGTAATTTATCCCACTTGGTGGAAAATGATTAAAACATAGTTCCACTTGAAAATGGAAAATAAGGATTTCTAAAGTTTAGGGCAAAACTGGTTTTGGCAAGAGCTTTAGGGTTTTAGTAAAACTGCCCCTTTAATTTTCAAATAATTTGTTTGCCAAAAATAAGAAATGAAATAATCCTTAATTACCTTTACAGAAGTGAGTGTACACGCACTCTACATTTGGCTTACCATAGTAATCACTTTGCATCAAACAGGTTCTATGTAGGAGCTTACCAGATCCTTGCTCAAAATAAAGGTCTCCAACAGCTGACCTAACCCCGCCTAGGTTAAACATGAGCCATAATTAAACTCAATCCAAAATTCACTTCCACAAATAATTCTAGCTCAACATACTACAACCATAATCCTAGTGTCCCAAGCTTTAAGACAAGATAATGAATAAAAGGGTTTATAAGCTAAGTCTAGTCTGATATTAAAATAATGAGAGTTTTGGGAAATAGGTACAATAAGTCGAAGGTTTAAATCTTGCTAAAAATAGATTAGAGTTTATTTGATGAAGGGTCCTAGGTTCTAGATGGTATTATTTAAAATAATAATCTATTAATAATTAATTGTTAGAAAATAATTGATAACTAAAATTAGTTGAAAGTGAATTTTAATAAGCTTTGATTAAAAGACAATAAATAAATTTTGATAGTATTTTTGAATATAAGACTTACAAAATTAATATTTTACCTATTATGAAGATTTATATAAAAGGCTTTATTATGATTTTCTATATATTTTATATTATATAAATCTATATATTTTATTCCTTTAATAAAATCTATAATTTATTTGACTAAAATATCACTATTTTATATAAGCAACCAAATCCACATCTTCCTAGGGTTTTCAAAATTTACTAGAAGAAATTGTAGCAATAATCATTTTATTAATGAAATAAAGTTAGCTTAGGGACAACAAGGTCATGATCATATTTCTATTGCTACCTATAATCATGAACATACACTCCACACCAATTCATCAAATCATCCAAATCATGAATAAATGCATAGGTCTAAATTTACCAAGGCATGATCCAAACTCTACTAACATAAACATATTCATGGCTTTAACAATCATACATGAACATAAACTCTATTCACCAAAGGTGACATAATCTCTAACATGCTTGATCACATATACCACCCACGACATGGTGAGCATGCAACAAAACCCTAAAACACCATACAATCCACCAAGACAAATAATCTCAAACAATCCCATCTCCATCATACAAACACTTTTATTCATGCTTCAATCTCAACTCTTTCACAACAACACATGCTCAAACCCTAATCATAATCCATCTCCTTTCAATATCATCCTAGAGACATGAATCTAGAATGTAAAGAGAATGTTGAAGAGGCTTACTTGATTGATGACTACCTTGGAGCAGTTTCGAAGGAATCCTTACTCTTAGGAGGCTTAATCCGTCCAAGAGAGAAGGAGAGAATATGGCCATGGTTGAAGTAACCATTCGGCCGAGAGAGAGAGAGAGAGAAAGGAAAAGAGAGTTCATTAGTATGTATATATATATTGTAACACCCCGGAAAACCTAGGCCCGCCATGGCCGGGGATGTCGCCCCGTCCAAAGGACAAGGGGTCTTTATAACTAGGTCACAAATAAAATTGCTTAAATAAATAATACTAAAGCTAACAGAATTTATTACAACCCAAAAATAAATACTTCCAAAGTAGATCCATGAAATTCCAAAACAAAACTCATAATTAAAATCATCCACACTCGTCTCCCAAAGCAGTACATAAAATCAAAAACTCATTCTCTTCCAAAGTAGCTACTCACCCACAACAGGATCAACCAGAAAACATGATAAAAGGTGGTGAGACAGAAATCTCAGTAAGTCCGTGTGTGCTTTGGGTGTTTAGCAGAAACAGTTCGTGGATGCAAAGTGTGAAATCTTTATAAGAGAAACATTGGCAAGCAATAAACATTAGTCAAAAGCAAGAGTGGCGTTTTGACTTTTCCAGCCATACATAATTTATAAGATCAACCACTCGAAAGAAAGGATTATGGGTTACCACACGTTGGGCCCCATAACCGGATGGTCAGTATAGCGACACTTTGTGCAGACTGACTAAAAGTAGGTGATCGGCCTACCGTGCAAGATACTCCTCCTTCTCTATACCCAAACAACAACCGGGTGTCCATTCTGGCAAAACACAGTCACTTGACTGAAATAAAAACTGCTAGCTTGGACCCGCATGACTAAGCAGTGCTGACGTTTCTCTAAGTTGAGTTTATCTTCTGGAGGAGGCCTCCTGCCAGAAGACTCACTCTTGCTCTTCAAAACTAGTACTACCAGTCTACCCCCATTGAGTACTCAACGTAACGTATCCCACTTAGGAAAAATGAACAAAACATAGTTTCACTTGAAAATGGCAATTAAGGTTTTCCAAAGTTTGGGGCAAAATTGGTTTTAGAAAGAGTTTTAGGTTTTGAGTAAAACCGCCCCTTGATTTGCAAATAATTTATTTGTCTGAAATGAGAATGGAAATATTCCTCAATTGCCTTTACAGAAATGAGTGACCATGCACTCTACATTTGGCTTGCCATAAAAAAAAAATCATTTTTCATCAAACAGGTTTTATGCAGGAGCTTACCTGATTCTTGCTCACAATAACAAGGTCTCGGACAGATGACCTAACCTCACATGGGCAAATACAAATCTTAATCAGATTCAAGCCACAATCCACTTCCTCAATTTTAAATCAACTCAATTCACTACTACCATGATCCTAGTGTCCCAAGCTTTAAGGCAAAACAATAATTGAATAGGTTTATAAGCTCAGTTTAATTTGTTATTTAAAATAATTAATGGATTAGGAAATAAATTCTAATAAGTTGAAAGTTTAAATCTTGTTAAGGAAAATTTAGAGTTTATTTGATCAAGAGCCATAGGTGGTACTAGGTAAAATAGTAATTTAATGGTAGCTTAGTTGTTAGAAAGTAATTGATAGCTAAAACTAGTTAAGATTAAATTTAATAAGTCTTCCTTGGAAAATAATAAGTAAAACCTTAAGGGTTTTGATCTAGTAAATATTTTATTAAGTATAAGTCTTTTTCATAAGGGCTTTAATCAATTTGCTTTATTTTAAATAATGTTTATTTATTTTATTTTCTAGAAAAGTTATTATTTATTTGACAAAAATATCCTTTACATATATTATAATTCCAAATCTACCCTTCTTAGGGTTTTCGAAATTCTCTAGCAAAAATCATTAGTAAATATTTTATTCATGAAATAAAATTTGCTTAGGGACAACTAGATCATGATCACGATTCCATGGTCATAATCAATAACATACTCAATCCTTCAATTCATCAAATCATCCAAATCTTGCACATAGGAATAGATCTAAATTTATTAAGACATGCTTTAACCTCTACTAGCATAAACATGATCATGGCTTCAAAATCTAATCATGCATACAAATCGTATTCACCAATGGTGACATAATCTCTAGCATGCTTCATCACAAATACTACCTATGACATGCATCAAATCTCAACTCATCATTAAATCCACCAATATAATCCTTCCATGCATAAATCCCATCTCCATCTCAATCATACATATACTCATGCTTCAATCAATAACATCACATACACAACCCCATCGCCATTCATCAACTTAGAGACATGATTCTAAATTTTAAAAAGAGGATTGAAGGTACTTACTTGATTGATGAATGACTTGAAGGAGTTTAGAGAAGATCTCAACTCCTAGATGGCTAATCTTGTTCAAGAAGGGTGGCGAAAGCATGGTCATGGAACAAGAGACCATTCGGCCAATGGAGGAATTTTCGGTCTATAAGAGAGAGAGAGAGAGAGAGAGAGAGAGAGAGAGAGAGAGAGAGAGAAGAATAAGAGATCATTAGCATGCTTATTCATATAGGTTTTCATTAGAGATTAAGTTTGAAGAGGATGAAGTTGTTAGAATAAGTTTACCTTGAAGATGTTCTTGTCCAGAAATTTTTGCTTTGATCCGAAGTAGCAAGATGTTTGGAGGAGTTTGATGTTAATATTGATGTTGATGGATTCACAGCAATAATTAGACTAAATCTGGAGATTTTCGTGAGGGTTTGAGGTGGTTTGGAGGGTTATTAGGTGTAGAGAAGAAGTAGGTGTTCTTGGTGTAGAGTGTGTCTGTTCTTGTTGCTTGAAGAAAATCAAGAGAGAGAGGAAGAGTTTGTGCAGCTGCCGATTTTTCTGAGGGAATAGGTCTGGCCGAATTCTAGTAGGGTTTAGAGAGTTGATTCTCTGATTTGGAAGGGGAAAGGAAAGGTTAGTTGTTACAATCCTTGAAGAATATTGCTAGGAAGTGAATTTGGAAAGTAGATATCCTAAGAATTTCTTGATTTGTTTGGACAGCTTTGAAGTCTGCCATGGCTGATTATTTGGACAGAATTTCGTGGGATTAATGCTGACTTATGGAGGCTTATGGTGGCTGAAAGTAGGGTGTACAATGATGAAGAAGAAGTCTGGTCCATTGAGCAAAATTTTATGGAAGGTTGCTAAATAAGATGACCGAAATTTTGGAAACCAATCAAGCTTAATTGCAGGAATTTTGTAGAGAGATTTTCGGTCAGCCATGGAGGGAATTTCGTGCAGACACTTTAGGGAACAATGGAGCTCTTATAATGGAGGTTTAAGAGAGGTTTTGACAGAAGTAGGTTGTGGTTTTCAGTTGAAACAAAATAGGAAACTAGCTGGACAAAAATTCTGCTCAGGAATTTCGCAGAACAGAAATTTCCTGGCAGAATTTTTGTCTGCCATTTCCAGCAGGTTTACAGCAAGGTTTGAAGGGGATTTCAGGGGTATTCAAGGCTGGTTTCCAGCCTTCTTTATGGAGGAAAAACATGGCTAAGGTTCTGTACAAATTCTGAAAGAAAACAGCTTGGTTTTGAGCTCTCAAAACCGATTTTCGTACTAGAATTTTTCCTGCTTTGCTCTAACTTGTGCAATCCGAATTTGGGCAAGAAACTTTCAGGTTTCAACTGATCCTAGAGAACATTTTTCTGGTAGCATTTGGGAGGAGATGTGAGCTAGAATTTTTGACCTTTTGAAGGCACAACAAGCTGGAAAATTTCAGCTCATTTCATGAAGATAAATGAACTAAGTTTGAGGAAAAATTTCAGCAAGCTTTCAAGAGTGATTTTCCTCTTGAATTTTCCCACAAATCATTTACATTTTCCAAACCATGAGAAGCCTTTTACTAGGACATTTTGATCCTAAAAGACCTTAGTCCTCTACTGAATTTTTCTGGAATGGTAAAGGATAGAACACCTCAATCAAATTAAGGAGTTGGAAATTAAGGAAAATTAAAGATCAGGGGAGAATGAATTCCCTTTTGGCATTTCGCGAAGAACAAAAGAGTGAAATGATAATTCTCCTAACATGTCTCTCCTAGGACATCATCACCACATTGATCTAGGCCCTCATGGCCGAAACCATCCTTTTCCAAGCGAAATAAAATTTACTCAAGCTAAAGCTTCTATGATGGACTGAACCTTAGACCTCAAGAATTAATTCCAAGGCTCTAACCACTAAACCACAACAACTCTTGTTGCTATTTCTACTAGAAAAATTATTTCCTATTCAATCCACAAGCTATCTCCTTATTTTCACCTCGGGCAAAAATTACCATTTTGCCCCTCTCACACATCACTCACTAACAAGACTTCAAGATAATAAAAATCAAATTCAAAGCACATAGAAATCATATGAAACATATTTAATCATGAAATAAAGCATGATATGCATCCCAACCCCCTTACTCTAGGGTTGGTCTCGACTGGGGTTTCGCACACACACACACACACACACACACACACACACACATATATATTCATTAGGAATTGAAATTGTGTGAGGATGGAGATGATTGATCATGCTTACCTTGAAGGTGTTCTTGAGCCTTCAAGAAAATTCTGGTTTTTTATCCAAAAGAGAGACTTAGATTTCGATATTTGATGTTAAAAATTGCAGAAGTGGTTTCAAGGGGTTGAGTAGGTGTGATCTGGAGTTTTTTGAAGAAGATTGAAGTGGTTTTGGTGGCCTTAGGCGTGAGGAGGGTAGTAGGTGTTCTTGGTGTTCTTGAAGTTTGAAGAGAATGGGTAGAATTTGGTTGCAGCTCGCCGAAATTCTGTGGGAAGGAGTGGCCGAATTTCTTGTAGGGTTTTTGGCAATTGGATTTTCAGATTTGAGAGGAAAAGGAAAGCTGGTTGTTTGAAATCCAAAAAGAATATTTTTGGGAATCAATTTTGGAAAAAAAATATGATAAGAAGATCTTGGTCAATGGAGAGTGTTTGGAAGCTGTAATGGTTGGCTGGTTGGCTAGGGTTTTTGCTGGAATGAAAGCTATTTGAAGGAGATTAATGGTGGTCGAAAATATGGTGTACAATGGTGAAGAGATTTCTGGTTGTTTAAGGGATGATTTATAGTAGTTTACTGAATATGTTTGCTGGAATTTTGGTCCTCAATCAATGGCTTGATTGGCATGATTGATGAAGATATTTTAGGAGCAGCCATGGACTGGTTTTCGAGCAGAATGCTGGGGAAGATGATGAAGCTCAGTTCATGGTTGTTCAAGGGGAGTTTATGTAATATCCCATGTTAGACCGTCTTTGGTAAGTGGGGGAAAAGTCATGCATGTCATATTGAGTTATACCGCATT
This sequence comes from Voacanga thouarsii, assembly GCA_026120185.1. Classification (NCBI taxonomy): domain Eukaryota; kingdom Viridiplantae; phylum Streptophyta; class Magnoliopsida; order Gentianales; family Apocynaceae; genus Voacanga; species Voacanga thouarsii. The sequence goes on from JANUWF010001172.1 coordinate 485,547, forward strand.
TGATTATTTGAATAATTTTCCATGAAAATATTGGTTGTGGATTGCATGAATTAATTTATTCTTGAAGTAGTTGGATTGCTTGAGCTTTCATTTATTGAGGAGAGTTTATTAGAAAAAAGGGTAAAGCAAGTGGGAAGAAATCAAGGGAGTTGTTAGGAGAATATTTTGAAAGAAAATGTAGCTTGGTGGATAAAGCTTGGCATCTAAGCCTTGACGGGCTAGAGTTTGAATCATAGCTATTTCAAATCCTTTTCATTCTCTTATTTTCTTTCCTCCTTCCCTAATTTTTCCCTAACTTGGCCAAAATCCCTAGGAGAATAGCCACTAGGAAATTAATTTCCTAAGAAGAGAAAAATAAATTAGGAGAGTGATTTATTTGAAAATTATTTTATAAAATACTTGAGAACAAATTAAATTTTTTGTTCTAATATCTTATCATAATCTTTTGGAGAATTTTAAAGATTACTAATCTATATTTTCTTTTAGTAATATCTAAACAATATATTAGTAGAGAAAAAATATATATATGAAAGCATGTAGGTATTATTTTCAAGGAAATAAATTTCCATATTTTATCTTCTTTCAAATAATATTTTCTTAATGGGAATAAAAGGCTTGGAGGTGAATTTAAATGAAGTATTTATCTCTTGGATAAATCCAGGAATTTTCGAAGCCTTTAGAGAAAATTTCAGTAGATATGAATAGGAAACCAGAATTTTTATTTCCTAATAACTACTTAATAGCCATTACCCAAATTAATATAAGGAATTAATTAAATTATCTCTTAAACAGATAACCTAATTTCTTCACCAAATTTTCTGGAAAATTGCATCCAAGCTGCTGCCACCTTGGAGCAATTATAGTCCAAATAAGACTCTTCAAAACCTAGCTAGGATTGGCCAAGAAAACCCTAACCAATTAGGACTTGTTTTCAGCTAAAAGGAAACCAGAATTTCTGCCCTAGACTCTCTAAATTTTCGTCACTGTTCACACACACGCGCGCGCGCGCGCGTGCGCACGCACACTCACTCATGAAATTTTTAGCCAAAACCTCACATCAAAAACCCCTCCAGTAGACCAACATAACCAGCTACACAAACCCTAATCTTTCCCTTCCTAACTTTGTCCAAAAAGCAGCCAGAAATCAGTAATTTTCCCTTCTCCTTTTCCTTCAGATTTTGGCCACCTTCATCCCTAATTAACCCATAAATTCCAGCTCAAAATCTGGACAAAAGTTCCCTAGTTATCAAGCAGAAAAACAACTGCACAAATGCCCATTCTTCCTCTCCTATTTTCGCTATTAAAGGGCCCAAAACCGATCAGATTTCTCCTCTCTTTCTGTCCAGAATCTCAGGACCCTCAGCTTCACAAACACAATAGCCACCAACCCTAATTCCCCTCCAAAATCTCGATAGCCCTAGAGAACACCAAAGCTGAGCAACTTTCTATTTTGATCAAGAAACCCTAGCAAGGCCAAATCTTCTTTAAACACCTAAACCCTAAAGCACCTCGGCCTAACCTATCTCCTTAATCAAACAGCCTCAAAAAAACCTTAAATACCCTCCATTGCTCAGAAATTCCAGCCGCCAACCCTCCTCCACATCTGGACCAAAGCAGCACCAAAACTCCATCAAAGATGAAAACCAACTCTAAGGTAAGCAACTCCTTAACTCTTCATCAACTCCTCTTCAATTCCTCTCATCTTCTTCTCCTAAATCTCAATCATAAGGGGCTGATTTTACCCATTCTTTGGGGAGTCTTGATCAAGGTCATCCAAGCGATCTAAACTCTTCAACTAGTGATCAAACTCAAGCTAGTTAACAAGGAGTTGCTGTGATTTAAGTCTAAATCGCTAAGAGGTAATCAAGATCCTATCTTTATTGATTTAAATGGTCTTAAACTTCAAAATATTGGCTTAAGGATGCCTATGGAGTCTAGTATGAAAGCTTGAATATACTAGATGGATGACCATGTTAATGAAAGCCATAGACAAAGCATGTATGAGATAGGACATTGATATATCTTATCATGATGAATCTAGATCCATGCTAAATAGGCAAAAGATAAGATCTTTTAATGTTTATGGGGCTATTTATGATGATTTTAGGTTAGCTTAATATGGAAGATGTAATGTGATGAATTGATCTAGGTCAATGTATAGTCATGATCAATAGAATTGTAAAGGAAAGTTATATATGTGATTTAGTGAATTAAATACCATGGATGCAATAGGTAAATAATGAAATCATGAAGAGTCATATTGAATGAATTAATGAGTGGAACGATTAAATCCTAATTGCGGGGTTATTTGCTCTAGGTAAGGAATGAGTGGAAATTAGAGCAATTGATTGAGTTAGATTTGGCTATGATATATCCAAGTAAGTCCCTGCATAACTGTTTTGATATAAGTTATATGTTTGCAAGCAATTTTTACAATGTAATTTGGAATTGATGTCAATATGATGTTTTGACACAAAGATTGAGCCTTGATTAAAAATGATGAATTATATTGGATTATTGTGAGACTTGGATTGGAAACGTGGATGTTTTATTTTTAAAATGAATTGACTAAATTTTATTTATTCAAACTCAAAAACGATTTCTTGTACTATTGTCAAACGATTTCAAAACGCTATCACGAAAACCACATTTTGCAATCAAATTAATAAAAGACTTTCGAAAAGGGGAAAATGATTCTACCCATAAATGGGGAGCGTTGAGTACTCAGCGAGGGTAGGCTAGTAGTACTAGTTTCGAAGAGCAAGAGTTTGTCTTCTGGCAGGTGGCCATCTCCGGAAGATAGACTCAACTTGGAGAGGCGACAGAACTACTTAGTCAGGCCGGTCCGAGCTAGCATATTGGTCCATGTGGACATTGTTGATTCGGATTGGATAGCCGGAATGTCGGATGTAGAGATGGGGGAGTATCTCACCTAGTGAGTGAATTCCCCACTGCCCTTTGTTGAAAGAATACATTGGGAAGCTATCATGGTGATAACCATGATATGGATTATGTTACTATATTGTTAAATCATTTGCTAATCCCTATTTAATGAATTGTGAATGTGATGAAACAGTGATTTATTGTGAACTATTTTTGGATTGATTGAGCAAGGCTCCTTTGTATAATTGTTATTGATGAGATTGACTTGCAAACACGATTTTGTGGTTTTGATAAACCTGCATATATTAAATGGTTAAAACTGACATTTGCACACATGTGACTTACTGAGATGTCAATCTCACACCTTTTATATCATGATTTCAGGGGATTGCTTTCAGTGAGCGGGGCGAAGCTAGGGTTGAGCTCCAATTTATTTGTTTAGTTGTGTTTTGAATTTATTTCAAGAGACGCTTGTTATTTTTTATTTTCCAGACGTGTATAAGTTTTTCTTTCGGATGTAATGGAATTATTCTTTTAATTTTATTTAGCAGTTTTTGTTTTATTTTGTACCTCATTATAAAGACCCCTGGTCCTTTGGACGGGGCGACATCCTACCCTATCTAGGTACCTAAGGTGTGGGGTGTTACAGTTTGTACAGAAAAATGGTGGAGGTTTCAGATAAGGCTAAAGAAGAAACAAGGCTGGAAAATTCCTACACAAATTTTTGCAAGTTGCTGGAAATTTCTTGGCAGAATTTGCTACCATTTTCCAGTCAGCTTGCAGAAGATTTGAAGGGATACTTAGAGGTCTTTCAAGGCTGGTTTCCAGCCTTCTTTATGGAGGAAAAACGAGGTTAAGTTGCTGGGTGAAAAACTAGAAGAAACAACTTGGTTTTGGCTCACCAATGCTGCAAAAATTGTCCAGAAAAATTTCTGGTTTGCATAGATTTCTAAGCAGCTCGGTTTGGCTGGAATGTTCAATGCCCAAGCTAAGTGAAATGGCCATTTTTCTGGCAGCATTTGGGAGAAAAAGATGGCTGAAATTTTCGACACTTGGATTGAACAAGAAGCTGGAAAAATTTTAGTTTACAACATGAAGAAAATGAACACAGTTTGGTTAGAGGTTTTGAAGGTTCAACCATGGAGATTAATTCTCTTGGGAACCTTCTAAAACTCCTCCCCATTTTCAGCCACAAGATAACTCATTCATGGCCATTTTCGAAACCTAAATCTCACAGAACCTTGCTGAAATTTTCTGTAATAAAATTGGCTTGAATAATTAATTAACGTAATTGATTAAGAATTAAGGAAAGCTAGAGAATCAAGAAGGGTATGAAACCCTTAGAAATTTTTGTAGGGCACAAGAGTAGGATTAGGACTTTCCTATCATGTCTCCCTTAGGACAACACTCCTACTCTTCCCTAACTCATGCAAGGACCAAAATATAGCCTACCTAACCAAAAAAGAAAAAAACCAATTTAATCTTGCTAAAACTCCAATGATAGAATTTGAACTCAAGACCTCAAGAATTAATTCCTAAGCTCTAACCACTAAACCACAAAAACTCTTGTTTTTATTTCTTTTCCCAAATATTTTTCCTATTTGATCCTCAAGTTATCTCCCTATTTTCACCTCAAGCAAAAATTACCATTCTGCCCTTCTTTCTCAATAAACATAATTAAGCCATCTAGACTACAAATCATATATCCAAAGCACATAAAATCATATAAAAATATATTTATGCATGCAAGAAAATATGATATGCATCCCAACCCCCTTCCACTAAGGTTGGTTTCAACTGGGGTTTCACAATTGTAGTGGTTTCTTAAAGTACTATATGGTAGAAACCTAGACTACAACTGCTACAGCGTGGACTAATACTCTACAACTTTAGTGTGAGTTGGTGGTCTTATAAAGCTGGAAGCATATACATTGATATGTTATAGTTGAGGTTCTATCGTAGGACCAATATACTCGCATATTGGATATGTGTGACTAGTCAGTTAAGACAGACTTGTACAAGATAGTTTGTATACTATATCGCCCCTTGTGGTTGTTTGAATGATCTAAATATCCAGGGCCCTGAGAAACATGACTTGGATGTTTACTTTAGGGTAGGTCTCTTGGAAAGCGAAAACAATCCAGGAAGTTGTGGATCAATGGACTAGAAGCCTAAGGATGATAGATGTCATTTAGAGAGGTGTAAGTATATTTCTTCCTCTCTAAATGTACGGCGATGTATAGAGGGATATTTTAGTCATTACACCTATTGGTCGGAGACTTTGCTAACGCAACATTGTCGTTGGGATCAATATTTTCTTATGGTGATATTAGAAAATATTTAAAATATAAAATACAACTATTTATATGACACGGGTATTTTGGTCATTTTAGTAGCCAAGGCAGTGTGTCTTTTGGTCCCCAATATAGACCGTGAGTCCTAATTAAATACAGGCTAAGGAATTGATCTTAAATTAAATTAAATGGAGTTTATTTTATTTAAGTAGCCTGATTTAATTGTTGGGCTAGAATAAAATAAAGGTCCATGGAGAGAGAGAATTAATTAAATTAGTTTGGTGGGTTAATTAATTATTCAGGGTTTTGGCCTACTTTGAATGATTAAAGATTAACTTGGGACTGAAATAATATAGGCTTGTTAATTGGACTAGTTTATTTAGGCTGGGAAATTAATTATTTGTTGGGCCATTTATTTGGTTCTAATTAGAATAATTAATTTAGTCCAAAAGGCTAAACTAAGAGTCCAATGGGCAAGTCCAATTTAACCTAAGGTTTTATTTAGGTTAAACGGGAGAATAGAGAATGATGTTTTTTTTTTCTACTTCTTCTCTGGCCTAAGAAAGAAATGTGTGATTCCTATCCTTCCCTGAGGAAAAACGGATGCCTCTTTCTCTCTCTGAAAAAGATCCCTTAGCCTTGTGAATTGTTCACCAAACGGGATTAGGCAGGCCATATACTGGAAGATAAAGAGGTTGGCGTTCATATACATGCAAAGACAGAGTAGGAGGCTTGTAGGAATCGCACCAGAGGTTTCCACCAGTGCACCTACCCCAGTTCCACACATTCTGGTCCATCCATCTTTGAGAACAAGAAGAAAAGGTTAAGTTTTTTTTTTTTACCTTGGAATCTGTCCAGAGCGGGACCGGCACCAGCTGAGGCTGCTGGAACCGGTGCCGGCTCCATTCGGGATTGTTCTGTTCTTCAATTTTTCCAGTTTCAGTTTTTATGCTTCCGCTGTGTGCTTTATTTTTCCCCCTTTTCAAACCTTCAATTGGTATCATAGTATGAAGGTTTTGTGAAAATATAGGAAGCATGCATCTAGTTGAATAAACTAGACACATATGTGTGATTAAATTGTGATCCTTCGCTGTTTTTGGTATGGATAGATTCTCTGTTAAACCTCTCTGATGGAGGTATAGGAGATTTGTAATTTACTATTTTTGTTAGCAAATCGTGTATGCCCAATGTTAATGGGTATAGGTGATTGTTGGTTTTTGGTGTGGTTTGTTTTGGATTGAAATCGATGAGCCAATGGTAGTAGACGTTGCGCAGGAAAAATAGAGGAAAATCTATAGAAAAAGATACAAGAAAGAAAAACAGAGGAGCCCATTAGACCGGAACCGGTGCCAGCTGAGGCCATTGGAACCGGCGCCGGCTCGGGTCTGGACTCCAGTCTACACGCAGGCCGTAGGATCGGATCTTGGGTCACCCATGATTCATGTTCTAGTGTGGCGGGTGTTGTGGACCGCAGTGTAGGTGGGTGCTTGATCCAGTATAGGTATAGTGGACCAAGGAGAAATTTTTTTAATTTTCCTTGTAATTTTCTATTTCGTTTTGGCGTCCGTACCAAGTGAAGTTAATATTTTTGCATGAAAAATATTAGTAAGGGATTTTAGGATTAAACAAAACCGTTAATTAATTAATTAATATGTTTAATTCTATTACTTGGGCACTTAGGTTTAAAAAATAGAAAAGCATGAAAACGTCTACTATTTTCTAGCATGCTATTTATTTTTAAGTACCTATGTGCACATTTTCTGAAAGACCAAAGTCTTTGGGAATATATTTGACAAGAAAACACTTTTCTACAAATTAAATGGTTACTTTAACTTGAACAAAAATTAATCCTTAAATATTTTCTCAAAGGATTTAATCCTTGACATAGAAAATATATTGGATTTAGATATTTTTGTAATTTAAAATAGAAAGCCATTTTGTTTTATTTTGCACTAGAAAATTGTTTTGTCAAATAAACTTGAGACCAAAGTCTCTAGAAAGTTTTAATTGGAAAGTTTTTTAAATCATTAAGTTTTAACTTAAATAAAATTAGTCTATGGACAAATCTCTTAAAGGATGTATACCTTGATATAGAGATTTTAATGGATTTAGATATTTTATTTTTGAGTTAAGGGAAAATTTAATGCAAATTTTGAAAAGGATATTTTTCCAGAAAAACTCCTATTTTAAAAGATTAAGTGGGAGAGGGGTTCTAACGTCCCCAGGACTTCCATCCCGATCCTCATTAGAGATCATAGGTCCCCTCACGTCTCCTTGGGAGTGAACCTGTATAGGGTGGGGATACTATAAGGATCTAGACCTAGTAGAATGATGTAATTAATAACTTGGGATACGTACTATGATCGGCCAACCTACATTGGAGGTTATAGTGCGAGGTATTTCTATAGAAAATGAGAGGAAACGGCCATCCCCTTGATGGAGTTATCTTCTAGATCATTACCTAGAAGGAAAAATAATTTGTGGTGGTTAACACACTTAGCTTAGGGAACTATTAATCTTCCCAAGAAGCTATGTTAGTTCTCCTAAGAACTTAACTAATTATATTATATTTGATATTAGGATAAAATGCACAAATTTTTTTTGTTTTCACAAACTAAATATTTTTCTTTTATTTTTGATTTTTCAGAAATGGTGGCAAGTTCTTTTAGTCCATTGGCCGTTATTCTCCAAGAGAATAAGCTAACGGGACCAAACTAAGTGGACTGAAAGAGGAACTTGGGCATAATACTTACAGTGAAAGAGTATAAGTATGTCCTTTATGAAACCTTCCCTGTTATCAGGGAGGGTTCCATAGCTGAGGAGTGAGAGGTTGAGAAGGCGTGGTAGAAGGCCGACGAGATAGCTCGTTGTTACATGTTGCTGTTGGGTATCTTAGGCTCGTATCGTATACGGCACAGTAGAAAATAAAACGAGATACCCTCCCAGGACCCGTCTATGTGTGGAAAACAAGACATAAAGGCAATAAAGGTAACAACTTTTTACCTTTGTTTGATCATCTGAAGAACAAAATAGATCTTCTTTAAATCGAGGCGCGCTCCAGCAATCCTCTTATGCAAACTCCACGAGAGTAGGACGTCTAACCACTATAATCATAGTGTGTGATTATCTCTAATAGTAATCCACACAGAGGAATACTCAAGCACCAAAATTTCCTGTGCTAGCAGAAAAAGATGGTGGCTAGGGCTGTTTTTGTTGTCAGCAAAATGAGAGAGAGAGAGAGAGAGAAGAAGAAGAAGATGTTTATTTTTGTGGCTCCTATGTTCGTGTGAATCACCCTTCTAGGGTTTCGTGTGACCATAATATATGTCACACAAAAATTCCTTCCAAAACTGAGAATTCTAATCCAATTAGAATTCCTTAATTGTAATTAGAAACATTAAGTTCTCACAATTACAACTTGGATCACAAATTATAACTAATTATAATTTGTCCACAACAACTTCTCTTTCTCTCAATTAACCCCACTATGTTATCAAATAACATATTGAGTAAATAATTCTCTGTAGTGTGTGACCTATTAGGTTTCCCAGTTAATTGGCAGAGAACATGAATTAATTCAAATGTCTTTGAGAATAATAATCCATAATTAATTAGAATTAATCCTATTAATTCTAATCAGGATTACTTTATTAATTCATCAATTAATAAACTCATATTCCCATATCATGAGCGGTATCTAACAACGCATCATGACCACCCAAGAGTCTAGGAAGTCAAGTGGCTTGACATGAACCCTTCAATAACAAACTTCAGTGCAATTAACTCATTTCACCATACAATATCTCATTCGATTCGGAGTACGAAATTAGTGCCAACTCCCTCCAGAATTAATTCTGGCCCGAATACACTAGTACTTGTACCAAGATCCTGCTACTCTAGATGTGTATCAATTGGAACTATTTTCAATACACAGTTGCCTTGGCCAAGGACTTTCCGAGTAGTAATTCCTACAAGTGGCCGTGAGATATTTGCCCCTACTATTAGGAGTGGAGAATCCTTTATTGACCCTCTCAACAACTTTCATTTACCTCACAATGTATCCAATATCCATCCCATAGGTGGCCCTCAATCGAGCACCAAAGATTGGAATCAAAGTACAAAGCTCAGCAAACAAGGTACCTTAGAGATCTCAAGTCTAATGATACTTGCACGTTTGCTATATTGAGATTATATCACTGGCACTAAATAGTTATCCATGTGATTATCTCAAAGCTAGGTCATCCAATGAAATTGTTCCATTAACAAGCATCTATGTATTAACTTTGAGCATCTCAATACTCACGGTTATGAGAACCACTGCCTGATCAAATCAGGAAGTCTAACACATGCTAGTCTTGACGCATTAATGATGTCCTATCTCAAAAATACTCTGACTTGGGACTATTTAAGTACTAACACCATCTAGTGCAGTGGGAATCTCAAATCTTGATCTCTATCATGATTTCCTTAACACAGTGTTGTATTAGGGACTTTATCAAATAGTTATATTACTTAAAGTAAATAAAAGAAACTATAAGATAAATAATGCCTTTTATTAAAATAAAATAAGTCATATATAATGTACAAGTGATTGCCTCTAGGGCACAACACTAACAAACTCCCACTTGTACTTGAGCCAATCATTCAGGTATCTAATACCGAATGACTCAACATGACAATAATGTTTCGTTTAGGATAGTGCTTTCGTAAGCGGGTTAGCTATGTTATCATCTATGGGAACTCTCTCAATCTTTACATCATTCCTATCTATGATCTCCCGAATCAGATGATAAGGTCACAGTACGTGTTTGGATCGTTGGTGAGATTGTAGCTCATTTTCTTGTGTAATGACTCCGTTGTTGTCGCAATACAAAGTTATTGGACCAACCGCACTAGGAGCCACTCCCAGTTCTGTCACGAACTTCTTGATCCAAACAAACTCCTTAGCTGCTTCAGAAGCAGCTATGTACTCATCTTCTATCATAGAGTCGGCAATAGTCCCTTATTTGGAACTTTTCAAACTTATTACCCCTCCACATATCGTAAACACGTAACCAGATTGTGATTTGAAATCATATTTGTCAGATTGAAAACTGGCACTAGTATACCCATTTATTTTCAAATCACCTTCTCCATATTCTAAGAACATATCCTTAGTCCTTTGTAAGTATTTAAGAATGTTCTTTACAGACGCCCAATAACCCTCACCAGGGTCAGATTGGTATCTGCTCGTCAAACTAAGAGCACAAGATACATCTGGCCTAGTACATATCATAGCATACATAACAGATCCAACTGCCGAAGCATATGGAATCTTACTCAAGTGATCCCTTTCAACTTGTGTCTTGGGAGACATCGACTTTGAAAGGCTAACACTATGTGACATGGGTAAGAATCCCTTTTTGGATTGATCTATGCTAAGCCTTTTTAGCATTTTGTCTATGTATGTAGACTGTAAAAGACCTAGCAACCTTTTGGATCTATCTCTATAGATCCTTATTCCAAGAATATAGGTTACTTCACCAAGGTCTTTCATGGAGAATTGTCTGAACAACCAAATTTTAACCGTTTGCAAGACAGTTATATCGTTTCCTATTCGCAATATGTCATCTACATAAAGTAGTAAGAAAACGATTACACTCCCACTAACCTTCTTGTATACAAAAGGCTTATCCATGTTTTGAATGAAACCAAACTCTTTGATTGTTTTATCCTAACGGATATTCCAACTCCTAGAAGCTTGCTTAAGTCCATAAATGGACCTTTGCAGCTTGCACACCTTTGTGCTATCATTGGATGTGAAACCCTCAGGTTGTGTCACATACACTTCCTCAGTCAGATTTCTGTTTAGGAAAGTTATTTACACATCCATTTTCCAAATCTCATAATCATGATGAGTAGTAATGGCTAGGAGTATTCTGATGGATTTCAACATGGCTACTGGCGAGAAGGTTTCATCATAGTCAATACCATGTTGTTGATGATAACCCTTCACCACTAGTCGTGCTTTATAGGTAACTAAGTTACCATCCATGTCAGTTTTCTTCTTGAAAACCTACTTGCACCCAATAGGTTTAATTCCTTTGGGTGGATAAACTAAAGTCCATACTTAGTTGTCGTACTTGGAATCCATCTCGACTTCATGGCCTCAAGCCATTTGCCATATTCTGAACTATTCAGAACATCCTTGTAGGTAGTAGGCTCATCTTCATGTATGAGCTATACGCCATTGTGGTCACAAATGAGAAATCCATATCTCTCAGGTGCCACACGTATCCTACTAGATCTACGAAGTTCTTTTGTATTAGAAGGTTCATCTATTCTCATAATAGATGTGGGGTTAGATGTTTGATCCTTATTTGTTTGATCTTCATGAACTTCACTAAGTTCAATCTTACTCCCACTGTCCCCTTTGAGCATGTGCTCCTTCTATAACAAGACGTCATACTTCAAAACAAACAATTTATTTTCAAATGGTAGATAGAAGTAATATCTAAAAGATTCTTTTGGATATCCCACAAACAAATACTTGTCAGATTTACTATTAAGTTTGTCTGTTTTTTTCTTGAAAACCCATTTGCACCCAATAGGTTTAATTTCTTTGGGTGGATCAACCAAAGTCCATACTTGGTTGTCGTACATGGAATCCATTTCTGAATTCGTAGCCTCAAGCAATTTGCCAGATTCTGAACTATTTAGAACATCCTTGTAGGTAGTAGGCTCATCTTCATCTATGAGCAATACGTCATTGTGGTCATTAATGAGAAATCCATATCTCTCAGGTGCCATACGTATCCTACTAAATTTACGAGGTTCTTGTGTATCTAAAGGATCATCTATTCTCTCAATAGATGTGGGGTTAGACGGTTGATCTTCGTTTGTTTGATCTTCATGAACTTCACTAAGTTCAATCTTACTCTCACCGTCCCCCTTGAGCATGTGCTCATTCTCTAAGAAGACGGCATACTTCGAAACAAACAATTTATTTTCGGAGGGTAGATAGAAATAATATCCAAAATATTCTTTCGGCTATCCCATAAACAAATGCTTGTCAGACTTGCTATCAAATTTATCTGATTGTGGCCTTTTAATAAAGGCAGGACAACTCCATACTCGCAAGTGAGATAACTTTGGTCTCTTACCAAAGAACATATCAAATAGGGTAGTATCAACCGATTTTGTTGGAAATCTGTTTAGTACATAAATAGAAGTCTTTAGTGCATACCCCCAAAATAATTTTGGTAGGTCTACAGAAGCCATCATGGTCTATACCATGTCTAGAAGGGTGCAATTCCTTTTCTCAGATACACTGTTATCTTGAGGTGTATGTGGGGGAGTCCATTGAGATAATACCCCATTATCTCTCAGATAACTCAAAAACTCTTAGCTCAAGTATTCTCCTTCTCAATCAGATCTTAGAGTCTTTATACTTTTGCCAAGTTATTTATCTATTTCATCCTTAAAGTCTTTGAACCTTTCAAAGGCATCAGATTTGTATTTCATTAAATACGAACACCCGTATCATGAGAAGTCATCGATAAAAGTTATGAAATAGTTGTAACCTTTTCTTGCTTGTATTGACATTAGGCCACATACATCAGAATGTATGAGTTCTAATAACACCTTGGCTCGTTCTCCTTTTCCTGGAATTGCACCCTTCTAGACATGGTACAGACCATGATGGCTTCTTTAGACCTACCAAAATCGTTTTGGGGGTGTGCACTAGAAACATTTGTTTATATAATAAACATAGTTTCGACAAAATCGGTTGATACTACCCCATTTGAGATGTTCTTTGGTAAGAGACCAAAGTTATCTTACTTGCGAGTATGGAGTTGTCCTGCCTTTATTAAAAGGCCACAATCAGATAAATTTGATAGCAAGTCTAACAAGCATTTGTTTATGGGATAGCCGAAAGAATATTTTGGATATTATTTCTATCTACCCTCCGAAAATAAATTGTTTGTTTCGAAGTATGCCGTCTTCTTAGAGAATGAGCACATGCTCAAGGGGGACGGTGAGAGTAAGATTGAACTTAGTGAAGTTCATGAAGATCAAACAAACGAAGATCAACCGTCTAACCCCACATCTATTGAGAGAATAGATGATCCTTTAGATACACAAGAACCTCGTAAATTTAGTAGGATACGTATGGCACCTGAGAGATATGGATTTCTCATTAGTGACCACAATGACGTATTGCTCATAGATGAAGATGAGCCTACTACCTACAAGGATGTTCTAAATAGTTTAGAATCTGGCAAATTGCTTGAGGCTACAAATTCAGAAATGGATTCCATGTACGACAACCAAGTATGGACTTTTGTTGATCCACCCAAAGAAATTAAACCTATTGGGTGCAAGTGGGTTTTCAAGAAAAAAACAGACATGGATGGTAACCTAGTTACCTATAAAGCACGACTAGTGGCGTAGGGTTATCGTCAACAACATAGTATTGACTATGATGAATCTTTCTGCCAGTAGCCATGTTGAAATCCATTAGGATACTCCTAGCCATTGCTGCTCATCAAGATTATGAGATTTGGCAAAGGTGTGCAAGCTACAAAGGTCCATTTATGGACTTATATAGGCTTCAAGGAGTTGGAACATCCGTTTTGATGAAACAATCAAAGAGTTTGGTTTTATTCAAAACATAGATGAGCCTTGTGTATACAAGAAGGTTAGTGGAAGTGCAATCATTTTCATACTGTTTTATGTAGATGACATATTGCTAATAGGAAACGATATACCTGTCTTGCAAACGGTTAAAATTTGGTTGTCCAAACAATTCTCCATGAAAGACCTTGGAGAAGCAACCTATATTCTTGGAATAAGGATCTATAGAGATAGATCCAAAAGGTTGCTTGGTCTTTCATAGTCTAGATATATAGATAAAGTGCTAAAGAGGTTTAGCATGGATCAATCCAAAAAGGGATTCTTACCTATGTCACATAGCGTAAGCCTTTTAAAGTCGATGTCCCCTAAGACACAAGTTGAAAGGGATCACATAAGTAACATTCCATATGCCTCGGTAGTTGGATCTATTATGTATGCTATGATATGTACTAGGCCAGAAGTATCTTGTACTCTCCGTTTAACGAGCAGATACCAATCTAACCCTAGTGAGGGTCATTGGCAGCTATAAAGAATATTCTTAAGAACTTACGAAGGACTAAGGATAAGTTCTTAGTATATGGAGAAGGTGATTTGAAAATAAATGGGTATACTGATGCCAGTTTTCAATTTGATAAAGATGATTTCAAATCATAATCCGGATACGTGTTTACGTTGTGCGGAGGGGTAATAAGTTGGAAAAGTTTCAAACAAGAGACTATTGCCAACTCTACGACAGAAGCTGAATGCATAGCCACTTCTGAAGCAGCGAAGGAAATAAAGATAGAGAAAGTTCCCACGGAAGAGAACATAGCTGACCCGCTTACAAAAGCACTATCTTAAAAGAAACATGATTGTCTTGTTGAGTCATTCGGTATTAAATACATGAATGATTGGCTCTAGTGCAAGAGGGAGTCTGTTAGTGTTTTGCTCTAGAGGCAATTACTTGTACATTGTATATAACACATTTTATTTTAATAAAAGGCATTATTTATCTTACAGTTTCTTTTATTTACTTCTAAGTAATATAACTGTTTGATAAAGTCTCTAGTACAACACTGTGTTAAGGAAATCATGATAGAGATCATGATATGAGATTCCTACTACACAGGATGGTGTTAGCACTTAAATAGTCCCTAGTCATAGTATTAATGCAATAGGACATCATTAATGCGTTAAGACTAACATGTGTTTGACTTCCTGATTTGATCAGGCGGTGGTTCTCATAACCATGAGTATTGAGATACTCAAAGTTAACACATGGATTCTTGTTAATAGAATAAGTTCATTAAATGACCTAGCTTTGAGATAATAACATGGATAACTATTTAGTGCCAGTGATATAATCTCAATATAGCAAACGTGCAAGTATCCTTAGACTTGAGATCTCCAAGGTACTTTGTTTACTGAGCTTTGTACTTTGATTCCAATATCTGGAGCTCAATCGAGGGCCGTCTATGGGATGGATAGTTGGTACATTGTGAGGCAAATGAAAGTAGCTGAAAGGGTCAGTAAATGATTCACCACTCCTAATAGTAGGGACGACTATCTCACGGCCACTTGTAGGAATTACTACTCGAGAAGTCCTTGGCCAAGGCAATTTTGTATTAGAAATAGTTCCTATTGATACACATCTAGAGTAGTGGGTTCCTGGTACAAGTACTATTTATTTGGGCCAGAATTATTTCTGGATGGAGTTGGCACTAATTCCGTACTCCAAACCGAATGAGATATTGTATGGTGAAAGGAGTTAATTGCACTGAAGTTTCTTATTGAAGGGTACATGTCAAGCCACTTGACTTCCTGGGCTTTTGGGTGGTCATGATGTGTTACTAGATACCTCTCATGATCTGGGAATATGGGTTTATTAATTGATGAATTAATAAACCAATCCTAATTAGAATTACTAGGATTAATTCTAATTAATTATGGATTATTAATCTCAAAGACGTTTGGATTAATTCATGTTCTCTACCAATTGACTGGGAAACCTAATAGGTCATACACTATAGAGGATTATATACTCAAGATGTTATTTGATAACATAGTAGGGTTGATTGAGGGAAAGAGAAGTTGTTGTGGATAAATTATAATTAGTTATAATTTATGGTCTAAGTTATAATTGTGAGAACTTCATGTTACCAATTACAATTAGGGAATTCTAATAGGATTAGAATTCTCAGTTTTTGGAGCAAAATTTCGTGTAATATATAGTATATTTAACACACGAAAACCCTAGTTGAACAACACACAAAACAACAACTATGGACATTCTATCTTCTCTCTATCTCTCTCGATTTGATCTTGATCAAAGAACCCTAGCCGCCATCTTTTTTTGCTAGCATAGGAAATTTTGGTGCTTGAGTATATCCTCTGTGTGGATCACTATTAGAGATAATCACACATTTTGATTATAGTGGTTAGACATTCAACTCACGTGGAGGTTCATCACGAGGATTGCTAGATCGCGCCTTGACTTGAAGAGGAAATTTTGTTCTTTAGAAAATTATCGAAAGGTAAAAAGCCGCTACCTTCATTGTTTTTATATCTTGTTTTCCACACATAGACTGGTCCTGGGATAGTATCTCGTTTTATTTTTCGCTGTGCCATATACGATACGAGCCTTAGATACCCAAAAATGGTTGCCAGCATAATACATGATGTTGTATCACTATCCTCCATGTGCCTCTTGTGTATAGCATGCTCATCAGTATGAGCATCTTGGGCTGGTGGTGGTGGAATAGGAGCATCCAGCACGTAGAGCAACTTTTCTGATTTGAGAACAATTCTCAAATTTCTATACCAGTCGTGATAGTTTGATTTGGTTAACTTGTTGGTTTCCAAGATGCTACGTATGTTTAGGTTTGTTGACATGATGTAAGTGACCTAGATATAAAGATAAAAAGCATTAACTTCTTGTATATGCACATGATATGCAAATAATTAGGACTTTAATTAAACGCATTTTTACTCTACTATTTTACTCAAACCAATAGCCCCTACTACTGATTCAGGAAAGCCCGTTGGAAGCTTTCCTAGTGGACTGGTATCCAAATTCCTCAAGAATAACCTTGGGTTTGTCCAACAAGCCACCCTTATGTTCATTGGTAGGTATCTAATACCAATTACATCGTATGTAACTACCGAATCATTGGGTGATTAACAGTTTTTAATCTTAAAACCTTTTGGGCTACCCCGACTTTTCCTCTAAATTTCTTTATGCTTGAGTTTGCCCAACTGAGATAAAGAATTTAGTTAAACCCGAACCATTAATCAGGAATTTAATTCCATAGCTTGAACCTACCCGATGTCAAGTAGGCTTAGGTTTGCCCAACAACTTGGTCTCGAAAAAGGACTCTTGTTCTTACTATATTAACGGAAGGAATTAGGTTTAATATTAATTGAGGGATTTATTCCTTTTAATGATTTCATTGAATGACATGCATAAGAATTAATAAATCACATAATTGATAATCATGGTAATAAAGCGATTACGTGATATACTTATGGACTTTTCCATATATTAATTTCTTTGAGCCATAAAAGAAATTAATATACTTAACCCTATATGTTCATGCATGATTCAAGTAGAAGGTCTTACCTTCTCGTCTTGTTTTGGTTGCCATATCTAAAATAACATAATTCTACTCCTATCTAACTTATGTAGACTAATTACATAATTTTCTAAAGAGAGAAAACCTCGAGTTACATTCAAGGGGAGTTAGATGAGAAGAGAATTATACAAGAATTCTAGAGAAGGTAGGACACGCGGGCCCTATTTCATAAAAAAAAAAAATCAAAACTGTAAAATGCACGAACAAATATAATTAGTTTTAGTCCATAACCATCCACTATGCCATTGACTATGCTTAAACAAAATAAACATATACTTTTGTTATTCCAAAATCATTGTGTTGAAAAATAAAACAAAATCTAAAATCAATATGTTAGAAAAATACATTAGTTTTAAATTTTCAAAATCACTATTTTGAAAAATAAAATTGTTTGTCTCAAAACTAATTTTGAGAAAATGCTTTTAGGTCCCGTCTTGCAACGATAACGGTGATCCCTCTTTTGAGGGTCAGGGGGGCAGCGCCCCCTTGGAAAATTCTATTCCAATTTTTTTTTTTTAAATAGTTGGATTGTACAAAAAAAGAGCATAACTGGCGCTGGTTTGGAATCCAAAGCCGGCACCGGCTCTGTTCTGGTTTCCAAAAATTTTTCTCTTCCAAAAACAATTTCTGGACATCACGAACAGAACAGAACCTGCACCAATTTGGAGACCAGAGCCGGCGCCGGCTGTAGTCGGGAAGTGGCGGTGATTTTCAGAAAAATTTTCTAGTAATAATTTTTGGTGCCCTAATCTTCTGCAAAAATTTAGTGAGAACAATTGTCAACAGAATTTTCTGCTTTGAATCTCAAAACAACAACCAATTTGTTAATTTAGACAAAAGAAAATCGAAAATCAAATTCACAAGATGAAACGGAGGGCAACAACCCTGTTCAAGAAAACGTTTTTCTGCAGAAAATTTTCAGCACATAAAGAAAGCACCTTTCAAAATATGCAATCATATTGTGGTATGGACCCAACCCATAAAGCTCGAAACAATTTCGACTAGACTGAAAATGATTTTCACAGCGAACAAAGACAAGCACGAATACATGAAAACAATTTTTCGTGCCAAAACAATGTTCGTAGACTACACATAGCATGGCTTTGATACCACTGTTGGGTATCTCAGGCTCGTATCGTATACGGTGCAGCGGAAAATAAAACGAGATACCCTCCCAGGACCCGTCTATGTGTGGAAAGCAAGACATAAAGACAATAAAGGAAACAACTTTTTACTTTTGTTTAATCATCCAAAGAACAAAATTGATCTTCTTCAAGTCGATGAGCGATCCAGCAATCCTCTTATGCAAACTCCACGAGAGTTAGACGTATAACCACTATAATCACAGTGTGTGATTATCTCTAATAGTAATCCACAGAAAGGAATACTCAATCACCAAAATTTCCTATGCTAGCAAAAAAAGATGGCGGCTAGGGCTATTTTTGTTTTCAGCAAAACGAGAGAGAGAGAGAGAGAGAGAGAGAGAGAGAAGAAGAAGAAGAAAATGTTTGTTTTTGTGGCTCCTATTTTTGTGTGAATCACCCTTCTAGGGTTTCGTATGACTCATAATATATGTCACACGAAAATTCCCTCCAAAACTGAGAATTTTAATCCTATTAGAATTACCTAATTGTAATTAGAAACATCAAGTTCTCACAATTATAACTTAGATCACAAATTATAACTAATTATAATTTGTCCACAACAACTTCTCTTTCTCTCAATTAACCCCACTATGTTATCAAATAACATCTTGAGTATATAATCCTCTATAGTGTGTGACCTGTTAGGTTTCTCAGTTAATTGGTAGAGAACATGAATTAATCTAAACGTCTTTGAGATTAACAATCCATAATTAATTAGAAATAAACCGATTAATTCTAATCAGGATTAGTTTATTAATTCATCAATCAATAAACTGATATTCCTAGATTATGAGCGGTATCTAGCAACACATCATGACCACCCAAGAGTTTAGGAAGTCAAGTGTCTTGACACGAACTCTTCAATAACAAACTTTAGTGCAATTAAGTCCTTTCACCATACAATATCTCATTCGGTTTGGAGTACAGAATTAGTGCAAACACTCTCCAGAATTAATTCTAGCTCGAATACACTAGTGCTTGTACCAGGAACCCACTACTGTAGATGTGTATCAATTGAAACTATTTCCAATACACAATCACCTTGGCCAAGGACTTTCCGAGTAGTAATTCCTACAAGTGGCCGTGAGATATTCGCCCCTACTATTAGGAGTGGTAAATCCTTTATTGACCCTCGCAACTACTTTCGTTTACCTCACAATGTACCCAATATCCATCCTATAGGTGGCCCTCGATTAAGCTCTGGAGATTGGAATCAAAGCACAAAGCTTAACAAACAAGGTACCTTAGAGATCTCAAGTCTAATGACACTTGCACGTTTGCTATATTGAGATTATATCACCAGCACTAAATAGTTATCCATGTGATTATCTCAAAGCTAGGTCATCCGGTAAACTTGTTCCATTAACAAGAATCCATGTGTTAACTTTGAATATCTTAATACTTACGGTTATGAGAAACACCACCTGATCAAATCAGGAAGTCTAACACATGCCAATCTTAACGCATTAATGATGCCCTATCTCATTAATACTATGACTAGGGACTATTTAAGTACTAACACCATTCAGTGTAGTAGAATCTCATATTATGATCTCTATCATGATTTCCTTCACACAGTATTGTACTAGGGACTTTATCGAACAATTATACTACTTAAAGTAAACAAAAAAAAACTATAAGATAAATAATGCCTTTTATTAAAGTAAAATGAGTTATATACAATGTTCAAGTGATTGCCTCTAGGGCTCAACACTAATAGTTGGCCTCTATGTCTAATGTGCTCCAGTCAAAACACGAGCACATAGCTTCTGCGTACGATATAAGTCAATTATTAGCCATGATGTTCGTGGATAAGAGCTAGCCCGCAAGGCAGGAGGCTTTTCGAACCATCATAAACACTAAGATGTTTGACGAAGCATCAGTCTGAGAACATATGCTCAAGATGACTGCTTCTTTCGAGGAGGAAGAAATCTTAGGGGCTGTTATTGACTCCGAGTGCCAAGTAGATATGGTTCTCAAATCTTTACTGGGTTCTTTTATTCAGTTTAAGTTGAATTACAACATAAACAAGTTAAACATGAGTTTAACTAAGTTGATGAAGGAGCTCCAGATGGCGGAGAAGGTCATGAAGCCACAATCAAAGGCTATGATTGCTAAGGCTTCTTCCTCTAGAACTGGGCCCAAGCCCAAGGAAACGCAGCGGCCCAACCCAAGACCCAGTCCAAAAACAAATCCAAGGGCAAGTGCTTCAAATGTGGACTGAAGGGACACTGGAAAAAGGAATGCCTAGATCTTTAAGCCAAGAAAAACCCCACATGTAATGTTTTCTATCTAGTGTCTATATGAATGGTAAGATCAACTTCCACTTAGATTGTTGATTCAAGGGCCACTGATCACATTTGTAACTCCATGCAGGGGTTTAGAAAAATTAGAACACTCAAGAAGGGTGAACATGGGTTATGTATGGGAAATAGAGCATAGGTCTAGGCCCTTGCAGTGGGAGAGCTAGATCTTATTTTTTATTACAAAAGAATAATGGTTTTAAATGATATTTTATATGTACTTGGATTTCGACAGAATTTGATATTAGTTGCGAAATTAATAAATCAAGGATATTTTGCATTTTTCCATTCTGGTATTACTATCAGTAGAGATGGAGAAATTTTATGTACAGGGCATATGTATAGGAATCTATTCTTCTCAAATCCCATTAATAATCAATTAAATAACACTCAATCTGAACCTTTAAGAAGGAGGAGAAAGACCAATGGCAATGACTCATATCTTTGGCATCTATGGTTAAGTCATATCAACTAAACCAGGATTCAGAGGTCAATCCATGATGGGCCTTTGGACTCATTGAGAATGGAAAATTGGCCTCAGTGTGAATCCTGCCTAATGGGAAAGATGACCAAAAGGTCATTTACCCCAAAAGCGAATAGAGCCAATGAGGTATTGAGTCTTGTTCACATTGATGTGTGTGGTCCATTGTCTACATGATATGATCTTGTATGGCTTTTTCTTGGTATTGTGGGTGGATTAGTTGATTATGTGTTCAGCTCAAACAATAGGACGAAAGTAGAGATTCTTCTTGAGATAAAAATGAGAAAATAAAATAACTACCTACCCTCTATCAAGCCCTTGAAAAACTAAGCTTCAAAGCCCTCAAGAATAGTAGAATGTTCTACTATAATCTCACCCCAATATCCATGAAGCAACAAAGGCAAACAAGAACAAATAAAATAGAGAAAATAGGCACCCAAGTAATGGAATTCAAACAAACATTGGAAAAATAAAGCAACTAAGACCCATTCAAAGTAACTACATTGGATTACCCAAAAGATTTATAGACTCATTCATACGAAGGACTAACCCTTAAGCATGGTCTTGAACAAGATGAATAAGGAGGCTAGGGCCTCTCAATATTCTCTCTCAAATTTGAATTTAAGTGTGTGAATTATGTTGTCAAATCACAAAAGATTTTATTTACACTACCTTAACCCTAGCTAAGTAATCCCTGAGGTTCTATTACAGTTTAGGGTCAGAATAAGTCTTTACAAGCAATTAAAATTGAAGAAAATTGGAGAAAACATAAAAAATGCGGGGCATCCCTGGATGGAACCAGCGCCGGTTTAGACACTACAGCCGGCACCAGTTGCGAACTATCTTCGAGCAGTCGAATGCCAGAATGAATCTGTTGTTGAGTAAAATGAAGCCGGCACTAGTTTGGCAACATGGAGCTGGCGCCGGCTCTCCACTGGAAGGCCTTCTTGGTCAAGTTTCTTTTGCCAATGTTGTCGACATGAGTTCTTGTTAGGGACCTTCTTGGATAGTCATCAAAGTGAGCTCTTGGTTGGCTTTCTCAACCTTTCATCCCTCTTCCATCATTAAGCATGGTTTTATGTGTAACACCCCACTACTACATATCCTAAAAGGGTAGGGATGTCGCCCCATCCTGGGGGACAAGGGGTCTTTAAAACGAGGAATAAAAGATAAAGTCAAACCCCAAAAATCAAACTTAAATAAATAGAGAAAAATTCTTATTACATCCGGCTCAAACTGGAGCAAAACGAAATAAAACAAATATCCGATTAGAAGCTTAAAACCACAATTGTCTCCTAGAACATAATGGGAAAATAACAAAAACTTCAACTATCACATGCCCCACTTGCTCAGCATAATCTATCTTTTGAAAACATGATATAAAACAGTGTGAGATTAAATCTCAGTAAGCCCTGTGTGTGCACATGGTACTTTGAACAGCTCGTGTATACATAGTGGAAAACATTTGCAAAAATATTTGGCAAGTCATAAATAATTTTCTCTTTCGTAAGGAGTGGGTTTTTCTCATTGTCACACTTTATTCAAATAAAATCATCCACTTGAATAAGAGTCATGTCACCACACGTTGGGCTTCATGAGGACAAGGCACTACACTTTGTGCACCTTGCCTGGACCACATTACCACACGTTGGGCGTTCTGATCAAGATGAGTGTACAGCCCACCGGGTGAGATACTCCTCCTTCTCTACACCCAACAAAACCATTTGGGTGTCCATGCCGGGAAAATAGATAATACCTTACATGGTACAAATGGCAGCTCGAACCGGCCTGACCAAGCAACACTGTCACCTCTTCGAGCCGAGCTTATCTTCTGGAGGTAGCCTCCTGTCAGAAGACTTACTCTAGCCCTCCAAGACTAGTATTGTTAGCCGACCCTTATTGAGTACTCAACGAAAATATCCATCAATTCCTGATTCAAAATATTTCCATATCTTGGCTTTGTAAAACGTGGTTTTCTTCAGAAGAGTTTTCTAAAAATTTAGGAGAAAGAATAGTTTTCTTGATAAAATTGTTAGTTTGACAAAACCGATAAAGGAATAAATATCCACGTTTACAACCCAAGCAATCATAGTTCAACGATAGCTTCACAAAGCTTCACAACATTGACTTGCCATCATAAATATTTAACAAAAGAGTTTATGCAAGGACTTACTTGATATGCCTCAAACAAATAAAATAAAATCACAGCTTGCCTCCTTCAAATACCCTCCTGATCTAAAATCATATAATATCATGACCGGGGTCTCAATTGATTCAAACATGCATTAAACTCATTTATTCCCATAATATATCATGATCCATCATCTACCTTCAAATAAATCATCTAATTCTTAAAGTACATACACTATGATCATATATCCATCAAATGTAGGATTTTAAATTAATTAAACAGATTAAACGCAGCGGAAAATAGCAAGAAATCCAAGCCATAGATCACGGGTTTGCAGTAGAAACGGGAAAAAGAGAAGATCACGCTTATTACCTCTTGAAGCAGGAATTTAAATTTTTCTTGTTCCAAGAACGTAGGCGCGATCCAGATTACAAAACCAGTTCACAGCAGCTCAACTGAAGTCTAAGAAAGAACTCCCTCTAATGATAATCTACACAAGGTCGAACGCTCACAATCTCACAATTCTATGCTAGTAGAATTTATGAGGCTAGGGTTTGATTAATAAGAGAGAGACGGCTAGGGTTTGATCAAGAGAGAGCCAGAGAAACGATTTCTCTGTTATTGCATGAATAGTCTGTGTCTCTTACCCTAAGGAAACCGTTTCCTTATATTTATAGATTTATAATTACCATAAATTGCAACTTAGTCCTTCAACGTCCAATTGTCAACAAATTGGTCTTTGAAGTTTACTTAATTACAATTAGGTCCCATGAATTATAACAAAATTATAATTCACCTATAAATACATTCCCTTCTCTTGATTAACCCCACAATATTATCAAATAATATATTTGAGCATGAAAACCTTTATTGTGTGTGACCCGTTAGGTTTCCTGGTCTTATTGGTAGCATAATATGAATTAATTCTGACAATATTAGAGTTAATAATCCTTAATAAAATAAAGGATTAAATTTATTAATTCTCTAATTAATAAATCCATATTTAGCATATCAAGAGTGACATCTAGCAATGACTCTTGACCACCCAAAAGTCCAGAAATTCAAGTGGCTTGACATGAACCTTTCAATAGCAAATTATCAGTGCAATAAACTCCTTTCACCATACAATATCTCATTCGGTCTAGAGCATGGAATTAGTGCCAACTCCCTCCAGAATATTATTAATTCTGGCCTGAATATTTTAGTACTTGTTCGAGAAATCCATTACTCGTTATGTGTATCAATTGGAACCATTTCCATCACATAGTTGCCTTGGCTAAGGACTTCATGAGTAATGATTTCTACAAGTGGCCTTGAGATATACTCTCCTACTATTAGGAGTGGTGAATCCTTTATTGACTTTCTCAACTATTTTCGTTTACTTTACGTTGTACCCAATATCCATCCCATAGGCAGTCCTAGATAAGACTCCAAAGATTAGAATCAAAGTACAACGCTCGTTAAACAAAGTACCTTGGAGATCTAAAGTCTAAGGATACTTGCACACATGCTATAATGAGATTCTATCACGGTACTAAATAGTTATCCAAGTGATTATCTTGTAGCTAGGTCATCCAATGAACTTGTTCCAAAACAAGCATCCACACGTTAATCCTAAGTATCCCAATACTCACAGATATGAGAACCACCGCTTAATCCAATTAAGAGATATAACATGTGCTAGTCTTGGCGTATTAATAATGTCCCATCTTATTAATACTATGACTGGGGATTATTTAACTACAAACACTGCCTAGTGTAGTAGGAATCTCACATCATGATCTCTATCATGATTTCATTAACATTGTGTTGTACTAGGGACTTTATCTAACGGTTTGTACACATATTTAGATATAACAATTAAACTAATAGATAAAGAATGCCTCTTATTAATTTAATATGCAATAAACATGGTACAAGTGACTGCCTCTAGAGCACAACACTAACATCAAAGACATGAATAATATATCAAAAAGGTCTTGACTTCACTAACAAGATTCACACCCATCAATATCTCAATAAAATATAGCATTGCTATCCATCAAATATGCTTAATTAATTACTCGACTCAAAATATTCATTCATCATGCTAATAGACATCATCAATCATATTAAACCTTAATTCTGACATCAAAGATAAGGATTCCCTTACCTTGAAACAACCGGGTTAACAAGATCTCGATGCTCCTATGGTGATTGTCTCGAGTTCGTTTGAGAAGAAGAGAAAAGCTGCCTTCTTTCCTTCCTTTTGACCAAGAGTGGCTAAAGAGGATGAAATAAGCCTTTAGGTGGCGTGATTCAAGGGAAGGAATAGAGAAGAATTGATGGAAGAAAGGAATCAAGAGGTTAAGATGGTTTTTGCTTACCTTAAGGTGTGATCGGTTTCTTGCTAGGAATTGCTCTTATGATTTTCGAAAATTGCAGAAGGGTTCTTGCTGGAATTTTTCATGTAGAATGGAGAGAGTAGTCAGCTACTGTGATTTAGGGATAGAGAAGATTGGTTTAGGGTTAGATGGTGGTGCTAAGAATGACTCATAATGGCTTTAGGTTTCTTGGACAGCAAGGGCAAAAATTACAGCTTGTTGTGCCCTTTGTTGCTGCCGAATTTGGGAAGGTTTAAGAGGAGAAAATATTCTGGACTTGTCCTCCTATGCTGGCCGAAATATTGCTCAAGAAAAGGGTTGTGTGTGTTCAGGTTGTTTTGGCTGAAACAAGGAAGAGTTTGAGTAGGTTTTGACAGCTAAAATTCTGTGCAGGAATGGTGTGAGTGCTGTGCGAAAATCACTGAACCAAAGGAAGAAATTCTGGACTGTCTTGGTGGTTGTTCTGCTGCATTTCACAGTGAAAAATTGAGGGTTTTAGATGCTGAAAATTGGCTTAATCAGCTGAGGGTTTTGGTGTGTCCTGGTGTGCAGAATTGTCGTTTGCTTTGGAGTGCAAAGCTGGCCGAAATTCTGGAATTTTTGGTGGATAAAATCTGATTTTGTGTAGCAAAAATAATCTGAATGGATGGAAGGTGTTTTAGGTGATTTGAGCTAGGGTTTCAAGAGTTTCATTGCACTTAGGAGTGCAGGAATTTCGTGCAGCTTGTGCTTGCTCCAGGCTCCCGAAATTTTGTAGAAAAAGAGAGCGTGAAGCCTAGTTGATTTAGGATTGAAATAAAATCTAATTTGCTAAAGGATTTACGATAAGATTTCCTAGTATTGGAAGAGTTTGATTTGAGCTAAAACTCCTTCAAAGGTGGCAGCACTAAGCTGGAAAATTTTCCAGATTTTTAGCTAGGGTTCTATGTTCAAAATCAACAAGGTATCTAACTGGAAAATTAACAATTTAATTCCAACTATCAATTACAAAATCTAATAAATTAAAATCATGCTGGAATTTAATTATTCTAGCTAGGGTTTTTCGAAAATCAAATAGAACAAAAGCTAAAAATAAGATTAAACCTTATCTTTATCGAAAGTCCTTGAATTTAGGAGATAAATATGGAGACTTATCTCCCTTGAAGATGGCACTGAAAGTTCACTAGGATAGCTAGGGTTTTTTCGGCCAAAGCATGAAGAAATCTTGGAAAAGAATTTCAATAAGATACTTAGATTTGCAAGAGGTAAGATTCGAACTCGGGTCACCAAGGAAAATCACCAAACCTAACCGCTATTCCAAATAAACTCCAATGCTAATATTTCCCTAGGAAATTCATTTCCACCCTAATTTTCACCCTTCCATCTCCTCTACTAAACTTCACTTAAAACAACTCTCAAATATTACAGCAACACATCTAAATAATTTAATGCAAGCACAACCTTGAAATTCACATGCACCTGTGCAAAAATAATTTTAAGATATCAAATGAAATGTGGAATGCTATGCAATGCATGACATTTTTTCCCCATAGTCAAAGGTGGTTTTGGGTGGGGTATTACATCCCCTCCCCCTTAAGAGAATTTCATCCCGAAATTCAGATTCCATACCCTTAGAGCATATCCGGATACTTCCGTCTTAACCATTCCTCAGTTTCCCACGTTGCTTCTTGTGCTCCATGATGATCCCAAAGTATCTTTACCATAGGTATTTGCTTGTTTCGCAGAGTCTTGATACTCCGCTACAAAATCTTGACTGGTTTTTCCACGTAGCTCAGATTCGGTTGCAACTCCAAAGGTTCCACATCTTCAATTGAGATACATGGAGAACGTCATGCGTCCCAGTTAGTCCATCGGGTAGATCCAGTCTATAGTCAATTGGCCCAACCTTCTCTATTATCGAAAACGGTCCCAAATACCTAGGACTCAGCTTCCCTCCTTTCGGATGCCTTAGGATTCCTCTACTAGGAGTCAACTTCAAGAATGCACAATCACCTACTTGGATCTCCAGTTCCCTCCTTCTAGAATTTGCGTAGCTTTTCTGTCGGCTTTGCGCTGCCTTTAGTCTTTCTCGGATAACCTTGATCTTGTCAGTCATTTCCTGAATACATACCTCACCAGTCCTTCTAATATGCCCCTCTTCTGTCCATCCCCAGTATATCGGTACTTGACATTGTCGCACATATATGGCTTCGCACGACGCCATCCCAATCGATGCTTGCTAACTGTTGTTATACGCCAATTCAGCATGCGGTAAACACTCGATCCACTTGTTCCCAAAGTCTAAAATACACTCTCAAAGCATATCCTCTAGTATCTGAATGACTCTCTTGGATTGACCGTCGATTTGCGGATAAGTAGAGGTGCTGAATTTCAATGTGGTACCCAAAGACTCTTGGAACTTACTCCAGAATCTTGAAGTGAACCTAGGGTCCCTATCCGATACAATACTTGACGGTACACCATGCAACCTCACAATTTCCCGGGTATACGCTGAGCTAACTTTTCCATCGAGTCCTTTACGTTCACTGGTATAAAATGTGCTGTCTTGGTCAGCCAGTCCACTACCACCCAAATTGCATCCTTGTGTGACTTGGTCATCAGAAGACCAGTCACAAAATCTATAGTCACCTCTTCCCATTTCCACTCAGGAATCGGTAACGGTTGCAGTAAACCTGCAAACTTCTTATGCTCCACTTTAACTTTCTGGCACATCAGGCATGTTGACACATACTGAACCACATCTCTCTTCATTCTGGCCCACCAATATTTCTTCTTTAGGTCATGGTACATATTTACTTCCTCAGGGTGTATGGTCTACTTGCTCTTGTGAGCTTCATCCAGTATCCTCTTCCTTAAGTCTTGGTTGTCAAGTACATATATCCGGTCTCAAAAATACAGTACTCCCTTCTCGTTGATCTGGAAATTGTTTCCTCCCCTCGCTATTTCTTTCTCCTTAAATGCCTGAAATTCCACACTGTCTTGTTGGGCTGATACAATCTCCTTTTCCAGATCGAGTTTCAAGGTCAAGTTGCTCACACAG
Organism: Voacanga thouarsii; assembly: GCA_026120185.1. Lineage (NCBI taxonomy): Eukaryota > Viridiplantae > Streptophyta > Magnoliopsida > Gentianales > Apocynaceae > Voacanga > Voacanga thouarsii. Next base: position 514,414 of record JANUWF010001172.1, read on the forward strand.
AACTTTCTCTCTTGAACTTCCGCTTCTTGCTCTAGGATTTCCTGCACTGCCGACACCTCCTGTATTCTCAAATGTGCTATCTTCACTTTACGACTCAAAGCGTCAGCTACTACATTCACTTTTCCTGGGTGATAATTAATGGGACACTTATACTCCTCCAGGAACTCCATCCATCTACGCTATCGAAGATTTAAGTCCTTCTGCGTGAAGATGTACTTCAAACTCTTATGGTCAGTGAAAACTTCATATTGGGCTCCGTACAGATAATGTCACCACTTCTTCAAGGCAAACACTATGGCTGCCAGCTCCAAGTCATACGTTGGATAATTAGCTTCATGCGACTTTAGCTTCCTAGACGCATAAGCTATGACCTTCCTCTCCTGCATCAGCACAGCTCCTAGACCTTCCTTGGATGCATCCATATAGAGTACATAGGGCTTGTCAGCCTCGGGTAGGCTTAATACAGGTGCTGTAATTAACCTCCTCTTAAGCTCTTGGAAGCTCTTCTCACACTTCTCGTTCCAAGAAAAAGCGACATCCTTCATTAACAGTAGCGTCACCGGTGAAGCTAGGGTAGAGAAATTCTTAATGAAACACCGATAGTACCCAGCCAACCTAAGAAAACTTCGTATCTCGGTAACGTTCTCCGATTGTTTCCAATTAGCCACGGCATGCACCTTGGCAGGGTCCACCTTGATCCCATCCTTAAACATAAAAAGGTCTTAACTTCACTAACAAGATTCACACCCATCAATATCTCAATAAAATATAGCATTTCTATCCATCAAATATGCTTAATTAATTACTCAACTTAAAATATGCATTCATCATGCTAATAGACATCATCAATCATATTAAACCTTAATTCTGACATCAAGGATAAGGATTCCCTTACCTTGAAACAACTGGGTTAACAAGATCTTGATGCTCCTATGGTGATCGTCCTGAGTTCATTGAAGAAGAAGAGAAAAGATGCTTTCTTTCCTACCTTTTGACCAAGAGTGACTAAAGAGGATGAAATCAGCCTTTAGGTGGCGTGATTCAATAAAAGGAAAAAGAAAAATTGATGGAAGAAAGGAATCAAGAGGTTAAGATGGTTTTTGCTTACCTCATGGTGTGATCGGTTTCTTGCTAGGAATTGCTCTTGCGATTTTCGAAAATTGCAGAAGGGTTCTTGCTGGAATTTTTCGTGTAGAATGGAGAGAATAGTCAGCTACTGTTATTTAGGGTTAGAGAAGATTGGTTTAGGGTTAGATGGTGGTGCTAAGAATGACTCGTAACGGCTTTAGGTTTCTTGGACAGTAAAGGCGAAAATTGCAGCTTGCTGTGCCCTTTGTTGGTGCCGAATTTGGGAAAGTTTAAGAGGAGAAAATATTCTGGACTTGTCCTCCTATGCTGGCCGAAATATTGCTCAAGAAAAGGGCTGTGTGTGTTCAGGTTGTTTTGCCCGAAACAAGGAATAGTTTGAGTAGGTTTTGACAACTAAAATTCTGTGCAAGAATGGCGTGAGTGCTGTGCGAAAATCACTGAACCAAAGGAAGAAATTCTGGACTGTCTTGGTGGTTGTTCTGCTGCACTTCACAGTGAAAAATTGAGGGTTTTAGGTGCTGAAAATTGGCTTAATCACCTGAGGGTTTTGGTGTGTCTTGGTGTGCAGAATTATCGTTTGATTTGGAGTGCAAAGCTGGCCGAAATTCTGGAATTTTTGGTGGATAAAATCTGATTTTGCGTAGCAAAAATAATCTGAATTGATGGAAGGTGTTTTAGGTGATTTGAGCTAGGGTTTCAAGAGTTTGATTGCACTTAGCAGTGTAGGAATTTCGTGTAGCTTGTTTTTGCTCAAGGCTGCCGAAATTTTGCAAAAAAAGAGAGGGTGAAACCTAGTTGATTTAGGATTGAAATAAAATCTGATTTGCTAAAGGATTTACGATAAGATTTCCTAGTATTGGAAGAGTTTGATTTGGGCTAAAACTCCTTCAAAGGTGGCGGCACTAAGCTGGAAAATTTTCCAGATTTTTAGCTAGGGTTCTATGTTCAAAATCAACAAGGTATCTAACTAGAAAGTTAACAATTTAATTCCAACTATCAATTACAAAATCGGATAAATTAAAATCAAGCTAGAATTTAATTATTCTATCTATGGTTTTTCGAAAATCAAAGAGAACAAAAGCTTAAAATAAGATTAAACCTTATCCTTATCAAAAGTCCTTGAATTTAGGAGATAAATAAGGAGACTTATCTCCCTCAAAGATGGCACTGAAAGTTCACTAGGATAGCTAGGGTTTTTTCAGCCAAAGCATGAAGAAATCTAGGAAAATAATTTCAAATAGAAACTAAAATTCGCAAGAGGTAAGATTCAAACTCGGGTCACCAAGGAAAATCACCAAACCTAACCGCTATTCCAAATCAACTCCAATGCTAATATTTCCCTAGGAAATTCATTTCCACCCTAATTTTCATCCTTCCATCTCCTCTACTAAACATCACTTAAAACAACTCTCAAATAATGCAGCAACACATCTAAATAATTTAATGCAAGCACAACCTTGAAATTCACATGCACCCGTGCAAAAATAATTTTAAGATATCACATGAAATGTGGAATGCTATCAAATGCATAACGTTTTTTCCCTATAGTCAAAGGTGGTTTTGGGCGGGGTATTACATTATGAGTGATTGAAAATCCTCTTGAAGCTTCTTAGACCTAAATCTTGTTATTGATCCTTAACTTTGCATGGTCACGCCTCCCCCTCCTTGATCTTGACCTCCATGATGAAGTGGAGTCTCATCATCTCCCCCTCGTTGGAAAGGATTCGTCTTCGAATCATTAGCATTATCTACATCAAAAGGAGAGAGGTCACTAACATTAAAAGTAGCACTAACATGATACTCACCGGGTAAATCTATCTTATAAGGCGTTATCTCCAACTTTCACGAGAACTTGAAATGGACCATCCCCCCTTGGATCTAGTTTTCTCTGTCATTGCGTGTGGAATCTCTCCTTGCGAATGTGCACCTATACCCAATCTCCTGGCTCAAATGACACTCTTTTCCTTCCTTGATTGCGCTTATGGGTGATCTCTTCACTACATTTTGCAATGGTTGCTTTCTCCTTCTCATGGAGTGCCTTCACAATTTCTGCCTTTTTAGCTCCATCGAGGTTCAATCATTCACCTATAGGCAAATGAACTTTATAAAGGAGTTAGAGGATTAAAACCATATGCAATTTCAAAAGCAGAATAATAAGTGGTAGAGTGAATAGCCCTATTGTAAGCAAACTCAATGTGTGACAAGCATTCCTCCCAATTTTTCAAGTTCTTCTTGATTATGGACCGCAAGAGTTGGGTGAGTGTTCGGTTGACCACCCCTGTTTGTCCATCCGTTTGAGGATGAGAAGCTGTGGAAAATAAGAGATTAGTACCAAGTTTGTTCCATAAAACTCTCCAAAAGTGCCTAAGAAATTTAGGGTCCCTATCCAAGACAATAGTCCTTTGAATCCCGTGCATTCGCACCACTTCCTTAAAGAATAAATCTGCAATGTAGGACACATTATTAGTCTTGGAACAAGGCACAAAATGAGCCATTTTGGAAAATCGATCAACAATCACAAATATAGAACATTTACCCCCCTTGGATCTAGGCAATCCTAAGATGAAGTCCATTGATATATTAACCCAAGGCGCATTAGGTGTGGGCAAAGGAGTATAAAGATAATGTGAAAGAGATTTAGACTTAGCTTGCCTACAAATAATACATTAAGAATAATGTCTCTCCATATCCTTTCTCATTTTTGGCCAAAAGAAATGTTCTTTAAGAATGCCTATGGTTTTTGCAACACCAAAATGCCCCATTTGTCCCCCACTATAAGCCTCCCTAACTAGCAACACCCTAATGGATCCCTTTGGCACACAAAGCCTTGCCTCCCTAAACAAGAAACCATCATGCCTATAATATTTAGAAAATGCACTTTTTTCACATGCATGGAAAATATCCCCAAACTCCTCATCATCAACATACAAATCTTTCACAAGCACAAAACCAAGAAGTTTAGCATACAAAAAGTTTAGTAATGTATACCTTCGAGAAAGTGCATCTGCTACCACATTTTCTTTACCCTTCTTGTATTGAATGACATATGAAAATGTCCTAATAAACTCTATCCACTTTGCATGCCTCTTGTTCAAATTTTGTTGGCTCTTGAGGTGTTTAAGGGTTTCATGATCGGTATAAATGACAAACTCTCTTGGCAAAAGGTAATGTTGCCAATATTCTAGGGTCCTCACCAAGGCAAAAAGCTCTCTGTCATAGGTAGAGTAATTGTGGGCCGCCCCGAACAATTTCTCACTAAAGTATGCAATGGGTTTTCTATCTTAGGTCAAGACCACACTTATTCCCACCCCACTTGCATCACACTCTATTTCAAAGGCCTTCTCAAAATTAGGAAGAATAAGAATTGGAGCTTGGCTTAATTTGTTTTTGAGGGTTTGAAAGGCTTGTTGTTGAGCTTCTTCCCACCTAAATCCCACCTTTTTCTTTACCACTTCCGTTAGAGGGGCTGCTATAGTGCTAAAATTTTGAATGAATCTCCTATAGAAGCTAGCTAGTCCATGGAAACTACGGACTTGGGTAATGGTGGTAGGGGTTGGCCAATCTTGGATGACTTTCACTTTTCCCTCATCAACCTCAATTCCCTTAGCACTCACAGCATACCCAAGGAATGTGATCCTCTCCAAACAAAAAGAGCATTTCTCAAGATTAGCATACACTCTCTCCCTTCAGAGGGCAACAAGCACACTTTAAACATAACTCAAATGATTCACATACGATTTGCTATAGATTAATATATCATCAAAGTACATAACAACAAATTTTCCAATAAATTACCCCAAAACACGGTACGTTAACCGCATGAAAGTACTAGGAGCATTAGATAATCCAAAGGGCATGACAAGCCACTCACACAACCCTTGTTTAGTTTTAAAAGCCATTTCCCATTCATCATCTTCTCTTATTCTAATTTGGTGATAACCGAATTTCAAATCAATTTTAGAGAAAATGCATGCATCAAATAGCGTATCAAGCATGTCATCTAGCCTAGGAATGGGATAGCAGTATTTTATCGTGATGTTGTTGATAGCGCGACAATCCACACACATATGCCATGTCCCATCCTTTATGGGCACCAAGAGAACCGGAACCACACATGGGCTTAGGCTCTTTCTCACATGTCCCTTCTCAAGCAATGCCTCTACTTGGTTTTGAAACTCCTTAGATTCCTTCGAGTTGCTTCTATATGCCGATCGATTGGGGATAACAGCTCTAGGCACAAAGTCGATTTGATGCTTAATTCCTCTTATGGGTGGTAGTCTCCGGGTACCTCCTTTGGAAAAACGTCTTCAAATTCTTGAAGAATAGCTGCAATTTCATTCAACAAAGACAATGTAGAATTATTAGTAGAAACATAAGAGCCTTTGCATAAAATAAGAATAACCGGTTCCTTAGCTTCTATAACTTCTATGACCTCACTCTCTTTTGCAAAGAACTTCACTCTTCTTTTACCTCCCCTCTCTTGTCCTTGCTCACTCCTATCCTTAATTGTCAAAGGTATTTGTTTGTCCATCCTCTCTCTCAACTCTTTTTCTCTGCTCTCTTGTTCTTTCCTCTCAATTTCTTGTTTTTGCTTAACATCTTGCGCTCCCTTCTTCTTTTCTTTCTCCTTCATGATTCTTTAATCTTTGTTCACCTCACTAGAGACTATATGGGTAAGGGTAAACTTAGTTCCCTCCTTGAGAAGGGAATAAGTATTCTTTCTCTTATCATGCTTTATATGCCTATCATATTGCCAAGGCCTTCCTAGGAGTAAGTGACCCTCTTGCATGGGTACCACATCACATGGCACATCATCCTTTACTTTCACATCTTAAAGGACACCAAAACTTATTTGTTTACTCTCATTTCTCCGCTATCATTCAACCATTGTAATTTGTAGGGCTTGGGGTGTTTAATCCAACTCATGTCCAATTCTTCAACTAAGTTTGCACTAATCACGTTAGTGCAACTCCCACTATCTACAATGACACTACAAGGGGTCTTATTGATTAGACACCTGTTGTAGAAAATGTTCTCTCTTTGTTGGTGATCTTGATCCTCAATGGCTTGTGATTTTAATAACCTTCTTGTGAGTTCAACCAAAGAGTATTCTTGACCAACAACTTCTCCTTCATCACTTTCCTTATCCCCATTTCCTTCTTGATCTCCTTGGTTTCTTTCTCCCTTTTCTTCTTTGTCGGTAGAAACCTCACCATAAGGATTAGTATACATCGTTTTCTTGCTTGGACACTCATGGGAAGTATGTCCATATCCAAGGCACTTAAAACATTTGACATCTCTATTCCTTTATGGCCTCTCCATGGCTTTTCCCTTGTCCTTTTTCCATCATTCCCTAGGTTTGCAATCCTCCCTAGGCTTCCAATCCTCTCTAGGTTTCCAAGCCTTCCTTGGTTTGTTGATGTCCCTTTGAAATGGCTTAGGGGCTTCATCCTTCTTAATTGGCATCTTTCTAGTAGTGTTGGGGTGTGGAAGTGGTGGTCTAATAAATGCCCTCCTCTTTAATTATCTCTCAATCTTCATAGCGGCATGTGCCATATCCTCCAATCGATCATAGGGATGAAATTCTACCAAATTGGCAATTTTCCTATTTAATCCTCCCAAGAACCTTGCTCTTGTTGCTCTAGGATCCATATTAATTTGAGGTCTCATCAACATTACTTCCATTTCTTTTTGGTAATCTTCCAAACTCTCGTTCCCTTGCTTAAGTGATTAGAGCATTTAATAAAGATCATTGTAATAATGGTGTGGTATAAACCTTGCCCTCATCATATCTTTCAACAAATTCCAACTAGCCGTGGTTTCCACTCCCATTTATCTCCTTTGTGCACTAACTTACTCCTACCAAACCAAAGCATACTCTGAAAATCCCAAAATAGCTAACCTCACTTTTGACCTCTCACTATAGGTATGACTCTCTATGAATATCTCCATCTTGCTTTCCTACTTGAAATAAGCTTCGAGGTCACTCTTGCCATAGAATGTGGGCACTTTCAATTTGATGTGGTTTAACTCCCTCTCCTCATAATTTCCTTCTCTCATTCCTCCTCTATTGCCCCATCATTTATGGTGTTCCCCAAGGGCTTCAACTTGTTCACTGTCATACCATTCATCAACTCCCCCAAACTTTCTTTCTAGCCCCCTTAGGTTGTTCCTACCATTCCTTCCTTGGCCTCTACCTCGTCCTCCTCTTATACCATGTCTTCCCCCTCTCATAGAAGCTTGTTGGAATACCCCAACAGAGTGCTCATCTCACTCTTCTCCTTATTGGGCATTTAAGAAAGGAGTATGGGCATCACCATCACTCATCCTTGGACTACGCACTTCAAATTGTTCTTGGCCTCTCCTTTGTGTGATGGTAGAAAATTGTCCAAGATGATTTATCAACTCTCTTGTCATGTTTTGGAACTCACTTTGCATATTCCTCATCATAGCTTGCAAGACTTCACATAAACCCCTAGAATCAATTTGTTCTCCTTGAGGTCTACTAGGGCCACTTGGGTTAGGCCTAGAGATCTCTTGATCATGGACCATGGTGATGGAATATTTACTTATTTATACCTACAAAACAAAAGAGATTAGGATGAAAATAAATCCTTACTTCACTTCCTTTCGTGTTGGTTCTCAAGGATTGGTCACTCCACGCTCGTGTTTGCTCTCTTAGAGGCTCTTTTAGTAATTGGCTCATCCTCTTGCCTTTTTCTCAATACTCAACCCTACTTGTTTAATCCCAATTCTCCCCAATGGCTAAAGTTATAGTCTAACTTAGTGAATCACACAAATCAAAAGAATTTTTTAGTTAGGGTGTCTTAGGAGAATTTCAATAAACACTTGTTGGGCACCTCAAGCAAACAAATTTTAATTAAGAATTTCAAGAAAGGTGGACTCAATCAACATAAGAACAAACACTTAGATGCACAAGGAATCACTTCTAACTAAGAAACAAACAAGAATTAGCAAGAATAAAGAAATAAGAACAACTAGAACTAGGAGTATGAAGAAAAAGATGATCACAAGTGTGCACTAGAAAAATTGAGTTCAATGAATATGGAATTCAACAATAGAGTGATATACTAAGTCTCAATATCCCAAGAAATGAAAATTAAGAATCAAAGTTCCCAACTATAGCCAAAAAAATTCTCATAAAACATTTATCAAGCATCTTGGCTGCAATCCCATCACTTAAGAACAACCAGCATTTTCATTCATATTCAAGCCAAATTTCACCAGAAACACAAGAAAGATTTGTTCCCAAGGATTATATTAACATCAATAAGCAATTTCCCAAGAGAAAAATCAAGAAATAGCAAAAATTTCATAACCTTTTTGAAGCATTTTTTTTAGTTACGGGATTTTCTCTATTTTCTTTTTCTTCAACTTTGTAGGACTCATTTTCTTGCTTTCAAGATTTGATTATAATCAATATTTTCCTTGCTCTGATACCAAACTCTTTGATATGATCTTGTGTGGCTTTTTCTTGGTGTTATGGGTGGATTAGTTAGTTATGTGTTTAGCTCAAACAATGGGACCAAAACAGAGATTCTTCTTGAGACAAAAAGGAGAAAATGAAATAACCACCTACCCTCTATCAAACCCTTGAAGAACTAAGCTTCAAAGACCCTCAAGAAAAGTAGAAAGTTTTACTATAATCTCACCCCAATATCCTTGAAGCAACAAAGGCAAATAAGAATAAAGAAAATAAAGAAAATAGGCACCCAAGTAATGGAATTCAAACAAACATTAGAAGAACAAAGCAACTAAGACCCATTCAAAGTAATCACATTGGATTATCCAAAAGATTTATAAACTCATTCATAAGGAGGACTAACCCTTAAGCATGGTCTTGAATAAGATGAACAAGAAGGCTATAGCCTCTCAAGATTCTCTCTCAAATTTGAATTAAAGTGTGTGAATTGTGTTGTCAAATCACAAAAGGTTCTATTTATACTACCCTAACCCTAGCTAAATAATCCCTAAGGTTCTATTATAGTTTAGGGTCATAATAAGTCTTTACAAGCAATTAAAATTGAAGAAAACTAGAGAAAACATAAAAAATGTGAGGCAGCCATCGACTGCCCAAGATGGAGCCGGTGCCGATTTGGACACTATAGCCTGCGCCGGTTGTAAATGTCTTCGGGCTGTCGAGTGCCAGAATGAATCCATTATTGAGCAAAATGAAGCCAGCACCGGTTTGGCTGCTTGTAGCCGACACCAGTTGTCCGTTGGAAGGCCTCCTTGGTCAACTTTCGTCCGCCATTATTGCCGGCTTGAGTTCTTATTGGGTTCCTTCTTGGATAGTCATCAAAATGATCTCTGGGCTGGTTTCCTCAACTTGCCAACCCTCTTCCATCCTCAAGCATAGTTTTATGAGCAATTAAAAATCCTCTTGAAGCTTCTTGGACATAAATCTTATCATCTGTCTTTGTCCTTGCATGGTCACACATCCCCCTCCTTGATCTTAACCTCCATGATAAAGCGGAGTCTCATCACTACATCAGCTAAATGGGATTTTGAGTACTTCGTCACTTTCACGGATATTTGTATATGGTTTGGTTATATTTACATGATGAGATGCAAGTTTGACTCTTTTGACAAATTCAATTAGTTTAAGGCTGAAGTGGAGCATCGAATAAGTAAATTGATCAAGACCTTACGATTAGATCGTGGTGGAGAGTACCTCTTTAATGAATTCAAGGAATATATGGTACATCATGGGATAGTATCCCAACTCTCTGCGCCGGCGACATCCCAGCAGAACGGAATAACTGAGAAAATGAATAGGACATTGATGGAAATGGTCCGAAGCATGATGTCTCATGCTACTCTTCCAATATCTTTTTGGGGATATGCCTTAGAAACAGCAGTATACATTCTGAACTTGGTGCCTTCTAAGTCAATACCTAGGACTCCCTATAAGATGTGGATTGGGCGTAAGCCAAGTCTAAATCATCTCAAGATATGGGGTTGTCCAACTTATGTATTGTTCAAGGGAGATAAGTTGGAACCAAGATCAGAATTATACTATTTTGTTGGGTATCCAAAAGGGACAAAAGGTGGTTATTTTTATCATCTTAAAGAGTAGAAAGTACTGGTAAGTACTAATGCTAGATACTTAGAGGATGATCAGAGTACTTTCAAAGGTTCAACTAGGTTGGAACTTGAGGAGAAGTTATCTTCGTAATTAATTTCTTATGAACCCGATTATGGAACAAGAAGAGGCACAACCTCAAGAGCCTATACAATTGGAGCCTCGTCATAGTGGGAGAGTGTCTAGGGTTCCAGAGAGGTGGACTGGAGAAGCTTTCGAGTAAGCTATGACCATTAGAAACAAGACCCCACCAGATTCGAGGAGGCTATTGCTGATGCTGATACAAATTTATGGCATGAAGTAATGAAAGCCGAGATTAAGTCCATGTACTTCAATCAGGATTGGGATCTTGTAGCTTCTCCTGAAGGAATAAAACCCATTGGGTGTATGTGGGTATACAAGAGGAAGAGGAGAATGGATAGGAAGATGGAAACCTTCAAGGCTAGGCTTGTGGCGAAAGGGTATACCTAGAAAAAGGGAATCGATTATGAGAAGACCTTTTCCCCAGTAGCCATGCTTAAGTCCATTCGTATCCTCCTTGCCATCGCATGTAATTATGACTATGAGATATGGCAAATGGATGTCAAAACGGCATTTTTAAATGGCCATCTTAGCGAATATATCTATATGTCCCAACCGGAAGGCTTTATTGCTGAAGGCTAAGAACATATGGTTTTCATGCTTAAAAAGTCCATTTATGGACTTAAGCAAGCATCAAGAGTATGGAACATTCGTTTTGATGAGATTGTAAAGTCTTATGGTTTTATTCAAAATGAGGATGAACCATGCGTGTACAGGAAACTTGAAGGCATTAACGTGATTTTTCTTATCTTGTATGTGGATGACATTCTAATCATTAAAAATGATGTAGGGTCATTGTCATCTACAAAGGTTTGGTTGTCTAGTCAATTCAGTATGAAGGATTTGGGAGAAGCTAGCTACATTCTCGGGATTAGGCATCTTAGAAATAGGAGGTAGAGAATGTTAGGATTATCCAAGCGGTATATATTGATAAGATGCTGGCCAAGTACAGTATGGACTCATGCAAGGGAGTACTAATTCCTTATAGACATTGGTTGTCATTTTCTTCAAAAGACTGTCCTAAGTCTCAAGAAGAAAAGGACAGAATGAGTAGGATTCCCTATACTTCGACTGTGGGAAGTCTTATGTACGCCATGCTGTGTACTAGGCCAGATATCTGCTTTGTCGTATGCTTGGTTAGCAGATATCAGTTAAACCGTGGGAAGTTTCATTGGCAAGCTGTAAAGTAAATTCTCAAGTACCTCAAGGGAACGAGAGATTATATGTTGGTTTACAAAGTTGATGACTTAGTTCCTATAGGATACACAGACTCAGACTTCCATGCAGATAAGGATGAGAGAAAATCCACTAGTGGATATGTCTTCACCTTATCTGGAGGAGTCGTTTCATGGAGGAGTATCAAGCAATCTTGCATTGCCGACTCGACCATGGAAGCTGTGTATATGGTATCTTCGGAGGCATCTAAGGAAGCAGTCTGGCTCTAGAAGTTCCTTTCAGAACTTGGAGTCGTGCCACACATGGACAGGGCGATTATGATGTATTGCGACAACACTGGAGAGTATCGCAATCCAAAGAACCCAGGAACTACAAAAATGGTAAGCACATTGAGATAAAGTACCACCTAATCTGAGATTTCATCCAGATTGTCTTAGGGAATAATCTAGCAAATCCATTCACTAAGTCTTTGGTTGAGAGAGTCTTCAAGAGACACTTAGACGCCATAGGGGTGGGCACCTACGGACTTTCGTAGTCTTAGAGTGCATGTGGGAGATTGTTGGAAAATATGCCCTCTTAGACTATGTTTCTAAAGTAAATATCGAATGTTTTACTAAAAGAATTTATTTTCAGAAATTGTTTGTGAAATTATATTTTTATTTGTGCACAAATTCGTTTGGAAAATACCCATTGTGTTTAAGCAAACGGTCCATAAAAATGGTGATCTTTCACAGTAAGGCATGGATCACGGGTTACTTAACACATAAACATTTGTTCTTAACTGATTGATGAGAATTGGAATATCATCATGTCTAGGCTATTATGTTGTGAATTCCAAATGGGGAATGGCTTACCTTTAGCCAGTGAGTAGTCTACTGCACTCACTTCATGACATAAGCGTATTTCGAATGCATAGAATAGGATCTGTAGTAGTGGTTTCTTAAAGTACTATATGGTAGAAACCTAAACTACTACTGCTATAGCATAGACTAGCACTCTACGACTTGAGTATGAGTTGGTGATCTGACAAAGCTAGAAGCATGTACTTTGATATGCTACAGTTGGGGTTCTATCGTGGGACCAATATACTCACATATTGAGTATTTGTTACTAGTCAGTTAAGACAGACTTGTAGAAGATTGTTTCTATACTATATCGCCCCCTGTAGTTGTCTGAATGATCTAAATATCCAGGGTCCTGGGAAACATGACTTGGATGTTTGATTTAGGGTAGCTCTTTTGGAAAGCGAAAACAATCCAAAAAGTCATGGATTATTGGACTAGAAGCCTAAGGATGGTAGATGTCATTTAGAGAGGTGTTAGTACATTTCTTCCTCTCTAAATGTACGGTAATATATAGAGGGGTATTTTAGTCATTACACTTGTAGGTCGGAGACTTTGCTAATGCAGCGATGTCCTTGGGGTCAATATTTCCTTATGGTGATATTAGAAAATATTTAAAATGAAAAATATAACTATTTATCTGGTAAGGGCATTTTGGTCATTTTAGTAGCCAAGGCAGTGTATCTTTTGGTCCCCAGTATGGACTGTGAGAGGCTAAGGAATTGGTCTTAAATTAAATTAAATGGAGTTTATTTTATTTAAGTAGCCTGACTTAATTGTTGGGCTAGAATAAAATAAAGGTGCATGGAGAAAGAGAATTAATTAAATTAGTTTGGTGGGTAATCAGGGTTTTAGCCCAGTTTGAATGATTAAAGATTAACCTGGGACTGCACTAATATAGGCTTGTTGTTAGTGTTGTGCCCTAGAGGCAATCACTTGTACCATGTATATTGCATATTAAATTAATAAGAGGAATTCTTTATCTTTCAATTTGATTGTTATATCTAAATATGTGTACAAACCGTTAGATAAAGTCCCTAGTACAACACAGTGTTAAGGAAATCATGATAGATATCATAATGTGAGATTCCTACTACACTATACAGTGTTTGTACTCAAATAATCCCTAGTCATAGTATTAATAAGATGGGACATTATTAATACGCCAAGACTGGCACATGTTATATCTCTTGACTGGATCAAGCGGTGGTTCTCATATCCGTAGGTATTGGGATACTCAGGATTAATGTGTGGATGCTTGTTTTGAAACAAGTTCATTAGATGACCTAGCTACGAGATAATCACTTGGATAACTATTTAGTGCCAGTGATAGAATCTCATTATAGCAAGTGTGCAAGTATCCTTAGACTTGAGATCTCCAAGGTACTTTGTTTATCGAGCGTTGTATTTTGATTCTAATCTTTGGAGTCTTATCTAGGACCGCCTATGGCATGGATATTGGGTACAACGTAAAGTAAACAAAAGTAGTTGAGAGGGTCAATAAAGGATTCACCACTCCTAATAGTATGAGAGTATATCTCAAGGCCACCTGTAGAAATCATTACTCATGAAGTCCTTGGCCAAGGCGACTATGTGATGGAAATGGTTCCAATTGATACACATATCGAGTAATGGATTTCTTGAACAAGTACTAAAATATTCGAGCCAGAATTAATAATATTCTGGAGGGAGTTGGCACTAATTCCATGCTCTAGACCGAATGAGATATTGTATGTTGAAAGGAGTTTATTGCACTGATAATTTGCTATTGAAAGGTTCATGTCAAGCTACTTGACTTTCTGGACTTTTGGGTGGTCAAGAGTCATTGCTAGATGTCGCTCTTGATATGTTAAATATGAATTTATTAATTAGAGAACTAATAAATTTAATCCTTTATTTTATTAAGGATTATTAATTCTAATATTGTTAGAATTAATTCATATTATGCTACCAATAAGACCAGGAAACCTAATGGGTCACACACAATAAAGGTTTGAATGCTCAAATATATTATTTGATAATATTGTGGGGTTAATTAAGAGAAGGAAATATATTTATAGGTGAATTATAAGTTTGTTATAATTCATGGGACCGAATTGTAATTAAGTAAACTTCAAGGACCAATTTGTTGATAATTGGACGTTGAAGGACTAAGTTGCAATTTATGGTAATTATAAATCTATAAATATAAGGAAACGGTTTCCTTAGGGTTTGAGACAGACTATTCACGCAATAACAGAGAAACCGTTTCTCTGCCTCTCTTTTGATCAAACCCTAGCCGTCTCTCTTCTTGATCAAAACCCTAGCCTCCCGAATTCTACTAGCAAAGAATTGTGAGATTGTGAGTATTCAACCTTGTGTGGATTATCATTAGAGGGAGTTCTTTCTTGGACTTCAGTTGACCTGCAATGAACGGTTTTGGATAATCTGGATCGCGCCTGCGTTCTTGTTTCTGAAATTTTTGAATTCCGGCTTCACGAGGTAATAGATGCAATCTTCTCATTTTCCCCGTTTCTATTGCAAACCCGTGATCCATGGCTTGGATTTCTTGTTGTTTTCCGCTGCGCTTAATCTGATTATGCATGATAGAAATCCTACAGTGGTATCAGAGCCAACGGGTTTGTGTTTTAATGGGATGTTTTATTGCTTTGAATTATTCGAGCATGTAAATTGCATGATTACAGCATGTTAATTGTATGATCATGTCTGTTGGTTTGTATGTAATCGTCTAGGTTTTGTTTTGAATAATCTGTGTTGCAGAAATCGTTTCTGCGTTGTGAGTTTTATGCTTTTGAAAATATTGCAGAATGGTTCTGCGTTTGTGTTCAGGTTTTAGCTTCAGTGGATGTTCATCCTGTAATTAAGCCTACCGTTTAACAATTTGGATTGTTAAATTGATTGTGAGAATGATCATAATGGTTTGTTAATAAATATTAACAAAGGTCAACGTCAAAAACTGGTTTTGATTGATCTTGGAACGGCCCCGAACTGAACAAAAATATTTCCAGAAAATCCAAGCCGCACGCGGTGGTTACTGTTCGGTTTTTTTATAAAAAAAAAAAAAAAAGGTTCTGGAATAGAATTTTGAAAGGGAAAATCTCATTTGATGAGAGGTGGTAAAATAAAATTTTTTCCACGAGGGCGCTGCCCCCCTGACCCCCGCAAGCGGCGCTGCCCCCTTGACCCCCGCCCGCTGACCGACCAGCGAGACCGCCGTTATCGTTGCATGACGGGACCCAGAAGCATTTTCTCAAAATTAGTTTTGAGACAATCAATTTTATTTTTCAAAATAGTGATTTTGAAAATTTAAAATTAATGTATTTTTCTTAAATGTTAATTTTAGAATTTGTTTTATTTTCCCAAAATACTGATTTTGGAATAATAAAAGTATATGTTTATTTTGTTTAAGCATAGTTAATGGCATGGTGGATGGTTATGGACTAAAATAAATTATATCTGTTCATGCATTTTTTTTGCCGCTTTGTTTTAATGAAATAGGGCCTGCGTGTCCTGCCTTCTCTCAAATTCTGATGTAATTCTCTTCTCATCTAACTCCCCTCGAATGTAACTCGAGGTTTCTCCTTTTAGGAAATTATGTAATTAGATTATATAGGTTAGATTAAGGTAGAATTTTATTTTCAAGATTTTGAAGATGGCGTTCAAAATAAGGCGAGATGGTAAGACCCTCTACCTATATCATGCATGAACACATAGGGTTGACCATATTAATTTCCTTGGTGGCTCGAGGAAATTAATTTAGAAAGTCCATAACCAAGCCACATAATTGTTTATTACCATGTTTATCAATTTATTTTGCTTATTGATAAATTGTATGCATGCCTAACAATAAGACCACTAAAAGGAATAAATCCCTCAAATAATATTAAATCTAATGCCTTCCATTAATATAGTGAGAACGAGAGCTCTTTTCGAGACCAGGTTGTTGGGCAAACCCAAGCCTACTTGACATCGAGTATGTTCAAGCTATAGAATTTAAATTCATGTTAATGGGTTGGATTTAACTAATTTCTTTATCCCGGTTGGGCTAACCCAAGCATAAAGAAAATTAGAGGCAAAGTTGGGCTAGTATTTGATACTTTAATGATTAAAAGATGTTAATCACCCAATGATTCAGTAGTTACTTTTTGATGTAATTGGTATTGGATACCTACCACTGAACTTAAGAGTGGCTTGTTGGGCTAACCCAAGGTTATTCTTAAGGAATTTGGATACTGATCCACTAAGAAAGTTTCCAACGGGCTTTCCCGAGTCAATAGTAAGGGCTATTGGTTTGAGTAAAATAGTGGAATAATTATGCGCTTAATTAAAGACCTTATTAATTGCATTACATTTGCATATACATGTTCTAATAATTCTATCTTTACATCTAGGTCATTTGCATCATGTCGACAAACCTAAACTTGCGTTGCATCTTGGAAACAAACAAGCTCACTGAATCAAACTATTTGGACTGGTATAGAAACTTGAGAATCGTTCTCAAGTCGAAAAAGTTGCTCTACGTGCTAGAAGCTCCTATTCCGCCACCTCCAGCTCAAGATGCTCTCGTCGAAGAGCATGCTCGTCCACAAGAAGCACAAAGAAGATAGCGACACAAGCATCTTGTATCATGTCAAGCGTCAATATCTCCCGAGCCGCAAAAACAGCATGAGCATATGGATGCTCAATCAATGATCCTCCATCTTAGAGAGCTGTTTGATAAACAAGCTAGAACAGAGAGATATGAGATCTCTAAACAACTGTTCCGTGCTAAGATGGTTAAGGGTGCTTCAGTGGCCACTCATGGGCTGCAGATGTTGGGATACATTGAAAAACTTGGGTCTCTTGGGTTCGTAATGGATCATGACTTAAGTATTGACTTAATTCTACAATCATTACCAAGTAGTTTTTCACAGTTTGTGATCAACTACCACATGAATAATGTTGAGACCGCAATATCTGAGCTAATCAATCTGCTTAAGACTGCTGAGTCCTCTATGAAAAAGGATGATAAGGCAATCTTGTTAGTAGGTTCTTCATCTTCTAAGAAAAAGGTTTCTAAGAAGAAGAAGAAGAACACTTCTACTAAGCCCAAAGGCGGTGTCAAGAAGAAGGAGGCTGCCCCTAAAGGCCCATGTCATCATTGTGGCAAAAATGGGCCATTGGAGGCGTAACTGCAAGGCCTACTTGGAGACTGTGAAGGAAAGGAAGGAGAAGGAGAAGCTTGCAAGCACTTCTACTTCTAATCCTGGTATGTTTATGATTGAGATTAATACTGCCTTTAATAATGAGATATGGGTATTGGATACCGGTTGTGGATCTCATTTATGCAATAATTTGCAGGGACTAAATGACAGTAGAAGGTTAGAGAAAGGTGACGTGGACCTACGAGCTGCAAATGGAGCAAAAGTTGCTGCTCTAGCTGTGGGGACTTATCATCTCAATCTACCTTCTGGATTAGTTTTAGAACTACAAAACTGTTACTTTGTACCAGTTTTGTTGAAAAATATTATCTCAGTTGCTTGTTTAGACTTATTCGAATTTCATTTAAGTTTTAAGAATAAATGTTGTTCTTTCTCATTAAATGATATTCATTATGGTTCTGCAACTTTGATCAATGGTTTATATGTTCTAGACATGTATAATCCAATTCTCAATATAAGTAAAAAGAAATATAAAAAGGATAACTTAATCTCATCTTACTTATGGCATTGTCGTTTAGGCTATGTAAATGAAAAACGCGTGTCTAAGTTATACAAATTAGGTGACTTAAGGTCATTTGATTACGAATCATATGACACATGCGAATCTTGTTTACTTGGAAAAATGACTAAAACTTCTTTTTTAAGAAAAGGAGAAAGGGCAAAAGAGTTATTAGAACTCGTACATTCAGATGTATATGGCCCAATGTCAATACAGGCAAGAGGAGGTTATCAATACTTCATTACCTTTATTGATGATTATTCTCGATCTGGTTATTTGTATTTGATGAAATACAAATCTGAAGCCTTTGACCGTTTCAAAGACTTCAAGAATGAAGTAGAGAAATAACTTGGCAAAAGTATTAAAGCTCTTAGATCCGATCGAGGAGGTGAATACTTAAGTCAAGAGTTTCTAAGTTATCTAAGAGATAACAGAATATTATCTCAATGGACTTCGCCATATACACCTCAACATAACGGTGTATCTGAGAGAAGGTATCAAACCCTTCTAGACATGGTAAGGACCATGATGGCTTTTGCAGACCTACCAAAATCGTTTTGGGGGTATGCACTAGAGACTGTTGTTTACATTTTAAACAGAGTTCCGTAAAAAACGGTTGATACCACTCTTTATGAGTTATTCTTTGGTAAGAGACCAAAGTTATCTCATTTAAGGATTTGGGGTTGCCCTGTTTTTGTTAAAAAAGTAATGTCAGACAAACTTGAAAGTAAGTCTGACAAATGTTTGTTTGTTGGATATCCAAAAGAATCGTTTGGATATTACTTCTATCTTCCTTTTGAAAATAAAGTTTTTATTTCAAAACATGCTGTCTTCTTAGAGAAGGAGCACATGTTCAAAGAAGATAGTGGGAGCAAGCTTGAACTTAGTGAAGTTCAAGAAGAGCAAACAAATATTGATCAACCTTCTGAACCTGTATCTATTCAAATAGATGAACCTTCTAACACACAAGAGCTTCGTAGGTCAAGTAGGATATGAGTGGCACCTGAGAGATATGGATTTCTCATAAGTGACCATAATGACGTATTGCTCATAGATGACGATAAGCCTACTACTTACAAGGATGTTCTGAATAGTTCAGAATCTGACAAATGGCTCGAAGCTATGAAGTCAGAGATGGATTCCATGTATGACAACCAAGTATTGACTTTGGTTGATCCACCTAAAGGAATCAAGCCTATAGGGTGTAAATGGGTTTTCAAAAAGAAAACTGACATGGATGGTAATGTGGTTACCTATAAGGCTCGCTTAGTAGCAAAAGGTTATCGTCAACGACAAGGTATTGACTATGACGAAACTTTTTCACCAGTTGCGATGTTGAAATCCATAAGAATACTCCTAGCCATTGCCGCTCATTACGATTATGAGGTCTAGCAAATGGATGTGAAAATAGCTTTCCTTAATAGAAACCTAATTGAGGAAGTGTATATGACACAGCCTGAAGGTTTCATATCCGAGGATGGCACAAAGGTGTGCAAGCTGCAAAGGTCCATTTATGGACTTAAGCAAGCATCTAGGAGTTGGAATATCCGTTTTGATGAGACAATTAAAGAATTTGGTTTCATTCAAAACATGGATGAACCTTGTGTGTACAAGAAGGCTAGTGGGAGTAAAGTTGTTTTCCTATTGCTTTATGTAGATGACATATTGCTTATAGGAAATGATGTTTCCACTCTTCAATCAGTGAAGATTTGGTTGTCCAAGATTTTCTCCATGAAAGACCTTGGAGAAGCAACCTATATTCTGGGAATAAAGATCCATAGAAATAGATCTAGAAGGTTGCTAGGTCTTTCACAGTCTACATACATAGACAAAGAGCTGAAAAGGTTCAGCATGGATCAATCCAAAAGAGGATTCTTACCTATGACACATGGTGTAAGCCTTTCAAAGTCAATGTCTCCAAAGACACAAGTTGAAAGGGATCACATGAGTAGAATTCCACGTGCTTCGGCAATTGGGTCTATCATGTATACTATGATATGTACTAGGCCCGATGTATCATGTGCTTTTAGTTTGACGAGCAGATACCAATCTGATCCTGGAGAGGGTCACTGGACGGCTGTAAAGAATATCCTTAAGTACTTACGAAGGACTAAAGATGCATTCTTGATATATGGAGATGGTGATTTACAAGTAAGAGGGTACACTGATGCCAGCTTTCAGTCCGATAAGGACGACTTCAAATCACAATCTGGCTATGTATTTATATTAGGTGGTGGGGCAGTTAGTTGGAAGTGCTCCAAACAAGAGACTATTGCCGATTCGACTACTGAAGTAGAGTACATAGTAGCTTCTGAAGCAGCTAAAGAAGCAGTATGGATCAAGAAGTTCATCGCTAAACTTGGAGTGGTGCCCAGTATTGTTGATTCGATACCTTGCTATTGTGACAACAATAGAGCCATTGCATAGGCAAAGGAACCACGATCTCATCAACGATCCAAGCATGTACTTATACGCTATCATCTGATTAGAGAAATCATAGATAGAGGAGATGTAAAGATAGAGAGAATTCCCACGGATCAGAACATAGTTGATCCACTCACTAAAGCGCTTTTCCAGAAGAAACATGATAAATATGTTGAGTCATTTAGTATTCGATGCATGAATGATTGGCTCTAGTGCAAGTGGGAGTTTGTTAGTGTTGTGCCCTAGAGGCAATCACTTGTACCATGTATATTGCATATTAAATTAATAAGAGGCATTCTTTATCTTTCAGTTTGATTGTTATATCTAAATATGTGTACAAACCGTTAGATAAAGTCCCTAGTACAACACAGTGTTAAGGAAATCATGATAGAGATCATGATGTGAGATTCCTACTACACTATGCAGTGTTTGTACTTAAATAATCCCCAGCCATAGTATTAATAAGATGTGGCATTATTTGGGCTGGGAAATTAATTATTTGTTGGGCCATTTATTTGGTTCTAATTAGAATAATTAATTTAGTCCAAAAGGCTAAACTAAGAGTCCAATGGGCCAGTCTAGTTTAACTTAGGGCTTTATTTAGGTCAAACAGGAGAATAGAGAATGATGTTTTTTTTTTTCTACTTCTTCTCTGGCCTAAGAAAAAAACGTGTGATTCCACTTCTTCCTTGAGGAAAAACGGACTCCCCTTTTCTCTCTCTGAAAAAGATCCCTTAGCCCTATGAGTTGTCCACTAAACGGGATTGGACTGGCCATATACTGGAAGATCAAGAGGTTGGCGTTCATATACATGCAAAGATGGAGTAGGAAACTTGCAGAAATCACACCAGAGGTTTCCACCAATGCACCTACCCCAGTTCCACACATTCCGGTCCAGCCATCTTTGAGAACAAGAAGAAAAGGTTAAGTTTTTTTTTTTTTACCTCGGAATTCGTCCAGAGCGGGACAGGTGCCGGCCGAGGCTGCCAGAACTGGCTCCGGTTCCATTCGGGATTCTTCTGTTCTCCATTTTTTCCAGTTTCACTTTTTATGCTTCTGCTGTGTGCTTTGTTTTTCCCCCTTTTTAAACCTTCACTATTGCCCCATCCAAAGTAAGATGAATCCCAGAACTGATTAGATTACTTGGCATCATCTATCTGTAACGTAAACTAGTACATAGAGAAGAGCTCTCACTGAATACTCAGCGTTCACTTGTTATACATATTCTTGTTCTCATAGTGGAAAAGGTTCACTATTCCCTTTTTCCATGACTTGTCATGTTATGCAATGCATGAAGAAATTGTCATGAAACATGGCTTTAACAAGTAGTGAAAATATGCTCAAAATTTTAACAAGAAAAGAATTCAAGAGATTCATGATGTCCATTATTATTATAACCTCATCAGTTTTTGCAATTCAATACCCCTTTTTCAAATAAAACTCTCTGGAAGCGTAGCAATGTTTAGTTTCTAACTTTCCAATAGTTAAGGATAAGTAAGAGAGTTAAAGAGTACTTCCAGATAGTTCATCACTAAAATTCTTAGTAGCCGTCGACAAAAGAGCCAAAGTACCTCTAAGCTGTGAAGCTAGTGAAGAGGCATTAAAGGCATTTTAGGGGAAGAGACGTGAGCCATCTTAGTGAATGAAAGAATAAGTGAATGTACTTTATTTGGTAGGACTTTCAAACTCTTTTTCTTATTCCTTAGTTATTCCCTATGGTATCTAAATCAATCCGCTATTATTACGCTTTACAAGAATTAATTACTCCTGGTAGCTATCATTACTTTAAAAGAACCGTAGATTCCTTAGAAACTATTGAAGAGTGTTATGCATATCTTTATATTGTAGAATTTGATCTTCGTCAAACTAGAAGATATCGTCCATGGTCTTATTATATATATATATTAATCAAGCTAAAATAGACTTAATTTGGCAAAGGTATTTTGAAATAAAATCTGGTATTTAATTTAACCCTTTTGGACATAGCTTTATATAGATCTATAGAAACTTTATATACATAAACATACATATATACATATATATATTTATTTATATAAATATATATACATATCTACAAATATATAAATATATATATATATATATATATACACATACATACAAATATATATACATATATATATATACACACATATACATAAACATATATATACTTATATATATGTATACATATATATATGTATATATAAAAATATATACATATGTATATATACATATATATTAATAAATATGTACTAATATTAGTATATATATCAATATGTTATCTATTAACAAAATTCAATTAAATAATTTCAATTTTTTAAAAGAAATTAATCTACATATTATTTTTTTTACCATATATATATATATATATATTTCCACAATATAATTTCTTTTACAATTCATAAAAATAAGTCTTCGATAATTTATATACATTTCAAATGTTATAGATATATAGAGATTAATATATATACGTACTAATATACATGTATTAATACACACACACACACACGCATATTAATATTAGTATATATATATATATATATCAATATGTTATCTATTCATACGTATAGTAGTATGTATATATATTTAAAAAATATATATATATAAATACATACATACATATATATATACATATATATACATACAAATGTATATATTAATTAATAATACATACATATACACACACACACACACACACATATGCACAAAACATATATATACATATATATGTATATATATGTATTTAATATATAGGTTGTATAAGTAGATTATATAGATTAGTATATAATAGATTACATAGTATATTATAGTTATATTATACTGTATGTATAGTATGTATACTTAGAAACTATTGAACAGTGTTATGCATATCTTGATATTGTAGAATTTGATCTTCATCAAACTAGAAGATATCGTCCATGGTCTTATTATATATATATTAATCAAGCTAAAATAGACTTAATTTGGCAAATGTATTTTGAAATAAAATATGGTATTTAATTTAACCCTTTTGGACATAGCTTTATATAGATCTATAGAAACTTTATATAGTATAGATATATATATAGAAACTACAATAGTTTGTCTAGCTCCTAGAAATTCCACTACAAGTGTTACTATTTCCTCCACTAAGTACTTATTTGCTCCTCTAAATATAAACACTTACGTTTTGTAAAAAGGTTTTCATATAGCTTCCTACTTTTGCCACTATCAACTTCCACCACTAAAACACTATTCATTATTCACATTCCTTAGATTTTCCACTATGTTTTCCATCCACTAGACTATAGCTTCTTCAACCGACTCAAGTTCCAAAAGGGCACCCCCCCCCCTAATTTGGTATCAGAGCTATTTCTTTATTTGAAAACCAAAGGTCTTGCATGTCCATGATTCTTCAAATGTTCATATATAAATAATTTAGGAAATAATTTGTCTAGAATGAAGTTAGGAAATGTTCATAAATAACACATAGACTCCTTTTGTAGAAAAAAAAAATGCCCATGCACAAATTAGGACATGTCATTTTTGTATTCCTTTAGATCATTATAGTGATCCCATTAAGAAGTTAGGTGAGGTAGGTAGAATTTCCATAGAAGAGAAGGTTAACAAACTCACAAATTTTGTAAGAAGATTTTGGAAACCAACTCACAAATTAGGACATGTTATTTTTGTATTCCTCTAGATCATTCTAGTAATTTTTTTCCTAATTTTAATTTAAATGAACATGCTAATATTTTAGGTCTTCCTAATTAGCCCCTTAGGAGGCACAATGCATATTCCAACACTTATAATGAGGGATGGGAAAATCACTCAAATTTTAGGTAGTGAAATCACGGGGTAAAGAAACCTATTGCTAGAAATCCTTCCATACATGCACCTCCTTCTTCAAATCCATCTTAAGGCATATCTCTAAAAGATATGGTTAGGTCTCCTGCATCTAGTTCCCTAGGTTTTCAAAATAAGAGAAACTCTAGCATTCATTATATAGCAGATCAACTAGAACAATTGGCCTTAGAGATGGGTCAACCCAAAGCACAATTTTCTAATGAGCATCCATCCTAATCCCTTGATACTAAAAAGAATGCTAAGGTAATCACTCTTAGGAGTGAGAAGGAATTAAGTAGACCTTGGATAAAGCCTTTAAAGGAGGAGGATTATCTAGAGGTGATACATGTAATACCCTGCCGAAAACCACCTTTGACTATAGGGAAAAGTTATGCATTGCATAGCATTTTGCATTTTATGTGGTAGCTTAGAATTATTTTATTTGCATGGATGCATGTGAATTTTTCCATTGCTCTTGCATTTGAATTAATTGATGTGAAATAGTTTTGTTGTTAAAGATTTGGATAAGGGAGGTTTGGTCGAAGATTTGGAAGGATGGGTATTGGAGGGTGGTGAGAACTGATTGTAGAAAAAATTAGTATTGGAGTTGTTTTGGAATAGCGGAGAGGTTGGTGATTTCCTTTGGTGACCCGAGTTCGAATCCTACCTTTTGTGAAGTTAGTTTCTCTTCTTGAAAATTCCTTTCCTTAGAGTTTCTATGTCTTGGCCGAAAAAGATCTAGCAAACCTAGAGAAATTTTAGTGTCATTATTCCAAGGAAATAAGTCTCTATATTTATTTCCTAAATTTAAGGACCTTGATGTGAAAAAAGTTCACTTTTAATTTTCAGCTTTTATTTCTTAGAATTTTCGAAAAATCCCTAGCTAATAATTAAAATTTTAGCTTGAATTTAGCTAGATAGATCGTGCCATGCATAGTTGGAATTAATGAATCATTTTTCTAGTAGGAAACCTTGTTGCTTTTAACCCTAGAACCTGAGCTAAAAATCTGGAAAAAAATTTCTAGCAAGTGCCGCCACTTCTTAGAGGAATTTTAGCTCAACTTAAACTCTTTCAAAGCTAGGAAATCTTATCCTAAATCCTTTAGCAAATCAGATTTTTATTGCAATCCTAATTCGACTAGGATTTTCTTCCTAAACCTAGCAGAATTTCGGCAGCTTTGTGTTAACATAAGCTGTCCGAAATTCCAGCACCTTTAAGTATAATCCAAGCCTTCAAACCCTAGCTCAAATCCCCTAAAACATCTTCCATCAATTCAGATTATCTATGCTGTGCAAAACCAGATTTTACTCACACAAATTCCAGAATTTCAGCCACCTAGGAAACCAGAATTTTCATCAGCTTTGTACAGAAAATTTCAGCCAGCCTTGTACTTCTATTCCAACCGAAATTCTGCACACAAACACACTGAGAAACCCCAGCTAATCAAGCTATTTTTTAGCACCTAAAACCCTCATTTTATCTCTGGAAATTTCGGCAGAACCACAGCTAAAACAGTCCAGAAATTCTTCCTCTCCTGTTCAGCAATTTTGCACAGCAAAACTACTGCACGCGCACAGAAATTTCAGCCCTAAAAACCTTCACAAACTCTTCTTTGTTTGGCCCAAAATTCTGAACACAATTAGCCCTTCTCTTGAGCAATAGTTCGGCCAGCACAAGGGAGAAAAATTGCAGAATATTTTCTCCCTTAAACCCTCTCAAAGTCGATAGCAAGAAGGTACTCGTGAGTTGCAATTTTAGACCTTGCTGTCCAAGAAACCTAAAGCCATTAGGAGTCTTTCTAAACATCACCATCTAACCCTAAACCAATTTTCTCTAACTCTAAATCATAGCAACCGTCTATCCTCTCCATTCTACACAAAAATTCCAGCAAGAACTCCACAGCAAAATTTCAAAAACCTCAAGAACAACACCTAGCAAAAACCATCTCAACTTCTTGATTCCTTTTTTCCATCAATTCTCTTCCTTTTCTTCTTTGGAATCATGCCATCTCAAGGCTGATTTCATCTCTTTATGCATTCTCGGTCATAAGGAAGGAAAAAAGAGACAACTTTTCTCTTCTAATCTAACGAACTCGGGACAATCACCATAGGAGCATCGGGATCTTGCTACCCGGTTGTTGTAAGGTACGGAAATACTTACCCTTAATGTCGGAATTAAGGTTTAAGGTAGTAGATGATGTCTTTTACCTTGTTGAATATATGGTCATAGTATATGATCTTAGGGGATTGTGAATTGTTATAAAAATAAATGAGTTTGGCATATGTTCGAATTAGTTGAAGCCCTGATCATGATATTACATGGTTTAGATCAGGAGGATTATTAAGGAAAGCAAGCTGTGAATTTATCTCGTTTATCTGAGGCATATCAAGTAAGTCCTTACATAAACTCTTTTGTTAAATGATGTGATGGCAAGTCTATGTTGTGAAGCTTTGTAAAGCTATTGTTGAACTATGTTTGCTTGGGTTGTAAACGTGGATATATATTCTTTAAACGGTTTTGTCAAACTAACGATTTTATCAAGAAAACTATTCTTTCTCCTAAATTTTTAGGAATCTCTTTTAAAGAAAACCACGTTTTACAAAGCCAAGGTTTGAAAATATTGTGAATCAGGAATTGACGGATATGTTCGTTGAGTACTCAATAAGAGTAGGCTAACAATACTAGTCTTGGAGGGCTAGAGTAAGTCTTCTGGCAGGAGGCCACCTCCAGAAGATAAGCTCTACTTTAAAAGGCGACAGTATTGGTTGGTCAGGCCGGTCCGAGCTAGCATGTGTACCTGGTAAGGTATTATTTATTTTTCCGGCATGGACACCCAGATGGTTTTGTTAGGTGTAGAGAATGAGGAGTATCTCACCCGGTAAGCTGTACACTCACCTTGATCAGAACGCCCAACGTGTAGTAATCTGGTCCGGACAAAGTGCTCAAAGTGTGGTGCCTTGGCCATTTTGTTCTCATGGAGCCCAACGTGTGGTGACATGACTGTTTATTCGAGTGGATGATTGTTTTGGGTAAAGTATGATTATGAAAAAACCCACTCTTTGCGAAAGAGAAATTATTTATGACTTGCCAAATATTTCTACAAATGTTTTCCACTTCGCATACACGTACAATTTTAAACACCATGTGTACACACAGGACTTACTGAGATTTATTCTCACACTATTTTACATCATGTTTTCTGGGGATAGACTGTGCTGAGTCAGCGGGGCCTTGATAGTTGAAGCTTTTCTAATTATTGTCATCTTTGCTTAGGTGACATTTGTTGTTTAAGATGTTGAACGATTAATTGTTTTTATTTCGTTTTGCTCCACGTTGAGCCTGATGTAATAAGAGTATTTCTTTATTTATCTAAGTTGAATCTCTTGGAGGTTGCCTTTGTATTTTATACCTCGTTTTAAAGACCCCTTGTCCTATGAGACGGGGCGACATCCCCGCCCTTTTAGGGTACGTAGTCGTGGGGTGTTACAAGTGGTATCAGAGCTCAAGGTTTAGGAAATTACTTGACTTATGGGGTTCTATTTTCTTAAGTATTTTGATCTGGTGCTAATTTTTATCTTTTGTTTATAGGATGGTCAAAAGAGTTGTATCGGCTGTCAGAGACTGGCCCGCTGGCTGCGGGAATCCACCTGCCCCACTACCCGTAGCTGATCCACCTACGTCTGATTCAGAGAGAGAACGTGAGCTGTCAGTGCTAGACGACCCGGTGGTTGAGGCAGAGATAGAGGTCGAGGAGAGCTTAGGGGAAGATGAGGGAGATGAGGAGATGACGAAGTTGAGTGAGGAAGAGATAGATGAGCTAGGGAATAAGGGAGACGATGAGAACGAGGGAGAGATGGTTGGGGTAGAAGGAGAGGATGAGGAGGTAATGGTGTTGGGGATATGCCCTAGAGTCAATTTGTACTTATACAATTGTCATTATGTTTTATATAATAATATGAGGCTTTCCTTTCCATGAATAGTGAGTTTTGTTTTGTTGGTCATCAAGTACGTGACTTGATAGTAAAACCCTACAATGAATACAATGACTATTCTAAAACTGTCCCTGATCGATTATTATTATTGGAATAATAATAAATTAAGATTAGTATGTTTGTGACTTGATGGCTATGTTTTACTGGCCATGGATGTTTGTGATATCGAGTCAAGACATAAATAAATGTTAGAGAACATTGTATTGGACATGACCCACTGTGAGAGTACTTCATGGAATATGTCATAAGTACTTTCTAGCCATAATAATATTGAAAGTCCTTCGACCTAAATTCGTCATAATTTCTTACTTGATAAATTCTATATTTTGACATTGTCTAAAGTTGTCTTTAACCAGATAATAAATTAGACTACTGTTGGATATAAAATAAATCAAGGAGAGGAATATGATTGATTGTGAAGGAATTTGTCCCTCTCAATTATGGGAGAGATATCCATGGGCCCCTTGATAAGTTAGACTCGTTAAAAAATGCATGGCCGTGCTCAAATATATCAATCTAAGATATTGATATCATTTGTTTGAACAGATCTACTATGAAATCAAGAAATAATTGATTAAGCTTAATAAGGATGACATGCTCCGTGCCTTATGCTTAATCTGGATATCGTGTGACAAAGGGACTAAATATAAAATTATGGTTTGGTTCAAAGAGATCACCGATCTTCATTTAACCTGGATAGTTATAATGTTTTGCTAGAAACCGCTTATAACTTGTGGGCCATTTAAATACGATTTAGGCACGCTGCCATTGTTAAATGAACCTATAGGGTCACACAATAAGCGAACTTGTTAGGTTATTTTTCTGGTGACCAGGTTCGATGAATCTGGATGATATCCAGATTATAAGAATCCGACTCGGTAAAATAATTAGTTAAATTACCGAGATAATGGCGTAATCTTATCATATCGGCTTTAATTTAATTTGAATTTAAATTAGAATATGATAAGATATGATTAGGGTTGGACTCTAAGAGGTTCGAGGGTTTTTCCGTCTTTCGATAGTCCAATTTTTCGGTTGAGAACATTCGTGCCATTCTCTACCAGAAAAAGAAAAAAAACCTCTCAAACCCTAGGCGCTAGCACTCCCCGGGTATCGAGTGAGTTCGCGGTGTGTATCCGTAGAGGACGTTCGCATACTCGCAGCGTGCTGGTGATTGTTCGGGTCGAACGTACAACGACAGCAACCGTAATCGAAGGATTTCGATTACAGCAACCAGAGGTAACTCTTAAAGCTTAGATCTTCTTAATCGTTTGCTTGGGTCCTCGGGAGGGATTCGTAGATGTTTTCCGCGTTTAGGAGTCCACGAATCCCAACAAATGGAGGTTCCCCAGACCCCACAGATAGGGGAAGTTGATAGGACCCCTGCTTGCCATAACCCTAAAAGGTCTAGTGGTAAGGGATATACGCTGAGAGATGAGGTTGCTCCGGGAGAGAGAGACCTTAGGCAGTCAATTCTAGGAGGGGTAGAGGAAGCTGGAAGAGAGTCCTAAGGGGTGTGGACTCCGATATGGACTGGGCATAGATGCCATGCTAAGAAGAGAGGGGTTGTTTGACCCGGTTGATTCAGGGAGTGAGAGGCCTGCGCCTAAGGGTACGGTTAGATTAGCATTGGATGACCTCTATGAGACGGCCATGAGAGCCAAGAGAGGCCGAGAGGGTGAGTCAGGGCAGCCAAGTGGGAGTGTTGGTCTCGCAAGGGACTACATAGGGAGACCCGATAGCTCCGTGGAGTGGCTTTTGGAACCGGCCTCTGACGACTCCGATGCTTCTGTTGAAACTAGGGAGAGTCAAACATAGAAGACCAGCAGCTTTTACTTTTCTTTCTTTGGGTTTTTCATATCTTTGTTTGTTTATTTCTTTTAAGGGAGCATTTTGCTCATAGGGCTTATTTATCATTTTAAATAAAAAGGGTATCGTATGAGATAACCCTTTCTTTTCAGCAAAGAATGGTTTAGATGACAAGAATGAGTTTCATTTATTACTTAATTTACCCTTGCACGATATCATCACATTCTCTTTTAGATAAGTCCATTGTGATCAACTGATCGTGCATCTAAGCATATTCTTTTCCCCCTGGTAACTAACTGACCCTGAGTAAATGTGATTAAGATGGCACCAAGACACAGAACAGTTGTGCATAACAGAACGGTGCAGGAGAGTGCATCCTCCACCCCGGAATTTGAGCAGATGCATCGTTCCACCCCCGACATGGAAGAGCACCTGCCACGTGAGCAGGAATTGGCTTTAGAAAGGTCACGAGATGTGACCATGGGTCAGGCTTTCGACAAGATGGCCTCGATCCTACAGAATCAGACGGAAAGAGTGGATAAGGTGGCCAGGAAACCACCGCGGGGAGAAGATGAAGCCCTGGAACGTTTCCTGAAGTTCCAGCCTCCCACATTCCAGGGGGATGTGGAACAGAACGAGAAAGCCGAGCAGTGGATTAAGCAAATGGAGGACACATTTGCTACTTTGCAGTACTCGGAAGAGAGGATGGTGAAGTTTGCTATTTTTCGGCTGAGGGGACCGTCTCGAGCATGGTGGCAGTGAGTACGGAGTGATTGGGATAGAGAGGAGCAGGAATGGACGTGGGATGACTTTACGGAAGCCTTCCGGGCCGAGTACATTCCTTGATGGGTGGCTGAGAAGAGGGAGGATGAATTCCAGACCCTCAGGTAGGGAGGCATGACCGTAGCCCAATATGCAGCCCGATTCATGCAGTTGTCCAAGTACTACAAGTGCTTGGTAGATACGGAGCAGAAACGCACCCGGCAATTCGTGAAAGGGCTTAGGCCAGAGTTGAGGAAGGCATTGGCTCCATCACCGCCTACATCGTACACCGCCGCCGTGGACGCAGCTTCCCGGACGGAAAATGAAGATCGGCATCGACCGGTGAGTAGACCCTTCCAACCGAATCGTCCACCTATGAGGCCTTCAAGCAACAAGCGACCCGCGGCCTCTATGCCTTGGGAAAATTGGGGCAAGCAGCCTTGAGTGCCAGTAGCAGGACCGATGCAAGGCAGCCTAAATTGCCGGCTATGTGGGAAGCGAGGCCACACCGAAAGAAACTACTGGGGTAATTGGGGTGTGAGGTGCTTAAATTGCAGAGACCCGGGACACCTGAGAAACGTCTGCCCCAAACCCTTAAGGATTGAGCAGACCGCGCCGGCCCAACCAATGGGAGGAAATAGAGGCGCCGCTGCTGGACTAGTTGGAGCGGGAGGCCAGAAGCCTCAGGTGAAGGCCAAAGTTTTTGCCTTGAACCGAGAAGAAGTCGGAGCGGACGCCGCCGTGATTGAAGGAAATCTTTCTATCCAAGGTTGTCTTGTTAATGTTCTAATAGATCCAGGATCCACACACTTTTATGTAAGTAAAGTATGTGTATCACATCTGGGTTAGGAAGGAAATGAGCTACCTTATACCTTAGTAGTTAGTTCCCCCTTGGGAAAGGTGGTGGAAGCAAGCAAGAAAATGGGAAGTTGTGGAGTTGAGGTAGGGAAGGAGATTCTGGAGGCCGACCTTATAATCCTGCCCATGGATGATTATGACTTGATCTTAGGCATAGACTGGTTGTCGAAATACGGAGCTCGTGTGGAATGCAAGATCAAGATGGTGCAGTTTGTGAGACCTGGACGGGATGTAATTGAATTCAACGGCAAGTGAACGAAGGAATTGAAATTTCTTATTGCTAGTGCTGAAGCCCGGAAGTTACTCAAGAAAGGATGTACGGGATATTTGGCGTACCTCCTGAACAAACCTAAGGGCCAGTGTACCTTGGAAAGTACGGAGGTAGTAAAAGATTTTTCGGATGTTTTCCCTGCTGAGCTCACTTCCCTACCCCCTGAGCGAGAAGTTGAGTTCACCGTGGATCTGATTCTCGGAGCGGAACCGGTGTCAAGAACCCCTTACCGGATGGCACCGATGGAGCTGAAGGAGTTAAAGGAGCAATTGGAGGAATTGGTAAGGCAAGGCTACATCCGCCCGAGTACGTCGCCTTGGGGAGCCCCGGTGTTGTTTGTCA
Organism: Voacanga thouarsii; assembly: GCA_026120185.1. Lineage (NCBI taxonomy): Eukaryota > Viridiplantae > Streptophyta > Magnoliopsida > Gentianales > Apocynaceae > Voacanga > Voacanga thouarsii. The sequence continues at coordinate 546,692 of JANUWF010001172.1, forward strand.
AGAAGAAAGACAGAATCTTGAGGCTATGCATTGACTATCGGGGATTGAACAATCTAATGATAAAAAATAAGTATCCTCTACCCTTGATCGATGAGTTGTTTGATCAACTGCAAGGCGCCGCTTGCTTTTCGAAGTTGGACCTACGACAAGGATACTACTAGGTGAGGATCAAAGAAGAAGACATTCCTAAGACTGCATTCAACACGCGGTATGGCCACTACGAATTTGTAGTAATGTCATTCGATGTAACCAACGCACCGGCAGTATTCATAGATTTGATGCATCGCATTTTCCTACCATACCTGGACAAGTTCGTGGTTATATTCATCGATGATATTTTAATCTACTCCAAAAATCCGGAGGACCACGCAGAGCACTTAAGATTGGTCCTAGAGAAGCTGAGGGAATTCAAGCTTTACGCCAAGTTCAGTAAGTGTGAGTTTTGACTGAGCTCGGTGTCTTTCCTTGGTCACGTGATATCCAAAGAAGGGATCAAAGTGGACCCTGCCAAGGTGGAAGCCGTAGCTAACTGGAAACAACCGGAGAACATTACCGAGATACGAAGTTTCCTTGGGTTGGCCGGGTACTATTGGCATTTCATTAAAAATTTCTCTACTCTAGCTTTACCAATGACGTAACTGTTGAAGAAGGATGTCGCTTTTGCTTGGAGTGAGAAGTGTGAAAAGAGCTTCCAAGAACTTAAGAGGAGGTTGATTACAACACCCATGTTGAGTCTGCCTGAGGCTGATAAGCCCTATGCACTCTATACAGATGCATCCAATGAAGGACTAGGAGCTATGCTGATGCAGGAAGGGAAAGTCATAACTTATGCATCTAGGATGCTAAAGCCGCACGAAGCTAATTATCCCACGCATGACCTGGAGCTAGCAGCTATAGTGTTCGCCTTGAAAAAATGGCGACATTACTTGTACGGTGTGCAATACGAAGTTTTCACTGACCATAAGAGTTTGAAGTACATCTTCACGCAAAAGGACTTGAATCTCCATCAGCGTAGGTGGATGGAGTTCCTGGAAGAGTATTAGTGCCCTATTAACTATCATCTGGGTAAAACGAATGTGGTAGCAGACGCTCTAAGTCGGAAGGTGAAAATGGCACACTTGAGAATACAGGAGGTGTTGGCAATCCAGGATATCCTGGAGAAAGAGGCGCAAGTGCAACAGAGGAAGATCTACGTGAGCAATTTGACCCTGAAACCCGATCTGGACCAAGAAATTGTATCAGGTCAACAGGGCAGTGCAGAATTTCAAACTTTCAAGGAGAAAGAGATCGTGAGAGGAGGAAGCGATTTTCGGACTAATGAGAATGGGGTATTATACTTTCGGGATCAGATTTGTGTACCGGACATCCAAGACTTAAGGAAGAGGATACTGGACGAAGCGCACAAGAGCAAATATACCATACACCCTGGGGAGGTAAAGATGTACCAAGACTTGAAGAGGAAATATTGGTGGGCTGGAATGAAGAGGGATGTAGTTCAGCATATGTCAACCTAGCTGACGTGCCAGAAGGTTAAAATGGAATATAAGAAGTCTGCAGGGTTACTACAACCGTTACCGATTCCCGAATGGAAATGGGAAGAGGTGACCATGGACTTTGTGACTGGCCTTCCGATGACCAAGTCACACAAAGATGAGATCTGGGTGGTAGTGGACCGATTGACCAAGACAGCGTACTTCATACCGGTAAACGTAAGGGACTCGATGGAAAAGTTGGCTCAGACATATACCCGAGAAATTGTAAGGTTGCATTGTGTCGAATAGGGACCCTAGATTCACTTCAAGGTTCTGGGGTAAGTTCCAGGAGTCCTTGGGCACGACCCTGAAATTTAGCACCTCTGCTCATCTACAGACAGACGGTCAGTCCGAAAGAGTCATTCAAATACTGGAAGACATGCTCCGAGCTTATATCGTAGACTTATAAGATAAGTGGATTGAGTCTTTTCCGCATACGGAGTTAGCATATAACAACAGCTATCAGGCGTCGATCGGAATAGCGTCGTATGAAACATTGTATGGGCGAAAATGCCAAGTACTGATATACTAGGGATGGACAGAAGAGGGGAACGTTAAGAAGACTGGTGAAGTATGCATTCAGGAGATGACGGACAAAGTCAAGATAATCCGAGAAAGACTAAGAGTAGCGCAAAGCAGCCAGAAAAGCTATGCAGACTCTAGGAGAAGAGAACTGGAGTTCTAAGTAGGTGACCGTGCATTTTTGAAGTTGACTCCTAGTAAAGGAATCCTGAAACATCCAAGAGGAGGGAAGTTGAGTCCTAGGTATTTGGGACCGTTCCCGATATTGGTGAAAATTGGACCGGTTGCCTATCGATTGGATCTACCTGATGGTCTAACCGGGATGCATGATGTATTCCATGTCTCTCAGTTAAAGAGGTACAACCCCGATCTGAGTCATGTACTCAATAAGGAACTGTTAGAATTGCAACCAAATCTCAGTTATGTGGAGAGACCCGTCAAGATCTTGGAGCGGAGTATTAAGACGCTTCGAAACAAGCAGATACCCATGGTGAAGATACTTTGGGATCATCATGAAGCACAAGATGCAACGTGGGAAACGGAGGAATGGTTAAGACGGAAGTATCCGGATATGCTCGAAGGGTATGAAATCTGAATTTCGGGACGAAATTCTCTTAAGGGGGAGGGGATGTAATACCCCTCCCAAAACCACCTTTGACTATGGGGAAAAGTTATGCATTACATAGCATTTTTCATTTTATGTGGTAGCTTAGAATTATTTTATTTGCATGGATGCATGTGAATTTTTCCATTGCTCTTGCATTTGAATTAATTGATGTGAAATAGTTTTGTTGTTAGAGATTTGGATAAGGGAGGTTTGGTCGAAGATTTGGAAGGATGGGTATTGGAGGGTGGTGAGAACTGATTGTAGAAAAAATTAGTATTGGAGTTGTTTTGGAATAGCGGAGAGGTTGGTGATTTCCTTTGGTGACCCGAGTTCGAATCCTACCTTTTGTGAAGTTAGTTTCTCTTCTTGAAAATTCCTTTCCTTAGAGTTTCTATGTCTTGGCCGAAAAAGATCTAGCAAACCTAGAGAAATTTTAGTGTCATTATTCCAAGGAAATAAGTCTCTATATTTATTTCCTAAATTTAAGGACCTTGATGTGAAAAAAGTTCACTTTTAATTTTCAGCTTTTATTCCTTAGAATTTTCGAAAAATCCCTAGCTAATAATTAAAATTTCAGCTTGAATTTAGCTAGATAGATCGTGCCATGCATAGTTGGAATTAATGAATCATTTTTCTAGTAGGAAACCTTGTTGCTTTTAACCCTAGAACCTGAGATAAAAATCTGGAAAAAAATTTCTAGCAAGTGCCGCCACTTCTTAGAGGAATTTTAGCTCAACTTAAACTCTTTCAAAGCTAGGAAATCTTATCCTAAATCCTTTAGCAAATCAGATTTTTATTGCAATCCTAATTCGACTAGGATTTTCTTCCTAAACCAAGCAGAATTTCGGCAGCTTTGTGTTAACATAAGCTGTCCGAAATTCCAGCACCTTAAAGTACAATCCAACCCTTCAAACCCTAGCTCAAATCCCCTAAAACATCTTCCATCAATTCAGATTATCTTTGCTATGCAAAACCAGATTTTACTCACACAAATTCTAGAATTTCGGCCACCTAGGAAACTAGAATTTCGACAGCTTTGTACAGAAAATTTCGGCCAGCCTTGTACTCCTATTCCAACCGAAATTCTGCACACAAACACACCGAAAAACCCCAGCTGATCAAGCTCTTTTTCAGCACCTAAAACCCTCATTTTTTCTCTGGAAATTTCGGCAGAACCACAGCTAAAATAGTCCAGAAATTCTCCCTCTCCGGTTCAGCAATTTCGCACAGCAAAACTACTGCACGCGTACAGAAATTACAGCCCTAAAAACCTTCGCAAACTCTTCTTTGTTTGGCCCAAAATTCTGAACACAATCAGCCCTTCTCTTGAGCAATAGTTCAGCCAGCATAAGGAAGCAAAATTGCATAATATTATCTCCCTTAAACCCTCTCAAAGTCGGCAGCAAGAAGGCACTCGTGAGCTGCAATTTTCGACCTTGCTGTCCAAGAAACCTAAAGCCATTAGGAGTCTTTCTAAACATCACCATCTAACCCTAAACCAATCTTCTCTAACTTTAAATCATAACAGCCGTCTATCCTCTCCATTCTACACAAAAATTCCAGCAAGAACTCCACAGCAAATTTTCGAAAACCTCAAGAACATCACCTAGCAAAAACCGATCACCCTCCAAGGTAAGCAAAAACCATCTCAACTTCTTGATTCCTTTCTTCTATCAATTCTCTTCCTTTTCTTCTTTGGAATCACGCCATTACAAGACTGATTTCATCTCGTTATGCATTCTCGGTCATAAGGAAGGAAAAAGCAGACAACTTTTCTCTTCTAATCCAACAAACTCGGGACAATCACCATAGGAGCATCGGGATCTTGCTACCCGGTTGTTGTAAGGTACGGAAATACTTAACCTTAATGCTGGAATTAAGGTTTAAGGTAGTAGATGATGTCTATTACCTTGTTGAATATATGGTCATAGTATATGATCTTAGGGGATTGTGAATTGTTATGAAAATAAATGAGGTTGGCACATGTTCGAATTAGTTGAAGCCCTGATCATGATATTATATGGTTTAGATCAGGAGGATAATTAAGGAAAGCAAGCTGTGAATTTATCTCGTTTATCTGAGGCATATCAAGTAAGTCCTTGCATAAACTCTTTTGTTAAATGATGTGATGGCAAGTCTATGTTGTGAAGCTTTGTAAAGCTATTGTTGAACTATGTTTTCTTGGGTTTGTAAACATGGATATTTATTCTTTAAATGGTTTTGTCAAACTAACGATTTTATCAAGAAAACTATTCTTTCTCCTAATTTTTTAGAAATCTCTTTTAAAGAAAACCACGTTTTACAAAGCCAGGGTTTGGAAATATTGTGAATCAGGAATTGACGGATATGTTTGTTGAGTACTCAATAAGGGTAGGCTAACAATACTAGTCTTGGAGGGCTAGAGTAAGTCTTCTGGCAGGAGGCCACCTCCAAAAGATAAGCTCTACTTGAAAATGCGACAGTATTGGTTGGTCAGGCCGGTCCGAGCTAGCATGTGTACCTGGTAAGGTATTATTTATTTTTCCGGCATGGACACCCGGATGGTTTTGTTGGGTGTAGAGAATGAGGAGTATCTCACCCGGTGAGCTGTACACTCACCTTGATCAGAACGCCCAACGTGTAGTAATCTGGTCCGGACAAAGTGCACAAAGTGTGGTGCCTTGGCCATTTTGTTCTCATGGAGCCCAACGTGTGGTGACATGACTGTTTATTCGAGTGGATGATTGTTTTGTGTAAAGTATGATTATGAAAAAACCCACTCTTTGCGAAAGAGAAATTATTTATGACTTGCCAAATATTTCTACAAATGTTTTCCACTTTGCATACACGTACAGTTTTAAACACCATGTGCACACACAGGATTTACTGAGATTTATTCTCACTCTGTTTTACATCATGTTTTCAGGAGATAGACTGTGCTGAGTCAGCGGGGCATTGATAGTTGAAGCTTTTCTAATTATTGTCATCTTTTCTTAGGTGACATTTGTTGTTTAAGCTGTTGAACGATTAATTATTTTTATTTCGTTTTGCTCCACGTTGAGCCTGATGTAATAAGAGTATTTCTTTATTTATCTAAGTTGAATCCCTTGGAGGTTGCCTTTGTTTTTTATACCTCGTTTTAAAGACCCCTTGTCCTATGGGACGGGACGACATCCCCGCCCTTTTAGGGTACGTAGTCGTGGGGTGTTACATTACAAGTACCCAAGCCAATGAATAACCTTAGTATAGAGGAGCCTAAGTTAGGAAAATCGATGCCTAAAAAAGTGCGACCACCTTTCCTTTGTAGATTGGCTAGAAATAAAAGGAGGAATTATAAAATGACCTTCTAGAAATTTTTAAGACGGTAGAGATTAATCTTTCCTTAATTGAAGCAATTAGGCAAGTTTCGTGAAGAAAAATATCATAATCTAGGGGCGGCCACCAACCGGGTAGCATTCTCCAACTCAAGTAAGTTAGTATAGGTGTAAAGTCCCTTTGATTATCAGAGATCAATGTAATGTACCAAATAGCTCAATACTTCCACCCAAAAAAAAAAAAAATTCCTTTTTCCCAAAACATTTTCCTTCCCAAGGATATTTTTGCTTTCTCGAATTCACTTTGAATGTAATTATATGTAACTTAGGTCCATTCCAATATTTTCATCAATTCATATTTCTGTGTTGTAGCTTTCTTAATGCTAATGCATGAAATATAAGTATAATCGCTTAATGGAATTAATGCAGGATTTCCAAATCATTTCATCATATGTATATGATTTATCAAAATGAAGCATGCTTGATCAATGCATAAGCATTTATACTTCCAAATGCTTCATAATGTTTTTAATAAAAGAAACTAGCATGCTTCATAACATTTTTCTCATAAAAGAGTTTTATCGAAAATGTTGTATGGATGTAGGGACTTATCTTACATCCTAGTAAAAATGAGAAAAGTACTTGTCCTAAGTCTAGTCGTCCAAGTTTTCACCTCCTACAAGATCTACCATATAAACTGGACTTATATCTATTTTCTACCATCCCTAGTAATCACATAGCGCCTTTCTTCACAGACTATGCACATGAATAGATCATACTACTACCTTTCTCCTATCTTATATCCCTCATCATTATCACCGACAATCATCACAACAACTATTACTAGACACAAAACATATACTTCTATCATATGCACATAATAGCACCAACAAAATAGAATGATTCCATGTACTACATAATTAAGTCCTATCATTCTTTTTCACCCTCATTATGATTTCCTTTCTAGCTTCCTTCTAAGTTGTTGTGCATCCAACATGATCCTGTATTTTTAACCATTATCTATATAAATATTTTCAACATAATCATAAAATCCTATATATATTCTATATAATCATATGTCTCCAACATAAGAATAATCACCTTATTCCATAAAATTATTATTATTTCTCCCATATGTGTAACAAAACTACTATATAAATATATGGATTAGCAGTTAACAAATATAGGGCATCATTTATTCATTTATTCCAAAATATCACACAATAGGGCACCATAGCACATGTTCTCCAAAATAATAATTCATGATCACTCCAACACAAAACATACTACAACAACCTTCATCTTTTGCTACTTCATACGTCAAACAAGTAAGCAAAACCAACTAAAATATATGTTCTAGCATGCTTTTATCTAATTCAAGAAGAAATTATACCTCCAAGTAAGCACGATTTATTTTCTCCTTTTTTTTTCTTTTCTTTTTCATTCAGTCTTTCTCTTTTCTTTCTTTCTTTCTCTCTCTCTCTCTCTCTCTTCCTGGTTTTCCTTCTTCTTCTTCTCTCTTTTCTTTCTTGTTTTCCCTCTTTTCTTTCCTCTAAGTTTTAGTGGCTCTCTCCCCCTCCTATTTCTCCTCCTAATATCACTAACCTTATGATCATACCTGGCTTCTCCTATATATAGGTGTTATAGAGGATTATGGGATAAGTTTTGCTTCTATAATGGATTATGTCATGGATTAGGTCACAAATTATGTAAAGTACTTAGGTAAAAATTAATTAAATGCTAATGGGAACATGGTAGTTGAGTCATCACATCTAGAAGGTTTTAGAGCCTTATGGGGACTTTTGGAATAGTAGAGAAGCTTATAGAAGCTTTTGGAATCCTTTAGAATATTGTAGAATTATTTAGAATATTTTAGAAGTAAATAAAATATTAATAAAATAAATATAATAATCTTAAAATAATATTTCCTTTTTAAAAAGTTGAGGATCCCTCATGTAAATATCCATTACTTGTTAAAGGTTATGGGCCCCATAAGTTGAGTATTCCAATTGAATATACCTTCTTATTTAAAAATAAATGAAGTTGTCAAATTGAAATTTTCTTCTTGTAATATAAAATATAAAATATATAAATATTATTGACAGAATATAAATAATAATTCTAGTAGCAAATGTAATGCTAATAATATTAACAAAAATAAAGGAAAATATTAGAATAATGATGATGATAAAAATATTGTGTTTCTTTAGCAGCCATAATTACAACATAAGATAGTTTATTTCTTATATGAATATATATATATATATATATATTTCTTATTGAAAATAATAATGGTATTAATTATTATTTTCTATACAAATATATTTATTATTTCCTTAATAAATTTATTTATTCAATAATTCATGAAACAAATAATTATATGATAAATATGCTTCATACTTGCATCAAGATAACTATTTATCAAGCATTATTCAAATAAATAACAACTCATCAAAATAGGCAACTACACAGAACAACATAACAGGAAAATAGTATAATACATAGTTGGTTTTACTGTACTACAAGAAGAGGTACTATAATTGAAGCAATTGCCATCTCATTATAAATATACATACTTAGGTAAAAAGAGACATTGCCCATTATTATTGCTAATAATCGTTCTTTTTCTTCAGAAGAAAGGTTAGTTTTTGCACTTAAGTACCACAAAACTGCACTTCGTTGGACCTTAGTCCGTATTTAGAAACCACAAAACTACACTTAGTTGGACCTTAGATGATATTAAAGGGATTAATCCATCTATATGCATGCATCCCAATGTTTTAGATGATGAGCTATGACATCCAGAGAACCCAAAGGAGATTGAACCCTCAAATGAACGATGTAGTGAAAAATGAGGTTTTAAAATTGCTAAAAGTTGGTATCATTTTTCCTATCACTGATTATACTTGAGCAAGCCCAATTCATGTAGTTCCTAAGAAAACTGGAATTGCCATCATTGAAAATAAGGAAGGAGAAAAGGTTTCTACTAAACATCAGTATGGCTAGAGAATTTGCACTGACTATAGGACACTTAATGCCAACACTAGGAAGGACCATTTTCACTTACCTTTCATAGACCAAATGGTGGAAAGTCTTATCGGATCTTTCCAATTTTACCTTCTAGATAGGTCCTTTAGGTATTTTCAAATTGTCATTGCACCCGAAGACAAATAAAATACCACATTAACATGTTGTTTGGGTACTTTTTCATATAGAAGAATTCCTTTTGGTTTTTGTAATACTCCTAGAACTTTTCAAAAATGCATGATTTTCATTTTTCTATGTATGTTACAAACATGATTAAGGTTTCCATAAATGATTTTATTGTGCATGGGAATTCTTTTGATACATACTTGGGATGTTTGGAACTCATTCTTAAAAGGTGCATTGAAACAACTTAGTGTTGAGCTCTGAAAAATGTCAGTTTTATGGTAAATCAAGGTATAGTTTTGTGGTTTGTTGTTTCAACTAAGGGGATTAAAATTGATAAAGTAAAAATTGGTGTGATCATATTTCTTTCTTACCATTCTAATGTGCATGGAATGAGGGCATTTTTAGGCCATATTGGGCTTTATAGAAGATTTTTCAAAGATTTTTCAAAAATTGCACAACCTTTGTGTCAGTTGTTGCAAAAAGAAATTTCATATATGTTACCCCACTTGCTTATGTAACCTGAATAGGTTGGGGATGTCGCCCTGTCTTCTAAACCAGGGGTCTTTGTAATGGAAAGTAAGTACAAATTAAAGCTTAAAATGAATAAAAACATAAATTATTATAAGTCTTGCCAAAACTTTTATATCATTGGCAAAATAATGTAAACATCCAAAGCTCACAAAACTAGCATTAGGAAAATGTAAAAGAACTACTCTTGCACTTTTAGACAAAATTCTCCCAAGCTAAGTAGAATTCGAGATTCCCTAAAAAAAATGAATTTAAAAGAGTGAGATAAGAAATCCTAGTATGTCCTGTATGTGCATTGGACTAACAAAATATTCTATGATATATGTTGAAGAGGTAAAAACATTTTTCTTTAGCAATAACATAATAGCAAGCAAGAGTATTGAGCATAAATAAACATTTTCACAAAAATCATTTCCAGTATTTCCATGACTTTCTGCCAGTGTTCACGGAGCAACATAATCCATATTTCCAAAATTAGTAGTATAAGGGTACAGACGTAGCTCCCATCCTGAAGGTGTGGTACATACTATCCCAAATTATCAATGGTTTAACTGCATAGTAGTAGCTCCCACATGAGGGTGTAGTATATGTAATCCAAAACTACCAAGTAAGTTTATAACTTACTGAGTAAGATACTCCTCACTTTCTCACTCAAACTCAATTTGGCTATCTCATATCTGACTGTTAGTTCCTTCTGAATCTCGTTACTAGTTGAGGACCGACTCAACTCTTTTGTGCTACCACCTCAATCAAAAGAAATCAACCTCTTAAAGGTGGCCACCTGGGGAAAATATCCTCAATCCAACCATGACTAGTATAGAGGATGTGAGATAAAGAGAGACTTTTCTTTTTGTGGCTAAAATTGTTTCAAACACTACATAAATCAAGAGTGTTCAATCTGGGGAAAATAGAAATAAAATTGACAAAGAGAACTACCTTCTACACAAATTAACAACCTTAGAAGAACTAAGCTTCAGGAACCTTTGGTTTTATAGGTTAGATATGCTATAGCAACACTCTAATATCTATAAACTAACAAAGGATTGAAAAACATAAGAATAGAAGTGATTGGCACCCAATTAGAGACCTAGAGAAAACCTTGGACGGACAAGCAATCTAAGACCCAATCTAGAAAAGCTAATAGATTATCCAATAAGAGTTACAGACACAAACAAAGCATGGACTAATCCCTTACCATGGTCTTGAACAAATGATAAACAAAGAGAAAGAACCTTTTAAATCTCTCTTCATGATATTTGAATATACAAGATTGATTGAGTTGTCTTTCACATAAAGTGGTATTTATACAACCCTAACCCTTACAATTAATTTAGTAAGGTCCTAAGGCAAGTTAAGGCCTTAAAAAGTTATTACAAAGTATTAAAAATAGAACAAAACTGGAGAAATTGTCAAAATACACAAAATAGGGGTATTTACCCTGCAGTGAGTTTGCACAAACTTGGCTACTAAGGCCGTTGTTGGTTGAAAAATATTACCAAGAAACTCTTGGAAGTATTATGGCCGACATCAATGTCGACAGAGCCATTAGGACTGGTGCTGAATGTGCTCTGTTCAGTCATAACTTGCCTCTTTTAAGCCCTCCAATCCTTATTCCTTGGTTCCCCTTTAATCCCTCTTGGTCTTTTCTTGATACTCTTCTTCAATTATTATCAAGTTGAGCTCTTTCAATCTATCAGGTGTCTCCCAAAGTTCTCTATCTTCAAGTAAGATTTTATGAATACTTGGAGTCCTTTTTGTAATCATTTTCTCTTTGCCCTTATTATTAGCCCTTGCAATGGTTGAGTGCCTCCCCCTTCTTATGCTTGTCCCTCATGATGAAGCAGAGTCTCATTATCTCTCTTTTCTTGAAAAAGATTTATTTTCAAATGAACTCCAATACCTACATCAAAAGGAGAAAGATCACTAACATTAAAAGTGGCACAAATATTACACTCACAGGGAAAGTTGATCTTATAAGCGTTGTTGACATATTTCTCCAAAATATTAAATGGTCTATTTTCTCTAGGATTGGCTTTGATTTTCATTGCATAATGAATCCTTCTTTTTGAAAATGCACCCATACCAGACTTTGAGTTCAATAGTCATATTCTTGTGACCTTGGTTTTTGGCCAAAGTTGTGCTTTCATTCTTTCTTTTGATGTGGGCCTTGATCGTTTCATGGATTGCCTTAATTATTTTAGCCTTTTTTTTTCCATCCAAACTTGTAATTTTTTCTGCAGGCAAAGGAACTAAGTTTGTTGGAGTTAATGGGTTAAACCCATAAACAATTTCAAATGGAGAAAAAAAAAAAAAAGTAGTGGAGTGAGTAGCATGATTGTAAACAAACTCAATGTACGGTAAGCATTCTTCCCACATTTTCAAATTATTTTTTATCACGGCCCTTAGGTGTTGTGTGAGAGTCTAATTAACCACTTCCATTTGGCCATCAGGTTGTGGGTGATAAGCTATAGAAAGAAAGAGGTTACTTCCAAGCTTTCACCCCAAAACACGCCCCAAAAAAAATGACTAAGAAAATCTGTCATGTTGTCAGAGACAATTGTCCTTGGCACAAGAAGCTGTAAAAATTTCAGTTCATGACATGAAAGAAAATGAACCTAGCTAGAGTAAAGTTTTAGAAGGTTCACTAGGGGGATTAATTCTCTTAGAACCTTCCCCATCCCTTCCACATCTTCAGTCCATAAGATGTCTTTCACTAAGACATTTTGAACCTTCAAGCCACAACACTTCACTGAATTTTCTGGAATGAAAATTGGCTAGAACAAATTTGACCAACCTAATGAATTGAGAATTAGGAGAAATTAAAGATCAAGAAGAAATGAATTCCCTTAGGAATTTTTGTGTAGGGTAAAAGAATAGAATTAGAGTACTCCTATCATGTCTCTCCTAGGACAACATCTCTACTCTACCCTAAATCTCTTAAGGCTGAAAGTACCACTTCCCAAACAAAAATAAAATTTAATCATGCTAAAGCTCTAATGATGGAATTTAAACCCATGACCACAAGAATTAATTCCAAAGGTCTACCACTAAACTACAACAACTCTTGTTCTTATTTTCTCTCTAAAATATTTTTCCTATTTAATCCTCATGCTATCTCCCTATTTCCACCTCAAGCAAAAATTACAATTTTGCCATTCTTACTCAATACTCACAATTAAGCCTTCTAGGCCACAAAACACAAATCCAAAGCACATAATTTCATATAAAAATATATTTAAGCATGCAATAAAATATGATATGTATTCCAACCCCCTTACTCTAAGGTTGGTTTCACAGATATAATTTGTCCAAATTTTCATCGATTTTAGCACATTACACAATATATGGAAGTATTGTCATTCTTATCTCTTCTCTATTATATTTTTGGTCCCATGGCATTGTTTCTTTCTTGTTACCTTTATTTGGCTATTGAGGATAATGCCCAGTTTAAGTGTGAGGGAGTGATTCGATTGAAAATTCTTCTATGCATTATTCTTTTATGCTTTCTTTCTTCTTGTGAGCAAAATTTTCAAAATTTTTTCTAATTTTCTTTGAGATTTCAATCTATATCTTTAGTGCATGTCTTTATGATGGATTATAGAGCATATATTTTAGATCATTTATGGCTTATGTATGACTTTTTGCACGCACTTGGACGAAGTAGTTCTTGATCTAATACTTTGCATTATTTTTAAACCTGTTTTTTTACTAAAATTCATGGAGCATTCTAGAACTTACTTGAATACCACTCGAGGCGAAATAAGAAAAACAGTTATGATTTAACGTATGGATGACAGTAATAGGCCTTCTTTGGATAGTTTAAGCTATCCAAGCCTACCTATTGTCATATTATCCCTTTTGAGCCTAAATGGTTGATTTCTTTCATTAAAACCCGTCACAATATTTTTCCTCCATTACTTATTTATGAGAGTTTGAATAATCTCTCAAATCTTTATGCTCTTGGTGGATGAAAGTATATGTATGAGAATGTTGAGAAAGAATGTTGGGATAAAGATCATGACTTTTTACTTTCAGTCATGGATCAATACTGAGTTGAGCTGGAAAGAGAAAAGAAAGCAAAGAAAGAGAAGAAAAAGAATAGAGGGATTGAAAAAAAAAAAGAAAACAAAAAGCTGCTAGGAAGAATTGAAAGAAAGAAACTGCAAAAAAAAAAAAAAAAAAAACAGCAGCAGTGAAGGAAAAGACAATTGAAAAGAAAAGAAGAAAAGAAAGATCACAAAAGGGATAGTGATTGAGATGTAAAAAGTTAAGTTCATATTAAATCTTTGACACCATTGCTGGAAATTTGAGTATCTTGTGAAAGGAATAAAGAAGAGTTGAGAAAGAAAAAGAAAGAGAAATGCAGGATTTGCTTGAATGGAGTTGTAATTACTGAACAAGGTTATGGTTTGATTGATTCTTGGAATAGGAGAGCAAGAAGAGTTGGAAATTATTGATTCATTTTGTTTATCCTTTTCTTGTAAACTCTCAGGTTCTTTGATTTTTTATTCTCCTATATCCTTCATTTGATAAGCTCTATTACAAGCCTTTAGCCTCACATTACAAACTTAGAAGTCCTACTTGATCTAAGTAGAATCAAGATATGTCTCGGATTAATGGAGAGAGTGTATGAAAAGTAAGCTTATGGAATGCATATTCTTATTAAACTAAATTCTTTCCAATGGTTTAAGGATATTATGTAGTATTGAGATGGTTCTACTAAGTCATTTATCACTTACGCAAGTCTTGCATTTGTGGTGAAAGATGTAGTAGCATGTGTTTTATGTTCTTTAATGAAGAAAGCATTGAAAATATTGTTTTGAAATTGATTGAGTGATTAATGAAACCTTGTATTTTCCTACTTGTTCTTGATACTTTGCTTGAGGACAAGCAAAGAGCTAAGTGTGGGGGAATATGATAGGGGCTAAATTGGTCGTATTTTTCCTAGTTATTTGAGGTTCTTTTGTGATACATTTAGTTTAATAACTAGTTATATTCCTTCATATTTGAGATTTTATCCTTGGAAAGGTATTTTGTTCATTATTAAAGATTTTTAGGGTAAAACGGAACAAAAACATCACAAAACAGAGGAGAATTCATTGATCATCATAGAAAATTACTTAATCTAAGAAGGAATTCTTCAATTCAAGAAGGGTTGTATAAGAAGGTCTTTAAAGGAAGGAGAAGGAAGCTTGTCTATAAGTGCTTTCTTTTACTTTGTTTTCTTTTTCTTGAACAATGATATGTTAATTGTTTCATTATAATGTGACATTGTTTTAGATAGTCATGGTTCTTAGAGTTATTTGATTTTTTTGATTAATTGATTGTTCTTCTTGGTATTTAATTACTTGGGCGTATTACAAGATTAATTGGTTGTTTCTTTTCATTAACTTGCTAGACCAAAGAGGTTTATGGTAGTTGCAATTGATTGATTTCATATTTATTGGCTGTTAACTTGTTAGACCAAAGAGGTTAATTGCTGAGGATTGAGTAATTAAAGGTTAATTGATGTTTTCCAGACCAAGGATTCATTGATTAATTTCATGCTTTAAATTTGCCAGACCAAGGAAATTTAATCGAGGATTGTGTTTAATGCATCTTTTGGATGAATTAGTTGAGATAGACCGAGTGATGATAATTTATTCAGAAGATAGTAATTAGTTGAGACCGACCAAGTGATGCTAATTTACCTTTATCCTTCATGGTGCCAATAGAAGAATTAGTTATGATAATGGTTAGGTCCTTTGAGATCATGTTTATCTAAACAATGGTTTGAGTTACATACTTCTTCATCCTTGACATGTATATATTTTTATTTTTATTTTATTTTATTTTTTCATTTATTTTTCACTTTATCGAGTTGGTTAAACAATGAAAGAAAGGTAATTCATGTCTACTTGTTCCTTGAAGATCGACACTCGTTTGAACCTTATGCTCTGTTAATGATGAGTATGCTTCCTCATATGTTTGATTTGAGTTGAACGTGTTAATTTAAACTTGATTGGGAATGTGTTTAGCTTTTGTATGCTTTTTATACCCAAGTCCGGATACATTAATGACCGCCGACACCTGGTCGGTCGATCTGGGCCGGCGCCAGGTCAGCTCTAGGCAAGCTCTCCTATTTTGTTGCACTCAAATTCCTTACTCATTTGACCTCCATCCCGTTTCCTTGTGTTCTGCTAATCTTCCAAATGAAATATTGGTCGTTTTGAGCTTTTCTTGTTACTTCTTTAGACATCAATCCTTATTTCAATGTTAGCTTAATACTCCACAAGGATTGTTGCTTGTGTTGTGCGTCTTTTGGCCCTCCTTTAATTATACACTCCTTCATCATTCTCTTAGCCCTTGGTTTATTGGATTGGTTGGCCTAAAACTCCTGTCGAAAACTCTTGAAAATAGATCTCACCCAAGGTGCCTGAATTGTGGCTTGGATTTCTCTTTGTCATCTTTCGAGTGGCATTCGTGCCTGGGGTGATTCCTATCATTTTCCCCCATCTTGAAAAGGATTCCTTCTTGAATCAAAACCTATATAAGAATTCAAACACGAGAGTTTTTGTGAAAGTAAAATGTCATGGCTTTGTACCTCATTATTCTCTATACTTTCTCTTTTCACCAGCCACATTTTTCCTCTCATTTTACCTCCCCTCGTTTTTCTTCTTTTGTCTTCTTGTTTGCCTCTCTTTTCTTTTTCTCTTCAACTTGAGGTGGTCACTATCTTCTCATCCCCATCTTCCTTTAGTTTCTCAATTTTTATTTCTCTTTCCTCTCTCACCTCAACTTCTTGTTCCCCCTTCGTTTGTTCTTCCCTATTCTTTCCCTTTTTCTCCTCAATTCTTTTCTCATTCATCTTCTTTTTCCTCTCCTTTCCCTTTCTTCTTTCCTTTTCTTTTTCCCTCAAGATATTTTGTTCTCTCAAAACCTCACTAGGGGATAAGGGATGTAGAGTGATTTTCTTTCCATCTTTTCTCAAAGAAAAAGTGTTCCTCGTCCCTTCCTAGACCACATCTCTATCAAATAGCCAAGGTGTTCCTAACAAAATATAACCTACATGCATGAGAAATGTATCACAAACCACCTCATCCTTATACTTCCCTATATCAATGGTAACCTATGCTTGTTTGTTCACCTTCACCTCTCCGCAATTGTTCAACCATTGTAATTTGTAAGGTCTAGGGTGTTTTGAAGTTTCTACACCTAACTACTCCACCAACATTGTAATAGTCATATTTTTACAACTCCCTTCGTTAACGAGGATATTACATGATTTTTGCTTGATTAGACACCATGAAACAAAAATATAATCTCTCTTTGCAAATTTTCTCCTTATTCCGCTCCCTCATAAACATTTTCAACTTTCATTACTACTCCAATCAATGCACATGGTTTCTCAAGTATATCCCCATCCCTTTCATCCACTCTATTTCCTCCACTAGATTTGGTGTCATTTTGTGAAGTTGAACTAGATGCTTCATTCGTACTAGTTTCACTTATTTTTATTTGCTTGTGCCCCATCTCTAGCCAATCCTCTTTTTCTCCTCTTGGGGATGTGAGCATTCTCCCACTTCATACGTACTTGAAGCACTTTTGGAACCTTAATCCATAACATGCATTTCCTCCCCCTCTACGTCATTCCCTGAATGCAGTTGTTCTTCAACAACTTCTACTCTATTTTCTTCAACTTCTTCTTGCTCATCCTCCTTTAACACTTCTAATGGATATGACTATTCATCTAGGAAGAATAAGATATTGTAGAACTCCTTAGTCACCCCATTTTTTGGACTCAATTAATCCACTTCATCTCATTCGTCATCACTAAGCCCATCATCTTCTTCTACTCTCGTTATCACATTTTGTTTAACCCTCTCAATTTTTTCTTCACTTCTTGCCCTTATTGGCTCGTCAACATCAATAATATTTTTCTTGGCCACTTTGGTCTCAAGTCTAGCTTTTTGTCTCTCTTCTTCACAATTGTGCATCCCATAAAATCTTTCATATGACAATTTATTCTGACAATCAATCTTTGTGTACCATCTAGTATAACAAATCTCGCAAGTCAATCGTCTTCTACTCCTTTTGTTGCACTACGATTGAAGAGGCTTGAAATTCTCCCATTTTTCCTTGCAACACTCTTCCTTCTCCTTTAGTTATTGTGATAAACTTGGGCACCTATAGTAATAATGGCCATCACTCCTACTATTGTAATTATTATAGCTTTTCCCCTCATGCATCCCTTCTTCCAGTGTCTTATGCACTACATTCCTTCCTCTTTGTTCAACTCTTTTTGGACAATTATAGGAAGTGTGCTCAAAACTCCCACACATTTTGCACTCACGCTCCCTCAAGTTCTATAGTTCCACATGCTTTGTTATTTTTTGTGCTCCTCTCTTATAAACTTTTTTATTCTAATATTCCTCACTCCTATGTCCTTCTTCTTCATATTCTCAATTTTGTTCCTCAAACTTTTCATATCCTTCCCCCCTCAAATACGATTCTTTATTGTTTTCACTCCCCCTACTCCAATCTTCCATAGAACTCCTATTCTCACATTCTTGTTTACTTTCCCCTAGGTTGCCTCCATAGCTATCATACTACTTTCCACTTTTACTTAGCCCCTCATCATGTTCATCCAAATATCCCAAGCTCTTATAATCATCCTCATCATATTCTTAATCATGTTCATTATATTCCCCATAACTACTTTCGCCATCGCAAGACTCCTTATCATAGTTATACCATTCACTTTCACTCTAACTAGACATTGTGAAGTTCTTTCAAGAGTAATACCTAAAAATGTAAGTAGGAAACATTAGAGAATTTTCACTTCACTCCCTCACGTGTTAACACTTAATTTTAGTAGTCACTCTTTACTCGTGTTTGCACTCTTCTTGGCTTTTGTAAAATGAGCTCACTCTCTTGCCTTTTTTAACTTCTCAATTCCACACTCAAGTTCTTACTAACTCTTTCCCACTTCAAAAGATTTAGTTCTACTAGTCAAGTCAACTAAATTCTAAAGGATAAGAAAGAAATGTATCTTAAAGGCAATTTAACAAACACTTGGTGTGCAACAAGGAAATGCACGGATTTCAAGAGTTGTTAAATTAGCTGACACTATCAAACCCTCAAGAACACAATTTAACAATTAACAATCACATGAGAAAATAATGACACAAGCAAATTCAAGAAATAGTACTAGGGGTTCAAAATGTGCAAATGTTTTCCAAACTTGAAATAAATGTAAAGTGAAGAAATCATCTAGCATCAACAAGAACATGAATTAACTTCACAAATGCACTCTACTAACCAAATTAGTCATCACACTTTATGAATGGAAGTTTTGGTTGTCAAGTACAAGCAATCACAAACCATTAGAGCAATATATCAAACATACTGTGTGCATTCCCGTAGTTCAATTTAATATAGCAAATTTTAGCTTGGTTTTGGCCCAAAAATAATAAATTTTTACACTAAAAGACTCCTCAAACATCAATATACGATATAGGGTCAAATTAACAACATTTATTCTGCACAAATTATGTTGGAATGTATGCTCTCTAAATAAGGTTTCTGATGTAATTATCAAATTTATCCTTAAAATTTGTTTGTAAATTTACATTTTATATGTGCACGATTTACGTTTAGAAAAGACCCATTGTGTTTAAATAAGTGATCTATGTGAATGGTGTTTTTTTCACAATAAAGTATGGACCACAGGTTACTTAACACATAAATATTTGTTGTTAACCAATTGATGAGAATGGGAATCTCATCATGTTTAGGTTATTGTGTTATGAATTTCAAATGAGGAATAGCTTACCTTTAGCCAGTGAGTAGTCCACTCACTTCATGTCATAAGTATATTTCGAATATGTAGAACATGACCTATAATAGTAGTTTCTAAAAGTACTATTTAGAAGAAACCCAAACTATTACTACTATAGCATGGACTAATACTCGACCGCTCGAGTATGAGTTGGTGGTCTGACGAATCTGGAAGTATATATTTTGATATACTGTAGTTGAGGTTCTATCGAAGAGCCAATATACATGTATGTTGGGTATATATGACTAGTTAGTTAAGACAGAATTGTACCAGATAACTACTGCGCTATATCGCCCCTTGTGACTGTTCGAATAATCTAAATATCTAAGGCCCTTGGGAACATGACTTAGATGTTTGCTTTAGGGTAGCTCATTTGGAAAGAGAAAATATTCCAAGAGTCATGGATCATTGGACTAGAGGTCTAAGGATGGTAGATGTCTTTTAGAGAGGTGTTCGTATACTATTCCTCTCTAAATGTACGGCGATGCATATAGGGGTATTTTAGTCATTACACATGTAGGTTGGAGACTTTGCTAATGCAACATTGTCCTTGGGGTCAATATTTCTATTAGCCCTAAGGGCTTTCTCCTATGTTTTGACTTATGACAAATATTAATGTAAACTAACTTGTGTAATCTATATGTGATAGGACATGTTTGACCTCAGTTCTTCTAAGGCATTCAAATAAGATTGTTAAGCAACTCTTGAGCAACTAAATTCATGTATGGGTGATCAAAATGATGTTCAAGCCTATGAGGTTGTATACCAAGAAGTCCATATAGAAGAACTTTAGACTAGGAAGTGTTGTTAAAGTATTTCTTATTAATTCCTATATCTCTTTACATTATGATTCAATTGATTTTTACCTTGAAGAACATAAAGAAAAAGATTTCAAAGTTTGGAAAATCTCAAAATTTTGGATTGAGTAGTTTGGATGATTCTACATCCAAAAGATTCGTCCAAAATCCTATAAACAGTGTCAAATCATTTCTGCTCGGAAAAGTGCCATTTTGGACTTACCTTTTGGATACATCGTCATCCGAAACATGAGTCCAAAACACGAGTCAATTTAATGGAAAAATTATAGCCGTTTTATTGTCGTTAGTACTTCACTTTATGGCTCTATATATAGCCTCTAAACATGATAAGGCATAAGATTTTTATGGCATACTTATAAGAAACACTATTGCTCAATAGAAAACAAAAATCTTATTTTATCAAGTGCTTCAAAGTGAATTCAATTTGTGTCTAAAAGGTAAAAGCGTTTATACTTTGTACCTTGGTGCACATCTGCTCAAACAAGTGAGCTTTTATTGTGTTATTGATATTCAATCTCTTTTGTACTACAAGGTTATGGTGTAAAACCCATTTGGGGTGAATCTTGATTTGATTGTTTGGTTGAGAGGTTTTGAAAAACAAAGTGTGGTGATCCTCTCTTGTTTTTGG
Source organism: Voacanga thouarsii (assembly GCA_026120185.1). Classification (NCBI taxonomy): domain Eukaryota; kingdom Viridiplantae; phylum Streptophyta; class Magnoliopsida; order Gentianales; family Apocynaceae; genus Voacanga; species Voacanga thouarsii. The sequence goes on from JANUWF010001172.1 coordinate 567,593, forward strand.
TACAGTTTGATTTCATTAAGTTGAGTAAATGAAATATGGTCGAAAATCCTTAAGTGTGTGCTTAAGGTAGTAGACGTAGATCTTGGTAGATCGAACTACTATACATTCTATGTCTCATTTCTCGGCTAACAACATTAACTGCATTATATATCTTCGTTAGTCTAAATTTGGATAGTTCTCAGGGTTTTCTTGAATTGTTTTCTGTGTCGTCATAAAGATGATCTAAAAAACTTGAAGATCATCATTATTTTGTATATCAGATGTCTTGAGAATTTTTAGTTTACCAAAAACCTTATTCACCCCTCTAAGGTTTTTCAATTTCCTTATAGTGATATTAGGAAAGATTTAAAATGAAAAATATAGATATTTCTATAGAAAGGGTATTTTAGTCATTTTGGTAGCCAAGGCGATATGTCTTTTGGTCCTCAGAATAGCCCATGAGTCCTGATGGTTTTAGGCTAAGGGATTGGTCTTGTATAAAATGGGTTTTATTTTATTCAAGTACCTTGGTTTATTTATTGGGCTAGAATTAAATAAAAGGTCCAAAAAGGGAGAATTATTTATTGGCTTGATTTAGTTGGTCAATCAATTGTTCAAGGCTTGAGGTTTATATTGGCCCATTTGGGTTATTTAATGAATTTAATTACTGGGCTTGTATTAGTCTAAGAATAATTAAATTGAATTAAATTCTTAACAAAATCAATTGGGCCATTGGCCTATTCGTTAAGTTTAGTTTGGTTGATGGCTTAACATTACATGGGCCTTAGGACTTCTCTAATTCTACCGCCTCTGTTTGATTTTCAATGCCCGGGTAATAGCCTATTATCAAGACAGTTAGGATCTAAGAGAACAGAGGTAGATTACATGGAACTACGTTTCCTCTAGCCATTTTTCTTCTTCTCTCGGTAGACTCTGTGCATTTCAATAGCAAGAACAAAGACACGATATTTTCTGATTAATGCTTCATAGCATTCAGTCAAACATAGGAAGATCATCCTCTTCGTCCTTAGCCTTCATCAAGTTTTCAGGCAGGGGTTATATTCTAAAAGACCCGAAGCATTGCATTAATGTCTAGAAGAAGCCGACGGCTTGCGGGACAACAACCTGAAGAAAGGACCACAGAAGCTGAAATGGTTCAAATAGGATCACCGGCACCTCCTAGATAAACGATAAAGCGCATAGCTAAAATAGCTCTTCCACTGCTCTTTTCTGTTTTAGTTTTTTGGGTTTTCTACATGCTTTGTGATTTTCCTTTGATGCCACATTTACCTTGAAATTCAAGTTTTTGACTTCCAAAGATAGTAATAGAAAAAGTAACGAAAATTTGAAAATCAAAATATCTTGAAGAAGATTGTACCTTAGCCTAAGAAAAGTTGGTCGATTAGAATCAACACAAACCAGGCTCTGATACCACTTGATATGATCTTCGGAAGCACCAATTGTTGTGGATTGAACTCAATACAAGAACTCCAACAAACTTACACACAAGAACACTAAAATGCAAAAACATTAACACTCTTATGGTAATGTGAATCTCTCACACTTCAAAGACACCTTAATATCCTAATCTAACTAGAGATTAGAATACCAATGATAGGAATTTGAAGGCACCCAACTTAATCATATAAAACACACTAGATAACCTAGCACATAAAAATAGAGATAAAGTTTGGATTATCCCTTTAAGATGTAGAGATAAGATTAAATGTGGGACTAAATCCTTTGATTTAGTGTTGATGTGTAATAGAATCACCCATGAGGATCCTGTTGGGTATCTCGCGCATATCATATATGGCACAGCGGAAAAATAAGAATGAGTTACCAACACAGGATCCGCCTAAGTATGGAAAACAAGTCATAAAGAGAACAAAGATAACAGCTTTACCTTTCTATGAGCATCTAAAAAATAAAAATTTTCCTTCTTCAGGTCGAGGTGCGATCCAGCAATCCTTTTGATCAAACACTACGAGAGTTGAATATCCAACCACTATAATCACAGTGTGTGATTATCTCTAACAGAAATCCACAGGGAGGATCACTCTCAAGCACTAAGATGTTTATATGCTAGCATAAACCAAAGTGGCGGCTAGGATTCTTCTTGTTTTTCAAGAAAAATGAGAGAGAGAGAGAAGAGAAGGTTGGAAGCTGTTGTTTCGTGTATCACCCCTACCATTAGGGTTTCATGCATATCCCCTATATGTCACTAAAATCACTAAAAATTGAGAATTCTAAAACAATTAGAATTCCCTAATTGTAATTGGAAACATCAAGTTCTCACAATTATAATTTGGTCATAACAACTTCTCTTTCTCGCAATTAACCCCACCATGCTATCAAATAACATCTTGAGTATATAATCCTCTATTGTGTGTGACCTATTAGGTTTCCCAGTCAATTAGTAGGGAATATAAATTAATTCAAACGTCTTTGAGATTAATAATCCAAAATCAATTAGAATTAATCATATTATTCTAATTAGGATTGTTTTATTAATTCATCAATTAATAAACCCATATTCCCAGATCATGAGTGGTATCTAGCAACACCTCATGACCACCTAAGAGTCTAGGAAGTCAAGTGGCTTGACATGAACCCTTCAATAACAAAATACAGAGCAATTAACTCCTTTCACCACACAATATCTCATTCAGTTTGGAGTACGAAATTAGTGCCAACTCCCTCCAGAATATATATTAATTTTGGCCCGAATATAATAGTATTTGTTGGGTATCTCAGGCTCGTATCGTATATGGTGCAGCGGAAAATAAAATGAGATAGCCTCCCAGGACCCGTCTATGTGTGGAAAACAAGACATAAAGTGAGTAAAGGTAACAGCTTTTACCTTTGGGTGATCATCCAAAGAATAAAAATTTTCTTCTTCAAGTCGAGGTGCGATCCAGCAATCCCCGTGATCAACCTCCACGTGAGTTGAATGTCTAACCACTATAATCACAGTGTGTGATTATCTCTAATAGTAATCCACACAGAGAATACACTCAGGCACCAAAATTTGATGTGCTAGTAGAAACAATAGTAGCGGCTAGGGTTGTCTTGTTTTCAGCAAAACGAGAGGGAGAGAGAAGAAGGGGAAAACGTGTGACTTGGCTGGTGATTTCGTGTATCTCCGCAGCTAGGGTTTTCGTGTGTTATATCTACTATTTATCACACGAAATTCCCTTCCCAAAATTGAGAATTCTAATCCTATTAGAATTCCCTAATAATAATTGGAAACATCAAGTTCTCACAATTAGAACTTGGGCCACAAATTATAATTAATTATAATTTGTCCACGACAACTTATCTTTCTCGCAATTAACCCCACTATATTATCAAATAACATCTGGAGTATATAATTCTCATTGTGTGTGACCTATTAGGTTTCCCAGTCAATTGGTAGAGAACATGAATTAATCCAAACGTCTTTGAGATTAATAATCCATAATTAATTAGAAATAATCCTATTAATTTTAATCAGGATTGGGTTATTAATTCATCAAATAATAAACCCATATTCCCAGATTATGAGTGGTATCTAACAACACATCATGACCACCCAAGAGTTAGGGAGTCACGTAGCTGGATATAAACCCTTCAATAACAAACTTCAGTACAATTAACGCCTTTCACCATATAATATCTTATTCGGTTTGGAGTATGGAATTAGTGCCAACTCCCTCTAGAAATAATTCTGGCCCGAATACAGCAGTACTTGTACCAGGAACCCACTACTCTAGATGTGCATCAATTGAAAATATTTCCAATACACAATTTGCCTCGGCCAAGGACTTTTCGAGCCATAATTCCTACAAGTGGTCGTGAGATATTCTCCCCTACTATTAAGAGTGGTGAATCCTTTATTGACCCTCTCAACTACTTTCGTTTACCTCACAATGTACCCAATATCCATCCCATAGGCGGCCCTCGATCGAGCTTCAGAGATTGGAATCAAAGTACAAGGCTTAGCAAACAAAGTACCTTGGAGATCTCAAGTCTAAGGATACTTGCACGTTTGTTATATTAAGATTATATCACAGATACTAAATAGTTATCCTTGTGATTATCTCAAAGCTAGGTCATCAATGAACTTGTTTATCCATGTGTTAACTTTGGGTATCTCAATACTCACGGTTATGAGAACCACCGTCTAATCAAATAAGAAAGTCTAACACATGCTAGTCTTAACGCATTAATGATGTCCTATCTCATTAATACTATAACTTGGGACTATTTAAGTACCAACACCATCTAGTGTAGTAGGAATCTCATATCATGATCTCTATCATGATTTCCTAAACACAGTATTTTACTTGGGACTTTATCGAACAGTTATAGTACTTAAAGTAAACAAAAGAAACTGTAAGATAAATAATGACTTTTATTAAAAGAAAATGTGTCATATACAATGTACAAGTGATTGCCTCTAGGGCACAACACTAACAAACTCCCACTTGCACTAGAGCCAATCATTCATGCATCTAATACCGAATGACTCAACATGACAATCATGTTTCTTTTGGGATAGTGCTTTCGTAAGTGGGTCTGCTATGTTGTCATCTATGGGAACTCGCTCTATCTTTACATTATTCCTATCTATGATCTCCCGGATCAGATGATAGCGTCGCAGTATATGTTTGGATCGTTGGTGAGACCGCGGCTTTTTTACTTGTGCAATGACTCCGTTGTTGTCACAATACAAAGTTTATGGACCAACAACACTAGGAACCATACCCAATTATGTCATGAATTTCTTGATCCAAACAACCTCCTTAGCTGCTTCAGAAGCAGCTATGTACTCAGCTTCTGTCGTAGAGTCAGCAATAGTCTCTTGTTTGGAATTTTTCCAACCTATTACCCATCCACATAACGTAAAAACGTAGCCAGATTGTGATTTGAAATCATCTTTGTCAGATTGCAAACTGGTATCAGTATACCCGTTTATTTTCAAATCACCTTCTCCATATACTTAGAACATATCCTTAGTCCTTCGTAAGTACTTAAGGATGTTCTTTACAGCTGCCCATTGACCCTCACCAGGGTCGGATTGGTATCTGCTCGTCAAACTGATAGCATAAGATACATCGGGCCTAGTACATATCATAACATACATGATAGATCCAACTGCCGAGGCAGATGGGATCTTACTCATGTGATCCCTTTCAACTTGTGTCTTAGGAGATATTGATTTTGAAAGGCTTACACCATATGACTTAGGTAAGAATCCCTTTGTGGATTGATCCATGCTAAACCTTTTTAGCACTTTATCTATGTATATAGACTATCTTTATAGATCCTTATTCCAAGAATACAGGTTGCATCTCCAAGGTCTTTTATGAAGAATTGTTTGGACAACCAAACTTTAACCGTTTGCAAGACAGGTATATCGTTTCCTATTAGCAATATGTCATCTACATAAAGTAGTAAGAAAATAATTGCACTCCCACTAACCTTCTTGTATACACAAAGCTCATCCATGTTTAGAATGAAACCAAACTCTTTGATTGTTTCATCAAAATGGATGTTCCAACTCCTATAAGCCTACTTAAGTCCATAAATAGACCTTTGTAGCTTGCACACCTTTGTGCTGTCATTGGATGTGAAACCCTCAAGTTGTATTATATACACTTCCTCAGTCAGATTTTCATTTAAAAAAGCTGTTTTCACATCCATTTACCAAATCTCATAATCATAATGAGCAGTAATGGCTAGGAGTATCCTGATGGATTTCAACATGGCTACTGGCGAGAATGTTTCATCATAATCAATACCATGTTGTTGACGATAACCTTTCGCTACTAGTCGTGCTTTATAGGTAACTAAGTTACCATCCATGTCCATTTTCTTCTTGAAAACCCACTTGCACTAATAGGTTTAATGCCTTTGGGTGGATCAACTAAAGTTCATACTTGGTTGTCGTACAATGAATCTATCTTTGACTTCATGGCCTCAAGCCATTTGCTAAATTCTGAACTATTCAGAACATCCTTGTAAGTAGTAGGCTCATCTTCATCAATGAGTAATCCATTATTGTAGTCACTAATGAGAAATCCATATCTCTCAGGTGCTACACGTATCCTACTAGATCTACGAGGTTCTTGTGTATTAGAAGGTTCATCTATTCTCTCAATAGATGTGGGTTTAGACGGTTGATCCTCGTTTGTTTGATCTTCATGAACTTCACTAAGTTCAATCTTACTCCCAATGTCCCCTTTGAGCATGTGCTCCTTCTCTAAGAAGACATCATGCTTCAAAACAAACAATTTTATTTTGGAGGGTAGATAGCAGTAATATTGGAAAGATTCTTTCGGATATCCTACAAACAAACACTTGTCAGACTTACTATCAAGTTTGTCTAACTGTGGCCTTTTAACAAAGGCAGGACAACCCCATACTCACAAGTGAGATAACTTTGGTCTGTTACAAAAGAACATATCAAATGGGGTAGCATCAACATTTTGTCGGAACTCTATTCAGTATATGAACAGATGTTTCTAGTGTATGCCCCCAAAACGATTTTGTTTGGTCTGCAAAAGCTATTATGGTCCGTACCATATCTAGAAGCATTCGATTCTTTCTCTCAGATACACCGTTATGTTGAGGTGTATATGGTGGAGTCCATTGAGATAATATCCCATTATCTCTAAAATAACTTAGAAACTCTTGGCTCAAGTATTCTCCTCCTCGATCAGATCTTAGAATCTTAATACTTTTACCAATTTGTTTCTCTATTTCATTCTTGAAGTCTTTGAACCTTTCAAAGGCCTCAGATTTGTATTTCATTAAATACACATACCCGTATCGTGAGAAGTCATCGATAAAGGTTATGAAATAGTTGTAACCTCCTATTGCTTGTATTGACATTGGGCCACATACATCGGAATTTATGAGTTCCAATAACTCTTTAGCCTGTTCTCCTTTTCCTGGAAAAGGAGTTTTAGTTATTTTACCTAGTAAACAAGATTCACATGTGCCATATAATTCATAATCAAATGACCCTAAGTCACCAAGATTGTATAACTTAGAAATACGATTTTCGTTTACATAGCCCAAACGATAATGCCATAAGTAAGAGGTGTTATAGTTATCCATTTTAGGTTTCTTATTGTTTATATTGAGAATTGGATTTTCCAAGTCTAGTATATATAAACCATTAACCAAAGCTGCTGAACCATAGTGAATATCATTCAATAAAAAAGAACAACATTTATTCTTAAATATTAAATGAAATCCACAAAAGTCTAAACACACAACTGAGATAGTATTTTTCATTAAAACTGGTATATAATAACAGTTTTGCAGTTCTAGAATTAATCCAAAAGGCAGGTTTAGCTTCTATGTCCCCACAGCAAGTGCAGCAACTTTTGCCCCATTTGCAGTACGTCGGTCCACATCGCCTTTATCTAGCCTTCTACTGCTCTTTAGACCCTGCAAGTTATTGCACAAATGAGATCCACATCCAATATCTAATACCTATATCTCGTTTTTAAAGGCAGTATTTATCCTAATCATAAACATACCTGGAGAAGAAATAGAAGTGCTTGTAAGCTTCTCCTTCTGCTTTTTGTCTTTAATGGTCTCCAAGTAGGCTTTGCAGTTGCACCTCTAGTGGCCCATCTTCCCACAATAATAGTATGGGCCATTGGTAGTTGCGTCCTTCTTGTTCATTCCATATTTGGGCTTCATGGGAGCCTTCTTCTTCTTCTTTTGAACTTTCTACTTAGAAGAGGAAGATTCTACCATTAAAACCGCATTGGAATCCTTCTTCAAGAAGGACTCCACAATTTTGAGAAGATTGATCAACTCAGGAATGGTGGACTCAATCTTGTTCATTTGATAGTTAATCACAAATTGTGAGAAACTATTAGGTAAAGATTGTAGAATTAAGTCAACACTTAAGTCATGATCCATTGCAAACCCGAGAGATCTAAGCTTCTTGATCAAGCCCAGCATCTTAAGCCCATGAGTGGCCACAAAAGAACCCTTTGCTATTTTGTAATGAAATAGTTGCTTCGAGATCTCATATCTCTCAGTTCTGGCTTGGGCATCAAACAGCTCTCGAAGATATAAAATGATCGATTGAGCATCTATATGCTCATGCTGTTTTAGCAACTTAGGAGTCATGGATGCCAGCATAATACATGATGCTGTATCACTATCCTCCTTATGCTTTCTATGGATAGAATGCTCTTCAGCATGAATATCTTGGGCTGGTGGTGGTGGAATAGGAGTATCTAGCACGTAGAGCAACTTTTCCGATTTGAGAACGATTCTCAAATTTCTATACTAGTCGAGATAGTTTGATTCGGTTAACTTATTGGTTTCCATAATGCTTCGTAAGTTCAAGTTCGTTGATATGATGCAAGTGACCTAGATGTGAAGATAGAGAACATTAGCTACTTATATATGCACATGATATGCAAATAATTATAACTTTAATTAAACGCATTTTTACTCCACTATTTTAATCAAACTAATAGCCCCTATTATTGATTCGGGAAAGCCCGTTGTAAGCTTTCCTAGTGAACCGGTATCCAAATTCCTTAAGAATAACCTTGGGTTTGCCCAACAAGCCATCCTTAAGTTCATTAGTAGGTATCCAATACCAATTACATCGTATGTAACTACTGGATCATTGGGTGATTAACAACTTTTAATCTTAAAGCCTTTTGGGCTACCCCAACTTTTTCTCTAAATTTCTTTATGCTTGAGTTTGCCCAATCGGGATAAAGAATTTAGTTAAACCCGACACATTAATCAGGAATTTAATTCCATAGCTTGAACATGCCCAATGTCAAGTAGGCTTGGGTTTGCCCAACAACCTGGTCTCGAAAAAGGACTCTCGTTCTTACTATATTAACGGAAGAAATTAGGTTTAATATTAATTGAGGGATTTGTTCCATTTATTGATTTTGATGAATGACATGTATAAAAATCAATAAATCACAAAATTGATAATCATGGTAATAAAGCGATTACGTGGTATAGTTATAGACTTTTATCCTAAATTAATTTCTTTAAGCCATAAAAGAAATTAATATAGTTAACCTTATGTGTTCATGCATGATTTAAGTAGAAGGTCTTACCTCCTCGCTTTGTTTTGGTTGCCATCTCCAAAATGGAATAATTCTACTCCTATCTAACCTATGTAAACTAATTACATAATTTCCTAAAGAGAGAAAACCTCGAGTTACATTCGAGGGGAGTTTGATGAGAAGAGAATTACACAAAAATTCTAGAGAAGGCAGGACACGCAGGCCCCATTTCATAAAACCAAAACTGTAAAATGCATGAACAGATATAATTGGTTTTAGTCCATAACCATCTACCGTGCCATTGACTATGCTTAAACAAAATAAACATATACTTTTATCATTCCAAAATCACTATTTTGTAAAGACAAAATAGAATTCTAAAATCACCATTTTAGAAAGATACACTAATTTTAGATTTTCAAAATCATTATCTTGAAAAACAAAATTGTTTGTCTCAAAACTAATTTTGAGAAAATACTTTTGGGTCCCGTTTCTCATCAAATGAGATTTTCCCTTCCAAAATTCTGTTTCGATTTTTTTTTTTTAAATACCTGGAGGTTGCAAATAGAGCAGAACCATTGCTGGTTTGGAAGCCGGAGCAGGTGCCGGCTCTATTCTGGTTTCCAAAAAAAATTTCTCTTCCAAAAACGATATTTGGACATCGCGAACAGAATGGAACTAGCGCCGGCTTGGAAGCCAGAGCCAGCGCCGCTTGTGTTCTACAACAATGGCAGCGATTTTTCAAAAACTTCCAGAAACAATTTTTGGTGTTTTCTTCTTCTGCAAATTTTCAGTGAGAACAATTCTCAGCCGTATTTTCTGTTTTGAAGCTATAAACAACAACCAATTTTTTAGTTTAAACAAAATCAAAATGGAAAATTAAGATGAAACGGAGGACAACATCCATGTTGTAGAAAAACGTTTTCCTGCAGAAATTTTTAGCACAAAAGAAAGCATCTTTTTGAAATACACTGTGACTTTTACACAATCATATTGTGCTACGGACCCAACCCATAAAGATCGAAACAATTTTGACTCTAGTGAAAATGATTTTCATAGCAAACTAAGACAAACATGAAAACAATTTTTCATGCCAAAACAATGTTCGTAGACCACACATAGTATGGCTCTGATAACACTGTTGGGTATCTCAGGCTCGTATCGTACACGGCGTAACGGAAAATAAAACGAAATACCCTCCCAAGACCCATCTATGTGTGGAAAACAAGACATAAAGTGAGTAAAGGTAATAGCTTTTACCTTTGCGTGATCGTTCGAAGAACAAAAATTTTCTTCTTCAAATCAAGGTGCGATCTAGCAATCTTCATGATCAACCTCCACATGAGTTGAACGACTAACCACTAAAATCACAGTGTGTGATTATCTCTAATAGTAATCCACATAGAGGATACACTCAAGTACCAAAATTTCCTATGCAAGCAGAAACAATAATGGCGGCTAGGGTTCTTTTGCTTTTAGCAAAACGAGAGGGAGAGAGAAGAAGGGAAAAATGTGTGACTTGGCTGGTGATTTCATGTATCTCCTCAGCTAGGGTTTTCGTGTGTTATATCTACTATATATCACACGAAATTCCCTTCTCAAAACTGAGAATTCTAATCATGTTAGAATTCCCTAATTGTAATTGGAAACATTAAGTTCTCATAATTATAACTTGGGCCACAAATTATAACTAATTATAATTTGTCCACATCAACTTCTCTTTCTCTTAATTAACCCCACTATGTTATCAAATAATATCTTGAGTATATAATTCTCCATTGTGTGTGACCTATTAGGTTTCCCAGTCAATTAGTAGAGAACATGAATTAATCCAAACGTCTTTGAGATTAATAATCCATAATTAATTATAATTAATCCTATTAATTCTAATCAGGATTGGTTTATTAATTCATCAATTAATAAACCCACATTCCCAAATCATGAGTGGTATCTAGCAACACATTATGACCACTCAAAAGTCCAGGAAGTCAAGTGGCTGGACATGAACCCATTAATAACAAACTTCGGTGCAATTAACTCATTTCACCATACAATATCTTATTCGGTTTGGAGTACGAAATAGTGCCAACCCCCACCAGAAATAATTCTGGCTCGAATACAATAGTACTTGTACCAGGAACCCACTACTCTAGATGTGTATCAAATGGAACTATTTCCAATTCATAGTTTGCCTTGGCCAAGGACTTTCCGAGTAGTAATTCCTAAAAGTGACCGTGAGATATTCGTCCCTACTATTAGGAGTGGGAAATCCTTTATTGATCCTCTCAACTACTTTCGTTTACCTCACAATGTACCCAATATCCATCCCATAGGCGGCCCTCGATTGAGCTCTGGAGATTGAAATCAAAGTACAAGGCTCAGCAAACAAAGTACCATGGAGATCTCAAGTCTAAAGATACTTGCACATTTGCTATATTGAGATTATATCACTGGCACTAAACAGTTATCCCTGTGATTATCTCAAATCTTGGCCATCCAATGAACTTATTCCATTGACCTGCATCCATGTGTTTACTTTAAGTATCTCAATACTCACAGTTATGAGAACCACTGCTTGATCAAATCAGGAAGTCTAACACATGCTAGTCTTAACGCATTAATGATGTCCTGTCTCATTAATACTATGACTATGGACTATTTAAGTACTAACACCATCCAGTGTAGTAGGAATCTCATATCATGATTTCTATCATAATTTCCTTAACACTGTGTTGTACTAGGGACTTTATCAACTAGTTATCTTACTTAAAGTAAAAAAAAAAAAAAAGAAACTATAAGATAAATAATGCCTTTTATTAAAAGAAAATATGTCGTATACAATATACAAGTGATTGCCTCTAGGGCACAACACTTACAGTACTTGTACCAGGAACCCGCTACTCTAGATGTGTTCCAATTGGAACTATTTCCAATATACAGTCACCTTGGCCAAGGACTTCTTGAGTAGTAATTCCTACAAGTGGCCGTGAGATATTCGCCCCTACTATTTGGAGTGGTGAATCCCTTATTGACCCTCTCAACTACTTTCGTTTACCTCACAATATACCTAATATCTATCCCATAGGCGGTCCTCGATATGGCTCCAGAGATTGGAATCAAAGCACAACGCTCAGTAAATAAAATACCTTAGAGATCTCAAGTGTAAGGATACTTGCACGTTTGCTAAATTGAAATTATATCACCGGCACTGAATAGTTATCTATGTTATTATCTCATAGCTAGGTCATCCAGTGAACTTGTTCCATTAACAAGCATCCACGTGTTAACTTTGACTATCTCAATATTTACGAATATGTCAACCACTGCCTGATCAAATTAGGAAGTCTAACACATGTTACTCTTAATGCATTAATGATGTCCAGTCATATTAATACAACGACTAGGGACTATTTAAGTACTAATACTATACAATGTAGTAGAAATCTCATAGCATGATCTCTTTCATGATTTTCTTAACACAGTGTTGTTCTAAGGACATTATCTAACAGTTATTTACACAAAAGTAAACAAAAGAAACTATAAGATAAATAATGCCTTTTATTAAAATAAAATGTGTTATATACAACTTACAAGAAATTGCCTCTAGGGTATAACACTGACAAACTCCCACTTACACTAGAGCTAATCATTCATGTATCTAATACTGAATGACTCAACATGCCTATCATGTTTCTTTTGGGATAGTGCTTTTGTAAGCGAGTCAGCTATGTTCTCATCTGGGGGAACTCTCTCTATCTTTACATCATTCCTATCTATGCTTTCCCGGATCATATGATAGCATTGAAATACATGTAATTGTCTCTTGTTTGGAACTTTTCCAACTTATTGCCTCTTAGCTCAACATAAACACGTAGTCGGATTGTGATTTGAAGTCATCTTTGGTAGATTAAAAACTGGCATCAATATACTCGTTTATTTTCAAATCACCTTCTCCATATACTAAGAACACGTCCTTAGTCCTTCGTAAGTACTTAAGGATGTTCTTTACAGCCACCCAATTACTCTTACCAAGGTCATATTGGTTTCTACTCATCAAACTGATAGCACAAGATATATCGAGCCTTGTACATATCATAGCGTACATGATAAATCCAACTGCCGAAGCATATGGAATCTTACTCATGTGATCCCTTTCAACTTTTGTCTTGGGAGACATCAACTTTGAAAGGCTTACACTATATGACTTGGGTAAGAATCCTTTTTTGGATTGATCCATGCTAAACCTCGTTAGCACTTTATCTATGTATGTAGACTACGAAAGACCTAGCAACCTTTTGGATCTATCTCTATAGATCCTTATTCCAAGAATATAGGTTGCTTCTCCAAGGTCTTCCATGGAGAATTGTTTGGACAACCAAACTTTAACCGTTTGCAAGACTAGTATATCATTTCCTATTAGCAATATATCATCTACATAAAGCAATAAAAAAATGATTGTGCTCCCACTGACCTTCTGGTATACACAAGGCTCATCCAATCTTTTGAATAAAACTAAACTCCTTGATTGTTTCATCAAAACGGGTGTTCCAACTCCTAAAAGCTTACTTAAGTCCATAAATGGACCTTTGCAGCTTACACACCTTTATGCTATCATTGAATGTGAAATCCTCAGATTGTGTCATATGTACTTTCTTAGTCAGATTTTCATTTAGGAACACTGTTTTCACATCCATTTGCTAAACACCATAATCATAATGAGCAGTAATGGCTAGGAGTATCCTGATGGATTTTAACTTGGCTACTAGCGAGAAAGTTTCGTCATAGTCAATACCATGTTGTTGATGATAACCCTTTGCCACAAGTCATGCTTTGTAGGTAGCTACGTTACCATCCATGTCTATTTTCTTCTTGAAAATCCATTTGCATCTAATAGGTTTAATTCCTTTGGGTGGATCAACCAAAGTCCATACTTGGTTGTCGAACATAAAATCCATCTCTGACTTCATGGCCTCAAGCCATTTGCCTAATTCTGAACTATTCAGAACATCCTTGTAGGTAGTAGGTTCATCTTCATCTATGAGCAATACGTCATTGTGGTTACTAATGAGAAATTCATATCTCTCAGGTGTCACATGTATCCTATACACTTTCTCAGTTAGATTTCCATTTAGGAAAGCTGTTTTCACATCTATTTGTCAAATCTCATAATCATAATGAGTAGTAATGGCTATGAGTATTCTGATGGATTTTAACTTGGCTACTAGCGAGAAAGTTTCGTCATAGTCAATACCATGTTGTTGATGAAACCCTTTGCCACTAGTCGTGCTTTATAGGTAACTACGTTACCATCCATGTCCATTTTCTTCTTGAAAACCCATTTGCATCTAATAGGTTTAATTCCTTTGGGTGGATCAACCAAAGTCCATACTTGGTTGTCGTACATGGAATCCATCTCTGACTTTATGGCCTCAAGCCATTTGCCTAATTCTAAACTATTCAGAACATCCTTGTAGGTAGTAGGTTCATCTTCATTTATGAGCAATACGTCATTGTGGTTACTAATGAGAAATCCATATCTCTCAGGTGTTACATGTATCCTACTAATTCTACGAGGTTCTTGTGTAGTAGAAGGTTCATCTATTCTCTTAATAGATGTGGGATCAAACGGTTGATCCTTATTTATTTGATCTTCTTGAACTTCACTAAGATCAATTTTACTCATACTATCCCCTTTGAGCATGTGCTCCTTCTCTTAGAAGACAACATACTACAAAATAAACACTTTGTTTTCGTAAGGTAGGTAGAAGTAATTTCCAAAAGATTTTTTTGGATATCCTACAAACAAACACTTGTCAGACTTACTATCAAGTTTGTCTAACTGTGGCCTTTTTACAAAGGCAGGACAACCCCTTACTCGCAAGTGAGATAACTTTGGTTTATTATCAAAGAACATCTCAAATGGGGTAGAATCAATCGATTTTGTTAGAACTCTGTTTAGTATATAAATAGAAGTCTCTAGTGCATACCCCCAGAATGATTTTGGTAAATCTGCAGAAGCCATCATGGTCCGTACTAGGTCTAGAAGGGCTCTATTCCTTCACTCAAATGCACTATTATGTTGAGGTGTATGTGGTGGAGTCCATTGAGATAATATCTCAATATCTCTAAGATAACTTAGAAACTCTTTGCTCAAGTATTCTCCTCCTCGATCAAATCTTAAAGTCTTAATACATTTGCCTCTCTATTTCATTCTTGAAGTCTTATCAAGGGCCTCCGATTTGTATTTCATTAAATACAAATCCCCGTATCGTGAGAAATCATCGATAAAGGTTATCAAATAGTTATAACCTCCTTTTGCTTGTTTTGACATTAGGCCACATACATCAGAATGTATGATTTCTAATAACTGCTTGGCCCATTCTCCTTTTCCTAAAAAAGGAGTTTTAGCCATTTTATCTAGTTAACAAGATTCACATGTGCTATATAATTCATAATCAAATAACCCTAAGTCACCAAGCTTGTGTGACTTAGAAACACAATTTTTGTTTATATGGCCCAAACAGCAATGCCATAAATAAGAGATGTTAGATTTATCTATTTTAAGTTTCTTACAGTTTATATTGAGAATTGGATTGGCGAAATCTAGAACATATAAACCATTAACCAGAGTTGCTGAACCATAATGAATATCATTCAATGAAAAAGAACAACATTTATTCTTAAATTTCAAATAAAATCCATTTAAGTCTAAATACACAATTAAGATAATATTTTTCATTAAAACTTGTACAAAATAATAGTTTTGCAATTCTACAACTAATCCCGAAGGTAGGTTTAGCTCATATGTCCCCACAGCAAGTGCAACAACCTTTGCCTCATTTGTAGTATGTAGGTCCACGTCGCCTTTCTCTAGCCCTCTACTGCTCTTTAGTCCCTGCAAGTCATTGCACAAATGAGATCCACATCCGGTATCTAATACCCATATCTTATTTCTAAAGGCAGTATTTATCTCAATCATAAATATACCCGGAGTAGAAGTAGAAGTGCTTACAAGCTTCTCCTTCTGCTTCATGTCCTTAACAAACTCCAAGTAGGCTTTGCAGTTCGGCCTCCAATGGCCCATCTTTCTATAATGATGGCATGGGCCCTTAGTTGTAGTGTCCTTCTCATTCACACCACTTTTGGGCTTCATGGGAGCCTTCTTCTTCTTTTGAACTTTCTTCTTAGAAGAAGAAGATTCTACGATTAAAACTGCATTAGAGTCCTTCTTCATGGAGGACTCCGTAGTTTTGAGAAAATTGATCAACTCAGGAATGGTGGACTTAATCTTGTTCATCTAATAGTTAATCACAAATTGTGAGAAATTATTAGGTAAAGATTGCAGAATTAAGTTAATACTTAAGTTATGGTCTATCATGAACCCAAGTGATCTAAGCTTCTCTATCAAGCCAAGAATCTTCAGCCCATGAGTGGCCACAGAAGAACCCTTTGCCATTTTGCAATGGAATAGTTGCTTCAAGATCTCGAATCTCTCAGTTCTGGCTTGGGTGCTAAACAGCTCTGGAAGATATAGTATAAGCGATTGAGCATCCATATGCTCGTGCTGTTTTTGTAGCTCGGGTGTCATGGATGCCAGCATAATACATGATGTTGTATCACTATCCTCCTAGTGCCTTTTGTGGACAGCATGCTCATCAGCATGAGTATCTTGAGCTGGTGGTAGCAGAATAGGAGCATCTAGCATATAGAGCAACTTTTTTTATTCGAGAACGATTCTCAAATTTCTATACCAGTCGAGGTAGTTTGATATGTTTAACTTATTGGTTTCCATGATGCTACGTAGGTTTAGGTTTGTTGACATGATGCAAGTATCCTAGATGTAAAGATAGAAATGATTACCTACTGTATATGCACATGAAGTGAAAATAATTAGGACATTAATTAAACATATTTTTACTCTACTATTTTACTCAAACCAATAGCCCGCACTACTGATTCAGGAAAGCCCGTTGGAAGCTTTCCTAGTGGACCGATATCCAAATTCCACATGAATAACCTTGGGTTTGCCCAACATGCCACTCTTAAGTTTATTGGTAGGTATCTAATACCAATTACATCATATGTAACTTCTGGATCATTGGTGATTACCAGCTTTTAATCTTAAAGCCTTTTGGGCTATGCCAACTTTTCCTCTAAATTTCTTTATACTTGAATTTGTCCAACTGGGATAAAGAATTTAGTTAAACTCGACCTATTAATCAAGAATTTAATTCCATAGCTTGAACATACTCGATGTCAAGTAGGCTTGGGTTTGCCCAACAACCTGGTCTCGAAAAAGGACTCTCATTGTTGCTATATTAACGAAAGGAATTAGGTTTAATATTAATTGAGGGATTTGTTCCTTCTAGTGGTTTCAATAAACAACATGCATAAAAATCAATAAATCACAAAATTGATAATTATGGTAATAAAGCGATTACGTGGTATGGTTATGGACTTTACCCTAAATTATTTTCTCTGGGCCATAAAAGAAATTAATATAGTTAACCCTATGTGTTCATCTATGATTTAAATAGAAGGTCTTACCTTCTTGCCTTGTTTTGGTTGCCATCTCCAAAATAAAATAATTCTACTCCTATCTAACCTATGTAAACTAATTACATAATTTATTAAAGAGTGAAAACCTCGAGTTACATTCGAGGGGAGTTAGATGAGAGGAGAATTACACTAGAATTCTAGAGAAGGCAGGACACGCAGGACTTATTTCATAAAAAACCAAAACTGTAATATGCATGAATAGATATAATTTGTTCTAGTCCATAACCATCCACCATGCCATTAATTATGCTTAAATAAAATAAACATATAATTTTTATTATTCCAAAATCACTATTTTGGAAAAATAATACAAGTTCTAAAATATTAATATTTTAGAAAAATACATTAATTTTAAATTTTCAAAATCACTATTTTGAAAAGTAAAATTGTTTGTCTTAAAACTAATTTTGGGAAAATGCTTTTGGATCCCATCTCTGGTAGCGAAAACAGCGGCGGGGGTCAAGGTGTCAGCGCCCCTTGAAAGAAAATTTTATTTTACCACCTCTTATCATATGAGATTTTTCCCTTTCAAAACCTTTTTTTTTTTTTTTTTTTTACTGGAACGTTAAAATAGAGTAAAACCGATGCTGGTTTGGAAGCCAGAGCCGGCGCCAACTGCGGTCTGGTTTTAAGGAAAAATTTTTCCAAAAATGATTTCTGGACATCACGTAATAGCACAGAATTGACACCGGTGGGAGCTGGAACCAGCGTCGGCTGTAGTCGGGAAGAGACGGCGATTTTTGAAAATTTTCCAGAAACAATTTCTGGAGCCTTTCTTCTTCTACAACAGTTTAGTGAGAACAATTCTCAGTAATATTTTCTATTTTGAAGCTCAAAACAACAACCAATTTGTTAGTTTAAACAAAAACAAAATAGAAAATTAGGATGAAACGAAAGGCAAAAACTATGTTCATGAAAACGTTTTTCTATAAAACCCTTACCACACATAAAGAAAACATTTTTTTAAAATATGTTGTAACTATTACACAAGCATATTGTGCTATGGACCCAACCCACAATGCTTGAAACAATTTTCACAAAGAACAAAGACAAACACGATTACATGAAATAGCTTTCACATAAGAAACAATGTCTACAAACCACACATAGCAAGGCTCTGATACCACTGTTGAATATCTCACGCATATCATATATGGCACAGCGGAAAAATAAGAATGAGTTACCAACACAGGATCCGCATATGTGTGGAAAACAAGTCATAAAGAGAACAAAGATAACAGCTTTACCTTTCTATGAGCATCTAAAAAATAAAAATTTTCCTTCTTCAGGTCGTGGCGCGATCCAGCAATCCTTTTGATCAAACACTACGAGAGTTGAATATCCAACCACTATAATCACAGTGTATGATTATCTCTAACAGAAATCTACAGGGAGGATCCCTCTCAAGCACTAAGATGTTTATATGCTAGCATAAACCAAAGTGGCGGCTAGAATTCTTCTTGTTTTTCAAGAAAAACGAGAGAGAGAAAGAGAAGAGAAGGTTGGAAGCTGTTGTTTCGTGTATCACCCCTACCATTAGGGTTTCGTGCATATCCCCTATATGTCACTAAAATCACTAAAAACTGAGAATTCTAAAATAATTAGAATTCCCTAATTGTAATTGGAAACATCAGGTTCTCACAATTAAAATTTGGCCCATAAATTATAATTGTTTATAATTTGGTCATAACAACTTCTCTTTCTCGCAATTAACCCCACCATGCTATCAAATAACATCTTGAGTATATAATCCTCTATTGTGTGCGACCTATTAGGTTTCCCAGTTAATTGGTAGCGAATATAAATTAATTCAAACATCTTTGAGATTAATAATCCAAAATCAATTAGAATTAATCATATTATTCTAATTAGGATTGTTTTATTAATTCATCAATTAATAAACCCATATTCCCAGATCGTGAGTGGTATCTAGCAACACCTCATGACCACCTAAGAGTCCAGGAAGTCAAGTGGCTTGACATGAACTCTTTAATAACAAACTACAGTGCAATTAACTCTTTTCACCATACAATATCTCATTTAGCTTGGAGTACAGAATTAGTGCCAACTTCCTCCAAAATATATATTAATTCTGGCCCGAATATAATAGTACATGTACCAGGAACCCACTATTCTAGATGTGTATCAATTGGAACTATTTCCAATATACAGTCGCCTTGGCCAAGGACTTCTTGAGTAGTAATTCCTACAAGTGGCCATGAGATATTTGCCCCTACTATTGACCCTCTCAACTACTTTCGTTTACCTCACAATACACCCAATATCCATTCCATAGGCGACCCTCGATCTAGCTACAATAATTGGAATCAAAGCACAATGCTCAACAAATAAAGTATCTTGGAGATCTCAAGTCTAAGGATACTTGCACGTTTGCTATATTGAGATTATATCACTGGTACTAAACAGTTATCCATGTGATTATCTCATAGATAGGTCATCCAATGAACTTGTTCTATTAACAAGCATCCACGTGTTAACTTTGAGTATCTCAATTCTCAAGGATATGAGAACTACCACTTGATCAAATCAGAAAGTCTAACACATGTTTGTCTTAATGCATTATCGATGTCTAGTCTTATTAATACTACGACTAGGGACTATTTAAGTACTACCGCTATACAGTGTAATAGGAATCTCATATCATGATTTCCTTAACACAGTGTTGTACTAGGGACATTATCTAACAGTTATTTACATAAAAGTAAACAAAAGAAACTGTAAGATAAATAATGCCTTTTATTAAAATAAAATGTGTCATATATAACGTACAAGTGATTATCTCTAGGGTATAACACTAGCAGATCCTCCTCAAGAACTCTCTCTCTAGGGAGAAAATCTGAATTCTCCTTCCCAAACTACCAAAGTTGTTTTTACAATGCTATAAGAGTATATTTATAGTGGCCTAGATCTAATCTACTAAGCCAACTAGACCTAAATTTTAAATAGCTTTAATACATGTTTTTAGGCCCCATTACATACCTTAAAATATGTCAAAACATAATAAATGTCCTTGAAATAAAATTACAACTGATAAGGAAGAAAATAAGAAAATTTGCAAAAGTTCAGAACTAGTCAAAATAGGGTTGGTGATGGGTAGATCTCCTGGGAGTGGTGCCGCATCCAATATGGAGGAACAGTTCTCGTGCACAAAAGTCAGAACAAACAAATGAACTTTTTTCCAGTCCATAGCAAGTGCCGGTTCTGGCTGCTGGGGCTTGGTCAGTCGATTTGGGCCGATACCGGGTTAGCTCTGGCCAGCTCTCCTATTTTATTTCACTCCAATTCCCTACTCATTTGACCTCCATCCCATTTCCATATGTTCCCTTGATCTTTCAAGTGAAATTTTGGTCATTTTGAGCTCTTCTTGTTACTCCTTTGGATATCAATCATTGTTTCAATGTTAGCTTGATTCTCCACAAGGATCGTTACATGTGTTGTATGTCTTTTCGCCCTTCTTTTATCATCCACTCCTTCGTCGTTCTCTTGGCCCTTAGTTTGTTGGCTATGTTGGCCTTAAACTATTGTTGAAAGCTCTTGAAAATAGATCTCACCCAAGGTGCCATATGATATGGCTTGAATCTCTCTTTATCTTTTTTTGAGTGGCCTTCATGCCTAGGGCGATTCCTATCACACATAAACTTCCAAGAAAATCATTTTGCCACTGTCTGATTTCCTATTCACACATGGTTCATCCACATTTTGAATAAAACTATAAGCTTTCATGATTTCATCAAAACATATATTCCATGCTCGTGATGCTTGTTTAAGTCCATATATGAACTTCTTAAGCTTACAGATAATTTGTTCTTGACCTCTAGCAACAAACCTTCTAGCTAGGACATATAGATGTCTTTGCTAAGATAGCCATTTAAGAAGTCCATCTTGACATCCATCTACCACATCTCGTAGTTATAATGATATGCGATGGCTTTGAGAATTCGGATAGACTTAAGCATGGCTAGTGGTGATAAGGTTTTCTCATAATCAATTTTTTTTCTCTGAGTATAACCTTTGGCAACTAACCTCGCTTTATAGGTTTCAATCATTCTATTCGCACCTCTCTTCCTCTTGTATACCCACTTATACCCAATGGGTTTTATCCCAGCAGGCACAGTGATAAGATCCCAAACCTGATTGAGGTTCTTGGACTTAATCTTGGAATTCATGGCTACCTGCCATTTGTCTGTATCAGTATCAACAATGACCTCCTTATATCTAGTGGGATCTTGTTCCTGATGATCAGAGACTAGATCATAGATCTCTCTGGTCCACCTTTCCGAAAATCTTGTGATCCTCCTACTATGACGAGGCTCAGTTTGTATAGGAACATCAGGTAGTATTTCTCCTGGTTCCTTGATCGGGGTGTTAGAAGTACTTGAAGTTGAATCAATGACCAACTTCTTTTCTCACTCTATTATGCTTGAATCCATGGTGGATGCAACTTGTTTATTCTCTTAGTATCTAGAATTAGTACTAACAAGTACTTTATGCTCTTGAAAATGATAGAAATATCCACCTCTCGTTCCTTTTGGATGCCCAACGAAATAGTATAAGTCTGATCTTGGTTCTAGCTTACTTCTTTTCGTTAACACAGAAGCTAGACAACCTCATACCTTGAGATGGTTCATGCTGGGCTTTCGTCCAGTCCACATCTTATAGCGTGTCCTAGGTATTGATTTGGAAGGCACCGAGTTCAAAATATATGTTGGGAAATATGCCCTCTTAAACTAAGTTTCTGATATAAACAGCGAATGTTTTAATAAAAGAATTTATTCTCAGAAATTGTTTGTGAATTTACTTTTTATTTGAGCACAATTACGTTTGGAAAAGACCCATTGTGTTTAAGTAAGTGGTCCATATGAATGGTGGTCTTTCACAGTAAGGTATGGATCATAGGTTACTTAACACATAAATGTTTATTCTTAACTGATTGTTGAGAATAGGAATCTTATCATGTCTAGGTTATTATATTATGAATTTGAAATGGGGAATGGCTTTCTTTTAGCTAGTTAGTAGTCCACTCACTTCATGACATAAGCGTATTTTGAATACGTAGAATAGGACCTGTAGTAGTGGTTTCTTAAAGTAATATATGGTAGAAACCTAGACTACTACTGCTACAACGTAGACAGTACTCTACGACTTGAGTATGAGTTGGTTGTTTGATGAAGATGAAAGCATGTACTTTGATATGTTTTAGTTAAGGTTCTATTGTAGGACCAATATACTCAAATCTTGGGTATGTGTGACTAGTCAGTTAAGACAGACTTGTAGAAGATAGTTTCTATACTATATCGCCCCTTGCGATTGTTTGAATAATCTAAATATCAAGGGCCCTGGGAAACATGACTTGGATGTTTGCTTTAGGGTAGCTCCCTTGGAAAGCAGAAATAATTCGGGAAGTCGTGGATCGTTGGATTAGAAGCCTAAGGATGGTAGATGTCATTTAGAGAGGTGTTAGTGCATTTCTTCTTTTCTAATGCACGGCGATGTATATTTTAGTCATTTCACCTGTAGGTCGGAGACTTTACTGATGCAGCATTGTCCTTGGGGTCAATATTTTCTTATGGTAAAATACAACTATTTATATGGCAAGGGTATTTTGGTCATTTTAGTATCCAAGGCGGTATATCTTTTGGTCCCCAGTATAGACCATATTTTGGTCACTTTAAAATGCAAATTCTTCGACTGGTTTTTTTTTTTTTTTTTTGGGTTGCAATTTCATCTTCAATATTTATCTCTATTTTTAAGGCATACCCCCAAAAAGAAATAGGAAGAGATGCATGACTCATCATGCTTTTGACCATTTACATTAAAGTTCTATTCATTCTCTCAGCCACTCCATTCTGTTGGACAGTCGCGGCACAGTTAACTGAGATATTATATCGTGATGTACCAAGTAGTCCTTAAGCTCACCAAGGAGGTACTCTCCACCATGATCTGATCTTAAAGTTTTAATTAATTTACCTATTTGACACTCCACTTTAGCCTTAAACTTTTTGAATTTATCAAAAGACTCAGACTTGCAGTTCATCAGATAAATGTAACCAAAATGAGTGTGATTATCTATGAAAGTGACGAAGTACTCGTAGCCTCCTCTAGTTGGTGTAGTCATTAGACCACAAACATCCGTATAAACTAGTGCTAGTATTTCTATGGCTATATCTACCTTTTAGGTAAAGGACTCTTTGGTCATTTTACATTTAAGGCAAGATTAACTCTGAGGTAATTTTTCCAATCTTAATAAACCTAAAGGCTTATAATAGATTATGCTCTAAATCCGATTGAGATTTATATGCCCAAATCTTAGATGGTACAAATGCAAGTCATTTGATATGGCCTTTCTCTTTTTATTATCGGGTTTAGTTTGAATATTGTTTACTTGATTTCTAATAGGATGTATATAAAAAAGATATCCCTACATGTTTCCTGTTCAAATTAAATTAACATCTCTACTGATAGAAACACCAAAATGGAAAGAAGCAGAATATCCTTGATTCATCAATTCAGAAATTGAAATTAAATTCTATTTAAAACAAGAAACATATAAAACATCGTAAAAAATAACTTCCTATTATAATAATAAAAAAAATAAACTCTACATCTCCCACTATTTCAGCCCATATTCTTGCTCAATTGCCTACTTGAAGTCCATGCTCACCCTTGCTGAGTCTCCTTATCCTTCTAAACCACTGCAAAGAGTTACAGACATGGTCAGTGGCTCCAGAATTAACTATCCAGGAAGACGTAGATCTGACCATCAAAATAGAGTCTAGGTATAGATCAATACATGAAGTAGACTTGGCTAAGAAGTCTAGACAATCTTTCTTCCAATGCCCCTTCTTGCCAAAATTGAAGCATGTCCGTTTGGGCTGCCCGTTAGACTTGACCTGACCAGATGCTTTGGATTGAGCCCCTACGTTGTTCTGGACCTTTCACTTCTTGAATTTTTTAGGCTTTGCCTAAATTCCAGAAGAATAAGCAAAACAGGAGACCAAAACCTTTAACACCGGCTTTATGATCTTCTCTACCACCTGGAGCTCTTTCATAAGCTCTATGAGATTCATATCTAACTTGTTCATGTTGTAGTTCAACTTAAACTGAGAATATGAATTAGACAGAGTTTTAAGAACCATGTCAATTTGGCTATTAGGATCTATCGCCGCACCTAAGACCTCAGCCTGCTTGAAGTAAGTAATCATCTTGAGCAGATGGTCTCAAACCGATGCTCTCTTAGCCATACTAGTATTCATGATTGTCCTAAGAGCTTTCTGTCTTGCCGGCCGACTCTTGTAAGCAAATATGGTACGCAATGACAGATGTATGTCGTACACAGTAGCCATGTGCTCATGCTGAGATTGGAGCACACTAGACATGGAAGCCAACATGTAGCATTTACCCATCTCATCGGCCTTCTTCCATGTATTCTTGGCCTCTCACTCTTGATCGGTAGATTTTTCCCCAATCTTTGGACAGAGATTCGTAAGAATATACTTGTACTCCTCAATAGTGAGTATTATGTTCAGGTTCCTCTTCCAGTCCACATAATTTGGACTTGTCAACTTATTCTCCTTGAGAATGATTGACAATGGACTGAAACTAAACATTTCTAAAATATTGCGAAAAAACATTCATTTAGTTTGCAAGAAATAAAATGCACATTATTTATAGTATTTCTTTGATAATAGATAACTCTTAAAACCATTATCAATAATATAAATAGTTTGCCTCTTAGAAAAGATAATAGAACTTCGTAGGAAGATTAATAGCATCCTAAGTTAACTGCGAATCAAAGCTTCCTAAATAGATAATGGTCTAGAAAAAGTTCCACCGATAGGATGACCACTAATTACACTAACAACGGGCAATCTAATGCTAAAAACCTTAGACGTAGTTTAATTGATCCTAGGCTATTAATTTTACTCTTCCACTTGTTCTAGATACTCGTGAAAATCCATCATATAAGGGGTCATACGTAGAATGACATGAGAAAATCTACTGTCTCTAGTGAGTGTTGGGATGGAAGCCATTGGGTCATCAGAACCCTTCTTCCACATAATCTTTTATTGAGAAAAGAGTTTTAAGCCCAAAAACGTTTTCTATAATCTTATGCTTTTATTAAATTTAGTAAAAATCTAAAATTCAATATTATTCTCTATTCAAGGATTAAATCCTTTGAGAAAATAAACTATGAATTTATTTTACTATTCTAAGTTAATTACCAAGTAAAACTTTTAACAAATAGCCTGAAGTTCAACATTATTATCTATGTCAAATATTATACCCTTTAAGGGAAAAAACTATGAACTCGTTTATTTTTAAAGTATCTTAGATTAAAACATTTTATCAAAAAATCATCCTCTCTAGTGAGACTTTTGTCTCATAAGAACTCGCGGACTTAATCACAAAAACGAAATAAGCATGGTAACAAAAGTAAACTTTTTCATACTCAAACTCTTCATTTATTGCTAACTGACCAAACAATGGATAACACATCTAAATTAAAAATTAATGATCTTGTTTAATCCTAAGGTGGTTCTATCCTTTACTATTCCTTTTCATGCAAATTATTCATCCATTGATAAATAAAACTATTGCAGAAAATTAAACTCATACAATGGTATCAAAATATGATTACATCAAGGAAAAAATTGAGGCATAGAACTTCAGTAGTGCTCTCCTTTTTCTTAGACAATTTGTGCATAACAGCCTCTGGACAGAATGGACTTGGTGTCAGGTCTGTTGGGCCCACCTGGCGTCGGGTCTGCTCTGTTTCTCCAAAAACTCCACTGGGCAAAGTGGACCTAGCGTTTGATTCGATCGGCCCACCCAGCGCTGGTTCTGCTTAGGAGTTCGCCGATTTCTGGAAAACTCTAGTTTTTCAGCCACTTTTTGTCCCTAAAAAATTCCAGCAATCACGTTCTTCAGTCCCCAAGATTTATAGGTTAAAAGAATACAACAAAATGTTGGGGATATGCCCTAGAGTCAATTGATGTTGGGGATATGCCCTAGAGTCAATTTGTACTTATACAATTGTCATTATGTTTTATATAATAATATGAGGCTTTCCTTTCCATGAATAGTGAATTTTGTTTTGTTGGTCATCAAGTACGTGACTTGATAGTAAAACCCTACAATGAATACAATGACTATTCTAAAACTGTCCCTGATCGATTATTATTATTGGAATAATAATAAATTAAGATTAGTATGTTTGTGACTTGATGGCTATGTTTTACTGGCCATGGATATTTGTGATATCGAGTCAAGACATAAATAAATGTTAGAGAACATTGTATTGGACATGACCCACTGTGAGAGTACTTCATGGAATATGTCATAAGTACTTTCTAGCCATAATAATATTGAAAGTCCTTCGACCTAAATTCATCATAGTTTCTTACTTGATAAATTCTATATTTTGACATTGTCTAAAGTTGTCTTTAACTAGATAATAAATTAGACTACTGTTGGATATAAAATAAATCAAGGAGAGGAATATGATTGATTGTGAAGGAATTTGTCCCTCTCAATTATGGGAGAGATATCCATGGGCCCCTTGATAAGTTAGATCGTTAAAAATGCATGGCCGTGCTCAAATATATCAATCTAAGATATTGATATCATTTGTTTGAACAATCTACTATGAAATCAAGAAATAATTGATTAAGCTTAATAAGGATGACATGCTCCGTGCCTTATGCTTAATCTGGATATCGTGTGACAAAGGGACTAAATATAAAATTATGGTTTGGTTCAAAGAGATCACCGATCTTCATTTAACCTCGGATAGTTATAATGTTTTGCTAGAAACCGCTTATAACTTGTGGGCCATTTAAATACGATTTAGGCACGCTACTGTTGTTAAATGAACCTATAGGGTCACACAATAAGCGAACTTGTTAGGTTATTTTTCTCGTGACCAAGTTCGATGAATCTGGATGATATCCAGATTATAAGAATCCGACTCGGTAAAATAATTAGTTAAATTACCGAGATAATGGCAGTAATCTTATCATATCAGCTTTAATTTAATTTGAATTTAAATTAGAATATGATAAGATATGATTAGGGTTGGACTCTAAGAGGTTCGAGGGTTTTTTAAGAAAACCCTAGCCGTCTTTCGATAGTCCAATTTTTCGGTTGAGAACATTCGTGCCATTCTCTACCGCAGAAAGAAAAAACCTCTCAAACCCTAGGCGCTAGCACTCCCCGGTATCGAGTGAGTTCGCGGTGTGTATCCGTAGAGGACGTTCGCATACCGCAGCATGCTCGGTGATTGTTCGGGTCGAACGTACAACAGCGCAAACTGTAATCGAAGGATTTCGATTACAAGAACCGCGAGGTAACTCTTAATCGTTTACATCTTCTTAATCGTTTACTTGGGTCCTCGGGAGGGATTCGTAGATGTTTTCCGCGTTTAGGAGTCCACGAATCCCAACACAAAATGCTAAACCAAGCATAAAAAACAGGCATTTACAAGTGCCTATGCCTCTAACCACGAGGCGTACGACGAATCTACTTAAAACTAGAAAAAAAAAAAAGATAGGAAACCCAATAGAATATATGATCCTACGGGACTAACCGCGAGGCGTACATGAACTCTAGAAACTAGTGTATGTGGGATCATATGAAATTACAAAATATTGATTTTTAATAGTAAAGGAACCACATAGCTAAAAAAATAGTGCAAGACTGGCCCAATCCCCTTAATTAATTCATTATTTTTCTGGGCCTCATTAAATGCCCAAGACTAATTATTTAATTCTAATTGGATTCTTAATATATGATAACATATATCAGCACAATTAATTAATTTATTCTAGTCCGATTTTCTTAATTAATTAATTATCGTTTATGGGCCTTATTAAAACCGAAGATTGATTAATTAATTGTAATTGGACTCATCGAATAAATTATATATCTCTTCCAAATAATTATCCATCAAGCCTAGATTGTGTCTTAACTACACCAATGTAACTTGAACTACTCCGAGGACCAAGAAATATATTGTTCATGGCTACTAAAATGGTCAAACTGCCCTTACTATTAAATAGTCGCATTTTATCATTTTTAATATTTCCATTTATAACCATATAGAAATATTGACCCCAAGATTTATATTACTAAAGCAATGTCTCCGACGTACAGGTGAAATGATGAAAATACCCCTCTATATAGCACCCGTCAATGAGATAGGATAAATGTACTAACACCCATCTCAAAAACATCTACAGTCCTTAGATCTCTAGTCTGATAATTCATGACTTACTTGAATGTATTTACTTATCATTAGAAGCTTCCAAAGCACACATTCTAGAGTCAGGTTCCCAGGGCCTTGGCTTATTAGATTTTCCCGGACAATCATAAGGGGGTGATTTAACTTCACTAAGTGAAGAATAGAAACTTGGTTGCATGAGTCTGTTTTAACTAACTAGAGTAATACACCCAACATACAAGCTATTGATCTCACAAAAGAAATCTCACACATCATACATCAAAGTATAAAACCCAGCTTTGCCAGACCACCAACTCATACTCAGGTATGAAGGTATCCGTCTGCACTGTAACAGTAATAGTCTGGTCTCTATAATTATAGTACTTTAAGAGAGACCACTATTACAGGTCCAGTTCTATGTATTTTAAATAAGCTTATGCCAATGACATAAGTGAACTAATCATAGATTCAAGGTAAATCATTCCTCATTGGAAATCATGGCATAATAGTCTTACCTTGACGAAATGCCCAGTCCTATCAAATGACTAAGAACTCAATTTTACTTGTACTATGAAGAACTGTAATATCCCACTACCTACGTACCCTATTAAGGCGAGGGATGTCGCCCCGTCTATAGGAGAATGGGTCTTTATAACTAGGACTCACAAAGAAATGAAAGAGATAATTCAAATTTAAACTTATTACAACACAAACAATATATGAATAAGTCCCAAAATAAATAAATGACTGCTAGAGTCTCTTAAAATGAAATACATAGGAAAAGAAACAAGTCTTTAAAATGATGTAATCTCTAATCAATAACCTTCACAGGAAGATCTACCTAAAAACATGGTATCAAAATGTAGTGAGATATAAATATCAGTAAGCCATGTGTGCATTAAGTGCTTAAGGTAAAATAGTTCATATGTGCAAGTTGAGAAATCTTAATAAAGTAAAGTGTTGGCAAGTTCCAAATAAATTTCACAAATAAGGAGTGGTGTTTTCTTTCAATAGCCATACATGTATACAATAAAAGCAACCACTCAAAAGAATTAACCATGGCACCACGCTTTGTGCACCTTGACAAAAGAACATTCAAGATGCCATACTTTGTCCATACTGATACAAGGTAGGTGTACGACCTACCACGTGAGATACTCCTCTAACTCAATGTTAGTGTTATGCCCTAGAGGTAATCATTTGTACGTTGTATATGACACATTTTATTTCATAAAAGGTATTATTTATCTTACAGTTTCTTTTGATTACTTTTGAGTAATATAATTGTTGGATAAAGTCCCTAGTACAACACTGTATTAAGAAAATCATGATAGAGATCATGATATGAGATTCATGCTACACTGTATAGTGTTAGTACTTAAATAGTCCCTAGTCATAGTATTAATGAGACAGGACATCATTAATGCGTTAAGACTAGCATGTGTTAAGACTTCCTGATCTTGATCAAGTGGTAGTTCTCATATCCGTGGGTATTGGGATACTCAAAGTTAACATATGGATGCTTCTTAGTGGAACAAGTTCATTGGATGATCTAGCTATGAGATAATCACATGAGATATCTATTTAGTGCCAGTGATGTAATCTCAATATAGCAAACGTGCAAGTATCCTTAGACTTGAGATCTCCAAGGTACTTTATTTGCTAAGCCTTGTGCTTTGATTCCAATCTCCAAAGCTCGATTGAGGGCCGCCTATTAGATGGATATTGGGTACATTGTTAGGTAAACAAAATTAGTTGAGAGGGTTAATAAAGGATTCACCACTCCTAATAGCAGGAGTGAATATCTCACGGCCACTTGTAGGAATTACTACTCATAAGTCCTTGGCCAAGGCGTATGTGTATTGGAAAAGGTTCCAATTGGGACAAATTGAGAGTAGTGGGTTCTTGGTACAAGTATAATTATATTGGGGGCCAGAATTAATATATATTCTGGAGGGAGTTGGCACTAGTTCCGTACTCCAGACCGAATGAGATATTGTATGGTGAAAGGAGTTAATTGCACTGTAGTTTGTTATTGAAGGGTTCATGTCAAGCCACTTGACTTCCTGGACTCTTGGGTGGTCATGATGTGTTGCTAGATACCGCTCATGATCTGGGAATATGGGTTTATTAATTGATGAATTAATAAACTAATCCTGGTTAGAATTAATAGGATTAATTCCAATTAATTAAGGATTATTAATCTCAAAGACATTTGGATTAATTCATGTTCGCAACCAATTGACTGGAAAACCTAATAGGTCACACACAAAAGAGGAATATATACTCAAGATGTTATTTGATAACATAGTGGGGTTTATTACAAGAAAGAGAAGTTGATGTGGCCAAATTATAATTAGTTATAATTGATAGGCCAATTTGTAATTCTGAGAACTTGATGGGTTCCAATTGCAATTCAAGAATTGTTTGGAATTCTCAGATGTGGTTTTTGTAGAGGCTTTTGGTTATATGAGATATAACCAAAGTGGTTTTATTGTTGAGCTTTTCGTGTGACTTCAATGGTCAAACAAGAAAAACAAAACATGAAAACCAAAGGTCATATGATCCAACTCTACAAAAATCAAAGGGCACACAAGTGGATATATGATATGATCGTTTGTTCTCTACTCTTCACACTCTCTCAATTTTCGTATGTCTCTCCAAGAGAAGACCAAGGGTCTTCTTCTTCTTCATTCTCGGGTTTTTTGAAGAACAAGAAAAACCCCAGCCACCATTGTTATTTTCTACTACCACAGAAAATCTTGGTGCTTGAGTGTATCCTCTGTGTGGATTACTGTTAGAGATAATCACACACTCTGATTATAGTGGTTGGGTATTCAACTCTCGTGGAGATTCTTCAGGAGGATTGCTAGATCGTGCCACAATTATCTTACTTGAAGAAGGAAAGTTTTGTTTTCCATACAAACAAAGAAAGGTAAAAGCTATTATCTTTGTTTCTTGTTTACTATATATATGTCTTGTTTTGCACACATATGTGGATCCTGGGATGGTATCTCATTCTTATTTTCCACTGCGCCATATATGATACACGTGAGATACTCAACACTCAACACCCAAACTTACGAGTTGTCCATTTTGGAGATACACAGTCCACATGATTGTATTTGCTAGCTCGGAACGGTATGATCTACAGGACTGGTATCCTATCCGGGAAGGACTCACCCCTCAAAGGTGGCCACATACAGAGAGACATACCATAACACTTCAAAGACTAGTCCTGGTAGCCTACCCTTATTGAGTACTCAACGTTGTGTTTGACCCTCTTGGAAAAAGAAAGATCAGTCGATGTGTTTTCTTTGAAATATCAATTATGGTTTTCAAAATTCTTGTCAAAGCTGGTTTTTGGGAAAAGTTTAGTATTTTGTGTAAAATTGATTGTTCAACTCAAAACTGTTTGTTTGATTGGAAAGAAAAGAAAAATCGTCCATAATTGCATCTATAGTACACTTTCACGTATACATCATATTTCACTTGCCAAGGTGACGATGATCTTCAAATAGCTTTATGCAGGAACTTACCTGATCTTTTGCCTTTCTTTGGTACAACAGCCTTCCAAGATAGTTCAAGACAACCCAACCCCGCCTAGGATAAATATAGGCATAAGTCCCAATATCCAGACAATACTTGCTAAAATAAATAACTCTTAGCCTAACATGCTTAGGCTCAACTAGTTACAACAACATCTAGTTATGACAACAATGCTCCAAGCTTTAACATTAATTGATAAAGTACTTAATAGATTAAGATTAATTTGATAAGTTAAAATAAATAGGTGCTATTAAAAATAAATAATAAATTATAATATTAACCATTTATTAACAAATAATTAAATACTAAGCAATATTAATAATAAATAATAAATAATGAACAATAAGTAATATTAATAATAACTAATATATAATAAATAATTTCCTATAATATATATAGTAAATAATATTAATAATAAATAAATCATTTTGATACTAATTTCCTACAATATTTATTATTATAAATAATATAAATTTAAAAGGTAGTATTATATCAATTAATTCCTGTTATTATTTATTTAACAGAGTTTAATGAAAATAATATTTATTATATATCTAATAAAGTAACATTGTTTTAAGTAACTATTAATTTTGAATGTATTTAATGCTTACCGAAATTAGCAAATTAAATTAAATAATAATATTACCTACATTAATAATAATAATAATAATAATAATAATAATAATAATAATAATAATAATAATGATGATGATGATGATGATGATGATGATGATGATATAACTAATAATAATAAAAGTAGTTCTTATAATAATTTTTATTAACCATAGTGAATTAGTAAAAAAAATCAATATACATATTCATACACACATAGATCCAACAAATAACATGTAGATTTACCCAAAAATAGACTTGTATTAACATACATCTCAACAAGGGTGTTATTCTACTAGCCATAGTATTATCCAGGGATTTATTGAAAAATAACATCATGATGGCATACTCAACAATTGTGGTATAATGTCTATCATACATCAAAACATCCATAAAGCCCTTAATCATAATGAACAAACAATGATCTTAAAGCATAATCCATACTTCATAGGTCACAACATTCATTCCGATCGTCATGTCATAAATCTATTCCCTTCACCCACGTACATATCTCCATCCCCACAATATTCAATCAACCTATCACTTCCTTCATCTAAAAGGGTTAAGCTCCATCCCCACATTATTCAATCAACCTATCACTTCCTTCATCTAAAAGGGTTAAGCTCAAAATTTAAAGGGAAGGTCACGAAATAAATACATGTTCTAATGATCATGAGTTGAAGATTTTGCTTTGTTCAATGAAGGTCCTTGATTGCTTGAAGAGTCCTTCCTTAGTTGAAATTGTTCAAGAATGGCCATCAATGATTCGGCCAAGAGAGAGAGAGAGAGAGGTTAAGATGATAATGAAATGGTGAGGAAGCGATTAAAAAGGTCCAAGGTGTTTAAATATACATTCTTGATGTTCTTCTTGTTCTTGGCCGAAAAGTGTGTTTGATTTGAGTGAAAGATCAACTTTGGTGTTTTCGGTGTTATGGAGTGGCTTATGAGTGAGTATGGACTGAATCCTAGTTGCTTTGAGGGTTCTTGGAGTGATTTAGGATGAATAGAGGTGATTGAAGGTTGAAGAAGCTCAGTGTGTGTTCTTGGTATTTTTGAGAGAATATTGAGAGAGAGTGTTTCATGTGTGTCTTGTGAATGATGGCTGAATGGCCTAGCTAGGGGAAAGGATTTAGGTTATCCAAGAAAGAGAGAGAGAGTTTCAGGTATTACAAATTTCAAATTGAGAAAACTGTGGAAATGTTTGAGGTAGAAGATTGGGTAATGGTGTTTGCTTCTTGAAGGTTTCTTGTCCTTCAATGGATAATGGTTGAACTAGCTATGTTTTGATCATGGAATGAAGATAGTTTCAACTTCGTAGCTGGCCAAAAATTACTGTAATGTAGCAAAGAAAAATATGATTTAATCCTTTAGCTAGATGAGTGTTTAATGGAGGAAAATCTAGTTTTTAATTTTGAAGTTTGAAAAGTTTTAAATGGAGTGAAGATAGGAGTATTTTGAGGTGTGTTAATGGAGTCCTACTGGCCATGGTAGATGATGAAGCTAAGGTCCTCTACCCATGGCTGCAACATGGCTGAAAATATGAAGGTGATTGGTGAAGAAATTGGTCCATTCATTGGATAACAAACTGGAAAAATTTCTGGAATTTTATCTACGAGAATTCTTGAGATTTGGAGGGATTTCGAGCAGGTGTTTCGAACCCCTTTGGACTGTGTTTGCAGCTGAACTCTTGGAGTGTTTGAAGGTCCATTAATGGTGTTTTTCCAGCCACCATCTTGCGGAGGAAAAAGGAAAGTTTCAAGTGTGCGTATGCTCAAATGGGTAGCTCAAGATTCATGTATAACTCTTGGTAGTTTGCTGAAAAAATTTCTTGTTTAGCATAGCTTGTGCAAGTTGCGAATTTCCAAGGATTTCAGCTTTCATCTTCACACGAAATAGTTGGTTGCTAGCAAGAATTGTGTAGGTAATGGTTGCTGAAATTTTTGAAAACTAGCCATGAAGAATTTCTCAAAAGTTTTTCAGATTTTAACCAAAACAGGAACAAGAAGAAAATGAAGTTTTTGGAAGAATCGCTATGGTGTTTTATTTGAAAAACCCTTCCTATTTTCCTTCCTTAATTTCGGTTATCCTCCTATCCCCAAGAGATGGAATTTTTGAAACTTCAAGAAAGGAATTATCCACGACTTTTATAGATATTAGGAGGAATTAAAGAAATAGGAGTGGTTTAAATTTAAATAGGTTAGGACAAGGCTTGCAAAAAATAATTGAAACAAAAATTCTTTTAGAATTCCTTTTAGAACAAGATCACATGGTTAGGATATTACCAATGTGTCTTCCCTAAGATAAAATTCCTAGTTTTAACGAATCTAAGAAAAAGAAAAATTCAAACATTGGCTAAGATAATTATGAATAAAACTTAGGTGATGAGATTTGAACTCAAAACCTTAGAGATTAAATCACAAAGCTCTAACTACTTAACCACACTAACTCTTATTCTTATTTTTCCAATGAAATTCTCCTCTTACCTAAGCCTCAAGCCATCTTCCTATTTCGATCTCGACCTCTAGCGAAATTACCTTTTTACCCTTTCCACTCAACAAGCACAAATAAACCATATAACCCATATCCTACAATTCTAAGACACACAAAATCATTCAAGGAATATATTTTATGTAAGATGATATGATATGCACCCCATCCCTCTTACTCTAGAGTAGGTTTATGTGGGTTTTTACATCCTCCCCTCCTTAGAAGAATTTCGTTCAGAAATACAGGTGTACCTTTATCACAAGTTGGGATATTTTCGCTTCACCCATTCTTCCATTTCTCACGTGGCATCTTGAATGTTGTGATGGTCCCACTGCACTTTTACCATTGGTATCTGTTTATTCTGGAGAGTCTTGATACTTTGGTCTAAAATTTTAACTGGTTTCTCTATATAGCTCAAGTCAAGTTGCAATACCAACGGTTCGTTATTCAGAACATGTCCTGGGTCGGCACTGTACTTTTTCAGTTGGGACACATGGAATACATTATGTATTCTAGTCAAACTATTCGGAAAATCCAGCCTATACGCGACTAGTCCAATTCTTTTCATGATTGGAAAAGGTCTCAAATATCTCAGATTCAGCTTTCCACTATTCGGATACTTCAATAATCCCAAACTCGGAGTCAACCTAAAAAACACACTGTCTCCTACTTGGAATTCTAACTCCCTTCGCCTATTATCCGTATAACTTTTTTGTCGACTTTGAGTCGCTTTCAAGCTTTCTCTGATCAACTTCACATTTTATGGCATTTCCTGAATGCATACTTCTCCACATTTCATACATGACCGTCTTTCGACCAACTCCAATACAAAGGCATTTGACACTTACGTCCATACAACACTTCGTACGGAGCCATTCCAATCGAAGATTGGTAGCTGTTATTGTAAGCCAACTCCACATACGGTACACAATCAATCCACTTATCCCCAAAATCCAATACGCGAGCTCTTAGCATATCTTCCAATATCTGAATAACCCTTTTTAACTGTCCATCGATTTGCGAATGTGCTGTTGTACTGAACTTGAGATTAGAACCCATTGATCCTTGAAACTTAGCCTAAAATTGGGATGTAAACCTCAGGTCTCGATTAGAAACAATACTCGAAGGTACTCCATGCAATCTGACTATCTCCACACATATGTTTGAACTAACTTTTCCATTGAGTCCCTTATGTTCACCAGAATAAAATGCGCTGATTTAGTCAATCTGTAAACTACTACCCATACGGTGTCCTTTTAGGTCCTTGCCATAGGCAGTTTGGTAACGAAGTCCATAGTCACCTCTTACTATTTTCACTCTGATATCGGTAAAGGTTGTAACAATCCGGCTGACTTTTTATGCTTCGCTTTAACTTTCTGGCAAGTCAGGCACGTGGAGACCTATCTCACCACGTCCTTCTTCATTCCAGGCCACCAGTAGGCTTTCCTCAGATCATGATATATTTTACTTCTCCCAAATGAATAGCATATTTATTTCTATGTGCCTCTTCTAAAATCTTATCCTTCAACTACTACTCATTAGGCACAGACAAACGATCTCAGAAATACATCACTCCTGTCTCATCTTGTTGAAAATCATTGCCTTCCCGTTTAAGTTCTTTGTCCTTGAAAAG
Source organism: Voacanga thouarsii (assembly GCA_026120185.1). NCBI lineage: Eukaryota > Viridiplantae > Streptophyta > Magnoliopsida > Gentianales > Apocynaceae > Voacanga > Voacanga thouarsii. The sequence continues at coordinate 604,701 of JANUWF010001172.1, forward strand.
TTGAAACTCCACATTGCTTTGATGTGCTTTGGTGATTTCCTACCATAGATCTGGTATCAATCTCCGGTTACTGACAATAATCCTGTCTTCTTGTACTTTTGTCCTTCTATCCAACACCTCTTGGACGGCTTGAATCTCTTGAATTCTCAATCTGGCCATCGTGACTTTATGACTCAGGGCATCAGCAATAATGTTGGCCTTCCTTGAGTGGTAGTTGATTAGATAATGATATTCCTCCAAAAATTCCATCCATCTTCACTATCTTAGATTTAACTCCTTTTGGGTAAAAATATATTTCAGACTTTTATGGTCGGTAAACACCTTATACTTGTTGGATTGTATGCCCTCTTAGACTAGGTTTATGATGTAAAATTGAATTTTTTAATAAAAGAATTTATTTTTAGAAATTGTTTATAAATTTACTATTTGTTTGTGCACGATTTTCGTTTAGAACAGACCCATTATGTTTAAATAGGTGGTTCATGTGAATAGTGGCCTTTCACAATAAGGTATGGATCACGGGTTATTTAACACATAAACATTTGTTCTTAACTTATTGACGAGGCTGGGAACCTCATCATGTCTAGGTTATTATGTTATGAATTCCAAATGGGGAATGGCTTACCTTTAGCCAGTGGGTAGTCCACTCACTTCATGACATAAGCGTATTTCGAATACGTAGAACAGGACCTGTAGTAGTGGTTTCTCAAAGTACTATATGGTAGAAAGCTAGACTACTACCGCTACAACGTGGACTAGTACTCTACGACTTGAGTGTGAGTTGGTGGTCTGGCGAAGCTGGGAGCATATACTTTGATTTGCTATAGTTGAGGTTCTATCGTACGGCCAATATACTTGCATGTTGGGTATGTGTGACTAGTTAGTTAAGACAGACTTGTACAAGATAGTTTCTGCACTATATCGCCTCTTGTGGTTGTCCGAATGGTCTAAAATGTCCAGGGCCCTGGGAAACATGACTTGGATGTTTGCTTTAGGGTAGCTCCCTTGGAAAGCGGAAACACTCCAGGATGTCGTGGATCATTGGACTAGAAGCCTAAGGATGGTAAATGTCATTTAGAGGGGTGTTAATACACTTCTTCCTCTCTAAATATACGGCAATGTGTAGAGGGGTATTTTAGTCATTTCACCTGTAGGTCGGAGACTTTGCTAATGCAGCATTGTCCTTAGGGTCAACATTTTCTTATGGTGATATTAGGAAATATTTGAAATGCAAAATACAGCTATTTATATAGCAGGGATATTTTGGTCATTTTAGCAGCCAAGGCGATGTGTCTTTTTGGTCCTCGGAATAGCTCATAAGTCCTAACTAATTTTGGGTTGAGGAATTGGTCTCAGTTCAAGGGGATTTTATTTTATTTTATTTTATTCATGAAGTCTAATTTATTGTTGGACTGGAATAAAATAAATAAATTAATTAAAATAGGAGTTGAGAGAAATTTAATTATCTAGTTTAATTGGTTAATTAATTATTCAGGGCATAGGTCCAGTATGAATAATTAAGAAATTAACCTGGGCTTAAACTAGGGGAAAATAATTAATGTTTAATTATTTATTGGGTTATTTATATAGGCCCAAGAAATAAATAATTAAAGATTAATTATTATGGTTCATTTGGGCTCATTAATTATTTATTGGGTTGTTTATATAAGCCCAGGAAATAAATAATTAATGTTTATTATTTTGGATTTTTTGGGTCCAAGAAAAATAATAAATATTTTTCTGGCCCAATAGCTTGGACCTTAGGGTTTTTTCCAGATACGGTTAAGAGGAGTTTAGGGTTAGGCCAAATTGATTCTCAGGATAACATCCGGGTGTTTTGAAATCCCGGGGATATGTTTATCAGATAATGAGAAATCCAGTTTTGGCTAACTAAAAAAACTAGTCTCTGGTAGAAAATAAACCCTAATCTCCCTAGCCTTACAGAGAACTCACGTCTCTCTCTTTGCTCTCTCTCATGTCTCCCTTTTCTTTTTGTTCTTCTTGGACTTTGCTAACCAATAGCAAGTGAACCAAGGAGAATTGAGATTGTTCATCGTCACCATAGTGTTCACCGACTAGAGTATAGGCAGAGGAATATTCCGAGAGCTGGAAAGCTTGGCGTTGATGCAAATAAGGCGAAGTAGAAGGCTAGCGGGTGTTCAACCGGAAGCTTCTTTAAGTGGGCGAAGCGAGGCGATTCCAGTCGTTCAATCCGCTCCTACTCAACCTAGAAGGGTTAAGGAGCGCAAAGGTATGATCTTCACGTTTCTGTATGGCCTTTAAGGCTCGGGTTTATTTTTCTCTATTTTTTTCCCGCTACAGCATGCCTCTGTTTTTCCCTCAATACTCGACTCCATATAAGTAATACCTCTATTTCTTTAAAGCATACACAATGGCTGCCAGCTCCAAATCAGGTGTCGGATAATTGACTTCGTGAGGCTTCAACTTTTGAGTGGCATAAGCTATTACCTTCCTATTCTACATCTATACCACTCCCAAACCTTCCTTCAAAACATTAGCATACAATGCGTAGGGTTTATCTCCTTCTAGCAAAATCAACACTGGAGCCATCATTAAGCTCCGCTTCAGCTCTTGGAAACTCTTCTCACATTTCTCACTCCGGATAAAGGGTACATTCTTTCTCAGCAATCGGGTCATAGGTGATGCTAATGTTGAGAACCCTTAAATAAACCGCCAGTAACACCCAGCCAATCTCAAGTAGCTTCTGATCTCGGTGATGTTCTTCGGCTGCTTCCAGTCCAAAACTGCTTCAACTTTTGTTGGATCAACTTTGATTCCATCCTTGGTCATCACGTGGCCAAGAAATAACACATTATCCAGCTAAAATTTGCACTTGCTAAATTTGGCATAAAGCTGGTACTCTCTTAGTTTTTCCAATACTAGCTTTAGATGCTCTGCATGTTCTTCCGGACACTTGGAATATATAAGTATATTGTCGATTAATACCACTACAAATTTATCCAAGTATTGTTGGAAAACACGATACATCAAATCCATAAACATTATCGGTGCATTAGTCACTCCAAAAGGCATCACCACGAATTCACAGTGACCATATCTAGTGTTGAAAGCCGTTTTGGGAATATCCTCCTTCTTAATCTGCACTTGATAGTACCCCTGCCTCAAATCCAATTTGAAGAAACAACTAGAGCTTTGCAACTGCTCAAATAGCTCATCATTTAAAGGTATGGGACTTTTATTCTTGATGGTCAAATTATTCAACCCCCAATAGTCGATGCACAACCTGAAGGTCCAATTTTTATTCTTTACAAATAGCACTGGAGCTCTCCAAGGTGATGTGCTAGGTCTTATGTACCCTTGCTTCACCAATTCTTCTAGCTACTCATTTAGTTCGTTCAGTTCTGCCGGTGCCATCTGATAGGGGGTTCGGGATACAAGTTCCGCTCCTAGAATTAGTTCGATGGTGAACTCCATTTTTTGGTCGGGAGGGAGAGAAGTGAGTTCTACAAGAAACACTTTTCTGAAAATCTTTTACCACTTTAGTATTTTCCATGGTGCACTGACCCGTTGGCTTTTTTATCACGTAAGAAAAGTATCCTTGGTATCCTCGCTTTAGCAACTTTCGGGCTTTTACTCCAGCTATCACAAACTTCAATTCCTTTACTCGCTTGTCGTTGAATTACAGCACATCACAACCAGGTCTAATGAACTGCACCGACTTATTCTTACAATCTACCTTTGCTCCATGCATAGCTAGCTTATCCATACCTAAAATTAGGTCGTAGTCGTTAATAGCTAAGACTATCAAGTCTCCCCCTAAGCTCTCTTTCCCCACTCCAATCTTACAACTCTACACATATCGATCTACTTGCACCATTTATCCCATGGGTGTACTCACCAACAAGATAAAAGGTAGTTCTACTCCATCCCAACCCAAATGATATGCACAATTCTTGTTTAGATAGGAATGGGTGGATCCAGGGTCTATTAATGCATTAACTAAATGATCATGGATAGTAAACGTACCTTCCACCACTGCTGCATCTGCCCCAACTTCTTCCCGGTTGAGAGTAAAAACCTTTGCTTCACTTGCGGCTTCTAAGTTCCACTTTCGGAGGCACCTGCGGTATCATCTCGATTGGCTCCCGCGGTCTGGGCTGGGTTTCCTTGCCCAATTTGATAAATTTTTGGGAAGGCATTTCAAAGATGCATCGGATCTCTGCAATTGTAACATTTTCTTTCAGCTCCTTTAGACTAGCAGTTCTTCTCTACATAACCCTTCTTCCTATAATGTCGGTGTGATGGGAGATTCTAGATAGGACTAGTTGGAGACGTACGTACGTGCTTTCCTCAGTTCTGCCATTGCTGGTGGGTAGGTCGCTTATTAGCTTGATGCCTCTGAAAGGGACTCAGTGGTTGCCCTGACAGTAAGAACGGTTTCAGTACCATCCTGCTTCTGTCCTCACTCTTTGTTCCGGTCATTACATCTACCACCCCAGAGTATGTCATTGGTGGAGAAAGTGACAAAGCTTTTCTCAGCTCCTACCTTAATTCCTTCACAAACTGCCTAGTTCTGTTATGGTCGGTATCCACATGTCTCTTGTAATCCTTTGGCAACTGAGTGAAATGAGCAGCAAACTGAGCCACAGTTATGCTCCCTTACTTTAAATTCTGGAACTTATCCTCCCTTTTCTCCACTATCCACTATGGGATATATTCTATTTTGAATGCCTCCACAAAATTAGCCTACGTAAAGTTTTGATCTATTAGTTCCCAGTTTTCTTGGACTCGCTACCACCATGCCTGCCTCTCAGCCTAAACGCAGTAAATTTAACCATTCACTTATTGAAGTGTGACAAAGATGTCCTCTATTTGCTCTACCCACTATTCCTCTTTCTGATCTTGTTCGGCTTCTCCCAATAAGGTGGGAGGTTAGAATTTTAGAAACCTCACCAGAGTTTCATCTTCCTCTTTCGAGTTCCTTCATTCTGAATAGGTTTGTAATATCTCTATAATCTTGTGAAATGCTTACCCCATGGTCACATTCGCAAGCGCTTCAGACCCCACTTGCTCTAGTTCATTCTCATTCCCCTGATTTGGCAAAGAAAGTTGAGTTGTATTATATTTTAGAGTCATGGGTTTTGCTTCAGGAACCCTTCAGCTGGTTACTGCAACGCAACGCTTTAGTGCCATTCTAAACCATCACCCCCAAATAATGGGTTATGCATTAAGGTTCAAAATATTTAATTCGAGTATGCATTCACATTTAGACTTAAGTAAAAGTAAATTAGATGCAAGCTTTGGATAAATAATTATATTTTCTAAGATTAGAATACACCAAGGTAATTTTGTTTGTATAAATTTTGAAATAAAGCATTACACATAAATGAACCCCTAGCATAGGAGTTTATTGAAAGCAGTAAATAATAGCTTCCTAAACATGGACAAATTTTACCCCTAATCCTCAGTGTCAGCATTATACAACCAACCACCGGTATTCTTAGAAAGGTCTATCCCTGAACTATTCACAAATCCATAGTCCATGGGTTCCTTCCCAGGTCTCCTAGAACTCTCCCCAGTTTCAACATGGTTAGGTGGGGGTACAAAAGAGGGTCTAGGTGGAGATTTAAAGTTTATCTTCCCTAGATCATCACCATCAGCAGTTAAGGTAATTACAGGGCTAGGTGGGTTTGGGACATACTCCATATCAATATCCTCATCCTCATTATTAGTGACTGAATCTATTACAGGTATAGGGAGTGGCTCAATTATTTAAACCTCATCATCATTGTTTTCTTCCAAAGGTATGACTAGTTGAGATGCTGGTTGTGGTGCAGGTTGTGGCACTAGTAAGTCATCCGGGTAGATTGGGATTGGTGGATGCCATTGCTACCCTTTCCTTGTAGTTCTATACATTCTAATCATCCTACGACATAAATAACCTAGATTAGTCAAAAGATTTTAATCTTAATGAAACAAAGCAAACGCTATCATTAATTGCCTAAACCTTATCTCTAATACCACTTGTAACACCCCACTACCTACGTATCCTATTAGGGCTAGGGATGTCAGCCCGTCCATAGGACTAGGGGTCTTTATAACTAGGACTCACAAAGAAATAAAAGAGATGATTCAAATTTAAGCTTATTACAACTCAAATAATACATGAACAAGTCCCAAAATAAAGAAATGTTTGCTAAAGTCTCTCAAAATGAAATACATAGCAAAAGAAATAAGTATTCTAAATAAAGATAATCTCTAATCAATAACCTTAATAGCAGGATTGGCCTGAAAGCATGGTATAGAAAAGTGGTGAGATATAAATTTCAGTAAGCCTGTGTGTGCTTTGAGTGTTTCAAGTAAAATAGCCCATGTATGCAAGTGGAGAAATCTTCATAAAAGTAAAGTGTTGGCAAGTCGCAAATAACTTTCACAAGTGAGGAGTGATGTTTTCCTTTAAAAAGCCATCTATCTATACAATAAAAGCAACTACTCAAAAAAAGTACCTGTACTACCACACTTTGTGCACCATGATAAAATAACGTTCAAGATGCCATACTTAATGCATATTGACATAAGGTAGGTGTACGGCCTACCAGGTGAGATACTCCTCCATCTCTACACTCAAACTTATTAGTTGTCCATTTCGGAGATACACAGTCCACTTGACAGTACTCGCTAGCTCAGACCGGGATGATCTACAAGACTGGTATCCTATTCGAGAAGGACTCACCCCTTAGAGGTGGCCATCTATTGAGAGACTTACCCTAACCCTTTAAAGATTAGTCCTAGCAACCTACCCTTATTGAGTACTCAACGTTGTGTTTGCCCCTCTATGGAAAAGAAAGATCACTCAATATGTTTTCTTTGAAATAGCAATTATGGTTTTCAAAATTCTTGTCAAAGTTGATTTTTGGGAAAAAATTAGTATTTTGTGTAAAATTTCTTGTTCAACTCAAAATTGTTTATTTGACTGGAAAGAAAACAAAAATCATCTATAATTGCATCTATAGTACACTTTCACGTATATATCATGTTTGACTTGCCAATGTGACTTTGATCTTCAAACAGTTTTATGCAGGACCTTGCCTAATCTCTTACATTTCCTTGGCACAATAGCCTTCGAAGATAGTTCAAGACAACCTAACCCCGCCTGGGATAAATATAGGCATAAGTCCTAATATCCACACAACACTTGCTAAAATAAATAACTCTTAACCTAACATACTTAGGTTCAACTAGTTACAACAACATCTAGTTATGACAATAATGCCCCAAGCTTTAAGATTAATTGATAAAGTACTTAATATATTAAGATTAATTTGATAAGTTAAAATAAAAAGGTGCTATTATAAATAAATAATAAATTATAATATTAACCATTAATTAACAAATAATTAAATAATAAATAATGAATAATAAGTAATATTAATAATAAATAATAAATAACTTCTAATAATATATAGTAAATAATATTAATAATAAATAAATTATTTTGATAATAATTTCCAATAATATTTATTATTAGAAATAATAAAAATTTAAAAGGTATGATTATTATATCAATTAATTCATATTATTATTTATTTAATAGCGCTTAATGAAAATAATATTTATTATTTATCAAATAAAATAACACTATTTGAAGTAACTATTACTTTCAAAAATATTTAAGTTTACTGAAATTAGCAAAGTAAATTAAATAATAATATCACCTATATTAATAACAATAATGAGAGGAATAAAAATACTAATAATAATAAAAGTAGTTCTTACAATAATTTTTAATGACCATAGTGAATTACATGAGAAAATCTATGTACATATTCAAATACACATAGATCCAACAAATAACATGTCGATTTACCCAAAAATAGACTTGTATTAACATACATCACAACAACAGTGTTATTCTACCAGCCATATTATTATCTAAGGATTTATTGAAAAATAACATCATGAAGGCATACTCAATAATGGTGGTATAACGTCTATCATACTTCAAAACATCCATAAAGCCCTTAATCATAATGAACATACAATGATCTTAAAGCATAATCCAAACTTCATAAGCCACAACATTCATTCCAATCATCATGCCTTAAATCTATTCCCTTCACCCACATACATATTTCCAATCCCATATTATTCAATCAACCCATTACTTCCATCATCTAAAAGCCTTGAGTTCAAAATTTAAAGAGAAGGTCGTGAAAGAAATACTTGTTTTGATGGTCAATAGTTGAAGATTTCACTTTGTTTAATGAAAGTCCTGGAGTGCTTGAAGAGTCCTTCCTTAGTTGAAATTGTTCAAGAATGGCCATCAACGATTCGGCCAAGAGAGAGAAAGAGAGTGTTTAGGATAATAATGAAATGGTGATGAAGAAATGAAGAAGGTCCAAGGTGTTTAAATTTATCTTCTTGATGTTCTTTTTGTTCTTGACCGAAAGTCTATTTAATTTGAATGAAAGATCAACTTTGGTATTTTCGATGTTATGGATTAGCCTATGAGTGAGTATGGACCGAATCCTAGTTGGCTTGAGGGTTCTTGGAGTGATTTGGGATGAATAGAGGTAATTGAAGGTTGAAGAAGTTTAGTGTGTGTTCTTGGTGTTCTTTAGAGGAAATTGAGAGAATGTGTTTCGTGTTGTCTTGTGAATGATGGCTGAATAGCCTAGCTAGGGGAAATGATTTTGGTTATCTAAGAAAGGCAGAGAGAGTTTCAGCTATTTCAAATTTCAAATTTAGGAAGATGTGGAGATGTTTGAAGTAGAAGATTATGTAATGGTGTTTGCGTCTTGAAGGTTTCTTGTCCTTCAATGGAGGATGGCTGAACTAGCTATGTTTTGATCATGGAATAAGGATTGTTTCAGCTTTGTTGCTGCCAAAAATGGTTGTATAATATCAAAAATAATTCTGGTTTAATCCTTGAGCTAGATGAGTGTTTAATAGGGGAAAATCTGGATTTTAATTTTGAAGTTTGAAAAGTTTTGCATAGAGTGAAGATATGAGTGTTTTGAGGTGTGTTAATGGAGTCCTACTGGCCATGGTAAATGAAGAAGCCAAGGTGCTCTATCCATGGCTGCAATATGGCAAAAAATATAAAGGTGAATGGTGAAGAAATCGGTCCTTGCATTGGATAACATACTAGAAAAAATTCTAGAGTTTTAGCTACAAGAGTTCTTGAGATTTGGAAGGTTTTTGAGCAAGTTTTTCGAATCGCTTTGGACTGAATTTGCAGCTGAACTCTTGGAGTATTCAAGGTCCATTAATAGTGGTTTTCCAGCCACCATCTTGGGGAGGAAGAAGGAAAGTTTCAGGTATTCTTATACTCAAATGGGTAGCTCAATATTCATGTATAAGTCTTGGTAGTTTGCTGAAAAAAATTCTGGTTTAGCATAGCTTGTGCAATCTGCGAATTTCCAAGGATTTCAGCTTTCGTCTTCAAACGAATTAGTTAGTTGCTTGCAAGAATTGTGCAGGTAATGGTTGCAGAAATTTTTGAAAACCAGCCATGAAGAATTTTTGAAAAATTTTCCAGATTTTATCCAAAACAAGAACAAGAAGAAAATAAAGTTCTTTGAAGAATAGCAATGGTGTTTTATTCGAAAACCCCTTCCTATTTTCCTTCCTCAATTTCAGTTATCCTCCTATCCCCAAGAGCTGGAATTTTTGAAACTTCAACCAAGGAATTAACTAAGAGTTTTATAGATATTGAGAGGAATTAAAGAAATATGAGTGGTTTTAATTTAAATAGGTTAGGACAAGGCTTGCAAAAAATAATCGATACAAAAATTCTTCTAGAAGTCCTTTTAGGACAAGATCACACGGTTAGGATATTGCCAATGTTTCTTCCCTAGGATACCATTTCTAACTTTATGGAATGTAAGAAAAAGAAAAATTCAAACTTTGGTTAAGATAATTATGAATAAAACTTAGGTGATGGGATTTGAACTCAAGACCTCAGAGATTAAATCACAATGCTCTAACCATTTAACTACACTAACTCTTGTTCTTATTTTCCAAACAAAATTCTCTTATTATCTAAGCCTCTAGCCATCATCATTTTTCGACTTCTAGCAAAATTACTTTTTTACCCTTTCTACTCAACAAACATAAAAAAAACCATATAACCCATATACTACAATTCTAAGGCACACAAAATCATTCAAGGAATATATTTTATGGAAGATGATATGATATGCACCCCATCCTTCTTACTCTAGGGTAGGGTTAGGTTGGGTTTTACATCCTCCCTTCCTTAGAAGAATTTTGTCCTGAAATTCAGGTGTACCTTTATCTCAAGTCAGGGTATTTTTGTTTCACCCACTATTCCATTTCCCACATGGCATCGTGACTATCGTGATTCTCCCACTACACCTTTACCATTGGTATCTATTTATTCTAGATAGTCTTGATACTTCGGTCTAAAATGTTAACTGGTTTCTCCACATAGCTCAAGTTGGGTCTCAGTTTGACACAATACTCGAAGGTACTCTATGCAATCTGACTATCTCCCGCATATATGTTTGAGCTAATTTTTCCATTGAGTCCCTTACGTTCATCGGAATAAAATGCACTAATTTAGTCAATCTTCTTGATTTGACCTGGCAGTGATTCTCACATCTGTGAGTATTATGATACCCAAAGGTTACACGTGGATGCTTGTTACCAGTACAAGTACATTGGATGTTCTACCTATGAGATAATTAGATGAATAACTATTTAGTGCCAGTGATAGAATCTCATTATAGCAAATATGTGCATGTATCCTTAGACTTAAGATCTCTAACGAACTTTTATTTCTGAGCATTGTACATTGATTCCAATCTCTGGAGCCAGATCAAGGGTTGCCTATAGGATGGATATTCGGTACAATGCGAGGTAAACAAAAATAGTTGAGATGGTCAATAAATGATTCACTACTCCTAAGAGTAGGGGCGAATATCTCACGACCACTTGTAGGAATCACTACTTGAGAAGTCCTTGGCTAAGGCGATTGTGCATTAGAAATGGTTCCTATTGATACACATGATGAGTAGTGGATTTCGAGAATAAGTACTAAAATATTCGAGCCAGAATTAATTAATATTCTAGAGGGAGTTACCACTAATCCTATACTCCAAAATGAATGAGATATTGTATGATGAAAGGAGTTTATTGCACTGTTGTTTGCTATTGAAAGGTTCATGTCAAGCCACTTGACTTCCTGGACTTTTGGATTGTCATGATGTATTGCTAGATACCACCAATAATGTACTGAATATGGATTTATTAATTAGAGAATAAATAAATTAATCCTAATTAGAATTAATAAGTTAATTCTAAATTATTAAGGATTATTAATCTTAAAGATGCTTAGATTAATTCATATTTTGCTACCAATAGACCGAGAAACCTAATAAGTCGTACACAATAGAAGATTGAGTACGTAAGATATTATTTGATAACATTTCAAGGTTGATGGTGAAAAGAAGAAGCTGTTGTGGTGGAATTATAATTAGTTATTATTCATGGGCCATATTATAATTAAAATTAAAAATAATAGCAATTGGTAATTAAAGAATCCATATTTATTATGTATTCTGGCTACCAAAAACACGGGCTCTATATTTTGATATGTATACCTTGGGTTTTGATTATTGAATTAATTACAAAGGTTTTATTTTTTTTGAAAAATATAGCTCTCCACTTCGTGTTCTTCTTTTGGGTAATCACGAAACCCTAGCAGCTAGAACTCATTTTGCTAGCATAGAATTTCGGCGTCTTGAGTGTTGTCCTTATGCATACTGTGTTAGAGATAATCTCACACTGAGATTGTAGAGGGTTGATATCTAACTATCTCTAGTTGACAATTGATGAAGCGCAACCACTCTTGTTGGATCACGCCTTTAGCAAAAGAGAGAAAAAAAATTGTTTGCAGAAACACCACCGTATGTAATTTTTCATCCTTATCTTTGGTCTATTCATTGTGTATAAGGTGATCTGGGGTGTAGTTTCGCATTTTAATTTTGCCTGTAATACTATTGTATGATTGTGAAACCTAACAGTGGTATTAGAACCCACCCCCCCCCTCTTTTATGCATTAATGGATTGTATATTTGGCCATTAAATTGGTTCATTATAGTCTCTGTTTCTTCTGTGAAAATAGTTTCACATGAGCATGCTAACTGAAAAATGTTTCAGCCTGTTTCTTTAAATTGTTTCTAGAATATTTGCGCCTTTCTTATTCTTGAAATCATTTCACGTATAATGGTTGAATTATAGAAATTGCTTTTGTGTTTGTTTCTAGCGAAAATTGTTTCAAGTTTGGGTTTCTTCTGAAAATTGAATCGTAGGTTATGGATGTAACGAGCATGGCTCTTGTAAAAGTTATAGGAGATGATTTTTAAAAATGAGAATTAATAGTGTTTTAATTCTTTGTGAGATAAGAGTTCATGGTGTTAATTCTGGTAGAAAAATGCTTTTTTTGGGCAAGTTATATTCTTTTAAAAAATCGTGTTTTTTGAAACTGCTTCATGTTTCTTTTTGTTTCTGTTAATCAACCTCTGCGAAGAATTATTCTTCATTTTGGTTGTTTTTGTTTTCCAGTGAACAAAGAGTGAAGAAATTGTTTTTTTTTTTTTTTTTGCATTGAACGGAGGAGTACTTTTTCATAAAATGCCAAAGAAGATGATCAAAAATTTGCTAAGAAAAAAAAAAAAATTTGTTTAGCCTAAGCCGCGGCTTGGGACATAAACCTCCCAAGTCGTAGCTTGGCTCCTCTTGAGCCGCGGCTCGCCTAGGGTTGTTGTGTTGCAATTCGTGGGAGGTATATGCAATGCCTCCCACGGATGCAACTTTCTTTTTATTAAAAAAAAAATCCTTTTTCTTTTTCTTGTTTTTACTTCTTTGCAGATGGCCCACGATTTAGTTTTTATTTTTTTTTAGTTAGTGCCTAGACTTCCCCAAAGGTTCTATTTTGGGACCAACGGATGATTTTTTTTTTCCCAAAATCTTCATTTTAATTCCCAAAATATGATTTTATCAATTAATATATTTTATAAGATATTGGTTTTAAATTATATATTATTTTCCTAAAAATATGATTTTAACAATTAATATATTTTCTTAAATATTCATTTTAGAATTTATTCAATTTTTTCAAACTTGTGATTTTTGAATTATTTCATATGTTTAATTTTATCATGAGAATAAAAATAGCATGGTGATTTGGTTATGGACCTAATTGAATTGTTCATGCATTTTATCACTTTGGTTTTGAATTAAAATAGGACCTGCGAGTCCTGCCTTCCGTATTTTTCATTGTGTAAATTTATCTTCTCACCTAACTCCCTTAATGTAACTCGAGGTTTCATTATTAGAATTTTATGTAATTAGATTACTTAGGATAGATAGAATCGAATTTATTCCAAGTTCAAGAGAAGATGATCAAGACCAAAATGAGGATGGTAAGGTTTTCTTCTTATATCTTGCATGAACACTTGGGATTGGCTAAATTAATTTCTTTTGTGGCTCAAATAAATTAATATATATAGTAAAGTCCATTACCAAACCATGTTATTATTTTGCTATGTATAGATATGATGATATTATGCATGCTATGTATAGGACATAAATTTCACAAATCCCTCAATTAATAAAAATTAAACCTAATGTCTTCCACTAATATAGTAAGAATGAGAGTCCTTTTTCGATACTAGGTTATTGGGCTTGCCCAAGCCTAGTTGACATTGGGCATGTTCAAGCTATGGAATTTTAAATTACTAATTAATGGGATGTGTTTAACTCATTTCTTTAACCTGGTTAGGGTAACTCAAGCATAATGAAAATTAGAGGCAAGGTTGGGTTGGCTTAAAAGCTTTAAGATTAAAATATGTTAATCACCCAATGATCCGGTAATTACATACGATATAATTTGTATTGGATACCTACCATTGAACTTAAGGGTAACTTGTTGGGCAAACATAAGGTTATTCTTGAGGAATTTTAATACCAGTTTACTAGGAAAACTTCTAACGGGCTTTTCTGAATCAATAATGGGGGTTATTGGTTTGAATAAAAAAGTGAAATAATAGTGCGCTTAATTAAAGACCTAATTATTTGTATTACATGTGCATAAACAGTTAGCTAATTTTCTCTATCTATACATCTAGGTCATCCGCATCATGTTGACCAACCTAAACCTGGGTGGCATCTTTGAAACTAACAAACTAACTGAATCAAACATTCCCGATTGGTATAGAACTTGAGAATTTTTCTCAAGTCGAAAGAGTTGCTCTACTTGTTAGAGGCTCCTATTCTGCCACCACTAGCTGAAGATGCATATGTTGATTAGCATGTTGTCCACAAGAAGCATAAAGAGGATAGTGACACAGTATCCAATGAGATGTTGGCGTTAATGACCCCTCAACTACAAAAACAACACGAGCATATGGATGCTTATTCGATTATATTACATCTTCAAGAGCTGTTTGATGCCCAAGCTAGAACCGAAGGATATGAGATATCAAAACAACCGTTCCATTTGAAGATGGCTGAGAGTACTTCTGTGGCCACTCATGGGCTACAGGTGCTGGGCTTAATTGAAAAGCTCGACTTTTTTTTTTTTTTGTTTGTGATAGACAATAAATTAAGTATCGACTTAATTCTACAATTTTTGCCAAATAGTTTTTACAATTTGTGATTAACTACCAAATGACCACCATTGAGTCCACCATACTTGAGTTGATCAATCTTCTCAATACTGTGGAATCCTCTATGAAGAAGGAATCCAATGCAGTTTTGTTGATAGAATCTCTCTCTTCTATGAAGAAAGTTCCAAAGAAGAAGAAGAAGGCTCCTATTGAGCCCAAAGGTGGTGTGAAGAAGAAGGAAGTAGCCACCAAAAGCCCCTGCCCTCATTGTGGAAAGATGGGTCAATGGAGGCGCAACTGCAAAGCCTATTTAGAGATCGTCAAGGAAAAGGAAGAGAAGGAGAAGCTTCCAGCCACTTGTACTTCTACTCCTGGTATGTTTATGATTCAGATTAATACTACATTTAGAAATGAGATATAAGTATTAGATACCAAATATGGATCTAATTTCTGCAACAATTTGCACGGACTAAAGGATAGTAGAAGGCTTGAGAAGGGTGACGTATACCTATGTACTGCAAATGCAGAAAAAGTTGCCACACTTGCTGTATAGACTTACGAGTTACACTTGCTTTCAAGATTACTCTTAGAACTTCAAACCTATGATTATATACCCGTTTTATTCAAAAAAATTATCTCAGTTGTGTGTTTAGAGTTGTATAGATTTCATTTAATTTTTAAGAATAAAAGTTGTTCCTTTTCATTGAATGATATTCATTATAGTTTTGCAACTTTGGTTAATGGTTTATATATTCTACACATCGATAATCTAATCCACAATGTAAACAATAAGGAACCAAACATAGATAATTCAATATCATCTTATTTACGACATTGTCGTTTAGGCCATATAAATGAGAATCGTGTTTCTAAGTTACATAAGATAAGTGACTTAGAGTCATTTGATTATGAATCATATGGCACAAGTAAGTTTTGTTTACTTGGTAAAATGGCTAAAACTCTCTTTTTATGGAAAAAGATAAAGGGCCAAAGACTTATCAGAACTGATACATTCTGATGTGTATGGCCTAATGTCTATACAATTAAGAAGAGGTTATCACTATTTCATAACCTTTATCAATAATTATTCACGATATGGGTATTTGAATTTAGTAAAATACAAATCTGAGACTTTTAGAAAATTCAATGACTTAAAAAATGAAGTAGAGAAATAATTTGGGAAAAGTATTAAGATTCTAAGATCTTATCGATGAGGTGAATACTTAAGCCAAGAATTTCAAGATTATCTTAGAGATAATAGGGTATAATACCCTTCTAGACATGGTACGAACCATGATTGCTTCTATAGACTTACCAAAATCTTTTTAGGGGTACGCACTAGAGACTTCTATTTATATTCTAAACAGAGTTTTGTCAAAATCGGTGGACACTACTCCATTTGAGATGTTCTTTAGCAAGAAACCAAAGTTATCTCACTTAAGAGTGCATGGTGGCCCTGCCTTTGGCAAAATGCCACAGTCAGACAAACATAATAGTAAGTCTGATAACTGTTCGTTTGTAGGTTATCCTAAAGAATCTTTCGAATATTGCTTCTACCTCCGCTCTGAAAATAAAGTGTTTTTTTCGAAACATGCTGTTTTTTCAGAGAAAGAGCATATGTTTAAAAGGGACAATGGGAATAAGATGGAGTTTAGTAAAGTTCAAGAAGAATAAACAAACAAGGATCAATCATCTAAACTCACATCTACTGAGAAAATAGATGAACCTTCAACTACACAAGAACCTCATAGGTCGAGTAGGATACGTGTGGCACCCGAGAGATATAGATCTCTCATTAGTGACCACAATGACATATTGCTCATAAATGATAATGAGCCCACTACTTACAAGGAAGTTCTGAATAGTTCAGAATCTGACATATGGCTTGAAGCCATGAAATTAGAGATAGATTCCATATATGACAACCAAATATGGACCCTAGTTGATCCACCTAAAGGAATTAAACTTATTAGATGCAAATGGATTTTGAAGAAGAAAACTAACATGGATGGTAACATAGTTATTTATAAAGTACGACTAGTGGCGAAGGGTTATCGTCGACAGTGTGGTATTAACTATGACGAGACCTTCTCACCAGTTGCTATGCTAAAATTCATTAGAATACTCCTAGCCATTACCTCTCATTATGATTATGAGATCTGGCAAATGAATGTGAAAACAGCTTTCCTAAATGGAAACTTGATGGAGGAATATATATGACACAGTCTGAAGGTTTCACGTCCAATGATAGCATAAAAGTGTGCAAGCTGCAAAGGTCTATTTATGGATTAAAGAAAGCTTTTAGGAGTTAAAACATTCGTTTTGGTGAAACAATAAAAAATTTTGGTTTCATTCAAAACATGGACGGGCCATATGTATACAGAAAGGTTAGTGGGAGTAGAGTCGTTTTCTTGTTGCTTTATGTAGATGATATACTGTTAATATGAAATGATGTACTTGTCATTCAGTCAGTAAAAATTTACTTGTCCAAGAAATTGACCATGCAAGACCTTGGAGATGCAACCTGTATTTTTGGAATTATGATCTATAGAGATAGATAAAAAAAAGTTGCTAGGTCTTTCACAGTATACACACATAGACAAAGTGCTAAAGAGGTTTAGTATGGATCAATCCAAAAGAGAATTCTTACCCATGTCCCATAGGATAAGCCTTTAAAATTCGATGTCTCTGAAGACACAAGTTGAAAAGGATCACAAGAGTAGGATTCTGTATGCTTTGGCAGTCGGATCTATCGTGTATGCTATGATATGTACTAGGCCCGATGTATCTCGTACTCTCAGTTTGACAAGCAGATACTAATCTGACACTGGTGAGGATTATTGGGTAGCTATGAAGAATATCTTTAAGTACTTGCGACGGACTAACGATGTATTTTTAATATATAGAGGAGGTGATTTGAAAATATATAGGAATACTAATGCCAATTTTAGATATGATAAAGGTGATTTCAAATAATAGCCTGGCTATATGCTTATGTTGCATGGAGGAGTAATAAGTTGGAAGAGTTCCAAATAAGATACTATCACTGACCCAACGATTGAAGCCGAGTACATATCCGCTTCTAAAGTAGCTACGGAAGTTGTTTGGATCAAGAAGTTCATGACAGAGCTTGGAATGGTTCCCAATGTTGTTGAACCGATATCTCTATATTGTGATAACAATGGAGCTATTACGATAAATAGATGGAAAGCACAAGGGAAAAAGTGGAGAATTCATTGATCATCATAGCAAATCACTTAAATCAAAGGAGGAATTCTTCGATTCAAGAAGGGTTGTACAAGAAGGTCTTTAAAGGAAGAAGAATGAGGCTTGTCTATGAGTGCTTTCTTTTACTTTGTTTTCTTTTTCTTAAACAATGATATGTTAATTATTTTATTGTAATTCGACATTGTTTTAGATATTCATGGTTTTTAGAGTTGTTTGATCTTTTGATTAATTGATTGTTATTCTTGGTATTTAATTACTTGGACTAATCATGAGATTGATTGGTTGTTTCTTTCCATTAACTTGCATGAGAAAGGGGTTGATAGTGTTCTCAATTTGTTAATTTCATATTTGTTATCTCTTAACTTGCTTGGGAAAGGGGTTAATTGCTAAGAAAAAAGAATTAAAGGTTAATTAATGTTTGCCAGAGTATGGATTCATTGGTTAATTTCATATTTTAAGTTTACCAGAGTATGAAAATTTAATCAAGGATTGTGTTTAATGCATCTTTTGGATAAATTAGTTGAAACAGAGTATGTGATGCTAATTTGTCTAGAAGGTAGTAGTTTCATGGATTGGGAAAGAAGTGAGTCTACTTTAATCTTTCATGATGCCAAGAGAATAATTAGTTATGATAAAGGTTGGGTACTTTAAGATCATGGTTGTCTAAACAATTGTTTGAGTTACATAATTCTCCATTCTTGACATGTATATATTTTTATTTTTATTATTTTTATTTTATTTCTTTTTCACTTTATCAAATCGGTTAAACAATGAAAGAAAAGTGATTAATGTATACTTGTTCCTTGAGGATTGACACTCGTTTGAACCCTATGCTATGTTAATGATGAGTACGCTTGCTCATATGTGTAATTTGGGTTTAACGTTTTAATGTAAACTTGATTGGGAATGTGCTTAGTTTTTATATGATTTTTATACCCAAATCCATATGCATCAGCACCTATCCCTACCGTACTTGCATCACACTCTCTCTCAAATGCTTTGACAAAGTTAGATAAGATGAGAATTGGAGCTTAGCTCAATTTGTCTTTATGGGTTTGAAAGGCTTATTGTTGGGCTTTCTCCTACTTAAATCCCATATTTTTCTTTACCACTTCGATTAGAGGGGCTGCTAGGGTGCCAAAGTTCTTGATGAATCTCCTATAGAAACTAGCTAGCCAATTGAAACTATGAACTTGAGTAATAGTGGTAGGAGTAGATTAATCTTGAATGGCTTTCACTTTTTCCTCACCAACCTTAATCCCCTTAGCACTCACAACATACCCAAGTAATGTAATCCTCTCTAAATAATAATAGCATTTTTCTAAGTTAGCATACAATCTTCCCCTTTTAAGAGCAACAAGAACAAATTGAAGATGATTCAAATGATCCACGTCTGATTTGCTAAAAATTAATATATCATCAAAGTACACAACAACAAATTTCTCAATGAATTCTCTTAAAACATGATGCATTAAATGCATGAAAGTACTAAAAGTATTAGACAACCCAAAAGACATAACAAGCCACTCATACAATCTTTGGTTTTGAAAGCCATTCTCCATTCTTCTCCTTCCCTGATCCTAATTTAGTGATAACTGGATTTCAAATCAATTTAAAAAAAAAATTACATGCACCAAACAATTCATGAAGTAAGTCATCTAACCTTGGAATGGGATAGCAATACTTAACCATGATATTATTAATAGCATGACAATCTACATACATATGCCAAGTCTCATCCTTCTTGGAGACCAAGAGAACTGGAATCACGTAAGGTCTTAGACTCTCTCTCACATGTCCCTTCTCAAGTAATTCCACCATTTTCTTTTTTAATTCTTTAGTCTCCTCCGGATTGGTTCTATACGCCGGTCAGTTGGGGATGACAGCTTCGGGCACAAAGTCTATTTGGTGCTTGATTCCTCTTATGGGTGGCAATTCTCCAACTACCTCTATTAGGAAAATATCATCAAACTATTGGAGAATGGCTGCAATTTCACTTGGCAAAGATAAGGTAGAATTATTAATAGAAACATAAGAACTTTTGCAAAGAAAAAGAACAACCAGTTCTTTAGCTTCTTTTGCCTCTATGATCTCACTTCTCTTTGCAAAATAATAATTCACTCTTCTTTTACCTCTCCTCTCATGTCCTTGCTCTCTCCGACCCGTTGTAGTCAATAGCACTTATTTTTCCATTCTCTCCATCAACTCTTTCTTTTTCCTTAATTACTTTTTTCTCTCTAACTCTTGTATTTTTTGGCATCTTGTGCTCCCTATTTCTTTTCTCTTTCTCTCATGATTTTTTAGTCTTTGTTTACCTCACTCAGGAGCTTAGGGGTTCAAATGAATTTGAAACCCTCCTTAACAATGGAATAAGTGTTTTTTATAGGAATCAAACTAACCAAGCCATTAAAAGTCAAGAAGGAGGAGCGACAATGCATGGGCCAATGACAAAGGCAAGGACCAAGAGACTCCAAGGTGATATGCAATTGCTCCTACAACCATACTTGATGATGGAAGGGATTTAGAGTGAAGAAGGTAGCCGTGAACTTAATTTCATAAACATCTAAGCGGTACCCCAACAGCCTATGCCTGCACCAACGGAGGGAGCGAAAGAGGAAGAAAACGCTAAATTCCAGCTTCCAGCTTCAACCTTAAGCCGAGTCGAAGGCATACTTGGTACCAGTGCATTCTACCAGCCAACACACTGGAATTCCAATGTTGACCTAGCTGCAGGTCCAGAACCTACACCTGGCGCCGGTCCAGTCGGACACAGGGCTAGAATTCTAATGCTGACCTAGAACCAGGTCTAGCACAGCTCCTGGTGCCGGGTCTAGTCGGGTAGGACCCACTGTTTTGCTGATTTTTAATGTTTTCTCGACATTTTTTAATTTTAAACACTTTGTAAAGATCCTTTTAGCCCTTAAATTGTCTTGGGGCCTTAGTAGTTACTTATCTAGGGTTAGAATAGTATAAATACATCTTTTGTGATTTGACAATTCAATTGATCATACTTTATTTCAAATTGTGAAAAAAGAGCTTTGAGAGCTTTAACCTTCATCTTTATCTACCTCAAGACCTTTCTTAGTGTTTAGCCCTCTCTATGTATGAGACTCTAAAATCTATGAATAATCTGTTGGGTATTTAAGGCTCGTATCCTATACGGCGCAGCGGAAAATAAAACGATGTACCATCCCAGGACCCGCCTATGTGTAGAAAACAAGATATAAAGATAATAAAGGTAGCATCTTTTTACCTTTGTTTGATCGTCCGAAGAACAAAAATTTTTTCTCCAAGTTGAGGTGCGATCCAGCAATCCTCTAGATCCAACTTCACGAGAGTGGGACGTCTAACCACTATAATCACAGTGTGTGATTATCTCTAACAGTAATCCACACAGAGGAATACTTAAGCACCAAAATTTCCTGTGCTAGAAGAAAAAGATGGCAACTAGGGTTGTTTGCTTCAAGAGCAATTAGAGAGAGAGACGAAAGAATGATGTGTATTGCCTAGAGTGTCCGCTGATACAAACTCAGCTAGGGTTTCGATTATATCATATATATAACTAAAAAATCTTGCTAAAACTGAGAATTCTAATCTTATTAGAGTTCCTTAATTGTAATTGAAAACATCAAGTTTTCACAATTACAATTTAGACCATAAATTATAACTAATTATAATTTGTCCACAACAACTTCTCTTTCTCCCAATTAACCCCACTATGTTATCAAATAACATCTTGAGTATATAATCCTCTATTGTATATGACCTACTAGGTTTCCCAGTCAATTGATAGAGAACATGAATTAATCCAAATGTCTTTAAGATTAATAATTCATAATTAATTAGAATTAATCCTATTATTTCTAATCAGGATTGGTTTATTAATTCATCAATTAATAAACCCATATTTCCAAATCATGAGCGATATCTAGCAACATATCATGACCACCCAAGAGTCCAAGAAGTCAAGTGGCTTGACAGGAACCCTTCAGTAACAAACTTCAGTGCAATTAACTCCTTTCACCATACAATATCTCATTCGGTTTGGAGTACAGAATTAGTGCCAACTCCCTCCAGAATTAATTCTGGCCTAATACAATAGTACTTGTACCAGGAATCCACTACTCTAGATGTGTATCAATTGGAACTATTTTCAATACACATATGCCTTGGCCAAGGACTTCTCGAGTAGTAATTCCTACAAGTGGCCGCGAGATATTCTCCCTTACTATTAGGAGTAGTGAATCCTTTATTGACCCTCTCAACTACTTTCGTTTACTTCACTATGTACCCAATATCCATCCCATAGGCAGCTCTCGATCGAGCTCCAGAGATTGGAATCAGAGTACAATGCTCAGCAAACAAAGTACCTTGGAGATCTTAAGTCTACGGATACTTGCACATTTGCCATATTGAGATTATATCACTGACACTAAATAGTTATCCATATGATTATCTCAAAGCTGGGTCATCCAATGAACTTGTTCCATTAACAAGCATCCATGTGTTAACTTTGAGTATCTCAATACTTACGGATATGAGAAGCACTACCTGATCAAATCAGGAAGTCTAACACATACTAGTCTTAGCGCATTAATGATGTCCTGTCACTATACTACGACTAGGGACTATTTAAGTACTAACACTATACAGTGTAGTAGGAACTCATATCATGATCTCTATCTTGATTTTCTTAACACAGTGTTGTACTAGGGACTTTATCAAACAATTATATTACTTAAAAGTAAACAAAAGAAACTGTAAGATAAATAATGCCTTTTATTAAAATAAAATGTGTCATATACAATGTACAAGTGATTGCCTCTAGGGCACAACACTAATATAATCCAATGTGGTTTCTCTTGATTAGGTCGTAGTTGCTTTGTTCTTCTAAAGTTTTATCTTGAATTCATTTTACTTTGGTACCTATAATTCTACTTCTCTTATTCCAGATTTCCTTCGTTGTTTCAAGGGTATTTAGGTAAATTTATAGTGGATCTTGCTATTTGCTTTATTCCTCCAAGGTTTGCTAGGGAATAGTTAGATAGTTTTTTCTCTTCTTTTGTCACAAATTTCCACTATTTGGGTTACATTTGCTTAGCCAAGGGTTTTACCCATTCATTTATCTTTGGTCTACATATTTACTCTCATAAGATCATATCAAAGAGTTTGGTATTAGAGAAAAGAAAGCCTTGATTTCAATCTACGCTTGACATCAAGGAAAAGTTGAAGAAAAACTTAGGGAAATCCTGTAATTAAAAAATGTGCTACAAAATGGTCATGAAATCTACCACAAAACTATCTAAGTAAGGCTGAAATGTTTGGTGCATGAGGTCCATGAAAATAGTGGGTGCATTGGTAACACTAAAGGGCATCACTACAAACTCAAAAATGTCCATATCGTTTGCTAAATATAGTTTTTGGTATATCCTCTTCCCGAATCCAAACTTGGTAATATCATTACCTCAAGTCTAACTTTGAAAAATATCTTGCTCCTTGTAACTGGTCAAATAATTTATCAACCAACGGCAGTAGGTATTTATTCTTCATCGTCACTGTATTCAACCCTCGATAATTGATACAAATCTATAATGACCCATCTTTCTTCTTAACAAACAATACAGGTGCTCCCCAAGGTGAAGTACTAGGCCAAATGAACCTTTGCTCCATTAATTCCTATAATTGTTTCCTGAGTTCCTGTAGTTTTGTAGTTGCTATTCTATATGGAATTCTTGAAACTGGTTTTGTCATTGGCACTAAATCAATAGAAAACTCTACTTCGCTCTATGGTGGTAACTCCTTCAATTCTGCTAGAAAAACATCTAAATATTCATTAACCACAGGGACATCTTCAGGTTTCTTAGCCTATCCTGGCTTATTAATCACATAAGCCAAGTATCTAGTACACCCTTTCCTAATCATCTTCTGGGCCTTAAGTCTGAATATAAAAGCAATACTTTTCCTTCCAAACTTACCTACAAATTCTAATATAAGATTCCCAAGCCATCGAAATTGTACTACCCTATGTCCACAGTCAACTTAAGCATGATGTTGAGATAGCCAGTCCATGCACAAGATACAATTGTAGTCCTCTATGGGTAAACATAGTAAATCTTCTTCCAAAATGTCATTCTCTACCAAGACTTTACATCCCTTATGTATTTTCTCACTATTGATTTGTTTTCCCAATGGGGTACTAACAATCATTTCATAGGAAGTTTCTTCCCCTTTAATCCCCATAGTATCAAGAAATGAATTGGCAATAAAAGAATGCGTAGAGCCGGGATCTACCAATACTTTAGCATCATGATAAAAAATAATGAGCATAAATTCCACTACAGTGGCATTATTATCCATGTTTTTTAATGCAACCATTTGAGCATTCATTTATGGTTTGGCCGGTCTGGGTCTAGAGGTAGAAGCTTGTCCTGGGTTCCCTCTTGCATGTCCTAATCTTTGCTGTTAATTGTTTCCTCCCGATTGACTCCATCCTCCCATCCTTCGAGTGTGAGGGTAATTGAAACTCTTATGTCCTAATTATCCACAGTTAAAGCATCTAAAAGAGAGTTGTCCTCCAATCGGGCCTCTTCTTCTCAATATTTTTCCTTTCTTCTACCATTGGGGCCCTCCTGATCATTTCTGACTCATACCTTAAAATTCACTTCGATTTCTCTCACCCACTGGTTCAACGTCAACCATTTCTATCCTGGAAGCCATCTCTACTGCAACATTATAACTGGTGGGAGCCATACTTGCTAGTACTCTTTTCAACTCTGGCCGAAGACCTTTCACAAAATGCCTAATCATGTTTACCTCTGTATGTACGAGAAGTGGACAATATTTCGACAGTCTAGTGAATTTAGTGGCATGCTGACCTATAGTACGACTTCCTTGTCAAAAAGCATAAAATTCATCCTCCTTCTTTTCCACTACCCAACTGGGAATAAATTCCTTCTTGAAACTGACTTTGAAATCTGTCCACTCCCACTCCTGTTGATCCATTTCTCTCATTCACCAATCTTGTGCGGGTCTTTTTAGCTGGAATATGGAAAGTTGTACTTTACTTTGCACGAAGAAATTCAGAGCTGCAAAAATCTCTTTTATTTGTTCGATCCAATTTTCAGCCTCCTATTCCGAATCAAGTCGCCCATGAAATTACGGAGGGTGAAATTTCAAAAAGCTCTCAAAAGCTCTATCCGATTCGAATTCATTTCTTTAACTTTTCATACTCATATTCTCATTTATTCTAGAATTCTCACTTGCTCTAGTACAAATCTTAGTCAACTATTAAATGGTTTCAGCCATTTTTTGGAAGGTTTAGAACATGGGATGGTCCAATGTTGCAAGGTGGGAACCTCCCATATGGGGTTCCTCCACCGTTGGCTTAAGGTTATTTTCAGTATTTTGTGACCATCATCCGAAAGTTTGTTTTGGAGCCATCTGTGTAGTTCATAAGGTTTTACTAGTAAAACATTATAACATAGCTCAAAAGTAAGCAAAAAAGTGGGCATAGTGTACGTAGCAATAATCATAACATATATTCATGCCTATCAAAACACGAAGTTAATACAAAATATTTGTGTCGAGCACACTGTCATCTAATATACATCAGTCGAACTATACATGTCCTACTACATACATACACATCTAGACCTTATCCTCCTTCTCATTATCATAGCTATTCGAAATAGGAGGTCTTAAATCAACAGAAACTGTGTAGGACTCGAGTGAATCAAGTCCCTCACCTTATTCCATATCAGGGTTAATCTAAACACCCAAAGCTAAGATACCCTCTGCCTCATGCTCCAGTAACCAAGCTACCATGTCCAGGTCTATCTCCAGCACCTGCTTGAGCTCCTCGACCACAAACATCTCCACCTAGAGTACCTCCTAATCCTCTCCTACCTCAGCAACCTCTAACCCTGGCATCTCCTCCTCTGATACTCCCAGATCGTACCCGCTAAATACATCCTTGTCATCCTTGGGCAACACTGTATCATCGGGGATACTGTCCTCCTCATCATCATCCTGAGAGTGCAGTATAACATCGCCACCAGCCTCGTCAGAATCGCCACCTACCTCCTCTATTTGACTAAGTGGCGATGATGTCCTCTCGGGAGTAGGTGTCCTCTCCTGACTAAGGTCTCACACAAATGGAGTAATGACAGGCACTGCCACCTTAAACACGCTCCTGGCAAGACAAGGTGCATGACGGTAGCCAGGGCCAGGTCTTGTCAAAGTAAAGCATCTTGGCACACCTACTCAGCAGACTGTCCTAATCTTCTCAGGTTTTTATTGCCCAAACTCTCACCCGTCACTTTCTTCCCATCATCGCTGCGATCATCTATTGGGCGCTTACCCTTATCCTTACTGTCCATCATGCATACATAATAAAATGGTTCTATCAATTCCTATGATGATACCATACTTGTACAATGACTAGGCTCTGATACCAATTGTAACACCCCTAATAAAAGTAACAGTAAAAGTATATCAAAACTGGGTGTTGCCCCGTCCAGTTACCCAGACAAGGGGTCTTTATAACGAAGAACTAAAATAGTGACCAAGGCCTGGACTGATATAACTAACTCATACTGATGGTCATATACATATATAATAGAGAGTCTTGTACATACAATCTCTATACTACATCAATAATAAAGTATAAAATCAAAAGAGAAAGTGTCCGGACCAAGACTACTATGACTGTGGTACCGTCTCTCTATCCATAGGTCTGCTCAACTCCGAATCCTACAAAATAGTATGATAAAAGTTATGTGTGAGTGGAAAATCACTCAGTAAGTCCTATGTGTACCAATGCTTTACAAAAACAGATAAAGTAAAGTAATATTATGTTTTTGCCCCTAAAAGGCACTACTGAAAAGTTTTCTTGTCCTTTTTCCACTGAAATCAATCCCAAAACTCTCTAATAAAGAGTTTATTCAGAACTCAATCATTTTTTAAAAATTATGTTTCAATTTCAAATCATTGTACCAATTTTCACATCACAGGCACTTCTCTAATAGCAAGTCGGCCTATATGCAAAGCTTACAAAGCTTCGCCTTCGGCACCAAGTCTTATTATGCTTAGACTGCAGCCTGCAGCACTCAATCATCCATCGCTAGAAGATAAGTACACTGCTGCGTACTACCGAGAATAAATAATAAGTATACCGTAGCATACTAAGTGTACCGCAACACACTAAATCTTTTACTTACAACCGTAAGCTAGGGGTCTATTAGAAAGTATACTCTCAAAGAATATGCATTCTATGTAAACGTATTACAATAAAATATTTATTTATTAAATTTAGTTTGTTTCTTATGTTATTGCATATTTAAGGTCCATGTATGACAAGTAATAGTCTATATGTTAGGTCGTTCTTCACAGTAAGGTATAGACCATGGGTACTTGTCAAAAAAGTAAAATTAGAGTTCTTTTTCATTTGATAGAATTGGGCATTTTATCAAGGTAAGACTATTATACCATGAGTTTTGATGATGAATGGTTTACTTGGAATCAATGAGTAGTTCACCCATACCACTGTTATAAGCGTACTTCGAATATGTATAACTGGACTTATAGTAATGGGCTCTTATAAAGTGCTATGATTATAGAAGCCGAACTATTAGTACTATAGTGTGGATGGATACCTTCATACTTGAGTATGAGTTGGTGATCTGGCAAAGCTAGGGATTTATACATTGATATATGTCGGGTGAGATTTCTTTTGTGAGATCAATATCCTTGTATGTTGGGTGTATTAGTTTAGTTAGTTAAGACAGACTCATGTAACAGAGTTTCTATGCTTTACTAAGTGAAATTAAATCACCCCCTTATGATTGTCCAAGATAATCTAATAATCTGGGGCCCTGAGAATGCGACTTTAGAATGTGTGCTTTTGGATACCTTCCAATGATAAGAAAGTACATTGAATTGAGTCATGGATTATCGGACTAGAGATCTAAGGATGGTAGATATCTTTGAGATAGGTGTTAGTACGTTTATCCTGTCTCATTAATAAGTGTTAGATAGAGGGGTATTTCTATCATTCGACCCATAGGTCAGAGACATTGCTTTAGCAATATTATTCTTGGGGTCAATATTTCTATATAGTGATAAATGAGATTATTTAAAATGGTAAAATTCAGCTATTTAATAGTAAGGGCATTTTGGTCATTTTAGTATCCATGAATAATATGTCTCTTGGCCCCCGGAGTAGCTGGAGTTACTTTGGTGTTGTTTAGGCACAATCTGGGCTTGATGGATAATTATTTGGAAGAGAAATAAATTTTATTTTAAGAGTCCAATTAGAATTGATTAATTAGTCTTAGATTTTTAATAAGGCCCAAAAAAATAATTAATTAATTAAGAGAATTGGGCTGGAATAAATTAATTAATTGGGTTGATGTGTGTTGACATATATTAAGAGTCTAATTAGAATTAATAAATTAATTGTGGGTATGTAATAAAGTCAAAAAAAGATAATTAATTAATTAAAAGGATTGGGTTAGTCTTAGACTAATTTATGAGCACAGCACCAAGCCTATTCGGGCTTGATGATTTCGGCTATTAGGGCTTGAGGAAGCCTTAAGGCTAGCCAAAATTAAGAGGAAAAGAGAATGAAAATAACGATGTTTTTTTTTTTTTATTCTCCCTAGTGTGTGGTCTATCCCTCTCACTTTCTATTCTACATTATTCTCTTCTTTCTTTCTCGAAGAGTATCTTGATTATCCAAACAAAGAGCTTTCACCAAGCTAACCCAAGAGCAAGGTAGAGTCATACTCCAGAAAAGAAAGACAGGAAGCTTGGAGACGCCTACTGTGTAGGAGTAGAAGATTGGCAGGAATACCAGTCGAACCATAGGCGCCTCCTTCTCCTCTTCCAACATAAGTTCCAGTGCAACTTGGCCCCCTGTTGGTTAATCATAACCA
This sequence comes from Voacanga thouarsii, assembly GCA_026120185.1. Lineage (NCBI taxonomy): Eukaryota > Viridiplantae > Streptophyta > Magnoliopsida > Gentianales > Apocynaceae > Voacanga > Voacanga thouarsii. The sequence continues at coordinate 633,481 of JANUWF010001172.1, forward strand.
ATAAAGAAATGTAAGTACTCTATCCTAGATATGGCTCAAAAAATTGAAAAAATTTCTGCTACACTTTCTTTGATGTTTTCTATTCTGGTCCTTCAAGTGGTATCAGAGCCACGGTTTTCATCTAGGAGCATGTACTAGGGTTATAAATTGGAAAAGGTGGTTTCTTTACTATTAAAAATGAATCTTTTGTTATTTTATTTGATCCCTCATACATTGGTTTCTAGAGTTCATGTACGCCTCGCGATTAGAGGCATAGGATCATGCATTCTAATGGTTTTCCTATCGTTTTTCTTAGTTTTAAGTAAATTCATTGTACGCCTCTTGGATAAAGGCATAGATGCTTGTAAAGGCATTTTTTTATGCCTGGTTTTGAGTTTCTTTTAATTTGTAAATTTTGGGGACTGAGAAACGTGATTGCTGGAATTGTTGATGGACGAAAAAGGTTGAAAAGCAGGATTTTTCCAAAAATTGGCAAATTCCAGAATGGACCCGGTGCTCGGTGGCCCGATCAGACCAGGCTCCAAATCCACTCCGCCTAGCCGGAGGTGTGGAGAAACAGGGCAGGCTCGGTGCTTAGAGGGCCCAATGGACCAGGCACTAGGCCCACTCTGCCTAAAGGCGGATGCACACAATTTTGTCTAAGAAAATGGAGAGCATTGCTGAAGTTTTGTACCTCAATTTTTCCTTGATGTAATCATGTTTTGGAACTATTGTATGAGTTTAATTTTTTGCACTAGTTTTATTTATCTATGGATGAATCATTTCCATGAAAATGAGTAGTAAAGGATGGAACCACCTTAGGATTAGAAATGTTGATTAATTTTTAAATTCAAGATGTCATGCTTATTTCGTTTTTGTGATTATATGCACAAGTTCATGTGAGACCAAATTCTCACTAGATAGAACGGTTTTTGATAAAACATTTTAATCTAATAAACTTTAAAATAAAAGAGTTCATGATTGATTCTTTTAAAGGGTTTAATCCTTAACATAGAGAATAATGTTGAACATAATGTTATTTAATAAAGTTTAACTTAGTTATTAACTTAGAATAGTAAAATACATTCATGGTTTATTCTCTCAAAGGATCTTATCCTTAACATAGTGAATAATATTGAATTTTAGTTTTTTACTAAAGTTAATGAAACCATAATATTATAGAAAATGTTTTTGGGCCTAAAACTCTATTTTCAACAAAAGATTAAGTGGGAGAGGGGTTCCAATGATCCCATAGCTTCTATCACAACTCTCATTAGAGATAGCGAATTTCCTTGTGTCATGAGCATGACCCCCTATAGGATGGATTTCCACAAATATATAGAACTAATGGAAGAATAAAATTAAAAGCCTAGGGTATTTTCTAGGATCAACTAACCTACGTTAGAGGTTTTTAGAACTAGATTACCCATAGGTGGTGTGAGCTAGTGGCCCTCCTATCAGTGGAACTTTTTCTAGACCATTACCTATTTAGGAAGTTTTAATCGTGATAGTTATACACTTAACTTAGAATGCTATTAATCTTCCTACAAAGCTTTGTTAACTTTTCTAAGAGCCAAACTATTTATATTATTGATAATGGTTTTTAGAGTTATCTATTATCAATGAAATAATATAAAGAATATCCATTTTTATTTCTTGCAAACTAAATAATGTTTTTTCGCAAGATTTCAGAAATGTCTGGTTTCAATTCATTCTGAATCATTTTCAAGGAGAATAAGTTGATAGGCCCAAATTAGGTGGATTGGAAGAGGAACCTAAATATAGTACTCATTGTCGAGGAGTACAAGTATGTTCTTACGGATCCATATCCTAAGATTGGGGAAAAATCCATTAATCAGGAGCAAGAGGCTGAAAAGCCATGGAAGAAAGCCAATGAGATGGCTTCGTGCTATATGTTGGCTTCCATATCTAGTGTGCTCTAATCTAAGCATAAGCACATGGCCACTGCGTACGACATAGATTTGTCATTGCGGGCGGATAAAATCACCATTCTTTTCCTAGTTATTTAAGGTTATATTTTAAGATATATTTTTTGTAATAACTAGGCATATTCCTTCCTATTTGACATTTTGCTTGTAAAACATGTTTTTGGCAAAAATATGCAGATTTAAGTTAAAATCAAGAAGAAAGTACACAGAACAAGAGTGTACCTAGCGCCAGGTCTAGCCAGTGGACTAGGCGCCGGGTCCATTCTGCTCCAGCAGTAGAGTTTGAGAATGCTTCAAGAGTTTTTTTCAAAACAGACCTGGCACCAGGTCTGGCTACTGTGCCTGGTGCTGGGTCCATTCTGCCTGCTAATCAGAGACGACCAAACATAGAGGAAAAACAGAGGATAAATAGAGTGCACCTGGCACCAAGTGTGTCGACAGTACCCGGTGCCAGGTATGTTCTAGAGGTGAAAATTCTATACGTGAAATCAGGACTTATCCAATGATTTTGGTATTTTCCTATTCCTACTCAAGTAAGACTTCCCCATCCATAAAATTGGCATCCAAGAGGCTAATAAAGGCATATGAGAACCCAAGGATTTGATATATACAACATAGAGGGGTGAATTAAAGGGTAGAAATTCTTATTCTCTCACTGAAGGAGGTGTTCACCCAAGTTAAGGAGGACTGTTGAAAGGGTGTCTTCAAGGAAAAAGAAAAAGGGTTGTCTATGAGTGATTTCTTTTCTCTTTGTCTTCTTTTCTTTTAACAATGATGTATTCAATATTTTTGTTGTAGTTTAACATTATTTTGGGATTCATGATGTTGTGTTAATTTACTTATTTGATCAATTCTTTGTCATCTTTGTTGTTTGGTTACTTGATTTCATTGGTTATTAATGCAAGTTCTTCTAATTGACTTCGACATAATGATGTTAGGAGTTTCATTGCATTAATTTTGTATTTGTTAAATCTTGATTGATTTGAACGATGAAGTTAGGATTTTAGAACTAAGTGATCAAATGTTAAGTTAATTTCACTTTGAAATAGGGTTATTAGCTAATTTCATGTTTTTAAGGAATTGAGATTCATGCATGTTTTGGTGAGGATGGCTTGATTAAAAAATCTACTAATTGAATCAAGATATGAATGATGAGCTTAATGCATGTTTTGGTTATGTTAGCTTGATTGACAAACCTATTACGATGAATTAAAATATAAGATTCCATGGATTGACAAATGAAGTGGAATTTACCTATTAAATTTATGACTTGACAAATGATTGAATTTTATTGTGCGTTCCTTCATGATGTCAAGATGACAATTAGTTGAGAGAGTTGCTAATTGATTCATTGTCATGTTTTGTCGGATACTTGTCTAAATTGCATAAACCTACATCCTTGAGTTGTATATGTTTCTTTTGTTTTTCTTTTTATTATTTTCTCACCTTATTTGGATCGGTTAAATAATGAAGAAAAAATGATTAGTGTGTACTTGTTCCTGTTGGATTGTATGCCCTCTTAGACTAGGTTTATGATGTAAAATCGAATATTTTAATAAAAGAATTTATTTTTAGAAATTGTTTGTGAATTTACTTTTTGTTTGTGTACGATTTTCGTTTGGAACAGACCCATTGTGTTTAAATAAGTGATCCATGTGAATGGTGGTCTTTCACAGTGAGGTATGGATCACGGGTTATTTAACACATAAACTTTTGTTCTTAACCTATTGATGAGACTAGGAATCTCATCATGTTTAGGTTATTATATTATGAATTCCAAATGGGGAATGGCTTACCTTTAGCCAGTGCGTAGTCCACTCACTTCATGACATAAGCGTATTTCGAATAAGTAGAACAGGATCTGTAGTAGTGGTTTCTCAAAGTACTATATGGTAGAAAGCTAGACTACTACCGCTACAACGTGGACTAGTACTCTCCGACTTGAGTGTGAGTTGGTGGTCTGGCGAAGCTGGGAGCATATACTTTGATTTGCTATAGTTGAGGTTCTATCGTACGGCCAATATACTTGCATGTTGGGTATGTTTGACTAGTTAGTTAAGACAGACTTATACAAGATAGTTTCTGCACTATATCACCCCTTGTGGTTGTCCGAATGGTCTAAAATGTCCAGGGCCCTAGGAAACATGACTTTGATGTTTGCTTTTGGGTAGCTCCTTTGGAAAGCGGAAACACTCCAGGAAGTCGTGGATCATTGGACTAGAAGTCTAAGGATGGTAGATATCATTTAGAGGGGTGTTAGTACACTTCTTCCTCTCTAAATATACGGCGATGTGTAAAGGGGTATTTTAGTCATTTCACCTGTAGGCCGGAGACTTTGCTAATGCAGCACTATCCTTGGGATCAATATTTCCTTATAGTAATATTAGGAAATATTTAAAATGCAAAATACAGCTATTTATATAGCAAGGGTATTTTGGTCATTTTAGCAGCCAAGGCGATCTGTCTTTTTGGTCCTCGGAATAGCTCGTAAGTCCTAACTAATTTTGGGTTGAGGAATTGGTCTCAGTTCAAGAGAATTTTATTTTATTTTATTTTATTCATGAAGTCTAATTTATTATTGGACTGGAATAAAATAAATAAATAAATTAAAATAGGATTTGAGAGAAATTAATTATCTAGTTTAATTGGTTAATTACTTATTCAGGGCCTAGGTCCAGTATAAATAATTAGGAAATTAACCTGGGCTTAAACTAGGAGAAATAATTAATGTTTAATTATTTATTGGGTTTTTTATATAGGCCCAAGAAATAAATAATTAAAGATTAATTATTTTGGTTCATTTGGGCTCATTAATTATTTATTGGGTTATTTATATAAACCCAGGAAATAAATAATTATTGTTTATTATTTTGGGCCTTTTGGGTCCAAGAAAAATAATAAATATTTTTCTGGCCCAATAGCTTGGACCTTAGGGTTTTTTCCAAATACGGTTAACAAGAGTTTAGGGTTAGGCCAAACAGATTCTCAGGATAACATCCGGGTGTTTTGAAATATGAAATCCCGGGGATATGTTTATCAGATAATGAGAGACTTAGTTTTGGCTAACCAATAAACTAGTCTCTGGTAAAAGAAAACCCTAATCCTCCTGAGAAAAAGCAAGGCTCACGCCACACTCTCTCTCAGAGACGTTTTCTTCCATTCTGTGTTTTCTCCTTAGACTTTGCTAACCAATAGCAAGTGAACCAAGGAGAATTGAGACCGCTCCTCTTCATCATAGTGTTCACCGACTAGAGGTTAGGCTGTGGAATATTTCGAGAGCTGGAAAGCTTGGCGTTAATGCAAACAAGGCGAAGTAGAAGGCTAGCGGGTGTTCAACTGGAAGCTTCTTCAAGTGGGCAAAGCGAGGCAATTCCAGTCGTTCAATCCGCTCTTACTCAACCTAGAAGGGTTAAGGAGTGCAAAGGTTTGATCTTCATGCTTCCGTATAGCCTTTAAGGCTTGGTTTTATTTTTCTCTTTAATTTTTTAACGCACAGTGCATGCTCTTTGTTTTCGGTTCCCACAATTCCTTTGAGAATCGATACTTGTTAATTCCCTATACTATGCTTTCAATGAGTTTACTTGCTTATATGTGTATTTTGGGATTAATATTTTAAGTTAAACTTGATTGAGGGATGGATTTAAAATTGATGATTTTATATACCCAAAATTTACACATCATGTTTTTGGCGTTGTTGCCGAGGAACAATATCATGAAAGCTTAGATTTTGTTGATTTAACTATGTTAATATATTTATATACAAATATGTAAATATGTATATATGTTCCTTGCATGACTAGGTGTTGTATTTTGTTTTCTTGTATACTTGTACTTGAATTTCTCTGTATGTTGTAATTCCCTATAACTTAATTTGTAAACATACCCTAACTACTTAACTTGTAAATTCTATAATCTCAAAAATTTTCTATCTTATGTAGACCTTACTCTTAGTTTATGACTAGACGATCTTAAGCTGAGATAGTCGACTTTGATCCGAAAATTGAGAGAACTCTCACTAAGGTCCGAAAGGTTATAAGTGAAAAGGTAAGGAAAGCAATTGAGGTAAATCAGCCTAACAATGGTGGTAACAGTGGAGCTAATAGGTAAGTGATGAATGACTTTGTAAAACCAGCAATCTTAGGTACAAGCTCTAGTATTGTACGGCCTAGGATTGAGGCCAATAATTTTGAGATAAAATCCAATGTGATCCAAATAATCTAGAATATGGTCCAAGTTGATGGGTTACTTGAGGAAGATCCTAATGCCCACCTTGCAAGCTTTCTAGAGATATGTGACATATTTAAGATGGATGGTATTTCTGAGGATGCCATGAAGCTAAGACTTTTCCCTTTTTCCTTAAGAGATTGAGAAAAATCATGACTAAAATATTTGCCCACCAGATCCATTACTACTTGGACCGTGCTAGCTGAAAAATTCTTGGCTAAATATTTCTGACCAGCTAGAACTTCCAAACTTAGGACTGACATTTTTGCTTTCCAACAATTAGAGGCTGAAAACCATTATAAATGTTGGGAGAGGTTCAAAGAAATGCTGAGAAAATGTCCTCGCCATGGATTCAAGTTGGGGATGCAAATGCTGCACTTTCACAGTAGGTTGAGTTTTGCTACAAGACAATTAGAGGATGCATCTACAGGAGGCTCCGTCAATTTGAAAATCCCAGAAGAAGTATTTAATCTAATTAAAAATTTGGCAACAAATAACTATGCCCGGGGCAGTTCACGGCCTAGAGCTCATATACATGGAGTGCATAAGATGGATACAATGGCTGCCTTAGAGGCAAAAGTGGAAGCACATACCCAGAAAATAGATCAATTGGTAATGCCTCCTTCCCAAAGGCAGGTAATGAGTGTGAATTTTGATTTTGTGGGGAAGGGCATCTAAACTATGAGTGCCAAAATACAGGGTCTTCGCAAGAAGCATTGGAACAAGCAGCATTCGTAGGTAATGGTCGGCAAGTTAATAATCCTTATAGCAATACTTACAACCCAAGTTGGAGGAATCATCCTAATTTTTCTTGGACTAAGCAAAACCAACCTCGGCCACCTATGCAAAGGACACAACCACCTCTGCTATACAACACCCCACCAACTAAACCATCCTTGAAGGAAATGATCACCAAACTAGTAAGTGGAACGAAAACATGGTTCCTAGGAATTGGTGGAACCACGAGAAACTTAGAAGCTTCTATGCGCAACCTGGAAGGTCAAATTGGACAGTTAGACAAACTCCTTGGTGATTGTCAACCAGGAACACTGCCACGCAACAAGTAGACCAACCTACGAGACCAAGACCGTGCGAAACGCTGATTTCTGAATTATTTTAGTTTTTGTTGAACAAATTTTTTTATTCTCGTCTGTTTTCATTTATTTAGCCATGAGATTGCATGGTTCGTATGATTCCATGTTCCTTTGTCTTTATCATCATTAAAATGCATCTTTAAAAAAAGAAAAAGAAAATGGATTTTCTAGCTAGAGCTGACCTAGAGCCGAGCACAACTTGTAACTCGGGTGTCGAGTTAGCACGGCCTAATAGAGAAGCACGGGCAGAAGAGGCCCGGCGCTAGGCCCGTTCGGCCGCTACACTCAAAATGGCTTCTTGGCCATTTTTTGCTCAAAACACTTTCACCCCTCTCCAATTTTATCTCAACCCATCGCTGGGTTCATCTTCAAAACACCACCAGATCACTTTTCATACCTCCAAAATACTTCTAAACCACAAAAGCTCCCATTTGTTCTTGAAAGTTTGGATCTAAACAAGGAAAAATCCCACCATTTCACGCAAAACTCATTTTTCAATCCTTCAATTGGGAGCACGATTTCTTCAAACTCTTTGCATAGAATCATTACCCATGCTTTGGAGATCATTATGGTATAAATTTTCTGAACTTTCTACGATTAAGTTTTTTCTTATGAATTTTGTGTAATTTTCTATGCATTTTTGGGCAAAAAATTCTTGAATATATTCTAGTGAAGAATTTAATTGTTATGATTTCTTTCTTTAAGATTGCATTGGCATGGGAATATCATGGATACTACTTTATGATTAATGTCATTGATAGTTTATATTTTTTGGGAAGTGATTGAGCATGCATGCTTTGTGATTAACTTTTGGGATAAAAAGATACTTGTTCAGTGTTTCACTTAGCCATATGATGATAAGCTTTGCATTATGATATCAATGGTATGGCTGATTGAGCATTGTGATTCTAGGTTGAATATGATTTCCTTGAGCATTATTGAATATTGTGGATATGATCAAACTGGTTTATAAGGTGTTTGTATTGGCATATGTCTTATTTTCTTGCGGGTTTGTTGGAGGCCATTGAGTGGTATTTACTGAATATCTTGAGGTGTTTTGTATTGAATGGTGGTGGTGTTGTATGTTGCTGTGACTGTGAGATAATTGAGAGTGAACATTTGTTGTAAATAGTGGCTTAAAAGCCTCCTACTTTTCTGTTCTTATCATCTTTCTTCATTCTCCCATCATGTCTAGATGACCTAGATGGTTAGCATCAATGGCTAAGAGAGCTCAAGAGGCATCTTCATCTACACCTTCCTTCGAGCCTCTACCTACCCAACCTACCCAATTTTCTGATCCTATGTGCCAAATTTGGTATGATAGGCACCAGTATAATAAGATTTTTGTAGAAAAGCGCTATAAGCCATCTTTAGATAATTCCCCACAACTTTCTACTATGTTTAGGCGCTTGGGGTGGGAGCCCATCATTAGAATGGAAGGTCCTTATTGTCCTGTGCATGCGAGAGAATTTTATGCCAACATGCAGGACAAAGAGAATAATACTCTCCAAGTCATCTCCACCATGGTCAAAGGGATTCCCATTGAGTTTGACAGGGCTCGACTAGCTAGAATTTTAGGAATTCTGGATTAGGGACCATGGATAACTCTGGACCATAATAATCATAAGATCATCTCAGAGTTTACTTGGGATGTGGGGGCTGTAAGGGCCAGTTTTCATATGAAGAGAAAAGGGAAAATAAGTCAATATTAATATTATTCCAACAATGACCTTGAGGCTCAGTAGCGTGCCCTAGTCTATATCTTTGCTTTCAATGTCTATCCTAAAGCTAGTGGTTTCAATGAGTCTAGGATACTTGACCTTTATATTCTAGATAAGATGTGGAGCCGTGAGCCTATTCCCCTTAGTCCACTTCTCATTAACTCCATGAGAAAGGTTGTGACCTCTAACATTGCAGCCAAAGCCCTCAAATTCCCTTTAGTTCTTATGCGTATTTTGAGAGACTTTGGAGTACGACTGGATGGAGAGTTGAGTGAGCCTACTACTGACTGCAACTTTGTGATGGAGCATACTTTGGTTCAATGTGGGTATCACTATGATGAGAGGGCCAAAAGGTGGAAGAGGCCATATGAGGTGCAGTACCCCAGAAGGGAGGAGCTTTCCTTTGATGAGGAGAAGAAAGAGGAGCCACTTGCTAGACCAATTGTGAAACCCCAACTAAAACCAACCCTAAAGTAAGGGGGTCGGGATGCATATCATATTTTCTTGCATGCATAAAAATATTTTTGATGACTATGTGCTTTGGATTTGTGATTTATAGTCTAGATGGCTTAATTGTGCTTAGTGAGTAAGAAGGGCAAAATAGTAATTTTTGCTTGAGGTGGAAATAGGGAGATAACTTGAGAGTTAAATAGGAAAAATATTTGGGAGGGAAAATAAGAAAAAGAGTTGTTGTAGTTTAGTGGTTAGAGCTTTGGAATAAATCTTTGAGGTCTTGAGTTCGAATTCCATCATTTAAGTTTTAGCATGATTAAATTTTATTTTTGATAGGTAGGCTATTTTCGGCCCTTGCATGCCTTAGGGAGGAGTAGGAGTGTTGTCCTAGAGGAGACATGAAAGAAATGTCCTAATTCCACTCTTGTGCCCTACAAAAATTTCTAAGGAATTCATACCCATTTTTGTTCTCTAGCTTACCTTAATTCTTGACCAATTAAGTTGCTCAATTTATTCAAGCCATTTTTATTTCCAGAAAATTTCAGCAAGCTTCCTTGATCTTGGAGTTTCAAAATCACCTATGGGAGGGTAGCATATTGGCCGAAAATGGGGAAGAGTTATGGAAGGTTCCCAAGAGAATTAATCTCCATGGTTGAACTTTCAAACTCCACCCTATGAGTGATCATTTTCTTCTTGTAGCAAACTAGAAATTTTTCCAGCTTCTTGATCAGTTCAATTGTCGAAACCTTCAGCCATCTCTCCCTCTCAAATACTACCGGAAAAATAACCAATTCACTCAGCTTGAAGACAGAAAACTTCAACCAAAATCGGACTGCACAAAAGCTATGCAAACCAGAAAAAAATTCCTGGACAGTTTTCACAGCTTGCTGAGCCAAGAACCAAGCTATTTTTTCCACCTTTCTAACCAGCAATTCAACCCTGTCTTTCCAAAAAGGCTGAAACCAGCCTTAAAGGACCCTCCAATACCCCGTCAAACCTTCTACAAGATGGCTGAAGCATTATAGAAAAATCTGCACAGAAATTCCAGCTTTGTTTCTTCTTCACCCTTGTCCGAAACTTACACCATTTTCTCTGTAAAACCAACCTTAGTCAGCCATGAACTGAGCTTCATCATCTTCTCCATTGTTCTGCTCGAATGAAGCTCCATGGCTACTCCTAAAATCCCTCCATCAATCACTACAATCAAGCCATCAATTGGAGTCCAAAATTCCAGCAAATTATTCTAGCAAACTTCCATGGATTAAGCCTCAACTATCTAGAAAATTCCTTCACCATTGCACCCCATAATTCAGCCACCCTATAGCTCTTTCAAGCATCATTCATCTCAGCAAAATCCCAGCCAAACAGTCGGCCATTGAAGCTCACAAAAGGCCTCCTTCAACCAAGAAATTCTTACCATACTTGCTACTATAATTCACTCCATAAACTATTCTTTTTGAATTTCAAACAACCAGCTTTCATTTTCTCCCAAATCTGAGAATTCAATCACCAAAATTCTCCAACCCATCTGGCCACCCTTTCCAAGCAAAATTTCAGCCAACCTTCCTCTATTCTCTCCATTCTCTCCAAACCTCCAAGAACACACACCACCATTCTCCACGCCTAAGACCACTCTAAACCCCTTCAATCTTCTTCAAAAACTCCAGATCATATCTACTCATTCTCTTGAATCCATTTATACAATTTATAACATCAAATGCTGAAATCAAAGTTCCACTTTCAAATAAAAAACCAGAATTTTCATTGAAGGCTCAAGAACACTCTCAAGGTAAGCATGAACGATTATGTTCATCGTTCTTCCTCTTCAACCATTAACAAAATATACTAATAATCTTTCTCTTTCTCTTTCTCTCTCTCTCTCTCTCTCTCTCTCTCTCTCTCTCTCTCTCTCTTGGCCGAATGGTTACTCCAACCATGGCCATTTTTCTTCTTTCTCCTTGGACGGATCAAGCCTTCTAAACATGAGGATTCTCTTGAAACGTCTTCAAGGTAGTCATTATTCAAGTAAGCCTTTTCAATCTTCTCTTTAAATTCTAGATTCTTGTTTTTAGAAGGTTATTGGAAAATGAAGGATTATGATTAGAGTTCGAGCATGTGTTTATGTAATGGAGTTGAGATTGAAATATGAGGATGAATGTGTTTATATGATGCAGTTGGGATTTATGCATGAGGATGATTGGTCTTGGTTGAATTTTATAATGTTTTAGGGTATGTTGCATGCCTTCATGTCGTGAGTAGTATGAATAATTAAGCATGTTAGAGATTATGTCACCTTTAATGAATAGGGTTTATGTTCATGTATTCTTGTTGAGGCCATGAATATGATTATGTTTAGTGGAGTTTGGATCATGTGTTGGTAGATTTGGATCTATGCTTTATTTCATGATTTGGATGGTTTGTTGATTGGTGTAGAATGTATGTTCATGATGATGGTTAGCAATAGGAATTATGATCATGACCTTGTTGTTCCTAAGCTAATTAAGTTAGCCAATTTTATTTCATCAATAAAATGATTAATACTATAATTTCTTCTAATGATTTCGAAAACCCTAGGAAGATGTGGATTTGGACTATTATATAAAATAATGATATTTTAGAAAAATAAATGATAGCTTTTATTTAAGAAATAAAATATATAAATATTATAAATGATAATAATATCAAATAAAGCCTTTTATATAAATAATCATAATAGGTAGAATATTAATCTTGTAAGTCATAAATTCATAAGTACTAATAAAATTTATTTATTATCTTTTAATCAAAACATACTAAGATTTACTTATTATTAATTTTATTTACCAATTATTTTCTAATCATTAATGGATTATTATTTTAAATAATATCATCAAGGACCTAGGATCCTTCATCAAATGAACCCGAGTTTATTTATAACAAGATTTAAACCTACAACTTATTAGTAACTATTTCACAAACCCTAGTTATTTTATTATCAAGCTAGATTTATTTTATAAAATCCTTTTTGATTAACTAGCCTTAAAGTTTGGAACATTAGGGTCATGATTGTAGTAAGTTGAGTTAGAATTATTTATGAAAGAAAATTTTAGCTTGAGTTTAATTATGGCTTATGTTTACCCTAGGCGGGGGTTAGGTCTGCTTTTGGAGATCTTTGATTTATCTCGAGCAAAGGATAAGGTAAGCTCTTACATAAAACTTGTTTGTTGTAAAAGGTTACCATGGCAAGCTAAACACGAAGTATGTGAACATTGATTTGGTAAAGGCAATTAAGGACTGTTTCCTTTCTTGTTTTAATAAAACCAATTATTTGAAAATCAACAAGCAGTTTTAGTTAAACACTAAACTGTTTCTAAAACTAATTTTGACAAGGACTTTAGAAACCCTTGATTGCCATTTTGAAGTAACGCTATGTTTCACCAGTTTTCTCCCGAGTGGGACAAACATCGTTGAGTACTCAATATGGATAGGCTAGTAGTACTAGTTTTGAAGAGCAAAAGGGAGTCTTCTGGCAGGAGGCCACCTCCAGAAGATGAACTCAACTTAGAGAAACGTCAGTACTACTTAGTCATGCCGGTCCAAGCTAGCATGTTTCAGTCATGTGGACTGTGTGTTGCGGGAGTGGACAACCAGTTTTGTTTTGGTGTAGAGAATGAGGGGTATCTTACCTGGTAGGCTGATCACCTACCTTTTTGTCAGTCTACACAAAGTGTGCCATTCTGACCTTTGTATGGTTATGGGACCCAATGTGTGGTAACCAATGGCCGCACTTTTGAGTGGTTGATTTTATTGTACATATATGGTTGGAAAAACCAAAACGCCACTCTTGATTTTAAACATTGTTTATTGCTTGTCAGTATTTTTCCTATGAAGTTCTTACACCTTGCATTCATGAATTATTTTCACTAGACACTCAAAGCACACATGGACTTACTAAGATTTTTATCTCATCACACATTTTGCCATGTTTTCAGGTCCGTCCTATTGTAAAGATGAGTAGATAGTTTTCTCTTGCTTTGAAGGCCTTATGTTATTTTCTTTATGTATTGCTTTGAGAGACTAGAGTATTCAACGTATTTATGGATTTGTCTTGAATTTTTGGATTGTAATAAGTTTTAATTTTAAAGTATTATTTTATTTTTGTTTGTGTGACCTAGTTATAAAGACCCCTTGTCCTTTGGACGGGGCAACATCCCCAGCCCTGTTGGGCCTAGGTAGTAGGGTGTTACACCAGTCCCTCATGCCAGAGATATCATTCACACACTGATTTTGATGCATGAATGGAGGTACAAATGGAGAGCCAGATAACTATTCTCCTCCAGCTTCACGATTCCATGGCCGACATTTGTCACTGCTAGGACGTCCAAGATCAAAAGCTAGCCACTTTAATCCAACATGTTACTGTTGCATCTTCCAGTCACATAGTTGACATTGATAAGCATGCTAATGTTAAGGATGATTCTTGACTCACTCTTTTGTATTTTATTTTCTGTTATTTCTATTTCCTTTACATTTTAATGATCTTTACTAACTTGTAGGTGTTTTTTTCTTTTCTTTTTTGTTTTTCTTATCTTATTTTTATTTTATTTTTCTAGATTTATGTTTTTTTCATTTGTTTCTTTTCTTTTATTAGGTACTTTTATAATGATCCTTCATTGAGGTGGCTTAAAACCTGATGGCACGACAATGTAATGGAAGTGTCTTCTTCACTTTATTCTTCTTCTTTCTTCGTCTTAGTCTTCTTGGCTGTACTTTCATTATTTTATCTTTGGCAATTGAGGACAATGTCCATTTTAAGTGTTGGGGGGAGGGGGGAGAATAAAGGTTGATAAAATGCTTTTCCTTATTATTTTTTTCATATTACTTTGGTGAATATATTTTGTGTTTTTGAATTTTTTTTCAAAAATTTCAATGGTTTCATTGTTAAGCGATGTTGTAATTCTTTTTCTTACTTGGATATGAGTTTTGTCATTCATTAGATGGAGTTTGGTGAAATTGATTTTATTGGATAAGATATTTGTCAAGACTTAAGAATTTTGATTAATTTTATTTATGCATTAGTGTTTGAATGTTATTTGACTTATCTAGTTGAAATATAGAAGATATGATGAATATGGGAAGAGTTATTGGCTAACTTTTATATTATTAGTTTAAATTTTTCTAGCTTTGAGTTATAATGAAAAAAACATGTGAGTTAAAAAAAGATCTTTGAGAGAAAAGATTGAGGAGAATGTTGAAATTTTTTATTTGAGTTGAGAGAAAAATAATGAGTGGATATAACATTATTGTTGGTGTGAATTGAGAGAAAAGGCTTTTATTGATGATTTTTTAAAACCATTAGCTGAAAAGGGGTCAATATAGGGAGAAGTAGCAAGTGTATTCGATACACTCTATTGAGGCTATCCCGAAGGGAAAAAGGTAATAAAAAGCATAGGAAAAAAAGAATGGTGGAAAAAATGATGAATGATGACCGTAAAGGGAGTCAATACGGCGTGTAAAGAGAAATCCATGCACTTGAGGCTATCAATTCCCAAAGTCATTGGAAAATTTTGAGAGAAAAAAATTTGGAGTGCTATCCTCACAATATAACTTGAGTGTGCAATTTTTTAGATTTATAATGCTTGAGTTGGTAGATGGCTTGACTTATGTGATTCATGTTATTTATATTTTTCCTTAAAGAGTAAAATAAATTTCTTAGACTAAGGTATGTACTCGCTTAATTTGACATCAAGAATTTTGTGATGTCTTAGCCAATGTTTCAAAGTTTGGAATTGATTTCAAAGTGTATGAATGACAAAAGTTGTATCTAAAGTTTAAAAGGAAGACATGATCTTTGCTATGATGAAGAAACTTTTGAATGTGAAAGAACCTTATGTTATCTTGATAATTTTTCTTGGACTAAAGTGTTTTGCTTAAGGACAAGTAAATGATCAAGTGTGGGGGTATGTGATAGTGGTTAAAATCACCATTCTTTTTCTAGTTAATTGAGGTTATTTTAAGATATATTTATTGTAATAACTAAGCATATTCCTTCCTAATAGACATTTTTCTTGTAAAATGTGTTTTTGGCAAATATGTGCAAATTTTAGTTAAAATCGAGCAAAAAGTGCATAGAACCAAAATATACCTGGCACCACGTCTAGCCAATGGACTAGGCACCGGGTCCATTATGCTCCAGCGGTGTTGTTTGAGTGAGCTTTAGGAGTTTTTCCAAAACAGACATGGCACCAGGTCTGGGAAGTGTACCTGACATTGGGTCCATTTTGCCTTCCAATGAGAGATGGCCAAAAGCAGAGCAAAAATAAAAAAAATAAAAAAAAAGAACAGAGTGTACCAAGCACCAGGTGGGTCGAAGGTACCCGGCACCGGGTATGTTCTAGACGCAAAACTTTTGTACGCTAAATTAGGGCTTATCGAACGATTTTGGTATTTTCCTATTCCTACTTAGCTAAGACTTCCACAGCCACGAAATTAGCATCCAAGAGGCCTATAAAGGCATAGGAGAATCCAATGATTTGATATATAAAACAATGAGAGGTGAATTAAAGGGCAAAAATTCTAATGCTCTCATTGAATGAGGTGTTCACCCAAGTCAAGGAGGATTGTTCAAAGGGAGTCTTCAAGGAAGAAGAAAAAAGCTTATCTATGAGTGCTTTTGTAACAACCCGCTACCTAGGCCCACCAGGGCTGGGGATGTCGCCCCGTCCAAAGGACAAGGGGTCTTTATAACTAGGTTACACAATTAAAATAGCGAAATGAAAATAATAATTTAACTTAAAATTTATTACGACCCAAGAATAAATCCACGAATAAAACCATGAATTCCCAAAAGAAAAAACAAATCCATAAATAAAATCATCCACTCTCAACTCCCTAAACCAATACATAAAAATAAAAGACAGCATTCTCTTTCAAGGCAGATAACACTAGCTACTCATCCCCACAGCAGGACCGACCTGAAATCATGGTAAAAAGGTGATGAGACAGAAATCTTAGTAAGTCCGTGTGTGCTTTGGGTGTTGAGTGGAAATAGTTCGTGGATGCAGAGTATAAAAACTTTATAAGAGAAATATTGGCAAGCAATAAACATTAGTCAAAAGTAAGAGTGGCGTTTTAGCTTTTCCAACCATACATAATTTATAAGATCAACCACTCGAAAAAAAAGATTATGGGTTACCACACGTTGGGCCCCATAACCAGATGGTCAGAATGCCGACACTTTGTGCATACTGCCGGTCAGAATGCCGACACTTTATGCAGACTGACTAAAGGTAGGTGATCGGCCTACTGGTCAAGATACTCCTCCTTCTCTATACCCAAACAACAACCGGGTTTCCATTCCGACAAAACACACAAAACACAGTCACTTGACTGAAATAAAACTGCTAGCTCGGACCGGAATGACTAAGTATTGCTGACGTTTCTCTAAGTTGAGTTCATCTTCTGGAGGAGGCCTCCTGCCAGAAGACTCACTCTTGCTCTTCAAAACTAGCACTACCAGTCTACCCCCATTGAGTACTCAACGTAACATATCCCACTTAGGGAGAAAATGAACAAAACACAGTTCCACTTGAAAATGGCAATTAAGGTTTTCCAAAGTTTGGGGCAAAACTGGTTTTAGAAAGAATTTTAGGTTTTGAGTAAAATCGCCCATTGATTTGCAAATAATTTATTTGTCTGAAATGAGAATGGAAATAATCCTCAATTGCTTTTACAGAAATGAGTGACCATGCACTCTACATTTGGCTTGCCATAAAAAAAATCATTTTTCATCAAATAGGTTTTATGCAGGAGCTTACCTGATCCTTGCTCACAACAAAGGTCTCCAACAGCTGACCTAACCCCGCATGGGGTAAATACAAACCACAATCAAACTCAAGCCAATGATTCACTTTCACAAATAAAACTAACTCAACTTACTACAATCATGTCCCTAGTGTCCCAGGCTTTAAGGCTCGATAATAAATAAAAGGGTTTATAAAATAAATCTAGTTTGATATTAAAATAACTAGAGTTTGGGAAATAGGTACAAAAAGTTGAAGGTTTAAATCTTGCTAAAAATAAATTATGGTTTATTTGAAAAAGGGTCTAATGTGGTATTAGGTAAAATAATAATTTATTAATAATTAATTGCTAGAAAATAATTGATAGTTAAAATTAGTTGAAAATAAATTTTAATAAGTCTTGCTTGAAAAATAATAAATAAATTTTAATAGGTTTGATTAAAAGATAACAATTAAATTTTAATAAAAAATATTTTACCTATTATGATTATTTTCACAAAAGGCTTTATTTGATATTATAATATCTATATATTTTATTTTTCTACCAAAAACTATTATTTATTTGACTAAAATATCACTATTTTATATAAAAGACCAAATCCACATTTTCCCATGGTTTTCAAAATTTTACTAGAAAAATCATATTATTAAATATTTTATTAATGAAATAAAATTTAGCTTAGGGACAACTAGATCATGATCATATTCCTATAGCTAACCACAATCATGAACATATACAACCCTTCAATTCATCAAATCATCCAAATCATGCATACAAGCATGTATCTCAATTTATCAAAACATGATCTAACCCCTACTAGCATAAATATGTTCATGGCTTCAATAATCCAACATGAATATAAATCCTATTCACCAAAGGTGACATAATCTCTAGCATACTTCATCACAAATACTACCTATGACATGGAGACATGCATTAAATCTCAAATCATCACACAATCGACCAAGATAATCCATCCATGCATAAATCCCATCTCCTTCACAATCATACATATATTCATGCTTCAATCTCAACAATATATATATATATCCTTAAATCCTATCACCATCCACCTACTATCATCATCATCCTAGAGACATGAATCTAGAGTTTAAAAAGGAAGATTGAAGGTACTTACTTGGTTGATGAATGCCTTGAAGGAGTTTAGAGTAGATCTCAACTCCTAGATATCTAACTTTGTCCATGGGAGATGGCGAAAGCATGTTCATGGGAGAAAAATTCATCCGGCCAAGAGAGGGGAATTTTCGGCCATAAGAGAGAGAGAGAGAGAGAGAGAAAGAGAGACCATTAGAATGTTTATTCACGTAGGCTCTCACTAGAGATCAAGATTGGAGAAGATGAAGTTGTTAGAATAAATTTACCTTGAAGGTGTTCTTGACCTTAACAGAAATTTCTGGTTTTGATCCGAAGTAGCAAGATGATTTGTGGAGTTTGATGTTAAGAATGGTGTTGATGGACACACGACAGTGAGTAGGTCAAATCTAGAAGTTTTAGAGAGGGTTTGAGATAGTTTGGAGGGGTATTAGGTGTAGGGAAGAGGTAGGTGTTCTTGGTGTAGTGTGTGTGTTCTTGGAGGTTGAAGAAAATCGAGAGATGGTAATATGCAGCTGCTGAATTTTTGCGAGAGATAGGGCTGGAAGAATTTATTTAGGGTTTAGGAGGTTGATTCTCTGATTTGGAAGGGAAAAGTAAAGGTTAGTTGTTAAAATCCTTGAAGAATATTTTTGGGAAGCAAATTTGGAAACTGGATATCACAAGAATATCTTTGATTATTGGAGAGCTTTTGGAGATCTGCCATGGACGAATTTCTGGGCAGTGTTTTTGGTTGAATGAAAGCTGGTTGAAGGAGGCTTAGGGTGGCCTAAATTATGGAGTATAATGGTGGAGAGAAGGACTGGTTGTTTGAGGTATATTTTATAGAAAGTTGTTAAATCATGGTAGCTGGAATTTTGGTATCCAAATCAAGGAATGATTGCAGAATTTTTTTTGAAATCTTTTAGGCATCCATGGCTGGATTTTCATGCAGAACTTTGGGAGGACAATAGAGTTCTGTTAATGGAGGTTTAAGGGTGGTTTTTGCAGAAAAATGATGGAGTTTCGGCTAGGAGAGAATTAGGAAACAAAGCTGGAAAAAAAAACCACTGCACAGATTTTTGCAAGGCTGGAATTTTCTGGGCAGTTTTCGGCTGCCCTTTTCCAGGCGATTTACAGAGGCTTTGAAGGGGAATTTCTGGGACTTTCAAGGCTGGTTTCTAGCCTTCTTCATGGAGGAAAAACATGGCTAAGGTGCTGCACAAAATCTGGAAGAAAACAGCTTGGTTTTGAACCTCCAAAGCTGCGATTTTGCCCAGAATTTTCACTGGCTTTGCACAGCCTTTGTGCAGTCCGAAAATGGCAGAAATAATTCATGTTTCAAGCTGAAATTAAGGCCATTTTTCTGGCAGCATTTGGGAGGAAATTCAGCTAAGAAGCTCGACAATTTGAAGGTACAACAAGCTGAAAAATTTCAGCTCATTCTAAGAAGTAAGATGAACTAGTTTAGAGTGAAATTTCAGCAAGCTTACTAGAGGGATTTTTCGCCTTGGAATTTCCTACCATTCTTCCACATTTTTCAAACCATGAGAATCCTTTACTAGGACATTTTGATCTCACAAGATCACAGCATTTTACTGAAATTTCTGGAAAGAAAATGGATAGAACATCTTGATCAAACTAAGGAGTTGAAAATTGAGGAAAACTAAGGATCAAGGGAAAATGAATTCCCTTTGAGAAATTCGAGTAGAGTAAAGGAGTGGAATGAGAATACTCATAACATGTCTCTCTTAGGACCATCATCCCTACCTTACTCTAAGCTCATAAGACCAAAATTTCCTCCACTAAGCAAAAATAAAATTTAATCTAGCTAAAGCTTCTATGATGGAATTCGAACATAAGACCTCAAGAATTAATTCCAAAGTTCTAACCACTACAATACAACAACTCTTGTTCTTATTTTCTCTCTAAAATTCTTTTCCTATTTATTTCCCAAGCTATCTCCATATTTTCACCTCAGGCAAAAATTACCATTTTGCCCTTCTCACTCAATAATCATAATCAAGCCCTCTAGACTATAAAACACAAATTCAATGCACATAAAATCATATAAAAATATATTTAAACATGCAATAAAATATGATATGCATCCCAACCCCCTTACTCTAAGGTTGGTTTTAGCTGGGGTTTCACAGCTTTCTTTTCTCTTTGTCTTCTTTTCCTTTGACTATGATGTATTCAATGTTTTTGTTATAATTTAACATTATTTTAGGATTCATGATGTTGTGTTAATTTAGTTATTTGATCAATTCTTTGTCATCTTTGGTGTTTGATTACTTGATTTCATTGGTTGTTGATGCGAATTCTTCTCATTGACTTCGACACAACGATGTTAGGAGTTTTGTTGCATTAATTTTGTATTTATTAAATCTTGATAGATTTGAACGATGAAGTTAGGATTTTAGAACTAAGTGATCAAATGATAAGTTAATTTCGCCTTGAAATAGGATTATAAGCTAATTTCATATTTTTAAGGAATTGAGATTCATGCATGTTTTGGTTCAGATGTCTTGATTGACAAATCTAGTAATTAAATCAGGATATGAATGATGAGCTTAATGCATGTTTTTGTTATGTGAGCTTGATTGACAAATCTGTTAATATGAATCAAAATATAGGATTCCACGGATTGACAAATGAAATTGAAATTACCTAAGTAAATTCATGACTTGACAAACAATTGAATTTTATTGTGTGTTCCTTCATAATGCTAAGATGATAATAAGTTGAGAGATTTGCTAATTGGTTCATTGTCATGTTTTCTAGGATACTTGTCTTAATTACATAAACCGACATCCTTGAGTTGTATATGTTTCTTTTGTTTTTCTTTTTATTATTTTCTCACTTTATTTGGGTCAATTAAATAATGAAGAAAAAGTTATTAGTATGTAATTGTCCCTTTGAGGATCGATACTCATTAATTCCCTATACTATACTTGCGATAAGTATACTTGCTTATATGTGTATTTTAGGATTAATGTTTTAAGTAAAACTTGTTTAAGGGATGGATTTTAAATTGATGATTTTATATACCCAAAATTTACACATCACATACCTTGTTTGCTGACATGAGCTGGCCCAAAAGGTAGGAAGCTCTTAGGGCAATTGTGAACACTAGGATGGCTGAGGGGGCATCAGTTTGAGAGCTTATGCTCAAAATAATTGCCTACTTTGAGTAGGCTAAGGTCCTAGGCACAACAATAGATCCTAAGAGCCAAATTGACATGATTCTTGAAACTCTGCTTGATTCATATTCTCAATTCAAGTTAAACTACAACATGAAAAAGTTGGATATGAATCTCATGGACCTTATGAAAGAGCTCTAGGCGGCTAAGAAAATCATAAAGCCCATGTCGAAGGTTTTGGTCCCTCGTTCTGCTTCTTCTTCTGGAATTAAGGTAAAGCATAAAACATCTAAGAAGAGGAAGGTTCAAAATAATATAGGGGCCCAACCTAAAGCATCTAGTCAGTCCAAGCCCAATAGGAAGCCCAAAGGCAAATGCTTCAAGTGTGGTAAGAAAGGGCATTGGAAGAAAGATTGTCTGGACTTCTTAGCTAAGTCTACTTCAGGTATTTCTCTATACCTAGAGTCTATTTTGGTGGTTAGATTAACAGTTTCCTAGATAGTTGATTTTGGAGTCACTGACCATGTCTGTAACTCTTTGCAAGGGTTTTGAAGGACAAGAAGACTCATCAAAGGTGAGCATGGACTTTAAATAGGTAATAGAGCAAGAATATTGGCTAAAGTAGTGGGAGGTCTTGAGCTTATTTTTTATTGTAATAGGAAGTTAATTTTAAAATTTTATATGTTTCTTGTTTTAAACATAATTTGATTTCAGTTTCCAAATTAATGAAACGAGGATATTCTATTTCCTTTCCATTCTAGTGTTTCTTTCAGTAGATATGGTAATTTAATTTGTACAGAAAACATGTATGGAAATCTCTTTTATATACATCCTCTTAGAAATCAAATAATATTCAAATTAAACCTGATAATAAAAAGAGAAAGGTCATATCAAATGACTTGTATTTGTGGCATCTATGATTGGTAAATATAAATCCCAATCAAATTTAGAGGCTAATCCATAATAGGCCTTTAGGTTCATTGAGATTAGAATAATAGCCTCAGTGCGAATCTTACCTTAAAGTTAAAATGACCAAAATGTCCTTAAATAAAAAGGCAGATAGAGCCACATAAATACTAGCACTAGTTCATATGGATGTTTGTGGTTCGATTACTATACCAGCTAAGGGAGGCTACGAGTAATTCATCACTTTCATAGATAATCAAACTCGTTTTAGTTATATATATCTGATGAAGCATAAATCTGACTTTTTTGATAAATACCAGGAGTATAAAGCTAAAGTAAAGCATCAAACAGGTAAATTAATTAAAACTTTGAAATTAGATCGTCGTAGAGAGTACCTCCTCGGAGAGTTTAAGGATTACTTAGTACATCACAACATAGTATTTCACTTAACTACGCCTAGGACTCCCCAATAGGATGGAGTAGCTAAGAGAAGAAATTGAACTTTGATAGAAATAGTCCGAAGCATGATGAGTTATACGTCTCTTCCTATTTCTTTTTGGGGGTATGCCTTAAAAACAACGACATATGTTTTGAACTTAGTGCCTTCCAAATCAGTACCTTGGACACCCTATGAAATGTAGACTGGAAGAAAGCCTAGTCTGAATCATCTCAAGATATGGGGTTGTCCAACTTATGTGCTGACAAAAGGAAGTAAGCTAGAACTAAGATCAGAGTTATGCTACTTCATTAGGTATCTAAAAGGAATGAGAGGTTGATATTTCTATCATCCTCAAGAGCATAAGGTACTTATTAGTACTAATGAAAAATACTTAGAGGATGAACAAGTTACTTCCACCACAAGTTCAAGTAGAATAGAGTTAGAAGAGAAGTTGATCACTAATCCAACTTTTGGTACTTCTAACACCCTAATCGGGGAACTAAGAGAAACACTACCAGATATTCCCAAACAATCTAAGCCTCGTCGTAGTGGGAGGAACAGAAGAGTTCTAGAAAGGTGGACCGGAGAGATCTATAATCTAGTCTCTGATCACCAGGAATAACATCGCACTAGATACGAAGAGTTCATTGTTGATGCTGATATAGACAAATGGCAGCTAGCCATGAATGCCAAGATTGAGTCCATTTACCTCAATAAGGTCTGGGATCTTGTCACTACGCTTGATCGGATAAAACCTATTAAGTGTAAATGGGTATACTAGTGGAAGAGAGGTGCAGATGGAAAGGTTAAAACCTATAAAACAAGATTGGTTGCTAAATGTTATACTCAGAAAGAAGGAATTGATTATGAGGAAACCTTTTCACACATAGCCATGCTTAGGTCTATCCATAATCTCATAGCCATCGCATGTCATTATGACTACAAGATATGGCAAATGGATGTCAAGACATCCTTCTTAAATGGCTATCTTAGCAAAGACATCTATATGTCTCAGCTAGAAAGTTTTGTTGCTTGAGATCAAGAACAAATGGTCTGTAAGCTTAAGAAGTCCATCTAGGGACTTAAGCAAGCATCGCGAGCATGGTACAAATGTTTTGATAAACGTGTAAAAGCTTTTGGTTTCATTCAAAGCATAGATGAACTATGTGTGTATAAAAAATCAGACAGTGGCAAAGTGATTTCTTGGTACTTTATGTAGATAACATTCTACTCATTGGAAATGATGTAGGAATATTGTAATCCATTAAGGTTTGGCTATCTAGTAAATTTAGCATGAAAGATATGGGAGAAGCTAGCTATATTCTAGGTATTAAGTTTCTTAGAGATAGAAAGTAGAGAATGTTAGGCTTATCCGAATCTGCTTATATTGACAAGATATTAGTCAAGTACAACATGGATCAATATAAATGGGCTATTATACCTTTTAGACATGGATTATTCTTATCTTCCAAGCAGTGTCCTCAGACACAAGGAGTCAAGAAGAAAATGAGTAGGATCCCTTATGCTTCGACTGTGGGAAGTCTCATGTATGCTATGCTTTGTACTAGGCCAAATATTTGCTTTGTAATGGGCATGGTTAGTAGATATTAGTCAAACCTAGGGGAAGTTTACTGGGAAGCCATAAAATATATACTCAAATATCTCAAGCAAATGAAAAATTTTATACTTGTATATCATGTTGATAATTTGGTTCCTACCGGTTACACAGACTCAGACTTCTAGGTGGATAAAGATGAAAGAAAATCTACTAGTAGATATGTCTTCACTTTGTTTAGAGGAGCAATCTCATAGAGAAGAATAAAGCAATCATGCATTACTTTTTCTACCATGGAAGCTGAGTATGTTCTGTTAGATTTCATCAAGCTTATCAAATAAGAACACAATGGAAATAACAATGAAATCCATGCCCAAAGATCACGCGTTTCCAATTGAAACGGGAACAGAGAAAGTAAATGAAGATTACCATATGTAGCAAAAAATAAAACTTTCTTGCGAATAGAAATTTAATCAGCAACCCAGGAACTAATTCCCCCTATTTTGATCTTCCCATCACACCATTACAATCTAAAAGTAGGATTATCTCTAGTAGTAATCCACACAAGGTTGAATCGCCCACAAAACCCACTCAAAAATATTCTAGTAGAAGAGGAGTGACTAAGTTTTAATTGGAGAAGAATAGGGATGAAGAAGAAACGAAATTTTCAGAATCCATTTTGCAAAAGGTAACGATTCCTATATTTATAGTTTTTAGGATTTGTATTAATTGTATTAAGTCCTTCAAGATCTAATGTTTACAATTGGACCCTTAAAGTTTATATAATTGTAACCATGTCCCATGAATTATAACAAACATATAATTCACCTATAAATATATTTTGTTCTCTTCTTTATATTGGTGTTGTGCACTAGAGGTAATTATTTGTACATTGTATATGATACATTTTATTTTAATAAAAGACATTATTTATCTTACAGTTTCTTTTGTTTACTTTTAAGTAATATAACTGTTCAATAAAGTCCCTAGAACAACACTGTGTTAAGGTCGCCTATGGGATAGATATGGAATGGATCGAGGGATGCCTATGGGATGGATATTGGGTACATTATGAGGTAAACGAAAGTAGTTGAGATGGTCAATAAAAGATTCACCACTCCTAATAGTAGAGGTGAATATCTCATGACCACTTGTAGCAATAACTACTCGAGAAGTTCTTGGCCAAGGCATATGTGTATTGGAAATAGTTCCAATTGATACACATCTAGAGTAGTAGTTTCCTAGTACAAGTACTATTGTATTCAGGTCAGAATTAATTCTAGGAGGAGTTGGCACTAATTGCCTACTCCAAATCGAATGAGATATTGTATGGTGAAAGGAGTTAATTATACTGAAGTTTGTTGTTAAAGGGTTCATGTCAATCCACTTGACTTCCTGGACTCTTGGGTGGTCATGATGTTGCTAGATACCGCTCATGATCTGGGAATATGGGTTTATTAAATGATGAATTAATAAACCAATCCTGATTAAAATCAATATGATTAATTCTAATTAATTATGGATTATTAATGTCAAAGACGTTTGGATTATTTCATGTTCTCTACCAATTGACTGGGAAACCTAATAGGTCACACACAATAGAGGATTATATACTCAAGATGTTATTTGATAACATAGTGGGGCTAATTGAGAGAAAGAGAAGTTGTTATGGATAAATTATAATTAATTATAATTTATGGTCTAAATTGTAATTGTGAGAACTTGATGTTTCCAATTACAATTAGGAAATTCTAATAGGATTAGAATTCTCAGTTTTGGTAGGGGATTTTCACGTAACATATAAATGAAACACACGAAAACCCTAGCTAAGGCATGACACCAAAAACCTAACACATGAAATCCTTCTCTCCTCTCTCTCTCTCTCAGTTGTTCTTGTGTAACAACCCTAGCCGCCATCTTTTTCTGCTAGTATAGGAAATTTTAGTACTTGAGTGTTCCTCTGTGTAGATTACTGTTAGAGATAATCACACACTATGATTATAGTGGTTAGACGTTCAACTCTCGTATAGTTTGCATAAGAGCATTGCTGGATCGCACTTCGACCTGAAGAAGAAATTTTTGTTCTTTGGACAATCAAAGAAAGGTAAAAAGTTGTTACCTTTAATCTATTTATGTCTTATTTTCCACATATATGTGGATCTTGGGATGGTATCTCGTTTTATTCTTCCGCTGCGCCATATATGATACGAACCTGAGATACCCAACAAATTATTCCCACAATATTATCAAATAATATATATTGAGCATTCAAACATTTATTGTGTGTGGCCCATTAGGTTTTCTGGTCTTATTGGTAGCATAATATGAACTAATTCTAACAGCATTAGAATTAATAATCTTAAATAAAATATATGATTAATTTCTTAATTTTCTAATTAATAAATTTATATTTAGTAGATCAAGAGTGACATTTAGCAATGACTCTTGGTCACATAAAAATCAGGTGGTTTGACATGAATCTTTCAATAGTAAATAACTAGTACAATAAACTCACTTCATCATACTATATCTCATTTAGTATAGAGCATGGAATTAGTGCCAACTACCTGCAAAATATTTTTATTTATAGCTCGAATATTTTAGTACTTGTTTAAGAAATCCATTACTCGATATGTGTATTAATTTGGAACTATTTCCAACACATAGTTGCCTTGGCCAAGGACTTTATGAGTAATGATTTATACAAGTGGCCTTGGGATATACTCTCCTATTTTTAGGAGTGGTGAATCCTTTATTGATCCTCTCAATTGCTTTCGTTTACTTTACATTGTACCCAAATATCCATCCCATAGGCAGTTCTTGTAAGACTCCAAAGATTAGAATCAAAGAACAACCCTCGATAAACAAAATACCTTGGAGATCTCAAGTCAAGGACACTTGTACACTTGCTATAATGAGATTCTATCACTAAAACTCAATAGCTATCCAAGTGATTATCTCATAGCTAGGTCATCTAATGAACTTATTCATATAACAAGCATCACATATTAATCCTGAGTATCACAATACTCACGGTTATGAGAACCACCACTTGATCTAATCAAGAGATATAACATGTGCTAGTCTTGGCGTATTAATAATGTTCCATCTCATTAATACTATAAATATGAATTATTCAAGCAGAAATACTACATAGTGTAGTAGGAATCTCACATCATGATCTCTATTATGATTTTCTTAACACTGTGTTGTTCTGTGGACTATATAAAATAATTTATACGCATATTAAGATATAACAATCAAACTGAATAATAAAGAATGCCTATTTTATTACTTATTATGCAATATACATGATACAAGTAATTGCCTCTAGTACACAACACTAATAATCTCCTATTGCACTAGAGCTAATCATTTATATATCGAATACCAAATGACTAAACATATCTATCATATTTCTTCTGGGAAAGTGATTTAGTGAATGGATCAGCTATGTTCTGATTCGTAGGAATTCTCTCTATCTTTACATCTCTCCTATCTATGATCTCTCTAATAAGATGATAACGTCTATGTACATGCTTAGATCATTGATGAAACCGTGGTTCCTTTGCTTGTGCAATGGCTCCATTGTTGTCACTATAGAAAAGTATTAGATCTACAATACTTGGCACCATTCCAAGTTCCTATTAAACTTCTTGATCCACAATACTTCTTTAGCTGCTTCTTAAGTTGCTATGTACTCTGCTTCAGTTGTTGAATCGGCAGTAGCCTCTTGTTTGGAACTTCTCCAACTTACTGGCCCCATTACCTAACGTGAACACGTAGCTAGATTATGATTTGTAGTCATCCTTAGCGGACTGAAAGCTGGCATCAGTATACCCTCTTACTTGCAAATCACCATCTCTATATACCAAGAATACATCCTCAGTCCTTCGTAAGTACTTGAGGATATTCTTTACAACCGCCCAATGACTCTCTCTAGGGTCAGATTAGTATCTACTCGTCAAGCTAAGAGCACATGATATATCGGGCCTAGTACATATCATAGCATACATGATAGACTCAATTGCCGAAGTATACAAAATTCAACTCATATGATCCCTTTCATCTTGTGTCTTTGGAGATATCGACTTTGAAAGGCTTACTCCATGTGCCATAGGTAAGAATCCTCTTTTGGATTAATCCATGTTGAACCTCTTCAGTATTTTATCTATGTATGTAGACTGCGAAAGACTTAGCAACCTCCTTGATCTATCTCTATAGATCCTTATTCCCAAAATATAGGCTGTTTTTCCAAGGTCTTTCATGGAGAACATCTTGGATAACCAAATCTTTACAGATTGAAGAGCAAAACCATCATTTTCTATTAGTAATATGTCATCTACATAAAGCCATAAGAAAATAACTGCACTCCCACTAACCTTCTTATACACACAAGGTTCATCCATATTTTGAATGAAAATAAATTCTTTAATTGTCTCATCACAATGGATGTTCCAACTCCTAGATGCTTGATTAAGTCCACAAATGGACCTTTGCAACATGCACACTTTTGTGTCGTCTTTGGATATGAAACCTTCAGGTTGTATCATATACACTTCCTTGATCAGGTTTCTATTAAGGAAAGCTATTTTCACATCTTGTTGCCAAACCTCATAGTCATAATGAGTAGTAAGTGCTAGGAGTATTCTTATAGATTTTAGCGTAGCGACTAATGAAGAAGTTTTGTCATAGTCAATACCTTACGTGCCTTATAGGTAACCATATTACCATCAATGTTAGTTTTCTTATTGGAAACCCATTTGCACCCTATAGGCATAATTCCTTCAGGTGGATCAACCACAGTCCATACTTGGTTGTCATACATGGAATTTATTTCTGACTTCATGGCTTTAAGCCATTTGTCAGATTTTGAACTATTCAGAATGTCCTTGTAAATAGTAGGCTCATCTTTTTCTATGAGCAATACATCATTATAGTCACTTATGATAAATCCATATCTCTTAGGTGGCACTTCTATCTTACTCGACCTATAATGCTCTTGTGTGTTAGAAGGTTCATCAATAGGTGTGGGATCAGATGGTTGATTAATATTTATTTGTTATTCTTGAACTTCACTAAGTTTAGGCTTACTCCTACTCTCTCTTTTAAACATGTTCTCCTTCTTCAAGAAGTCAACATGTTTCGAAACAAAAACTTTATTTTCAAGGAAGATAGAATAATACCCAGAGGATTCTTTCGGATATCCAACAAACAAACATTTGTCAAACTTACTTTCAAGTTTATTTGGCACTGCTCTTTTAACAAAAGTATGACAACCCCAAATCTTTAAATAAGAAAACTTTGGTCTCTTACCAAAGAATAGCTCATAAAGAGTGGTATCAACTGTTTCTTATGGAACTCTATTTAATGTATAAACAGTAATCTCCAGTGTATATCCCCAAAATGATTTTGGTAAGTCTACAAAAGCCATCATGGTCTATACCATAGCTAAAAGGGTTCGATTCCTTCTCTCAGATACAACATTATGTGGAGGTGTATATGATGGAGTCTATTGTGATAATATCACATTATCTCTAAGATAACTTAGAAACTCTTGGCTTAAGTATTCATCTCCTCGATTAGATCTAAGAATTTTACTACTTTTGCCAAATTGTTTCTTTTCTTCATTCTTGAAGACTTTGAACTTGTCAAATACTTCAGACTTGTATTTTATTAAATACAAATACCCATATCGTGAATAGTCATTGATGAAGGTTATAAAGTGTTGATAACCTCCTCTTGCATGGACATTGGGCGACATACATCTGTATGTATCAATTCTAATAACTCTTTAGCCCTTTCTCTTTTTCAAGAAAATAGAGTGTTAGCCATTTTACCAAGTAAACAAGATTCGCATGTAACATATGATTTATAATTAAATGACCCCAAGTCATCCAGCTTGTATAACTTAGACATAAGTTTTTCGTTTACATGGCCTAAATGACAATGCTATAAGTAAGATAAGATTAAGTTATCTTTTCTTTGTTTTTTTTCATGTATATTGAGAATTGGAGTATCCATTGTTAGAACATATAAACTATTAACCAAAGTTGTAGATCCATAATGGACATTATTTAATGAAAAAGAAGAATGTTTATTCTTAATATTTAAATGAAGTCCAAATAAGTCTAAATAAACAACTAAGATAATGTTTTTCAGTAAAACTGGTACGAAATAGGAGTTTTGGAGTTCTAAAACTAATCCAAAAGGTACATTAAGAAGATAAGTCCCCACAGTTAGTGCACCAACCTTTACTCCATTTGCAGCTCACAGGTCCATATCTCCCTTTTCCAGGCTTCAACTGCCCTTTAATCCCTCCAAATTACTGCATAAATAACATCCACAACCGGGATCCAATACCCATATTGTTAGGATTTGTGGATTCCTAAATGTAGAAAACATCCATGAATCCCTTAGAAGGACCTAAGTCAAACGATTAAGCCAGTCTAGAGATTACAAAATTACCACTGTTCGGTGTAATTAAGATCTTTGGATTCTATTTTTTCTATCGTATGTGCAACTCGAACGATCACCAGAAGCTACAATGTGCGAATGCCCTCTATTGGATACACACAGCGAACCAACTTGTTACCCCAGGAGTGCAAGCACCTAGGGTTTGAGGAGCTTAAATTTTTCTGGTGAATGGAGACACGAATATTAACAGATAGCACTCTTGAGAAGACGGCTAGGATTTTCTTTTAAAACCACTGGAACCTCTTGGAGCCCAACTCTGATAATATCTTATCATATTTTACTTTAAATTTAAATTAAATTACAACTGATATGATATGATTCTGCTATTATCTTAGTAATTTAACTAATTAATTTACTGAGTCAGATGCGTTTAATGTGGACATCATCTAAATACATCAAATATAAACATATTTCCAGATTTATTGTATCTGGTCAATTTTTTAGGTTCAATTAACTTAGACATATTTTCAAATTCATTGAAACAAGTTATAAAAAAAATAACCTAACGAGTTCGCTTATTGTGTGACCTTATAGGTTCATTTAACACTGGCAATGTGCCCAAATCACATTTAAATGGCCCATAAGTTATAAGCGATGTTAGTGATATGCCCTAGAGGCAATCACTTGTACGTTGTATATAAGACACATTTTATTTTAATTAAATGCGTTATTTATCTTACAGTTTCTTTTGATTACTTTTGTAAAATATAATTGTTAGATAAAGTCCCTAGTACAACACTGTGTTAAGAAAATCATGATATGAGATTCCTACTACACTATATAGTGGTAGTACTTAAATAGTCCCTAGTCATAGTGTTAATGAGACTGGATATCATTAATGCGTTAAGACTAGCATGTGTTAGACTTCCTGATTTGATCAGGCGGTGGATCTCATATCTATGAGTATTGAGATACTTAAAGTTAACACGTGGATGCTTGTTAATGGAACAAGTTCATTGGATGACCTAGCTATGAGATAATCACATGGATAACTATTTAGTACTAGTGATATAATTTCAATATACCAAACGTGCAAATATCCTTGGACTTGAGATCTCAAATGTACTTTATTTGCTAATTATTGTACTTTGATTCCAATCTCTGGAGCTAGATCGAGGGCTGCCTATGGGATGGATATTGGGTAAATTGTGAGGTAAACGAATGTAGTTGAGAGGGTCAATAAAGGATTCACCACTTCTAATAGTAGGGGCGAATATCTCACGGCCATTTATAGGAATTACTACTCATGAAGTCCTTGGCCCAGACGATTGTGTATTGGAAACAGTTCCAATTGATACACATCTAGAGTACCGGGATCCTGGTACAAGTAATATTATATTCAGGCTAGAATTAATATATATTCTGGAGGGAGTTGGCACTAATTCCGTACTCCAAACAGAATGAGATATTGTATGGTAAAATGAGTTAATTGCACTAAAGTTTGTTATTGAAGGGTTTATGTCAAGCCACTTGACTCCTGGACTCTTGGGTGGTCATGATGTGTTTCTAGATACCGTTCATGATCTGGGAATATAGGTTTATTAATTGATGAATTAATAAACCAATCCTGATTAGAATCAATATAATTAATTCTAATTAATTACAGATTATTAATCTCAAAGACATTTGGATTAATCATGTTCATTACTAATTGACTGGGAAACCTAATAGGTCACACACAATAGTGGATTATATACTCAAGATGTTATTTGATAACATTGTGGGGTTAATTGCGAGAAAGAGATGTTGTTGTGGCCAAATTATAGTTAGTTATAATTTATAGTCCAAATTGTAATTATGAGAACTTGATGTTTGCAATTACAATTAGGGAATTCTAGCTATTTTAGAATTCTCAGGTTTCAATGATTTTTTGTGTGATATATTAGATATACGCGAAACCTACTTTGCTAGGGATTCATGAAAACCCTAGGGCACACATACGTCCTTGTCTTCTCTCTCTCTCTCTCTCTCTCTCTCTCTCTCTCTCTCTCTCTCTCTCTCTCTCTCTCTCTCATTTTTTTGAAAACAAGACTAACCCTAGTTGCCATTTTGTCTATGCTAGCACATAAACATTTTGGTGCTTGAGTGTCATCCTCCGAGTGAATTTCTGTTAGAGAGAATCACACACTGTGATTATAGTGGTTGGACATTCAACTCCGTGGTATTCAATCAAGAGGATTGCTGGATCACGCCCCGACTTGAAAAAGGAAAAATTTTGTTCTCCACACGATCAAAGAAAAGTAAAAAGCTATTATCTTTATTCACTTTACGTCTTGTTTTCCACACATATGCAGATCCTGGGTTGGTAGCTCGTTCTTATTTTTTCGCTGCATTATATACTCAACAGTGGTATCAGAGCCTTGGTATGTGTGGATTGCAGACATTATTTTTAGCATGAAAAATTGTTTTCATGTATTCGTGTTTGTCTTCGTTCACTATGAAAACTATTTTCACTCGAGTCAAAATTGTTTCGAGCATTGTGGGTTGGGTCCGTAGCACAATATGATTGTGTCGTAGTTACAGCATATTTTGACAATATTATGTGCTGCAAGTTCTCTTTTACAGAAAAAAGTTTTCTTGTACATGGTTGTTGCCTTCCGTTACATCCTAATTTTCTATTTTATTTTGTTTAAACTAACAAATTGGTTGTTGTTTTGAGCTTCAAAATAGAAAAACTCTACAGAATATTGTTCTCACTGAACTATTGCAAAAAATAAGGCCTTTAGAAATTGGTTCTGGAAAATTTTTTGAAAACCACCGCCTTTTCCTGACTACAGCCGGCGTTGGCTCCGGCCCCCTAACCAATGTCGGTTGTGTGCTATTTCGCAATGTCCAGAAATCGTTTCTGGAGAAAATTTTTCTAAAAAAACCAAACCACAGTTGGCGCCGCCTTAGTTTCCAAATTGGCACCGGTTCTGCTCTGTTTTAACATTCTAGCAATATTAAAAAAAAAAAAAAGGAGGATTTTGAAAGGAAAAATCTCATATGATGAGAGGCGGTAAAATAAAATTTTCTTTCACGAACCGCCGTTATCGCTACCAGAGACGGGACCCAAAAGTATTTTCTCAAAATTAGTTTTGAGACAACAATTTTATTTTTCAAAATAGTGATTTTGAAAATTTAAAATTAATTTATTTTTCTAAAATATTGATTTTAGAATTTGTTTTATTTTTCCAGAATAGTGATTTTAGAATAATAAAAATTATATGTTTATTTTGTTTAAGCATAATTAATGGCATGGTGGATGGTTATGGATTAAAACCAATTATAAATGTTCATGCATTTTACAGTTTTGGTTTTTTATGAAATATGGCCTGCGTGTCCTGCCTTCTCTAGAATTCTTGTGTAATTCTCCTTTCATCTAACTACCCTCGAATGTAACTCGAGGTTTTTTCTCTTTAGGAAATTATGTAATTAGCTTACATAGGTTAGATATGAGTAGAATTACTCTATTCTGGAGATGGCGACCAAAACAAGGCAAGAAGGTAAGACCTTCTACTTAAATCATGCATGAACACATAGGGTTAACTATATTAATTTCTTTTATGGCTCAAAGAAATTAATTTAGGGTAAAGTCCATAACCATATCATGTAATCGCTTTATTACCATGATTGTCAATTTTGTGATTTATTGATTTTTATGCATGTTATTTGTTGAAATCACTAAAAGGAACAAATCCCTCAATTAATATTAAACCTAATTCCTTCCGTTAATATAGTAAGAACGGGAGTCCTTTTTCGAGACCAATTTATTAGGCAAACCCAAGCCTACTTGACATCGGGCATGTTCAAGCTATTGAATTAAATTCCTGATTAGTAGGTCGGGTTTAACTAAATTCTTTTTCCTGGTTGGGCAAACTCAAGCATAAAGAAATTTAGAGGAAAAGTTGGGGTAGGCCAAAAGGTTTTAAGATGAAATGCTCTTAATCACCCAATGATCCAGTAGTTACATATGATATAATTGGTATTGGATACCTACCAATGAATTTAAGGGTGGCTTGTTGGGCAAACCCAAGGTTATTCTTGAGGAATTTGGATACCGTTCCACTAGGAAAGCTTCCAACGGGATTTTTTGAATCAGTAGTGGGGGCTATTGGTTTGAGTAAAATAGTGGAGTAAAAATGCGTTTAATTAAAATCCTAATTATTTGCATTTCATGTGTATATACAGTAGCTAATCTTCCCTATCTATACATCTAGGACATTTGCATCATGTCAATAAACCTAAACCTACGTAACATCTTGGAAACCAACAAGTTCAACAAATCAAACTATCTCGACTGGTATAAAAATTTGAGAATCGTTCTCAAATCGGGAAAGTTGCTCTACGTGCTAGATGCTCCTATTCTGCCACCACCAGCTCAAGATGCTCATACTGATGAGCATGTTTTCCACAAAAGGCACAAGGAGGATAGTGATACAGCATCATGTATTATGTTGGTATCCATAACTCCCGAGTTGCAAAAACAGCACGAGCATATAGATGCACAATCGATTATACTACATCTTCGAGAGCTATTTGATGCCCAAGCCAGAATTGAGAGATACGAGATCTCGAAGTAACTATTCCATTGCAAAATGACAGAGGGTTCTTCTGTGGCCACTCATGGGTTAAAGATGTTGGGCGTGATAGAGAAGCTTAGATCACTCGGGTTCGCAATGGACCATGACTTAGGTATTGACGTAATTCTGCAATCTTTGCCTAATAGTTTCTCACAATTTGTGATTAACTATTAGATGAACAAGATTGAGTCCACCATTCCTGAGTTGATCAATTTTCTCAAAACTGTGGAGTCCTCCATGAAGAAGGATTCCAATGCAGTTTTAATGGTAGAATCTTCTTCTACTAAGAAAGTTCAAAAGAAGAAGAAGGCTCTCATGAAGCCCAAAGGTGGTGTGAAGAAGAAGGATGCTACCAACAAGGGCCCATGCCATCATTGTGGCAAGATGGGCCACTGGAGGCTCAAAGGCGCAACTGCAAAGCCTACTTGGAGACTATTAAGGACAAGAAGCAGAAGAAGAAGCTTGCAAGCACTTCTACTTCTACTCTATGTATGTTTATGATTAAGATAAATACTGCCTTAAAAAATGAGATATGGGTATTAGATACCGGATGTGGATCTTATTTGTGCAATAACTTGCAGGGACTAAAGGGCAGTAGAAGGTTAGAGAAAGGCGATGTGGACCTACGTACTGCAAATGGGGCAAAAGTTGCTGCACTTGCTGTGGGGACATACGAGCTGAACCTGCCTTTGGGATTAATTTCAAAATTACAAAACTATTATTATGTACCGGTTTTAATAAAAAATATTATCTTACTTGCGTGTTTAGACTTAAATGGATTTCATTTGATATTTAAGAATAAATGTTGTTCTTTTTCATTGAATAATATTCATTATGGTTTAACAACTCTGGTTAATAGTTTATATGTTCTAAACTTGGATAATCTAATTCTCAATATAAACAATAAGAAACCTAAAATAGATAACTCTAACACCTCTTACTTATGGCATTCTCGTTGAGGCCATGTAAATGAAAATCGTGTTTCTATGTTACACAAGCTTGGTGACTTAGGGTCATTTGATTATGAATCATATGGCACATGCGAGTCTTGTTTACTAGGTAAAATGGCTAAAACACCTTTTTCAAGAAAAGAAGAACAGGCCAAGGAGTTATTAGAACTCATACAT
Source organism: Voacanga thouarsii (assembly GCA_026120185.1). Taxonomy (NCBI): domain Eukaryota; kingdom Viridiplantae; phylum Streptophyta; class Magnoliopsida; order Gentianales; family Apocynaceae; genus Voacanga; species Voacanga thouarsii. Next base: position 669,987 of record JANUWF010001172.1, read on the forward strand.
TCTGATGTATGTGGCCTAATGTCAAAATAAGCAAGAGGAGGTTATAACTATTTCATAACCTTTATCGATAATTTCTCACAATACGGATATTTGTATTTAATGAAATACAAAACAGAGGCCTTTGATAAGTTCAAAGACTTCAAGAATAAAATAGGAAAATAACTTGGCAAAAGTATTAAGACTCTAAGATCTGATCGAGGAGGAGAATACTTAAGCCAAGAGATTTTGAGTTATCTTAGACATAATGTGATATTATCTCAATGGACTCCACCACATACACCACAATACAACGATGTATTTGAGAGATGGAATCGAACCCTTCTAGACATGGTACGGACCATGATGTCTTCTACAGACCTACCAATATCGTTTAAGGGGTATGCAATAGAGACTTCTATTTATATACTAAACAGAGTTCTGACAAAATGGTTGATTCTACCCCATTTGAGATGTTTTTTGGTAAGGGACCAAAGTTATCTCACTTACGAGTATAGGGTTGTCCTGCATTTGTCAAAAGGCCACAATCAGACAAACTCGATAGTAAGTCTGAAAGTGTTTGTTTGTGGGATATCCAAAATTATCTTTCAAATATTACTTCTACCATCCCTTTGAAAACAAAGTGTTTATTTAGAAGCATGTTGTCTTCTTAGAGAAGGAGCACATGCTCATAGGGGACAGTGGGAGTAAAATTGAACTTAGTGAAGTCCAAGAAGATGAAACAAATAAGGATCAACTGTCTGATCCCACAACTATTGAGAGAGTAGATGAACCTTCTACTACACAAGAACCTCGTAGATCTAGTAGGATATATGTGGCACCTGAGAGATATGGATTTCTTATTAGTGACCACAATGGCATATTGCTCATAGATGAAGATGAGCCTAATATCTACAAGGATGTTCTGAATAGTTCAGAAACTGGCAAATGGCTTAAGGCCATGAAGTTAGAGATGGATTCCATGTACGACAACTAAGTATGGACTTTGGTTGATCCACCCAAAGGAATTAAACCTATTGGATGCAAATGGATTTTCAATAAGGAAACGGACAAGGTTGGTAACATAGTCACCTATAAAGCACAACTAGTGGCGAAGAGTTATCGTCAACAATATGGTATCGACTATGATAAAACCGTCTTGCCAATAGCCATGTTAAAATCCATTAGGATACTCCTAGCCATTGCTGCTCATTATGATTATGAAATTTAGCAAATGGATGTGAAAACAGTTTTGCTAAATGGAAATCTAATTGAGGATGTGTATATGACACAACTTGAGGGTTTCACATCAAATGATGGCACAAAGGTGTGTAAGCTGCAAAGGTCCATTAATGGACTTAAGAAAGCTTCTAGGAGTTGGAACATCCATTTTGATGAAATAATCAAAGAGTTTAGTTTCATTCAAAATATGGATGAGCCTTGTATATATAAGAAGGTCAGCGGGAGCGCAATCGTTTTCTGATTGCTTTATGTAGATGACATATTACTAATAGGAAATGATATACCTATCTTGTAAATGGTTAAAGTTTGGTTGTCCAAACAATTCTCCATGAAAGATATTGGAGAAGAAACCTATATTCTTGGAATAAGGATCTATAGAAATAGATCCAAAAGGTTGTTAGGTCTTTCACAGTCTACATACATAGATAAAGTGCTAAAGAGATTTATCATGGATCAAACCAAAAGGGAATTCTTACCCATGTCACATGGTGTAAGCCTTTCAAAGTTGATTTTTCCCAAGATACAAGTTGAAAGGGATCACATGAATAAGATTCCATATGCTTCAGCAGTTGAATCTATTATGTACGCAATGATATGTACTAGGCCTGATGTATCTTGTGCTCTTAGTTTGACGAGTAGATACCAATCTGACCCTAGTAAGGGTCATTGGACGGCTGTAAAGAACATCCTTAAGTACTTACTAAGGATGCGTTCTTAGTATATGGAGAAGGTGATTTGAAAATAAACGGGTATACTGATACCAGTTTTCAATCTGACAAAGATGATTTCAAATCACAATCCGGCTACGTGTTTATGTTGTGCAGAGGGGTAATAAGTTGGAAAAGTTCCAAATAATATTATGTTGCACGTACTCTGCCGCTATCACTTGATCTGGGAGATCATAGATAGGAATGATGTAAAGATAGAGAGAGTTTCCACGGATGAGAATATAGCTGACCAGTTTACAAAAGCACTATCCCAAAAGAAACATGATTGGCATGTTGAGTCATTCGGTATTAGATACATGAATGATTGGCTCTAGTGCAAGTGAGAGTTTTTTAGTATTATGCCCTGAGGTAATCACTTGTACGTTATATATGACACATTTTAATTTAATAAAAGATGTTATTTATCTTACAGTTTCTTTTGGTTACTTTTGTGCAATATAACAGTTAGATAAAGTCCCTAGTACAACACTGTGTTAAGAAAATCATGATAGAGATCATGATATGAGATTCCTACTACACTGTATAGTGTTAGTACTTAAATAGTCCCTAATCATAGTATTAATGAGACTGGACATCATTAATACGTTAAGACTAGCATGTGTTAGACTTCCTGATTTGATCAAGCAGTGATTCTCATATCCGTGATTATTGAGATATTCAAAGTTAACACGTGGATGCTTGTTAATGGAACAAGTTCATTGGATGACCTAGCTATGAGATAATCACATGGATAACTATTTAGTACCAGTGATATAATATCAATATAGCAAACGTGCAAGTATCCTTAGACTTATGATCTCTAAGGTACATTGTTTGCTGAGCATTGTGCTTTGATCCCAATCTCTGGAGCCAAATCGAGGGCCCCCTATGGGATGGATATTGGGTACATTGTGAGGTAAATGAAAGTAATTGAGAAGGTTAATAAAGGATTCACCACTCCTAATAGTATGGGCAAATATCTCACAGTAACTTGTAGGAATTACTACTCATGAAGTCCTTAGCCAAAGCGATTGTGTAATGGAAACAGTTCCAATTTATACACATCTAGAGTACCGGGTTCTTGGTATAAGTAATATTATATTCAGACCAAAATTAATATATATTTTGGAGAGAGTTGGCACTAATTCCGTCCTAAAAAATGAATTAGATATTTTATGGTAAAAGTAATTAATTGCACTGTAGTTTGTCATTGAAGGGTTTATATCAAGCCACTTGACTTCCTGGACTCTTGGGTGGTCATGATGTATAGCTAGATATCGCTCATAATTTGGGAATATGGGTTTATTAATTGATGAATTAATATACCAATCCTGATTAGAATCAATATTAATAATTCTAATTAATTATGAATTATTAATCTAAAAGACATTTAGATTAATTCATATTCACTACCAATTGACTGGGAAGCCTAATAGGTCACACACAATAGTAGATTATATACTCAAGACATTATTTGATAACATAGTGGGGTTAATTGCGAAAAAGAGAAGTTGTTGTGGCTAAATTATAATTAGTTATAATTTATGGTCCAAATTGTATTTGTGAGAACTTGATATTTCCAATTACAATTAGGGAATTCTAACTGTTTTGGAATTCTCAGTTTTCAATGATTTTTCGTGTGATATATTAGATATACACGAAACCTACTTTGCTAGGGATTCACGAAAACCCTAGGGCTCACATACGTCCTTCTCTCTCTCTCTCTCTCTCTCTCTCTCTCTCTCTCTCTCTCTCTCTCTCTCTCTCTCTCTCTCTCTCTCTCTCTCTCTCATTTTTCAAAAAACAAGACTAACCCTAGCTGCCATCTTGTTTATGCTAGCACATAAACATCTTGGTGCTTGAGTGTCATCCTCCGTGTGGATTTCTATTAGAGATAATCACACATTGTGATTATAGTGGTTGGACGTTCAACTCTCGTGGTGTTCGATCAAGAGGATTGCTGGATCACGCCCCGACTTAAAGAAGGAATAATTTGTTTTCCACACGATTAAGGAAAGGTAAAAAGCTATTACTTTTGTTCTCTGTATGTTTTGTTTTCCACATATATGCGGATCCTGGGTTGGTATCTCGTTCTTATTTTTCTGTTGTGCCATATATGATATGTATCAGATACCCAACAAGCGGTTTTTAGCAATACATTATAACTATCTAGGTTAAATGAAGATCAGTGATCTCTTTAAACCAAATCATAATTTTATATTCAGTCCTTTTGTCACGCGATATCCAGATTAAGCATAAGGCATGAAGCTTGTCATCTTTATTAAGCTTAATCAATTATTTCTTGATCTCATAGTAGACTGTTCAAACAAATGATATCAATATCTTAGATTGATATATTTGACACGACCATGCATTTTAATAGTCTAACTTATCAAGGGACCCATGGATATCTCTCCTATAATTGAGAAGGACAAATTCCTTTACTATCAATTATATTCTTCTCCTTGATTTATTCTATATCAAACAGTAGTCTAACTTATCATTTGGTTAAAGACAACTTTAGACAACATCAAAATATAAAATTTATCAAGTAGGAAACTATGATGAATTTAAGTCGACGGACTTTCAATATCAGTATAGCTAGAAAGTACTTATGACATGTTCCATGTCACAGTGGGTCATTTCTAATACAATGTTCTCTAACATTTATTTATGTTTTGACTTTATATCACATATATCTATGACCAGTAAAACATAGCCATCAAGTCACAAACATATTAATCTTAATTTATTATTGTTCCACTAATAATAATCGACCAGAGACAGTTTAAGAATAGTCATTTTATTGATTATGGGGTTTTACTATCAAGTCATGCACTTGATGACCACAAAACTAATGCACTATTTATGGAAAGACATGCCTCGTATTTTTACATAATACATAACAACAATAGCATAAGTACAAATTGGGTCTAGGGCATATCATTAACACATATCTCATTATTAAAGGCAGTATTAATCCCAATTATAAACATACCAGGAGTAGAAGTAGCAGTTCTTGCAAACTTCTCCTTCTCCTTCTTTTCTTCACGGTCTCCAAGTAGGCTTCGTAGTTGCGCCTCCAATAGCCCATTTTGCCACAATGATGACATGGGCCTTTAGTGGCTGCTTTCTTCTTCTTGATGCCTCTTTTGGACTTGGTAGGATTTTTCTTCTTCTTCTTGGGAACTTTCTTCTTAGAAGATGAAGAACCTACTAACAAGATCACATTATCATCTTTCTTCATGGATGATTCAGTAATCTGAAGCAGATCGATAAACTCAGGTATGGTGGTCTCAACATTGTTCATGTGATAGTTAATCACAAATTGTTAAAAACTACTTGGTAATGATTATAGAATTAAGTCAATACTTAAATTGTGATCCATTACAAAAGCATGAGACCAAGCTTGTTAATATAGCCTAACATCTACAGCCCATGACTGGCCACTGAAGCACCCTCAACCATCTTAGAATAGAACAGTTGCTTAGAGATCTCATATCTCTCAATCCTAGCTTATTTATCAAACAGCTCTTTAACATGGAAGATAATGGTTTGAGCATCCATATGCTCATGCTATTTTTTTAACTCATAAGTCATTAACGCTAACATAATACATGATGTAGTGTCACTATCCTCCATGTGCTTTTTGTGAACAGCATGCTCATTAGCAAAAGAATCTTGGGTTGAAGGTGGTGGAATAGGAGCATCTAACACGTAGAGTAACTTTTCCGATTTGAGAACGATTCTCAAATTTCTATACTAGTCCAAATAGTTTGATTTGGTGAACTTATTTGTTTCCAAAATGCTACATAGGTTTAGGTTTGTCGACATGGTGCAAGTGACCTACATGTAAAGATAGAGTAATTAGAATATGTATATGCTAATGATATGCAAGTAATTAGGTCTTTAGTTAAACTCATTTTTATTCTACTATTTTATTCAAATCAATAGCCCCCACTATTGATTCGGCAAAGCCCATTGGAAGCTTTCCTAGTGGACCAGTATCCAAAATCCTTAAAATGACATTGGGTTTGCACAATAAGCCACTCTTAAGTTCAGTAGTAGATATCCAATACCAATTACATCAAATGTAACTAATGTATCATTGGGTGATTAACATCTTTTAACCATTAAAGTATTTAATACTATCCCAACCTTGCCTCTAATATTCTTTATGCTAGGGTTAGCCCAACTAGGATTAAGAAATTGATTAAACCCAACTCATTAATCAAGAATTAAATTCCATACCTTCTAAATACTCAATGTCAAGTAGACTTGGCTATGCTCAACAACATGGTCTCGAAAAAGAGCTCTCGTTCTTACTATATTAATGGAATGCATTAGATTTAATATTAGTTGAGGGATTTATTCCTTTTCATTGTCTCTTCGTTTAGCATGCATACAATTTATCAATAAATAGCATAAATTGATAAACATTGTAATATTACATGGCATTGTTATGGACTTTCTAAATTAATTTCCTCGAGCCGTCAAGGAAATTTATATGGTCAACCCTATGTAATCATGCATGATTTAAGTAGAATGTCTTATCATCTTGCATTGTTTTGATTACCGTCTTCAAAATCTTGTAAATAAAATTTCACCTCAATCTAACATATATAAACTAAATACATAACTGTAGGATTTCTAAAATAATTAAACAGATTAAACGCAGTGGAAAATAGCAAGAAATCCAATCCATGGATCACGGGTTTGCAATAGAAACGGGAAAAAGAGAAGATCACGCTTATTACCTCTTGAAGCCAGAATTTAAATTTTTCTTGTTCCAAGAACGCAGGCGCAATCCAAATCACAAAACCGGTTCACAGTAACTCAACTGAAGTCCAAGAAAGAACTCCCTCTAATGATAATCCACACAAGGTCGAACGCTCACAATCTCACAATTCTATGCTAGTAGAATTTATGAGGCTAGGGTTTGATTAATAAGAGAGAGACGGCTAGGGTTTGATCAAGAGAGAGGCAGAGAAACGGTTTCTCTGTTATTGCGTGAATAGTCTGTGTCTCTTACCCTTAGGAAACCGTTTCCTTATATTTATAGATTTATAATTACCATAAATTGCAACTTAGACCTTCAACGTCCAATTGTCAACAAATTGGTGCTTGAAGTTTCCTTAATTACAATTAGGTCCCATGAATTATAACAAACTTATAATTCACCTATAAATATATTACCTTCTCTTAATTAACCCCACAATATTATCAAATAATATATTTGAGCATTCAAACATTTATTGTGTGTGACCCATTAGGTTTCCTGGTCTTATTGGTAGCATAATATGAATTAATTCTAACAATATTAGAATTAATAATCCTTAATAAAATAAAGGATTAAATTTATTAATTATCTAATTAATAAATCCATATTTAGCATATCAAGAGCGACATCTAGCAATGACTCTTGACCACCCAAAAGTCCAGAAAGTCAAGTGACTTGACATGAACCTTTCAATAGCAAATTATCAGTGCAATAAACTCCTTTCACCATACAATATCTCATTCGGTCTAGAGCATGGAATTAGTGCCAACTCCCTCCAGAATATTATTAATTCTAACCCGAATATTTTAGTACTTATTCAAGAAATCCATTACTCGATATGTGTATCAATTAGAACCATTTCCATCACATAGTCGCCTTGGCCAAGGACTTCATGAGTAATGATTTCTACAGGTGGCCTTGAGATATACTCTCCTACTATTAGGAGTGGTGAATCCTTTATTGACTTTCTCAACTACTTTCATTTACTTTACGTTGTACCCAATATCCATCCCATAGGCAGTCCTAGATAAGACTCCAAAGATTAGAATCAAAGTACAACGCTCGTTAAACAAAGTACCTTGGAGATCTCAAGTCTAAGGATACTTGCACACTTGCTATAATGAGATTCTATCACTGGCACTAAATAGCTATCCAAGTGATTATCTCGTAGCTAGGTCATCCAATGAACTTGTTCCAAAACAAGCATCAACACGTTAATCCTGAGTATCCCAATACTTACGAATATGAGAACCACCGCTTGATCTAATCAAGAGATATAACATGTGCCAGTCTTGGCGTATTAATAATGTCCCATCTTATTAATACTATGACTGGGGATTATTTAAGTACAACACTACATAGTGTAGTAGGAATCTCACATCATGATCTCTATCATGATTTCCTTAACACTGTGTTGTACTAGGGACTTTATCTAACGGTTTGTATACATATTTAGATATAACAATCAAACTGAAAGATAAAGAATGCCTCTTATTAATTTAATATGCAATATACATGGTACACGTGATTGCCTCTAGAGCACAACACTAACAATAATTTCCTAAAGGAAGAAACCATGAGTTACATTCGAGAGGAGTTAGATGAGAAGAGAATTACACAAGAATTTGAGATAAGGCAGGATGCCTAGGCTCTATTTAATTAAAACAAAACGATAAAAATGCCTGAACAGATAAGTTTGGTCTTAGTCCATAACCATCCATCATGCTAATAAAACATGCTTAAAATACAACAAAAAACATCCAATGTACAAACATCGAAAATTAGGATTTTGGAGAAATCTAGGTCTAAAATCAAAATTTTAAAAGTTGTGGGCCAAAATTAAATTTTAGAATATTGTGGGTCCTGCATATAATTTTTAATAAATATTTTTTATCCAAAATCATGGGTTTCAAATAAATTCTAATCATTATTAGAACATATTCTAAAAATTAGAAAAGATAAAAAAAAACTTTAAACAGTGCAAGTCCCAGCAGGCACGCGGTTAGCACATAAAATAGGAGAAGAACAGAGTGCACCTAGTGACAGGTGGGTCGAAGGTATTCGGCGCCAAGTATGCTTTGGTGGCAGAAATTTATCAAAATTTTTAAGCAATAGTAAGCATAATAACCACTGCTCATCTTCTTCCCAGATTTTGCAATTTTTTTTTTCACGAAACACAAAGTGATTTTCATATTGTTCAAAATAATTTTGATATCAAGCATTGTTAATAAATATTAACAACGAACTGTAATCTACATAATAATTTAAATAACAATCCAGATTGTTGAATCAAAAGCTTAATTGCAAGAAGAACAAGCAGTCATTTACAAAACCATTCTACAACTTTCATTACGCAGAAAAACTAGACGCACACAGAAACAATTTCCCAAATGATTTTCAATGACCCAGACACTTCAAACTAGAAAACCCATACATGCCATCCAAAGCAGAAGACATACAGTAGCCATAATCATATAGTTACATGATCAAAAATGATTTCAAAGCAATCAAAGACCCATTAAAACACAAACACAAAGGCTCTGATACCATTGTTGGATTTCATCATGCTTATCAAATAAGAACGCAGTGGAAATAACCATGAAATCCATGCCCAAGGATCACATGTTTGCAATTAAAACATGAATAGAGGAAGGAAACAAAGATTACCTTCTGTAGCAGAAAAATAAAATTTTTCTTGCGGATAGAAATTTGATAAGCAACCCAGGAACTAATTCCCTCTGTTTTGATCGTCCAATTGCACCACTACAATCCAAAAGTAGGATTGTCTCTAGCAAAAATCCACACAAGGTTGAATTGCTCACAAAACCCACTAAAAACTATACTAATAGAAGAGGAGCGGCTTGGTTTTAATTGGAGAAGAATAGGGATGAAGAAGAAATTATTTTTTTTTTCAAAATCCATTTTTCAAAAGGGAACGATTCCTATATTTATAGTTTTTAGGATTTGTGTTAATTGCAATTAAGTCTTCTAAGATCCAATATCTACGACTAGGCCCTTGAACTTTATAGAATTGCAACCAATATTATCAAATAATATATATTTAGCACTCAAACCTTTATTGTGTGTGACCCATTAGGTTTTCTGGTCTTATTAGTAGCATAACATGAATTAACTCTAACAGCTTTAGAATTAATAATTCAAAATTAAATATAGTATTAATTTATTAACTCTCTAATTAATAAATTCATATTTAGCAGATCAAGAGAGACATCTAGCAATGACTCTTGATAACCCAAAAATCCAGAAAGTCAAGTGGCTTGACATGAACCTTTCAATAGCAGATAACTAGTGCAATAAACTCATTTCCCCATACTATATCTTATTCGGTCTAGAGCATGGAATTAATTCCAACTCCCTCTAGAATATTACTAATTCTAGACCGAATATTTTAATACTTGTTCAAGAAATCTATTACTGGATTTGTGTATCAATTTGGAACTATTTCCAACACATAGTCACCTTAGCTAAAGACTTCATGAGTAATAATTTCTACAAGTGGCCTTGAGATATACTCTCCTACTTTTAGTAGTGGTAAATCTTTTATTGACCCTCTCAACTACTTTCGTTTACTTTACATTGTACCCAATATCCATCCTATAGGCGGTCCTTGTAAGACTCCAAAGATTATAATCAAAGTGTAATTCTCGATAAATAGAGTACCTTAAAGATCTCAAGTCTAAGGATACTTGCACAGTTGCTGTAATGAGATTCTATCACTGACACTCAATAGATATCCAAATGATTATTTCATAACTAGGTCATCCAATGAACTTGTTTATATAACAAGCATCCACATATTAATCCTGAATATCACAATACTTACGATTTTGAGAACCACCACTTGATCCAATCAAGGGATATAACATGTGCTAGTCTTGGCATATTAATAATATCTTATCTCATTAATACTATGACTAAGGATTATTCAAGCTCCAACACCACATAGTGTGGTAGGAATCTCACATCATGATGTCTATCATGATTTCCTTAACACTGTGTTGTACTAAGGACTTTATCAAACAGTTTTTACGCATATTAAATTATAACAATCAAACTGAAAGATAAAGAATGCCTCTTTTTTTAATTATTATACAATATACAGGGTACAAATAATTACCTCTTGGGCACAACACTAACACATTGCTACTTCAAAAAGCCTCTAAAGAAGCTGTGTGACTCCAGAAGTTCCTTACAGAACTTCAAATGGTACTGCATATGGATAGGCATGTCACGATTCCTCGTGTTAATACTGAAGCGGCATCACAATGCAAGGAACCTCGAAACCATAGGAAGGGCAATAATATAGAGAGGAAGTATCACCTCACCCGGGAGTTCATCCAAAAATAGGAGATTGTGGTTGATCAGATTTCCTCTGTTAAAAATCTGGCAGATCCCTCTATCAAGCCTTTGATAGAAAAGGTATCTCGCAAACACTTAGATGTCATAAGGGTAGGCACTTGTGGACTTTCTTAGTCTTTGTAGTGCAAGTGGGAGATTGTTGGAAAGTAAGCCCCCAAAAACTAGGCATTATGTGTAAACATATTGCAATAAAATGCTTATTCATTCAATTTAGTTTGTTTCTTATATTATTGCGCATTTAAGGACTGAGTATGACAAGTAATGGTCTATGTGTTGGGTCATTCTTCACAGTAAGGTATAGACCATGAGTACTCGTTATACAAGTAAAATTGATTTCTTAGTCATTTGATGGAATTAGGCATTTCATCAAGGCAAGACTATTATGCCATGAGTTCCAATTAGGAATGGTTTACCTTGAATTAGTGAGTAGTTCACTCACATCACCGGCATAAGCATATTTCGAATACGTAGAACTGGACCTGTAGTAGTAGTCTCTTATAAAGTACTATGATTATAGAGACGGGACTATTATTGTTTCAGCGTGGATGGATACCTTCATACTTGAGTATGAATTGGTGGTCTGGCGAAACTAAGGTTTTATACTTTGATATGTGTCGGGTGAGATTTCTTTTGTGAGATTAATATCCTTATATGTTGGGTGTATTAGTCCAGTTAGTTAAGAGGGAATCATATAACATAGTTTCAATGTTTCACTTAGTGAAATTAAATCACCCCCTTGTGATTGTCTAGGATAATCTAATAATCCAGGGTCCCGGGAACGTGACTCTAGAATATGTGCTTTTGGGTAGCTTCAATGATAAGCAAATACATTCAAGTGAGTCATGGATTATCGAACGAGAGATCTAAGGATAGTAGATGTCATTGAGATGGGTGTTAGTACATTTATCCTGTCTCATTGATGGGTATTACATAAAGGGATATTTTTGTTATTTGGCCTATAGGTCAAAGACATTGCTTTAGCAATTTTATTCTTTAGGTCAATATTTTCATATGGTGTAAAATCGGAATATTTAAAATGGTAAAATGCAGCTATTTAATAGTAAGGCATTTTGGTCATTTTAGTAGTCTTGAATAATATGTCTCTTGGTCCCCGGAGTAGCTCAAGTTACCTTAGTGTTGTTTAGACACAATCTGAGCTTGATGGATAATTATTTGGAAAAGAAACAAAATTTATTCTAAGATTCTAATTAGAATTTATTAATTAGTCTTGAGTTTTAATAAGGCCCAGAAAAGATAATTAATTAATTTAGAGAATTGGGCTGCAATAAATTAATTAATTGGGCGGATATGTGTTGACATATATTAAGAGTCCAATTAGAATTAATTAATTAGTTGTGGGTATCTAATGAAGCCTAGAAAAGATAATTAATTAATTAACAGGATTGGCCAGTCTTGGATTGATTAATGAGCACAGCACCAAGCCCATTAAGGCTTGATGATTTCGGCCATTAGGGCTTGAGAAATCCCTAAGGTTAGCCAAAATTAGTAGGAAAGGAGAATAAAAATATTTTTTTTTTCTGATTCTCTTTGTTGTGCGGTCTCTCCCTCTTACTTTCTGTTCTACGTTCTTCTCTTCTTTCTCTATTGAAGAGTATCTTGATTATCTAAAGAAGGAGCTTTCACCAAGCTAACCTAAGAGCAAAGTAGAGTCATACTCCATAAGTGGAATAGAGAAAACTTGGAGACGCTTGATGCATTGGAGTAGAAGATTGGCGAGAATACCGATCGAACTGCAGGCGCCTCCTTCTACCCTTCCAATGTAAGTTGTGCTGGGTATCTCGGGTTCGTATCCCATACGGCGCAATGGAAAATAAAATGAGATACCCTCGTAGGACTTTTCTATGTGTGGAAAATAAGACATAATGACAAAAAAGGCAATAGCTTTTACCTTTGAGTGATCGTGCGAAGAACAAAATTTTCTTCTTCTAGTTGAGGAGCAATCCAGCAATCCTCGTGATCAACCTCCACGTGAGTTGAACGTCTACCCACTATAATCACAGTGTGTGATTATCTCTAATAGTAATCCACACAGAGGAATACTCAAGCACGTAGTTTTCTGTGCTAGGAGAAATTCTAAGTGGTGGCTAGGGTTCCTCCTCAAGATCAAATTGAGAGAGAAGAAGAAGAAGAAGAAGAAGAAGAACAAGAAGAAGAGAAGGTTTAGGTGGTTGCTGTTTTTCTCACGTGAATCACCCTTAGGGTTTTTTCGTTATATCATCATAAAACCGAAAAATCACTGAAAATCTAGAATTCTAAAACAATTAGAGTTCCCTAATTGTAATTGGAAACATCAAGTTCTCACAATTACAACTTGAACCACAAATTATAACTAATTATAATTTGTCCACAACAACTTCTCTTTCTCTCAATTAACCCCACTATGTTATCAAATAACATCTTGAGTATATAATCCTCTATTGTGTGTGACCTATTAGGTTTCCCAGTCAATTGGTAGAGAATATGAATTAATCCAAACGTCTTTGAGATTAATAATCCTAATTAATTAGAATTAATCCTACTAATTCTAATTAGGATTGGTTTATTAATTCATCAATTAATATTCCAAGATCATGAGCGGTATCTAGTGTTAGTGTTGTGCTCTAGAGGCATCACTTGTACCATGTATATTGCACATTAAATTAATAAGAGGCATTCTTTATCTTTCAGTTTGATTGTTATATCTAAATATGTGTACAAACCGTTAGATAAAGTCCCTAGTACAACACAGTGTTAAGGAAATCATGATAGAGATCATGATGTGAGATTCCTACTACACAATGCAGTGTTTGTACTTAAATAATCCCCAGTCATAGTATTAATAAGATGGGACATTATTAATACGCCAAGACTGGCACATGTTATATCTCTTGATTGGATCAAGCGGTGGTTCTCATATCCGTGAGTATTGGGATACTCAGGATTAACTTGTGGATGCATGTTTTGGAACAAGTTCATTGGATGACCTAGCTACGAGATAATCACATGGATAGCTATTTAGTGCCAATGATAGAATCTCATTATAGCAAGTGTGCAAGTATCCTTAGACTTGAGATCTCCAAGGTACTTTGTTTAACGAGCGTTGTACTTTGATTCTAATCTTTGGAGTCTTATCTAGGACTACCCATGGGATGGATATTGGGTACAACGTAAAGTAAACGAAAGTAGTTGAAAAAGTCAATAAAGGATTCACCACTCCTAATAGTAGGAGAGTATATCCCAAGGCTACTTGTAGAAATCATTACTCATGAAGTCCTTAGCCAAGGCGACTATGTGATGGAAATGGTTCCAATTGATACACATATCGAGTAATGGATTTCTTGAACAAGTACAAAAATATTCAGGCAAGAATTAATAATATTCTGGAGGGAGTTGGCACTAATTCCATGCTCTAGACCGAATGAGATATTGTATGGTGAAAGGAGTTTATTGCACTGATAATTTGCTATTGAAAGGTTCATGTCAAGCTACTTGACTTTCTGGACTTTTGGGTGGTCAAGAGTCATTGCTAGATGTCGCTTTTGATATGCTAAATATGGATTTATTAATTAGAGAATTAATAAATTTAATCCTTTATTTTATTTAGGATTATTAATTCTAATATTGTTAGAATTAATTCATATTATGCTACCAATAAGACCAGGAAACCTAATGGGTCACACACAATAAATGTTTGAATGCTCAAATATATTATTTGATAATATTGTGGGGCTAATTAAGAGAATGGAATATATTTATAGGTGAATTATAAGTTTGTTATAATTCATGGGACCTAATTGTAATTAAGTAAACTTCAACACCAATTTGTTGACAATTGGACATTGAACGACTAAGTTACAATTTACAGTAATTATAAATTTATAAATATAAGGAAATGGTTTCCTTAGGGTAAGAGACACAGACTATTCACGCAATAACAGAAAATCCATTTGTCTGCCTCTCTCTTGATCAAACCCTAGCCGTCTCTCTCTTATTAATCAAACCCTAGCCTCATAAATTCTACTAGCATAGAATTGTGAGATTGTGAGCATTCGACCTTGTGTGGATTATCAATAGAGGGAGTTCTTTCTTGGACTTTAGTTGAGCTGCTGTGAACCGGTTTTGTGATCTGGATCGCGCCTGCGTTCTTGGAACAAGAAAAAATTAAATTCCGGCTTCAAGAGGTAATAAGCGTGATCTTCTCTTTTTCCCGTTTCTACTGCAAACCCGTGATCCATTGCTTGGATTTCGTGCTATTTTTTGCTGCGTTTAATCTATTTAATTAATTTAGAAATCCTACATCTAGCAACATATCATGACCACCCAAGAGTCCAGGAAGTTAAGTGGTTTGACATAAACCCTTCAATAACAAACTTTAGTGCAATTAACTCCTTTCACCAAATAATATCTCATTTGGTTTGGAGTATGGAATTAGTGCCAATTCCCTCCAGAAATAATTCTGGCCCGAATACAATAGTACTTGTACCAGGAACCCACTACTCTAGATGTGTATTAATTGGAACTATTTCCAATACATAATCACCTTGGCCAAGGACTTTCCGAGTAGTAATTCCTACAAGTGGCCGTGAGATATTTGCCCCTACTATTAGGAGTGGTGAATCCTTTATCGACCCTCTCAACTACTTTCGTTTACCTCACAATGTACCCAATATCCATCCCATAGATGTCTCCGGATCGAGCTCCAGAGATTGGAATCAAAGTACAAAGCTCAATAAATAAAGTACCTAGGAGATCTCAAATCTAAGGAAACTTGCACGTTTGCTATATTGAGATTATATCATTAGCACTAAATAGTTATCCATATGATTATCTCAAAGCTAGGTCATCCAATGAACTTGTTCCATTAACAAGCATCCATATGTTAACTTTGAGTATCTCAATACTCACGGTTATGAAAACCACTGCTTGATCAAATCAGGAAGTCTAACACATGCTAGTCTTAACACATTAATGATGTCCTGTCTCATTAATACTATGACCAGGGACTATTTAAGTACTAACACCATCCAGTGTGGTAGGAATCTCATATCATGATCTCTATCATGATTCCCTTAACACAGTGTTGTACTAGGGACTTTATCGAACAGTTATATTACTTAAAGTAAACAAAAAGAAACTGTAATATAAATAATGCCTTATATTAAAATAAAATGTACCATATACAATGTACAAGTGATTGTCTCTAGGACATAACACTAACAAGTTGTAGTGCAACATGGCCCCTTAGTAGTTAATCTACGATCAATAAAGAAAAGTAAGTACTCTCTCCTTAATGTGGCTTAAAAAACAAAAAAATTTTCCACTGCACTTTCTTTGATGTTTTTTGTTTTGGTCTTTCAGGGTCCCAATCCTGATGTTATTCACCATCGAGGCAACAAGAAGTCAAACACTACCAAGTGTCCCCGCCTGGCATTTACCGAATAACTCTCAACACAGTATGCAACCGGCAAAAGGCAATTACCAGGTGCTAAATGGCTAGCCAGGATGACTCATCTCAATGTTCTGCCACCCTATTTGGAGTAAGATAAACCCCAGAACTAGCTAGGTTACCTGGGGTTGTCTATCTCTAACATAAGCTAGTACAAAGATCAAAATCCTTGCTGAGTACTCAATGTTACCAATACCAGTACCTACTAACTGATCAAGCTAAAGGGTTATTTGTTCGCGCAAAATTTTCAAATCAAATATTTTTTGGGCAAAATATCATTTTCTAGAAATTGATCCCACTTACTCGCAAAGTCAGATAATTATTCCTATAGGCTCCGCTGGGCGAATTGGTTCATTCCATAGGCACATCAAGCCAATAAAGCAATTTCTAGGATCAAAGTGTTGTTTTCCAAAAGTTAATCTCATACCAAGAGATCATTTTCCAAAACCATGTCGAAACATGGTAGGGAGTTCTTTTCACACATTAAACCAAATTTTCAAGAGTATTCGAGTCATTTTGCCCTTGAACGATCACAAAAGTCATTTAAAGGGCATTCGGGTCATTTTACCCATACCCGATTCCAAAAGACTTTCTGAGGGTATTCAGGTCATTTTTCCCTTACCTGATTTGACAAGTGTTCACAAAAGTTCCAATAAGGATATTTCGGGCATTTACTGAATAACCGATTCCAAAAGTTTCCATAAAACATTTCAATAAGAACATTTGGATCATTTTCCAAATACCCGATTTCTAAAGGAACTTATTTCAAGAAATCCAAAATTCTAATCGTAAAAGAGGATTAAATTCAAAGTTTCCAACCATATTTTCATAAAATGTTCCAATAAGGGCATTCCAATCAATTTATGAACACCCGATTCCAAAAATTATCATTTTCTGAAAATTCCAAGTATTTAATCAAAAAATGACTAAATTCATAAAATTCGTGTTTTAATCATCTATGAGGGTTTCCAAGACAATTATGATGTTCATTCAAGCCTGAAATGGAATAAAAATAAATCTTTCTCAGATAAAACTTAAAAATATTTTGAGGTTTCCAAAACTGTAAAACGTAACATTTTATGGAAAAATAAAGCATATTAGCTTTCAAAAGATTTCAGAAGTCAAATGGACTCATCTCGTGTCCTAATTAAGCTTTTACTATTCACGGGCTGTTCGACTGTCGATTCCACCATTTCCATTGTGTCATTGGCTATTTACCGACAAACCTACATCAGACATCGTTTTTATGCTTAGTTGGGTTTGGTCGAAATGTAGCTGACGTCCAGCTGACGGTCAGCCATCATTCAAGAAAACGCACAACGGTCGTTTGCATAGTTTTTTTTGTTGTTTGTTCAATTCTTCCATTTTCCCTTTTCCATATCCTTCCTCTCTTCATGAACAAGGAATTCTGTTCATGTTTCCCATTCATTTCATCCCAAAACACAATTAATCATTCTTAAGTTCATTCATATTCCAACCAAATTCTGAAATTTCGCTGCTTGACACTCAATTTTGTTTTGCAGATAATTTTCAATCCACAGCTCCGATTGGGCACTATGATATATCAAAATGATCATAACACTCTTAGATTTAGTTCTGTATGAACCTTATCCTGAGTTTAGATTCATGTGATCTAATACAGAGGCAAAAACAGTCCTAGCAGTTTGTCCTAACTCGACCATTCATATTATCCTTTGATTTCCTTTAACCTTTAACACCTTGAGAACATTAAATTCATTCAATTTTCCCTTCAAATCATCTTTGATCCTTCAATTTTTAGATTCCAACAACTCATGAAAGTCATGTTTATTTAACACAACTTCACTTCCTTCAATCAAATGCTAATATAATTAATCCTTCTAACCAATTAACTTTCATTTTTATTCCACTTTGATCATTATTTCAACAACCAAAATCAACCCTTTAAACTACTATAAATAATCATTCCTTCATCACACAGAATAATATCCATAAATCGTCTAGGCAGCCAGCACACATAACCACACACAAATTCAAAAACAAAGTTTACAAACTCTAGCTTTGATCTAAAATCAAGACATGAAAATCATGTTAAAACTAACATCAAAATAATCACCATTGATGTAGTGATATTGCATTGAATATTTTGGGTGACTTTTGGAGAGATCATGTTATAATTTAATGAAATATGAGGTTTATTTGGACAATTTACTCTCTTTTGTGGTTATTTGATTTTTCTAGGGACTTGAATGAAAAAGCAAACAAGTTGCGGTCTTGAAGAAGTAATTTTTGAAGGATCTCCTTATGAGAGTTAAATCCGGCGTCGGATTCATCAATCAGGGGCCAGATTGAGCTCTCCAATGGGCTACTACGAAGACAAAAGCCAAAAAGAGAGAATTTTGGGAAGGGAAGCCATGAGGGATGAATTTTGTGCGGTTTCTTTTAACATTAGCTTTAGGTATTATCTTCCTAGGGTATTTTGGTTGTAATTTTGAGAGAGTTTTCCATTGTTGGACACATATTGGAGGCTACTCTTCGACAAACTTGGGGATTGTATTAGTATACTGTGATGTTTTCTCATACCTTCTCTTTTAATTTGTTCTTGAAGTTCTCTTCAATTATGTATTACGTTTTTATTCTAAGGCCTTAAAGTAGCTAGTATTGATTATTATATTATTACGTGATTCAGTTATTTGAAGGGTGTTGCTAAGTCTTTGCCTGATTATTGTACTGAAAGCAATTGAATGCCTAATCACCATTCAGATTGATTTATCATTAACTAGAAAAATTCGAAATATGACTTAGTTAATTAAGAAGGGTAATCAGACCACAAATTACATGTGAAATAGAAATATATTTGCATGATTTGTGTGATCATTATAATGTCATATCCTTGAATGTGTTCTTTTGAATTGAATTCAACACAGACATATAGTTGGGTTATTTGGAGGAATAGAATTAATATAACTTGAAAGAGGATATTGGTTAATTATGCACATTGATTAACTAATAAGGTACACTCTACAATAACGGATCATGTTGGTAATATAAGAGTTAGTCTAGTGAAATCAGGTGCCTTAGATCATCTCATTATAATATTTATCCAGGAAGAAGTGCTCATTTAATTATTTAAATTTAATTCTCCACAACCACACTCATTGAATCTTTATTTTCTTTTAATTCAAGTTAGGGTTAATTTTATTGTAAGGAGTTTTTAATCTAATCTCTGTGGGATGACCTTGTTACTATATACGAGATCTAGTACAATTGTTAGTGCTCCAAAGTGGTCATCAAGTTTTTAGCGCCACTGCTGGGGATTAGTAATTTAAAATTTTCTTCTTTTGATTTTGACTCTGATTTAATTTCTGTTTTTTTTTTTTTTTTGTTATTCTCTCAAGTGTGCATAGTGTGGATAAATTTTAAGTGGTGCGTGTCTAGAAAGCGTACTGCAGATTTAATACCCTTTGATCCTGAAATTGAGCGAACTTGCAAGAGAAACCGAGCTAACCAGAGGGCTGAAGCAATGGAAAATAATGGAGAAAATCAAGCACATGATGACGGGCTATAAAATCAACTACAACCATTGGCTCCTTTAGGAGTCAACAACCAAGGCCATCCTACATTAATTGATATACAGATGCCCACCATTGCTACAAATCCGTCATGTATTTGGCTCGGCAATGTTGCACGGAATTATAAGTTGAAAAACTTCCATCTCTATCTACTTCCAACTTTTAATGGATTCGGAGCTAAGGATGCCTTAGGATTTTTGCGTGAATTCTACAATATAGTGCAAACATTCCCCTTGAACAATCTATTTGAAGAGGAACTCAAGCTCAGATGTTTTCCATATTATTTAAAGGGGGATGTGAGACAATGGCTACTAGGATTACCTGAAGGATCCATGAGCACTTGTGATGAGGTCTGTGAGACATTCATGTTCAAATACTATCTGTCTCAAAGGACTATGGATTATAGAAGCAGGATTAGTTCCTCCACACAGAGAGATGGAGAGGTATTTCATAACGCATGGGACAGATTTAGATTGTTATTGACTCAGTGTCCTCTCCATGGTTTCTCTCTCTTGTTGATTACTTAATTTTTCTATGAAGGACTAACTCCTATGTGTCAAACATTAGTGGATATTGCTACAGGTAGATATCCGGGAGATAAGAATGCTCAAGAGCTACAAAGTATCTATGAGAATTTAGCAAGAAATTCTCAACAAAAATCCATGAAAGGAAGAAGTGCTGCAGTTCATGAGATCCACACTCAACCTGATGTTGCTTCAAAACTAGCAGAGCTAACTAACCAAGTTAGCCTGTTGATGACTCGAGAAGGGAGTCGCACTAGAGAGGTATGTGCACTTTGTGGAATGCATGGGCATACTACTAATTTCTGTATGAATGCAGGTAGCCACCCTTCTATGCTGGAAAAAGTAAGTTATATGGGAGCTCAGCGATAAGGACCATCTCAATGGAATGATCCATTTTCAAACACCTATAATTCGGGATGGAGGAACCACCCAAATTTTACCTAGAGAGATCAGAATACGCAAAGGCAAGGAGTACCTCAAGGCTTCCAACAAAACAGAGCACCATTTCAGCAGGTGTAATCGCACCTTCCACAACAACCTCCACAACATTCACCTCGGACTCAAGAAAAGAAGCTACAGTTTGAGGAAGCTATCATGCAATATCTGTCCAAGCTAGATGCAAAAATTGATCAAGTGGTTAAGACTAATCAAGCTTCCATTCATAATTTGGAAGTTCAAATGGGGCAATTTGCATATGCAATAAAGGAGAAAACTCAAGGAAAAATACCTAGTGACGTAGAGCAAAATCTTAGAGAGCAACTCTATGCCGTGAATCTTCGTAGTAGAAATCGACTTCAAGAAGTGGAGAAGAAGAAAGAAGAGTCAAAGGAAAGTAAGGCAGAGGAATCAGTGATCATGTTGAAGGAGGGTGATTCTAAAGAGGGAGACTCTAAACCTTATACACCTCCTCAACCTTATGGTTCTCCAATTCTATTTCCTCAAAGACTAAAGAACCAAAATGCAAAAAAAATAATTCTCTAAGTTTCTTGAATTTTTTAAGAAATTGCATACTAACATTCCTTTTGCAGAAGCACTGGAGCAGATGCCAAGTTCTTAAAGGACATCTTAACTCGCAAGCGCAAGCTCGATAGTCATAAAACGGTGATGCTAATTGAAGAGTGCTCTGCTATTCTACAATGGAAGATGCCTCAGAAAATGAAAGATCCAGGGAGTTTTACTATTCCTTGTACTATTGAGAAATTTCAATTTAATAAGGCATTATGTGATTTAGGTACAAGTATAAACCTAATGCCTTTATCTATCTTCAAGAAACTAGATCTTGATGAGGTCAAACCAACTAACATGGTTTTGCAACTAGCAAATAGGACTATAATTTATCTGTGGGGTATAATTAAAGATGTACTGATGAAAGTGGATAAATTTATATTTCATGTTGAATTTGTTGTTGTGGATATGGAAGAAGACAGGGAAATACCTCTCATCTTAGGAAGACCTTTCCTAGCTACAAGTCGAACATTAATTGATGTTCAACAGGGTAAGGTCATCCTTAGAGTCCATAAGGAAGAGGTCACTTTTAATGTCTATAAGGCTACAAAATATCCTACAGAAAGTGATTCTTCTTATTCCGTTGATTCTATTTCTCATACAATTCAGGAAAGTGTAAAGGAAACCACCTCTAATGATCTTTTGAAATTATGTTTGCAGGAAAGTAGTAAGGAGGTAGAGGCGAAGGATGCGACGAAACAATGTGGCATGTACCTAGATACAGGACCTCCTAATCATTCCTACAAAGGGCATAAA
The DNA here is from genome assembly GCA_026120185.1 of Voacanga thouarsii. NCBI lineage: Eukaryota > Viridiplantae > Streptophyta > Magnoliopsida > Gentianales > Apocynaceae > Voacanga > Voacanga thouarsii. The sequence continues at coordinate 692,354 of JANUWF010001172.1, forward strand.
TATGAAGAGCTAGAAAAACTTCACATGGAAGCCTATAAGAATACCCATCTCTACAAGGAAAGAACCAATCGGCATTATGATAAAGTGTTGGGGATATGCCCTAGAGTCAATTTGTACTTATACAATTGTCATTATGTTTTATATAATAATATGAGGCTTTCCTTTCCATGAATAGTAAGTTTTGTTTTGTTGGTCATCAAGTACGTGACTTGATAGTAAAACCCTACAATGAATACAATGACTATTCTAAAATTGTCCCTGATCGATTATTATTATTGGAATAATAATAAATTAAGATTAGTATGTTTGTGACTTGATGGCTATATTTTACTGGCCATGGATATTTGTGATATCGAGTCAAGACATAAATAAATGTTAGAGAACATTGTATTGGACATGACCCACTGTGAGAGTACTTCATGGAATATGTCATAAGTACTTTCTAGCCATAATAATATTGAAGGTCCTTCGACCTAAATTCATCATAGTTTCTTACTTGATAAATTCTATATTTTGACATTGTCTAAAGTTGTCTTTAACCAGATAATAAATTAGACTACTGTTGGATATAGAATAAATCAAGGAGAGGAATATGATTGATTGTGAAGGAATTTGTCCCTCTCAGTTATGGGAGAGATATCCATGGGCCCCTTGATAAGTTAGACTGTTAAAATGCATGGCCGTGCTCAAATATATCAATCTAAGATATTGATATCATTTGTTTGAACAGTCTACTATGAAATCAAGAAATAATTGATTAAGCTTAATAAGGATGACATGCTTCGTGCCTTATGCTTAATCTGGATATCGTGTGACAAAAGGACTAAATATAAAATTATGGTTTGGTTCAAAGAGATCACCGATCTTCATTTAACCTGGATAGTTATAATGTTTTGCTAGAAACCACTTATAACTTGTGGGCATTTAAATATGATTTAGGCACACTGCCAGTGTTAAATGAACCTATAGGGTCACACAATAAGCGAACTTGTTAGGTTATTTTTCTGGTGACCAGGTTCGATGAATCTGGATGATATCCAGATTATAAGAATCTGACTCGGTAAAATAATTAGTTAAATTACCGAGATAATGACAGAATCTTATCATATCAGTTTTAATTTAATTTGAATTTAAATTAGAATATGATAAGATATGATTAGGGTTGGACTCTAAGAGGTTTGAGGGTTTTTTAAGAAAACCCTAACCGTCTTTCAATAGTCCAATTTTCGGTTGAGAACATTCGTGCCATTCTCTACCAGAAAAAAAACCTCTCAAACCCTAGGCGCTAGCACTCCCCGGATATCGAGTGAGTTCGCGGTGTGTATCCGATAGAGGACGTTCGCATACTGCAGCGTCTGGTGATTGTTCGGGTTGAACGTACAACAGCGCAACCAGAATCGAATGATTTCGATTACAGCAACCAGAGGTAATTCTTAAAGCTTAGATCTTCTTAATCGTTTACTTGGGTCCTCGGGAGGGATTCGTAGATGTTTTCCGCGTTTAGGAGTCCACGAATCCCAACAGTGGTATCAGAACAACTTACTAAACGATTAGGTTGATTTATCTGTATTAATCGTATTGTTGAATACATGTATAATATGTATATATGAATTTAACGGGTATGTATCAGCATGTTCGCATGATTATGATTTTAGAATACTTAGCATGCAGACTGCCTGAATTAGGTTTAATGTATGCATCTTAGTCGCCTGATCAGACCAGATTAGTTGCAGATTGTCTGTAAATTGGTCTGTTTTAATATGATATGGTATCGTAAGCATGCTATCCGTCGTTCTATATTTGTGAATTGCTTTTATTAATCGGACATGATAATATGTTATCTGTATAAATATGATTAAAAGAACGCATATTGTCTGTAATATGAATTTTCACGATGATGGTTATTAAGGGGTCCGAACGTTAATTTGATTAATTTTCGGAAATCGGAAGGCAAAATCTCATTCAATGAGAGTAGGAAAAATCGTTTTTCCTTCCGGGGACGCTGCCCCCTTGACCCCCGCCCGCTGACCGGCCAGCGGGACCTCCGCCAGGGGCGCTGCCCCTTGGAATGATCTCGAATGGTAAAAAAAATATAAGGGGGGACAGAAAATTTCCGGCACTGGATTGAGCTCAATCCGGTGCTGGAATAAGGTTGGAGCAAAAAAAAAAAAAAGCCCCTGGTTTTCACTCTCTCGTTTCTTCACCACTGACATTGTGGCTCGCCATTCACTATCCACTACTGCTATAGTTTCTGTATTCTCCAATTGCTTTGATGATCCGGATACATGCAACCCTCGGCCTTTTATGTCCTTACTCCCAGGGAAGTTGATTTTCTTTTCTCCTTCTTTTTACTTTTGTTGCTCTCATTGAAGACACTGCTAGCTTTAAGTGTGGGGGAGGCATTACATGTTTCATGTTTTACATGTTTTACTTGTTTGGGATGAAATTTTTCTTCTTCAAACTCTTCTTGGTGCATGGTTCTCGTTTGGTACATATCTCTCATTTGTGTTGATAAAGCATTTGTTCTATACTTTTTATAATTTATGCATAACTCTTTTTGCGCACCATGGACCCTTATAATGTATGCAAATACTTTACATTATTTTCAAGTTAGATTGTTTTGAAAATTCTCCTATTGATGCTTCTAGAACTTCCTTAAATCCCTCTCGAGGTGAAATAAGAAGGCATTCATGATTTTGCTTAGAAATGATGGTCATAGGCCTTTTTTGGACAGTTTGAGCCTTTCAAGCTTACCTTATGAATTATCCCTAGCACCCTTTTTGTGCCTAAATGTATTTAATTCTTTCATGAACTAGTGAATATATTGACCTAGTATTTTCTTGTGAGGGCTTGATTCATATTCTAATTCTTTTATTGCTTCATGGGATAAGGGTACAAGTTCGTGAAAGAACATTACAGCTTTAAGTAGAAAGAGGTTGAGGGAATATCAAGATTGGTTACACTGTTATTTTATGTTGGGTTGCTAACCTCGGTTTGCCTTGAGTACTATCATCTTCGGGGACATATTCAGTGCTATGTAGGCAATTAGAATTAGAAATGTACTGCCACTGTGGACCTTGTGTATCTTGGGCGACCTTGTGTATTTTGTGTAAATGTTGAAAAAAAAAAGAGAAAAAAGAAAAGAAGAGCACAAGTGTTGTTCTAGGCAAGTTGTAAGGTCGTCATGGTAATGAATTGTCACAATACTGAGGGTTTTGCAACAAGTATAATGGTGAGGATGCAAAGAGTGCTTTGTATACATTATGAGGATTTGGGAATTGAATGTTGGTATGTACTAGGACAAGCGAAGGATTAGAGTTGGTGCTATGTTTTGTTATCATATTTTTCTTACAAGCTCTCTTCTCTTTGTATGCCGTTGTCTTATATCGTTCGATTGTTAGCCAATTCCCTAGCCTTATATTACAAGCACTAAAGTCCTATCTGATCTAAGTGGAATCATGATATACCTCAATTAGTGGAGAGAGAGTATGAAAAGTAAACCTATGGAATGCATATTTTATTCAAACTCGACTCTTGAGAATATTGTTGAGTAATTGTTTTGCACTACAGGGTCCGATTTCAATAACACAAGTCTTGCATTCGTTATGAGGAGTACTTGAGCATTTGTTTTTATTAGCATGAACTGGAGAAGTATTTGAGCTATAATCTTGAAACCCATGTGTGTTGATAATTTGATTTAAACCTGGTTTTGCTTGGGGACAAGCAGACATTTAAGTGTGGGGGAGTTTGATGTAGTGACATTGCATTGAATATTTTGGGTGACTTTTGGAGAGATCATGTTATAATTTAATGCAATATGAGATTTATTTGGACAATTTACTCTCTTTTGTAGTTATTTAATTTTTCTAGGGACTTGAAAGCATACAAGTTGCAGGGTTGAAGAAGCAATTTTTGAAAGATCTCTTGAGGAGAGTTAAATCCGGTGCCGGATTCACCAATCAGGGCCTGGATTGAGCTCTCCAACGGGCTACTGCGAAGATAAAAGCCAAAAAGAGCAAATTTTGAGAGGAGAAGCCATGAGGGACGAATTTTGTGCAGTTTCTTTTAGCATTAGCTTTAGGTATTATCTTCCTAGGGTATTTTGGTTATAATTTTGAGATTTCCATTGTTGGACACATATTGGAGGCTACTCTTGGACAAACTTGGGGATTGTATTAGTATACTGTGATGCTTTCTCATACCTTCTCTTTTAATTTGTTCTTGAATTTCTCTTCAATTATGTATTAAGTTTTTATTCTAAGGCCTTAATGTAGCTAGTATTGATTATTATATTATCTCGTGATTCCGTTATTTGAAGGGTGTTGCTAAGTCTTTGCTTGATTATTGTACTCAAAGCAATTGAATGACTGATCACCATTCAGATTGATTTATCATTAACTAGGAAAATTCGAAAGATGACTTAGTTAATTAGGAAGGGTAATCAGACCACAAATTACGTGTGAAATAGAAATATATTTGCATGATTTATGTGATCATTATAATGTCATATCCTTGAATGTGTTCCTTTAAATTGAATTCAACATAGACATATAGTTGGGTTATTTGGAGGAATAGAATTAATATACCTTGAAAGAGGATATTTGTTAATTCTGGACATTGATTAACTGATAAGGTACACTCTAGAATAACGAATCATGTTGGTAATATAAGAGTTAGTCTAGTGAAATCAAGTGCCTTAGATCATCTCATTATAATCTTTATCCTGAAAGAAGTGCTCATTTAATTATTTAAATTTAATTCTCCACAACCACACTCATTGAATCTTTATTTTCTTTTAATTCAAGTTAGGGTTAATTTTATTGCAACGAGTTTTTAATTCTAATCTCTATGGGACGACCTTGTTACTATAAACGAGATCTAGTACACTTGCTAGTGCTCCGAAGTGGTCATCAACCATTCACCCAACAACAACTTCAATTCTAGCAAGGTAGGGTTTTACCTTCCATTTAGAGCTCTTTGATGTGATTTGATCCAAGAATCTCTCAAGAACTCACACACTACACCAAGAATACACACTAGTTACCTTTTCTCTCTTTTTGCTAATTTCTTTGATTTCTTTTTTACTTGCTTTTTTTCCTTGTGGCTGCCGAAATTCTAGTTGTAAAACAGCCTTCTCACCACCATAATTCACCAGAATTTTTGGCCAAGCAATTTTTTTTTCGATTAATTACATTGTTATTTTCATGCAGGTGTGTTCCAACAATATAATTACACATAATTTTCCTTGATTTTCTTCCGTAATTTTTCTCTTCTCTTCTTTCTTGTGGCTGCTGATTTTTCTGGCCATTTTTCTACCATGTCACCACCATCTTCATGGAGAAATATTGTCCACTTAAATTGATCAAGACATTAATTAAATTACTCCACAAATAATGTGTTCCAATCCCAACTAAACACATCATTCTTCTATTTTTTTTTTATAATTCCTTAATTCCATGAGTCTTGCATGAATTCTTCATGAAACCTCTCATAAGTTGACACTTGTTCATGACTACCAATAACAAAACGCCACATGTCTAAATTTTCGATCGCATTTTCAATTTTTCTCAGAAATGACCAAAAATTGGGTTCGAAATGGAGAAATATTTTACTTTACCATTCAACTCCAAAAATTCCCATGAATCCATTAGTAATACTTAAAGCCCTCAATTCCTTCTCAGTTTGGTCAAATTTGCAATCAAAATCGTAGGCACGGTCAAAATGACAAAAATGCCCTCGATACATCGAATAACTTAATTCACACCAAAATGTGCGCTTTAGCAATAGCCTTCCGAAGATTTAGGTACGGGTAGAACAAATCCAATAATTACATTCAGGTCCCAAAAAAATATTATTATACCAAAATATTTGCTTCATTATACTAATCATCTTTTGTTCTGGTCATTGATACAAAATTCTCATCCTATTACAAGTAGTAGCCAATCAAGGATTAAAATCTAGGGTATTACATTAATTCCCAAAGGAATGTCAAGAAAATCCATTTTGGGCCCAAAAACATTATATTTCAAATATTGGATCCTTACCGAGAAATCTTTCTCGAAAACCACAATGTAGAAGGATAAAAGTCCTTCACGCGATAGAAACTATTCTTGAAGGGCGTTAACATAATTTTTAAATACTCGTAAACAAAAGAAATCTGATTTAATAATAAAATGTTCCTTAAGGGTACTTATGCAAATTATGCACATTCAGATCCAAAAAGGTTTTTATTTTGCAAAATCTAGAGTTCCAAATCCATAACGGAAATAAATTCAAGAATCTCATAAAGAATGTGCCTTACAGTGGCTAAAAAGCATTTATCGTTTCATTTGACCAAAGAAGTCATAATGCATAGATTAGTTAACGAACATCGATTGAAATGCATTTGAGCAAGTAAAATAGTCATTTTGTCACATATCATGTGAAACAAATAATTGCAATGCACATTTGCACTTGAAATTATTTATAGCATAAAGAATTCCAAATTCCTTGTAGAAATATTCCATTATTGAATATTCGGATATTTCTGGTTCATGAAAGCCAAAGAAGTTTATTAGTCAAATTCCTATGCTTTGAGGATAATATCAAATCATCTTTTGGAATTATAATTGTAATGATTCAGTTGCACATGTAAAGCATATCATAGGTCACAAATCAAGTTGCTCAGGAAAACCAAATTTTTGTTTCAAAAAAACCAAAAAGATTCACAAAATGCATTAGACATAGAACATAACATATTTTAGAAATCACATAGCACAAAAACGGGAGTTATTAAAACATTGGTGGGACTCTCCTTGTATCGTGGTAACGATGTACTAAATCATTCATTTGAAGTACCGCAAGATCCTTAACGTGACTACCTACATTAAGGATTCACACCATTTTTCTTAGCCGCTCACAACGAAGATAAGTACATAGCAACTAAATATATAGCTAGGAAGAACCATTCATTTTTTTTCACAAAATAAAATGCATTACTTTAGATAGTCCAAATTTATTCATCTATTTCTTTATCTATTTCTCAAGTAAGCATTTAAGCTCATCCATGTAATTCTCTCTCATCCATTCATATCATTGTAAGCAACATAGGGACATTTTAGCTAAGCTTAAAATTCTGCAGTTTCTCAACTTGGCATGCTTTCTTATTCATAGCATAACTTTTAATCTATAAATCTGATTAATCTCAACTTTGTGCCAAAATGCTCCTAAGATCATTTGCTACAAAACCATAAGGTCCAGTTAGGTTTTTCATGACATGGCTTGAAACTACTGGGACTGAAACCTTCCAGCTTTACTAAGCTATCACACTTGTTTTCACAAAATACATTAACCAAGCATTCTAACATCACTTTAAGCTAAAAAGAACACTTGATTCACTTCATTTGTTATCTTAACAACATGAAAGCAGCCTGATTTCTTTCATGAACAAAGATGAAAACCTTACAATCATCACAACAAAAACCGACAGTCACGATTAACATAAATCAAGCTTCGATTTTGGACAACAAGAACAAGTCCTTCATAAAAATTTTCTCTATAGCTTCTAGAATTTTTCTCTCTCCTCTACCTAATTTTCTCTTGTTTTTCTTGCTAAAAACCGGCTACCAAACAGCCTTTCACCACCACCATTTTCTTCTTTTTATAAAAGATTTAGCCATCTTGGTCAAAATGCATTAAATGACTTATATTTTGTGGAGTTTTCCTAGTGGTCGAAGTAGTAACTTGGTGGCATATAGAAACTTGAAGAAACATGTAGAATTCTTGAAGGCTTAAATAATAATCCTTAAGCCTTGCATGAACTTCTCATGCAACCAATCACATGGCAACACATTGCTTATCCCACCCATCACAAAATGGAACCTATTCATTTTTTAACCATTATTCCTTTATTTCTTCAGGAATACACCTTAATTCTCGAAAATAATAATAGCTCGGGTTACTATTCACCATAGTTCGGAAACTTTTTTATTCCACCAATGCAATCTATACTTTACACTGATTGATATGGTGTCTCTCAAAATTTTTAAATTCTAGCACAGTTTTCCATAATTTGCCGTCAAAATTCCAACGGTACCCTAAAAAAGTTTTATTGCACTAAAACCTTCATCTCACTAATCTGATCATTTCTTGTTTTGGCTTTACGTACATTTTCTTGCTCGATACAAAGTAGTCACACTTTAAAGTACAAAAAGGTGGGATATTACATAAGGTACTCAGATACCCAAAGTTCGTTACTTATTATCATCATTGGTCTCAAAGGTTGGGGTCTAGAGTCAGAAAAAACAAAGTAATACTCAAGTACATCTGATCTAAGGTCTCCCTAGTCCACAACCTTTAAGCTCTTATTGGAGTTTGGGTAGGTCACCTCTTTCTTTGTAATCAAATATTGCATTGCCTTCATTATCCCCTTCATTAGACTGTTCTGAAGACATTACAAATATATCAACTATCTCTTTTTCGAACTCATTGGAAGAGACCATAATTGACTCAGGTGTCTCAAGTTCAAGTGGCAAATCTATCCCTTTGGCTCCGCAAGATTTTTGTTGTAATCTCTATAATTATATACTTGTAGACTTTTTTGTGTTCTACTATAAACTCTACGATACTCCACTATAAGCTCTGATACAAATTGTAACATCATACGTTTCCAGTCGTATTAGGCTCTGCCTATTGGATTTCAATCATGCAAACCAGTTTACACGCAGCTGAAAATTAAAACGAAATCCACACAAAGGATCACTCATATGTAATTAAATGGATTATGAGAAGGAATAAAAATTAGTTACCTTGAAAACGGAACTTTTAAAATTTTACTCCCCCTTGAATCCCCTTCAAAAAGTCAATACAATCGAGCTACCAAATTCTAAGAATAGGAATTCTCTTATAGTAATCCACACCAGGAATTGTACTCGAGTTAGGCAACAAATCCCTATGCTAGTAGGTAATATACGGTGGCTTTGAGATTAATTTGGAGAGAAGAAAGCGAATGGAAAACTCTGCTTATTTTCTCACTTGAAAAGCGGCGATAATTCTTTTAACAAAAACTTGTGAATCATTTTTCAAACAAAAACTGTGAATCATTTTCTAAATGAAAAACTTCAAAAAAAAAAAACACAACAACCAATCATCCACCAATATATATATATATATATATATATATATATATATATATAAAATTGAATGCACACCAAAGATTCCTAAACTTTTTAGGAATTAACAAAGCTTTTAACTGTTATAGGCTTGAGTATACAGTAATTGCAATTTGGCTCCTTAAATTATAATTGGTTTATAATTCGATTACATACCTTTTAAATAATTGCAATTTCACCAAACTAATTATAACAATTTATAATTAGCCCATAATTATAATTTCTTCTCACAAATTAACCACGTAATATTATCAAATAATATCCTAAGTACCAATTCCTCAATTGTATGTGACCTTTTAGGTTTTCTAGTCAATTGGTAACTAACATAAATTAATTCTATCATAATATAATTAATAATCATTTTAATAATTAGAATTAATTTACTGATTGTAATTAGAATTAAATTTATTAATTCTCTAATTAATATATCTATATTTAGCAGATCCAAAGTGGTATCTAGCAATACATCATGACCACCCAAATGTCCAGAAAGTCAAGTGGCTTGACATAACCTTTCAATAGCGAAACGTCAGTGCAATAAACTCCTTTCACCATAAAATATCTCAGTCAGTATAGAGTATGGAATTAGTACTATCTCCTTCCAGAATATTAACTAATTTTGACCCGAATATTTTAGTACTTATTCCCAAAATCCATTACTCATCATGTGTATAAATGGAACAATTTCAAACACATTGTCGCCTTGGCCAAGGACTTCTTGAGTAATAATTCATACAAGTGGCTTTTAGATATTCGCTTCTACTATTAGGAGTGGTGAATTCTTTATTGACCCTCTAAACTACTTTCAGTTACTTCACGTTGTATCCAATGTCTATCCCATATGCGGTCATGTAAGGACTCTAGAAATTGGAATCAAAGTACAACGCTTAGGAAACAAAGTACCTTGGAGTTTTTGAGTCTATGGACACTTGAACATTTGCTATAATGAAATTCTATCACTGGCACTAAATAGTTGTCCATGTAATTATCTCAGAGTTAGATCATCTAATGTACTTGTTCAAATAATAAGCATCCACGCGTTAACATTGAGTATCACAATAATCACGAATGTGAGCACCACCGCTTGATCAATTTAAGAAATATAACACGTGCTAGTCTTAGCACATTAATAATGTCCTATCTCCTTAATACTATGACATGGGATACTTTAAACACAAACACAGTTCAGTGTAGTAGGAACCTCACATCACAATTTCTATCATGATTTTCTTAACACAATATTGTATTTTGGACTTTATCAAACAGTTTTATATAGATAAACATATGAAAAAAATAAACGAAAAGATAAAAAATGCCTTTTATTGATTTAATGTGCAATATACATTGTTCAAATGATTGCTTCTATGGCACAATCCTAACAATCTCCAACTTGCACTAGACCCAATCATTCATGTATCTAGCACTAAATGACTGAACATGACCATCATGTTACTTTTGGAATAATGCCTTTATAAATGGATCAATTATGTTCTGATCAGTGGGAACTCTCTCTATCTTTTACATCTTTCCTATCAATGATTTCATATAATAATTGAGAGTGCTCATATTTAACACATAGCATGATTGTGACTCGTAGCCATAATTATTAGTTTGGAAACTAGCATCAGTATACCATTTTATCTCATGCTAAACATTTTAGCACTTTGTCTGTTTATGTAGACTATGAAAGACTAAGCAAACTCTTTTGATAGATCTCTATAGATTCTTATTTTGAGAATTTAAGCTGATTCTCCAAGGCCTTTCATGGAGAATTTCTTTGATGACCAAACCTTGACTGATTGTAGAATAGAGACATCATTTTCTATTAGCAATATGTCATCCATATAGTAATAGGAAAATAATTGCACTCCCACTAACCTTGTACACACAAGATTCATCCATGTTCTGTTTGAAACTGAATTCTTTAATTGTTTCATCAAAACGGATGTTCCAACTCCTTGAAACTTGCTTTAGTCCATAAATAGACCTTTGCAGCTTGCATACTTAAGTGTGATCTTTAGATATGAAACCCTCAGGTTGTGTCATGTACACTTCCTCAATTAGATTTCCATTAAGGAAAGCTATTTTCATAGCCATTTGCCAAATCCCATAAACATAATTAACAACAAGTGCTAGGAGTACTCTAATGGATTGCTACTGGTGAAAAATATAGTCAATGCATTGTTTTTGATAGTTTCCTTTCGCAACCAATCACTCCTTATAGGTAATCACTTTACCACCCATGTCAATTTTCTTCTTGAAAACACATTTCCACCCCATGGTTTTATCCCTTCAAGTGGATCAACCAAAGTCTAAACATGGTTGTCATATATAGAATCCATTTCTGACTTCATAGCTTCAAGCGATTTGTCAGCTTCTGAACTATTCAGAACTTCTTTTTAAGTGGTACTCTTTTCTTCTATGACTAATATGTCATTGTACTCAAACATAAGAAATCTATATTTCTCATGTGCCACACACATCCTACTTGACCTACGAGGTTTTGTGTATTAGATGGTTTTCTAATTTCTCAATAGATTCGGGATGAAATGGTTGTTTATTTTTTTATTTTTTTTTGTGCTTCTTGAACTTCACTGAGTTTAATTTTGCTCCCACCCTCTCCCTTAAGCACAAATTCCATTTCTAGAAAAAAATAGCATGCCTTGAAACAAACACTTTGTTTTCAATAGGAAGATAGAAACAATATCCTTGAGATTCTTTTAGATATCCCACAAAACAATCACTTGTTAGACTTATTCTCTAATTTGGCCGACTTTGTCCTCTTTACGTAAGCAGGACATGCCCAAATTCTCACGTGAGTTAGCTTTGGCATTTTACCATAAAATAGCTCAAATGAAGTAGTGTCAATCATTTTTTATAGAACTCTACTTAAATTATAAACAGTAGTCTCCAGTGCATATCCCAAAATAATTTTGGTAGATTAGCAAAAGCCATCATAGATCAAACTATATCTGCTAAAGTTTAATTTCATTTTTTAGATACACCGTTATGCTAAGATGTATATGGTGGAGTCCATTGAGATAATATCATATCATCTCTAAAATAATTTAAAAACTTTTGGCTTAAGTATTCTCCTCATTGATCGGATTTTAGAGTTTTAATACTCTTACAAAGTTATTTCTCTACTTCATTTCTGAATTCTTTGAAGTTGTCAAATGCTTCATATTTGTATTTCATTGAATACAAATACCTAAAATGAGAATAATCATCGATGAAGGTAATGAAGTATTGATAACCCCTTCTTGCTTGTAATGTCATTGGTCCACACGCATCAGTATGTATTAGTTCCAATAATTACTTAGCTATTTCCCCTTTCTTAGAAAAAGAGGTTTTAGTCATTTTTCCTTGTAAACAAAATTCACAAGTCTCATATGATTCAAAATCAAATTAGCCGAAGTCACCACACTTATGTATTTAGAGATACAATTCTCATTTATATAGCCTAAACGACAATTCCATAAGTAAGATGGGTTTGTGTTATCTTTTCTTGGCCTTTTATTTTTTATATTGAGAACTTGATTTTCCATTTCCAGAACATATAAACCATTTATCAAACTTGCAGTACCATAATGGATATCATTTAGTGAAAAAGAACAACTTTTACTCTTAAAATTTAAATAAAATCTAAACAAATCTAAACAAGCAACTGAGATAATGATTTTAAGTAAATTTGGTACAAAATAACAGTTTTGTAATTCTAGAATTAATCCGAATGGCAGGTGTAGATGATAAGTCCGCATAGCAAGTGCAGCAACCTTTACTCTATTTCCTGTACGAAGGTCCACATCACCTTTCTCCAACTTTCTCCTGCTCTTTAGTCTCTGCAAATTATTACCCAAATGAGATCAACATCCGATATCCAATACCCTTATCTCATTATTAAAGGCAGTATTGATCTCTATCACAAACATATAGGAGTAGAAGTAGAAGTGCTTACAAGCTTCTTCTTCAACTTCTTTTGTTTCACAGTCTCCAAGTAATTTTTGCAGTTGCGCCTCCAATGACCTATTTTCCCACAATGGTAACAAGGGTCTTTGGTAGCTATCTCCTACTTCTTTACATCACCTTTAAGTTTAGTTGGATTCTTCTTCTTCTTTTCAAAAACATTTTTCTTTTTAGAAGATGAATCAACCAATAATACTGCATTATTTCTTTCTTCATAGAAGACTCTACAGTCTTAAGAAGGTTGATCAACTCAGGTATTGTGGCCTCAATATTTTTCATATGACAGCGCATCACAAATTGTGAAAAACTAGCTGGCAAAGATCGAAGAATTAAGTCTATACTTCATTCATAATCCATAGTGAACCCAAGTGATCCAAGCTTCTCCATTAACCCTAGCATCTTAAGTCCATGAGTGGCCACTAAAATGCTTTCTACCATCTTAGAACGGAATAATTGCTTAGAGATCTCATATCTCTCAGTCCTTACTTACTTATAAAAAAATCTCTCTTAAATAGAAGATAATAGTATGAGCATCCATATGCTCATGTTGTTTTGAAGCTCAGTGGTCATTGTCGCCAGTATGATATAAAATGCTATGTCACTGTCCTCTTTATGCTTCTTTTGGACTTATGCTCTTCAACAAGAGCATAATCAGCTGCTAGTGGTGGAATTGGATCATCTAACATGTAGAGCAACCTTTTCGATTTCAAAACGATTCTCAAATATCTATACCAGTCCAAGAAGTTTGATTCAGTGAACTTGCTTTTTTCTAAAAAGCTACGTAAGTTCAAATTTGTTGCCATGATGCAAATTACCTAGATGAAAGATAAGAGATATTTGACTATATATATGCACATGAAATGCATTTAATTATGTCTTTAATTAAACATGTATTTAACCCACTGTTTTCTTCAAATCAATAGCCCTCACTATTGACTCAGGAAAGCCTATTAAAAGCTTTACTTGTGGTTCGGTATCAAAATTCTCTAAGAATGACCTTGGGCATGCCCAACAAAACCATTCCTAAGTTCAATGGTAGGTATCTAATACCAATTACATCAAATGTAACTACCAGATCGTTAGGTGATTAACATATTTTAATCTTAAAGTACTTGGTGCTACCCCAACTCAGCCTCTAATATTCTTTATTCTTGGCTATGTCCAATCATGATAAAGATATTAGTTAAATCCAACCTATTAATCAGGAATCATATTCCATAGCTCGAACATACTTAATGTCAACAACCTAATCTCAAAAAAGAACTCTTCTTCTTGTTGTATTAACGGAATGCTCTAGATTTAATATTGTTTGAGGGATTTTAATTATTTAATTAGTAGCATCTTCATTTCGCATGCAAAATATCAACACTTTGACATAATTGTAATAGACACAATTACATGGCTTGGTTATGAACTTTTCTAGATTAATTTTATTGAGCCAAGAAAGAAATTAATTTTCATGGAAACCTATGTATTCATACATGTTTTGAGAAGAAAGTCTTACCATCTTCTTGCTTCGCCTTGGTTGCCATATCCATAAATTCATAAAATAATTTCTAATCTTATTTAACCTAGGAAATTTAATTATATAAATTTTTAATGAAGAAATCTCGAGTTACATTCGAGGAGATTTAAATGAGAAGAGAAATTACAAAAGAATTTTAGAGAAGACAGGACTCGCATGCCCTATTTATTCAAAATAAAGCAGTAAATATGCATGACACAAAATTAATTAATCAAAATTAATTGGTCTAAGCCTATAACCAAGCCAACAAGCCAAAATCATGCTTAAAATAAAATAAGCAAATTAAATATGAATTTTCAAAATCACTATTTTGGAAAAAATAATATTATTAGTTCCAAAATCAAAATTTAAGAAATATAGTGAATCCAAAACAATTTTGGAAAACTTGTGGGTCTTTAAGGGAAAAAGAAAAGAATTAAAAAATTTTAAATACTATGCAAGCCGTGCATGGCTTGCACAAGTCCCGCGCAGACTTCGGAAATTGCAATTGATATATATATATATATATATATATATATATATATATATATATATATATATATATTGGCAATTTTTTTCCTTTCCTTCATAGAAACAATTTGCAGATTTCTTTTTTTCTTTAATTCTTTGGAAACAACTTTCCTGAAATAAAAAAAAAAAAAACAGCAATTTCCTTTCCTTTCTTTGAACCTTTTCAGTGTTTGGAAACAGTTTCCCAAAAAAAAAACTTTTCTTTCCTTTTCTTGCAGAAACAATTTCCCTTTTCTTATTTCAATCCAGAAACAATTAAATTGAAAGCAATTTTCCAATCAAATTTCAAATTTCCTTAAAGTGTGTTTCCCTAATTATTGAATTAGAAATTCATAATTTCTAAATCAACTCTGAACACAATCAAAACAATTTTTTTATATTACATTGATTGGAAACAATTTCCAATCAAGCACACAATATCCAATTGGAAATGATTCCAATTTCAATCATTCACCACCGAATACACGAATTCTAGCAATCCCACTGAATTGGAAACAATTTCCAAATGCTTTCTTTTTCCGTCTTGCAATAAATATATATTTCATTTTTCTTCATTCTTTCGCTGAACTTTTCAGCGAACAAAAGGGGAAAAAACGAAAGGTTATTTCCTAAATGATTTTGATTACATAATCAAAACGATAATTTTTTTTTCCTTCATAAACAAAATTCTCAAGATTTCAAAATCATTTTACTTAAAACCAATTTCTTTAATTAATATGCAGAGAAAAACAATAATAACCCACTAAAACAAATTTACCAAAATCAAAATATTCGTGAAACAATTTCACGAACCCGAACTTAATTTTGAAATAATTTCACAATTTCGAAAAATTATGAAACAATTTCATACTGCCAAATTTATTTCAAAATAATAATAAACCTGTAAAACATAAATGAGATGTCTCTGATACCACTGATAGAATTTGATCAAACAAACCAGTTTACAGCAGCAGAAATTAAAATGAAATCTACACAAAGGATCACTCATATGTAATTAAACGGATTATGAGAATGAAGAAAAATTAGTTACATTGAAAACGTAGCTTTTAAAATTTTCCTCCGTGTGAATCTCCTTCAAAAAGTCGATCCAATCGAACCACCAAATTCCAAGAATAAGAATTCTATAACAATAATCCACACTGTGAATTAAACTCAAGTTAGACACCAAATTCCTATACCAATAGGTAATGTACGTTGGATTTGGGATTAATTTGGAGACAATAAAGTGAATGGAAAAAACTATTTATTTTCTCGCTTGAAAGGCGGCAATGAAGCCTTTAAGAAAAACTAGTGAATCGTTTTTCGAAAGAAAAAGTTCAAAAAAAACACCACAACCAATCATCCATCCAAATATATATGAATATATATATATATATATATATATATATATATATATTCATATAATTGAATGCACACGAGAGATTAATAAACCTTTGAGGAATTAACAAAGCTTTTAACTATTATGGGCTTAAGTTTACAATAATTACAATTAGGCCCCTTGATTATAATTAGTTTATAATTTAATCATATACCTTTTAAATAATTATAATTTCACCAAACTAATTATAACAATTTGTAATTAACTCGTAATTATAATTTCTTCTAACAAATTAACCTCATAACATTTTCAAATAACATCTACAGTACTAATTCCTCTATTGTGTGTGACCTATTAGGTTTTCTCGTCAATTGGTAGCTAACATGAATTAATTCTATCATAACAGAATTAAAAATCATTTTTAAAATTAGAATTAATTTATAAATTCTATTTATAATTAAATTTATTAATAACTCCATATTTAACCGATCATGAGTGGTACTTAGCAGTACATTATGACCACCCAAAAGTTTAGAAAGTCAAGTGGTTTGACATGAAACTTTCAATAGTGAAACGTCAGTGCAATAAACTCCTTTCACCAGACAATATCTCATTTTGGTTTAGAGTGTGGAATTATTGTCAACTCACTCCAAAATATTAATTAATTAATTCTGACTCGAATATTTTAGTACTTGTTCTCGGAATCCATTACTCATCATGTGTATCAATTGAAACTATTTCCGACATATAGTCACCTTGGCCAAGGACTTCTTAAGTAATGATTCATGTAAGTGGCCTTGAGATATTCGCTGCTACTATTAGCAGTGGTAAGTCCTTTATTGACCCTCTCAACTACTTTTGTTTACTTCACATTGTAAAACACAATGTCCATCCCATAGGCAGTCATGTAAGGACTCCATAAATTAGAATCAAAGTACAACGCTTAGGAAACAAAATACCTTAGAGTTCTCAAATCTGATTATACTTGCACATTTGCTATAATGAGATTCTATCATTGGTACTAAATAGTTATCCATACAATTATCTCATAGTTAGGTCATCTATTGTACTTGTTCAAATAACAAGGATCCACGCGTTAACTTTGAGTAGCACAATACACATGAATGTGAGAACCACTGCTTGATCAAATCAAGAAGTATAACACGTGCTAGTCTTAGCGTATAATGATGTCCTATTTCATTAATACTATAACTTAGAATAATTTAAGCATAAACACGATTCAATGCAGTATGAACCTCACATTACAATCTCTATCATAATTTCCTTAACACAGTGTTATGCTTGAGACTGTATCTAACAGTTTTATACACATAAACATATGAAACAAAGAAATTGAAAGATTAAGAATACCTTTTGTTGATTTAATATGTAAAATCCATTATACAAACGATTGCTTCTGATGCACAATCCTAACACTATCCTTGTCGGATGTCGCCCCATCTAATCTCCTACACAAATGGTCTTTATAACGAAATAAAATTTACAGCTAATGCAAAGAATTAAAGTATTCCATTAAAAATGTATAGTATTTAGCAATTAATACATATAGACTAATCCCAAAATACATAAAATAAGTATGTCTACAGTATACCCGTGGCAAAATTACAAAAACTTTTGCTAGACTGAGCCAAAGGAATGATCCTAGTGTCACTGTTATATAGTTTTAGCTCTGATTCCTAAGAAAAAGAAGAAAATAAAAGAATATATAAGTTTTACACTTAAGGGAGTCCCGTGTATGCTAGTTTTTCTCTTGAAAACTGGTATAAATAACTGTACACATTTTTTCCATAGAAAAACAACTCTACAAGTTAAGTAGTAGAAAACCATACTAATTCGGTTTACAGTCTATACACCATTTGGAAAAGTTTGATTTTCTTTCAAAACAAAGAGCCCTAAATTTTCAAGAAAAATAGACACTTCATTCACTAAAAGATCAATCTACATGCAAAGCTTACAAGGGTTCGCTTTCGGCTGTTACGGTCTTATTGTGTCAGAGACTGTACCTTCAACACTCAACTGAAATCTTGTCGGACTGGTGAGTGGCACAAGCACATCACTTCATATCAATATTCAATCATTTTATTTTTTGTAGTACAAGCTCTTCCACTCCTGTACTCCCCACATATGAGGTTTGGTAACTATTTTACTTGTGGTAGCACGGGCTCTCTAACTTTCTGTACTTCCTTCTTACAAGGTCTGGCAAGGGTTGATCACTTAGTGTTACGCCCAACATCAACTAGTGGCTTACGCATGATTTGCTTATGCATGAGTACAATGCTAGCTGGGGAATTGGCTAATTCCAATATTTTGTTGCCCAGTTTTGAGAAACATGCACCCCAAAACTACCTTGCTTACTTGGGGCTATCTATCTCTAACATAAGCTAGTACAATAGTCAAAACCCTTGCTGAGTTCTCAACGTCTTCGTTGGTTCACATGACCAGTTTCATTATCACAGTTCTGAAGGATTATCAAGAAAGCATATTCTAAGTCGAAAATATCATTTTTAAAATGTTTAACATTTTTCGAGTAAGAATTTCAGAAGCCAAAAAATTATTTTTCCAAATGTTTACCATTTCAAGATTCCTAAAATACTCTTCATCCATGATTCATAAAATCATTGAATAAAATGCTCAAATTAAGATATTTTATAAAAACACCAACTAAAACGATATTTATGAAACAGAGGGACTCACCTTAGTCTATTCAGCTAATACTTACACTTTAACAAGCTTAGGATCTCTCTTGACTTAGATCACCTACAATAATGAGGTATTTCATAAAACATTACACAATGTCATTCAATTAGACTTGCATAATACTAAAGAATTAAAGTACTAAATACTCTAAATTTCCTTTCACTATTCACAGCTTTCTCATCTCTTAGTATTTTATTCATGACTTTTGCGATACAAGTCCAAATGAGGTCAAACTAGTTTTTAAACACTTCTAGGGAATTCCTTTACAATTTCCAATTCATGGGATACCAATTCTCTTCTTCATTTTGTTCAGTTCTAGTCATGAACTTACTGCATTTTTGGATGATCAAAACAACAATTTATTTGTACAAATTTCCTTAGGTATTTTCAATGTTTTCTTCAACACAACTTATCACATATAAGCTTTCAAAAATTTCATTTCACATCCCAGCAATAGTATTCCAACTATTTTTGAAAATAGCACTTCTCCATTCATCCAAATATAGCTATTATATCAAAGTAACCAAAACAGATTTTCCATGGCAGCTTTAGGTATTTTTGCTACCATTAATTTTTTTCAGCCATCAAAAGTCCGTATAACTTATCCAAACCTTTCTTATTATTCCAAGATATGTTTAGGGTTAATAATATTCCATTTTCTGCCATCTTTACTTGGAGATCGCATACAAATTTCAAGTATTTCATATATTATCCTCTAGCTACCAACATAACTTTTCTATTTCGTATCTTCCATGCACTTCCTCTTTAGTTAATCTTATACAATTTTCCATCATATAAAAATGAGATCAAAACTAAGTTAAATCTCTTCCTAAGTTAGTCGATCAACATTCCCACTTAAAACAAAAATTTCCTTGAAATATGTTCATAAAATCATGCATTTTTATTAATAATTCAGATCAAATAACTTCTATTATTTAAAAAATAATAACTTCAGTTCTTGAAAATCAAATACCACTTACTTGGAAGGGTACACATGCTAGCAAGAAGTTTGTACTTCTTCCTTTCTTTTTCCTTTCCTTGCTCCCAATTTCTCTCTCTCTCTCTCTCTCTCTCTCTCTCTCTCTCTCTCTCACACACACACACACACGATTTCCTTCTTCCTTTTTCTTGCTTTTCATTTCTTTCTTCCTTCTCTCTTTATTTTTGTTCCTTTCCCTTGTTGTTTTCCTCTTGGCTGGTAGCTTCCTAGCTATTAATAAAACTCTCCTCTCTCGTATATAATCTTCCTCAAGTAAAGTCATTTTGTTTTGGTTAAAGTCATGTGATTTTTTATAACTAAGTACAACTAGAATGTTGTGGAACCTTAGAGAATACTATGGAATCTTATAGAACATGATGGAAGCTCATAGATGATTATAGAATCCTGGAGAAAATTATGGTGACTTTGAGAAATTTGTAGGATTTCCATTTATCAGGAAAAATACATGTAACCAATCATAAGTCTCCAAGTGATTTTTCATTTGTAGGCTAAACTTTTCTACAATCCATTAAGATTGCCTACCATAATCTTCAATTATGGCCCACTAATCTTTTATATATAAAAGTCCACCAATCTTTAGGGCCTACAAAGATTTTATCTAGGGCCTACCAATTAATGTATATATAATGGCCCACAAGCTTTTCATACTAAGCCCACTAATTAAAAAAAATCAAGGTCCACTAAACCTTTTATATGTAATAGTCCATTAATTCTTTCTTTTTTTCTGTTCCTTTTTCTTACTTTTCCCAACAAAATGTTTGCATAACGAAATCACAAAAGAAGGGCTGTTACACTATCAGTCATTAGTAGTGCTAAAATAGGTATCATATTTGTTTGGTATCTCTCGTATATCATATACGGTACAGAGGAAAAATAAAAACGAGATACCATCCCAAGATCCACATATGTGTGGAAAACAAGACATATGAAGATAACAAAGAAAACAAAGATAACAGCTTTTACCTTTCTTTGTTTGTTTGGAAAACAAAACTTTCCTTCTTCGAGTATGATAATTGTGGCGCAATCCTACAATCCTCTTGAAGAATCACCACAAGAGTTGTATGTCTAACCAGTATAATCACAGTGTGTGATTATCTCTAACAGTAATCCACATAAAGGATACACTCAAGCACCAAGATTTTTTGTGCTAGTAGAAAACAACAATAGTGGCTAGGGTTTTTCTTGTTCTTCTTGTTTCACAAAAATCAGAGAAAAAGAAGAAGAAGAAGAAGGATTGTGTTCTCCTTGAAGAAGCTCACGAAAGAGAGAGAATGAAGAGAACAAAAGATCATATATTTCTCTCTTGTGTGCCCTTTGGTTTTGTGGAGTTGTTTTCATATGACTCTTTGTCTTCCACTAGGGTTATATCCCATATAACCGAAAAGCCTCTACAAAAACACATATGAGAATTCCAAACACATAAATGCAATTGGAACCCACCAAGTTCTCAGAATTACAAATTGGCCCATCAATTATAACTAATTATAATTTGGCCACATCAACTTCTCTTTCTCTCAATAAATCTCACTATGTTATCAAATAACATATTGAGTATATATTCCTCTTTTATGTGTGACCTATTAGGTTTCTCGGTCAATTGGTAGCGAATATGAATTAATCCAAACATTTTTTGGATTAATAATCCTTAATTAATTAGAATTAATCCTATTAATTCTAATCAGGATTGGTTTATTAATTCATCAATTAATAAACCCATATTCCCAGATCATGAGTGGTATCTAGAAACACATCATGACCACCCAAGAGTCCAGGAAGTCAAGTGGCTTGATATGAACCCTTCAATAATAAACTACAGTACAATTAACTCTTTTCACCATACAATATCTCATTCGGTTTGAAGTACGGAATTAATGCCAACTCCCCCCAGAATATATTTTAATTCTGGCTCGAATATAACTATACTTGTACCAGGAACCCACTACTCTAGATGTGTATCAATTGGAACTGTTTTTAATACACATACGCCTTGGCCAACGACTTCTTGAGTAGTAATTCCTACAAGTAGCCGTGAGATATTCGCCCCTATTATTAGGAGTAGTGAATCTTTTCTTGGCCATCTCAACTACTTTTGTTTACCTCACAATGTACCCAATATCCATCTCATAGGCGGCCATCGATCAAGCTCCAGAGATTGGAATCAAAGTACAAGGTTCAGCAAATAAAGTACCTTGGAGATCTCAAGTCTAAGGATACTTGCACGTTTGATATATTGAGATTATATAATTGGCACTAAATAGTTATCCATGTGATTATCTCATAGTTAGGTCATCCAATAAACTTGTTCCACTAACAAGCATCAACGTGTTAACTTTGAGTATCTTAATACTCACGGATAAGAGAACCACCGCCTGATCAAATCAGAAAGTCTTAACACATGCCAGTCTTAACGCATTAATGATGTCCTGTCTCATTAATACTATGACTAGGGACTATTTAAGTACTAACACTATACAGTATAGTAGGAATCTCATATCATGATCTCTATCATGATTTCCTTAATATAGTGTTGTACTAGGGACTTTATCTAACAGTTATATTACACAAAAGTAATCAAAAGAAACTGTAAGATAAATAATACCTTTTATAAAATAAAATGTGTCATATACAATATACAAGTGATTGCCTCTAAGGCATAACACTAACAGTATCTCCTAGGAGGCAGATTTGGAAAAGTTAAAGCATTGACATGTTCAATTAAATCAAAATTAGGAAAAAACTTACTAAAATAGTTAAGGGAACTACAAAAAGGGCATGTCCTAATTTATGAGATCATCAACCTTCTCCTCTAAGGAAATTGTACCTACCTCACTTACATTTGTTGGATTGTATGCCCTCTTAGACTAGATTTTTGATGTAAAATCGAATATTTTAATAAAACAATTTATTTTTAGAAATTTTTTGTGAATTTACTTTTTGTTTGTGCACAATTTTGTTTGGAACAAACCCATTATGTTTAAATAAGTGATCCATGTGAATGGTGGTCTTTCACAGTGAGGTATGTATCATGGGTTATTTAACACATAAACATTTGTCCTTAACCTATTGATGATAATGGGAATCTCATCATGTTTAGGTTATTATGTTATGAATTCCAAATGGGGAATGGCTTACCTTTAGCCAGTGAGTAGTCCACTCACTTCATGACATAAGCATATTTCGAATACGTAGGACAGGATCTGTAATAGTGGTTTCTAAAAGTACTATATGATAGAAATCTAGACTACTACCGCTACAGCGTGGACTAATGCTCTACAACTTGAGTATGAATTGGTGGTCTGACGAAGTTGGAAGCATATGCTTTGATATACTATAATTGAGGTTCTATGGTAGAACTAATATACTTGTGTATTGGGTATATATGACTAGTTAGTTAAGACAAATTTATACAAGATAGTTTCTACACTATATCGCCCCTTGTGATTGTCCGAATGGTCTAAAATGTCCAGGGCCTTGGGAAACATGACTCAGATGTTCGCTTTAGGGTAGCTCCCTTGGAAAGCGGAAACACTCCAAGAAGTCATGGATCATTGGACTAGAAGCCTAAGGATGATAGATGTCATTTAGAGGGGTGTGAGTACACTTCTTCCTCTCTAAATGTACGGTGATGTGTAGAGGGGTATTTTAGTCATTTCACCTGTAGGTCAGAGACTTTGCTAATGCAGCATTGTCCTTGGGGTCAATATTTCCTTATGGTGATATTAGAAAATATTTAAAATGCAAAATATAGCTATTTATATAGCAGGGGTATTTTGGTCATTTTAACAGCCAAGGCGATATGTCTTTTTGGTCCTCGGAATAGCCCGTAAGTCCTAATTAATTTTGAGTTGAGGAATTGGTTTTAGTTCAAGATGATTTTATTTTATTTTATTTTATTTGGGATGTCTAATTTATTATTAGACTAGAATAAAATAAATAAATAAATAAAATAAAAAATAGGAGTTGAGAGAAATTAATTATCTAGTTTAATTGGTTAATTAATTATTCAGGGTTTAGGTCCAGTTTGAATAATTAGAAAATTAACCTGGGCTTAAACTAAGGAGAAATAATTAATGCTTAACTCAAATAAATAATTAATGAGTCCAAATGAACCAAAATAATTATTTATTGAGTTATTTATATAAGCCCAAGAAATAAATAATTAAAGATTAATTATTTTGATTCATTTGGACTCATTAATTATTTATTAGTTTATTTATATAAGCCCAGGAAATAAATAATTAATGTTTATTATTTTGGACCTTTTGGGTCCAAGAAAAATAATAAATATTATGTCGGCCAAATAGCTTGGACCGTAGGGTTTCTTCCAGATATAGTTCGGATGAGTTTAGGGTTAAGCCAAACTTATTCTCAGGATAACATTTGAGTGTTTGAAATATGATATCTCGGGGATATATTTATCAGATTTTTTGAGACCTAGTTTTTGGCTAACAATAAACAAGTCTCTGGGAAAGAAAAAAAAAACCCCCTAATCTCCCTCACCAATCTCTCTCTCACGTTTCCTTCCTTCTCTTGTTTTCTCCTTAGAGTTTTGCTAATCAATAGCAAAAGAACCAAGGAGATTAGAGACCACTCTTATTCACTGTTGTGTTCACCGATAAGCAGTTGGGTAGTGGCATATTCTGAGAGCTGAAAAGTTTGGCGTTCATGCAAACAAGGCGAAGTAGGAGGTTAGCGGGTTTTCAACCAGAAGCTTCTTCAAGTGGGCAAGACGAAGCTATTCTTGTCGTTTAATCTACTCCTACTCAACCTAGTAGGTTTAAAGCACGCAAATGTATGATTTTAACGCTTTCGTGCAGCCATTAAGGCCTATGTTTTGTTTTCTTCTCTATTTTTTTTCCTCCCGTGAGCATGCTCCCCTGTTTTTCTTCCCTTCAACATTCCTATGGGGTTAATTCTAGTGCCAAAAGATTGTGTGTAAGATGACATATCAGCAATTAGATCCCTAGCGGCTTGTGGGATTTTGTCCACAAGGGCACCACTACAATCCGCATCAATAATTGACCTATCATATGAAAGTAATACTCCATAGAAATATTGTACAAATAATCGGCTACTAATTTGATGATGAGGACAACTAGCACAAAGTCTTTTGAACCTTTCCTGATAATCACACAATGATTCCCTATACAATTGCCTAATTCCACATATTTCTTTCCTAATTGGTGCAGTTCTAGATGCAAGAAAATATTTTTTAAGAAAAAACCTTTGCATGCTTAACCAAATATTGATGGAACCCATAGGTGAATCATACAACCAATCTTTAGCATGTCTATCAAACTTAATCAGAATGCATGCAATTTATAACCTTATCTTGAATTCCATCTAGTTTCATATTAGAGTATACAACATGAAATTCCTTAAGATGTTATTATATACTAAATGGGAATGCACATGTTTTTATAGCCTCATTTTAAATTTCATCCAGTTTCATATTAGAGCATACAACATAAAATTCCTTAAAATCTCTTTGTGGGTTCTCTCCTAGTAACCCATAGAATGATGATAATAATTGAACAAATCTCTAATGCAATTTAAATAAAATGAGTGAACTGAGGAAAAATAATGCATAAAGGATGATCATTCAGGGTAAAGGCTACAAGTTCTTCAAAAGAGTGATTGGCATCTATTGTAGAATCAAGGGTAGGAAATAATTAACTAATTGCAAAAATATATTTAAAGTTAGCTAGAGAATTTCCCTCCAATGGAGCGAATTCCTCTCAAATCATTTTCAAGCTCTATGGTGCTGTCTCCAAAATATAAGCGACCTACGAAATAAATTAATAATAAAATCAAAGAGTAAACAGAAATCTTTTTTCTCCAAAAGAACTAAATAAGATCAAGTATCACAAGAATTGTGCAAAGAAAGAAGAAAATAAAAATTTTCTTTTGTTCCTGGTAATGCTGCCAAAAATTTATTATGAGAGTTTGTGACAAAAAAATATGGGCTATTAAAAATACAGTCGTCATGCACTACCAATTTTTAAACTTAACTCCCAGATATAGCGCATAGTATAGTAGTAAGTAAGGTATTGATCCCTTAAGGAACCAGAGAAGTTTACTCTATAAGAAAAACACTCATCTTCATTCTTATGAAATCTTCTTATGAATGCTTAGCCTAATTTAGCCAAATGATGCATTATATACAAGTATGTACAAATAAATGGGGGAAATCAAATTAAAAAACTATCAAATTCTACTTTGAAACAAATTAAGAAACAAGAGAAATAAATACAATACTATCAAAAATAGGAAACTTCAAAATCAATTAAGATATTATCATGTTCGTAGGCACGTGTTATGTAATTAATTTAATAGCTTATCATTGATGTGATTACTTTGACTATTTTAAGAACATTTTGAACACTGTGAACATTTAGCCTTGCATAATTAGACTAATCTTTGTTGTACGCCTCCAACCAATTCCTAGTCCAATTGTTAATCTACTTCAATTTGATTAACCTTTTCTTAGAATCTTTAATACTTCAACTAATCAATTATCATAGTCTAACAATTAAGATTGATAAATATCTCAAGGCATCACAAGTATCAAGCTAACATGTAACAATTAATTTCTATTATATACAACTTGAATTATATAATTTATTATCAACCAAATTAATCCATAAACTGCAACTTAATCTAAATTAATATATGCTATTTCAAGAATCAATGAAAAGATTAATTACTTAGCCATACAATTGTGTGACCCAAATATTTTGCACACACATAAAAGAAATCAATAAAATTGATAGACAAAAAAGAGGGAATTGTACAAATACTCATAAGGCAATCTCAACAATATCAAATATAGAATCTTTAAGATATAGCTTACGGGAGTTTGAGAATACTTTTCGACTAGTGGCAACTTTCGGATTGTGGTCTCTTTCTTTCCGGGGTGACGGTATTCGTAGTAGATCCATCCTTAGCTACCAACACTATTTCCATTATGAAAACAAAGGTCGAGCGTCAGACACCCATATCGTAAGACTAGCCATGATGATGGTCAGAGTATGATTGATTGTGTTATACACACTAGGTTAATCATACATTTTGTCGTGTTCATAGGATTGAAATCCTATGGTGTTGATGTTAGTTAGACTGAAATCCTTCTTATTAGCATCGCAATATGGTTTTGAATGTGACAATTGTATTTTGAAAATACGATATGGTCTATGATTAAAGCACAATACTAATGTTATAAATGATACTAGGTTAAATGGTGCCAAATTAATATATGTTATCGTAATGGCATATTTTTCCCAAAAAAGGAATAGACCTGCTTTCTTTAAATACGGCACATTAGTTTCCAATAAACCATGATTTCCAAATGTGCCCAAAAGTTTTTGACAGCAGTTGTCAATATTTTCAACTACAATGTGTAAAGAGTTGTTTTCAATGGAAAAATATGATAAAACCCTTTTATCTATTTTCTAAAAAAAAAAAAAATACTTGCACACACGGGACTCACTAAGTATACCACTCATTTGTGTGTTATTTCCATTCCTTTTAGTTCAGACTCAGAGCTAAAGACACATGTAGGTGACGTCAAACTCACTCCTTTTAGGTTAGTGATGTGAAGGTTATACAATTTTCACCATGTATAGCATGTAATGATATTTATCTATATTTATTTAGTTTGAATATACGTATTAGAACATACTAGCTTGTAAGTTTAGTGAAATAGTATATTTTTATTCGCCTACTTTAAGTCTTGATCCGTTATAAAGATCCCTTTGTCTGGGAATTCAGACGGGGTGACATCATACGAAGATGAGGACTACCATGACTAGAAAAGTGGGGTGTTAAACATACTGTAGAAATCAAGGACCTTATGCATAATTCACCAAAAGAAAATGCTTAGAAAAATTAAATTTTTTAGAAAAGTTTATCTTTATCCCTCTGAAAAAGTTTTTAAAAAGTATAATATTGTCCTTCAACAACTTCTTTCACTTACGTCCTTGTATTTAAACTTGAAAATACCAGGTACTGCTTGGTAGCTTTTAGCTTAAGAACAAGGCTAATAAACACTACAAATTAACTGATAATCCTCTTTCAACATACCCAAACTAGCATGTTTTAAGAAGGTAGATATAATGTCTTATGTGATCTCCATGTGGCATATCTATGAGATTTTATTTTTAAAAAAAAAAATTATTTTGGGAAGATTTTTTAGAGTTGAATTCCTGCTCAAAATTGCAAGAAAGAGAGATGGTGGATGTAGTAGTCATGGTGTTCTTGAAAAATCTTCTTAATATTCTTGCAGAGGAGAGCCAATTTCTAAGAAACTCTAGGAAGTAGTTTGAGAAAATGAAAAATGAGTTGTTGCTTATAGAAAGCATTCTAAAGGATGTGAATAGGCTTAAAAGGAAAAACTGGACTGTTCGAAGGATCATGATATGTCTAAGATACCTTATATATAAAGCCGAATACATAGTGATAAATTGCCTATCTCTCCCAGAGTACTATAATAGGGCTTCTAGATTCTCAATTTGTTTCCATCCTGTAAAGCTTCCTTTTTATTATTGGATCAAAAAATGCCTTGATGAAATTAATGTTAAAATCACAAAAATCAAACAGAACATTTCAGCATAGCTTGGCTTGCCACTTCTGAATTAGACAAATAGCATAGAAACTTATGAACATAAACAAGTTTTTGGTTTGGAGACAGATTTTGAGATGATAAAGAATTCGTTATTTAAATCCTGTATACCATTGGAATTGTAGGTATGGGAAGCCTAGGGAAGATCACAATTGCCCAAAAAGTTTTTAATTATAAAACAATTGAGGACCACTTTGAGAGAAGAATTTGGGTGTCTATACTTAAACAACTGCTGAGGAACAGATCATGAGAAGCATATTGATAAGCTTAGGAGATAGATGTCTAGCTGATGATCAAACTGAACTGTTGAAGAAAATAAAGCAGTACCTCCTAGGTAAGAGGTACTTAATCATAATGGATGATGTTTGTAGCTTAGACAATTCATGGTGGCTCGAAATCTATGAAGGATTGTAGCAATGAAATGGAAGCTATGTTATGATAACCGCAATGATTGAGAAAGTTGCTCGAAAAATAGGATTGAGGCAAGAAAACACCCATTAGCCTAAATTCCTAAATAAAGAATACAATTGGTTATTGTTCTGAAAGATAGCATTTGCTACAACTTGGGTTGAGTGTTTTCATCCAGAACTAGATGATGTTGGCAATGAGATTGTTAAGAAGTGCAAGGGTCTTCCATTAGTTATCAAAGCAATTAGGGGAGTACTACTATTCAAGCCACCCCATTATCATGAATGGAAGCTGATATTAGATCATTTTCATGAAAAACTGGGGGAGAGTGATAGCTCAGTGATGGCATCACTATAGTTGAGCAATGATGGACTCCCACCTTACTTGAAATCATGCTTCTTATGTTTCTCACTTTTTCTAGAAAATTATGAGATTGATAAATAGAAACTAATCCACTGGTGGATTAGTTTATATATATCAATCTCAGGTGGATTGGAGAGAGTTTCGTTCATGTGAGAAACCATAGATTATCAACTAAAGTCAGAGAAAATTGTTTCTCAGAGTTAACAAACCAATGCCTAATAGAGGTGGTTGACAAAGCAGTTAAGGTTGATTTTTTTCCCCACTGCAATCTCTTTCACGCCCTTGTTTTTTGAGATAATTTCCTCCTATTTCTTCTGAATAACTGAGTACTGCTTATTTTGCATTGAAATTAATTTTTGGTTGTATTTGTTCTGGATTACAATGTCAATGTAGCTGAGCTGCTAATTCCTGTGAGTGATCTTTCACAGCATATAAGGTATCAAGCTCACTCTTGAAATCTTCTATTTCTCAATTGTGACACCATTTTGGTTATTGAATAGCTAATAAACCTGGGATATATACTTTTACTTTGATGAGAAATTTGGCGAGAAGTTATGTATAAAAACTCTACCTTGAATGTTTCATGACCTAGTAACCTAGTCAAACGAAAGTTGAAATCTTTTTCTTCCTTATTCATAAAGTCTTAATCCAATGGGTACACATTACAATAAGAAGGAATCGTTTCCACCATTGAACAATTAATTTGAAGCCTGAAAACTGATTTTATGGATCATAATTGCTGGACTTAAATCAGTTCTGCCTGTTTTTTACATATACTGGAGAAAAATGTGATTGAAATTTGGCTATTGTTGCTTTTATTTTCAATTCAATATCACAATAGTTTCCTTTTTCTTGTTAATATCATGTATAATCTTCACCATAAATTTTTCTACATATGGTGATAAATTTTTTTTTTTTTTTGGGAGTAAATATGTTGATTCGTAAAGTCCAGATATTATCAACAATATTGAATTTCTTTTAGTTTCTCCCTTTTTCCTTAGTAAAACCATTTTTTAATTGCCTGATACAAAACTTTTGTTATGTAGGTGGAAAGTGTTGCAGATTGAAGCAGGTAGTTGAACTTGAAGTTGACTTTGATCTACAACTATTATAGGATAGATGCACACACACACACACACACAAATAGACACACACACACACACACACACACATGTGTGTGTGTATATATATATATATATATACACATGACTTTATGATTTTTGTAAAGATTTATGGAAATTAATAAATTTAGGGCATTTTATAGCTTATGTACTATTACATCGTGATATTTATTTAGTTAATTTCAGGAAATTTAGTAATAAATGTATTTTGGTTGTGCGTTGAGCTTAAATGAAAATTTATAGATGTTTTCTTTTCTTTCAATGTAAATTGTCATAATGGTTAATTGCAATTGGTCTAATATATTAAATTGTTACAATATTCGAAATATATCGACATTTATAGGTTAGAGATATCAAAATAAGAGGATATAAACAAACATCATCATATTAGGAATAACATATCACACACAAGTGTTAGCAACATTATGATTACTTACATAAAGATTTGTCACATTAAGGTAGATATGTTCCATAATTAAGTGTTAAAAAACAATAACTATTTTGGCATTTATTTTTGTTATATTTGAAACCATTACTAACATTACAAAATGTAATAAAATAAATAATTTTAATGTATGTAGATGTCAGCATAACTTCATAATATGACAATATTATGTACTAAAAAAGATTTAAATATTTGGTCCGCCTTAAATTTATTATTGCACTAATAAATGTCATAAAAAGAATTTAAAAACACATATATATATGTTAGCATAGGTTCATAGAGTAACATTTGTTTATGACATTTATAAATGCCAGAGACTTTTCCTGACAACATTTTAGACAACAATCTTTTTTTTGTCATAATAGACACAAATGTCAAAAAAATCCTCTATAGTGACACATAAAAATAGCATTAAAAAGGTAAAATGTTGTAGTGCATAGACTCTTTTGACATTATTACACTACAAAAAAAAAAAAAGACCATTTATGGCGGTTCTACCCAGAAAATTGTCGTATAAACCTTATATGACAACCCAACAATGGTTTTTGGGTCGTTCCAAATATTGGCATCATTTATATTAAACAATGGCCCAAAAGCCATTGTTTATACTATTTACAATGGGTTATACAACGGTTCCATGTTTCCACAAAAAAAACTCACAGAAAGTGTCATATGTAATAAGGACATTATCAGCGCAATTTGTGGTGGTCCTAAGACTGCAGTATTTATTAAAACATAAATGATGCACATATAACTACCATATATAATAAAACCAAAACATGATAAATTTTCAAAAAATAAAAATAAAAATAAAAATTATGAAATTAGTTTAGACCACCAAAACTCTGTGGACCACCTGTACCTAATCGCTCCCCAATTAGCTAGAAATATCCAACTGGGCCAGAGATTCGAACCCAAGACCTCGAGTATGAATCCCTTGAGACTTAGCCGTTGGGCTAAGCCAATTATTTGATTATACATTTTTTTATTTTAATTATTCTGTGCATTTTTTAGCTTTTTTTATTTAAAACATTAGTGGTAGAACAAAATATAATAAGCATAGTAAATTTATTATGAAACCATATTATTCAATATAATAGATTATTTTATATATTTATATAATTATAAAATTTTATATGTTGTTAATTATATCATCGTTTTTAATAAATGATTTTATACACATAGATCAATTAAAAAAACTTATACATATATATTTTCAACACATACGTATATAATATACATACGTATACAATTATACACACACACACACACACACACACACACACATGTATACACACAACACATAAATATGCATACACACACACACACACACACACACATATCAAATTGTATATATTTTATATTATATTTGTAATATTTTATATGTATATATGAAATTGTTTGGTCTAATTTAATTTTATTTAAACTATTAGCAATGCTCTTTATATATATATTAGGGACTAATTTGCAAATTTTTTGAGGTTATTTGATAACTATTTTAAAATTTAGCGATCAATTTGCAATATTTTTAGGTGTTATGTTATAAATATTCAAAAAATTTATATAAGTATAAGTATATCAAATTAACAATCCAACTGTTAATTTGTAAAAATTGCTAAAAACATATTACAACCAAATTTGAAAGTAAGAGGATATATTTTGCCATATGTTCTACCATAATTTGTATATAAGAGCCCAAAACCTAATGCATTTATTAACATAAGTATATCAAATTAACGATATAACCATTAGATTGTTAAAATTGTTATAAAAAAAATATATCATGACCAAATTTGAAAGTAATCGAATATAGTTTGTCACATGATCCAGCATAATCTCTATATAAAAAGGCCAAATCTAATGCATTAATAAAATGTAAGTGTATCAAATTAATGATCCAACTGTTAGATTTGTCAAAATTGCCAAGAAAAAGAATCATGAGCAAATTTGAATGAAAATTGAATATATATTGCCATATTGTAAAACCCCACAACTACGTACCCTAAAAGGGCGGGGATGTCGCCACGTCCCGTAGGACAAGGGGTCTTTAGAACGAGGTATAAAATATAAAGGAAATCTCCAAAAGGATCAACTTAGATAAATAAAGAAATATTCTTATTACATCAGGCTCAACTTGGAGCAAAACAGAATAAAACAAAATATTGTTTAGAAGCATAAGCAATAAATATCTCCTAGAACGGATAGAGAAAATAGCAAAAGCTTCAACTATTACATGCCCCGCTGACTCAGCACAGTCTATCCCCTGAAAACATGATGTAAAACAGTGTGAGAATAAATCTCAGTAAGTCCTGTGTGTGCACATGGTGTTTTTAAATAGTTCGTGTATGCAAAGTGTAAAACATTTGTAAAAATAATTTGGCAAGTCATAAACAATCTCTTTTTGCAAGGAGTGGGTTTTTCTCTTTGTCACACTTTGTACAAAATAAATCCTCCACTCGGATAAAAGTCATGTTACCACACGTTGGGCTCCATGAGAACAAATTGGCCAAGGCACCACACTTTGCGCACCTTGTCCGGACCAGATTACCACACGTTGGGCGTTCTGATCAAGGTGAGTGTATAGCCCACCGGGTGAGATACTCCTCCATCTCTACACCCAACAAAACCATCCGGGTGTCCATGCCGGGAATATAAATAATACCTTTCAGGTATAATGCTAGCTCGGGTTGGCCTGACCAACCAACACTGTCACCTTTTCAAACAGAGTTAATCTTCTGGAGGAGGCCTCCTGCCAGAAGACTTACGCTAGCCCTCCAAGACTAGTATTGTTACCCTACCCTTATTGAGTACTCAACGAATATATCCGTCAATTCCTGATTCAAAATATTTTCAAACCTTGGCTTTGTAAAACGTGGTTTTCTTTAAAAGAGATTTCTAAAAATTTTAAGGAAAAGAATAGTTTTCCTGCTAAAATCGTTAGTTTGACAAAACCGTTTAAAGAATAAATATCCACGTTTACAACCCAAGCAAACATAGTTTAACAATAGCTTTACAAAGCTTCACAACATGGACTTGCCATCACAACATTTAACAAAACAGTTTATAAAAGGACTTACCATCACAACGTTTAATAAAAGAGTTTATGCAAGGACTTACTTGATATGCCTCAGATAAATGCGATAAAAATCACCGCTGGCTTTCCTCAATTATCCACCTGATCTAAGCCATATAATATCATGATCAGTGGTCTCAATTAATTCAAACATGCTCTAATCCCATTTATTTTCATAACAATTCGCAATCTCCTATTTAATTCCAAGTAAACTATTCAATCCCCAAAGATCAAATACTACGACCACATGTTTATCTCGCTAATAAACACCATTAAACTTTACTTTCGACATCAAGGGAGAGTATTCCCTTGCCTTGCAACTACCGGGTAATGAGGTTTCGATGCTCCTATGGTGATCGTCCTGAGTTCGCTTGAGAAGAATAGAGAAGCTACCTCCTTTGCTTCAGTTGACCGAAAATTTAGGAAGAAGAGGAAATCAGCCTCTATAGGGCGTGTTTTAAGGGTAGAAGAAAGAGAAAAGAATCATTAAAAACGGCATCAAGAGGCTGAAAGGATTTGTGCTTACCTTAGGGTGTGTTCGATTTTTGCTTGGAATAACTCTTGTGGTTTTGAAAATTTTGCAGAGAGAAGTTACTGAAATTTTCGTGTAGAATGGACGGGGTAAACGGTGGTTATGATTTAAAGTTGGAGAAGATTGGTTTAGGGTTAGATGGTGATGTTTAGATAGACTCCTAATGGCTTTAGGTTTCTTGGACAGCAAAGGCGGAATTTTTAGCTTGCGCGTGCCTCCTTGCTACCGATTTTAGGGGAGTTTTATGGAGGAAAAAATTCTGCAATTTGCTCCTCTAAGCTGGCCGAAACACTGCTCAAAGGAAGGGCTGAATGTGTTCAGAATTTTGGGCCAAACAAGGAAGAGTTTGAGTGAGTTTTGATGACTGAAAAATCCTGTGCAAGTGCTGTGAAAATTCTGTGCAAGTGTAGCAAGTTTTGGACTGGTTTGGCTGCTATAATTCTACCGAAATTTCCAGAGGAAAATTGAGGGTTTTGGGTGCTGAAAATAGCTTGTTCAGCTGGGGTTTTTCAGTGAAGGATGTGTGCAGAATTTCGGTTGAAGTAGGAACATAAAGCTGGCCGAAAATCCTGCACAAAGCTGTCCGAATTTTCTGTGTATATGCTGGACGAATTTCAGTGTTTTTGTGTGAATAAAATTCTGATTTTGTGCAGCTAAGGTAGTTGAATTGTTAAGGAGTATTCTAGGTGGTTTGAGCTAGGATTTTCAGAGTTGGATTGTAGCTAAAGATGGCTGGAATTTCGGACAGCTTATGTAGATTCAAAGCTGTCGAAATTCAGCTAGGAAAAGGAAGAAATCCTAGTTGAATTTGGATTGAAATAAAATCTGGTTTTATCAAGGATTTGGATAAGATTTCCTCTAGTACTAGAAGAGTTTGGATTGAGCTAAAGGTGCTCCAAGGTGGCGAACAAAATCTGGAAAAATTTCCAGAATATTTCCAGCTTATGGTTTCTGAAAATTCAAGGGAACAAAAGCTGAAAATAAAACAAAATTTATCCTTATCTAAAATCCTTGAACTTAGGAGTTAAATATAGAGTCTTACTCCTATGGAAGTGGCGTTTAATCCCAAAGAAAATATCTAAGACTTTAGTTAAAATATTTCTCTAAAACAATTAAATAAATAAAAGGATTATGGCTAGAATTCTTGAAGAGGTAAAATAAGATTTTTCCCTAATATATTCCCTAACACTAATATTCATCAAGAAGAGTTTTATACCACTTCAAATTCTTCAAAGTGGCTCCTAGCTAGGTTTTTTCAAAAATCCTAAGGAACACAAGCTGAAAATTAAAGGTGAACTTTATTCACATCCAAGTCCTTGAATTTAGGAAATAAATATAGAGACTTATTTCCTTGGAGTAAAAATACTAAAATTTCTCTAGGATAGCTAGATTCTTTTTCGGTCAAGATAAGAAACGGTCTAAAGAAAAGAATTTCAAGAAGAGAAGCTTACTTCACAAAAGGTAGGATTCGAACTCGGGTCACCAAAGGAAATTACCAACCTCCCCACTATTCCAAAATAACTCCAATGCTAATTTTTCTACAAGAAGTTCTTACCACCCCAATACTCATCCTTCCAAATCTTCGACCAAACCTCCCTTAACCAAATCTTTAACAATATAACTATTTCACGTCAATTAATTCAAATGCAAGAGTAACGGAAAAATTCACATGCATCCATGCAAATAAAATTATTCTAGCTACCACATAAAATGCAAGATGCTATGCAATGCATGAATTTTTCCCATAGTCAAAGGTGGTTTTAGGCGGGGTATTACATCCTCTCCCCCTTAAGAGAATTTCGTCCCGAAATTCAGATTTCATACCCTTCGAGCATACCCAGATACTTTCGTCTTAACCGTTCCTCCGTTTCCCACGTTGCATCCTGTGCTCCATGATGATCCCAAAGTATCTTCACCATGGGTATCTACTTGTTTCGGAGCGTCTTAATACTCCGCTCTAGGATCTTGATGGGTCTCTCCACATAACTCAGATTGGGTTGCAACTCCAATGGTTCCTCATTGAGTACATGACTCGGATCGGGATTGTACCTTTTCAACTGAGAGACATGGAATACGTCATGCATCCCGGTTAGGCCATCAGGTAGATCCAATCGGTAGGCAACCGGTTCAATTTTCTCCAATATCGGGAATGGTCCCAAATACCTAGGACTTAACTTCCCTCCCATCAGATGTTTCAGGATTCCTCTACTAGGAGTCAACTTCAAGAATGCACGGTCACCTACTTGGAACTCCAATTCCCTCCTCCTAGTGTCTGCATAGCTTTTCTGTCTGCTTTGTGCTGCCCTTAGCCTTTCCCGAATTAACTCAATCTTGTCGGTCATCTCCTGAATGCATACTTCACTAGTCTTTTTAACGTTCCCTTCTTCTGTCCATCCCCAGTATATCGGTACCTGGCATTTTCGCCCATACAGTGCTTCGTACGGCGCCATTCCGATTGACGCCTGATAGTTGTTGTTATATGCTAACTCCGCATGCGGTAAAGACTCAATCCACTTGTCTCCAAAGTCCAAGATACATGCTCGGAGCATGTCTTCCAGTATCTGAATGACTCTTTCGTATTGACCATCAGTCTGCGGATGAGCAGAGGTACTGAATTTCAGGGTCATGCCCAAGGACTCCTGGAACTTACCCCAGAACCTTGAAGTGAATCTAGGGTCCCTATCCGACACGATGCTCGACGGTACACCATGTAACCTTACAATTCTCGGGTATATGTTTGAGCCAACTTTTCCATCGAGTCCCTTACGTTTACTGGTATGAAATGCGCTGTCTTGGTCAATCGGTCCACTACCACCCAGATCGCATCTTTGTGTGACTTGGTCATCGGAAGGCCAATCACAAAGTCCATGGTCACCTCCTCCCATTTCCATTCGGGAATCGATAACGGTTGCAGTAAACCTGCAGACTTCTTATGCTCCATCTTAACCTTCTGGCATGTCAGACAGGTTGACACATGCCGAACTACATCCCTCTTCATTCTAGTCCACCAATATTTTCTCTTCAAATCTTGGTACATCTTTACCTCCCCAAGGTGTATGGTGTATTTTCTCTTGTGCGCTTCGTCCAGTATCCTCTTCCTTAAGTCTTGGATGTCCGGTACATAAATCCGGTCCCGAAAGTACAATACCCCTTCCTCATCGGTTCGGAAATCGCCTCCTCCTCTCGCGATCTCTTTCTCCCTGAAAGTTTGAAATTCTGTACTGCCCTGTTGACCTGATACAATTTCCTTTCAGGGTCAGGTTGCTCACACCGATCTTCCCCTTTTGCATTTGCGCCTCTTTCTCCAGGATATCCTGGACTGCCAACACCTCCTGTATTCTCAAGTGTGCCATTTTCACCTTTCGACTTAGAGCGTCTGCTACCACATTTGCTTTACCCGGGTGATAGTTAATGGGGCACTTATATTCTTCTAGGAACTCCATCCACCTACGCTGCCGGAGATTCAAATCCTTTTGCGTAAAGATATATTTCAAACTCTTATGGTCTGTGAAAACCTCATATTGTGCACCATACAAGTAATGTCGCCATTTCTTCAAGGCGAACACTATAGCTGCTAGCTCTAGGTCATGCGTGGGATAATTAACTTCGTGTGGCTTTAGCTTTCTAGATGCATAGGCTATGACTTTCCCTTCCTGCATCAGCACAGCTCGTAGTCCTTCCTTGGATGCATCTGTATAGAGCGCATAGGGCTTATCAGCCTCGGGCAGACTCAGCACGGGTGCTGTAATCAACCTCCTCTTAAGTTCTTGGAAGCTCTTCTCGCACTTCTCACTCCAAGCAAAAATGACATCTTTCTTCAATAGCTGTGTCATCGGTGAAGCTAAAGTGGAGAAGTTTTTAATGAAATGCCGATAGTACCTGGCCAACCCAAGGAAACTTCGTATCTCGGTAATGTTCTCCGGTTGTTTCCAATTAGCTACGGCTTCTACCTTAGCAATGTCCACTTTGATCCCCTCCTTAGATATCACGTGACCAAGGAAAGACACTGAGCTCAGCCAAAACTCATACTTACTGAACTTAGCGTAAAGCTTGAATTCCCTCAGCTTCTCTAGGACCAACCTTAAGTGCTCCGCATGGTCCTCCGGATTTTTGGAGTAGATCAAAATGTCATCAATGAATATAACCACGAACTTGTCCAAGTAGGGTTGGAAAATGCGATGCATCAAATCCATGAATACTGCCGGTGCGTTGGTTACACCGAACGACATTACTACAAATTCGTAATGGCCATACCGCGTGTTAAATACAGTCGTAGGAATGTCTTCTTCTTTGATCCTCACCTGATAGTATCCTTGCCGTAGGTCCAATTTTGAAAAGCAAGCAGCGCCTTGCAGTTGATCAAACAACTCATCGATCAAGGGTAGAGGGTATTTATTCTTGATCGTTAGATTGTTCAGTCCCCGATAATCGATACATAGCCTCAAGGTACCATCTTTCTTCTTGACAAACAACACCGGGGCTCCCCACGGTGATGTACTCGGCCGAATGTAGCCTTGCCTTAGCAGTTCTTCCAATTGCTCCTTCAACTCTGTCGGTGCCATCCGGTAGGGGGTTCTGGATACCGGTTCTACTCCGGGAATCAGATCCATGGTGAACTCAACTTCCCGTTCAGGGGGTAGGGAAGTAAGCTCCGTAGGGAACACATCCGA
Source organism: Voacanga thouarsii (assembly GCA_026120185.1). Taxonomy (NCBI): domain Eukaryota; kingdom Viridiplantae; phylum Streptophyta; class Magnoliopsida; order Gentianales; family Apocynaceae; genus Voacanga; species Voacanga thouarsii. The sequence continues at coordinate 731,772 of JANUWF010001172.1, forward strand.
AAAGTCTTTCACCACCTCCGTACTTTCCAAGGTACACTGGTCCTTCGGTTTATTTAGGAGATACGCCAAGTATCCCGTACATCCTTTCTTGAGCAACTTCCAGGCTTTAGCTCCAGCAATAAGGAATTTTAGTTCCTTCGTTTCGCTTGCCATTGAATTCAATTACATCCCGTCCAGGTCTCACAAACTGCACCGTCTTAGTCTTGCAGTCCACACGAGCTCCGTGCTTCGACAACCAGTCCATGCCCAAGATCAAGTCATAACCGTCCATGGCCAGGATTATAAGGTTGGCCTCCAGAATCTCCTTCCCAACCTCAACTCCACAACTTCCCATTTTCTCGCCTGCTTCCACCACCTTTCCCAAGGGGGAACTAACTACTAGGGTATAAGGTAGCTCATTTCCTTCCCAGCCCAGACGTGAAGCACATACTTTACTTACATAAGAGTGTGTAGATCCTGGATCTATTAAAACATTAACAAGATAACCCTGGATAGAAAGGTTACCTTTGATCACGGCGCCATCCGCTCCGACTTCTTCTCTGTTCAGGGCAAAAACTTTGGCCTTCACCTGGGGCTTCAAGCCTCCCGCTCCGGCTGGTCCAGTAGTGGCACCTCTGTTGCCTCCCATTGGCTGGGTCGGCGCGGTCTGCTCAGTCCTTAAGGGTTCGGGGCAGACGTTCCTTAGATGTCCTGGGTCTCCGCAGTTGAAACACCTTCTCACACCCCCGCTACCCCAGCAATTTCTCTCGGTGTGGCCTCGCTTCCCACACAGTCGGCAGTTCAGGCTGCCTTGCATTGATTCGGCTACAGGCACTCGGGGCTGCTTACCCCGATTTTCTCATGGCATAGAACCCGCAGGTCGCTTATTGCCTGAAGGCCTCATAGGTGGACGACTTAGTTGGAATGGTCGGTTCACCAGTCGGTGCCGATCTTCGTTCTCCGTCTGAGAAGCTGCATCCACAGCGGCAGTGTACGACGTTGGTGGGGATGGAGCCAACGCCCTCCTCAAATCTGGCCTTAGCCCTTTCACGAATTGTCGGGTGCGCTTCTGCTCCGTATCTACCAACCACTTGCAGTACTTGGACAACTGCATGAATCGGGCTGCATATTGGGCCACAGTCATGCCTCCCTGCCTGAGGGTCTGGAATTCGTCCTCCCTCTTCTCAGCTACCCATCGAGGAATGTACTCGGCCCGAAAAGCCTCCGTAAAATCGTCCCAGGTCCACTCCTGCTCCTCTTTGTCCCAATCACCTCGTACTTGCTGCCACCATGCCCGAGATGGTCCCCTTAGCCGAAAAGTAGCAAACTTCACCATCCTTTCTTCCAAGTACTGCAGAGTAGCGAAAATGTCCTCCATCTGCTCAATCCATTGCTCGACTTTCTCATCCTGTTCCACCTCCCCCTGGAATGTGGGAGGTTGGAACTTCAAGAAACGTTCCAGGGCCTCATCCTCTCCCCGCGGTGGTTTCCTAGCCACCTTATCCACCCTTTCAGTCAAGTTTTGTAGGATTAAGGCCATCTTGTCGAAAGCTTGACCCATGGTCACATTCCGTGACCTCTCCGAAGCCAATTCCTGCTCACGTGGCAGGTGCTCCTCCACGTCGGGGGTGGAACGATGCACCTGCTCAAATTCCGGGGTGGAGGATGCACTCTCCTCCACCGTTCTGCTATGCACTACTGTTCGGTGTCTTGGTGCCATCTTAATCACATTCACTCAGGGTCAGATAGTTATTAAGGGGAAAAAGAATATGCTTAGGTGCATGATCAGTTGATAGTAATGTACTCATCTAGAAGAGAATGTGATAATAACGTGCAGAGATAAATCAAGTAATAAGAGAAACTCATGCTTGTCATATAAACCATTCTTTGCATAACAGAAGGGGTCATCTCATACGATATCCTTTTTATTTAAAATGGTTAATAGGCCCTATGAGCCACATGCCCCCTTAAGAAAAAGATAAACAAACAAAGGTATGCAAATTCCAAAGAAAGAAACAGTAAAAGCTGCTGGTCTTCTATGTTCGACTCTCCCTAGTTTCAAAAGAAGTATCGGAGTCGTCAGAGGCCGGTTCCACCAGCCACCCCACGGAACTATCGGGTCTCCCTATGATGGAATTTGAACGTAAAACCTCAAGGATTAATTCTAAAGCTCTAACCACTACACCACAACAACTCTTTTGACCATTCTATAAACAAAAGATAGGAATTAGAACCAGATCGAAATACTTAAGAAAATAGAACCCCATAAGTTAAGTAATTGCCTAAACCATGTCTCTGATACCTCTTGTAACACCCCACGACTACGTACCCTAAAAGGGCGGGGATGTCACCCCGTCCCGTAGGACAAGGGGTCTTTAGAACGAGGTATAAAATATAAAGGCAATCTCCAAAAGGATCAACTTAGATAAATAAAGAAATATTCTTATTACATCAGGCTCAACTTGGAGCAAAACAGAATAAAACAAAATATTGTTTAGAAGCATAAGCAATAAATATCTCCTAGAACGGATAGAGAAAATAGCAAAAGCTTCAACTATTACATGCCCCGCTGACTCAGCACAGTCTATCCCCCGAAAACATGATGTAAAACAAGTGTGAGAATAAATCTCGGTAAGTCCCGTGTGTGCACATGGTGTTTTTAAATAGTTCGTGTATGCAAAGTGTAAAACATTTGTAAAAATAATTTGGCAAGTCATAAACAATCTCTTTTCGCAAGGAGTGGGTTTTTCTCTTTGTCACACTTTGTACAAAATAAATCCTCCACTCGGATAAAAGTTATGTTACCACACGTTGGGCTCCATGAGAACAAATTGGCCAAGGCACCACACTTTGTGCACCTTGTCCGAACCAGATTACCACACGTTGGGCGTTCGATCAAGGTGAGTGTACAGCCCACCGGGTGAGATACTCCTCCATCTCTACACCCAACAAAACCATCCAGGTGTCCATGCCGGAATATAAATAATACCTTTCGGGTATAATGCTAGCTCGGATTGGCCTGACCAACCAACACTGTCGCCTTTTCAAGCAGAGTTCATCTTCTGGAGGTGGCCTCCTGCCAGAAGACTTACGCTAGCCCTCCAAGACTAGTATTGTTAGCCTACCCTTATTGAGTACTCAACGAACATATCCGTCAATTCCTGATTCAAAATATTTTCAAACCTTGGCTTTGTAAAACGTGGTTTTCTTTAAAAGAGATTTCTAAAAATTTAAGGAAAAGAATAGTTTTCTTGCTAAAATCGTTAGTTTGACAAAACCGTTTAAAGAATAAATATCCACGTTTACAACCCAAGCAAACATAGTTTAACAATAGCTTTACAAAGCTTCACAACATGGACTTGCCATCACAACATTTAACAAAACAGTTTATAAAAGGACTTACCATCACAACGTTTAATAAAAGAGTTTATGCAATGACTTACTTGATATGCCTCAGATAAATGCGATAAAAATCACCGCTGGCTTTCCTCAATTATCCACCTGATCTAAGCCATATAATATCATGATCAGGGTCTCAATTAATTCAAACATGCTCTAATCCCATTTATTTTCATAACAATTCGCAATCTCCTATTTAATTCCAAGTAAACTATTCAATCCCCAAATATCAAATACTACGACCACATGTTTATCTCGCTAATAAACACCATTACACTTTACTTTCGACATCAAGGGAGGGTATTCCCTTACCTTGCAACTACCAGGTAATGAGGTTTCGATGCTCCTATGGTGATCGTCCCGAGTTCGCTTGAGAAGAAGAGAGAAGCTACCTCCTTTACTTCAGTTGACCGAAAATTTATGAAGAAGAGGAAATCATCCTCTATAGGGCGTGATTTAAGGGTAGAAGAAAGAGAAAAGAATCATTAGAGAAAACGGCATCAAGAGGTTGAAAGGATTTGTGCTTTCCTTAGGGTGTGTTCGATTTTTGCTTGGAATAACTCTTGTGGTTTCGAAAATTTTGCAGAGAGAAGTTGCTGAAATTTTCGTGTAGAATGGAGAGAGTAAACGGTGGTTATGATTTAAAGTTGGAGAAGATTGGTTTAGGGTTAGATGGTGATGTTTAGATAGACTCCTAATTACTTTAGGTTTCTTTGACAGCAAAGGTGGAATTTACAGCTTGCGCGCGCCTCCTTGCTGCCGATTTTAGGGGAGTTTTATGGAGGAAAAAATTCTGCAATTTGCTCCTCTAAGCTGGCCGAAACACTGCTCAAAGGAAGGGCTGAATGTGTTCAGAATTTTGGTCCAAACAAGGAAGAGTTTGAGTGAGTTTTGATGACTGAAAAATCCTGTGCAAGTGCTGTGAAAATTCTGTGCAAGTGTAGCAAGTTTTGGACTGGTTTGGCTGCTATAATTCTACCGAAATTTCCAGAGGAAAATTGAGGGTTTTGGGTGCTGAAAATAGCTTGTTCAGCTGGGGTTTTTCAGTGAAGGATGTGTGCAGAATTTCGGTTGAAGTAGGAATATAAAGCTGGCCGAAAATCCTGCACAAAGCTGTCCGAATTTTCTGTGTATATGCTGGACGAATTTCAGTGTTTTTGTGTGAATAAAATTCTGTTTTGGTGCAGCTAAGGTAGTTGAATTGTTAAGGAGTATTCTAGGTGGTTTGAGCTAGGATTTTCAGAGTTGGATTGTAGCTAAAGATGGCTGGAATTTCGGACAGCTTATGTAGATTCAAAGTTGCCGAAATTCAGCTAGGAAAAGGAAGAAATCCTAGTTGAATTTGGATTGAAATAAAATCTGGTTTTATCAAGGATTTGGATAAGATTTCCTCTAGTCCTAGAAGAGTTTGGATTGAGATAAAGGTGCTCCAATGTGGCGAACAAAATCTGGAAAAATTTCCAGAATATTTCCAGCTTATGGTTTCTGAAAATTCAAGGGAACAAAAGCTGAAAATAAAACAAACTTTATCCGTATCTAAAATCCTTGAACTTAGGAGTTAAATATAGAGTCTTACTCCTATGGAAGTGGCGTTTAATCCCAAAGAAAATATCTAAGACTTTAGTTAAAATATTTCTCTAAAATAATTAAAGAAATAAAAGGATTATGGCTAGAATTCTTGAAGAGGTAAAATAAGATTTTTCCCTAATATATTCCCTAACTCTAATATTCATCAAGAAGAGTTTTATACTACTTGAAATTCTTCAAAGTGGCTCCTAGCTAGGTTTTTTCGAAAATCCTAAGGAACACTTGCTGAAAATTAAAGGTGAACTTTATTCACATCCAAGTCCTTGAATTTAGGAAATAAATATAGAGACTTATTTCCTTGGGGTAAAAATACTAAAATTTCTCTAGGATAGCTAGATTCTTTTTCGGTCAAGATAAGAAACGGTCTAAAGAAAAGAATTTCAAGAAGAGAAACTTACTTCACAAAAGGTAGGATTTGAACTCGAGTCACCAAAGGAAATCACCAACCTCCCCGCTATTCCAGAATAATTCTAATGCTAATTTTTCTACAAGATGTTCTTACCACCCTAATACTCTTCCTTCCAAATCTTCGACCAAACCTCCCTTAACCAAATCTTTAACAACACAACTATTTCACATCAATTAATTCAAATGCAAGAGTAACGGAAAAATTCACATGCATCCATGCAAATAAAATTATTCTAGCTACCACATAAAATGCAAGATGCTATGCAATGCATGACTTTATCCCATAGTCAAAGGTGGTATTGGGCGGGGTATTACACATATGACCTAGCATAATCTCTATATAAAAATCCAAAATCTGACACATTTACAAACATAAGTATATCAAACTAATGATCCAAACATTAAATTTTTTAAAATTTCTATTAAAAAAAAAAAGAAGTATCATGACCAAATTTGAAGTAATCGGAAACAGTTTGTCGCATGCTTTAGCATATTCTCTATATACAAGCCCAAACACATAATGCATTTACATACATAACTATACCAAATTAACGACCTAATCATTAGATTTGTTAAAATTGCTAAAAAAAAAAAATTATGACCAAATTTGCAAGTAATCAAATATATATTTCCACATGCTTTAGCATAATTTCTATATAAGAGCCTTAAACCTAACACATTTATAAACAAAAGCAAATCAAATTAATGATCTAACCATTACATTTATTAAAATTACTATCAAAAAGTATTAAGGACAATTTTGGAAGTAATCAGATAAAATTTGCTACATGATCTAGCATAATCTCTATATAATAGCTTAAAACCTAACGGATTTATACACATAAGTATATGAAATTAATAATCCAATTGTTAAATTTGTCAAAACTACACAACAAAAAAAAGTATTATAACCAAATTCGAACATAATTGGATATATTTTGTCACATAATTAAGGTAATCTCAATATAAGAACCCAAACCTAACTATTTATAAACATAAGAATATCAAATTAAACATCCAATCATTATATTTGTTAAAATTGCTAAAAAAAAGTATTATGACAAAATTTGAACGTAATCGGAATTTGAATATAAAAAAATCATTGTAAATAATATATTTTTTATGATGGCCAAAAAAACATTGTAAATAACAGTAAGACCATCATATATATCCTTACATTTATGGCAACCTCTAGACCATCATATATATTAACCTTTTATGACAGATGCTCGCAAGACCGTCATAAATACTCTTTTTTTTTTTTAGACGGTCACAAAACCAACGTAGATAAATGCATGATTGCCATATATAACCATATATTTATGATGGCCTCAAAACCCTCATAGATAATAATCTTTTCTAACAGGCCATCACGTTTATTGTAATATATATGACGGTCTACCGCAATTATTGATTAAATAAGATGACCTAAAAATTGTTAAGTTTAATAGTTTTATATGATGGTCTGTTGTACATAAACACCATTTCTGTTGGCTATAAGACTGACATAAATACTATGTCATATATAGAACCTTTTTTTTTTTTTTTTTGTAGTGACCTATCTTAGGTAAGCCGTGAATTGCACTCTGTTGAACTTAATTTATGCAACTTCTTATAATTGAAATGTCCTAACTGTTGATCCTATAACTCAATTTCATCAGCAACGATTATAGCTTTTGGATGTGCATATCTGATAACAATTAGTTGAAGTTATACTGTTTTGTCAAAGTTAACAAACGTATTGTTATCACATAACTTACTTATACCTTCAAAACTGTTGCAAGGTTTTTAGAGATATAAATTAAGGGTATAAAGTGAAGTCATCATGCACTAACAAAATTAACCCTACCTCTTAAAGATGTAGCACTTGGGCAAATAAAGTGGTGTATAAGGAACTCAAAAGAGGCATACTTTTATATTCTCTACTTTTCTTAATCTTATAAACAAACTCTTGAACAATTAGTTTGAAGAAATCATTATGGTGTCTTGAATACAAAATAGATAGAGGGAAATAAATAAGAAACTACCTAATCTAAACATACAAGACATAGGAAACTAGCAAAATAAGAATAGGAAATAAAAAATAATCCAATACAAATTAGGAAACTAACTTGTCTTAGGAACATGTTTTCACATCAAATTAGGAAACTTATCTAGATTGAATTATCTTAAAGCAATTAGTTTTAGGATTTCACTAAGCATCGGAAAATAAACCCTTAATTCCATTCTTAACCTAAGCTAACTTGATTGACTAATTACCAAGCATCTAATTAGATTAATTTTGTCTTAAACTAAAAGCTAAATTGATAAGCATCTCAAGTCATCACTATGATCTTGGGAAGCACCAAAACTTGTGGATTAAACCTAAGAACAAGGACCCTACCAAACCCACACACAAGAACACTAAAATTCAAGGTAAATTAACACTCTTGTGATAATATGAATCTAGCCTATTTCAAAGATACCTAAACACCCTAATTTAACAAGAGATTAGAACAACAATGATAGGAATTTGAAGGCACCCTAACAATAACCCAAAAAGAACCCTAGAGTAGATGAAATTTTAAGACCCAATTTAGAGTAGAAATTGAAGATTATCACTTGAAGTTTATAGACAAGATCAAAGGTGTGACTAAACCCTTTGATTCGGTCTTGATGAATATGGGAATCATCCAAGAGGATCGCCCTCAAGAAATCTCTCTAGAGAGAACAAAATCTGATTTCTCAATTGTCCAAAATATCAAAGTTATTTATACAAAAGCTATAACGGGGTATTAATAAGCCCCAAGTTACCCTAACTAATTAGTAAGCTAAACATAAAAATTAATTAGCTTTAAGATAAATTTTAAGGCCTTATTACATGATTTTAAATAAGTAAAATATAAGAAAATTCGTGGAAATTAAAAGGAACACCAGAAAGCTAATGCGTGTTTTTTAGTGTAGAAAATATTACCAACAAATTATACAATCAATCAAGCTTTAATAAATGCTAAACACTAAAATCACACATACGGGCAAGTATACCCATCGTATAGTATAGGGAATAGTAAGTATCAAATCCACAAAAACTTAGGCTCCCACCTTATTTTACCTAAATCTTTATTGTTTAGTCAATAAAATAAGAAGAGATGAATAAAACACTAACCTAATATACTAGAGAATAGACAAAGTTCACACCAGACAAATCACAAGGATTATCAAGGAGTAATAATAAGGAGAAAAGACATAGAAATAGATAGAAATCCTCAAAGACATAACAATGATTGATTAGCACTTATCATAATTAGTTATTATCTTAGCACCATGAAGGAACATAAGTAAGATCCCATCGTTTCCCAAGTCATGAACTTACTTATATAGACTCAATTTCTTTCCCAATCCATGGAATTATTATCTCTTGATTAATTTAGAAGATTTTTCAATCGCACTAAAATAACCAAAAGATACATTAAACTCATACCTCATAAACATGAAATTAGCCAATGACCCTTTGCTCGAGGTGAAATCAACTAATCTTTGATCACTTAAGTTCTTTAACCTTTACTTTATTTCTCAAGTCCATTAAGATTTAACAAATACAAAATCAATGCAATAAACATCTAACATCGTTTCCCAAGAAAATTAGAAGAACCTGCATCAATAACCAATGATAACAAGTAATCAAATAACAAGACAATAATCAATTGATCAAAGAACTAAAATTAATAAAAAGTCATGAATCTAAAAACAACCTCAAAATACAATTAAAATAATGAAAACTCAAATCGTCAATAGATTATAAAGAAGATAAAAAGAAACTACTCATAGATAAGTAAGCCTTTTTCTTATTCCTTGAAACCTTCTTGAGCAACATCCTCTTCTTCTCCAAGAATTCTCCTTTGATCCTCCTAAATCTTGGTGTTTCTTTAGGAGTTTCCTATGGGTTTGCAAATCTCAAAGGTCAAAACTGATTTAGAGATGTTATTTTCTTGTATTTATAGGCCTCTGTGATACCAAAATTCGTAGCTTAAGAAGTCTAGTTCAAGTAGAATTCGGAAAATACCAAAATCCTTTATAAAATACCAAATTCATGCATAGGATTTTGCCTTTCCTTAGTGGACCTGATGCTGGGTCCAGTCGACCTACCAGGTGCTAGGTTTGTTCTGCTTTTTCTTCTAATTTTGCAATGTTTTTACTGTTTAGCTAGAGTGGACCTGGCGCTTGGTCCACTTGCCAGACTTGCTCCTAGTGTATTCTGGAATGTGTCCAAATTTTGCTCTCAATCATCTTAAATTTGCACAATTTTGTCAAAAATACTTTTTACAAGCAAATTATCAAAAAGGAAGGAATATACCTGGTTATTACATCAAAAGTATCTCAATTTAACCTCAAATAACTAGAAAAAATAGTATTGATTTTTGCCCCTATCACATACCCCCACATTTGAACTTTTGCTTGTCCCCAAGTAAACAAGAATTAGACACTATGCATTTAGAACAAGACAAAACAATTTCACAGATTTTTCCTCAACAAATTTATCCATAATGAAGACATAACCTTCTTCCAACCTTAAACATAAATTTGTCATTCATTTAACCCTTCCAAAACCTTGTAAATTCATGTATTATATCTAGTACAAGAAAATTTTCCTTCTCCTCAAGCAAAAACATAGATAACATAAATCATACAATTCAAGGCATTTAACTAATTTAAGTATTATAAACTCAAATTTACACAAGTCAAGTTAACGAAATAAGGAAAACACTCCACACGCGCGCGCGCGCGCGCGCACACACACACACACACACACACACTCTCTCTCTCTCACTGACTTAGGGATTTAACAACCTTAAGTGAATAGAATTCTCTTCATGCATCATATTGGCCCTCTTATAGTTATTATTATTTTTTCAGCAACTTTCTTCTTTTTTTTTTCTTTCTTATCTTTTACCTTTTTGCCTCCGGGATAGCCACAAGAGAATGTACCGAACAATATTTGCTACTTCTCTCCATATTAACTTCCTTTTCAGCAAATAGTCTTTAAAGATTAAAAATAAGAGCATTTTTTTCATCTCTATTCTTTTTTTTATCACATAACAATGATTTTTTTTTTCACTCATTATTTTTTTTTCAACTCATAATTTTGTCTTTTCACTCAATTTTTCCCTCACATTCCTTATTCACAACTCAAAGTCAAGAAAGTTTTAAATCCATAATAAAAGAATTAGTCAACTCTTCTGATATTTCATCATATCATCCACATTCAAACTTAAAGAATAAAACAAAATAATGCTTTCAAATTTTACCTTTTATATAAAAATCAAACCATAATGAATGACAAATCTATATCCACTATTAAAAAGAAAATCATAATTGCATTCTAGACAAATAAGCTCAATTTAGCTCTAAATCTCAAAACTTTCAAAATTTCAATTTTTCAAAATGTTCAAAAATTTCCAAAGAAAACACCAAGATGATTCATAAAAACTTTGACAAAAAATATCACCAAACCACTCCTCCCACTTAAATTGGACAATGTCCTCATTGGTCAACAATTAACATAAGAAAATATCTCCAAATAAACTAAACATTATAAATGAGTTAGAAAGTTAAGTAATACTTCCCAAGTGTAATAAGTTCCAAATAATAAAAAAAAAAACTTAGAATAAAGAGAAGAACTTGTCCAAGAAGACTTTATTTTGACCTACAAAAGAAAATACAAATAAAGGTACAAAGAAAATAACAACAAAATAAAGACACACTTAAATAAAAGAAAACAAACTAAAAATCCTAAGAAAGCAAATAAAGACATGACTCACTCCCCCATACTTAAAAATGGAAAATAGTTTCCTTATTTGGGAGAAATAACACCTAACAACTAAAAATAGAACTAGATAAAACAAAAGAATGACCAAAAAGACCTAAAGAAACCCAGATTCAAAACAAACCCAAAACACATAAAAAACACTCTTTCCACTCATCATGCTTCCTCATCAAACCTTTGTAAAAGAAATTAATGCTTATTAAAAAAGGTAAGCACGATGAAAGTAGAAATAAGAGAGGGTTTTGAAAAATGGAGGGTTTAGGAAAACAATTTTCCTCAACAAAGCAAAGTACATAAACCTTATTCTCTAACATTCCTTTAGACACACAAATACTTTTGCCAATATATAAGTGCACATGGTCTTTAAAGAATGTATCAAACTTGAAATCACCATTTAACCCTTCAAAAGATTTGTCACAATGAAAATTCCCCTTAAAACTTAGCATTTGAGTTCTTAAAGATGGGATCAAGAAATCCTTACTTTTCAATGCTTCTACAAAAACTAAGTTACCTTCCTTTGAATGAGGTGAAGGGTAGAAATTACCACCATCCTCCAAGAACTTCTTATGATGTAGTGTAACACCCCACTACCTAGGCCCATCAGGGCCGGGGATGTCTCCCCGTCCAAAGGACAAGGGGTCTTTATAACTAGGTTACATGATATAAAATAAAATAAAGACTTTAAAATTAACCTTATTACAACCCAAAAAATAAGTACTGGAACAAATCCAAATAAACTGTTCGCAACAATCTCTCAAAACATCACATAAAGTAAATAACATGAGTCTTCAAAGCATAGGCAACATCTAGCTAATGACCTCCACCATAGCAGGATCTTCCTGAAAACATGGTATAAAAGTTGGTGAGATAAAAATCTCAGTAAGCCCGTGTGTGCTTTGAGTGTTTCAGGTAAAACAACTCATGTATGCAAGTTGTAAAAGTTTCATAAGAAAAAGGTGTTGGCAAGCAATAAATAAGTGTTGAAAATAAAGAGTGGCATTTCACTTTTCAAACTATACATGTGCACAATAAATACAACCACTCAAATAGGTAGCCATGGGTTACCACACGTTGGGCCCCAAGACTAAATAACAGTCAGAATGCCACACTTTGTGCAAGCTGACAAAAGGTAGGTGTACAGCCTACCAGGTGAGATACTCCTCCATCTTTACACCCTAACTTACCGGTTGTCCACTCTGGAACACACAGTCCACATGACTGAAACTTGCTAGCTCGGACCGGTATGACCTACCGGACTGGCATCCTATCCAGGAAGGACTCACCCCTCAGAGGTGGCCACCTACTGAGAGACTTACCCTAACCCTTCAAAGACTAGTCTTGGTGGTCTACCCTTATTGAGTACTCAATGTTGATTGTTCCACTTGGGAGAAAATTGATCATAATCCGTTTTATTTGGAAATAACAATTAAGGTTTTCTAAAAGTCTTGTCAAAGTTGGGTTTTAGAAAAAGTTTAGCATTTTGTGTAAAACTGCTTGTTTAACTTTCAAATGATTTGCTTGACTGAAATAAAAAGGGAAAACAGTCCTTAATTGCCTTTACAAAATAAATGTCCACATACATCGCATTTGCTTGTCACAATAACTTTTGGTCTTCACAAAACTCCATGCAGGAGCTTACCTGCTTCTTTGCTTGCTCTACTCAAAAGTCCTCCAAGGCTGACCTAACCCCTGCCTGGGGTAAACACAAAACATAAGGTCACATTCAAGCTATACCTGCCTTACATAAATAATTCTTAGCTCAACTGGTTACAACCATGACTAACCATGATCTTAATGTCCTAAGCTTTAAGGCTAGATGCTGAAGAATTTTATAAAATAAGTCTAGTTTGATAGGTTGAAATAACTAGGGGTTCTAAAATAATTGTTAACAAATAATAATTCTTGAGTGTTATTACTAATAAATAAACTAAGGTTTGAATTTTAAATATTATTAAGTCCTATTTAATATTAAGAAATGGTAATTTAAAAATAGCTTTATTATAAATAAATAATAAATTAAATAAATATTAATTTTTAATTAATTTCGAAGAGATAATAAATAATTAATAATAATTAAAATTTATTAATAAATTATTTTAAATTTTCGTTTAATAAAAATATTAATAGTTTGATTTAATATTCTAATCCAAATCCCCTAGTGTTTCGAATTTTTGAAGAAAAAATATAGTAGTAATTTTAATTTATGTAATAAAATTTGTTGATGAATATAACTTAGAATTCACAAGAAAATAATCTTACATCATGGTCTTCCTATTGCTAGAAAAGATTCATGATCCCATTCTCCATCATCAAACAAGAAATTAATCTATTCATGAACAAACACTTGAACTATCTCATACTATCACATGGCCAAAAATCCTACTAAGCATAATCATCAATCATGGTTTCCATGGAAAATAAGATCATAAAAGCCTAATCACCTTTAGTGTCATAATATCTAATCATGCTTCAACATCCATTAAATTCATCAAGCATGAAGAACATATATTGATTCGAAAGGAAAACACATACATCCTAGTCAAATTCAACCATCATCATGTCATAACTTCATCCCCCTAATCCACATGCATATACTCAATCTCCCAATCATATTCCATTTCTCTATCATCATCTAGGAGACATGATTTCAGAATTTAATAAGAGAAATTTAAGAATGAATACTTGATTGTCGAGTCCTTTGATGAAGACAAAAGAAGGTCCACACGCGATGGAATGACTTGAATGGTCCAACGAAACAACATCCATGGTTGATGGTTTGATCAACCATTTCTATTAACTTGCTTGAAAAAAGGGTAGATGGTGGTCTCAATTTATTAATTTCATATTTATTGTCTCTTAACTTACTTGAAAAAGAGGTTAATTTCTAAGAAGTGGGTAATTGAAGGTTAATTGATGTCTGCCAGAATATGGATTCATTGGTTAGTTTCATGTTTTAAGTTTGCCAGAATATGGAGATTTAATCAAGGATTGTGTTTAATGCATCTTTTGGGTGAATTAGTTGAGACAGAATATGTGATGCTAATTTGTCTAGAAGATAGTGATTCATGGATTGAAAAATAAGTGAATCTATCTTAATCCTTCATGATGCCAAGAGAATAATTAGTTATGGTAATGATTGGGTCCTTTAAGATCATGTTTGTCAAAATAATGGTTTAAGTTACATAATTCTCCATCCTTGACCTGTATATATTCTTTTATTTTATTTTCCTTTTTATTCTTTTTCACTCTATTGAGTCGGGTAAACAATGAAAGAAAAGTGATTAATGCATACTTGTTCCTGGAGGATCGACACTCGTATGAAACCCTATGCTATGCTTAATAATGAGTATGCTTGCTCATACATGTAATTTGGGGTTAACGTTTTAATTTATACTTGATTGAGAATGTGCTTATTTTTATATGATTTTTATACCCAAATTCGAATACATCAACTTACTTATATAGACTCCACTTCTTTCCTAATCTATAGAATCACTATCTCTTGATTAATTTAGTAGATTTTCTAATCACACTAAAATAGACAAAAGATGCATTAAACTCATACCTTATAAACATGGAATTAGCCAATGATCCTTTGCTCGAGGTGAAATCAACAAATCTTTGATCAATTAAGTTCTTTATTCTTTACTTCATTTCCCAAGTCCATTAAGATTTAACAAATACAAAATCAGTGCAATAAACTTCTAACATCATTTCCCAAGTCAATTAGAAGAACCCGCATCAATAATCAATTATAACAAGTAATGAAATACCAAGACAATAATCAATTGATCAAAGTACTAAAATCAATACAAAGTCATGAATCTAAAAAAAAAAATTCTCTAAATACAATTAAAATAATTAAAACTCAAATTGTTAATAAATTACAAAGAAGAGAAAATGAAGCCATTCATAGACAAGCAAGCCTTCTTCTTATTCCTTGAAACCTTCTCGAGCAACCTCCTCTTCTTCTCTAAGAATTCTCTTTTGATTCTCCTAAATCTTGTTGTTTCTCTAGGAGTTTTCTATGGGTTCGCAAATCCCAAAGGTGAAAACTACTTTAGTGATGCTATTTTCTTGTATTTATAGGCTTCCTTGTTACCAAAATTCGTGGCTTAGGATGTCCAGTCCAAGTAAAATTCAGTAAATACCAAAATTATTTTTAAAAAAATACCAAATTCGTGCACAAGATTTCACCTTTCTAGAGTGGACCTGGCGCTGGGTCCAATCGACCCACCTGGCGCCAGGTGTGTTTTGCTTTTCCTCCTAATTTTGCTCTATTTTTACTATTTGGCTAGAGTGGACTTAGTGCCAGGTCCACTTGCCAGGCTTGGCGCCAGGTGTATTTTGGAATGTGTCCACAATTTGCTCGAAATCAACTTAAATCTACACTAATTTGTCAAAAATACTTTTTACAAGCAAAATATCAAATAGAAAGAAATATGTTTAGTTATTACATCAAAAGTATCTCAATTTAACCCCAAATAACTAGAAAAATAGTGATAATTTTAGCCCTTATTAAAAGCTTAAAACAAGAAAGAAATAGCAAATTCGAGTTGGCCCTGACAGGGGCTAGCGCAAGCTCTGGCACATGTTGCCAGTGTCAGCTTAGTTCTTTCTAGGACAGTGTTGTGCCAGCTTCAGGCTAGTGATGGTTTCATCACTCTTGGCCGATGCTGGTTAGGCTCTGAGGCGCCCTCCCTGTTTTGTTGCACTTCTATCCCTACTCATCTGACCTCCATTTGTCTTTCATGTGTTCGCTTGATATTCCAAATAAAATGTTAATCATTATGAGCTCTTTTTGATGCTCCTTCAGCCTTTAATCCTTGCTTCAATATTAGTTTGATTCTCTACAAGAATTATTGTTCCTTTTATATCTCATTTAGAGCTTCCTTCACTGCCCATCTCTTGACAAACTTCTTAGCTCTTAGTTTATATGCTTTGATAGCTTGAAAATCCTCTTGAAGCTTTTTGAATGTTAAATTTTCCGAAGAAAAATTAAAACAAGTCTTGGCTTTCCATCCCCCTTCTTTAAATGTGCTTTGTTGTGTGGACGGATTCCTATCATTTCCCCCTTTCTTTAGACGGATTCATCCTCAAATTGATATATTTTATTGCTTCCACAAATTTCCCTACATAAGAATTTAAGTAAGAGTTTGTGTGTGAAAGTAAAACTTTAGGCTTTTGCCCCACAACTCCTACCTTTTTTTCTCTCTTCTCAACCCAAATTTCATTCTCACCTTACCTCCACTCTCTTTTACCTCCCTCTTGTTGTTTTCATCTCTCCAACCCCAAGTTGGCACTCTTGTTTTATCTTCATGCTACCTCATTTGTTCTCTCCCCTTGTTTTTTGCTTGCATTTGGAACTCTAAACAGTTTTTTTTTCTTCTTTTGATCTTCTCTCATTTTCTCTTCTCTTTTGCTCTTGTTTTTTCCTGTCTTACTTTTCCTTCCCTTTTTGTTCTCTTTTCTTTTTGTCTTCTTCCCTTAAAATATTTTGATCTTTTACAACCTTACTTGGAGACGTAGGACAAAGTGTGAATTTCTTTCTATTCTTGTGCAAGGTGTAAGTATTCTTCTTCCCATGGTGAACCACATCTCTATTATATATCCATGGTCTTCCTAGCAATGGATGCCCAATATGCATAGGAAAGACATCACACACAAGCTTGTCTTTATACCCCCGCATGTCAAATGCAACCTTAACTTGTTTGTTTACCTTTACTTTTCCACAATTATTTAACCATTAAAGTTTATAAAGCTTAGGGTGTTTCAAGGTCTCCATTCTCAATTCCACTACCAATGTAGCACTAATTATATTTTTACAACTCCCTCTGACAATTATCAAATTACATGATTTTTGTTTGATTTTACACCTTGAATAGAAAATGTTTTCCCTTTGTAAATCCTCTTCTTTATCAACCACACAATCATTCACAACCACCCTCATAACACCAATCAATGAGTATAGTCTCTCAAGTGCATCCCTATCTTTTCCATTCACCCTAATTCCTCCACTAGATTTGGTGTCCCTTGATATTGACAAACTAGATGGCTCATTCTCATTGATCTCACTTCTTTTTATTTGTTCTTGTACCACCTCAAGCCAACTCTTCCTCTTCTTCTCTTATTGATATGAGTTTTCTCCTACTTCAAAAGTACTTAAAGCATTTTTGGTACCTTCATCCATAACACAGACTTGCTTCTTCTCCACCTTATTCCATGGGTTAATTTGCTCTTTAACAAATTTTACATCATTTTGCTCTACTCCTTCTTGCTCATTCTCCTCAAACACTCCTAATGGGTGTGACTCATTCTCTAGAAAGAATAGAATATTATAGAACTCCTTAGCCACCCTATTTGTTGAACTTAATTGATCAACTTTTTCTTTTTCATAATCACTAAGCTCCTTGTCAATCTCATCAACATTTTTCTCAACTTCTTCATGTTCTTTCTTATCCTTTTGATTAGGTAATTTTTGGACATTAGCTTCCCTTTCTAGCTTCTTCTTCTTCTCAAATTCATGTATCTCATTTTGCTAATTCTTTTTAGCGATTTTCTTGGCTTCATTGGCTCCAAACTCAACCAATTGTTTGCACTCACATTATTTCTTTCTCAACTCAAATCTTTTGTTCAATTGGCTACATTGCTCCTTAAAGGACTTCCAATTGCAATATAATGAATTATGTCCATAGCCACTACAATGTTCACAAAGAAATGCACTACATTTTTGAAAATCAATACTTCTTCCTGAATCATTCTTTTTTAGGCATTTACATAAGCTATAACCATATCCCTGACAAGTAGAGCAAATATAATCTTGTTTCTCTTCATTCTTCCTTTTGTAAAATTTCGCATTGCACTTCCCTCATTGTGTTTAGAACTTCTTAGGCAATTATATGACATGTGAGCAAAATATTCACATATTTTTCACTCATTAGGTACAAACCGCTGCCTCATCAAATCTTTCATCTCTTCCCAAGAAACCATCGTTTGATACCCACTTCGCCTTCTTTGTGTATTCATTTGCTCCTATAATTGTAAAACGTTTTTGGAGAACCCTATTAATGCCCAATTCACTTTCTTTCTTCTATTACACTCAAAGTATTTAAACAAAATTTTTATTCTTTTTTCCTATCCATAATACTCCCTCAAATCTGTTTTCCTATAGAATGGAGGTTTTAAATTCTCATTGTACTTCAACTTCCTATCGTTCAAATCCTTCTTTCTTCTTTGTAATCTACCATTTTAATGTTTTGTGCTCTTTCCACATAAACTCATTCATAATCTTTTTGTTAGCCCAAAGGGCTTTCTCTTATATTTTGATTAATGACAAACATTGACGTGGACTACATGTGTGATTTATGTGTGAGAGGATATTTGGAAATGGTATGTTTGACAATGGTTCTTCAAAATCTTACAAATAAGATTGCAAAGCAACTCATAGATGATGAAGTCCAAGAAGGATTGATCAAGTCAAGCTCCTACCTAAAGGAGATGCATATGAAGACTTTTGAAGAATTATAGACTTGGAAATTATAGATAAGGTATTACTTGTAATTCCTATGTCTCTTTACTTTAAGTTTAATTTATTTCATATTGAAACATTCAAAATCATTTCAAAAAGAGGGTATCTTTAATGTAGGTTTTGATCATAAAAAGAATTTTAAAAGAAAAGCTTTCAATTTTATAAAAACTTGGTTGAGTGGTTTTGGATGGACCTCTGAATCTAAAATGCCTATCCATGGTCCTCTAAATCTAAAATGCCTATCCAACATCTATTTTCCAAAATACCTAAATCTAAAGTTATTCTAAATATACTTCTTGTTATAAAGTGTTGTTTTGGACACACATTTTGGATACATAACTTTCTACCTTGCAAGACTAAAGCCTAAAGAATTTCAAAATGGGTATTTCAGTATAAAATAAACTTTCAGATGCATCTTTCGGATGCATAAATTTTCACCTTATGAGTCCAAAATCCCTAAAAAACCTAACAACAACAACTACCTGTTACTAGCCATTGCAGCATTGATTTTTGTCCCTTTAAAAGCCATTTAAACGATATTTCCGGCAAGTTTTCTAGCTAACACATTCAGAAACACCCTAAGAAGTTTGAAAAATAAAAATCCCTCATCTATATTGTGCTTCAAAGTGAGATCTATTGTTCTAAAGGTAAAAAGGTAAAGATACCTTAGCTGGTTTATATCCGCTCAATCTGTGAGCTATTTCTACATTTTCACTTTAATCTAAACCATATCAAGGTTTGAGAAATAAAACCTAGTTGACATAAGCTTTGATTGTTGGTGTATAGATTTTTGGAGTAAAACTAAGTGTGGTGACCTTCTATTGTAATATTGGTGTTGCCTACCACCATTAATCTAGGAAAATGGTTTTAGTAGTTGAGTGAAATCCTTAATTATGTGCTCAAGGAAGTGGATATAGATCATTTAAGGATTGAATCACTATAAATCATTAGGTCTATTCTCATGCATATATTTTGAAATTTATGACTACAATTTTACTGATCATCCGATTTGAAAACATTACATTCTTCCTTGCATTTACTGATTTGATTAAAGATATTTATGTAGTAGAGTGAAACGATTGTTGATGCATTATCTGCCCATTTTTAATATAGTCTTTCTTCTCATCATTTACTGGAGTTTTAATAGATCTTTGGTTGTACACTTAAAGCTGCACAGAAAATTTATTTTGCAGCACACAAACAATTTCAGTTCTTTTTTTTATAGGTTTTCAAAAGACTTTGAAAATTTGTATTTATTTTCTATAAACCTTATTCATCCCCCCCCCCCCCAAAAGGTTTATCAATTAGCATTACAGCTTGGTCTACAATATTTTTAGTCTAACAGCCTTGTACGAAAGATCTGAATAGCAAACACTTTATCTCTACAGTACATTAAAGGGTCTTCAACAAATAGACCACCAATGTTTAATAGAAGCAATTATACTTCTGGAAAAATAGAATGAATATCTATGTATGCTCAATCAATCTTGAACTATGCAACCTGATTGAAAATAGACCACTTGTCCCATCCAACACTGTCGAAGGTAGAAAAGCACCTAAATAGAGTGATGAATATGACAATGAAGATACTTAAAAAATGACCTTAAATTTTTAGCCTATGAATATACTATATTGTGCTCTTGATGCTAATGAATACAACCAGGTTAGTGGTTGTGATGCAACCTATGAAATGTGAAAATTATTTGAAGTTACTTTTGAGGGGACAAATCAAGTAAAGGATTCAAAGTTAGGACTTTTAATCTGAAACTATGAGTTGTTTACCATGAAAGCAAATGAGAACATAACTGATATGTTCACTCGATTTACAAACATTATGAATGAATTAAAGGCATATGGGAAAATCTATTCTCTTGGACAGTAAAATAGAAAAATACTCCATACCTTGCAAAAAAGCTAGCAGCCTAAGACCTTGGCTGTGGACAAATCTAAGGACTTGAAAAACCAACCAATCGAAGAACTGATTGGATCTCTTTTGACTCATGAAATGAAACTTAAAAGGTTTCAAGAACATAATGATGATGATAGAAGCTAAAGAGGAACTACCTTAAAAGCTGCCAATGATGAAGCTAACAGTGAACAATCCGAAAGTAACTATGTAACACCCCTACTAAAGACAACAATGGAAGTACATCAACACCGAGTGTCACATCGTCTAGTTTCCACGACAAGGGATCTTTATAACAAAAACAACAGAGTAAATACTTATATAAGGTCCAGACTCAATAATTTCCCACACTGATGGCCACACATATACATATATCAGAGGATCTCATACATGCCATCTCTATCTATAACAAAATACAGTACATGATCAAAAGGGAAGCTGTCCAGGCCTAAACCACTGACTCTGTGGTATCGTTCTTCATTCCCTAGGTCTGCTCTACTCTAGATCCTACAAAAATGTAAGATAAAAGACACGTGTGAGTGATGAATCACCCAATAAGTCCTGTGTGTGCTAGTGCTTTATGAAAGAATAGGTTACATAAAACTTTTTTGGAATAGCATATCATTTGTTCACTAAAACAATTCCAAAACTCTCTAAAGAAGAGTTTATCCAAAACTCAATCATTTTTGAAAAACTTTATTCCAAATTTCAAATCATTGCCCCAGTTTTAAACCACAAGCACTTCTCTAACAGAAGGTTGGCCTGTATGCAAGTCCCGCAGTCCTTGCCTTGGGCACCACGTATCATTGTACTGAGACCGCAGCCTCCAGAACTCAACCGTGCAGTACTGCAATAAGTACACCACATCGTACTTCTGCTTAGGTATACCGCAGTATATCTAGTGTACCGCAGTACACAATCTTTTACTTACCATCATAAGCCAAGGGTCCTAATCCTGACATCAATAACTATCGAGGTGGCAAGAAGTCAAACGTGCCGAGTGTCCTCACCCGGCACCTAGCGAATAACTCAAAATCAAGAAGTGCCCGTAGATGCGGCAATTGCCAAGTGCTAAATGGCTAGCCAAGATGACTCATCTCAATGTCTTGTCACTCTGTTTGGAGTAAGATAATCTCGAGAACTAACTAGGTTACTTAGGATCATTTAGCTCTAACATAAGCTAGTATAAAGATCAAATTCATTGCTGAGTACACAACATAAACAATACCAACCCCATCTGACTGATCAGGCCAAAGGCTTATTTGATCCCGTAGGATTTCAAATCAAAACATTTTTGGGGGAAAATCACATTTTTCAGAATTTGATCCCACTGACTCGCAAATCAGATTATCATTCACACAGGCTCTGTAGAGCTAATCAATTCATTACATAGGCATATTAGGCCAATAAAGCAATTTCGAGGATCAAAAGTCTTTTCCCAAAAGTCAATATCATCACGAGAGATTATATTTCAAAATCATATTGAAATAGGATAAAGAGTTCTGTTCACACATCAAAACATGTTTCCAAGTGTATCCGGGTCATTTTTCTCGTACTCAATCACAATAGACCTTTTCCAAGGGCATTCAGGTCAGTTTACCCATGCCCAATTCCAAAAGGCTTTTCAAGAGTATTTGGGTCATTTTACCCTTACAAAATTTGAAAAATATTCATAAAAGTCTCAATAAGGATATTTCGGTCATTTACCGAATACTCGAGTTTCGAAGGCTTTCATAAAACATTCCAATAAGGACATTTGGATTATTTTCTAAATACCAAATTTCAAAAGGAACCCATTTCAAGAAATCTAGAATTCTAATTCGAAAAGAGGATTAAATTCAAAGTTTCCAAACACATTTCCATAAAATGTGTAATAAGGGCATTCTGATCAATTTTCGAATACCTGATTCTAAAAATACCATTTTCCAAAAATCCCATGCATTTAATCTAAAAAGGACTAAATTTACAAAACCATACTTTAATCATCTGTTAAGGTTTCCAAGCTAATCATGAACTTCATCCAAGCCCGAAATAAAATAAAAACAAATCTTGCTCAGATAAACCATAAACATATTTAGGGATTTCCAAAACGGTATATAACATAGCATTTTTATGGAAAAACAAAGCACACTAGCTTTAGAAAGAGTTTTAAAAATCCAAGGGACTCACTTCGTGTCCTAAGTACTCTTCCTGTTCATGGCCGTTTAGTTACTGTTTCTACCATTTTCGACATTCGGTTGGCCGTCTAATGCTAAATCTATACCAAATATTGTTTTCGGGTCAATTCGTGTTTGGCCAAAAAATAGCCGACCGTTGGCCGACATCCAGACGACGTCCAACCGACATTTAGATGACGGGGCCTACGATTATCCGATGGTTTAGGAAAACGCTCAACTTTTGTTTAAGTCATTTTTTCGTTATTTGTTCAATTCTTTTGTTTTTGTTTTTCCACATCCTTCCAACCTTCATAAACAAGGGATTCACTTCATATTTTCCCAATTATTTCATCCTTAAATTCGTCCGTGTTCCAAGCAAATTTCTGAAATTTTGCTATTTTTGACACATGATTTTGTTTTGGACATAACATTCAATTCACAACTCCAATTTTGCTGTATGATATACCAAAATGACCGTAAGACTCTAAAATTAAATTATGAGTAGTGTATTTTAGATTTTTGGTCCCCGTGATTCGTTACTGGGAAAAAATAGCCCCGGTAGTTTTTTGGTTTTTAGTACATTTTCACAAAATAAGTTCACCTACTTGTGCTTCTTGATTCATAGCACCTATATAACTAATATGATCTTGAGTGGGCTTTTTCTTGGTGTTGTGGGTGGTTTAGTTGGTTATGAGTTCCACTTAACTTAAGGGGCCAAAACAGAGAATTTCTTAAGACAAAAAGGAGAACTGAAACTAACAATCTACCCTCTATCAAACCCTTGAAGAACTAAGTTTCAAAGTTTCTCAAGAATAGTAGATAGTTCTATTATAATCTCACCCCAATATCCTTGAAGCAACAAAGGCAAACAAGAATAAATAGAATAGAGAACATAGGCACCCAAGTAATGGAGTTCAAACAAACCTTAGAAGAGCAAAGCAACTAAGACCCATTCAAGAAACCACATTGGATTATCCAAAAGATTTTATAGACTCATTCATAAGGAGGACTAACCCTTAAGCATGGTCTTAAACAAAATGAACAAGGAGGCTAGGGCCTCTTAAGACTCTCTCTTCAAATTTGAATAAAAAGTGTGAATTGTCTTGTCAAATCACTAAAGGTTGTATTTATACTACCCTAATCCTGGCCAAGTAATCCCTAAGGTTATAATATAATTTAGAGTCTTAATAAGTCTTTATAAACATTTGAAATGGAGTAAAATCGGAGAAAACATAAAAAACGCGGGGCAGCAATCGGCTGCCCAGGATGGAGCTGGCGTCGGCTATGGCTTCTACAGCCGACGCCGGTTGCGTATTGCTTCCGAGCCTTATTGCGTAGGTTGAAGCCGGCACCGGTTCGATTGCTTGGGGCTGGCGCCGGCCGTCCACTGGAAGGCCCCCTTTTGGTCAAATTTCGTCCATTTTTTATGCCGGTTTGTGTTCTTGTTGGGGTCCTTCTTGGATAGTCATAAAAATAAACTCTTGGCTAGCTTCCTCAACCTTCCAACCCTCTTCCATCCTTAAGCATGGTTTTATGAGTAATTAGAAATCATCTTGAAGCTTCTTGGCCCTAGATCTTGTCATTGGTCCTTGCCCTTGCACGGCCATGCCTCTTCCTCCTTGATCTTGACCTTCATAATCAAACGAGTCTCATCATCTCCCCCTCCTTGAAAAGGATTCGTCTCCAAATCATTGCCATAATCTACATCAAATGGAGAGAGGTCACTAACATTGAAAGTAGCGCTAACATGATACTCACTGGGTAAATCTATCTTATAAGCAACATCTCCAACTTTGGCGAGAACTTGAAATGGACCATCACCCCTTGGATCTAGTTTGCTCTATCGTTGAGTGGAAAATCTCTCATTGCGAAGGTGCACCAATACCCAATCGCCCGAATCAAATGACACCTTTTTCCTTCTTTGATTGCGCTTATGGGAGATCTTTTCATTTTGTTTTGCAATGGTTGCTTTCACCTTCTCATGGAGTGCCTTCACTATTTCCGCCCTCTTAGCTCAATCGAGGTTCAACTGTTCACCTATAGGCAAAGGAACCAAATCTAAAGGAGTTAGAGGATTAAAACCATATACAATTTCAAAAGTAAAAAAAGAAGTGGTAAAGTGAATAGCCCTATTGTAAGCAAACTTAATGTGTGGCAAGCACTTTTCCCAAATTTTCAAGTTCTTCTTGATTATGGTCCGCAAAAGTTGGGTGAGTGTTCCGTTCATCACCTCCGTTTGTCCGTCCGTTTAAGGATGACAAGTTGTGGAAAACAAGAGATTAGTACCAAGTTTGTTCCGTAAAACTCTCCAAAAGTGGTTAAGGAATTTAGTATCCCTATCCGAGACTATAGTCCTTGGAATTCCTTGCATTCTCACCACTTCCTTAAAGAATAAATCTGCAATATAGGACACATCATTAGTCTTGAAACAAGCCACAAAATGAGCCATTTTAGAGAATCAATCAACAATCACAAATATGGAGTCCTTAGCCCCCTTAGACCTAAGCAATCCTAAGATGAAGTACATTGAAATATTAACCCAAGGTACATTAGGTGTGGGCAAAGAAATATAAAAACCATATGGAAGAGATCTAGACTTAGCTCGGCTACAAATAATGCATTGAGAACAATGTTTCTCCACATCCCTTCTCATTTTTTACCAAAAGAAATGTTCCTTAAGGATGCTTAAGGTCTTTACAACACCAAAATACCCCATTAGTCCCCCACTATGGCCCTCCCTAACTAGCAACACCTTAATAGAACTTTTTGGCACACAAAGCCTTGCCTCCCTAAATAAGAAACCATCATGCCTATAAAATTTAGCAAATGCACTTTTCTCACAAGCATGGAAAATATCTCCAAACTCCTCATCATCAACATATAAATCCTTCATAAGTTCAAAACTAAGAAGTTTAGCATAAAAAAAGTTTAGTAGTGCATACCTTTGAGATAGTGCATCCACTACCATATTTTCCTTACCCTTCTTGTATTGAATGACATAAGGAAATATTCCAATAAACTCCATGCATCTTGCACACCTCTTGTTCAAATTTTGTTGGCTTTTAAGGTGTTTAAGGGTCTCATGATTGGTATGAATGGCAAACTCTCTTGGTAAAAGATAGTGTTGCCAATATTCAAGGATCCACACCCAGGCAAAAAACTCTTTATCATAGGTTGAGTAATTGAGGGCCGCCCCAGACAATTTCTCACTAAAATATGCAATAGGTTTTCTATTTTGGGTCAAGACCGCACCTATTCCCACTCCACTGGCATCACACTCTATCTCAAATGCCTTGTGAAAGTTAGGAAGAATAAGAATTGAAGCTTGGTTCAATTTATCTTTGAGGGTTTGAAAGGCTTGTTGTTAGGCTTCCTCCCACCTAAATCCCACCTTTTTCTTTGCCAATTTGGTTAAAGGAGTTGCTATTGTGCTAAAATTTTGGATGAACCTCCTATAGAAGCTAGCTAGCCCATGGAAACTACGGACTTAGGTAATGGTGGTAGGGGTTGGCCAATCTTTGATGGCTTTTACTTTTCTCTCATCAACCTCAATCCTTTTGTTACTCATAACATACCCAAGGAATGTAATCCTCTCCAAACAAAAAGAGCACTTCTCAAGGTTAGCATACAATCTCTCCCTTCGAAGGGTAACAAGCACACTTTAAACATGATTTAAATGATTCACATATGATTTGCTATAGATTAATAGATCATTAAAGTACACATCAATAAATTTTCCAATGAATTCCCTCAAAATATGGTGCATTAATTGTAAGAAAGTACTAGGAGCATTAGATAATCCAAAGGGCATGACAAGCCACTCATACAACCCTTGTTTGGTTTTAAAAGCCGTTTTCCATTCATCCCCTTCTCTTATTCTAATTTGGTGATAATTAGATTTCAAATCAATTTTAGAGAAAATGCACGCACCAAATAGCTCATCAAGCAAGTCATCTAGCCTAAGATTGGGATGGCGGTATTTTACCGTGATGTTGTTGATAGCATGACAATCCACGCACATACGCCATGTCCCATCCTTTTTGGGCACTAAGAGAACCGGAACCGCACATGGGCTTAGGCTCTCTCTCACATGTCCCTTCTCAAGTAATGCCTCTACTTACTTTTGCAATTCTTTGGACTCCTCCGGGTTGCTTCTATACACCGGTCGGTTGGGAATGATGGTTTCGGGCACAAAGTCGATTTGATGCTCAATCCCTCTTATGGGTAGTAGTCTTCTAGGCACCTCATTTGGAAAAACGTCTTCAAATTCTTGAAGAATAGCTACAATTTTATTAGGTAAGGACAATGTAGATTCATTAGTAGAAACATAAGAACCTTTGCATAAAAGAAGAATAACCGGTTCCTTAGCTTCTATAACCTCTATGACCTCACTTTCTTTTTCAAAGAAATTCACTCTTCTTTTACCTCCCCCTCTCTTGTCCTTGCTCACTCCTATCCTTGATCGTCAAAGATACTTGTTTGTCCATCCTCTCTCTCAACTCTTTTTCTCTCCTCTCTTGTTCTTTCCTCTCAATTTCTTGTTTTTGTTTGACATCTTGCGCTCCCTTTTTCTTTTCTTTCTCCTTCATGATTCTTTGATTTTTGTTCACCTCACTAGGGGCCATGGGGGTAAGGGTAAACTTAGTTTCCTCCTTGAGTAGGGAATAAGTATTCTTCCTCCCATCATGCTTTACATGCTTATCGTATTACCAAGGCCTCCCTAGGAGCAAGTGACCCGCTTGCATGGGTACTGAAAGCTTAAGAAGGGAAAACACAGGGCACGCAATGGAAGCAAAAGCAAAAAAAAAAAAAAAAAAAAAAAAGAAAGAAAAGAAAAACCAAGATTAAAGGAATTCTCGTCCAGGGCCGGTGCTGGTTCGGCTCTGGCGGGACTTTAAGGTTAAAAATTTCTTACCTCTTTTTCTCGTTTTAAGAATTGGTTGGACCAAAATGTGTGTAACCGGGGTAGGTGCGATGGTAGAAACCTCTAGTTCGATGCCTACAAACCTCCTACTTTGTCTTTACATGTAGGTGAACACCAAACTCTCAATCTTCCAGTATATGGCCTACCTAATTCTATTTGGTGAACAACTACATAACTAAGGAATATTTTCTGGAAAGAGGAGAGAGAGACATCTGGTTCTTTTTTCCACAGAGAAGAGTTTGTCAAAAACAACGATAATATCCAATCCTCCTGTTTAACCTAAATAAAACTCTAAGTTAAACTGGACTGGGTCATTGGACTCTTAGTTTAACCTTTTGGACTAAATTAATTATTCTAATTAGAACCAACTAAATGGCCCAACAAATAATTAATTTTCTCAGCCCAAATAAAACTAGTCCAATAAATGATCCTATATTAGTTTTATCCAAGGTTAATCTTTAATTATTCAAATTGGGCCAAAGCCCTGAATAATTAATTAACCCACCAAACTAATTTAATTAATTCTCTCTCTCTATGAACCTTTATTTTATTCTAACCCAATAATTAAATCAGACTACTTAAATAAAATAAATTCTATTTAATTTAAGATCAATTTCTTAGCCCGTATTTAATTAGGACTCACGGTCTATACTGGGGACCAAAAGACACACCGCCTTGGCTACTAAAATGACCAAAATACCCTTGCCATATAAATAGCTATATTTTGCATTTTAAATATTTCCTAATATCACCATAAGAAAATATTTACTCCAAGGACAATGCTGCGTCAGTAAAGTCTCCGACCTACAAGTGTAATAACTAAAATATCTCTCTAGACATCGCCGTACATTTAGAGAGAAAGAAGTGTACTAACACCTCTCTAAATGACATCTACCAACATTTGGCTTCTAGTCCAATGATCCACGACTTTCTGGATTTTTTCCGCTTTCCAAGGGAGTTACCCTAAACCAAACATCCAAGTCATGTGTTTCCAGGGCTCTGGATATTTAGATCATTCAGACAACCATAAGGGGCGACATAGTATAGAAACTATCTTGTACAAGTCTGTCTTAACTAACTAGTCACACATACCCAAAATGCAAGTATATTGGCCCTACGATAGAACCTCAACTATAACATATCAAAGCATGTGTTTGCAACATCGTCAGACCACCAACTCATACTCGAGTCGTAGAGCACTAGTTAACGCTGTAGCAGTAGTAGTCTAGGTTTCTACCATATAGTACTTTTAAGAAACCACTACTACAGGTCCTGTTCTACGTATTCAAAATACGCTTATGTCAAGAAGTCAGTGGACTACTTACTAGCTAAAGGTAAGCCATTTTCCAGTTAGAATTTACAACATAATAACCTAAACATGATGAGATTTTCATTCTCATCAATCGGTTAAGAACAAATGTTTATGTATTAAGTAACTCATGATCCACACCTTACTGTGAAAGACCTCTATTCACATGGACCACTTAGTTAAATACAATTGGTCTTTTCCAAACGTAATTGTGCACAAATAAAATATAAATTCACAAATAATTTTTGAAAATAAATTCTTTTATTAAAACATTTGATTTTTACATTAGAAACCTAGTTTAAGAGGGTATATTTTTCAACAATCTCCCACTTGCACTCTAAGACTAAGTAAATCCGTAGGTGCCCACCCCTATGGTGTCTAAGTGTCTCTTGAAGACTCTCTTAGCCAAAGGTTTGGTAAATGGATCAGCTAGATTGTTCTCGGAGGCAATCTATTCCACCATGACTTCTCGTCTCTCGATGAAATCCCAGATCAGGTGGTACTTCCTCTCGATGTGCTTCCCCTTTTTTTGTGGATCGTAGGTTATTTAGATTGTGATACTGCTCCAGTGTGGTCGCAATACATCACAATCGGTTTGTCCATGTGTGGCACAACTCCAAGTTCTGAAAAGAACTTCCGGAGTCAGACTGCTTCCTTGGATGCCTCTGAAGCTGCCACATACTCACCTTTCATAGTTGAATCAGCAATGTAAGATTGCTCAATACTCCTCCATAAAATAGCTCCTCCAGAAAAGGTGAAGACATATCCACCAGTGGATTTTCTCTCATCCTTATCCGCTTGGAAGTCTGAGTCTGTGTATCTTGTAAGGACCAAGTCATCAGCCCTATAAACCAGCATATAATCTCTCATTCCCTTGAGGTACTTGAGAATATACTTTATAGCTTGCCAATGGACCTCCCCAAAGTTTGACTGATATCTGCTAATAAAGCCTACGACAAAACAGATATCTGGCTTAGTACACAACATAGCATATATGAGAATCCTACCCATTCTATCATTTTCTTCTTGAGACTTTAGACAGTCCCTTAAAGAAAAAGACAACCATTGTCTGCAAGAAATTAGAGCTCCCTTGCATGAGTCCATGCTATACCTGGCCAGTATCTTATCAATGTATGCCGCTTGGGATAATCCTAACATTCTCTACTTTCTATTTCTAAGAAGTCTAATCTCGAAAATGTAGCTGGCTTCTCCCAAGTCCTTCATACTGAATTGACTAGACAACTAAATCTTTGTAGATGACAATGACCCTACATCATTTCCAATGAGTAGAATGTCATCCACATACAAGACAAGAAAAACTACATTAATGCTTTCAAGTTTCCTGTACGCGCATGGTTCATCCTCATTTTGAATAAATCCATAAGACTTTACAATCTCATTAAAATGAATGTTCCATACTCTCGATGCCTGCATAAGTCCATAAATGGACTTCTTAAGATTGCGAATTATATGTTCTTAGCCTTTAGCAATAAAGCCTTCCGATTGGGACATATAGATGTCTTCACTAAGATAGCCATTTAAAAACTCTGTCTTGACATCCATTTGCCATATCTCATAGTCATAATGACATGCGATGGCAAGGAGGATATGGATGGACTTAAGCATGCCTATCGGGGAAAATATCTCATCATAATCGATTCCCTCTTTCTGAGTATACCCTTTCATCACAAGCCTAACCTTGAAGGTTTTCATCTTCCCATCTACTCCCTTCTTTCTCTTGTATACCCACTTACACCCAATAGGTTTTATCCCTTCAGGTGAAGCTACATGATCCCAAACCTAATTGAGGTACATAGACTAAATCTCGACTTTCATTGCTTCATGTCATAGATTTGTATAAGCATCAACAATAGCCTCTTCGTATCTAGTGCAGTCATGTTCCTGATGGTCGGAGACTAGCTCGAAAGCTTCTCTAGTCCATCTCTCTGGAACACTAGACACTTTCCCACTACGACGAGACTCTAATTGTATAGGCTCTTGAGGCTGTGCCTCTTCTCATTCCACAATCGGGTCAAAAGAAGTTGATTCCGAAGATAACTTCTCCTTTAGTTCCAACCTAGTACAACCTTTCGTGAAAGTACTTTGATCATCCTCTAAGTATCTAGTATTGGTACTAAC
The DNA here is from genome assembly GCA_026120185.1 of Voacanga thouarsii. Taxonomy (NCBI): domain Eukaryota; kingdom Viridiplantae; phylum Streptophyta; class Magnoliopsida; order Gentianales; family Apocynaceae; genus Voacanga; species Voacanga thouarsii. The sequence goes on from JANUWF010001172.1 coordinate 762,910, forward strand.
CAATACTTTCTGCTCCTTAGTATGATAAAAGTAACCACCCTTTGTCTCTTTTGGATACCCAACAAAATAGCATAATTCTGATCTTGGTTCCAACTTATCTCCCTTAACCAGTAAATAAGCTGGACAACCCTATATCCTGAGATGATTCAGACTTGGCTTATGTCCAGTCCACATCTCATAAGGAGTCCTAGGTACTAACTTGGAAGGCACCAAGTTCAGAATGCATGCCACTGTTTCCAGGGCATATCTCGAAAAAGACACTAGAAGAGTAGCATGAGACATCATGCTTCGGACCATTTCCATCAATGTTCTGTTCCTTTTCTCAGCTACTCTATTCTGCTGAGGTGTCCCCAGCGCAGAAAGCTAGAATACTATCCCATGATGTACCATGTAGCCCTTGAATTCACCCAGGAGGTACTCTACACCACGATCCGATCGTAAGGTCTTGATCAATTTACCTATCCGACGCTCCACTTCAACCTTAAACTTTTTGAACTTTTCAAAAGAGTCAAACTTTTATCTCACCAGGTAAATAAAACCAAACCTCGTACAATCATCCGTGAAAAGTGATGAAGTACTCAAAACCCCCTCTAACTGGTGTAGATAAGGGACCACACACATCAGTGTGAACAAGACTCAATACTCTTTGGCTTTATCTGCCTTAGGGGTAAATGACCTTTTAGTTATCTTTCCCATTAGGCAGGACTCACACTGAGGCCAATTTTCCAATCTCAATGAGCCCAAAGGCTCGTCATAGATTAACCTCTAAATCCTGGTTAAGTTTATATAACCTAACCTTAGATGTAAAAAATAAGAGTCATTGACATTGGTCTTTCTCTTCATTGTTAAAGGTTCAGATTAAGCGTTATTTAATTGATTGTTAATAGGGTTTAAGAAAAATAGATTTCCATACATATGCCCAGTACATAAAATTTCTCCATCTCTACTGATAGAAATACAAAAATGGAAAGATATAGAATATCCTTGATTTATTAGTTTCGCAACCGAAATCAAATTCTGTCGAAATCCAGGTACATATAAAATATCTCTCAAAACCACTATTCTATTACACTAAAAAAATAAAATCCAGCTCTCTCATTGTAAGGGCCCAAACTTGTGCTCCATTTCCCACACGTAGTCCATGTTCGCATTTCTGGAGTCTCCTAATCTTTCTAAACCCCTGCAAGGAGTTACAGATGTGATCAGTGGCTCCTGAATCAACAATCCAAGTGGAGGTTAATCCAACCATTGTTATAAACTCTAAATAGAAAACATTACCTATAGGGTCCTTCTTGGCTTGAAGATTTGGACACTTCTTTTTCCAGTGTCCTTTCAGCCCACATTTGAAGCACTTTCCATTGGATTTGTCTTTGGGCTGGATCTTAGGTTGGGCCACTGCATTCCCCTTCTTCTTTTTGAACTTCTTGAGCTTAGGTCTGGTCAAGAAGATGAAGCCTTAGCAATCATAGCCTTAGAGTGTGGCTTCATGACCTTCTCCGCCATTTGGAGCTCCTTCATAAACTCAGTTAATCCCATGTTTAACTTGTTCATGTTGTAATTCAACTTGAACTAAGTAAAGGAACCCGGTAGAGATTCGAGAACCATGTCCACTTGGCTCTTGGGGTCAATAACAGCCCTAAGATTTCTGTCTCCTCGAAAGCAGTAATCATCTTGAGTATATGCTCTCTAACTGATGCTCCCTTAGCCATCTTAGTGTTAATGATAGTTCGAAGAGCCTCTTGCATTGCGGGCCGGCTCTTATCCCGCAAACATCTTGGCTAATGATTGAGTTATATCATACACAGTGGCCATGTACTTATATTTAGATTGGAGCACATTAGACATGGAGGCTAAAATGTAACAATAAGCCATCTCGTCAGCCTTCTTCCATGCCTTCTCAACCTCACACTCCTTGGCATTGGAACCCTTCCCGATAACATGGCAGGTTTCGTAAAGGACATATTTATACTCTTTCGCTGTGAGTATTATTTCCAGGTTCCTCTTCCAGTCCATATAGTTTGATCCCGTTAGCTTATTCTCTCTAAGAATAACGACCAATGGACTAAAAGAACCTCCCACCATTTCTGAAAATTCAAAAATAAAAGAAAAGAATTTAGTTTGTGAAAACAAAACAAATTTGTGCACTTTATCCTTATTATCAAAACTGATAATAATTAATTTGGCTCTTAGGAAAATTAACATAGCTTATTGGGAAGATTAACAATTCCCTAAGCTAAGTGTGATAACCACCACAAATTAATTTCCCTTCTAGGTAATGATCCAGAAGATAACTCCATCGAGGGGATGGCCTTTTCCTCTCATTTCTTATGGACATGCCTCGCACTATAACCTCCAACGAGGGGCTGGCTAATTATAGTATGTGTCCTGGGTTATTAATTGCATCCCTCCACCAGATCTAGATCCTTGTGGTATCCCCATCCTATACGAGTTCACTCCCATGGTGACGCAAGGGGACCCACAATCTCTAATGAGGTCGTGATGGAAGCCGTGGAGCCGTTGGAACTCCTCTCCCACTTAGTCTTTTAAAACAAAGGTTTTTCTGAAAAAATATCCTTTTGAAAATTTCCATTAAGTTTTCCGTTTAACTCAAAAATAAAATGTCTAAATCCATTAAAATCTCTATGTTAAGGTATATATCTTTTGAAAGATTTTCCATGGACTAATTTTATTCAAGTTAAAAAAAAACTTAATGATTTCAAAAATTTTCCAATTAAAACTTTCTAGAGACTTTAGTCTCAAGTTTATTTGACAAAACAATTTTTCTTGTGCTAAATAAAACAAAATGGCTTTTTATTTTAACTTACAAAAATAACTAAATCCAATATATTTTCTACGTCAAGGATAAAATCCTTTGAGAAAATTTCTAAGGATTAATTTTTGTTCAAGTTAAAATAACCATTTAATTTGTAGAGAAATGCTTTCTTTGTTAAAAATATTCCCAAATGGTCTTTGAGAAATTGTGCACATAGGTACATAAAAATAAACAGCACGCTAGAAAATAGTAGACGTTTTCATGCTTTTCTATTTTTAAACATAAGTGCCCAGATAATAGAATTAAACATATTAATTAATTAATTAATGGTCTTGTTTAATCCTAAAACCCCTTACTAATATTTTTCATGCAAAATATTCCATGAATATTGACTATTGCAAAAATATTAATTTCGCCTAGTATGGACCCCAAAACAAAAAGGAAAACGCAAGAAAAATTATAAGGAAAAAATAAAAAATTTCTCCTTGGTCCACTACACCTGCCGCACTGGATCAAGCACCCTATTTGCATTGTGGTCCACTCATCCGCCGCACAGAACCAGGACCCATAGGCGACCTAAAATCTAGATACGAGTCTAGACCCTAGCCGGTGCTGTTCCGGTCTGGACGAGTTCTTCTGCGATTTTCTTCTGTGAATTTTCTCTATTTTTCTGTGCAACTTCTGGTACCATTGGCCCTTCAATTTCAATCTCAATACAAAGAAATCAACCAAAACCAACAATCTCCTATACCCTTTAATATCGGGCTTACACGATTTGCTAAGAAAAACAGTAAATTACAAATCTCCCATACCTCCATCAAAGAGGTTTAACAGGAGAATCTATCCATACCAAAGTAGCAAAGGATCACGGTTTAATCACACATATGTGTCCAGTTTTATTCAACTAGATGCATGCTCCATATATTTTCACAAAACCTTCATGCTTTGATACCAATTAAAGGCATAGAAAGGGGGAAAACACAAGGCACGCAGCGGAAGCGAAAAAAAAAAAACTGGAAAAACCAAGAACAGAGGAATTTCCATCCAGGGCCGGTGCCGGTTCGGCTCTGGAGGGACTCCAATGTAAAAAATTTCTTACCACTTTTCCTCGTTCTAAGAATTGGCTAAACCGGAATGTGTGCAACCGGGATAGGTGCGCTGGTAGAAACCTCTGGTGCGATGCCTGTAAACCTCCTACTCCGTCTTTGCATATAGGTGAATGCCAAACTCTCGATCTTCCAGTATATGGTCTGCCTAATTCCATTTGGTGAACAACTATAGAACTAAGGAATATTTTCTGGAGAGAGAGAGAGAGAGACGTCTGGATATTAGGAATTTAATTTTTATTAAATTCTTTTAATTAAACTTAAAATAATCAAAACCCCATATTTTAAGAAATTGGAAAATAAGAAGGTAGCAGTCCCTAGGATTTTCGGCCAAAGGAAGGGAAAATAAGGGGAAAACGGTTTATCAAAAGTGAAAAGGGAAAGGGTTTGCAAGAGTTGGGATTCGAACTCAAGTCACCAAAGAATACACACCAAGCTCTAACCATTATTCCACAACAATTCTTGTTTAAATATTCCTCCAACAAATTCCCTTAACTCCCACTCATTTACTCCATTTTCCCTTATAATAAATTCTAGCCAATAAAACAAAAGCTCAACTAACTCAACCAACACAATTATATCAAAGTAAATAAATTCCTGAAATAACCAACTCATAGATCACATATACCCATGAAAATGGTTCAAGTTATCAAATGCCATATAAAATGTTATGCCATGCATGACTTTCCCCATATAATAAAAGTGGTTTTAGATAGGGTATTATATTCATAATGACCCATCTTTCTTTTTGACAAACAATATAGGTGCTCCCCATGGCGAAGTACTTGGTTGCATAAACATTTGCTCTATTAATTCTCATAGTTGTTTCTGGAGCTCCTGTAATTCTATAGGTGCCATTCTATAAGGAGTCCTTGTAATGGGTTCTGCCGATGGCACTAGGTCGATGGAAAACTCTACTTCTCTCTACGGCGGAAACTCCTTCAATTTGCTGGAAAAACATCTAAATATTCAATTACAATAGGCACATCTCCAGGCTTCTTAACCTCTCCTGTCTTATTAATTACATAATCTAAGTATCTTATGCACCCTTTCCTAATCATCTTCCGGGCCTTGAGCCCCGAAATAAGAGCATTACCTTTCCTTCCAACCTCACCTACAAATTCTAATAGAGGTTTCCCAAGCCGATGGAAATGTACTACTTTATGTGTACAACCAACTTGAGCATGATGCTGAGATAGCCCATCCATGCCCAAGACAGCATCATAATCCTCTATGGGCAAACTTATCAAATCTTCTTCCAATACTTCATCTCCTACCATGATCGTACAGTTCCTATGTATTTTCTCACTATTCATTTGCTTCTCCAATAGGGTACTAATAATCATTTCATATGAAATTTATTCCCCTTTTATCTCCATAGAATCACGAAAAAAATTGGCAACAAAAGGATGCATAGAACTAAGATCTACTAATACTTTAGCCGTATGATCGAAAATAAGGAGCATACCTTCCACCACTGCAATTTGATTATCCGACTTTTCTAAGGCCACCATGCGAGTGTTTACTTGTGGTTTGGAGTGTCCAGTTCTAGAGGTAGAAGCCTACACTAGGTTTCCTCTTCCAAATCCTGACATTTGTCCTTGGCTATTAACTCTAGATTGGCTCCATCCTCCTATCCTTCATGGGTGAGGGCAATTTAAAATCTCATGTTCCATTTCCTCATAATTGAAGCATTTAAACGAGGGCAGTCTTCCCATTAGGTCAGTCGGGCCTCCCTTCATTTGCATATTCCTTTTCCTCTACCATCAGGATCCTCCAGGTCTCTTCTGATTTATACCCTGAAATTTGCCTTGGTTCCTCCTACCTGCCTGTTCAATATTAGTTATTTCTATTCTACAAGCCATTTCTACTACAGTGTTATAACTGGTAGGAGCCATACTTGCTAATACTTTTTTCAACTCTGGCCGCAAACCTTTCACAAAATGTCTAACCCTATCTGCTTTTGAATGGACTAAGAGTGGGCAATATTTTGATAGTCTAGTGAATTCAATAGCGTATTACCCCACCATACGGCCTCCTTTCCAAAAAGCTTGAAATTCATCCTCCTTCTTCTCTACCACCCAAATGGGAATAAATTCCTTCTTAAATATGGCCTTAAAATCTGTCCACTCCCATTCTCGTTGATTCATCTCTCTTGCCCGCCAATCTTGGGTAGGTCCTTTCAGCTGGAATGTAGCAACTTGTACCATTCTTTGCTTCAAATAGTTCAGGGCTACGCAGATCTTTTCCATTTGTTCAATCTAATTTTTAAGCCTTCTATTCTGAGTCAAGTCACCCTTGAAATTGCAGAGGGTGGAATTTTAAAAAGCGCTCAAGGGCTCGATCTGACTCGACTTTACCTTGCTGACTTTTCTTACTTATACTCTCATTTACCCTAGCATTCTTAGTTCGCTATTAGATTATGTCAGCCATCTTTTAGACGGTCTGAAACATAGGGTGGTCCAAGGTTGTGTGGTAGGGACCTTCTGCCTGCGGTTCCTCCACCATTGGTTTAGGGTTATTTCTTGCGATGATCGTCCAGAAGTCCGTTTAGAAGGCAGCTGTATAGTTCATAAGATTTTACCGGTATAACAAATGTAACATAACTCAAAAGTAGTCACAAAATAGGCACAGTGTAATTATCAAAACATAACACATGTTCATTTTCATTTATCACAAAATCAATACAAAATTTGTGTGCCAAGCACACAGTCATATGCACCGACCGAACTGTACATATCATACTACACACACACACACACACACATATATCTCACCTTCCTACTTATTATCCTCACTGTCTGATACGGGAGGTCCTGAATCAGTCGAGACTGCATAAGACTCCGCCGTATCAACCTCCTCATCTCCATCCGCATCTGACTACAACCAAACCAATAGGCGCCTCTACCTCAGGTATTTCTTGATCTTCTCCCGCATCAACAACTTCTAAATCCAGTATCTCCTACCCAACCACCCTAGGTACAACCCCACCAAACACCTCCTTATTATCCTTAGATAATACTGCACCATCAGAAATACTATCCTCCTCCTCATCATCATAGTCTTGATGGCGCAACTCATTACCATCATCAATCTCATCAGAATCGCCACCCTCCTCCTCATGTGGTGATTATGTCCCCTTGGGAGTAGATGCCCCTTCCATACTACAGTCTTGTGCAAACATAATAATAACGGGTACCAATGGGTCAAACCTACACCCAGAGAGACGGGGTGCATAACAGTAGCCAGGTCCAAGTCCTGTCACAAGAAAATATCCCGACACACCCACTCGGAAGATCTTCCTGATCTTTCCCTATTTCTTCACACTCGAGCTTTCACCTATTTCTTTCTTTCCTTCATCACTGCGTCAACCGTTGGGCGATTGCCCTTATCACTCCTATCCACCATACCTGCACAATAAAAAGGTTCTATCAATTCCTATAACAATACCACTGTTCTATAAAACTAAGCTCTGATACCAATTGTAACACCCCTACTAAATACAACAACGGAAGCAGATCAACACCGGGTGTCACTTCGTCCAGTTTTCTTGGACAAAGGTACTTTATAGCAAAAACAAAGAGTAAATATATATATATAAGGTCCAGACTCAACAATATCCCACACTGATGGCCATATATATACATATATTAGAGGATCCCATACATGCCATCTCTATCTATAACAGAATACAGTACATGATCAAAAGGGAAGCTATCCAGACCTAAACCGCTGCCTCTGTGGTATCGTCCTTTTATCCTTAGGTCCGCTCTAATTTGGATCCTACAAAAAGGTAAGATAAAAGATACGTATGAGTGACGAATCACTCAATGAGTTCCATGTGTGCTAGTACTTTATGAAAGAATAGGTTACAAAAACTTTTGTAGAATAGCATATCATTTGTTCACTGGAAATAATTTCAAAACTCTCTAAAGAAGAGTTTATCCAGAACTTAATCATTTTTGGAAAACTTTATTTCAAATTTCAAATCATTGCCCCAGTTTCAAACCATAAGCACTTCTCCAACAGAAGGTTGGCCTGTAGGCAAGTCCCGCAGGCCTTACCTTCGGTGCCACATATCATTGTACTAAAACCGCAGCATACAGAACTCAACCGTGCATGGCTAGAAAAAGTACACCGCAACATACTTCTACTCAGGTATACTATAGCAAACCTAGTGTACCGCATAATATAATCTTTTACTTGCCACCATGAGCTAGGGGTCCCAATCCAGATGTCAATCACCATCAAGATAGCAAGGAGTCAAACGCATTGAGTATTCCCGCCCGGAATCTTGCGAATGACTCAAAATCAAGAAGCGCCTGCAGATGCGGCAATTGCCATGTGCTAAAAGGCTAGCCAGGATGACTCATCTTAATGTTCTGTCACCCCGTTTAGAATAAGACAATCCCCAGAACTAGTTAGGTTACTTGGGGTCGTCTACCTCTAACATGAGCTAGAGTTCAAAGTCCTTACTAAGTGCTCAATGTTAGTAACACCAACACCATCTGACTGATTAGGCCAGAGGCTTATTTGATCCCGCAAGATTTCAAATCAAAATATTTTTGGGGCCAAATCACATTTTTCAGAATTTGATTCCACTGACTCGCAAGTCAGATCATCCTTCACATAGGCTTCGCAAAGCCAATCAATTCATTCCATAGGTATATAAGGCCAATAAAACAATATCAGGGATCAAAAGTCGCTTCCCACATGTCAATATCATCATGAGCAATTATTTACCAAAATCATGTTGAAACATGATAAGGAGTTCTGTTCACACATCAAAACATGTTTCCAAGGGTATTTTGGTCATTTTCCCCATACTTGATCACGATAGTCCTTTTCCAAGGGCATTCGGGTCAGTTTACCCATACCTGATTCTAAAAGACTTTCTGAGGGTATTCGGGTCATTTTACCCTTACCCAATTTGAAAAATATTCACAAGAGTTTCAATAAGAATATTTCAATCATTTACCAAATACTTGAGTTCCAAAGGTTTTCATAATACATTCCAATAAAGACATTTGTATCATTTTCCAAATACCCAATTCCAAAAGGAACTCATTTTAAGAAATCCAAAATTCTAATTCAAAAAGAGGATTAAATTCAAATTTTCCAAACACACTTCCATAACATGTTCAATAAGGGCATTCTGATCAATTTACGAATACTCGATTCCAAAAATTACCATTTTCCAAAAATCCCATGCATTTAATCCAAAAAGGGCTAAATTCACAAAACCATACTTTAATCATCCTTTAAGATTTCCAAGCTAATCAAGAATTTCATCCAATCCCGAAATAGCATAAAAACAAATCTTCCTCAGATAAACCTTAAACATATTCAGAGATTTCCAAAATGGTATATAACATAGCATTTCATGGAAAAACAAAGCACACTAGCTTTAGAAAGAGTTTTAGAAATCTAAGGGACTCACCTTATGAAACCCCAGCTAAAACCAACCCTAGAGTAAGGGGGTCGGGATGCTTATCATATTTTTTTCGCATGCATAAATATATTTTTATATGATTTTATGTGCTTTGGATATGTGATTTGTAGTCTAGATAGCATATTTGTGTTTATCGAGTAAGAAGGGCAAAATGGTAATTTTGCTTGAAGAGGAAGTAGGGAGATAGCTTAAGGATTAAATAGAAAAAAAAATATTTGGGAGAGAAAATAAGAACAAGAGTTTCTGTGGTTTCGTGGTTAGAGCTTTGGAATAAATCCTTAAGGTCTTGAGTTCGAATTCCATCATTGGAGTTTTAGCATGATTAAATTTTATTTTTTTTAGGAAGGATATATTTCGGCCCTTGCATGCCTTAGGGAAGCGTAGGAGTGTTGTCCTAGGGGAGACATGATAGAAATGTCCTAATCCTACTCTTGTGCCCTACAAAAATTTCTAAGGGATTCATACCCTACTTGATCTCTAGCTGTCCTTACTTCTTAATCCATTTGGTTGTTTAATTTATCTAAGCTAACTTTGTTTCCAAAAACTTCCAGCAATGTTCTGTGATATTGAGGTTTCAAAAATGTCTATGTGAGGTATCTTCTTGACCGAAAATGGGGAGGAGTTGTGAAAGTTACCCAAGAGAATTAATCTCTATGGTTGAACCTTCAAACTCTAACCTATGTGTGTTCATCTTCTTCATGTAGTAAACTGGAAAATTTTCTAGCTTCTTGATCAGTTCAATTGTCAAAATTTTTAGCCATCTTTCCCTCTCAAATGCTACCAGAAAAATGACCATTTCAATTAGCTTGAGGACTAAAAATTCCAGCCAAAACCAAGCTGCATAAAAGCTATGCAAACCAAGAAAATTTCCTGGATAGTTTCGCAGCTTGGTGAGCCAAAAACCAAGCTGTTTCTTCCAGCTTTTCAACCAACAATTCAACCTTATCCTTCCTCCATAAAGAAGGTTGGAAACCATCCTTAGAAGACCTCCCAATATCCCTTCAAACCTGCAGCAAATCGGATGAACCATGGTAGAAAAATCTGCCCAGAAATTTCCAGCAAGCTTGCGAAAAGCTAATTAGAATTTCCAGCTTTGTTCCTTCTTCACCCTTGTCCAAAAATTCCTCCATTTTTCTGTACAAACTCACCTTGAATAGCCATGAACTGAGCTTCATCATCTTCTCCAGTGTTCTACACGAAAAAGAGCTCCATGGCTTCTCCTAAAATCTCTCCATCAATCACTCAAATCAAGCCATTAATTGAAGTCCAAAATTCCAACAAAATATTCAGCAAACTACCATAGATTACCCCTCAAACAACCAGAAAATTCCTTCACCATTGCACACCATATTTTGGCCACCCTTAAGCTCATTCAAATAGCATTCATCTCAGCAGAAATTCCAGCAATTCAGTCGGCCATTGAAGCTTCCAAAAGCTCTCTATCAACCAAGATCTTCTTACCATATTTTTTTCCAAAATTGATTCCCTAAAATATTCCTTTTGAATTTCAAACAACCAGCTTTCCTTTTCCTCTCAAATCTAAAAATTCAATTACCAAAACCCTTCCAAACTAGTCGGCCACTCCTTCCAACAGAATTTTGGCTAGCTCTCTCTCTATTCTCTTTATTCTCTCCAAACCTCCAAGAACACCTACTACCATTCTCACGCCTAAGGCCATTCAAAACCACTTCAATCTTCTCCAAAAACTCTAGATTATACCTACTCATTCTCATGAATCCATTCCTGTAATTTTTAACATCAAACACTGAAATCAAAGTCTCACTTTTGGATCAAAACCCAGAATTTTCTTGAAGGCTCAAGAACACCTTCAAGGTAAGCATGAACAATCATCTCCATCTTCTTCCATCTTCGACCTTGATGAGTATATACTAATGAACTCTCTTTTTATCTTTCTCTCTCTCTCTCTCTCTCTCTCTCTCTCTCTCTCTCTCTCTCTCTCTCTCTCTCTCAGCTGAATGGTTACTTCCACCATGGCCATTTTTCTTCTTCTCCTTGGATGGATCAAGCATTCCTAGCGAGAGGATTCTCTTGAAACGACTTTAAGGTAGTCATCATTCAAGTAAGCTTCTTCCATCTTCTCTTTAAATCCTGGATTCATGTCTCTTGGATGTAATTGGATAAAGATAGGATATATTTGGAGATGGATCATGTGTTTTGTGATAGAGTTGGGATTGAAGCATGAGAATGAATGTGTTTGTATGATGGAGATGGGATTGATGCATGAGATGATTTGTCTTGGTTGAATGTATGGTGTTTTTAGGGTTTGTTGCATGCCTTCATGTCGTGAGTAGTATGAATGATCAAGCATGTTAGAGATTATGTCACCTTTTGGTGAATAGAGTTTTATGTTCATGTATTCTTATTAAGGCCATGATTATGATAATGTTGGTGGAGTTTGGATCATATGTTGGTAGATTTGGATCTATGTTTTTATTCATGATTTGGATGTTTTGTTGATTAGTGTAGAGTGTATGTTCATGATTATGGTTAGCAATAGGAATTATGATCATGACCTTGTTGTCCCTAAGCTAATTTTATTTCATCAATAAAATGATTAATACTATAATTTCTTCTAGTGATTTCGAAAACCCTATGAAAATGTGGATTTGGACTCTTATATAAAAGAATGATATTTTAGTCAAATAAATGATAGTTTATATTAAAGAAATAAAACATATAGATATTATATAAAATAATGATATCAAATAAAGCCTTTTATATAAATAATTTTAATAGGTAAAATATTAATTTTGTAAGTCTTATATTCATAAATACTATTAAAATTTATTTATTATCTTTTAATAAAAACCTATTAAAATTTACTTACAACTAATTTTAGTTACCAATTATTTTCTAACAATTAATTATTAATAGATTATTACTTTAAATAATTCCATCTAGGTTCTAGGACCCTTCATCAAATAAATCCTAATTTATTTATAGCAAGATTTAAACCTTCAACTTATTAGTATCTGATTCACAAACCCTAGTTATTTTAATATCAAGCTAAATTTATCTTACAAACCCTTTATTTATTATCTAGGCTTAAAGCTTGGGACATTAGGGTCATGATTGTAGTAAGTTGAGCTAGGATTATTTATGAAAGCAAATTTTGGTTTAAGTTTAATTATGGTTTATATTTACCCCTGGTGGGGTTAGGTCAGCTTTTGGAGATCTTTATTCTATCTCGAGCAAAGGATCAGGTAAGCTCCTGCATAAAACTTGTTAGTTGTAAAAGGTTATTATGGCAAGCTAAAAACGAAGTTTATGAGCACTGATTTGGTAAAGGAAATTAAGGACAGTTTCCTTGCTTGTTTCAATCACACTAATTATTTGAAAATCAACAAGCAGTTTTACTCAAACACCAAACTATTTCTAAAACTAATTTTTGATAAAGACTTTGGAAACCTTTGATTGCCATTTTCAAGTAAAGCTGTGTTTAATTAGTTTTCTCCTAAGTGGGATGAACTACGTTGAATACTCAATAAGGATAGGCTAGTAGTACTAGTTTTGAATAGTAAGAGTGAGTCTTCTGGCAGGAGGCCACCTCCAGAAGATGAACTCAACTTAGAGAAACATTAGTACTACTTAGTCATGCCGGTCCGAGCTAGCAGGTTTCAGTCATGTAGACTGTGTGTTGCCGGAGAGGACAACCAGTTTTGTTTGGATGTAGAGAAGGAGGAGTATCTTACCCGGTAGGCCGATCACCTATCTTTTGTCAGTCTGCACAAAGTGTGGCATTCTGATCGTTGTTTGGTTATGGGGCCCAACATGTGGTAACCCATGGCCGCCCTTTTGAGTGGTTGATTTTATTGTATATGGGTTGGAAAAGCCAAAATGCCACTCTTGATTTTGAACATTGTTTATTGCTTGCTAGTATTTTTCTTATAAAGTTCATACACTTTGCATTCATGAACTGTTTTCACTAGACACTCAAAGCACACACAGACTTTCTGTGATTTTTATCTCATCACCCTTTTTACCATGATTTTAGGTCGAACCTGCTATGGGGATGAGTAGCTTGTTATTGCCTGCTTAGAAGATATTCTGTTATCTATTTTATGTAATGCTTTGGGAGTTGAGAGTGAATAATTTTTATTTTGGATTTTTTTTTGAATTTTTGGATTGTAATAATTTTAAATTTTAAAGTATTATTTTATTTTTATTTGTATGACTTAGTTATAAAGACCCCTTGTCCTTTGGACGGGGCGACATCCCCGGCCCTATTGGGCCTAGGTAGTGGGGTGTTACACACCTCGTGTCCTAAGTACTCTTCCTGTTCACAGCCGTTTAGTCACCGTTTTTACTGTTTTTGACATTCCGTTGGCCGTTTAACGCTAAACCTACACCAAACATCATTTTTGGGTCAATTCGTATTTGGCTGAAAAATAGCCAACGGTTGGCCAACATTCAGCCGACATGCCCAACGGTAGCCAACGGCCAACTGACATTTAGCCGACAAGGCCGACGGTTAATGAAAACGCTCAACTTTCGTTCACATTTTTTTTTCGTTGTTTGTTCGATTATTTCATTTTCCTTTTTCAAAATACTTGCTCCCTTTGTAAACAAGGGATTCACTTCATATTTTCCCAAGTATTTCATTCAAAATCTCACAATTAATCATTCTTAAATTCGTCTATGTTCCAAGCAAATTTATGAAATTTTGCTGTTTTGACACATGATTTTGTTTTGGACATAACTTTCAATCCACAACTCCGATTTTTCTATACGATATACCAAAATGACCATAAGACACTTAAATTTAATTCTAAGTTGGCATTTATTTAGAGTTCTAGTCCCCATGACTAATTCCTGGGCAAAAACAGCCCCAGTAGTATTTTGGTTTTTAGTCCATTTTCACAAAACAAGTTCACCTACTTGTACTTTTTTATTCATAGCACCTATATAACCCTTAGTACACTTCATTTTCCTTCAAGAAACCCTAATTATTAAGGTTTTTAGGTTCAATAAAGCCACTAAGTTCTTATGCAAATAGCATACAATTAACATGAACGTTCAAAAACAATCATAATCCATTTTCTTTAACGTTTAACCCCGTTTTTATTCCAACTCCTCCATCTTTCTTCTCAACCATGAAGCCCCCTTTAAATCACCATTCAAATACCCTTATTCAACATACAAAATATAGCCGATGAATCCTTCATCTGACCGGTACACACACTTGCACACACAAAGTCTCATATAGTACACAATAATCATTTTAATCATCACAAATCTCATGTTTTCATGTTATAATTCATATCAAAACAACCACCGTAATGAAATCTAAAAATTTAATTCTTGAAGCATAGGACTTTACCTTATGTATAGGATGTTTTGGCTTCATTTTGCTCCAAGCACACCAAGAACACACCAAGAAATACACACATTTTTTCTTCTCACTTTTTCTATTTTTTCCTTGATTTTTCCTTTCCTTTTCTTCCTTATTTCTTCCTTCCTTATTCTTTTATGGTCTTGGTCGGTTTCTCCCCTAAATCCACCGCCATTCTTGGTCACAATAATGTCCAATAGGATTTTTTTTTTTCAATTAAATGAATGGTGGCTACTTTACACATGTCGCGATCTGGTTTTTTTTTTTTTTTACATTTTCCTTAATTTTTTTGCAAAGCTTATTTAAGAAGTCTTGCATGCATGAATATTTCAAGCATCCTTTTATTATTTGACACTTGTCCTTGGTCCACCAATCACAAGAAGTCATATGTCCCATTTTCAACTGCATTTTCCTATTTTCTTCAGAAATGACCAAAATCGGGTCTGTAACGGGAAAATGCTTAATTTCACCATTCACCTCCAAAAATTCCACTGAATCCATTGGTAACACTTACATTATTAAATTCCTTCTCTACTTGACCAAATTTGTGGTCAAAATTGCGGGCGCGGTCAAAATGATGAAAATGCCCCCAATACCCCGAGTAGCATAATTCACACCAAAATGTGTGTTTTATTGCACTGATCATTTTTTTTTTTCCAGAGTAACCTAAAATTTTTATTTTGTTAATAATAATATCCTTTTGAAAATTTAGGGTATGGGTAGAACAATCTAATAATTACATTCAGGTCCCGACAAAATTTTATTTCACCAACAGTTATCTCATTACACCGTTCAACTTTTGTTCTGGACATCAATACAAATTCTCATCTTATTACACATAGTAGCCAATCAAAAGTAAAAAGGTGGGGTGTTACAAACTGTAGGACAGATGTAGACACTGAAGAATTGACCATGGTTGCTAGAAAGTTTTGGAAGACGTTCAGAAAAAGCAACTTCAGAAAAAGTAATAAATTTGTTAAAAAGAAGGGACAAACATCATCTTTCAGACTTTAATGTTATGAGTATAAGAGCATTGAACATTTTGTTGCTGATTGTCCAATAGCTAAAAAAAGGGAGGCCAAATAGAGCGAAAAGAAAAGAAATGACATGAAGACAAAGAAAGAAAAAAGACTGGTCAGGACTTCGGACCAAGATGGATCTGAGACTAAAGAAAATTGTGAATCCAAAAATGAAACAGCCAACATATGCTTCATGAACTTGGAAGATATGGTAAATCCTACTACTTCTAATTCTGTATCTAAATTACATGATTTTTCTTCTGAAAATTCTGATGATCTGAATGAGCTTCTTGTTGGCATGTTCTATAAACTTAAAAAGCTGTCCAAAAGAAATAAGGGATTGAAAATGAAGATTGACTTCTTGTTAGATGACGATGCTAAGCTATTGAGTAAGAACAAAGCTCTACTTAATTCTATTAGTTGTTCAAATGTTGTAAAGGAAGTTATGTCAACTTATTTGATGTATGTCCCTTGAGAACAAATGCTTATTTGATAAAGCAATCTCTCTTGAAATTATACTTAGTGATTTTAATGACATGCAAAAGAGAGTTGATGATCTTA
Source organism: Voacanga thouarsii (assembly GCA_026120185.1). NCBI lineage: Eukaryota > Viridiplantae > Streptophyta > Magnoliopsida > Gentianales > Apocynaceae > Voacanga > Voacanga thouarsii. Next base: position 779,174 of record JANUWF010001172.1, read on the forward strand.
CTACGTGTATTGAGAAGTTCACAAATGGCAAAGACAATCTAAATAGATTGCTTGGAGTGCAATGTGTAGATTGGAATTGAAATGGTCTCGGCTATAGGTACGTGAACATAGCTAGAAATTACAAAGTTTATTTTATGAAAGTTAGTTCTTCATACATGACTCATATTTGTTCCACATATTGGGGCAAATATGGACACAAAGCATCCAGGTGTCATGTGAGGAAGAAATTGAAATTTGGTTTGAAAACAGTGTGGAGAATTAAAAGAACTATTACCAATCCTAGTGGACCCAAGAAAGTGTGGATACTAAAAATCACTCTTCCATCTTGTGTACAAATACACTTGCCACAAAAGATGAGCTCCACAAAGTGGTTCTTGGTCAGTGGATGCTCTAGACACGTGATGAGAAATGCAGTACTAATAGAAGACATTCAAGCTACAAAATGATGGGTTGTCACATACGGAGACAAGAAAAAGGGAAAATGCTCGGCATAGGTAATATTGGTAAGGGATCTTCCACTATTATTAAGCAAGTATTGTTGATTGATGGATTAAAGTACAACTTTTTTAGTATAAGCCAATTGTGTGATAATGGTTGTAAAGTTAAATTTGAGAAAGAATCATACACTATTATTAATAATTCTAGTAATGAAATCACTCTTGTTGCAAACCGTATTGGTAATGTCTATGTATTATATCTTGATAATCTTATTGCTCATGATATAAAATGTCTTTCCATAAATAATGATGATAGCTACTTTTGACATAAAAAGCTAGGCCATGTGTTTATTGATTTGCTAAATAGATTATCTTCAAAAAAACTTGTTAGAGGACTGCTCAAAATGAAATTTGACAAAAATTGATTACGTGATGCTTAGTGATTTGGAAAACAAACCAAAAAATCCTTTAAATACAAGAAAATGATTTCAATCTCAAAACATCTTAAACTTATACATATGGATTTGTTTGGACCAATGAGGACCAATAGCCTTGGTGATAAGAGGTATACCTCTGTACTAGTGGATGATTTTTTGAGATTTACTCGGACATTGTTTCTTGCACAAAACGATGAATCATTTTTTGAATTTTCAAAATTCCCCAACTGTGTTCAAAATTTCCTTAGGTGAAAATTGATTTCAATTAGAAGTAACAATGGTAAAAAATTTTGCAACCATGAGTTCACAAAATTTTGTGATGAGATTGGTGTTTCTCATAACTTTTTAGCAACAAAAACCCCTCCACAAATTGGTGTAGTTGATAGGAAAAATAGGACTTTGCAAGAAATGGCAAGATCAATGCTTTGTGACAACTCCCTTCCAAAATATTTTTGGGCTGAAGTTGTGAATACATCATGTTGCATTGTGAACTGTGTTATGCTCTAGCCCTTTCTTAAAAAACACCATTTGAACTTATGTTTGACAAAAACCCATCCATTTCATATTTCAAAGTTTTTGGATGCAAATATTTTGTTCTCAACACTCAAGACAATTTTAGAAAAATCAATAGCAAATCAGATGAGGCTATATTTCTTGGATACTCTTCCAACAAAAAAGCATATAAATTGTACAATAAAAAAAACTCTATGGTGGAAGAATCTGTATATGTTGTATTTGATGAATATAACATATATTCTTCTAGAAAACTTTATGATATAAGAACTTTAATGAAAAATCACATTGAACATCACAAAGCTCCATTACTTGACAACCATGCCAAAGATGAAGAATTGGACAAGCAGCAAGCTAAAAACAGTGAGCAAAGAACAGAAGATCATGTTGATCAAAGCTTACCAAAAGAATAAAAGTACAAAATTGGACATTTAAAAAAATAAATTATTGGGGATCTAAACTATGGTGTCAAAAACAAATGGTACATTATTGATAATTTCACCTTACTTGCAAGCATTGAACTGGATTGTATTGATGTGGCTTTGTGTGATGATTTTTGGATTATGGCCATGCAAGAAGAATTGAATCAATTCGAAAGAAATCAAGTTTGGAAACTTATTCCTAAACTATTTGACCATCTCATGATTGGTACCAAGTGGGTATTTAGGAATAAACTTGATGAATATGGTGTTATTATTAAAAACAAAGCTAGATTTGTTGCCCAAGGATTCAATCAAGAGGAGTGCATTAATTATGATGAGACATTTGCACCTGTTTTTAGATTAAAATCTATTTGAATGCTACTTACTTTTGCATCTTTCATAAGTTTCATGGTCTATCAAATGGATGTTAAAAGCGCCTTTTTAAGTGGTTTTTTTTTTTTTTTTTGAAGTATATGTGGAGCAACCTCCTAGTTTTATTCATGATCATTTCCCAAATCTATATTTTTAAGCTTTTCAAAGCTCTTTATGGTTTAAAACAAGCTCTATGTGCTTGATATGAAAGATTTAGTAGCTTTCTTCTTTCAAAAGGTTTTCAAGAGGTATAAATAACACTACATTGTTCATCAGAGTAGAAAACTCTGATGACCTCTTAATTATTCAAATATATATTGATGACATTATTTTTGGAGCGACTAATGAATCTTTATGTAAGAAGTTTGCAAAGACTATATAGTAGGAGTTTGAAATAAGTATGATGGGAGAACTCAATTTCTTTCTTGGTTTACAAATTCAGCAAACCAATGATGGAGTCTTCCTAAATCAAGCGAAGTATGCTAAAGAACTGGTCAAAAGGTTTGAAATAAACCAAGCAAAGGAAATCAGTACACCTATGAGCACTTCATTAAAGCTTAACAAAGATGAAAAGGGTAAGAAGGTAGATGAATAAAAGTATCGAGGTATGACTGGAAGTCTTCTATTTCTTACTACTAGCAGTCCTGACATCATGTTGTCAATTTGTCTTTGTGCAAAATTCCAATCTTGTTACAAAAAATCACACTTATGTGATGTAAAACATTTTTTTGGATATTTGGTTGGGACACATGATTATGGTGTATGGTATCCTCAAGCTACCTCATTTGATCCTACAGGATACATGGACGCAAATTATGCAAGTTGTAAAGTTGAAAAAAAGAGTACAAGTGGGCATTGTCAATTTCTTGGACACTCCTTAGTCTCTTAGTACAACAAGAAGCAAGCTTATGTGTCTCTTTCAACAATTGAAGTAAAATATATAGTTGTAGGAAGTTGTTGTGCTCAAATTTTATGGATGAAACATCCTTTACTTGACTTTGGTCTTAATTTTAAGTGTGTTCCTATTCTATATGACAATATTAGTGCTATAAATTTAACTAAAAACCAGCAATCAAGAACTAAGCATATTGAGATTAAGCATCACTTCTTTAGAGATCATGTGCTTAAGGGTGATGTTTATGTTGAATACATTTCTACTAATGATCAACTTGCAGATATATTCACCAAATCACTAGCTAAAGATAGATTCAATCATCTGACGAGAGGATTGGAAATTACTAGAGTATGTAACTAATGATTTTACTGGAGTTGGTTACTTATTCTTGCGGGTTACTGAAGATTTCTAATTTCAGATGGAGATTTTATATGTAATGTTTGAACGAAGTGAATCCAAAATCCCATCAATAGGACCATCTCTCAAGCTAAATTATTCCATGTCAAAATTGATTGGGCATTTTGGACTAAGTTCCTAGTTCAAAATCGCTGCATCCTAGGGCCACATATGACATACGTTTTGGACAGGCAAATTAGATAGACAATATCTGTGTAAAAAATTTTCAATTTTTTAGATTCTAAACATCTGTACCTTTTGTCTATCCAAGCCACAAATACCTTTTCTCCTTATTAGAATATTTTTCCTATTCCTGAAAAGTCACCTTTTTAATGTACTGAATTATACTTACCTACTCCAATACCTCATAAAGCCCAAAAGATTTCAAATCTATTTAACTTGTCTTATCTTTTCAAAATCTAAAGTTGTCTTTCTCTTTCTTTTAGATGTTGTTCTCTCAACAAAACCCGACCATCCAAACCCTCCAACTTCGTCTGCTATGGCTAATTTCCAAAACCCAGTAAAGGGACCATACCAATGGCGAAAGAGACCAAGAAAAGCAAAGTAGTGGTCAAGAAATTAGTTGCTCCCACTCAAATTCTTGCAAACAAAGAGGACAAAGAATTTGTTGTCGATGAACCTACTTCTAAAACCGCAACATCGGAACAACCACCGGAAGAGGAAAGTATAGATACTCAGGTACCCAATTTTTTGATTCAAAATATGAGTCTGAATATTATGATTGGGTGTCATGGAACAGAACCACTGTTGTTGGTTACCGGATTCATGCTGAAGCATTTTTTAATTATGCAAATATTTTGAATTTGTTTGAATTGTTTGGTTGGGAAATATTATTGTCTATAAATAAAAACTTGTACACGACTTTTGTCTGGGAATTTTATTCCAATATGAGAAAATGAAGATATGAGAAAACAGGGGATGGATTTATGGTACAATGGTATGCGTCTTGGGTTGGATGTATGAATTTTATGTTTGACCACTGAATGCTAAATAGAAATTTTTATGTTAGAGATAGTGTGATACAATTCTTTAAGATGAATAAATTGCCCGAGAGATTTGATGTCTTTGAACTAAGAAAATTTGAGAGAAAAGTCACTGTGGTAAGTGTTTCAAAAATTCAAATGGCCGCAATACTAAATGGTTGAATAGAATGGGTAGATTATTTCATCGTATGGTTTCAACCATGGTAATAACGAGTTTTGGGTATAAAACTTCAATGGGTAATATGCAGATGGTGTTAATGTTGGCATTATCAAAGGGCAGGCCAATTAATTGTAGGGTTTTGGCTGCAAAATTAATGATTCAGTCTCAGAATACCTCAAATAAACCTTCGCCTTTCGACAATCTTCTGACCAAGCTGTTTAACCATTATAATGTTTATATGAGTTGGTTGCCCCTAAAGACTCTAAGAATAATGTCTATAACAAAGATTCTTTTGGAAAAATGGGATTTATCCAAATGGACCTTGCTTAGGGATGCCACAGAAGAAGAAAAGGAGAAATTGGTTAAGGTTAAAACCGAAGGAAAGAAATCTGCATTTGCTGCCTCCATTGGGACAAAAAGAAAAGCTGAAATTCAAGAAGAATCATCTAGTAAAGGCAAGTAAAAGACTAAAGAAAGTGGGATGACACAGAGCATTCTAAATGCTCTGAATCTTTTGACCACCAAATTGGATGGTCTAAGTGCAAAAGTTAAGGCTATTGCAAAATCTGTGAACTGGATTAACCAATATTAAAGGGAAGCAATATAAAATTATGTTTGTCTCAAAAGAGCAAGCCCCTCCACCAGTGCAAGAATATGAAACTATCATCCTTTCAATAGAAAATGATACTTGTATGAATGCTATCCTATTTCAACAAACTGAACAACCTACTATGTTGCAACCACTGCTAACGAAACTACTCCTGAGCAGGACAAACCAGCTGCACTTGGTAGTTCATTAGGCTGCCAGTAGAAACATGGAACAATCAAAAGGAAATCCAGCAGACTAGCTGGAAAGCAGAAGAAGAATGGTGCAGATGATCAACTTGAGACTATGGAGATTCAGGGGGATATGGTAATCTTCACCAACAAACATAGTGCTAAGACCGTGAAGAAAATCGACTAATACCTTCCCTTGATGCCCCTTCTATCCATTTTTTTTTTCACTTTCTTGAATATTTTTTATGATACTATGCTACACGTACTTATTATTGCTACAGTTGTTTATCCGTTTTGTTTATCTCTTTTATCTGTTTCAGTTTCTAACTCTTTTTTTACTGATGACAAAAGAGGGAGAAAAAATATAGAGGAGTGAGATTGGGATAGATCTATAATATAGATGATTTAGATCATATAAAATTGGTAAGATTTTGTTTGGACCCTGCACAGACATAGAAGGAGTAATTCTAAATCTAAAATCCCAGTCCGAAAATGTTTATACAAAGTTTGTATCTAGATTGTTTTTTTGGACGCGCTTTTTAGAAATCCAAAATCACAAATCCAATTTTATCTGTAAATGCATAATGTTATAAGTATCTTTCTATCCATTGCTCATATACATATAGAAAGTTGGAATATTAATAAATATGTTCTATGTTCTACACCTCCATATGTACATACATACATATATATATATATATATATAATTTTATGTTGTATCTTTGTGCTAACATATTTTATATCTAATAATCATTACTTAGTTATTTCCTTGTGAAATAGTCCTTTCAAGAAAGGAAGGAGGATACGGAGGTTGGTAGGGCTATAGGCTCATTGAACTCGGATTATGAGACTATGCTTAAAAATTTCTAATCTTATCTCATAATCACCCTTTGAGCATTATGTCTAGAGATCGTGCATTAAATGAATATAAACTCCAATATCTCTTGGTTTAACATATTCATACAAGCTTACATTACTTTTCTTGTCAAAATCCATTAAGATTGTCGTTATTCAAAAAAATGGGAGATTGTTAGCCCAAAAGGCTTCCTCCTATGTTTTGATTAATGACAAATATTATTGTGGAGTAACATGTGTGATTTGTATCTGATAGGATTTTTGGAAATGGCATGTTTAACCATGGTTCTTCAAAATCTTACAAATAGGATTGCAAAGTAACTCATAGATGATAAAGTCTAAGAAAGATTGATCAAGTCAAGATCTCACCTAAATGAGTTGCATACCATGTAGACTTTTGAAGAATTATAGACTAGGAAATTATGGTTATAGTATTACTTGAATTTCCTATGTCTCTTTAATTTAAGTTCAATTTATTTCATATTGAAGCACTTAAAGTCATTTCAAAAAGAGAGTATTTTTAATCCAGGTTTTGATCATAAAAATAATTTTAGAAGAAAAGCTTTTGATTTTATAAAAACTTGGTTAAATGGTTTTGGGCAGACCGCTGAATCCAAAGCGCCCATCTAAAGTCTGTTTTCCAAAATGCCTATATCTAAAGTTATTCTAAATACACTTCTTTGTGTAAAGTGTTGTTTTGGATGCACAACTTTCTACCTTGCAAGACCAAAGCCTATAGAATTTCAAAATGGGTATTTCATTATAAAGTAAATAGTTGGACACACCTTTTGGTTGCACAATTTTTCACCTTGTGAGTCCAAAATCCCTGCAAAACCTAACAACAACAACTAGCCATTGCAGCTTTGATCTTTGTCCCTATAAAAGCCATTTAAATGCAATTTCAGCAAGTCTTCGTGCTAACACTTTTAGAAACACCCTATGACATTTGAAAAACAAAAATCCCTCATTTACATTATGCTTCAAAGTGAGATCTATTGTTCTAAAGGAAAAATGGTAAAGGTACTCTTGTTGGTTTATATCCGCTCAATTTGTGAGCTATTTCTGTATTTTCTCTTTATTGTAAGCTACATCAAGGTTTGGGACGTAAAACCTAGTTAGGTTAAACCTTGATTTTTGGGTGTATAATTTTGGAAGTAAAACCAAGTGTGGTGACCCTCTATTGTAATATTGGTGTTGCCCACCACCATTAATTTGGGAAAAAGATTTTAGTGGTTGAGTTGAAATCCTTAAGAGTGAGATTAAGGTAGTGAATGTAGATCATTTGAGGATCAAATCACTATAAATTATTGAGTCTATTCTCTTGCATTTATTTTGAAATTTATGACTGCAATTTTACTGAACATCTGATTTGAAAACATTGCATTCATCCTTGCATTCACTGATTTGATTAAAGACATTTATATAGCAGAGTGAAATGATTGTTAATGCTTTATTTGCCCATCTTTTATATAGTCTCCCATCTCATTATTTAGTGGAGTTTTGAAAGATCTTTGGTTGTACACTTCAAGCTACACAAAAAATCATTTTTGCTGCATATACACATTTTCAATTCTTTTTTTTTTTATAGGTTTTCGAAAGACTTTGAAAATTTTCATTTAGTTGCCATAAACCTTATTCACCCTCCCCCCTCCTCCCCACCATCCCCAAGGTTATCACTTTTTCTTCATGTTTCCAATTTCCTTTTCCATCAAACCAACCATATCCTCTTCTACATATAGTAGACTCATCATATCCTCCATACCTTTCTCCACTTGTATGTGACTTTTCTGAAGGTTACAAACAGCAAACATAAATACAGAACAAGTAAAAAAAAATAAAGCAATAGAAGAAAAATACCTTAACATTTTCTCAAAATTGACTTCTAAGGCTATGTTGATGATTGAACTAGCACTGAACCACTCGTGGAAGCCTCTGGATGAACAAAAACTAGATTAGTTGTTACCTCCGGTGAATGGCTTGCTAATCTCTGACTTCTCTTGGGCATCAATGCTACTGCTTCTAGTCTTTCGGAATATGATTGATGCCTGAAAACTCTGTGAAAGCCAAAAAGGGAAAAGGAGTTGGCATTGTCAATCTCTTGACAATCTGCTAAAGTGTAGTATCAAGATGAGTAACTTCCTGTTTCTGTATCTACAAGAAGAATAGATACATAGAAAGCTTTCAAAATACAAAGACAATCATAGATGTCAGAGGAGGCTCGTGTATGTTTTTCACACTCAGTTAAGAATCACAATCCGTTCAAATTGAAGGTTTAAAGTGGGAAATCAAAGCACATAGTGGAAGGGGAAAAAATGAAAAACGAAGAACAAGAAACTCCCAGGCCACAGCCGGTGCTAGTCACGGCTTGGGAGGGCTCCGAGGGAAAATTTTTTTTACCTCTTTTATCGTTCTCAAAATTGGCTGGAACGGAATGTGTGGAACTGGGGTAAGTGCATTGGTGGAAACCTCTGGTGCGATTTCTGCAAGCCTCCTACTCCGTCTATGCATGTATATGAATGCTAATCTCTCAATCTTCCAATATATGGCCTACTTAATCCCGTTAGATGAACAACTCACAGGGCTAAGGAATATTTTCGACAAAGAGAAAAAAGGCTGTCACGTTTTTTTTCACACCAGAAAAAACAATGAAAAACAACATTCTTTTTTAGACACGGAGAAGAGGTAGTCAAAGAACAATGTACTTCTCTATTCACCTGTTTAACCTAAATAAAACCCTAGGTTAAACTGGATTGGCCCATTGGACTCTTAGTTTAGCCTTTTGGACTAAATTAATTATTCTAATTAGAACCAAATAAATGGCCCAATTAATAATTAATTTTCCAGCCCAAATAAACTAGTCCAATTAACAAGCCTATGTTAGTTTAGTCCCAGGTCAATCTTTAATTATTCAAACAAGACCAAAGCCCTGAATAATTAATTAACCCATCAAACTAATTTAATTAATTCTCTCTCTCTCCATGGACCTTTATTTTATTCTAACCCAATAATTAAATTAGACTACTTAAATAAAATAAATTCCATTTAATTTAAGACCAATTCCTTAGCCTATATTTAATTAGGAGTCACGGTCTATACTAGGGACCAAAAGATACACCGCCTTGGCTACTAAAATGATCAAAATACCCTTGCCATATAAATAGTTGTATTTTGCACTTTAAATATTTCATAATATCACCATAAAGAAATATTGACCCTAAGGATAATGTTGCGTTAGCAAAGTCTCCGGCCTATAGGTATAATGACTAAAATACCCCTTTATACATCGCCATACATTTTGAGAGGAAGAAATGTACTAATGTAACACCCCCGCTACCTAGGCCCGACAGGGCATGGATGTCGCCCTGTCTAAAGGACAAAGGGTCTTTATAACTAGGTCACACAATCACAATAATAGGATAAAAATAATACTTTAAACTTAAAATTTATTACAATCCAAGAATGAATCCAAGAATCCCAAAATCAAATCCATAATAAAAATTATCCACTCTCAACTCCCCAAAGATTATACAAATTAAATATCAGAAAAATCTTCCAAGGTAGGCAATATCTAGCTACTCATCCCCACAGCAGGATCGACCTGAAATCATGGTAAAAAGGGTGATGAGACAAAAATCTCAGTAAGTCCGTATGTGCTTTGAGTGTCCAGTGAAAACAGTTCGTAAATGCAAAGTGTGAAACCTTAGTAAGTGAAATACTGGCAAGCAATAAACAATAGTCAAAATCAAGAGTGGTGTTTTAGCTTTTCCAGCCATACATATTCAATAAAATCAACAACTCAAAAAGTGATCATGGGTTACCACATGTTGGGCCCCATAACCAGTCAGAATGCCACACTTTGTGTAGACTGACAAAAGGTAAGTGATCGGCCTACCGGGCAAGATACTCCCCCTTCTCTATACCCAAACAACCACCGGTTGTCCATTCCGGCAACACACAGTCACTTGACTGAAAACTGCTAGCTCGGACTGGCATGACCTACTGGACTGTCATCCTATCCGAGAAGGACTTACCCCTCAGAGGTGGCCACCTACTGAGAGACTCACCCTAACCCTTCAAAGACTAGTCTTAGCAGTCCACCCTTATTGAGTACTCAACATAACTTACCCCACTTGGGGAAAAAAGGAACAAAACATAGTTCCACTTGAAAATGGCAATTAAGGGTTTCCAAAGTTTTTGTCGAAATCAGTTTTAGAAAGAGTTTTGAGTTTGAGTAAATCTGCTTATCGATTTTCAAATAATTTGTTTGACGGAAATAAGATAGGAGACAATCCTCATTTGCCTTTACAGAAATGAGAGTCCATGCACTCTATATTTGGCTTGCCATAATAAACATTTTGCATCAAACAGGTTTTATGCAGGAGCTTACCTGATCCTTAGCTTGAGATAAAATAAAGGTCTTCAACAGCCGACCCAATCCCGCCTGGGGTAAATATACACCATAATCAAACTCAAGCTAAAATCCACTTTCACAATTAAAACTAGATCAACTCACTACAACCTTGATCCTAGTGTCTCAAGCTTTAAGGCCAGATAATAAATAAAAAGGATTTATAAGCTAAGTCTAATTTGATATTTAAAACAATTAGTGTTTTGGGAAATTGGTACTAATAAGTTGAAGGTTTAAATCTTGCTAAAAAAATGTAGAGTTTATTTGATGAAGAGTCCCAGGTGGTATTAAGTAAAATAATAATTTATTATTAATTAATTATTAGAAAATAATTGATAACTAAAATTAATTGAAAATGAATTTCAATGGGTCTTGATTGAAAGATAATAAATAGATTTTAGTAGGTTTTGATTCAAAGATAATAATTGAAAGATAATAAATTTTAATAGTATTTATGAATATAAGACTTACAAAATTAATATTTTTACTTATTATGATTATTTATATAAAAGGCTTTATTTGATATTATTATTATATATAATATCTATATATTTTATTTCTTTAATAAAAGCTATCATTTATTTGACTAAGGTATTCTTATTATATATGTAATAATCCAAATCTACCTTCCTAGGGTTTTCGAATTTACTAGCAAAAATTATAGTATTAATTATTTTATTGATGAAATAAAATTAGCTTAGGGACAACTAGATCATGATCATATTTCTATTGCTAACCACAATCATGAACATATACTCCACTACAATTCATCAAATCATCCAAATCATGAATAAAAGTATAGATCTAAATTTACCAAGGCATGATCCAACCTCTACTAGCATAAACATAATCATGGCTTTAACAATCATACATGAATATAAATCCTATTCACCATAGGTGACATAATCTCTAGCATACTTGATCACAAATACTACTTATGACATGGAGACATGCATTAAATCCTAAAACACCATACAACCAACCAAGATAATCAACTTATGCATAAATCCCATCTCCATCATATACACACATTTATTCATGCTTCAATCTCAACTCATCAAAACAATACATACTCAAATCCTATTCATAATCCATCTCCTACCAATATCATCCTAGAGACATGAATCCAGAATTTAAAAGGAGGGTTGAAAAGGCTTACTTGATTGATGAGTACCTTGGAGGAGTTTCGAATGGATCTCAACTCCTAGGAGACTACATTCGTCCATGGGAGATGAGGAAAGCATGGCCATTGGTGAAGAAATCATTCGACCAAGAGGGAGAGGGTATTCGGCCAAGAGAGAGAGAGAGAAGAGAAGAAGAGAGTCCATTAGCATGCTTATACACATATATATTCATTAGAGATTGAGGATTATTGGAGATGAAGTTGATTGAACAAACTTATCGTGAAGGTGTTCTTGAGCCTTCACAAAAATACTGATTTTTTTATCCAAAAAAAGAGAGTTAGATTTTAGAGTTTGATGTTAAAAGTGGTATGAATGGATTCACGACAGTGAGTAGATGAAATCTAGAATTTTTCTGAAGAAAATTGAAGTGGTTTGGAGTGGTATTAGGCGAGAGAAGCGAGTAGGTGTTCTTGGTGTTCTATGTGTGCTTGAAGGTTGAAGAGAATGGAGAGATTTTGATTTGAAGCTGCCAAAATTCTGTGTAGGAGGGAGTGCCAAATTGTTTGAGAGGTTTTGGGCAATTGAATTTCTGGTTTGGGAGGAAAATGAAAGGCTGGTTTTTTGAAATCCTAAAAGAATAATTTTGGGAATCAAATTTGGAAACAAAATATGGCAAGAATATCTTTGATCAATGGAGAGCTTTTTTGGAAGCTGTAATGGCCGATTGAAAGCTAGGGATTCTACTGGTTGAAGAAGCTTAATGGTGGCTGAAAAGTGGGAGTACAATGGTGAACGAAAGGTCTGGTTGTTTAGGGGACATTTTATGGAAGTTTACTAAGTTAAGATTATTGGAATTTTGGTCTTCAATCAAGGCATGATTGGAGTAATTGCTAGAGATATTTTAGGGGCAACCATGATTAGTTTTTTTTTTCAAACAGTAGGCTGGGGAAGATAATGGAGTTCAGTTCAAGGCTATTCAAGAGAAGTTTGGATAGAAAGATGAGGAAGTTTTCGGACATGGTTGAAGATGAAGCATGGCTGGAAAAATTCTGCACAGAATTTTGCAAGTGCTGGAATTTTCTGAGCAGCTTTTGCTGCCATTTTTCTGGTCAGTTTGTATAGGGTTTGAAGGGGACTTCAGAGGCCTTTCAAGGCTGCTTTCCAGCCTTCTTTATGGAGGAAAAATGAGGCTAAGGAGCTGGGAGAAGACTGGAAGAAAATAGCTTGGTTTAAGCTCACCTATTCTGCGATTTTGCCCAGAAAATTTTTTGGTTTTGCACAGCATTTGGGCAGTCCGAATTTGGCCAAAAAAAATTTTAGGTTTCAAATTGGTCAAGAGGGACATTTTCTAACAGCATTTGGGAGGGAATAATGGCTGAGAATTTCGACACTTTGCATGCACAAGAAGTTGGAAAAAAAAAATCCAGAATGCTTCATGAAGGAAATGAACATAGCTAGAGTGGAGTTTTGAAGGTTCACTATGGAGATTAATTCTCTTGGAAACCTTCCCCAACTCCTACACATTTTCGGTCCATAAGATGTCTTACACTCAGACATTTTAAACCTTCAAAGCCATAGCACTTTGCTAGAATTTTTCTGGAATGAAATCGGCTTGAATAAATTGCACAACTTAAGAAATTGAAAGGTAAGAAAAACTAAGGATCAAGAAGGGTATGAATTCCCTTAGGAATTTTTGTAGGGTACAAAAGTAGGATTAGGGTACTCATATCATGTCTCCCCTAGGACATCACCTTTACCCTTCTCTAGAGCAATCAAGGACGAAAATCTAACCTTCCCAAGCAAAAATAAAATTTAATCATGCTAGAGCTCCAATGATGGAATTTGAACCCAATACCTCAAGAATTAATTCTAAAGCTCTAACAACTAAACCACAACAACTCTTGTTCTTAATTTCTCTCTAAAATATTTTTCCTATTTAATCGTCAAGCTATCTCCCTATTCTCACCTCAAGCAAAAATTATCATTTTGCCCTTCTTACTCAATAAACATAATTAAGCCCTCGAGACTATAAAACACCAATCCAAAGCACATAAAATCATATAAAAATATATTTAAATATGCAATAAAATATGATATGCATCTCAATCCCCTTACTCTAAGGTTGGTTTCGACTGGGATTTCACAACTAACACCTCTCCAAATGACATTTACCACCCTTAAGCTTCTAGTCTAATAATCCACGACTTCCTAGATTATTTCTGCTTTCCAAGGGAGCTACCCTAAGGCAAACATCCAAGTCATATTTTCCAAGACCCTAGATATTTAGATCATTCAAACAATGATATGGGCTAAATTAGTCATATTTTTTCTAGTTATTTGAGGTTCATTTGTGATACATTTTGTTCACTAACTAGTCATATTCCTTCATATTTGAGATATTACCCTTGAAAAGGTATTTTGTTCTTTACTTCAGATTTTTAGGGTAAAACGAAATAAAACGTCGCAAAACAGATGAAAGGTGATGCCGACTAGGACCTTAGAACCGGCGCCGGCCCTGCATTGTTGAAACGAACTTTGAAGCAATAGAAAATTGTTGAAATAGAGCAGAACAGAACCAAGGTGGTGCTGGCTATGAAGCGGAACCGGCACCGGCTGCATTCTGGAACACATTGTGGAAAATTCGAAGAAAAATAGGTGAACAAGTGGAGGAACATAACACAACTTGTGCCGGCTCCAGGAGTCGATGAGGCGCCAACTGTGCCCTGAAGCTAAGGTGGTGTTGTGATTTTTCTATGCAGTTTTTGGTAATCTGAGGAATTTTAGTATCTTCCAACTTCTACTCGGCCAAGAACTTTGTACCTACGAGTTTAGGCACTTCCTAAGCCTATAAATAGGTGAAAAACACAAGGGAAAATGGGAGAATTCATTGACCATCATAGAAAATTACTCAATCAAATGAGGAATTCTTCAAGTTCAAGGGGGGTTGTGCAAGAAGGTCTTCAAAGGAAGAAGAAGGAGGCTTGTCTATGAGTTCTTTCTTTTACTTCATTTTCTTTTTCTTGAACAATGATATGTTAATTGTTTTTGTGTAATTTGACATTGTTGTAGATATTCATGATATTTAGAGTATTTGATCTTTTGATTGATTGATTATTTTTCTTAGTATTTAATTACTTGTGCTTATTACGAGGTTAGTTGGTTGGTTCTTCCTATTAACTCGCCGAGATCAAGGGGGTTGATGGTAGTTTCGATTGATTAATTTCATATTTGTTGTCAAGTAACTTACCGAGACCAAGGGGGTTAGTTGATAAGGACTGGGTAATTAAAGGTTAATTGATGTTTGCCGAGACCAAAGATTCATTGGTTAATTTCATGTTATAAATTCGCCGAGACCAAGAGAATTTAATGAAGGATTGGGTTTAATGCGTCTTTTAGGTGAATTAGTTGAGACGAGACCAAGTGATTCTAATTTATCTAGAAGATAGTGATTTCATGGATTGAAAAAGAAGTGCGTCTATCTTAATCCTTCATGATGCTAAGAGAATAATTAGTTATGATAATGATTGAGTTCTTTAAGATCATGTTTGTCTAAAAAATGGTTTGAGTTACATAAATCTACATCCTTGACATGTATATATTTTTATTTTCATTTTCTTTTATTTTATTTTTCTTTGTTTTTCTCTTTATTCAGTCGGTTAAACAATGAAAGAAAGGTGATTAATGTCTACTTGTTCCTGGAGGGTCGACACTCGTTTGAATCCTATGCTCGATTAATGATGAGTACGCTTGCTCATATGTGTGATTTGGATTGAACGTTTTAATTTAAACTTGATTGAGAATGTGCTTAGTTTTTGTTTGATTTTTATGCCCAAGTCTGAACACATCAAGTTTTTTGCGCCATTGTCGGGGAACAATAGCATGAAAGCTTGGATTTTGTTGATTTAACCATGTAAATATGTAAATATGTAAATTGTGTATAATTGTTCTTTTCACAAAATGGTGCTATTTTTTGTATTTCATGTATTCTTGTACACTCTTGAAACCTAACCTAACCTACTAACTTTGACTATGTTTGATGTTCTAACTTTGTAACCTTCTAATTTTGTTTTAAATTACTTCTTTGTTTTTTTTAGGAGTTAGCCTTGGTACATGATCTAATGACCTGAAGTCAATATAGTAGATTTTGTTTTATTTTTATTTATTTCTTCATGAATTAAGTTACATTGTTCATCATTGCTGCGTGTTCCTCATTTTTATTTCGTTTTCAAAAAAAAAAAACATTAGTGTATTGATATAGATTGGCAAAATTACAAGCTAACCTTGATGTTTTTAGTGTGACGTCATTAGAAGTATTAGTGAATTCTTTTGTTGCCAATACAAAGTCATTTGTTCAGTGAATTGAAGAAGCTTCCCAACAATTGTGTGATTAATGGAAACAGTTAGTTAAGATTGTTGAGAAGACTCAGGAGTTCATGCTAGCCCGTACAAGTGACCATTTAACAAAAAGAGAGGCTATGAGGGACAATTGCATGCTGTGACAAGAGAGGAGTTGGATCTTTTAATGCTACATCATAAGAAACCCTTTGAGGATATTGACGAACTCTACCCTTCACCCCAATTTCAAGGAGGTAACTTAGTTTTTGTAGACCATGCCTTTAAAAGTAAGGATTTCTTGATCTCATCTTTAAGAACTCAAATACTAAGTTTAAAGGGGAATTCTAATTATCAACATTCTTTTGAAGGGATAAAAGGTTATTTCAAGCTTGATGCATTCTTTAGAAACCATGCGTACTTATATGTTGACAAAAATATTTGTGTATCTAAAGAAATGTTAGAGACAGAGGTTTATGTGTTTTGCTTTAGTAAGAAAAATTATTTTCATAAACCTTTTATTTTTCAAAAACCTCTCTCCATTCTACATTCATCATGCCTATCTTCTATTTTGATCTTTAATTTCTTTTCAAAAGGTTTGATGAGTGTGAAATGTTTTTGTTTTATTTTTTTATTTTAGTCTTTTTCTTTAGCATGTTTTCTTTTATTTAGGTCTGTTTTTATTTTATTATTATTTTTCTTATGCTTTTATTTGTGTTTTGTTTTATAGGCATAAAGTCCTTTTAGACAAGCCCTTCTCTTTACCTCAAGTTTGGATATCTATTAGAGCATTATTGCACTTGGGAAGTATTACCTAAACTTTCTACCCCTTTATTATTTTTAGTCCCTTTGGAGATGCTTTCTTGTGTTTATTTGTTGCCAATGAGGACTGTGTCCAACTTAAGTGTTGGGGAGTGGTTTGGTGAGATACTTTGTCCAAGTTTTTATCAATTTTATTTTGAGCACAAAGTTTGGAAAATTGGAGCTACTCCGTCATGGAAGTAATTTCTTTCTTATCTTTTCCCCTTTATATTTTTGGTCCCATGGTAATAGTTCCTTGTTATATTTATTTGGCCGTTGAGAACAATGTCCAGTTTAAGTGTAGGGGAGTGATTTGATTGACAAGTCTTTTATACATATATTGTAGCCTTCTTGGGAGCATTTTGAGCAAAAATTTTTTACTTTCTTTGAGATTTCAAGATATATTTTTAATTCATGTCTTTATGATGGATTATAGAGCATATGTTCTAGATCATTTATGGCTTATGCATGACTTTTTGCACGCACTTGGATGAAGTAGTTCTTGATCAAATGCTTTGCATTGTTCATAAACCTGTTTTTCTACTAAAATTCATAAAGCATTCTAGAACATACTTGAATACCTCTCTAGGCGAAATAAGAAAGACAATCATGATTTAACTTAGGGACGATGGTAATATGCCTTCTTTGGATAGTTTGAGCTTTTCAAGCCTACCTATTTTCATATTATCCCTACTGCCTATTTTGAGCCTAAATTGTTGATTTCTTTCATTAAAACCCGTCACAATATTTTGTCCATTGCTTGGTGCTAAGAGTTTGAATAATTTTCCAAATCTTTATGCTCTTGATGGATGAAAGTATATGTATGAAAATGTTGAGAAAGAATGTTGGGATAAAGAGTATGACTCGTTACTTTCAGTCATGGATCAATAACAAGTTGAGCTGAAAAGAAAAAGAAAGAGAAAAGAAAGAGTGAAAACAAGAAAAGAAAAGAAGAGTAGCAGTAAGTGAGGGAAGAAAGCAAAAAGCTACTAGAAAGAGTGAAAGAAGAGAGTGAAAAAAAAAAAAACAACAGTAGTGAGAGAAAAGACTTATTGAATAGAAGAAGAAAAGAAAAGATTACAAAGGGAATGGTGATTGAGCTGGAAAAAAAAAGTTAAAGTTCATATAAAGTACTTGACACCATTGCTGGAAATTTAAGCGATCTTGTGATAGAAATAGAAAAGTGTTGATGAGAAGAAGAGTTGAAAGAAAAAGAAAAAATGCAGGATTTGCTTGAGTGGAATTGTAATTGCTGAATAAGGTAATGGTTTGTTGGATTTTTGGAATAGGAGAGCAAGAAGAGTTGGAAATTATTGATTCAATTTGTTTATCCTTTTCTTGCTAACTCTCAGTTTCTTTGACTTTTCATTCTCCTATATCCTTCGTTTGATAAGCTACATTACAAGCCTTTAGCCTTACATTACAAGCTTAAAAGTCCTACTTGATCTAAGTAGAATCATGATATGTCTCGGATTAGTGGAGAAAGTGTATGAAAAGTAAGCATATGGAATGCATATTCTTATTGAGCTAAATTCTTTCCAATGGTTTGAGAATAGTGTGAAGTATTGTAATGGTTCTATTTAGTCATTTATCACTAACACAAATCTTGCATTGGTTGTGGAAGATGTAGTATCGTGTGTTTTATGTTCTTGAATGAAGAAATCATTGAGAATGTTGTTTGAAATTGGTTGAGTAATTTGTTAAACATTGTGTTTTCCTACTTGTTCTTGATACTTTGCTTGAGGACAAGTAAAGAGCTAAGTGTGGGGGAATATGATAGGGGCTAAATTAGTCACATTTTTCCTAGTTATTTGAAGTTCATTTGTGATACATTTTGTTCACTAACTAGTCATATTCCTTCATATTTGAAATTTTACCCTTGGAAAGGTATTTTGTTCTTTACGTCAGATTTTTAGGGTAAAACGAAATAAAAACGTCACAAAACAGAGGAGAGGCGGCGCTGGCTAGGACCCTAGAACTGGCGCCGGCCATGAATTGTTGAAACGAACTTCGAAGCGATGGAAAAATTGTTGAAACAAAGCAGAACAGAACCTACCAGCTGTGAAGCTGGAACCGGCACCGGCTGCATTCTGGAACACATTGTAGAAAATTTGAAGAAAAATCGGTGAACGAGTGGAGGAACAGAACACAACTGGCACTGGCTCCAGGAGTCAAGGCGGTGCCGGCTGTACGCTGAAGCTAAGGTGGTGCTGTGATTTTTCTATGTAGTTTTTGGTAATCTGAGGAATTTTAATATCTTCCAACTTCTACTCGGCCAAGGACTTTGTACCTACGAGTTTAGGCACTTCCTAAGCCTATCAATAGGTGAAAAACATAAGGGAAAAGGGGAGAATTCATTGATTATCATAGAAAATTACTCAATCAAAGGAGGAATTCTTCAAGTTCAAGAAGGGTTGTGCAAGAAGGTCTTCAAAGGAAGAAGAAGGAGGCTTGTCTATGAGTGCTTTCTTTTACTTTGTTTTCTTTTTCTTGAACAATGATATGCTAATTGTTTTTGTGTAATTTGACATTGTTGTAGATATTCATGATATTTAGAGTTTTTAATCTTTTGATTGATTAATTATTTTTTGTAGTATTTAATTACTTGTGCTTATTACAAGGTTAGTTGGTTAGTTCTTCCTATTAACTCGCTGAGACTAAAGGGGTTGATGGTAGTTTCGATTGATTAATTTCATATTTGTTGTCAAGTAACTCTCCGAGACCAAGGGGGTTAGTTGATGAGGACTGGTTAATTAAAGGTTAATTGATGTTTGCCGAGGCCAAAGATTCATTAGTTAATTTCATGTTATAAATTCGCCGAGACCTAGGGAATTTAATCAAGGATTGTGTTTAATGCGTCTTTTACGTGAATTAGTTGAGACGAGACCAAGTGATTCTAATTTATCTAGAAGATAGTGATTTCATGGATTGAAAAAGAAGTGAGTCTATCTTAATCCTTCATGATGCTAAGAGAATAATTAGTTATGATAATGATTGAGTTCTTTAAGATCATGTTTGTCTAAACAATGGTTTGAGTTACATAAATCTACATCCTTGACATGTATATATTTTTATTTTTATTTTATTTTATTTTATTTTTCTTTATTTTTCGCTTTATCGAGTCGGTTAAACAATGAAAGAAAA
Source organism: Voacanga thouarsii (assembly GCA_026120185.1). Lineage (NCBI taxonomy): Eukaryota > Viridiplantae > Streptophyta > Magnoliopsida > Gentianales > Apocynaceae > Voacanga > Voacanga thouarsii. The sequence goes on from JANUWF010001172.1 coordinate 799,251, forward strand.
GTGATTAATGTCTACTTATTCCTGGAGGATCGACACTCGTTTGAACCCTATGCTCGGTTAATGATGAGTACGCTTGCTCATATGTGTGATATTCACAACATAATAACCTGGACATGATGAGATTCTCATTCTCATCAATCAGTTAAGAACAAATGTTTATTTGTTAAGTAACCCCCGTGATCCATACCTTACTGTGAAAGACCACCATTCACATAAACCACTTATTTAAACACAATAAGTCTTTTACAAATGTAATTGTGAACAAATAAAAATGTGAATTCATAAACTATTTCTAAAAATAAATTATTTTATTAAAACATTCGATGTTTACATCAGAAACCTAGTCTAAAAGGGCATATTTCCCAACAATCTCCAACTTGCACACTAAGACTAAGTAAGTCCGTAGGTACCCACCCCTATGGTGTCTAAGTGTCTCTTAAAGACTCTCTCAGCCAAAGGCTTGGTGAATGGATCTACTAGATTGTTCTCTGAGGTAATCTGTTCCAGCACAACTTCCCGTCTCTCGATGAAATCTCAGATCAGGTGGTACTTCCTCTCAATATGCTTCCCCTTCTTATGGTTCTTGGGTTGCTTGGATTGTGATATTGCTCCAGTGTTGTCACAATACATCACAATCGGCCTATCCATATGTGGCACGACTCCAAGTTCTGAATGGGACTTTCGGAGATAGACTGCTTCCTTAGATGCCTTCGAAGTTGCCACATACTCAGCTACCATGGTTGAGTTAGCAATGCAAGATTTTTTGATATTCCTCCATGAAATGACTCCTCCAGACAAGGTGAAGTCATATCCACTAGTGAATTTTTTCTTATCCTTATCTGCCTGGAAATCTAAGTCTGTGTATCCTGTAGGAACTAAGTCATAAGCCCTGTAAACCAGCATATAATCTCTCGTTCCCTTAAGGTACTTGAAAATATGCTTTACAGCTTGCCAATGAACCTCCCCAGGGTTTGATTGATATCTGCTAACCAAGCCTACAGTAAAGCAGATATCTAGCCTAATACACAGCATGGCGTACATGAGACTTCCCATAGTCGAAGCATAAGGAATTCTACTCATTCTGTCTTTTTCTTCTTGAGACTTAGGATAGTCTCTTGAAGAAAAGGACAAACTACGTCTACAAGGAATCATAACTCTTTTGCATGAGTCCATACTGTACTTGGCCAGCTTCTTATCAATGTATGCTGCTTGGGATAATCCTAACATTCCCTACTTCCTATTTCTAAGAAGTTCTAATCTCGAGAATGTAGCTGGCTTCTCCCAAGTCCTTCATACTAAATTGACTAGATAGGCAAACCTTTGTAGATGACAATGACCTTACATCATTTCCAATGAGTAGAATGTCATCCACATACAAGTCAAGAAAAACCACATTAATGCCTTCAAGTTTCCTGTACACACACGGTTCATCCTCGTTTTAAGTGAAATCGTAAGATTTTACAGTCTTGTCAAAACAAATGTTCCATGCTGTCGATGCTTTCTTAAGTCCATAAATGGATTTCTTAAGCTTGCAAACCATATATTCTTGGCCTTTAGCAATAAATCCTCCAGTTGGGACGTATAGATGTTTTCGCTAAGATGGCCATTTAACAATACTGTCTTGACATCCATTTACCATATCTTGTAGTCATAATGACATACGATGGCAAGAAGGATACGGATGGATTTAAGCATGACTACCAGGGAAAAGGTTTTCTCATATTCAATTCCCTCTTTCTGAGTATACCCTTTCGCCACAAGCCTAACTTTGAAGGTTTCTGCCTTCCCATCCGCTCCTCTCTTCCTCTTGTATACCTATTTACACCTAATGGGTTTTATCCCTTCAGGTGAAGCTACAAGATTCCAAACCTAATTGAAGTACATAGACTCAATCTCGAATTTCATTGCTTCATGCCATAGATTTGCATCGGCATCAGCAATAGCCTCATCGTATCTAGTGGGGTCTTGTAACTGTTGGTTGGAGACAAGCTCGAAAGCTTCTCCAGTCCATCTCTCCAGAACCCTAGGCATTCTCCCAATACGACGAGGCTACAATTACACAAGCTCTAGAGGCTGTGCCTCTTCTTGTTCTACAATCGAGTTAGAAGAAGTTAATTCTGAAGATAACTTCTCCTCAAGTTCTAACTTAGTTGAACCTTTCGTGGAAGTACTCTATCATCCTCTAAGTATCTAGAATTGGTACTTACCAATACTTTCTGCTACTTAGGATGATAAAAGTAATCACCCTTTGTCCCTATTGGATACCTAACGAAATAGCATAATTCTGATCTTGGTTCCAACTTGTCTCCCTTGACCAGTACATAAGTTGGACAACCCCATATCCTTAGATGATTCAGACTCGGCTTACGCCCAGTCCACATCTCATAGGGTATCCTAAGTACTAACTTGGAAGGCACCAAGTTTAGAATGTATGCCGCTGTTTTCAGGGCATATCCCTAAAAAGACTCTGGAAGAGTAGCATAAGATATCATGCTTCGGACCATTTCCATCAATGTCCTATACATTCTCTCAGCTACTCCATTCTACTGGGATGTCCCCGGCATAGAAAGCTGGGATATTATCCCATAATATACCATGTAGTCATTTAATTCACCAAAAAGATACTCTCCACTATGATTCGATTGTAAGGTCTTGATCAATTTACCTGTTCGACGCTCAACATCAGCCTTAAACTCCTTGAACTTGTCAAAAGAGTCAGACTTACGTCTCGTTAGATAAATAAAACCAAACCTCGTACAATCATCCATGAAAGTGATGAAGTACTTAAAACCCCCTCTAGTTGGTGTAGACAAGGGACCACACACATCAATACAAGACTCAATACCTCCTTGGCTCTATCCGCCTTAGGGGTAAATGACCTTTTGGTCATCTTTCCCATTAGGCAGCATCCATACTGAGGCTAATTTTCCAATCTCAATGAGCCCAAAAGGCCCATCATGGATTAACATCTGAATCCTGGTCAAGTTGATATGACCCAACCTTAGATGCCAAAGATAAGAGTCATTGACATTGGTTTTTCTCTTCCTTGTTAAAGGTTAACATTACGCGTTATTTAACTGATTGTTAATAGGGTTTAAGAAGAATAGATTCCCATACGTATGGCCAGTATATAAAATTTATCCATCTCTAGTGAAATAAATACCAGAATGGAAAAATACAGAATATCCTTGATTTATTAATTTCACAACTGAAATCAAATTATGTCGAAAATCCAGGTCCATATAAAATATCCTTTAAAACCACTATTCTATTACAATAAAAAATAAGATTCAGCTCTCCCATTGCAAGGGCCCTAACTTGTGCTCCATTTCCATACGTAGTCCATGTTTGCCCTTCTGAAGTCTTCTAATCTTTCTAAACCCCTGCAAAGAGTTACAGATGTGATCAGTAGCTCCTGAATCAATAATTCAAGTGAAGTTGATCCAACCATCGATATTAACTCTAGATAGAAAATATTACCTGTGGGGTTTTTCTTTACTTAAAGATCTGGACACTCCTTTTTCTAGTGTCCCTTCATTCCACATTTGAAGCACTTGCCTTTAGGTTTGTCCTTGGGCTGGGTCTTGAGCTAGGCCGCTGCATTTCCTTTCTTCCTTTTGAACTTTCTAGGCTTGGGCCCAGTTCTAAAGGAAGAAGTCTTAGCAATCATAGCCTTAGATTGTGACGTCATGACCTTCTCTGCAATCTAGAATTCCTTCATCAACTCAATTAAACTCATGTTTAACCTATTCATGTTGTAATTCAACTTGAACTGAGTAAAGGAACTCGGTAAAGATTTGAGATGTCGGGTATTTCAGGCTCGTACCGTATACGGCGCAGCGAAAAATAAAACGAGATACCCTCCTAGAACCCGTCTATGTGTGGAAAACAAGACATAAAGAAAGTAAATGTAATAGCTTTTACCTTTGGGTGATCGTCCGAAGAACAAAAAAATTTCTTCTTCAAGTTGAGGCATGATCCAGCAATCCTCATGATCAACCTCCACGTGAGTTGAACGTCTAACCACTATAATCACAGTTGTGATTATCTATAACAGTAATCCACACAAAGGATACACTCAAGCACCAAAATATCCTATGCTAGCAGAAAAATATGGCGGCTAGGGTTATTTTATCAAGATCAAATCGAGAGAGAGAAGGGAGGAAGCTGTTGTTTCGTGGCTCTTGGTTTTTCGTGTGTGTTTTCAGCTAGGGTTTTCGTGTTTTATATCTACTATATATTACCCAAAACTGAGAGTTCTAATCCTATTACAATTCCTAAATTGTAATTGGAAACATGAAGTTCTTACAATTACAACTTAGACCACAAATTATCACTAATTATAATTTGTCCACAACAACTTCTCTTTCTCTCAATCAACCCCACTATGTTATCAAATAACATCTTGAGTATATAATCCTCTATTGTGTATGACCTATTAGGTTTCCCAGTCAATTGGTAGAGAACATGAATTAATCCAAACGTCTTTAAGATTAATAATCTACAATTAATTTGAATTAATCCTATTAATTCTAATCAGGATTGGTTTATTAATTTATCAATTAATAAATACATATTCCTAGATCATGAGTGGTATCTACCAACACATCATGACCACCCAAGAGTCCAGGATGTACTACCCTGCCCAAAACGACCTTTGAATATGGGAAAAAGTCATGCATTGCATAGCATCTTGCATTTTATGTGGTAGCTAGAATAATTTTATTTACATAATGCATGTGAATTTTTCAGTTGCTCTTGCATTTGAATTAATTGATGTGAAATAGTTGTGTTGTTAAAGACTTGTTTAAGGGAGGTTTGGTCGAAGACTTGGAAGGATACGTATTGGGGTGGTAAGAACTTCTTGTAGAAAAATTAGCATTGGAGTTGTTTTGGAATAGTGGGGAGGTTGGTGATTTCCTTTGGTGACCCGAGTTAGAATCCTACCTTTTGTGAAGTAAGTTTCTCTTCTTGAAATTCTTTTCTTTAGACCGTTTCTTATCTTGGCCGAAAAAGAATCTAGCTATCCTAGAGAAATTTTAGTATTTTTACTCCAAGGAAGTAAGTCTCTATATTTATTTCCTAAATTCAAGGACTTTGATGTGAATAAAGTTCATCTTTAATTTTCAGCTTGTGTTCCTTAGGATTTTCGAAAAAAACCTAGCTAGGAGCCACTTTGAAGAATTTCAAGTGGTATAAAACTCTTCTTGATGAATATTAGAGTTAGGGAATATATTAGGGAAAAATCTTATTTTACCTCTTCAAGAATTCTAGCCATAATCCTTGTATTTATTTAATTGTTTTAGAGAAATATTTTAACTAAAGTCTTAGATATTTTTTTTGGGTTTAAACGCCACTTCCATAGGAGTAAGACTCTATATTTAACTCCTAAGTTCAAGGATTTTAGCTAAGGATGAAATTTGTTTTATTTTCAGCTTTTGTTCCCTTGAATTTTCGGAAACCATAAGCTGGAAATATTCTGGAAATTTTTCCAGATTTTGTTCGCCACCTTGGAGCACCTTTAGCTCAATCCAAACTCTTCTAGGACTAGAGGAAATCTTATCCAAATCCTTGATAAAATCAGATTTTATTTCAATCCAAATTCAACTAGGATTTCTTCCTTTTCCTAGCTGAATTTCGGCAGCTTTGAATCTACATAAGCTGTCCGAAATTCCAGCCATCTTTAGCTACAATCCAACTCTGAAAATCCTAGCTCAAACCACCTAGAATACTCCTTAACAATTCAACTACCTTAGCTGCACAAAATCAGAATTTTATTCACACAAAAACACTGAAATTCGTCTAGCATATACACAGAAAATTCGGACAGCTTTATGCAGGATTTTCGGCCAGCTTTATGTTCCTACTTCAACCGAAATTCTGCACACATCCTTCACTGAAAAACCCCAGCTGAACAAGCTATTTTCAGCGCCCAAAACCCTCAATTTTCCTCTGGAAATTTTGGTAGAATTATAGCAGCCAAACCAGTCCAAAACTTGCTACACTTGCACAGAATTTTCACAGCACTTGCACAGGATTTTTCAGTCATCAAAACTCACTCAAACTCTTCCTTGTTTGGCCCAAAATTCTGAACACATTCAGCCCTTCCTTTGAGCAGTATTTTGGCCAGCATAGAGGAGCAAATTGCAGAATTTTTTCCTCCATAAAACTCCCCTAAAATCGGCAGCAAGGAGGCGCGCGCAAGCTAGAAATTTCGCCTTTGCTGTCCAAGAAACCTAAAGCCATTAGGAGTCTATCTAAACATCACCATCTAACCCTAAACCAATCTTCTCCAACTTTAAATCATAACCACCGTTTACCCTCTCCATTCTACACAAATTTCAGCAACTTCTCTCTGCAAAATTTTCGAAACCACAAGAGTTATTCCAAGCAAAAATCGAACACACCCTAAGGTAATTACAAATCCTTTCAACCTCTTGATGCCGTTTTATCTAATGATTCTTTTCTCTTTCTTCTACCCTTAAATCACGCCCTATAGAGGCTGATTTCCTCTTCTTCCTAAATTTTCGGTCAACTGAAGCAAAGGAGGTAGCTTCTCTCTTCTTCTCAAGCGAACTCGGGACGATCACCATAGGAGCATCGAAACCTCATTACCCGGTAGTTGCAAGGTAAGGGAATACCCTCCCTTGATGTCGAAAGTAAAGTGTAATGGTGTTTATTAGCGAGATAAACATGTGGTCGTAGTATTTGATCTTTGGGGATTGAATAGTTTACTTGGAATTAAATAGGAGATTGCGAATTGTTATGGAAATAAATGGGATTAGAGCATGTTTGAATTAATTGAGACCCTGATCATGATATTATATGGTTTAGATCAGGTGGATAATTGAGGAAAGCCAGTGGTGATTTTTATCGCATTTATCAGAGGCATATCAAGTAAGTCCTTGCATAAACTCTTTTATTAAATGTTGTGATGGTAAGCCCTTTTATAAACTGTTTTGTTAAAGGTTGTGATGGCAAGTCTATGTTGTGAAGCTTTGTAAAGCTATTGTTAAACTGTGTTTGCTTGGGTTGTAAACGTGGATATTTATTCTTTAAACGGTTTTGTCAAACTAACGATTTTAGCAAGAAAACTATTCTTTTCCTTAAATTTTTAGAAATCTCTTTTAAAGAAAACCACGTTTTACAAAGCCAAGGTTTGAAAATATTTTGAATCAGGAATTGACGGATATGTTCGTTGAGTACTCAATAAGGGTAGGCTAACAATACTAGTCTTGGAGGGCTAGCGTAAGTCTTCTGGCAGGAGGCCACCTCCAAAAGATGAACTCTGCTTGAAAAGGCGACAGTGTTGGTTGGTCAGGCCAGTCTGAGCTAGCATTTATACCTGAAAGGTATTATTTATATTCCTAGCATGGACACCCGGATGGTTTTGTTGGGTGTAGAGATGGAGGAGTATCTCACCCGGTGGGCTGTACACTCACCTTGATCAGAACGCCCAACGTGTGGTAATCTGATCCGGACAAGGTACACAAAGTGTGGTGCCTTGGCCAATTTGTTCTCATGGAGCCCAACGTATGGTGACATGATTTTTATTCGAGTGGAGGATTTATTTTGTACAAAGTATGACAATGAGAAAAACCCACACCTTGCGAAAAGAGATTGTTTATGACTTGCCAAATTATTTTTACAAATGTTTTACACTTTGCATACACGAACTATTTAAAAACACCATGTGCACACACAGGACTTACTGAGATTTATTCTCACACTATTTTACATCATGTTTTCAGGGGATAGACTGTGCTGAGTAAGCGGGGCATGTAATAGTTGAAGCTTTTGCTATTTTCTCTATCCGTTCTAGGAGACATTTATTGCTTATGCTTCTAAACAATATTTTGTTTCATTCCGTTTTGCTCCAAGTTGAGCCTGATGTAATAAGAATATTTCTTTATTTATCTAAGTTGATCCTTGTGGAGATTGCCTTTATATTTTATACCTCGTTCTAAAGACCCCTTGTCCTACGGGACGGGGCGACATCCCCGCCCTTTTAGGGTACATAGTCGTGGTGTGTTACAAAGGAAGTTAAGTGGCTTGCCATGAACCCTTCAATAACAAACTTTAATGCAATTAACTCATTTCACAATATAATATCTCATTCGGTTTGGAGTACGGAATTAGTGCCAACTTTTTCCAAAATTAATTCTAGCCCGAATACAATAGTACTTGTACCAGGAACCCATTACTCTAGATGTGTATCAATTAGAATTATTTCGAATACACATGGCCATGGCCAAGGACTTCTCGAGTAGTAATTCCTACTAGTGGTCGTGAGATATTCACCCCTACTATTAGGAGTGGTGAATCATTTATTGACCCTCTCAACTTCTTTCGTTTACCTCACAATGTACCCAATATCCATCCCATAGGTGGCCCTCAATCGAGCTCCGGAGATTAGAATCAAAGTACAAAGTTTAGCAAACAAAATACTTTGGAGATCTCAAGTCTAAGGATACATGCACGTTTGCTATATTGAGATTATATCACTGGCACTAAATAGTTATCCATGTGATTATCTTAAAGCTAGGTCATCCGATGAACTTGTTCCATTAACAAGCATCCATGTGTTAATTTTGAGTATCTCAATACTCACGGTAATGAGAACTACTGCCTGATCAAATCAAGAAGTCTAACACATGCTAGTCTTGACGCATTATTGATGTCCTATCTCATTAATACTATGACTAGGGACTATTTAAGTACTAACACCATCCAGTGTAGTAGGAATCTCATATCATAATCTCTATCATGATTTTGTTAACACAGTGGTGTACTAGGGACTTTATCGAACAATTATATTACTTAAAATAAATAAAAGAAACTGTAAGATAAATAATGCCTTTTATTAAAATAAAATGTGTTATATACAATGTACAAGTGATTGCCTCTAGGGCACAACACTAACAAATTCCCTCTTGCACTAGAGCCAATCATTCATGTATCTAATACCGAATGACTCAACATGACAATCATGTTTCTTTTGAGATAATACTTTTGTAAGTGGGTCTACTATGTTCTCATCCGTGGGAACTCTCTCTATCTTTATTTCCTTAGCTACTTCAGAAGCGGCTATGTACTCAGCTTCTGTCGTAGATTGGTAATAGTCTCTTGTTTAGAACTTTTCCAACTTATTGCCTCTCCGCACAACGTAAACACGTAGCCGAATTGTGATTTGAAATCATCTATGTCAGATTGAAAACTAGCATCAGTATATCTGTTTATCTTCAAGTCACCTTCTCCATATACTAAGAACATATCCTTAGTCCTTCATAAGTACTTAAGGATGTTCTTTACAGCTGCCCAATGACCCTCCCTAGGGTCGGATTGGTATCTGCTCATCAAACTGAGAGCATAAGATACATCGGGCCTAGTACATATCATAGCATACATGATAGATCCAACTGCTGAGGCATATGGAATCTTACTCATGTGATCCCTTTCAACTTGTGTCTTGGCAGACATCGACTTTGAAAGGCTTACACCATGTGACATGGGTAAAAATCCCTTTTTGGATTGATCCATGCTAAACCTCTTTAGCACTTTATCTATGTATGTAGACTGTGAAAGACCAAGCAACCTTTTGGATCTATCTCTATAGATCCTTATTCCAAGAATATAAGTTGCTTCTCCAAGGTCTTTCATAGAGAATTGTTTGAACAACTAAATTTTAACCATTTGCAAGACAGGTATATCGTTTCCTATTAGCAATATGTCATATACATAAAGCAGTAAGAAAACAATTGCACTCCTACTAACTTTCTTGTATACACAAGGCTCATCCATATTTTGAATGAAACCAAACTCTTTGATTATTTTATCAAAACGGATATTCCAACTCCTGGAAGCTTGCTTAAGTCCATAAATAGACCTTTGCTGCTTACACATCTTTGTGCCATCACTGGATGTGAAACCCTCAAGTTGTGTCATCTACACTTCCTCAGTCAGATTTCCATTTAGGAAAGCTGTTTTCACATCCATTTTCCAAATCTCATAATCATACTGAGCAACAATGGCTAGGAGTATCCTGATGGATTTTAACATGGCTACTGGCGAGAAGGTTTTATCATAGTCAATACCATACTGTTGACGATAACCCTTCGCCACTAGTCGTACTTTATAGGTAATTAAGTTACCATCCATGTCTATTTTCTTCTTGAAAACCCACTTGCACCCAATAGGTTTAATTCCTTTGGGTGGATCAACCAAAGTCTATACTTGGTTGTCGTATATGGAATCTATTTCTGACTTTAAGGCCTCAAGCCATTTGCTAAATTCTGAACTGTTCAGAACATCCATGTAGGTAGTAGGATCATCTTTATCTATGAGCAAAACGTCATTGTGGTCACTGATGAGAAATCCATATCTCTCAGGTGCCACACGTATCCTACTAGATCTATAAGGTTCTTGTGTATTGGAAGGTACATCTATTCTCTCAATAGACGTGAGGTTAGGCGGTTGATCCTCGTTTGTTTGATCTTCATGAACTTCACTAAGTTCAATCTTACTCCCACTATCCCCTTTGAGCATGTGCTCCTTCTCTAAGAAGACGGCTTGCTTCGAAACAAACAATTTATTTTTGGAGGGTAGGTAGAAGTAATATCCGAAAGATTCTTTCAGATATCCAACAAACAAACACTTATCAGACTTACAATCAAGTTTGTCTGATTGTGGCCTTTTGACAAAGGCAGAACAACCCCGTACTCACAAGTGAGATAACTTTGGTCTCTTACCAAAGAACATCTCAAATGGAGTAGTATCAATCGATTTTGTTGGAACTCTATTTAATATATAAACAGAAGTCTCTAGTGCATACCCCCAAACGATTTTGGAAGGTCTGTAGAAGCCATCATGGTCTGTACCATGTCTAGAAGGGTTAGATTCCTTCGCTCAAATACACTGTCATATTGAGGTGTATGTGGTGGAGTCCATTGAGATAATATCCCATTATCTCTAAGATAACTCAGAAACTCTTGGCTCAAGTATTCTTCTCCTCGATCGGACTTAGAATCTTAATACTTTTTCCAAGTTATTTCTTTTTTTCATTTTTGAAGTCTTTAAACCTTTCAAAGGCCTCATATTTGTATTTCATTAAATATAAATACCCGTATCGTGAGAAGTCATCGATAAAGGTTATGAAATAGTTGTAATCTCCTCTTGCTTATATTGACATTGGGCCACATACATCAGAATATATGAGTTATAACAACTCCTTGGCCCGTTCTCCTTTTCTTGGAAAAGGAGATAGTAAACAAGATTCGCATGTGCCATATGATTTATAATCAAATGACCCTAAGTCATCAAGTTTGTGTAACTTAGAAACACGATTTTCGTTTACATGGCCCAAATGACAATGCCATAAGTAAGAGGTGTTAGAGTTATCCATTTTAGGTTTCTTATTATTTATATTGAGAACTGGATTATCTAAGTCTAGAACATATAAACCATTAACCAATGTTGCTGAACCATAGTGAATATTATTTAAAGAAAAAGAACAACATTTATTCTTAAATATTAAATGAAATCCACGTAAGTCTAAACACGCAACTGAGATAATGTTTTTCATCAAAACTGGTACATAATAACAGTTTTGCAATTCTAGAATTAATCCCAAAGGCAGGTTCAGCTTGTATGTCCCCACAGTAAGTGCAGCAACCTTTGCCCCATTTGCAGTCCATAGGTCCACGTCACCTTTTTCTAGCCTTCTACTGCTCTTTAGTCCCTGCAAGTTATTGCACAAATGAGATCCACATCCAGTATCTAATACCCATATCTCATTTCTAAAGGCAGTATTTATCTCAATCATAAACATACCCGAAATAGAAGTAGATGTGTTTATAAGCTTCTCCTTCTGCTTGTTGTCCTTAATGGTCTCCAAGTAGGCTTTGTAGTTGCGCCTCCAGTGGCCCATCTTCCCACAATGATGGTATGGGCCCTTGGTAGTTGCGTCCTTCTTGTTCACACTACCTTTGGGCTTCATGGGAGCCTTCTGCTTCTTCTTTTGAACTTTCTTTTTAGAAGAAGAAGATTCTACTATTAAAACTGTATTGAAATCCTTCTTCATGGAGGACTCTATAGTTTTGAGAAGATTAATCAACTCAGGAATAGTGGACTCAATCTTGTTCATCTGATAGTTAATTACGAATTGTGAGAAACTATTAGGCAAAGACTGTAGAAATAAATCAACACTTAAGTCATGATACATTGCAAATCCGAGAGATCCAAGCTTCTCTATTAAGCCCAGCATATTCAGCGCATGAGTGGCCACAGAAAAATCCTCTGCCATTTTGCAATGCAACAGTTGCTTTGAGATCTCATATCTCTCAATTCTGGCTTCGGCATCAAACAGCTCTCGAAGATGTAAAATGATCGATTGAGCATCTATGTGCTCATGTTGTTTTTGCAACTCAGGAGTCATGGATGCCAGCATAATACATGATGCTATATCACTATCCTCCTTATGCCTTCTATGGACAGCATGCTCATCAGCATGAGCATCTAGAGTTGGTGGTGGCGGAATAGGAGCATCTAGCACGTAGAGAAACTTTTTCGATTTGAGAACGATTCTCAAATTTCTATACCAGTCGAGATAGTTTAATTCGGTTACCTTGTTGGTTTCCAAGATACTACGTAAGTTTTGGTTTGTTGACATGATGCATGTGACCTAGATACAAAGAAAAAGAGCATTAGCTATTTGTATATGCACATGATATGCAAATAATTAGGACTTTAATTAAGCGCATTTTTACTCCACTATTTTACTCAAACCAATAGCCCCCACTACTGATTTGGGAAAGCCCGTTTGAAGCTTTCCTAGTGGACCGGTATCTAAATTCCTCAAGAATAACTTTGGGTTTGCCCAACAAGCCACCCTCAAGTTCATTGGTAGGTATCCAATACCAATTACATCGTATGTAACTACCGGATCATTGGGTGATTAATAGCTTTTAATCTTAAAGCTTTTTGGGCTACCCTAACTTTTCCTCTAAATTTCTTTATGTTTGAGTTTGCCCAACCGAGATAAAGAATTTAGTTAAACGCGACCCATTAATCAGGAATTTAATTCCAAAGGAATTTAACTCCATAACTTGAACATGCCCAATGTCAAGTAGGTTTGGGTTTGCCCAACAACCTGGTCTAAAAAAAGGACTCTCATTCTTACTATATTAACGGAAGGAATTAAGTTTAATATTAATTGAGGGATTTGTTCCTTTTAATGATTTCGTTGAATGACATGCATAAAAATTAATAAATCACATAATTGATAATCATGGTAATAAAGCGATTAAGTGGTATGGGGACTTTTCCTAAATTAATTTCTTTGAGCCATAAAAGAAATTAATATAGTTAACCCTATGTGTTCATGCATAATTTAAGTAGAAGGTCTTACCTTCTCGCCTTGTTTTGATCGCTATCTCCAGAATAGAATAATTCTACTCCTATCTAACCTATGTAAACTAATTACATAATTTCCTAAAGAGAGAAAACCTCAAGTTACATTCGAAAAGAGTTAGATATGAAGAGAAATTACACAAGAATTCTAGAGAAGGCAGGACATGCAGGCCCTATTTCATAAAAACTAAAACTGTAAAATGCATGAACAGATATAATTAGTTTTAGTCTATAACCATCCACCATGCCATTGACTATGCTTAAACAAAATAAACATATACTTTTATCATTCCAAAATCACTATTTTGGAAAGACAAAACAAATTCTAAAATCACCATTTTAGAAAGATACACTAATTTTAGATTTTCAAAATCATTATTTTGAAAAACAAAATTGTTTGTCTCAAAACTAATTTTGAGAAAATGCTTTTGGGTCCCGTTTCTCATCAATTGAGATTTTTCCCTTTCAAAATTCTGTTTCAAAATTATTTTTTTTTTAATACCTGGAAGTCGCAAACAGAGCAAAATCGGCGCCAGTTTGGAAGCCAGAGCCGGTGCCGGCTCTATTTTGGTTTTTTTTTAAAAAAAAATTCCTTTCCAAAACCGATTTATGGACATCACGAACAAAGTGGAACCGACACCAGCTTGGATGCCCGAGCCGGTGCCGCCTGTGTTCTAAAACAATGGTGGCGATTTTTCAAAAAATTCCAAAAACAATTTCTGGTGCTTTCTTCTTCTGTAAATTTTCAGTGAGAACAATTCTCAGCAGTATTTTCTATTTTGAAGCTGTAAACAACAACCAATTTGTTAGTTTAAATAAAATCAAAACGGAAAATTAAGATGAAACGGAGGGCAACATCCATGTTGCAAGAAAACGTTTTTCCTAGAGAAATTTTTAGCACCAAAGAAAGCATCTTTTCGAAATATACTGTGACTTTTACACAATCATATTGTGCTACGGACCCAATCCATAATGATTGAAACAACTTCGACTCGAGTGAAAACGATTTTCATTGTAAACAATGACAAACACGAAAATAGTTTTTCATGCCAAAACAATGTCCATAGACCACACATAGCATGTCTCTAATACCACTGTTGGGTATCTCAGGCTCGTATTGTATACGGCGCAGCGGAAAATAAAATGAGATACCCTCCCAGGACCCATCTATGTGTTAAAAATAAGACATAAAGAGAGTAAAGGTAACAGCTTTCACCTTTGGGTGGTCGTCTGAAGAACAAAAAAAATTCTTCTTTAAGTTGAGGCGCGATCCAACAATCATTGTGATCAACCTCCAGGTGAGTTGAACATCTAACCACTACAATAATAGTATGTGATTATCTCTAATAGTAATCCACACAGAGGATACACTCAAGCACTAAAATTTCCTGTGCTAGCAGAAAAATATGGCGGCTAGGGTTCTTTGATCAAGATCAAATCGAGAGAGATAAGAGAGGAAGCTGTTGTTTCGTGGCTCTTGGTTTTTCGTGTGTGTTTTTAGCTAAGGTTTTCATGCTTTATATCTACTATATATTACACGAAATTCTGAGTAGTAATTCCTACAAGTGGCCGTGAGATATTCACCCCTACTAGTAGGAGTGGTGAATCCTTTATTGACCCTCTCAACTACTTTTGTTTACCTCACAATGTACCTAATATCCATCCCATAGGTGGCCCTCGATCGAGCTCCGGAGATTGGAATCAAAGTACAAAGCTCAGCAAACAAAGTACCTTGGAGATCTCAAGTCTAAGGATACTTGCACATTTGCTATATTGAGATTATATCACTGGCACTAAATAGTTATCCATGTGATTATCTCAAACCTAGGTCATCCAATGAACTTGTTCCATTAACAAGCATTCATGTGTTAACTTTGAGTATCCCAATACTCACGGTTGTGAGAACCACCACCAGATCAAATCAGGAAGTCTAACATATGCTAGTCTTAACGCACTAATGATGTCCTATCTTATTAATACTATGACTAGGGACTATTTAAGTACTAACACCATCTAGTATAGTAGTAACTCATATCATGATCTCTATCATGATTTCACTAACACAGTGTTGTACTAGGGACTTTATCGAATAGTTATATTACTTAAAGTAAATAAAAGAAACTGTAAGATAAATAATGCCTTTTATTAAAATAAAATGTGTCATTACATTGTACAAGTGATTGCATCTAGGGCACAACACTAACACAATAACCATGTCCACTTGGTTCTCGGGGTCAATGACAGCCCCTAAGATTTCTGCCTTCTCGAAAGCAGCAATTATCTTGAGCATATGCTCTTTGACTGATGCTCCCTCAGCCATCTTAGTGTTTATGATAGTTCGAAGAGCCTCCTGCCTTGCAGGCCGGCTCTTATCCGCGAACATCGCGGCTAATGATTGACTTATATCATACGCAGAAGCCATGTTCTCATATTTTAACTAGAGCACATTAGACATGGAGGCTAAGTCAATTATCAGCCTTCTTCCACGCCTTCTCAGCCTCTTGCTCTTTGGCAATGGAACCTTTCCCGATAACAAGGTAGGTTTCGTAAAGGACATACTTATACTCTTCAACTGTGAGTATTATGTCCAGGTTCCTCTTCCAGTCCACATAATTTGGTCCTGTTAGCTTATTCTCTCAGAGAATAATGGCCAATGGACTAAAAGAACCTCCCACCATTTCTGAAAAATTGAAAATAAAAGAAAAATATTTAGGTTGTGAAAACAAAACAAATTTGTGCACTTTATCCTTATATCAAAATTGATAATAATTAATTTGGCTCATAGGGAAACTGACATAGCTTCTTGGGAAGATTAACAATTCCCTAAGCTAAGTGTGTTGACCACCACAAATTAATTTTCCTTCTAGGTAATGATCTAGAGGATAACTCCATCGAGGGGATGGCTATTTCCTCTTATTTCCTATGGACATACCTCGCACTATAACCTCCAACGTGGGCTAGGCGATCATAGCACATGTCCCGGGTTATTAATTACATCCGTCCATTAGATCTAGATCCTTGTGGTACCCCCATCCTATACGGGTTCACTCCCGTGGTGGCACGAGGGGACCCACGATCTCTAATAAGGATCGTGATGCAAGCCGTGGGGCCATTGAAACCCCTCTCCCACTAGGTCTTTTAAAATAAGGGTTTTCTAAAAAATGTCGTTTTGAAAATTTCCATTAAATTTTCCCTTAACTCAAAAATAAAATATCTAAATCCATTAAAATCTCTAATTCAAAGTTTATATCCTTTGAGAGATTTTTCCATGGATAAATTTTATTTAAGTTAAAAACTTAATGATTTCAAAAATTTTTCAATTAAAACTTTCTAGAGACTTTGGTCTCAAGTTTATTTGACAAAACAATTTTTCTTGTGCGAAAATAAAACAAAATGGCTTTTTATTTTAACTTACAAAAATATCTAAATCCAATATATTTTCTATGTCAATGATTAAATCCTCTGAGAAAATATCTAAGGATTAATTTTTGTTCAAGTTAAATTAACCATTCAATTTGTAGAAAAATATTTTTCTTGTCAAAAATATTCCCAAAGACTTTGGTCTTTGAGAAAACGTGCACATAGGTACTTAAAAATAAATGGCATGCTAGAAAACCATAGATGTTTTCATGCTTTTCTATTTTTAAACCTAAATGCCCAGATAATAGAATTAAACACAATAATTAATTAATTAATGGTCTTGTTTAATCCTAAAATCCCTTATTAATATTTTTCATGCAAAAATATTCCATGAATATTGACTATTGCAAAAATATTAACATCGCCTACCTGGCATGGACCCCAAAACAAAAACGAAAACGCAAGGAAAAATTACAAGGAAAAATAAAAAATTTCTCCTTCGTCCATTGCACCCGCCGCACTAGATTGACCATCCATCTACACTGCGGTCCACTGCACCCGCCATATTGAACCAAATCTCGCGAGCAACTAGTGTGCGGACGGGACCCAGACCCTAGCCGGCGTTGGTTCCGGCGGCCTCAGCCGGTGTCGGTTTCAGTATGTCCGAGTCTTCTTTCTGCAGATTTTTTTGCGATTTTCTTCTTTGGTTTTCTACAACTTTCTTCCTCCATTAACTCTCTGATTTCAATCCAAACACAATGAAATCAACAAAAACCAACAATCGCCTATACCCATTAACATTGGGTTTACACGATTTGCTAAGGAAAAACTAGAATACATCTCACCTATACCTCCATCAGAGAGGTTTAATAGAGAATCTATCCATACCAAAAACAGCGAAGGATCACAGTTTAATCACACATATGTGTCCAATTTTATTCAACTAGATGCATGCTTCCTATATTTTCACAAAACCTTCATGTTCAGATACCAATTGAAGGTTTAAAGTGGGAAATCAAAGCACGCAGCGAAAGGAAAAAACTGAAAAATAAAGAACAAGAAACTCCCAGGCCACAATCGACGCCGGCCACGGCTTGGGGGGCTCAGAAGGAAATTTTTTTTTACCTATTTCCTTGTTCTCAAAATTGGCTAGACCGGAATGTGTGGAATTGGGGTAGGTGTGCTGGTGGAAACCTCTGGTGCGATTCCTGCAAGTCTCCTACTCCGTCTGTGCATGTATATAAATGCCAATCTCTCAATCTTCCAGTATATGGCCTGCCTAATCCCGTTTGGTGAACAACTCACAGGACTAAGGAATATTTTCGACAGAGAGAAAAAAGGCTGTCACGTTTTTTTTTTTTTTTTTTCACACTAGAAGAAATAGTGAAAAACAACTCTCTTTTTTAGACACAAAGAAGAGGTAGTCAAAGAACAACATATTTCTCTATTCACCTATTTAACCTAAATAAACCCCTAGGTTAAACTGGATTAGCCCATTGGACTCTTAGTTTAGCCTTTTTGGACTAAATTAATTATTCTAATTAGAACTAAATAAATGGCCCAATTAATAATTAATTTTTCAGTCCAAATAAACTAGTCCAATTAATAAGCCTATATTAGTTTAGTCCCAAGTCAATCTTTAATTATTCAAATTGGGCCAAAGCCCTAAACAATTAATTAACCCACCAAACTAATTTAATTAATTATCTCTCTTCGTGGACCTTTATTTTAATCTAGCCCAATAATTAAATCAGGCTACTTAAATAAAATAAATTCCATTTAATTTAAGACCAATTCCTTAGCCTGTATTTAATTAGGACTCACGGTCTATACTGGGGACCAAAAGACACACCGTCTTAGCTACTAAAATGATCAAAATACCCTTGCCATATAAATAGTTGTATTTTGCATTTTAAATATTTCCTAATATCACCATAAGAAAATATTAACCCCAAGGACAATGCTGCATTAGCAAAGTCTCCGACATATTGGTGTAATGACTAAAATACCTCTCTATATATCGCCATACATTTAGAGAGGAAGAAATGTACTAACACCTCTCTAAATGACATCTACCATCCTTAGGTTTCTAGTCCAATAATCCATGACTTCCTGGATTGTTTCTGCTTTCCAAGGCAGCTACCCTAAAGCAAACATCCAAGTCATATTTCCCAGGGCCCTGGATATTTAGATCATATAGATAACCACAAGAGGCGCTATAGTATAGAAACTATCTTGTACAAGTCTTTCTTAACTAAGTAGTCACACATACCCAACATGCAAGTATATTGGTCCTACGATAGAACCTCAACTATAGCATATTAAAGTACATGCTTCCAGCTTCATCAGACCACCAACTCATACTCAAGTCATAGAGTACTAGTCCACGTTGTAGTAGTAGTAGTTTAGGTTTCTACCATATAGTACTTTTAGAAACCACTACTACAGGTCTTGTTCTACATATTCGAAATACGCTTATGTCATGATGTGTGTGGACTACTCACTGACTAAAGGTAAGCTATTTCTCATTTGGAATTCACATCAAAATAACCTAGACATGATGAGATTCCCATTCTCATCAATCGATTAAAAACAAACGTTTATGTTAAGTAACCCGTGATCCATACCTTATTGTGAAAGACCACCATTCATATGAACCACTTACTTAAACACAATGGGTCTTTTCCAAACGTAATTGTGCATAAATAAAATTTTGAATTCACAAACAATTTCTAAAAATAAATTCTTTTATTAAAATATTCGATGTTTACATCTGAAACCTAGTCTAAGAGGGCATATTTCCCAACACAAACTTATCTAAAAACCTCGCTAGCGTTGAAGAGTTCTAATCAATCTAACCTCTCACCTCTAGCTATCATCCAGGATTTTCAAAATTTTGTACCAACAAGTATCATTCAACCATCTACCAAACCGGTTAGCCCTAAGCTAAACAAGCTCGGGCCTAGCCTACTGAACCCTTAGTTTACGCTATTGGGTCAAAATAATTATATTAACTAGGACCAAATAAATAGCCCAATAATTAATTATACAACCTAAATAAAACAGTCCAATACCATAGACTATTTTAGTTTAGGCCCATGTTAATTTTAATTATTCAAACTGGGCTCAAACCCCGAATAATTAATTAACCCATTAAACTAATTAATTAATTCTCTTTTTATACTTTTTAATTTACTCAATCCCAATAAATAAACTAGGCTACCTGAATAAAATAAAATCTATTTTATTTAAGACCATTTCCTCATCCCAAAACTATCAAGACTTATGGGCTATTCTGAGGACCAAAAGACACATTGCCTTAGCTATCAAAATGATCAAAATACCATTACTATAGAAATTGTTGTAATTTGCATTTTAAATATTTCTTAATATTATCATAAGAAAATATTGACCCCAAGGATAATGTTGTGTTAGCAAAGCCTCCGACCTACAAGTGTTATAACAAATATACTTATCTGCGTAACACCGTACATCCAGAAAGGAATAGTATACTAACACCTCTCTAAATGATATCTACAATCTTTAGACCTCTAGTCCAATGATCCACGACTTCCTGGAATGTTTTTTCTTTCTAAGGGAGCTACCCTAAAGCAAACATCCAAGCCATGTTCCCCAGGGTCCTGGATTATTAGATCATTTCAACTGTCAAAATGGACAATATAGCGTAGAAGTTATTTTGTACAAGTCTATCTTAACTAACTAGTCATATATACTCAACATATAAGTATATTGGTCTTACGATAGAACCTCAACTATAGCATATCAAAGTATACATTTTCAGCTTCCCCAAACTATTAGCCCATATTCAAGTTGTAGGGTATAAGTCCATACTATAGCTGTAGTAGTCTGGGTTTCTACCATATAGTATTTTTAGAAGCCACTACTACAGGTCCAATTCTACATATTCGAAATACGCTTATGTTATGAAGTGAGAGAACTACTCACTGGCTAAAGGTATGCCATTCTCTACTTGGAATTCACAACATAATAACCATACCACGATGAGATTCCTATTCTCATCATCTGGTTAAGAAAAATAGTTTATGTGTTAAGTAACCCGTGATTTACACTTTACTGTGAAAGATCTCCGTTCACATAGATCACTTACTAAATACAATGGGCCTTTTCCAGTGATACTATGCATAAAATAAAATGTGAAAATATAAAAAATTTATGAGAATAAAACTTTTATTAATTTAATCAAAATGACATCATAAATACAGTCTTAGTGGGCATACATTCCGACACCTTCATCATAGCCATTCCTGTAGAATTCTTCCTCATATCCGTTGTACTCACTTCCATTCATACTCAACCCTTCTTCACATGCCTACCAACAATTTATAGCCCTATATTCATCCTCCTCACATACTTCCTCATATTCATTACATCTCTCAGGATAACATCTACTTAAATACGATTCTTTTTCATAAACATACCCTTCGCTATCACTCTAACTAGCCATTGTGAATTTTTTCTTTCAAGAGAAATATCCACAAAATTTAAGTAGAAACACAAAAAGAATTTCTCACTTCACTCCCTCGCATGTTTATCACTCAATTTGATGGTTACTCTTTACTCGTGTATACTCTCTTCTCGGCTTTTGTTAAAATGAGCTCACCTTCTTGCCTTTTTTTTTTTTTTTTCAAACTCTCCATTCCACACTCAAGTTCTTTCCAAATTCTCCCCAATTCAAAGGATTTAGTTCCAACAGTTAAAGTCAACTAAGTTCCAAAGTTTTAAGATGTTCCTAAGAACAAATGAGCTATCACTAGATGGATAGAGACTCAATCAACAAGAATTTCAAGTAATAAGTTGTCACATAAACTTAAAGATTTCTCAAGGAGGTGTGTAGTGACAACAACTAGACAAGCACTACAAGGATTCCAATAAACAAGGATACTAAAGGATAGGACTCAAAGATTGACAATGTTCAATTCAATCCCAACTATCACAAAAAAAATGTCAATCTTGGTATTCAACACAAAAAATACAAGAAGTATAACAATTAAGTTCAATGGAAGTGAAAACCGTAAGCTTAGAACCCTTACAAGACTATGTAAAGACTCTCAAACATTTTATTAAACACTTGGAAGGTGTTTAGTCAAATGATAGAATTTTCAAAATTCAAGGCTATCACAACCTCAAGAATTTAATTTGATAATCAATCAACTCACTCAAGGCAATAAAATCAGTAGAAATTCAAAAGTTTAAAAAGAGAAATTGATATAATGCAAGGTGCATCAATTTACTCTCAAATGTATTTATCACTTCTAAGAAAAAAATTTTGATAGCAATTGGAAAATAAAATCCCACTAAAAATAAGTTAACAAGGAAGAAAATTTATAGCGATTCAATAAACAAAGCTTTGGTTGTCATATAAGCACAATCATAAGTCATGAGACCACACATCAAAGACTTGGTATGCAACCTCATCACTCGATCTAATTCAAAATTTTCAATTATATAGCCACTCCAATACTCAAAATTCAAAAAGAAATCTCATTCCCAATGATAGATATACACTAGGAAAAAAAAGTTCTATATACAATGCTAGCTTTTATGGTAGTCTTATAGCTATCGCAAATGGTGGTTATATATGATAGATTGTCGTATATAACTATTAAAAATGAAGGTTTTTGGACCGTCACATTTAATCTAATATTTGGGACAAATTGTCATATATAATATAGTAAACGTGACAGCCAATTGTAAAAGGTTAGTATATACGATGGTTTTGAGGCCGTCATAAACATTTGGTTATTTACGACGGCCTTACATTTATTTTCAATGGTTTTGTGGCCGTCGCAAACAATATAGTATTTACAACAGTTATTTTAGGACTGTTTTGTGAGTGTTTGTCATAAAAGGTTAATATATACAATGGTTTGGAGGCCAACGTAAATGCAAGGGTATATACGACAGTTTTGTTGTTATTTATCATGGTTTTTTTGCCATCATAAAAAATACATTATTTACGACAGTTCTTTTACATTCAAATTCCCTCAAAAGTCAAACTCCGATTGCCTTCAAATATGGTCACGATACTTTTTTTTAGTAATTTTAACAAATCTAACAGTTGAATCATTAATTTCATTCGCCTATCTTTATAAATGCATTAAGTTTTGGGCATGTTTATAGAGATTTTGCTAGATTATGGGCAAAATATATCCGATTACCTTCAAATTTGGTCATAATACTTTTTTTAGAAATTTTAACAAATCTAATAGTTAGATCGTTATTTAATATATATATATATATATATATATATATATAGTTAGATCGTTATTTAATATATATATATATATATATCTTTATAAATGTGTTAGGTTTTGGGCATTTTTATAGAGATTTTGCTTAGATTATATGGAAAAATATATCCAATTACCTTCAAATTTGGTTATAATACTTTTTTTTAGCAATTTTAAGAATTTTAATAGTTAGATCGTTAATTTAATATGTCTATTTTTGTAAATGTGTTAGGTTTTGAGCATTTTTATAGAGATTTTGCTAGATTATGTGGCAAAATATAGCCGATTACCTTTAAATTTGGTTATAATACTTTTTTTTAGCAATTCTAACAAATCTACCAGTTGGATCATTAATTTGAAATGCCCATCTTTATAAATGTGTTAGATTTTGGGTATTTTTATAGATATTTTGCAATATTATGTGGCAAAATATATCCAATTACCTTAAAATTTGGTCATAATACCTTTTCTTTTATAGAAATTTTAACAATTCTAATGGTTGGATCGTTTATTTAATATACTTGTCTTTGTAAATGTATTAGGTATTGAGAATTTTAATAGAGATTTTGCTAGATTATTCGCAAAATATATCTGATTACCATCAAATTTGGTCATAATTATTTTTTTAGCAATTTTAAGAAATCTAATGGCTGCATCGTGAATTTAATATGCCTATTATTTTAATTGAGTTAGGTTGTGGGCATTGTTATAGAGATTTTGCTAGATTATATGGTAAAATATAACTGATTACCATTAAATTTGGTCATAATACATTTTTTTAGCAATCTTAACAAATCTGCTAGTTGGATCATTAATTTGAAATGCCTATCATTATAAATGTGCTAGGATTTGGGCATTTCTATAGAGATTTGCTAGATTATGTGACAAAATATATCCGATTACCTTTAAATTTGGTTATAATACTCTTTCTAGCAATTTTAACAAATTTAATGGTTAGATCGTTAATCTGATATCCCTATCTTTATAAATTCATTAGGGTTTGGGCATTTTTATACAGATTTTACTAGATTATGTGGCAAAATATAACCGATTACCTTTAAATTTTGTTATAATACTTTTTTTTAGTAGATCTAAGAAGTCTACCAGTTGGATCTTTAATTTGAAACGCCCATCTTTATAAATGTGTTAGATTTTTGGTATTTTTAGAGAGATTTTGCTAGATTATGTGACAAAATATATCTGATTACCTTAAAATTTGGTTATAATACTTTTGTTTTTAGCAATTTTAACAAATCTAATAATTGGACAATTAATTTAATATGCTTCTCTTTGTAAAGGTGTTAGGTATTGAGAATTTTAATAGAGATTTTTCTAGATTATGTGATAAAATATATCCGATTACCATCAAATTCGGTCATAATTATTTTTTTAACAAATTTAAGAAATCTAATGGTTGCGCCGTTAATTTAATATGCCTATCTTTTAACTGCATTAGGTTGTGGGCATTGTTATAGAGATTTTGCTAGATTATGTGGAAAAATATAATCGATTACCTTTAAATTTGGTCATAATACCTTTTTTTTAAGCAATTTTAACAAATCTGCTAGTTGTATCATTAATTTGAAACGCCTATCTTTATAAATGCATTAGGATTTGGGCATTTCTATAGAAATTTTGCTAGATTATGTGGTAACATATATCCAATTACCTCTTAATTTGGTTATAATACTCTTTCTAGTAATTTTAACAAATTTAACGGTTGGATCATTAATTTGATATACCTATATTTATAAATGCGTTAGGTTTTGGACATTTTTATCGAGATTTTACCAGACTGTGTGACGAAATATATCCTATTACCTTCAAATTTGGTCTTTTAGCAATTTTAACAAGTCGAATAGTTGGATTGTTAATTTAATATGCATATCTTTGTAAATGTGTTAGGTTTTTAGGCATTTTTATAGAGATTTTGCTAGATTATGTGGCAAAATATATCCAATTACCTTTAAATTTGGTCACTATAATTTTTCAAGTAATTTTAATAAATCTAATTGTTAGATCGTTAATTTGATATACCTATCATTATAAATGCATTAGGTTTTTTGGCATTTTTAAAGAGATTTTGCTAGATTATGTGGCAAAATATATCCAAGTACCTCAACGGTCAAATAGTTAATTTGATACCCCTATATTTGCAAATGGATTCAGTTTTAAGCTGTCATATAGATATTATGCTAGATTATGTAGCAAAATATATATGATTACCTTCAAATTTGGTTACAATACTTTTTTTGTTAATTTCAATAAATTCAACAGTTGGATCGTCAATTTGATATATATATATATATGTATGTATATATTTAGTATGTATATGGTGTGTGTGTGTGTGTGTGTGTGTTTGTATCCGATTACCATGTGTATATTTTATTATAGACGGCAATCCTTTGGTCGTCGTATATATTTTAACAAATACAATGGTCCAAGGACCACCGTAAATAGAGCCACCAATAATCTTATCATATACAACACTTTTTATGAGTTTTTTATGGCAAAAAGATGGAACTATCGTATAACCCGTCATAAATAGTATAAACGACAATTTTCGGGTGGTCATTTAATATAAACAATGGCAATATTTGAGACGGCCCAAAAACCATCATACAGCTGTCGTATAAGGTTTATACGACGGTTTTGTGGGCATTTATGGCAATCCGATGGCCGTCGTATAAGGTTTATAATACGGTTTGGTAGGTATTTACGGCGGTCCTTGGTCCTTTTTTTTTTTTTTTTTTTGTGGTGATAACATCAAGGAGCAATTTCACAGCAAATAGAAGCCTAAAACTAGAATTTAATGACTCACAAAATTAGCTCAAAGTTGAGTTATAGGATTCCTTCTATGCTCAGCAATTTTGCATAAAATCAACCTAAATAACCCCATGCTTTCTGCAATTCAAAACTTTAAATAGCTACATAAGGAACAACCAAGCATGTAGGCTAAATTTCACAATAAATCCATGGCACAATTTGAAGTTTTTTGCATTCAAAAATAGCAAGAAAAATATTTATGGGATTAGGAATTTGCAACACTATTTTCCACTAGTTTTAGCTTCAAATCAACAAATATTCATACGAAAAGATCCCTCAAACATCATACCAACATATAAGTTTAATCTAGCATCAAGTTGATGGCATAATTTTGAGTTCTTAGGATTCAAAAATGGCACAAAAATAAGTGATGAAAATTGAGAAAATATAATATGTAACACCCCACTACCTAGGCCTGACAGGGCTGGGGATATCGCCCCGTCCAAAGGACAAAATGTCTTTATAACTAGGTCACACAAATGAAATAGCGGAATATAAATGATATTTGAACTTAAAATTTATTACATCCCAAAATAAATATCAATCCAAAAATAAATCCTAAAATACCAAAAATAAATCCGTAATAAAATTTATCCACTCTCATCTCCCCAAAACATTACACAAAAATAAATCATCAAAAAATCTTCCAAAGCAGGTATAATCTAGCTACTCATTCGCACAGTAGGATCGACCTGAAATCATGGTAAAATGGTGGTGAGACAGAAATCTCAGTAAGTCCGTGTGTGCTTTGGGTGTTTAGTGAAAACAGTTCATGAATGCAAAGTATAAAATTCTTTATAAGAGATCATTGGCAAGCAATAAACATCAATTAAAAACAAGAGTGGTGTTTTGGCATTTCCAGTCATACATAATTTATAAAATCAACCACTCGAAAGAAAAGATTACGGGTTACCACACGTTAGGCCCCATAACCGGATGGTCAGCATACCACACTTTGTGCATACCGCCGGTCAGAATGCCACACTTTGTGCAGACTGACAAAATTAGGTGATCAACCTACTGGGCAAGATACTCCTCCTTCCCTATATCCAAACAACAACCGGGTGTCTATTCCGGCAAAACACAGTCACTTGACTGAAAAATAACACTGCTAGCTCGGACCGGCACGACTTCTGGACTGTCGTCTTATCCGGGAAGGACTCACCCCTCAGAGGTGGCCACCTACTGAGAGACTTACCATAACCCCTCAAAGACTAGCCCAGTAGTCCACCCTTATTGAGTACTCAATGTAACATATCCCACTTGGAAAAAAAAAAAAAAGAACAAAACATAGTTCCACTTGAACATGGCAATTAAGGGTTTCCAAAGTCTTTGTCAAAATCAGTTTTAGAAAGAGTTTTGAGTTTGAATAAATCTTCTTATTGGTTTTCAAATAATTTGTTTGATGGAAATAAGACAGGAGACAATCCTCAATTGCCTTTACAAAAACGAGTGTCCATGCACTCTACATTTGGCTTGCAATAATTAAACACTTTTCATCAATCAGGTTTTATGCAGGAGCTTACCTGATTCTTGCTCACAATAAAAAGGTCTCCAACTGCTGACCTAACCCCACATGGGCAAATACAAATCACTATCAAACTCAAGACAAAATTCACTTTCTCAATTTAAACAACTCAACTTACTACTATCATGATCCTAGTGTCCCAAGCTTTAAGGCCAAACAATAAGTAAATAGGTTTATAAGCTAAGGATAATTTGATATTTAAAATAATTAATGTTTTGGGAAATAAGTACTAATAAGTTAAAGGTTTAAATATTGCTAAGAAAATTTAGACTTTATTTGATGAAAAGTCTTAGGTGGTTTTTAGGAAAAATAATGATTTATTAATAATTTAGCTGTTAGAAAATAATTGATAACTAAAGTTAGTTGAAAATGAATTTTAATGAGCCTTGCTTGGAAAATAATAAATAAGTTTTAATAGTTTTTTATTAAAAGATAATAATTAAATTTTAATAATAAGTATTTTACTAATTATGATTATTTTTTTTAAAAAAAAGGCTTTAGTTGATTTCATTATTTTTATATAATATCGATATATTTTATTTTTCTATCAAAACTATTATTTAGTTGACTAAAATATCCTTTATATATATATAATAATCCAAATCCACTCTTCCTAAGGTTTTTTTCGAAATTACTAGCAAAATCATATTATGAAATATTTTATTCTTAAAATAAAAACTAGCTTAGGGACAACTAGATCATGATCATATTTCTATGGCTATTCACAATCATGAACATACACAATCCTTTAATTCATCAAATCCTCCAAATCATGCATACATGCATAGATCTCAATTTATCAAGACATGATCTAACCCCTACTAGCATAAATATGATCATGGCTTCAACAATCCAACATGAATATAAATCATATTCACCAAAGGTGACATAATCTCTAGCATACTTAATCATGGAGGCATGCATTAAACCTCAAATCATCATACAATCAACCAAGATAATCCATCCATGCATAAATCTCATCTCCTTCATATTCATTCATATATTCATGCTCCAATCTCAACAATACATACTCAAATCCTATCCACAATCCACCTTCTATCAACATCATCCTAGAGACATGAATCTAGAATTAAAAGAAGGGTTAAAAGAAAGCTTACTTGCTTGATGAATTCCCTTGAAGGAGTTTTGAATAAGTCTCAACTCCTAGATGTCTAAATCCGACCAAAGAAGGTGAAGGAAGCATGACCATTGGAGAAGAAACCATCCGGCCAAGGAGGAGAGAGAGAGAGAGAGAGAGAGAGAGACCATTAGTGGGTTTATTCATATACATATTCATTAGAGATCACGATTAGAGAAGATGGAGTTGTTAGAACAAACCTACCTTAATGGTGTTCTTGAGCCTTCACAAAATTTCTGGTTTTTTATCTAAGCTAGTAAGTTGGATTTTGGAGTTTGATGTTAAGAATGGTGTTGATGGACTCACGACAGTGAGTAGATGAATTCTGGAGTTTTTAAAAGTAGTTTGAAGTGATTTGGATAGGTATTAGGTAAAAGGAAGAAGTAGATGTTCTTGGTGTGTTGTGTGTTCGTGAAGGTTGAAGGGAATAGGGAGTTTTTGGATGGAGGCTACCGAAATTCTGAAGAGATTAGGGCTGGCCGAATTTCTGTAGGGTTTAGGGAGATAATTCTCTAGTTTGGAAGGGAAAAGGAAAGGCTAGTTGTTGGAATCCTTGAAGAATATTTTTAGGAAGCAAATTTGGAAATTAAATATTCAAGAATACATTTGATTATGGGAGAGCTTTTGGAAGTCTGCCACGGCTGAATTGCTGGGCAGTGTTTCAGCTAGATGAATGCTGGTTGAGGGAGGCTTAAGGTGGCCAAAAATACTTATTTTAATGGTGAAGGAAAGGTCTGGTTGTTTGGGGTATATTTTATGGAAAGTTGTTAAATCATGGTGGCTGGAATTTTGGTATCCTAATTAAGGCCTGATTGCAGAATTTTTTTGGAAATCTTTTAGGCAGCCATGACTGGATTTTCGTGCAGAAGCTTGAGGGGGATAATGGAGCTCAGTTACTGAAGGTTTAAAGGTGGTTTGTGCAGAAGAATGATGGAGTTTCGGCTAGGGTAGAATTAGGAAACAAAGCTGGAAAATTCCTGCATAGAATTTCGCTACTTGTTGGAATTTTCTGGGCAGTTTTCGGCTGCCATTTTCCAGCCGGTCTGCAAGGAGTTTGAAGGGAAGTTTCAGGAGTTTTCAAGGCTGGTTTCCACCTTCTTCATGGAATAAAAACATGGCTAAGGTGCTGAATAAAAACTGGAAGAAAACAGCTTGGTTTCGGACCTCCAAAGTTGCGATTTGCCCAGGGATTTTTCTGGTTATGCACCAACTTTGTGCAGTCCGAAAATGGTCAGAGAAATTCAGGTTGCAAGCTAATCTAAAAGGCCATTTTTCTGGCAGCATCTAAGAAGGAACATTAGCTAAGAGTTTCGACAACTTGAAGGCACAAGAAGCTGGAAATTTTCAGTTCATTCCAAGAAGGAAGATGAACCTAGCTAGAATGAATATTTAGAAAGTTCACTAAAGGGATTTACCCCCTTGGAATCTTTCACATCTCCTCCACATTTTCGGACCATAAAATGTCTTCCACTAAGACATTTTGATTCTACAAAGCCACAGCACTTCACAGGAATTCCTGGAAAGAAATTGGCTAGAACAATTTGAACAAATTAATGAATTGAGAAATAGGAAAATTAAGGATCAAGCGGAAATGAATTCCTCTTAGGAATTTTGTATAGAACAAATAAGTATGATTTGAAGACTCCTATCATGCCTCTCATAGGACAACATCTCTACCCTACTCCAAACACCACTAAAGCCGAAAATCATACTTCCCAAGCAAAAAAGAAAATTTAACAAGCTAAAGCTCCTATGATAGAATTTGAACCCAAGACCTCAAGAATTAATTCTAAGGCTCTAACCACTAAACCACAACAACTCTTGTTCTTATTTTTCCTCAAAAAAAATATTTTCTTATTCAATCCTCAAGTTGTCTCCCTTTTTCCACCTCAAGTAAAAATTACTATTTTGCCCTTATCAAGCAATACTCACAACCAAGCCTTCAAGACAATAAAACTCAAATCCAAAGCATAGAAAATCATTTAAACATATATTTAAACATGTAATAAATTATGATATGCATCCCAACCCCCTCACTCTAAGGTTGGTTTTGACTGGGGTTTCACATAATAAGCTCTTGAAGAAGGTTGTACCTTTTGCCCAGAGAAAATTTTGTTAATCAGAATTAACACAACCTTGCCCTAATACCGAACTCTTTGATATGATCTTGGGAAGCACTAAAACTTGTGAATTAAACTCAAGAACAAGGACCCCACCAAACCTACACACAAGAACACTAAAACGCAGGGTAAATTAACACTCTTATGATAATGTGAATCTAGCCTACTTCAAAGACATCTAAACACCCTAATTTAACAAGAGAATAGAACATCAAGGATAGGAATTTGAAGGCATCCTAACTAGAACCCTCGAAAAGATGAAATCGTAAGACCTAATTTAGAGTTGAAATTGAAAATTATCCCTTGATGTTGATAGACAAGGTTAAAGGTGGGACTAAACCCTTTGATTTGGTCTTCTTGTTTATGAGAATCATCCAAGAAGATAACCCTTAAGAAATCTCTTTAGAGAGAACAAAAACTTATTTCTTAATTGTCCAAAATATCAAAGTTGTTCATATAAGAGCTATAATAGGGTATTTATAAGCCCCAAGTTATCCTAACTAATTAGTTAGCTAAACATAAAAATTAAGTAGCCTTAGGACAAAATTTAAGGCCCTATTACATGCCTTTAAATAAGTAAAATATAATAAAAGTCCTGGAAATTAAAAGAAATATGAGAAAGCTTAAAACAAGAATAAAACAACAAATTCGGCTTGGCCCGACATGGGCCAGCGCCAACTTGGTCTGTCCAAGACAGAATTGTGCTAGCTTCAGACTGGCAATGATTCCATCACTCTTGGTGGCCGCCGGTATGGTTCTATGGCACCCTCCCCTGTTTTGTTACACTTCTATCCCTACTCATTTGACCTCCATTTCTTTTCTATGTGTTCCATTGATCTTTCAAATGAAATGTTGATCATTCTGAGCTCTCTTTATACTCCTTTGGCCTTTAATCCTTGTTTCAATATTGGCTTGATTCTCCACAAGGTTTGTTGTTCTTTTTGTGTCCCATGTTGAGCTTCCTTCACTGCCTATCTCGTGACGAACTTCTTAGCTCTTAGCTTGTATGCTTGGATGGCTTAAAAATCCTCTCGAAATGTCTTGAATGTTGAACGTTCCCCAGGAGCCTTGAAGCAAGTCTTGACTCTCGATCCCTCTTCTTTAGATGTGCCTTGTTGCATGGATGGATTCCTATCAATCACTAATATCAACTTGTAGATAGGAACGAGATTCAACTACATGGAATTTAAATCATACAATTTCCTATTAACTTAACTATGCCAAAAGTTGCAACTTAATTAAATCAATAGATGCTACTTAGAAAATCAACCAAAAGATCAATTACTTAGTTATTCAATCATGGCCTCTCAATTGTGTTGGGCCATAGCATAAGAGAAATCAACACAATTGATAAAGAAGAAATCTGGAATTGCGTATAAACTCAAAAGACAATCTTAAAACATTAAAAAATAGAATCTTGTTTAACAATTTCAAAATCTAATAATCAAAACATAACCTAAAAATAAGATCGAATCTAATAGTTTTGAAAATAATATATATATATATATATATATATATCTACAAATAAAAAATCAGAAACAAGAAAGAAATAAGAGAAAGATTGAAAAAGAAAACTTGGTTCGCAAACAATTTCAAATTTTTCTTGCCTCTAGACTCCTTTCCTCCTTGAAGCCTTTCTTTGGTGATTCTTCTTAACAAAATGAAATTGTATAACTTTTATGGATACTAAAAAGTGTCATGCTAGGGTCCTTTAAATAGCTTGTAAACTATCCCAATGTTTAATTTAGGAGTTTCCACTGCCTATGAATTAATTTTGGCACTTGCCTAAACGTTTTGTGAAGGTTTAAAATGGCAAAAATTATCAAACTAAAAGCATGCTTATAACATGAAAAATTTACCTTTGTGTTTGAAGGACCCTTTTTGCACTGAAAAGATGTCTGTACAAGGATACTTGAAGTTATTGGATCACGTCCTTGTAAACGTCGACTTCATTTCATTCACGCGAAGCTTTTGATCTTCTAAAATGGTGCTCGTTCCACTGTTGGTGAAAGCTTGAAGAGTTGGGTTTGCAATACTTTTGGCTTCTGTGAACACTTCATAGACTTAGTCTCTATGTGTTTACTTCTGTGAGCAAAAAACTTTCCAGATCACCAAATGCTATTGCCATTTGATCTTATTTTCAATCAACAAGAGAATGAGACCAACCACGTGAAAATAGAAAGCAGCCATGCTTTCTGTTATCCTTCATGTTTTAATTATTTTTTTTATTTTATTTAATTAATTTATTTAATAATTAATTTTAAAAAAAATTATTTTATTTTATCCTTGATCTTATTCATTGGGCCAAATAAAACTATTTACTCTTGGGCTCAAACACCTAAGAAATAATAAATCTCATTGTTTATTTTTTAGGCTTCATTAAATAGCTCAATAAATAATTAACAACCCTAAATAGACCAATATAAAATATCAAGCATTTTATCTAATTTTATATCTAGATTAATTTTCTACTTATTCAATCTTGGCCTTGGGCCCTGAATAATTAATTAACCAATTAAACTAGATAAATTATATATTATCACTCAAGCCTTTTATTTTATTCTAGTCTAATAATAAATTAGAATACTTAAATAAAATAAGATAAAACCCAACGTAATCCAGATCGATTCCTTAACCCAAATATGTCAAAACTTAAGGGTCATTTCGGGGACCAAAAGACACATCGTCTTGGCAAATAAAATGACAAAAATGCCCCTGTCATATAAATAGCTATATTTTGCATTTTAAATATTTTTTAATATCACCATAAGAAAATATTGACTCCAAGGATAATGTTGTGTTAGCAAAGTCTTCAACCTACAGGTGTAATGATTAAAATACTCCTCTACGCATTGTCGTGCATTTAGACAGGAATAGTGAACTAACACCTCTCTAATAGATATCTACCAACTATAGACATCTAGTCTAATGATCCACGGCTCCTAGAATGTTTTCACTTTCCAAGGAAGCTACCCTAAAATAAACAACCAAGCCATGTTCCCTAGGGCCCTGGATAATTAGATCATTTGTACAGTCACAAGGGGCGATATAGTGTAGAAGCTATCTTATACAAGTCTATCTTAACTAATTAGTTACATATACCCAACACACAAGTAAATCAGCTCTACGAAAGATCCTCAACTACAGTATATCAAAGTATATGCTTCTAGCTTTGTCAGACCACCAACTCATACTCAAGTGGTAGAGTATTAGTCCACGCTATAGTAGTAATAGTTTGGGTTTCTTCTAAATAGTACTTTTAAAAATCACTATTATAGGTCCTGTTCTACGTATTCGAAATATACTCATGGTATGAAGTGAGTGGACTACTCACTAGTTAAAGGTAAGCCATTTCTCATTTGGAATTCATAACACAATAACCTATACATGATGAGATTTCCATTCTCATCAATCGGTTAAGAACAAACATTTATACGTTAAGTAACCCGTGATCTATACCTTAATGTGAAAGACCACCATTCACATGGATCACTTACTTAAATATAATAGGTCCTTTCCAAACGAAAATCGTGAACAAATAAAATATAAATTTACAAAAAAAATTTGAAAATAAATTCTTTTATTAATAAATTTGATAATTACATCAAACAAAATAAGTCGAGAGGGTATATATTCTAATAATCTCACACTAGCAGTCTAAGACTAAGAAAGGCTGTAGGTGCTTACTCCTATGGTATCTAAGTGTCTCTTGAAGACTCTCTTAGCCAAAGGCTTAGTGAAGGGATCTACTAGGTTGTTCTTCGAGGTTATCTGTTACACCACGATGTTTCGTCTTTGGATGAAATCCCAGATCATGTGGTACTTCCTTTGGATGTGTTTTCCCTTCTTGTGATTCCTTAGTTCTTTAATTGCGAGACTGCTTCAGAGTTTTTGCAATACAATTGGACAGTCCATGTGTGTTACAACTCCAAGTTCTAAAAGAAACTTCTGGAGACAGAATGCTTCCTTGGATGCTTCCGAAGCTGACACATACTCAGCTTCAATGGCTGAGTCAGCAATACAAGATTGTTTGATACTCCTCCATGAAACAGCTCATCCAAATAAGGTGAAGACATATCCACTTGTGGATTTTCTCTCATCTTCATCTGCCTAGAAATCTAAGTCTGTGTATTTAGTAGGAACCAAGTCATCAGCCTTGTAAACTAGCATATAATCTTTCGTACCATTGAGATACTTGAGAATATGCTTTACAACTTGCTAATGAACCTCCCCAGGCTTTGACTGATATCTACTAACTATGCTTACAGCAAAGTAGATATCTGGCATAGTGCACAGCATGGCGTACATGAGACTTCCCACAGTCGAAACATAGGGAATCCTACTCATTCTGTCTTTTTTCTCTCGAGACTTAGGATAGTCCTTAGAAAAAAAAGACAACACATGTTTGCAAGGGATTAGAGCTCCCTTACATGAGACTATGTTATACTTGGCTAACATCTTGTCAATGTATGTTGTATAGGTTAATCCTAACATTCTCTGCTTCCTATTTCTAAGAAGTTTAATCCTGAGAATGTAACTGGCTTCTCCCAAATCCTTCATACTAAATTTACTAGACAGAACATTAGTAGATAACAACGTCCCTACATCATTCCTAAGGAGTAGAATGTCATCCATATATTGGACAAGAAAAACCACATTCATGCCTTCTAATTTTCTTTACACGCATAGTTCATCTTCGTTTTAAATGAAACCGTAAAACTTTACAGCCTCTTCAAAATGAATGTTCCATGTTCTAGATGCCTGCTTAAGTCCTTAAGTAGACTTCTTAAGCTTGCAAACCATATGTTCCTAGCCTTTAACAATAAAACCTTCTAGTTGGAACATATAGATGTCTTCATTAAGATTGCGATTAAAAAATGTTGTCTTGATATCCATTTGTCATATCTCATAGTTGAAATGACATGTAATGGCAAGAAGGATATGGATGGATTTAACCATGGCTATCGGGGAAAAGATTTCATCATAATCGATTCCCTCTTTCCGAATACACCCTTTCGCCAAAAGCCTAGCTTTGAAGGTTTCCACCTTCCCATCCTCTCCCCTCTTCCTCTTGTATAGCCACTTAAACCCAATGGGTTTTATCCCTTCAGGTGAAGCTACAAGATCCTAAGCCTTATTGAAGTACATAGACTCAATCTTAGCTTTCATTACTTCATGCCAAATATTTCTATCGGCATCAGCAATAGCCTCCTCGTATCTAGTAGGATCTTATTCTTAATGGTCAAAAACCAACACGAAAGCCTCTCCTGTCCACTTTTCTGGAACTTTAGATACCTTTCTCTACAACGAAGCTCCGTTTGTACAGGTTCTTGAGGCTATGCCTCTTCTTGTTCTATAATCGGGTATGAAGATATTGATTCCGAAGATAACTTCTCCTTGAGTTCCAACCTTATTGAACCTTTAATGGAGTACTTTGATCATTCTCCAAATATCTAGCATTAGTACTTGCCAGTACTTTTTGCTTTTTGCGATGATAAAAGTAACCTCCTTTTGTCCCTTTTAGATACCTAACAAAGTAGCATAATTCTGATCTTGGTTCTAACTTATCTCTCTTGATCAGTACATAAGCTGGACAACCCCATATCTTAAGATGATTTAGACTTGGCTTACACCCAATCCACATCTCATAGGGTGTCTTAGGTACTAACTTGAAAGGCCCTATGTTCAAAATGTATGCTGATGTATTCAAAGCATATTCCTAAAAAGAGACCAAAAGAATAGTATGAGACATCATACTTTAGACCAGTTCCATTAATGTCCTATTCTTTCTCTCAGCTACTCCATTCTGTTGGGGTATATCCGGCACAGAGAGCTGGGATACTATCCCATAATGTACCATATAATCTTTGAACTCTCCGTGGAGGTACTCTCCACCACGATCCGATTGTAAGGTTTTGATCAGTTTACCTGCCCAACACTCCACTTCAGCCTTAAAATCTTTGAACTTGTCAAAAGAGTCAGACTTGTACCTCATTAGGTAGACATAACCAAACCTTATACAATTATCTATGAAAGTGATGAAGTACTCAAAACCCCTTCTAGCTTGTGTAGACAAAGGACCACACATATCTATATGAACTAGGCCCAATATCACTTTAGCTCTATCAGCCTTTTAGGTGAACGAGCTTTTGGTCATTTTTCCCATAAGACAGAATTCACACAGAGGCCAACTTTTCAATCTTAATGGGCCCAATAGCCCATCATGGATTAACTTCTGAATCCTGGTTAAATTAATATGACCCAACCTTAGATGCCAAAGATAAAAATCATTGATATTGGTCTTTCTCTTTTTACTTAAAGGTTCAAATTGAGAGTTATTTATTTGATTGTTTGTAGGATTTCAAAAGAATAAGTTTTTATACATGTGTCCTGTACATAAAACTTCTCCATTTCTACTGATAGTAATACCAGCATAGAAAGAAACAGAATATTCAAGACTTATTAGCTTTGCAACTGAAATCAAATTCTGTCTAAAATGAATACATATAAAATATCCTTTAATATAACTACTTTACTACAATAAAAAATAATATCCAGCTCTCTCACTGCAAGGGCCCATACTCGTGTTTCATTTCCTACTCATAGTCCATGCTTGCCCTTTTGGAGTCTTCTTATCTACCTAAACCCTTACAAGAAATTACAAATATGATCAGTGGCACAAGAATTAACAATCCAAGTGGAAGTTATCAAACCATTGAAATTGACTCTAGATAGAGAACAATACCTGTAGGGCTTTTCTTAGCCTGAAGTTCTAGACACTCTTTTTTCCAGTGTCCCTTCTGCCTTCACTTGAAGCATTTGCCTTTCGGTTTGCTGGGTTGGTGCATTTCCCTCCTTCTTCTTGAACTTCATGGGCTTGGGCCCCAGTTCTGGAAGAAAAAGTCCTAGTAATTATAGCCTTGGATTGTGGCTTCATGACTTTCTCTGCCACCTGGAGCTCTTTCATTAACTCAATTAAACTGGTATTTAACTTGTTCAAGTTATAATTTAACTTGAACTGAATAAAAGAGCCTGGAAGAGATTCGAGAACCATGTCCACTTGGCTCTTAAGGTCAATTACAGTCCCTAAGACTTCTGCTTCCTCAAAAGCAGCAATTATCTTGAGCATATGCACTTTGACTGATACTCCCTAAGTTATCTTAGTATTGATGATCATCCTAAGAGCCTCCTGCCTTGTGTGCTGGCTCTTATATGCGAACATCGTGGCTAGTGATTAGCTAATGTAGTACGTAGTGGCCATGTGCTCGTGTTTAGACTGGAGCACATTAGACATAGAGGCTAACATGTAGTATCAAGCCATCTCATTAGCTTTCTCACATGCTTTCTCAGCCTCTCGCTCCTTAACAGTAGAACCCTCCCTGATAACAGGGCAGGTGTCAAAGAGGATATTCTTATACTCTTCCGCAGTGAGTAATATGTCCATGTTCCTTTTTCAGTCCACATAATTTGGACCCGTTAGCTTATTCTCACAGAGAATAATGGACAAATGACTAAAAGAACTTCCACCAACCATTTCTAAAAAATTAAAAAATAAAAGAAAACTCAGTTTCTAAAAAATAAAATAATTTGTAACTTTATCCTCATATTAAATATAATAATAGTTAACCTTATTACTCTTATCTTTAATATGATTAATTTGGCTCTTAGAAAAACTGACATAGCTTCTTGGGAAGATTAACAGTTTCTTAAGCTACGTGTATTAACCACCACAAATTAATTTCCCTTCTAGGTAATGATCTAGAAGATAACTTTATCGTGGGATGACCATTGCTTCTCAATTTCTATGGACATTCCTCACACTATAACTTCCAACATGGGTTGTCCAATCATAGCACGTGTCCCGAGTTATTAATTGCATCTATCCATTAGTTCTAGATCCTTGTGGATTCCCATCTTATACGAGTTCACTCCCAGGGTGACGTGAGGGGACCTACAATCTCTAATGAGGATCGTGATAGAAGCCGTGCGACTGTTGGAACCCCTCTCCTACTTAGCATTTTAAGATAAGGGTTTACTTGGAAAATATCTCTTGAAAATTTCAATTAAGTTTTCTTTTAACTCAAAAATAAAATATCTAAACCCATAAAAATTTCTACATCAAGGTTTATACCATTTGAGAGATTTTTCCATGGATTAATTTTATTTAAGTTAATAAACTTAATAATTTCAAAAAATTCCAATAAAACTGTTGAGAGATTTTGATCTCAAGTTTAATTTGACAAAAATAATTTTCCTTGTTAAAATTCAATCAAAATGGTTTTCTATTTTAATTCACAAAAATATTTAAATTCAAAATATTTTATATGTCAAGGATAAAATCCTTTGAAAAAATAATCAAGAATTAATTTTTGTTCGAATTAAAATGAACCATTTGATTTAAGAAAAATATTTTTCTTTATCAAAAATTCCCAAAGACTTTGGTCTTTGAGAAAACGCTCACATAGGGTACAAAAAAAAATAAGCATGCTGGAAAACTGTAAATGTTTTCATGCTTGTCTATTCTTTTAGCCTAAGGGTCCAAATAGTAGAATTAAACACATTAATTAATTAATGGTCTCATTTAATCCTAAATTTCCTTTACTATTATTTTTTATGTAAAATATTCAAAGAATACTAACTATTGCAATAAAAATAACTTCGCCTAGTATGGGAACAAAAATTATTTTTTTTTATTTTGGGTCTAGAGCACCCGCCAAACTAGATCATGGCCTATGGGTCTGCGATCCGGGCAAGTGCCCTTGACCCGACCCGTGTCCCACCCACTGCACAGTTAAAATTGTTCACCGCGCATTGCAAATTTGGAATTGCGCTTCCTCACCGAAGCAAGGTTCCTCGCGCAATGTGAGGAAGCTTTCCTCACCAAACTGGAGCAGCTACGGCTCGGTGGCTCCTTTCACAGACCAAGACTGGCAGCTCGAAAATGGCTTGACTTAGCTTGGTCGACTGGCTGCTACAGTAACCATCTTCTCTAGTGTTTCCTCTGCATTTCAAACGCTACTAGGTTTCGTTTTTTCCACTGTTTTCGATGAAAACTCATTCAAACAACCTCCTATACCTTTAAAAATATTGGACTTATACAATATCTATGAAAGCAATCAATATACAATGTTCATATGCTTCCACTCGCAAAGATTACAGTGAAATTATCCATACCAGAAAACACGAAGGATGACAAATTTATCCATTGGGCCAGATAAAATTATTTACTCTTGGGCTTGAACACCCATAAATAATAAACCACAATTATTTATTTTCTGGGCTTCATTAAATAACCCAATAAATAATTAACATGCCCAGAAAGACCAATATAAAATATCTAGCCTTTTATCAAATTTTATATCTAAATTAATTTTTTAATTATTCAATCTGGGCCTTGGGCCCTGAATAATTAATTAATCAATTAAACTAGATAAATTACATACTCTCTCTCGGGCCATTTATTTTATTCTAGTCCAATAATAAATTAGACTACTTAAATAAAATAAAATAAAACACATTATCATCAATACCAATTCCTTAACCCATATCTTTCATGACTTAAGGGCTATTCCAGGGAACAAAAGACACATCGTCTTGGCTACTAAAATACCCAAAATACCCCTGTTATATAAATAGCTATATTTTACATTTTAAATATTTTTTAATATCACCATAAGGAAATATTGACCCTAAGGATAATGCTGCGTTAGCAATGTCTAAGACCTACAAGTGTAATGACTAAAATACCCCTCTACGCATCGCCGTGCATTTAAAGAGGAAGAGTGTAGTAACACCTCGCTAATAGACTTCTACCATCCTTAGACCTCTAGTCCAATGATCCACGACTCCTGAAATGTTTCCACTTTCTAGGGGAGATACCCTAATATAAACATATAAGTCATATTCCCCAGGACCCTGGATAATTTGATCATTTGAATAATCACATGGGGCGATATAGCATAGAAACTATTTTGTACAAGTCTGTCTTAACTAACTAGTTATATATACCCAACACATAAGTATATCAGCTCTACGAATGAACTTCAACTACAGTATATCAAAGTATATGCTTCTAGCTTCGTCAGACCACCAACTCATACTCAAGCAGTAGAGTATTAGTCCACACTGTAGCAATAACAATCTGGGTTTCTTCTAAATAGTATTTTTAGAAACCATTTTTACAGGTCCTATTCCACGTATTTGAAATAAGCTCATGCTATGAAGTGAGTGGACTACTCACTGGCTAAAGGTAAGACATTCCCTATTTGGAATTCATAACACAATAACCTATACATGATGAGATTCACATTCTCATTAATCGATTAAGAACAAATATTTATATGTTAAGTAACCCGTGATTCATACCTTACTGTTAAAGACTACCATTCACATGGATTATTTAATTAAACACAATAGGTCCTTTCCAATGAAAATCGTGCACAAATAAAATGTAAATTCACTAACAAAGTTTGAGAATAAATTCTTTTATTAATGAATTCGATAATTACATCAGACAAAATTAGTCTAGAGGGCATATGCTCTAACATTTTGGAGAGTGGGATGGCTTGAAGCACGGTCGAGCATAATATCGTGCACTTTGTTGGGCTTGAAAATCCATCACTAGCACAACATGATGCACGACCGTGCTACAAGCCGTGCATAATTTTCACGGCTATATTATGGCTGTGCTGCAAGCCATGCATACTTTTCACACTTCTAGAAACCTTCAAATTGTGTTCCAACTCTTTTTTCAAATCATTTAGCAATAATCTGTATTGCAAAATTGATCATTTAAGACCTTATTTCACTCATTTTGTTTAACTAAGGCATCCTAAAAACACATAAATGCATAAATGAGTAAAAACCGTCTATAATAATCAAAAAGAGCGTACAAAAGTCAAGTAAAAAGGGCATAAAAATATGACATTTGCACACCTAACAAAACTATCAACACGCTAAGTTCTAAGTTTAGGTATATCTTCAATGTTTATCATGTCAATTCCAGCCACTTTATTTCTTGAACCATTACCAAGTGTAACAGAACCTCCATTTTTGTATTCTTCATTAACAAGGAATTTATTTTTACCTTCAATATACTTAGAGCATCTACTATCAAGATATCATACATCTTCTATAGCAGCTTTTAGGGAAACATGCACAATATGTACTTTGATTTCATTATTTCTGATCTATTTATGTTTCTTTTTTGGTGTTTTGTTGCCTTTGTCAAATTTAAGTTTAACAACCACCATGTTAATGAAGTCTTAAAATGGCAAAAATCATCAAAACAAAAGCATGCTAGCAAAACGAAAAATTTACCTCTGTGATTGAATGGCCCTCTTCGCACTATTGTAGATGTCTGTACAAGGATACTGGAGGCTATTGGATTATGTCCTTGCAAACGTCTACTGCGTCTTATTCACGTGAAACCTTTGATCTTCTGAAATAATACCCGTAGCACAGCAGGTGAAAGCTTAAAGATTGTGTTTTGATAAACTTTTGGTGAAATCTTCACCGAAGCTCTCTGTGATGTTGGGTTTTTTAGCATTAGAAAAAATTCAAAAGCGTCTCTCACAAAATGCGTGAATGGCCTTTTCATTTCTTTTCCATATTCCCTGAGAAAGAAATGTCATCTGCGTGAAAATAGAAAGCTTCTATATTTTCTGTTATCCTTCACGCAGAACAACACGGGATTCATCCCATGTTGTCTTTTATTTATTTTTTGTTTTATTTTACCGTTAGTCTTATTCATTGGGCCAGATAAAATTATTTACTCTTGGGTTTGAACACCCATAAATAATAAACCACAATTATTTATTTTCTGGGCTTCATTAAACAACCCAATAAATAATTAACATGCCCAAAAAGACCAATATAAAATATCAAGCCTTTTATCAAATTTTATATCTAAATTAATTTTTTAATTATTCAATCTGGGTCTTGGGCCCTGAATAATTAATTAACCAATTAAACTAGATAAATTACATACTCTCTCTCTGGCCTTTTATTTTATTCTAGTCCAATAATAAATTAGACTACTTAAATAAAATAAAGTAAAACACATTATCATCAAGACCAATTCCTTAACCTAAATCTTTCATGACTTAAGGGCTATTCCAGGGAACAAAAGACACATCGTCTTGGCTACAAAAATACCCAAAATACCCCTGTTACATAAATAGTTATATTTTACATTTTAAATATTT
Organism: Voacanga thouarsii; assembly: GCA_026120185.1. NCBI lineage: Eukaryota > Viridiplantae > Streptophyta > Magnoliopsida > Gentianales > Apocynaceae > Voacanga > Voacanga thouarsii. The sequence goes on from JANUWF010001172.1 coordinate 842,108, forward strand.
TCTAATATCACCATAAGGAAATATTGACCCTAAGGATAATGATGCGTTAGCAATGTCTAAAACCTACAAGTGTAATGACTAAAATACCCATCTATGCATCGCCGTGCATTTAAAGAGGAAGAGTGTAGTAACACCTCTCTAATAGACTTCTACCATCCTTAGACCTCTAGTCCAATGATCCACGACTCCTGAAATATTTCCACTTTCCAGGGGAGCTACCCTAATATAAACATACAAGTCATGTTCCCTAGGGCCCTGGATAATTTGATCATTTGAACAGTTATATAGGGCGATATAGCATAGAAACTATTTTGTACAAGTCTGTCTTAACTAACTAGTCATATATACCCAACACACAGGTATATCAGCTCTATGAAAGAACCTCAACTACAGTATATCAAAGTATATGCTTCTAGCTTCGTCAGACTACCAACTCATATTCAAGCGATAAAGTATTAGTCCACGCTATAGCAGGAATAGTCTGAGTTTCTTCTAAATAGTACTTTTAGAAACCACTATTACAGGTCCTGTTTAGCACATTCAAAATACGCTCATGCTATGAAGTGAATGAGCTACTCACTGGCTAAAGGTAAGTCATTCCCCATTTGGAATTCATAATATAATAACCTAAACATGATGAGATTCTCATTCTCATCAATCAGTTAAGAATAAATACTTATGTGTTAAGTAACCCGTGATTCATACCATACTGTGAAAGACCACCATTTACATAGATTACTTACTTAAACACAATGGGTCCTTTCCAAACGAAAATTGTGAACAAATAAGATGTAAATTCACCCAAAAAAAATGGAAATAATTTCTTTTATTAATAAAGTTGATAATTACATTAGATAAACTAGTTGAGATGGCATATATTCCAATAATCTCCCACTTGCACTCCAAGACTAAGAAAGTCTGTAGGTGCCCACCCCTATAGCATCTAAGTATCTCTTGAAGACTCTTTCAGCTAACGGCTTGGTGAAGGGATCTGTTAAGTTGTTCTTCCAGGCTATATGTTCCACCATGATTTCCCATCTTTGAATGAAATTCTAGATCAGGTGGTACTTCATGTAGATGTGCTTCCCCTTCTTGTTGTTCCTAGGTTCTTTAGATTGCGAGATTGTTCCAAAGTTGTCACAATACACCACAATCGGTCTATTCATGTGTGACACAACTCTAAGTTCTAAAATGAACTTCTGGAGCCAGACTGCTTCCTTGGATGCTTCCGAAGCTACCACATACTCAGCTTCTATGGTTGAGTCAGTAATATAAGATTTTTTTATACTCCTCCATGAAACAGCTCCTCCAGATATGGTGAAGACATATCCACTAGTAAATTTTCCCTCATCCTTATCTGCCTGGAAATCTGAGTCAGTGTATCCAGTAGGAACTAGGTCGTCAGTCCTATAAACCAGTATATAATTTTTCGTACCATTGAGGTATTTAAGAATATAAACTTTACAGTTTGCCCATGAACCTCCCTAGGGTTTGATTCATATCTGCTAACTATGCCTACGGTAATGCAAATGTCTGGCCTAGTTCATAGCATGGCCTACTTGAGACTTCTCGCAACCGAAGCGTAGGGAATCCTTCTCATCCTGTCTTTTTCCTCTTAAGACTTAGGACAGTCCTTAGAATAAAAAGACAGCCTATGTCTACAATAGATTAGAGCTCCCTTGTATAAGTCCATGCTAAACTTGGCCAGCATTTTATCAATGTATGTCGTTTGAGATAATCCTAACATTCTCTGCTTCCTATTTCTAAGAAACTTAATCTCGAGAATGTAACTGGCTTCTCCTAAGTCCTTCATACTAAATTGACTAGAAAACTAAACCTTAGTAGATGACAATGTACCTGCATCATTTCCAATGTGTAGAATGTCATCCACATATAGGACAAGAGAAACCATATTTATACCTTCCAATTTACTATACACGTATGGTTCATTTTTGTTTTGAATGAATTCGTAAGACTTTATAGTCTCATTAAAATAAATGTTCCATAGTCTAGATGCCTGTATAGGTCCTGAAATGGACTTTTTAAGCTTGCAGACCATATGTTCCTAGCCCTTAGTAATAAAACCTTATGATTGGGACATTTAGATGTCTTCGTTAAGATGGCCATTAAAAAATTCCATTTTGACATCTATTTGTCATATCTCATAGTCGTAAGGATATGCAATGGTAAGAAGGATACGGATGGACTTAAGCATAGCTACTGGGGAAAAGGTTTTATCATAATCGATTTCCTCCTTTTTAGTATACTATTTCGCCACAAGCCTAGCTTTGAAGGTTTTCACCTTCCCATCCGCTCCCTCTTCCTCTTGTATAGCCAATTACACCCAATGGGTTTTATCCCTTCAGGTGATACTACAAGATCCCAAACCTGATTGAAGTACATAGACTCAATCTCGGCTTTCATTACTTCATGACATAGATCTGCATCGGTATCAGCAATAGCCTCCTTGTATCTAGTGGGATCTTGTTCCTGATAGTCAAAAACTAACTCAAAAGCCTCTCCTGTCTATCTTTTTAGAACTTTAGATACTCTCCCACTACGACGAAGCTCTGTTTGTACAGGTTCTTGAAGCTGTACCTCTTCTTGTTCCATAATCAGGTCTGAAGATGTTGATTTTGAAAATAACTTCTCCTCGAGTTTCAACCTTGTTGAACCTTTAGTTGAAGTATTTTGATCATCCTCCATGTATCTAGCATTAGTACTTACCAGTACTTTCTGTTCCTTAGGATGATAAAAGTAATTTCCTTTTGTCATTTTTGGATGCCCAACAAAGTAGCATAATTTTGATATTGGTTCTAGCTTTTCTCCCTTGATCAGTACATAAGCTAGGTAGCCCCATATCCTGAGAAGATTTAGATTTAGCTTGTGCCTAGTCCACATCTCATAGGGTATTCTAAGTATTGACTTGGAAGGCACCAAATTCAGAATGAATGCCACTATTTCCAAGGCATATCCCAAAATGGAGACCAGAAGAGTAGTATAAAATATCATGCTCTGGACCATTTCCATTAATGTCTCGTTCCTTCTTTCTGCTACTCTATTCTGCTGGGATGCACCCGTCGCAGAGAGTTGGGATACTATCTTTATAATGTACCATGTAATCCTTAAACTCTTCGAGGAGGTATTCTCCACCACGATCCGATAGTAAGGTTTTGATCAGCTTACCTGTCCGACGCTCCACTTCAACTTTCAACTCTTTGAACTTGTCAAAAGAGTCAGACTTGTGCCTCATCAAGTTGACATAACCAAACCTTTTACAATCATCCATGAAAGTGATGAAGTACTCAAAACCCCCTCTAGCTTGAGTAGACAAGGGACCACACACATTAGTATGAACAAGACCTAATATCTCCTTAGCTCTATCAGCCTTCTTTTGATCATTTTTCCCATGAGGCAAGATTCACATTAAGACCAACTTTCTAATCTTAATGCGCCCAAGGGCCCATCATGGATTAACCTCCAAATCCTGGCTGAGTTAATATGACCTAACATTACATGCCAAATATATGAATCATTGACATTGGTATTTCTCTTCTTACTTAAAGGTTTAGATTGAGCGTTATTTATTTGATTGTTTGTAGGATTTAAAAAGAATAAATTTCCATACATGTGCCATGTACATAAAACTTCTCCATTTCTACTAACAATAATACTATAATGGAAAGAAACAAAATATCCATGATTTATTAGCTTTGCAACTAAAATCAAATTCTGTCTAAAATCGCGTACATATAAAATATCCTTTAATACAACTGCTTTATTATAATTAAAAACTAGATCCAACCCTCCCACTGTAAGAGCCCATACTCGTGCTCCATTTCCTTGTCGTAGTCCATGCTCGCCTTTCTGGAGTCTTTTTATCTTCCTAAACCCTTGAAAGGAGTTACAGATATGATCAGTAGCACCAGAATCAAAAATTCAAGTAGAAGTTTATCCAACCATTGAAATAGACTCTAGATAGAGAACAATGCTTGTAGGGTTTTTCTTGGCCTAAAGTTCTGGACACTCATTTTTCCAGTGTCCCTTCTGCCCGCATTTGAAGCATTTGTCTTTGGGCTTGTTAGGCGGTTCTTGGGCTAGGCTGGTGCGTTTCCCTTCTTCTTCTTGAACTTCCTAGGCTTGGGTCCAATTCTAGGAGAAAAAGTCCTAGCAAATATAGCCTTGAACTATGGCTTTATGACCTTCTCCACCACTTAGAGCTCTTTCATTAATTATGTTAAACTCATGTTTAACTTATTCATGCTGTAGTTCAACTTGAACTGAGTAAAAGAGCCCAGCAGAGATTTGAGAACCATGTCCACTTGGCTCTCAGGGTGAATAACAGCCCCTAAGACTTTCGTTTCCTTGAAAACAGCAATCATTTTGAACGTATGCTCCTTGACTAATACTCCCTCTGCCATCTTAGTATTTATGATTGTCCTAAGAGCTTCTTAACTTATAGGCCAGCTCTTATCGACGAACATCGTGGCCAATGATTAGCTAATGTCGTATGTGAAACTCCACCTAAAGCCAACCTTAGAGCAAGGGGGATGGGATGCATATCTTATCATCATGCAAGACTTAGAGAAAGAAAGTAAAGAGACTTACTCGGTCATGATTTGATTAATCATGGATGTTTTCATGATGAAGCAATTTGAGCACTTGGCTCTGATACCAATTGTAACCCAGGAAAATGCTGGATAAATCTGATTGATTTATTGACTTGAAAAACTATTATAAAGAGATCCTATTGATCTTGATCTATTACAAAGATTTGAAATCTAGAACAAGTATCACAAATATCTGAGTAGAGAGAGGTTTCAGTCTCTTGTCTTTCGAGAGGAAGGTGAGATCTGGTTTCTTCAATAAGGTGCTGTCTTATATAGGCAGCGAGGGCATAACTTTCTCTGATTGAATCTTACATTATTGTTGATAGGCCCACTTGAGTGGAAGAGGGAATCAAGTTGTCGGCCATGATGAAGAATGGCTCCAAAAGCTTCTATGAGTGGCGGGGTCCACCACGTTCTGTTGTCAATTGAATTATTTTACAGAAGACTAGTGTGATGTCATGTAGTCTCTTTGATTGCTGATAAAGCTACATTGTTCGCTTTTCTCTTTTTTCTTTTGAATGGAGTCTTGTCATTTATGGACTCTGATAAAGGTATGCTTGAGCAATACCAAAAGGGCAGTCCATATCTCCATTGTCATACTGGCTGAACTTTGGCTGAGACTCTGATTCACTATCTTCATCATCTACTTGTTGAAGCTGCTGCTGTAATAGTTGCAATTGAAGTTGCAACTCGGATTTGCTTATCTTTTTACCTTTACTGGAGGAAGGTTGTGCATTGGACTCTTTCTGTTCTGTTTTGGGGACAGGAGTCCATCATTTGACTCTGATTTCTTTGCATAGATGTTTTACATCATCAACTATTTCGAGCTTATAGCCCCATCCTAATACAAAGCATATTTTCTTTTCAATGTAATACTTACAAAGCTGGTTATTAGGGGTTAATCCCTGAATCTGACTTTTTATTACAAATTGATTGAACTTTTGCAAGTTCTGACTGGATAGAGTGGATTTGCTTCCACCAAATGTTTTCCACCAAGCGTAAAACCATCTTGGTATAGGGTTGATAGGATCCTTACCGTACTTGACAAACCAAGTGTGAGCGAGGTCTCTGAGGTACATGAAATTATACCAAGCATTGATATAATCTATGAAGTTGTATGTTGGAGGCTTAAAGGGTGTTTTGAACTGAATAGGAGTGTAAATACCGGTGACCGGCCAAGTGTTTAGGTCGAGGATTTTCATAATCCTACATTTGGAATATGCTATGCCTTTATCAGCTTTGTTGAGATTTCTCTCGTGTTCAAATTCTATTGAACCAATGGCAAAGAGGATGTGCTCATAATAGAGACGGGATTTTTTGGGGTTCTGATTTAAAAATATGACTGGATTATCTGTAGGCTTCTGGGTGAAGTTTATTGACTAACTCTCTTTCAGGAAGGGTTGTTAACTCTTTTGGAAGAGCTAATATTGGGATAACTGTCTTGGGAAGGAATTCAAATTTCTCTTTTGGAGAAGAAAGGGTTGGTTTTTCTGGTTTAGTTGGAGTCTTTGGAACGACTGCTTCTTTGAAAGAAGTCGGAGAAGGAATGGTGTAGAAAGATAAGTCTGTTTTCTGTGTTTCTGTGTTTTTTGAAGAAGCTGGTTCGAGGAGATTCATCGTGAGCGGAGATTTGCTCACTGAACTAGATGGCAAAGAAGGGAAAGAACTTAGAACTGTGAATCTATTACCTTGCGGTGGTCTGAACTTCGGAGTTTGATCCATGCTTGCTTCGAGCTGGTGTAGATAGCTATTTATAGATGAATGAATGAGGTCCAGACGTGAGTTGGTACTCATCACAGTGTTGAATACTGTGTTAAAAAGCTATATTCGTCCTTGCAAGAACTCCCTGGTTAAGAAATCTAGTAGAGAATTGTTCTCTTTTTTGATGAATTCAATGTCAAAATCAAAACTTGAAAGTAGTGCTTGCCATCTGGCAAAAATTTGCTTAGCAACTAAGTTTTTAACATCTCTTTGCAAAACATCTTTTGCTGCTTTACAGTGTAGAAAGATCAGAATTGTATCTGTGAAGGATTAATCAAAGGAGATTCTGAATATTTGGTAGGAATTGTATCTGTGAAGGATTAATCCCTACCAAATATTTAGAAAAAACAGGTTCTAAATTATATTCTGCAGCTGGTGAACAGCTAAAAATTAGATAAAAATTGTCCAATGCTCATATCTACAATAAACAGTTTTGTTTCACAAATTCCTTCTTAATCATTAAAGATTTAAGCCAAGAATTGATTTTAGGAACCCCATTTTTTACTCAGATCTATCCCTTCAACGTAGATCAGAACGGTATTCACACCGAAATAGGATCCATACCAGTCACTTTCTCCTTTTTGCAAAGTCCTTTAACAAAAGATGTCAACCTTCCGAAGAGAAAGATTCGTTGTCGTGAACAATAAATAGCCTTTATCAAAGAAGATATCAAATACACTAGAATCCAAAGCCAGCTACAGCTAAAAGGATAGAATCTATCCGAAAAAATTTCGAACAGCAAATTTGCTCAGAGGTTCCCACAGCCTTGATGTGAAACCCCAGTCAAGACCAACCTTAGAGTAAGGGGGTTGGGATGCATATCATGCTTTATTTCATGATTAAATATGCTTTCATATGATTTCTATGTGCTTTGAATTTGATTTTTTATTATCTTGAAGTCTTGTTGGTGAGTGATGTGTGAGAGGGGCAAAATGGTAATTTTTGCCCGAGGTGAAAATAAGGAGATAGCTTGTGGATTGAATAGAAAATAATTTTTCTAGTAGAAATAGCAACAAGAGTTGTTGTGGTTTAGTGGTTAGAGCCTTGGAATTAATTCTTGAGGTCTTGGGTTCAAAGTCCATCATAGAAGCTTTAGCTTAAGTAAATTTTATTTTGCTTGGGAAAGGATGGTTTAGGTCTTAAGGGCCTAGATTAATGTGGTGATGATGTTCTAGGAGAGATATGATGGAAGTAACCTCATTCCACTCCTTTTACTCTTCTCGAAATTCTTATAGGGAAAATCATTCTTCCTTGATCTTTAGTTTTCCTTAGTTTCAACTCATTAGTTTGATCAAGATGTTCTAGCCTTTTTCTTTCCAGAAAATTCAGTAAAGTACTGAGGTCTTTTAGGATCGAAATGTCTTGGTAAAAGACTCCTTATGGTCTGAAAAATATGGAAGAGTTGTGAGGAATTTCAAGAGGAAAAATCCCTCTAGTGAGCTTGCTGAAATTTTCCTCTAGCTTAGTTCATCTTTCTTCATAGAATGAGCTGGAATTTTCCAGCTTGTTGTACCTTCAAAAGGTCGAAACTTTTAGCTAACATTCCCTCCCAAATGCTACCAGAAAAATGGTTTTTAGGATCAGTTTAAAACCTGAAAGTTCTTGTCCAATTTCGGACTGCTCAAGCTGGAGCAAAACAGGAAAAATTCCTGTACGAAAATCAGCTTTGAGAGCTCCAAACCAAGCTGTTTTCTCCCAGATTTTGTGCAGCACCTTAGCCATATTTTTCCTCCATAAAGAAGGCTGGAAACCAGCCTTGAATACCCCTGAAACCCCCCTTCCAGCTCGCTGCAAAATGGATGCAAGTGGCAGACGAAAATCTGCCAGAAAATTCACTGTGCAGCGAAAATTCTGTGCAGATTTTTGTCCAGCTTGTTTCCTATCTCTCTCTTCAAGCCAAAACACCAACCTTAATCTGTCAAAACCTTCCTTAAACCTCCATCAACAGAGCTCCATTGACCCCCTTGAACTTCTGCACGAAATTCCATTAATGGCTATCCAAAAATCTCTCAAACAAATCCCTGCAATTTAGCTTGATTGGTTTCCAAAATTTCAGCCATCTTATTTAGTAACCTTCTATAATATTTTGCTCAATAGACTAGACTTCTTCTTCATCATTATACACCCTACTTTCGGCCACCATAAGCCTCCATAAGTCAGCATTAATCCCACGAAATTCTGCTCAAAAAATCAGCCATGGTAGACTTCAAAGCTGTCCAAACAATCAAGATATTCTTAGGATATTTACTTTCCAAATTCACTTCCTAAAAATATTCTTCAAGGATTGTAATAACTAACCTTTCATTTTCCCTCTCAAATCAGAGAAACATCCTCCTAAACCCTACAGAATTTCGGCAGCCCTCATTCCACAGAAAATTCGGCAGCCACAACAACCATTCCTCTCAATTTTTCTTCAGCCATCAAGAACACACACTACACCAAGAACACCTACTCCTTCTCTACACCTAATACCCTTCCAAACCACCTTAAACCCTCACGAAAATCTCCAGATTGAGTCTACTCATTGCTGTGAATCCATCAACACCAATATTAACATCAAACTCCTCCAAACATCTTGCTACTTCGGATCAAAGCAGAAATTTCTGGACAAGAACATCTTCAAGGTAAAATCTCTCTATCAACATCATCCTCTTCAAACTTGATCTCTAATGAAAACCTATATGAATGATCACACTAATGACTTCCTCTTCTTCTCTCTCTCTCTCTCTCTCTCATGGACTGAATTCCTCCTCTTGGCCGAATGGACTCTTCTTCCATGACCATGCTTTCGCCACCTTTCTTGAACAAGATTAGCCATCTAGGAGTTGAGATCTTCTCTAAACTCCTTCAAGTCATTCATCAATCAAGTAAGTACCTTCAATCCTCTTTTTAAAATTTTAGAATCATGTCTCTAGGATGATGTTGTGAGAAGATGATTGGCGATGGGATTGAGTATGTGATGTTGTTGATTGAAGCATGAGTATATGTATGATTGTGAAGGAGATGGGATTTATGCATGGAAGTATTATTTTGGTGGATTGAATGATGAGTTGAGGCTTGATGCATGTCATAGGTAGTATTTGTGATGAAGCATGCTAGAGATTATGTCACCATTGGTGAATAGGATTTATATGCATGATTAGATTATTGAAGCTATGATCATGTTTATGCTAGTAGAGGTTAAGTCATGTCTTAATAAATTTAGATTTATGTCTATATGCAAGATTTGGATGATTTGATGAGTTGAAGGATTGTGCATGTTAATGATTGTGGTTGGCCATAGAATCTTGATCATGATCTAGTGGTCCCTAAGATAATTTTATTTCATGAATAAAATGTTTAATAATAATTTTTGCTAGAGAATTTAGAAAATCCTAGGAAGGGTAGGTTTGGAATTATTATATATGTAAAGGATATTTTAGTCAAATAAATAATAATTTTTCTAAGAAATAAAATAAATAAATATTATTTAAAATAAAGAAATCAATTAAAGCCTTTATGAAAAAAAAAAGATTTATACTTAGTAAAATATTTACTAAAACAAAACCCTTAAGGATTTACTTATTATTTTCCAAGCAAAACTCATTAAGCTTATTCTCAATTAATTTTAGCTATAAATTATTCTCTAACAATTGAGTTATTAATAAATCACTATTTTACCTAGTACCACCTATAACTCTTGATCAAATAAACTCTAATTTTTCCTTAACAAGATTTAAACTTTCAACCTATTAGGATTCACTTCCCAAACCATTAATTATTTTAAATAACAAATTAAACTTAGCTTATAAACCTACTTATTTATTATTTTACCTTAAAGCTTGGGACACTAGGATCATGGTAGTAGTGAATTGAGTTGATTTAAAATTAAGGAAGTGGATTGTGGCTTGAATCTGATTAAGATTTGTATTTGCCCATGTGGGGTTAGGCCATTTGTCCGAGACCTTGTTGATGTGAGCAAGACTCAGGTAAGCTCCTGCATAAAACCTGTTTGATGCAAAATGTTTATTATGACAAGCCAAGTGTAGAGTGCATGGACACTCATTTATGTAAGGGCAATTGAGGATTATTTCCATTCTCATTCCAGACAAATAAATTATTTGTAAATCAATGGGCGATTTTTCTCAAAACCTAAAATTCTTTCTAAAACCAGTTTTGCCCCAAACTTTGGAAAACCTTAATTGCCATTTTCAAGTGGAACTGTGTTTTGTTCATTTTCTTCGCAAGTGGGATATGTTACGTTGAGTAGTTAATAAGGGTAGACTGGTAGTACTAGTTTTGAAGAGCAAGAGTGAGTCTTCTGGCAGGAGGCCACCTCCAGAAGATAAGGTCAACTTAGAGAAACGTCAGTACTGCTTAGTCAGGCCGGTCCGAGCTAGCAGTTTATTTTATTTCAGTCAAGTGACTGTGTTTTGCCGGAATGGACACCCGGTTGTTGTTTGGGTATAGAGAATGAGGAGTATCTTGCCCGGTAGGCCGATCACCTACCTTTTGTCAGTCTGCACAAAGTGTCGGCATTCTGACCGGTTATGGGGCCCAACGTGTGGTAACCCATAATCCTTTCTTTCGAGTGGTTGATCTTATAAATTATGTATGGATAGATAAGCCAAAACGCCACTCTTGCTATTGACTAATGTTTGATGCTTGCCAATATTTCCCTTATAAAGATTTTACACTTTGCATCCACGAACTGTTTTCACTAAACACCCAAAGCACACACGGACTTACTGAGATTTCTGTCTCATCACCTTTTATCACGATTTCAGGATGATCCTGCTGTGGGGATGCGTAGCTAGATTTTGCTTGCTCTGGAAGAATTTTTCTGACTATTATGCTATGTAATGTTTGGGAGACGAGAGTGGATGATTTTACTTATAGTTTTATTTTATTAATTTATGGATTCAGTTTTGAAGCATTTTTGGGTTGTAATAAATTTTTAAGTTAAGTATTATTTTCTTTCAGCAATTTTATTTGTGTGACCTAGTTATAAAGACCCCTTGTCCTTTGGACGGGGCGACATCCTCGGCCCTGGCGGGCCTAGGTAGCGGGGTGTTACACTTTTGGGAAAGGAAAAAGCATATAGTTAGTCTCCCGTACATTGATAATTTCGATGAATCAATGGAGACTCTGATTCACTATCTTCATCATCTACTTATTGAAGCTGCTGCTGTAATAGTTGCAATTGAAGTTGCAACTCGAATTTGCTTATCTTTTTACCTTTGCTGGAGGAAGATTGTGCATCGGACTCTTTCTGTTCTATTTTAGGGACAAGAGTCTATCCTTTGACTCTGATTTCTTTGCTTAGATATTTTACATTATCAACTGTTTCGAGCTTATAGCCCCATCCTAATACAAAGCATATTTTCTTTTCAATGTAATACTTACAAAGCTAGATATTAGGGGTTAATCCCTGAATCAAAATCATATTCGAGTAAGTCCTTTTACTTTCTTTCTCTTCGTCTAAATGCTGTTTCATTTTAATTTGGTCAGAATAATACTGTTGTAAGAGTCTAGCTCTTTTAGATTCAGATATAGTAGCAAAATACCATTTACATTTAAGCTTATTACAAGGTTTATTCCACAATTGGCGAAGAAAATCTTTATTTAACACAAAATCATTTTTAGAAGTTAAAACATTTAAAGTAGAAGGCAAATTCATTTCTGATTGAGTAGGGCTTCCTGACTTAACACTAATACTTTCTTAAGGATATATTTGATAGCCACTCAATGACCTTCTCCAGGGTCAGATTGGTATCTGCTTATCAAACTAAGAGCACAAGATACATCGGGTCTAGTACATATTATAGCATACATGCTAGAACCAATTACTGAAGCATATAGTATCTTTCTGATTGTGTGATCTCTTTTATCTTATGTCTTAGGACGTATAGATTTTGAATGCCTTACCCCATAGGTCATGGGTAAGAATCCCTTCTTGGATTGATCCATGCTAAACCTCTTTAATACTTTATCAATGTATGTAGACTGTGAAAAACTAAGCAACATTTTTTATCTATCTTTATAGATCCTTATTCCAAGAATATAGGTTGCATCTTCAAGATCTTTCATAGAAAACTTCTTTGATAACCAAATCTTGACTGATTGTAGAATAAAGACATCACTTCCCATTAGTAATATGTCAAATGTTGAGTCATTCGGTATTCGATATATGAATGATTAGATCTAGTGCAAGTGGGAGATTATTAGTGTTGTACCTTGGAAGCAATCACTTGTACCATGTATATTGTATAATAATTAATAAAAGAGGTATTCTTTCTCTTTTAGTTTGATTGTTATATCTTAATATACGTATCAACTATTTGATAAAGTCCCTAGTATAATACCGTGTTAAAAAAATCATGATAGAGATCATGATGTAAGATTCCTACTACACTATATAGTGTTTGTGCTTGAATAATCCCTAGTCATAGTATTAATAAGATGAGACATTATTAATACGCCAAGACTAGCACATGTTATATCCCTTGATTGGATTAAGCGATGGTTTTCCTAACTGTGAGTATTGTGATTCTCAGGATTAATAGGTGGATGCTTATTATATGAACAAGTTTATTGGACGACCTAACTATGAGATAATCACTTGGATGAACTATTGAATGTCAGTGATAAAATTTCATTATAGCAAGTGTGCAAGTATCCTTAGACTTGAGATCTCCAAGGTATTTTGTTTATCAAGCGTTGTACTTTAATTCTAATCTTTGGAGTCTTACAAGGACCGCCTATATGTTGGATATTAAGTACAATGTAAAGTAAATGAAAATAGCTGAGAGGGTCAATACAGGATTCACCACTCCTAATAGTAGGAGAGTATATCTCAGGGCCATTTGTAGAAATCATTACTCATGAAGTCCTTGACCAAGGCGACTATGTGTTAGAAATAGTTCCAAATTTGATACGCATATCGAGTAATAAATTTCTTGAACAAGTACTAAAATATTCTGGCCAAAATTAATAATATTCTAGAAGGAGTTGGCATTAATTCCATGCCCTAGGCTGAATGAGATAGAGTATGGTGAAAAGAATTTATTGCATTAGTTATTTGCTATTGAAAAGTTCACGTCAAACCACTTGACTTTCTGGACTTTAGGTGATCAAAAGTCATTGCTAGATGTTACTCTTGATTTGCTAAATATGAATTTATTTATTAGAGAAGTAATAAATTAATCCTATATTTTATTTAAGATTATTAATTCTAAAGCTGTTAGAATTAATTTATATTATGCTACCAACAAGACCAGGAAACCTAATAGGTCACACATAATAAAGGTTTGAATGCTTAATATGTATTATTTGATAATATCGTGGGGTTAATTAAGAAAAGAAAATATATTTATAAGTGAATTATAAGTTTGTTATAATTCATGGGATTTGGTTGCAATTATATAAACTTCAAGGACCCAATTGTAGAAATTAGATCTTGAAGGACTTAATTGCAATTAACATAAATTCTAAAACTATAAATAAGAAAATTCGTTCCTTTTGCTGGAGGGATTCTAGATGATCAAAACAGTGGGTTTTCGGACCTTCTTCCTTTTCCTTATTCTTCTCCAATTAAACCTAGCCGCTCTTCTTCTACTAGCATAGTTTTGTGTGGGCTTTGTGAGCGATTCAACCTTATGTGAATGATTTCTAGAGACAATCCTACTATTGGATTGTAGTGGCATTGGTGGACAATCAAAATAGAGGAATTGGTTCCTTGGTTGGTGCAAGAAAATTTTTGTTTTCTACTATAGAAGGTAATCTCCGTTTATTTCCTCTATTCCTGTTTTAATTGCAAACACATGATCCTTGGGTATGGATTTCATAGTAATTTCCGTTGCGTTCTTACTTGATAAGCATGATGAAATCCTAACCAAATCTTCACTTTAAAGAATAGATTTGTGATAGGGGCTAAAATCATCACTATTTTCTTAGTTATTTGAGGTTAAATTGAGATATTTTTGTTGTAATAACTAGTCATGTTCCTTCTTATTTGACATTTTGCTTGTAGAAAGTGTTTTTGACAAATTTGTATAGATTTTAGTTGATTTCAAGCAAAAAGGTGAATTTTCCAGCATGCACCTAGTGCCAGGCTTGGCAAGTAGACCAGGCGCCAGGTCTACTCTGCCTAAATAGAGAAAACAAAGCAATGTCCAGGGAAAAAATAGAACACACCTGGTGCCCGGTGGGTCGACTGGACTCGGGGCCAAGTCCACTCTGGAGAGGTAAAAATCCTGTGCACGAATTTATTAATTTTTAAAAAATTTTGGTATTTTTTGAATCCTACTCAGCCAAGACTCCTCAAGCAACGAATTTAACATCAAAGAAGTCTATAAAACTAAGAGAAAGCACAAGAGAAAAGAAGAAAATCCAAGAGCAAAAATTTCAATCACTAAAAAAAGGAAAGATTCACCATTTAAGGAGGGTTGTTCAAGAGAGTCTTCAAAGGAGAAGAAGAAGGCTTGTCTATGAGTGCTTTCTTTTACCTTTGTTTTCTTGTTCTTAAACAATAATGTATTCAATGTATTCATTGTAATTTAACATTATTTTGGGATTCATGATTTTGTATTAATTTAGCGATTTGATCAATTTTCTATCATATTTGCTGTTTGATTACTTGTTATCATTGGTTATTGATGCGGGTTCTTCTAATTGACTTGGAAAATGATGTTAGGAGTTCATTGCATTGATTTCATATTTGTCAAATTTTAATAGACATGGGAAACGAAGTTAAGATTAAATGACTAAAGTGATCAAAGATTAGTTGATTTCACCTCGAGTAAAGGGTCATTAGTTAATTTTATGTTTATGAGAAATTGAATTTAATGCATATTTTGGTTATATTGGTTTGATTGGAAAATATGCTAATTTAATCAAAAGATAGTGATTCTATGGATTGGGAAAGAAGTGGAATCTATATAAGTAGATTCACGACTTGGGAAACGATTAAATTTTACTTTATATTCTTTCGTAATGCCAAGATGATGATTAATTGAGATAATTGCTAGATGATTCGTTATCATGTGTTCTAGAGTAATTGTCTAAATTGCATATTCCTACATCCTTGAGCTGTATATATATTTTTTATTTTTATTTTTATTATTTTATTACTTTATTAGGTCGGTTAAACAATGAATAAAAAGTGATTAGTATGTACTTGTTTCTTTGAGGATCGATACTCGTTAATTCCTTATGCTGTGCTTAAGATGAGTATACTTGCTCGTATGTGTATTTTGGAATTAGTGTTTTAATTAAAACTTGACTAAGGAATGGATTTAAATTTGATGATTTTTATACACCCAAAATTTACGCATTAAATTGAAAGTGGGTTCTTAAAGAAACAATTGAGATTTTTGGAGTTTATTCAACAAAAACAAGGAGATTTGGTGTTGTGTTAATGTTTTTGAAGGCAAAAATTGATCCAGTAGTGTTTGGAGATGAAGAAACGGCGCCAAGTGGAGAGAAAAATTAAGGAAAGTTGGAAAACTTTGAAAATAAATGGCCAAAATCAGCCATTTAATTGAGATACCCGATAGGAGTCGGCGCCAGCCCAGGTCGTCCGGCCTGGCCAATTTTTTTTATTAATTAATTACTGAAAACAACAATAATTAAAAACATAAAATCACGAAGAAAATACCATTATTCTAAAAATTTAAAATACAAAAACATAAACGAAAGCAAATAGAAATTAAAGATATGTCCCAATTAAACTAAAGCAGTGAAAATCATCTTTTTCCACGGTCTTGATCACGTAGATTTGTTTCAGTATTCCTAGAAGAGATCCTGTTTTATGATCTCTAAGAAGTTTGGCCAATTGCCCAATTTAATTTTCAAGATTGTGCATGGACGCCTCCAAGTTCCTTGTAGTTGCATCCATTCCTTGAAACCGTGCTTCCATGGTTTTTATCATTTGGTTAACCAAGTCCTCCAATGATGGCTTAGGTGGTGGTATATTGTAGGGTAAGAAGGGTTGAGTTATTTAATTTCCTCCAAAGGTAGAAGAAGTCTGCCTAGGTTAGGTTTGATTGTTCCACAAAAAATTAGGGTGGTTTCTCCAACCAGGATTGTAAGTGGCACTACTAGGATTGTTACATCATCTTCCATTGCCCATAAACGTAGCTTGTTCTAAGGATTCTTGTGATGACTCCATGCTTTGGCACTCATTATTTGGATGCCCTTCCCCACAAAAATCACAACTAACATTCATTACAGAATGAGACATCACCATTTGT
This sequence comes from Voacanga thouarsii, assembly GCA_026120185.1. NCBI lineage: Eukaryota > Viridiplantae > Streptophyta > Magnoliopsida > Gentianales > Apocynaceae > Voacanga > Voacanga thouarsii. Next base: position 858,711 of record JANUWF010001172.1, read on the forward strand.
TCCATCTTTTATGTAAGTGCCTCAACCTTAGCCTCTAAAGCTGCCATTGCATTCACCTTGTGCACTCCATGAACACAAGTTTTTGATCTAGAACTACCCCATGAATAATAATTTGTTGCAAGATTTTCAATCAAATCAAACACCTTATTCGGGGTCTTAGAATTAATGCAACTTCCTATAAATGCATCAACCAATTGCTTTGTAGCAATGCTTAAGCCACTATGAAAAATTTGCATGCATGCCTAGCTCAAACCCGTGATGAGAACACTTCCTAAGCATCTCCTTGAACTTTTCCTAACATTCATAGAGATTTTCAGATTCTAACTGTTGGAAGGCAAAAATGTCTGTCCTAAACTTAGATATTCTGGCTGGAAGAAAATATTTTGCTAAAAATTTTTCAGCTAAAACATTCCAAGTGGTGATGGATCCTACTGGCAAAGACTTTAACCAGGATTTTTCTCTATCTCTCAAAGAAAAAGGAAAAAGCCTTAGTTTGATAGCATCTTCAGAAACACCATCATCTTAAATGTATCACAAATTTATAAAAAACTCGCAAGGTGAGTATTAGGATTTTCCTCAGGTAGTCATCAAATTGCACTATGTTTTGAATCATCTTCAGAACAAGAGATCTCTAGGCCTCTTCTCATCATTTCCTTCTCTCCTTCCTCCTCTATTATCCTATCCTCTATGGTGTTCCCCAAAGGCCTTAACTTGTTCCCCCTCATACTATTCATCAACTCCCTCAAACTCTCTTTCTAACTCCCTTAAGTTGTTCCCACCATTCTTTCCTTGGCCCCTACCTCGTACTCCTCTTAAATCATCTCTTCCCCCTCTCATAAAAGCTTGTTGGAATACCCCCAATAGAGTGCTCATCACATTCTTCCCCTTGTTGGGCATTTAACGGAGGAGTATGGGTATCACCATCCCTCATCCTTGGGCTAGGTACTTCAAATCATTCTTGGCCTCTCCTTTATGCGATGGTAGAAGATTGTCCAAGATGATTTATCAACTCTCTTGTCATGTGTTGGAACTCACTTTGCATAGTCCTCATCATAGCTTACAAGTCTTCACGTAAACCCCTAGCATCAATTTGTTCTTCTTGAGGTCTACTAGGTCTACTTGGGTTAGGCCTAGAGATCTTTTGATCTTGGGCCATGGTGATGGAATATTTACTTACTTATACCTGCAACATAAAAGAGATTAGAAAGGAAAAAAAAAAAAAGATCCTCACTTCACTTCCTTGCGTGTTGGCTCTCAAGAATTGGTCACTCCACACTCGTGTTTGCTCTCTTAGGCTCTTTTAATAATAGGCTTACCTTCTTACTTTTTTCTCAATACTCAAGCCTTCTTGTTCAATCCCAATTCTCCCCAATAGCTAAAGTTTTAGTCTAACTTAGTGAATCACACAAATCAAAAGAATTTTTCAATTAGGGGGTCTTAGGGGAATTTCAACAAACACTTGTTGGGCACCTCAAGCAAAGAAGTTTTTAATCAAGAATTTCAAGAAATGTGGATTCAATCAACATAAGAACAAACACTAGACGCACAAGAAACACTTCTAAGCAAGAAACAAACAAGAATTATCAAGAACAAAGAAACAAGAACAACTAGAATAAGGATTATGAAGAACAAGATGATCACAAGTGTCCACTAGAAAAATTGAGTTCAATGCACATGGAATTCAACAATAGAGCGATATACTAAGTCTCAATATCCCAAGGAATGAAAATTAAGAATCAAAGTTCCCAACTACAGCCAAAAACATTCTCATAGAACATTTATCAAACACCTTGGCTGCAATCCCGTCACTTAAGAATAACCAACATTTTCACTCATATTCAAGCCAAATTTCACCACAAACACAAGAAAAATTTGTTCCCAAGGATTATATTAACATCAAGGAGCAATTTTCCAAGAGAAAAATCAAGAAATAGCAAAAATTTCATAACCTTTTTGGAGCATGTTTTTGAGTTACGGAATTTTCTCTGTTTTCTTTTTCTTCAATTTTGTAGGGCTCCTTTTCTTACTTTTAAGCTTTGATTGGAATCAAGCTTTTCCTTGCTCCGATACCAAACTCTTTGATACAAATCTTGTGTGGGTTTTCTTGGTGATGTGGGTGTTTTGGTTGGCTATGTGTTCAACTCAACTCAAAGGGACCAAAACAGATATTCTTCTAGAGACAAAAAAGGAGAAAGTGAAAATAACAACCTACCATCTGTCAAACCCTTGAAGAACTAAGCTTCAAAGACCCTCAAGTAAAGTAAAAAGTTTTACTATAATCTCACCCCAATATCCTTGAAGCAACAAAAGCAAACAAGAACAAATAGAATAGAGAAAATAGGCACCCAAATATTAGAATTCAAACAAATCTTAGAAGAACAAAGCAACTAAGACCCATTCAAAGAAAACAACATTAGATTATCGAAAAAATTTATAGGCTCATTCATAAGGAGGACTAATCCTTCAGCATGGTCTTGAACAAGATGAACAAGGAGGCTAGGGCCGCTCAAGATTCTCTTTCAAATTTGAATTAAAGTCTGTGAATTGTGTTGTCAAATCACTAAATGTGCTATTTATACTATCCTAACCCTAGCTAAGTAATCCCTGAGGTTCTATTACAGTTTAGGGTTATAATAAGTCTTTACAAGTAATTAAAATTGAAGAAAATCAGAGAAAATATTAAAAACATGGGGCAGTCGTTGGGCTGCCCAGGGGGAAGCTGGCGCCGATTTGGACACCATAGCCGGCGCCGGTTGTGATTTGTCTTCGGGCGGTAGAATGGTAGAATAAAGCCGTTGTTGGGTAGAATGGAGCCAGCGCTGGTTCTGCTACTTGGGGCGGTGCCGGCCGTCCTCTGGAGGTCTCCTTTTTGGTCAAGTTTCGTTCATCTTTGTTGCCGGCTTGAGTTCTTGCATGGTCATACCTCCCCCTCCTTGATCTTAACCTCCATAATGAAGTGGAGTCTCGTCACAATATGAATATGAAATTAGCCAATGACCCTATAATCTAGGCGAAATTAACTAAATTTGAATTACTTATGTTCAATTTTTAACCTTCTTTCCCAATCTAGTTAAGATAAAAATTATATAGAATTAATTAAATTGAACTCAATCTAACTTTGTTCCTAAGTCCATTAGAAAAAAATTTAACTTCATCAATCTGTCAAAGAAAAGTAAGTAATCAAATACTAAGAACAACAATTAATTGATCAAAGGTTAAATAAATTACAATATCATGAATTTGAAAATAACATTCAATTACAATTAAAACATTGATCTCATCAGTGTTCAAAGAAAAAGAAAATAAAGGTTTTAGAAAGAACTCATAGACAAGCCCTCTTCTTCCTTCCTTCCTTGATAACCTCCTTAAAACAATGTTCCTTTGAGTGATGAATTCCCTTTCAGTGAATAATTTTAGCTTTGATTCCTTGAAATCATACATTAATGTTCACTTGTTCTTGGTTAAATAAGCCCCTTAGTTGCTAAAAATCGTTCTCCAGAGTCTTGGGCCGTACAGATTGAAAACAAGTGAACCTCTCAGGCAATTCTGAATTTGGACTGAAAAAGAACTTTGAATAGCCATAACAAAGCAAGGTCGGTGCCAGGTCACTTCGTCTAGACCAGCACCGGTCCAACACTGGTTTCTCCCGATTTTGCTATATTTTCCTCTATTTTTCTAGAATAGAACCACGACTAGTTCCGGGTCAGTTCTGGAAATCTTCAATTTTGCTCCAAATCGTCCAATTTCTGTACAAAATTACCAAAAATATTTTTCACAAGAAAAATATCAAATAGGAAAGGAAATGACTAGTTACTAAATCAAAAGTATCACAAAATAACCTCAAATAACTAGAAAAATATAGATAACCTCATATTCCCCCCCTCCCCACTTTGATATGATCTTGAGTGGTTAATTTGATGGGGCAATGGGCAAAAATCTTAGCTCATATAGTGAAACCCAAATAGTGGAGCTTTGTAGCCAAAATGGAGAAAGATAACTATCTATCTTCACCCTAGCAAACCCTTGAAGAACTAAACATTAAAGGCCCACAAGAATAGTAGCAAGAATAACTATAGACTCACCGAAATATCCTTGAAACAATAAAGGTAATCAAGAACAAATGAAGTAGAACTATAGGCACTCAAATGATGGAATTCAAGATAAACCTTAGAAGAACAAAGTAACTAAGACCCAATCAAAAGAAATCACATTCGATTATCCATAAGATTTAGACACTCATTCAAAGGGAGGATTAAACTCTAAGCAAAGAATTAAACAAAATGAACAAGAAGGTAAAGACCTTTCAAGACTCTTTTTCAAATTTGAATAAAGTAAGCTAATTGTCTTATCAAATCACCAAAAAGATGTATTTATACTATCCTAACCCTAGCTAAGTGATTACTAAAGCCTTTAGACAAATTAAGGCCTTCAAAGGTCTTTACATTGTGTTTAAAGTAGAAAGAAATCGGAGAAAATCATCAAAATCGGCAAAAGTAGGGATTAGGCCTGACATGGGCAGGCGCCAGTTCTGGCACTAGGGCCAGCACCAATTCTACACTAGAGGCTAGTAGTTTTGCCGGCAGTGTGCAACCGACGCTGGTTTGTTGGACTTCAGCATTTTCTCTCTCCTTTGGCACATGCTTGAGTTGTTGTTTAGCTTCCTTATGGATAGCCATCAAATTGAACTTTTGGCTACCTTCATCATCCTTCCAAATCTTTTCCATCCTCAAACATGATTGTAGAAGTAATTGGATGTCACATTGGAACCTCTTGGTCCTCAACCTTGTCATTGGTCCTTGTAAGATCGTTCCCCCTTCTTGAGATTAAACAAATTAGCTAGCTGATATTATCTTGAATGGTTAATTTGATGGGGTAATAGGCAAAAATCTCAGCTTATATAGTGAAACCCAAACAGTGGAGTTTTGTGGCCAAAATGGAGGAAAATAAACATCTATCTACACTCTAGCAAACACTTGAAGAACTAAGCATCAAAGACCCATAAGAATAGTAGCAAGTGTTAGGATTGTGCCCTAGAAGCAAAAATTTATACAATGTATTTTTGCACATTAAATCAATAAAATGCATTATTTGTCTTTCAGTTTCTTTATTCTATATGTTCATGTATATGAAAACTATTAGATAAAGTCCTAAGTACATTACTGTATTAAGAAAATCATGATAGAGATCGTGGTGTAAGGTTCCTACTATACTAGAATGTATTTGTTCTTAAATTATCCCTAGTCATAATATTAATGAGATAGGACATCATTAAAACGTTAAGATTAGCACATGTTATACTTCTTGATTTGATCACGGTGGTTCTCACATCTGTGAGTATTATATACTAAAGTTAACACGCGGATGCTGTTAGTGTTGTGCCTTAAAGGCAATCATTTATACCTTGTCTATGACATATTTTATTTTAATAAAATGCATTATTTATCTTACAGTTTCTTTTATTTTCTTTTAAGTAATATAACTGTTCGATAAAGTCCCTAGTACATCACTGTATTAAGGAAATCATGAGATGAGATTCCTACTACACTGTATAGTGTTAGTACTTAAATAGTCTCTAGTCGTAGTACTAATGAGATAGGACATCATTAATGCATTAAGACTAGCCTGTGTTAGACTTCCAGATTTGATTAGGTGGTGGTTCTCATATCTGTGAGTATTGAGATACTCAAAGTTAACACATAAATGCTTGTTAATGGAACAAGTTCATTGGATGACTTAGCTATGAGATAATCACATGGATAACTATTTAGTGCCAGTGATATAATCTCTATATAGCAAACGTGCAAGTATCCTTAGATTTGAGATCTTCAAGGTACTTTGTTTGTTGAGCATTGGACTTTGATTCCAATTTTTGGAGCTCGATCGAGGGCCGCCTATGGGATGGATATTGGATACATTGTGAGGTAAACGAAAGTAGTTGAGAGGGTCAATAAAGGATTCACCACTCTTAATAGTAGGGGCGAATATCTCACGACCACTTGTAGGAATTACTACTCGAGAAGTCCTTGGCCAAGGCGATTGTGTATTGAAAACAGTTCCAATTGATACACATCTAAAATAGTGGGTTCCTGGTACAAGTACTATTGTATTCGGGCTAGAATTAATTCTGGAGGGAGTTGGTACTAATTCTGTACTTCAAACCGAATGAGATATCTATGGTGAAAGGAGTTAATTGCACTGAAGTTTGTTATTGAAGGGTTCATGTCAAGCCACTTGACTTCCTAAACTCTTGGGTGGTCGTGATATGTTGCTAGATACCGCTTATGATCTGGGAAGATGGGTTTATTAATTGATGAATTATTAAACCAATCTTGATTAGAATTAATATGATTAATTCTAATTAATTATAGATTATTAATCTCAAAGACATTTGCATTAAGTCATGTTCGCTACCAATTGACTAAGAAATCTAGTAGGTCATACACAATAGAGGATTATATACTCAAGATGTTATTTGATAACATAGTGGGGTTAATTACGAGAAAGAGAAGTTGTTGTGGACAAATTATAATTAGTTATAATTTGTGATGCAAATTGTAATTGTGAGAACTTGATATTTCCAATTACAATTAGGGAATTCTAACTGTTTTAGAATTCTGAGATTGGAGTATATTTTGAGCAGGATTTTTCGTGTAATATAGAGATACGCTTGAAACCCTAGCTGATTTTATGTAAGACACGAAAATAACTCCAAACCCTAAGGCACACGATTTCTCTCTTCTCCCTCTCACGATTGTTCTTGAGAAACCCTAGCCACCATATTTTTCTGCTAGCATAGGAAATTTTAGTGCTTGAGTATTCCTCTGTGTGGATTACTGTTAGAGATAATCACACATTGTGATTATAGTGATTAGACGTTTAACTCTCATGGAGTTTGATCAAGAGGATTGCTGGATTGCACCTCGACTTGAAGAAGAAATTTTTTTTCTTCGGACGATCAAAGAAAGGTAAAACCTGTTACCTTTGTTATCTTTATGTCTTGTTTTCTACACATATGTGGGTCTTGGAATGGTATCTCATTTTATTCTTCCGTTGTACCATATATGATACGAGCCTGAGATACCCAATAGTGGTATCAGAGCCTTGCTATGTGTGGTCTACGGATATTGTTTTGGCATGAAAAACTATTTTCATATATTTGTGTTTATCTTTGTTTGCTGTGAAAATCGTTTGTCACTCGAGTCGAAATTGTTTCGACCATTATGGGTTGGGTCCGTAGCACAATAAGATAGTGTAAAAGTCACAGCGTATTTTAAAAAGATGCTTTCTTTAGGTATTGATAATTTTCTGCAAAAAATCGTTTTCTAGCAACATGGTTGTTGCCTTCCGTTTCATCTTAATTTTCTGTTTTGGTTTTGTTTAAACTAACAAATTAGTTGTTGTTTTGAGCTTCAAAACAAAAAATTCTACTGAGAATTGTTCTTACTGATCTATTGCAAAAGATTAGGGCACCAGAAATTATTTCTGGAAAATTTTCAAAAATCGCTGCCACTGTTCCCGACTACAGCCGGCGCCGGCCTCCAAACCGGCACCAGTTCCGTGCTGTTTTGCGAACGTCCAGAAATCATTTTTGGAAGAAAAGTTTTCTTAAAACTAGACTAGAGAAAATCGGTGCTGGTTCCGTGCTGTTTTGTGAACGTCCAAAAATCGTTTTTGGAAGAAAAGTTTTCTTAAAACCAGACCAGAGCCGGCGCTGGCTTTGGCCTTCAAACCGACGTCGGTTCTGCTCTGTTTGCAACGTTCCAACTATTTAAAAAAAAAATCCTGGAATAGAATTTTGAAAGGAAAAATCTCATTTGATGAGAGGCAGTAAAATAAAAAATTTTCCACGGGGGCACTGCCCCTCTTACCCCTGCCCTCTAACCAGCCAGTGAGACCACCGTTTTCGCTGACAGAGACAAGACCCAAAATGTAACACCCCACTACCTAGGCCCGCTAGGGCCGGGGATGTCGCCTCGTCCAAATGACAAGGGGTCTTTATAACTAGGTTACACGAAAAAAAATAGCGAAATAAAAATAATATTTTAACTTAGAATTTATTACATCCCAAGAATAAATCCAAGAATAAATCCATGAATTCCCAAAAACAAATCCATAAATAAAAATTATCCACTCTCAACTCCCCAAACAATACATAAAAATAAAGGACAACATTCTCTTCCAAGGCAGATAACACTAGCTACTTATCCCCACAGCAGGATCCACCTGAAATCGTGGTAAAAAGGGTGATGAGATAGAAATCTCAGTAAGCCCCGTGTGTGAGTTGGGCTAAAGAGACAAACACTTTTCATGATTCATGCACTAACAGTATATCAAAAGCTTTGTCATGCCTTCTTTACAAATTTAACTCTCACTTCTTGAAGGATAGTAGTGAGAAGTCATGAAGCAAAATGCTCTTAAAATGTTCGGTTTGGAAAGATATGAATAATTAAAGGATTTTGAGCTTTGAATAAAATTCTAATGACACTTTAGAACAGTTTTCCGAAAATAGCTTAACAATTAAAGCAACCAAGTTAATCTGACAGGGTATAGCGGTGGCTCTCACACTAGGTGAAGCACTTGACCCCCGTCAGGTGGTGAAAGGGCATAGAGGTGGCTCTCACTCGTGTGAAGCACTTGACCCCCAACACCTGGTAGGTGTACATCCTACCGAGTGAGATTCTCCCTCCTCTCTCACCCAATCCAATCCGGTTGTCCCACTTCCAGCCGTCGGTTCCACTGGAACCCCGTCGCTAGCTGAGGACGGCTCAACCTTCTATACTGACGCCCTGATCGAAAAGAGTCAACCTTTCGGAGGTGGCCACCTGCCAAGAGATATCCTAGACCAACCAAAGGCTAGCATGAAGGTCTAACCCCCATTGAGTACGCAACGTTATTTAATCTTCACAATTCATAAGGCTCCAAAGTGGAACCTACAAAATTTAGCTCAATACAATTCCAAACAGCATTTTCCAACCCGCACAAAGATTTTAAAAGGCATGGTTTTAAGCCTTTAATTTATTCCAAGTATTTATAGTAAAGGAGCCACATGCTCAAATAAGTCGTGCTATGATTTTCGAAAAGTATATGCATGATCAAAAATTCATCTCTTGTATATTCAAAACAAATCAAAATGTTTGATACTTGGCTCCTAAGTCATGCTTGACATATTTTAAAATTTATAAATCTAGAAGTTTCTAAAATTAGAAGTTTTCCAAAATAAGAAGGTTTCCAATATAGAAGCTTTCAAAAATTAGCTATTGTGCTAATATTTCGTGTTTGCAAAAGATGCTCACCAATCTTTCTTTAAAATAAAACCAATTTCATGAATGTTAGGGAACTTACCTTATCCTTGCTCACAAGAAAGGTCTCCAACGGTTGATCTAATCCCCGCCTGGGGTAAATATAAATCACAATCAAACTCAAGCCAAAGATTCACTTTCACAAATAAAATTAGCTCAACTCACTACTACCATGATCCTAGTTCAACTTATTACAATCATGACCCTAATGTCCTAAGCTTTAAGGCTAGATGATAAAGGATTTTATAAAATAAGTCTAGCTTGATAAGTTAAAATAACTAGGGGATGTAAAATAATTACTAATAAGTTATAGGCTTTAATAATAATTCTTGAGTGTTATTATTAATAAATACACTAAGGTTTGAATATTGAATAATACCAAGTCCTAAATAATATTAATAAATGGTAATTTAAAAATAGCTTTGTTATAAATAAATAATAAATTACAAATAATTTTTTAATTAATTTTTTTATATCTTCCTGTATGTTTCTTTGAAAATATCCTTTAACTATGATGGTTGGTTAGTCACCTGTGAGAGCAGCTAGTACGTTGGTCAGCCCAGAACCGTTGGATTATGCTAGAATGTGCAGGAGAGCGCGATATGCCTGGACCCGGGGGTGGTCCCGTAGCTGCCAACCATAAGCATAGTAATGACTTAGGTGTGTCCAGAGTTTAGGTGTGTCCTAGGGAGAATTAAAGAAACATAGATCAAGATATAATTCTAAGGAACAAAAGAATTCGTATTAACTACTACTGCATAGACGAAGAGAGAGAAAGTAATCTTCTCACCCATGACATCCAATCTTTTAGATATCGACATAGAATCAGTTAACGATTTAGAAATCAACACTCAACTAGATAAAGTTGAATCTAGGTTAATAACTGGAATTTACCAATAGAAAAATTTGATAAGATTTATGAAAAATGAATGTTTGATTTGGTTCAAAGCTATACAATCAAAACAACTGAAAAAACAGTTTCCATAAATCAGCCTTACGGGACTATCCAGCTTCTAAATCCAGTTACCTTAGAACAGCATAAAAGGAATAAATATCGATATCTTTATATTGGATTAGTTCAAGTAGCTATCAAACCTCTCTATCGATTAGGAATCGATGCCCCAATCTGCCTTCTACTAAGTGATAGTAGACATCTAAATTTTCAAAACAGTTTGCTAGCAGTCCTTGAATCTAACACAGCTAATGGTCCCGTTTATTTCAACCATTACCCAAATTTCACCGTAGATCTAACAGATCCACACATTCTCAAAACCTTAACTTTAAACATTCAGACAAAGAACTTAGAGTCCGAACTAGGATCAAAACCTCTTGGTTTAATATATCGTGTTTACTATAAGGTAATGAAAACCACGATTAATCCTAAAGCCAAACAGCATATTGGAAACCCTAAAGAAACTTGTTTATTAGAAACAAATTTTGAAAGATCGAATACCTTTGTCCCCCGAATGATTAAATGGGATAATGTTCTACAAAACCCTATCTGGAATTTTGATCACATTATTAATCCTGAAAAGCATTATGAATCTAAAACATTAGGAAAAATAACAGAAACTCCAACAGGTCATATAGAGTTAGAATTCAGAAGAAAATCTTTTTCAGTTCCTTCTTCATCCTTCTCTTTACCCAGATCACTTAGCAGTAGACGATTTGGTAATATAGAATTTTCTGGAGAAAATCCCAAAGTAAACAATGTTGACTTTAGTGGAGAAATCCCTAAAGTAAATTATGAAGAAAACATTAGTGTTAAATCAGGAAGTCCTACTCAATCAGAAATGCATATGCCTACAACTCTAGTGGTTCTAACTTCTGAAAATGACTTTGTTTTGAACAAATATTATCTTCGTAAGTTATGGAAAAGACCATGTAACGAGTTAAAACGTAAATGGTATTTTGCTACAGTCTCTGAATCAGAAAGAGCTAGACTCTTACAAAAGTATTATTCAGATCAAATAAGAATGAAACAGCATTTAGACTTCTTTGATTGGTATGAATTAGTTAAATATCAGAAAAAGAATGCATTAAATGCTATTACCAAAAAATGGTATACATCCAAAAATGAAGTTAAAGAGTCAGTCTTTCCTCCAACAGAAGAAATCAAAATCCCAATAGAGAATCAGGTTATAACAGCTTCTCCATTTAAATTAGAAAACTTAGATAAACATGGTGATGTAACTAATAAAGATTTAAATAAAGTAATTCAACAGAATAATTATACTAATCAGATGCTAGTTACTATGGCTAGTAAAGTAGAACAACTAGATAGTAAATCCTCTGTACAAGAAACCCCACAGTTCAAACAGTTTAATCCAAAACAGCCTGTCGACCCTAATCCAGTATTTAAACCTATAATATACGAACCTAAAAATATTAAGCTTAATAAAGGAACCATGAATATAGAAGAAGTAGATTTTATTAAAGAGATAAATGAAAAGTTAAAAAATCTAAAGACAAGAGATGAATCATAATCAAGTTCCAAAACACATCTCCAAACTATACATCAACCAGTCTCTCTAATAGACATTGACCCTTCTCCTGAACAGCTTAATAAATTAGGAGGAAGTAAAAGAATTTCAAAAACCAAATACCGTCGATTTGCCAATCCTTATACTAGGAATTATTACCCTAGGCCATTTTTTCCAGATGTTCAGTTTGAAGAACGTCATTTAGATACTCGAGCAGCTTTTACTGGTGAAGACATTATCGAATGGAATATTGATGGTATATCTGAACACAGTATTCTCAATGTTATTCAAGAAATGTCCATGGCAATTACAGCCATTAAATGTAAGAATCCCAACAATACAGATCAATCAATCCTTCATATTCTTACAACTGGTTTTACTGGCGTTCTTCAGGGGTGGTGGAACAACTACCTCACTGAACCACAACGCTAAGAAATCTTAAATGCCACCAAAGTCCTAACAAAAATAGTTCCAAATGCTAACGGCCAACCCACTCAAGTATCTGAGACAACTTCTGATTGTCTAAACACCTTCATGTTTACCCTAACTTAGCATTTTGTAGGAAATCCTCAACAGCTAGCAGATAGAAGTTCAGAAATCCTAACTAACTTAACCTGCCCTAAATTACATGATTTCAGATGGTATAAAGATATGTTTTTACAAAAAGTCATGCTTAGAACAGATTGTCATCATGCGTTCTGGAAAGAACGATTTATCTCAGGATTACCTCCCTTATTTGCAGAAAAGGTTAGACAAAAGTTAAAATTAGATTTTGGAAATGAAATCCCCTATGACTATTTAGCATATGGTCAATTAATCAATTATGTGAATCAAGCAGGTGCAGATCTCTGCACAGATCTAAAGCTAAAAAATCAGATGGAATCCTATCATAAGAAATCTAAAAAGGAATTAGGAAACTTTCGTGAAATATTCGAATTTTCACCAATAACTCCACCATCTAAAAAGCTAAAGAAAGAAAAGAAAAGAAGATTTAAAAAGGAAAAGAAAGAAAGAATTTCTAAACCATTTAAAAGAAAAGATAAATCTTTTAATAACACCATTAAGTGTTACTTTTGTGGAAAAAGAGGACATAAAGCAGATGAATGTAAAATAAAAGCTAAAAAGAAGAAAAAAGTAAATCAGCTTTCTTTATCAAAAGATACTTTAGAACAGATTAATCAAATTCTTGATCAAAACGATTCTTCAACAGATAATAGTGATAGCGAAACTGACGAAATATTTGAAATCTAAGAAAATTCCTCTGAATTAGATTCACGTGAACAGTCTTCTTGCGATTGCACCGGTTTATGTACTTGTGCAATAGGAGAACTCTGTATGATCAATAATGCATCTAATCAAGTTAATGTAATTACTAGAGCAAATAAAGAACTTTTCTTCGAACTATTAGATCATATTCAAGATGAAACAGCTAAAAGAGAATACATGTTAAATGTTAAAGATTTAGTTCTTAATCCAAAAGTTCAAGTAGAACTTTATAATTTAAAAGAAGTATTTGAAAATTTTAAAGGTAAACAAAAAGAACCTACTAACTCTTTACAAGATCTACAATTAGAAATCAAAGAATTTAAACAAGAAGTTAAATGGTTAAAAGAACAGAATGATCAAAGAATAAAAAACATTAATCAGATAAATACAGAATTAGTTTAACAAAAATTAGATAAACCTTTAATAGATCCCACTCCTTTATCAGACGAAGAAATAGAACAAAATGAAAACAATTCAGATTATATTTCAGCTATTTCCCAGATAACTTTTCAAAAGTGGTATATTCCAATTCTTCTCAAAATAGGAGATTTCTCAATTCAATTAGTTGCCCTTCTGGACTCTGGAGCAGATCAGAATTGTATCTGTGAAGGATTAATCCCTACCAAATATTTAGAAAAAAATAGGTTCTAAATTATATTCTGCAACTTGTGTTCAGCTAAAAATCAGATATAAATTGTCCAATGCTCATATCTGCAATAAACAGTTTTGTTTCACAAATTCCTTCTTAATCATTAAAGATTTAAGCCAAGAATTGATTTTAGGAACCCCATTTCTTACTCAGATCTATCCCTTCAACATAGATCAGAACGGTATTCACACCGAAATAGGATCCATACCAGTCACTTTCTCCTTTTTGCAAAGTCGTTTAACAAAAGATATCAACCTTGCTATAATGAAATTTTATCACTGACATTCAATAGTTCATCCAAGTGATTATCTCATAGTTAGGTCATCCAATAAACTTGTTCATATAACAAGCATCCACATATTAATCATGAGAATCACAATACTCACGGTTAGGAAAACCATCACTTAATCTAATCAAGGGATATAACATGTGCTAGTCTTGGTGTATTAATAATGTCTCATCTTATTAATACTATGACTAGGGATTATTCAAGCACAAACACTATATAGTGTAGTAGGAATCTTACATCATGATCTCTATTATGATTTTTTTAACACGGTATTATACTAGGGACTTTATCAAACAGTTTATACGTATATTCAGATATAACAATCAAACTGAAAGAGAAAGAATACCTCTTTTATTAATTATTATACAATATACATGGTACAAGTGATTGCCTCAAAGGCACAACACTAATAATCTCCCACTTGCACTAGATCCAATCATTCATATATCGAATACCGAATGACTCAACATGTTTATCATGTTTCTTCTAGGAAAATGCTTTAGTGAGTGGATCAGCTATGTTCTGATCCATGAGAATTCTCTCTATCATTACATCTCGTTTCTCAATGATATCTCTAATCAAATGAAAACGTCTAAGTACATGCTCTTGTTAATTGTCGATAACAGTATCATGTTCAGAACCTTTCCAACTCACTACCCTTCCACACAATATAAATACATTGCCTGATTGCGATTTGTAGTTGTCCTTATCAAACTGAAAGCTGGCATCAATATACCCTCTTACTTGCAAATCACCCTTTCCATATACCAAGAATACATTCTTAGTTCTTCGTAAGTACTTGAGGATATTCTTTACAACTACCCAATGACTTTCTCCAGGGTTAGATTGGTATCTGTTCATCAAGCTAAGAGCACATGATACATCGGGTCTATTGCATATCATAGCATACATGATAGACCCAATTGTCGAAGCATGTGGAATTCTATTCATATGATCCCTTTCAACTTATGTCTTTGGAGACATCATCTTTGAAAGGCTTACTCCATGTGTCATAGGTAAGAATCCTTTTTTTGGATTGATCTATGCTGAACCTCTTTAGCACTTTATCTATGTATGTAGATTGTGAAAGGCCTAGTAACCTCCTTGATCTATCTCTATAGATCTTTATTCCCAAAATATAGTTTGCTTCTCCAAGGTCTTTTATGGAGAACATCTTGGATAACCAAATCTTTACAAATTGAAGAATGGAAATATCATTTCCTATTAGCAATATGTCATCTATATAAAGCAATAAGAAAACAACTGCACTCCCACTAACCTTCTTATACACATAAGGTTCATCCATGTTTTGAATGAAACTAAATTCTTTAATTATCTCATCAAAACGGATGTTCCAACTCCTAGATATTTGCTTAAGTCCATAGATGGACCTTTGCAACTTGCATACTTTTGTGCCATTTTTGGATGTGAAACCTTCAAGTTGTGTCATACTTTTCTCTCTTTTTCTTTTGGAGTGTAGTCGTGCCATTATGGACTCTGACAAAGGTATGCTTGAGCAATACCAGAAGGGTTGTCCATGTCTCCATTTTCATACAGGCTGTATTCTGGTTGAGAATCCAATTCACTTTCCTCGTCATCGGCTTGTTGAAGCTGTTGTTGTAAAAGTTGCAACTGAAGTTGCGGTTCGTCTTCGTCGATTTTCTTCTTTCCTTTGCTTGAAGAGGATTGTGCATCCGATTCTTTCGGATCTCGGTTTAGGGACAGGAGTCCATCCTTTGACTCTTATCTCTTTACAAGAGATATTTTACATTTTCAATTTGATCGAGCTTGTAGCCCCATCCTAATACAAAACATATTTTCTTCTCAACATAAAACTTACAAAGCTGATTATTCAGAGTTAATCCCTGAATTTGATTCTCTACTACAAACTGATTAAACTTTTGCAAATTTTGACTGGATAATGTGGATTTGCTTCCACCAAAGGTTTTCCACCAAGCATAAAACCATCTTGGTATAGGAGTAATGATGTCTTTGCCATATTTGACAAACCAGGTATGAGTAAGATCTCGGAGGTACATGAAATTGTACCAAGCGTCTATGTAATCCATAAAATTATATGTGGGAGGTTTGAAGGATGTTTTGAACTGGATAGGGGTGTAAATACCGGTGACCGGCCAAGTGTTGAGGTCAAGAATTTTCATAATCCTACATTTCGAATAGGCTATGCCTTTGTCGGTTCTGTTCAAGTTTCTTTCATATTCAAATTCAATTGAACCTGTTGCAAAAAGGATATGCTCGTAATAGAGACGGGCTTTCTGAGGTTCGGATTTGAAAATATGGCTGGACTGTCGGTAGGCTTCTGGATGGAGTTTGGTAACTAACTCTCTTTCAGGAAGAGCTGTTAACTCTCTGGGAAGAGCTAGTATTAGGATAATTGTTTTTGGGAGAAATTCAAATTTCTCTTTGGTTGAAGAAAGGGTTGGTTTTTCTGGTTTAGTTGGCATTTTCGGGACAACTGCTTCTAAAGGAAGTGGGGATAGGAGTAGTGTAGAATGATAAATCTGTTTTCTGGGTTTCTGTGTTTTTTGAGGAGGCTGGGTTGATAAATTTATAGGCAACCACATTACCATCCATGTCAGTGGATATCTAACAAACAAATATTTGTCAGACTTACTTTTAAATTTGTCTGACATTGCCCTTTTCACAAAAGCAGGCAACCCAAATCCTTAAATGAGATAACTTTGGTTTTTTACCGAAGAATAGCTCATAAGAAGTAGTATCAACCATTTTTTGTGGAACACTGTTTAATATGTAAATAGCAGTTTTCAGTGCATATCCCCAAAACGATTTTGGTAACTCTGCAAAAGCTATTATGGTCCATACTATGTCTAGAAGCGTTCGATTCCTTCTCTCAGATACACCAATATGTTGAGGTGTATATGGTGGGTCTATTGAGATAATATCCTTTTATCTCTAAGATGATTTATAAACTCTTGGCTTAAATATTCACCTCCTCTATCGGATCTAAGAGTTTTAATATTCTTGCACTTCATTCTTGAAGTCTTTGAACTTGTCAAATTCTTCAAACTTCTATTTATTAAATACAAATAGCCATATCGTGAATAGTCATTGATGAAGGTAATAAAGTAATGATAACCTCCTCTTACTTATATAGATATTGGACCACATACATCTGTATGTATTAGTTCTAATAACTCTTTAGTCCTTTCTCCTTTTCCAGAAAATGGAGTTTTAGCCATTTTAACAAGTAAACAAGATTTGCACGTGTCATATGATTCATAACCAAATGATCCCAAGTCACCCAACTTGTATAACTTAGACACGCGTTTTTCATTTACATGGCCTAAACGACAATGCTATAAGTAAAATGAGATTGAGTTATATTTTCTTTATTTATTTACATTTATATTGAGAATTAGATTATTCATGTCTAGAACATATAAACCATTAACCAAAGTTCCAGAACCATAATGGATATCATTTTAAGAAAAGAACAACGTTTATTCTTAAAATTTAAATGAAATCCAAATAATTCTAAACAAGCAACTAAGATAATGTTTTTCAATAAAACTAGTACAAAATAGCAGTTTTGAAGTTCTAAAATTAATCCAGAAGGTAGATTAAGATGATAAGTGTAATACCCCACTCTGGTCACACCTAGTTTATGAGAATTAACATGCATTGAATATGAACATATATATTTGAACATGATATATGCTTGTTTCATGAATCTGCAAGGTTGTATTGTGGTGATATGTGCATATTTTAAATTTATTTGAATATGTGTTTGGAATAAGAAAAATATTAAGGATAGATTTTGGAACAAGACTCAATCCGAAATTATCATCCAAAAGAGTGCTGCTTTGCTTGAACCCGAAAACCTTTCCTTCATTTTCGGAGACAATTTTTGCCCTTTCTTTGGTTTTGGAATGGAGGATATTTAGAAATAGTGGAAGGCATTATTTGATTATTGTGTCATAAAATACTTTACATAAAAAAAATATTATTGTTATTATTATTATCATCATCATCATTCCTAAAAAGCTATTATATCTTCCATTTTTGGTTGATCATCTATTAATTATTTATAGTAGTAATAATAATAATTATTATACTAATTAGAACTATAATGTTATTATTTATTATCTATTAAAAACTTATTTATTGTTATAGTTGTTTTCGGTTGATGAATTATAATAAAATTGTATATATTATCTTGATAATGTTATAACCAAATGATTTCCTTTCATTCCACATGAATGCACAATTTAATATTATACAAGGAATATATACACACACACACATGAATGCACAATTTAATATATGTATATATTAAATTGTGCATTCATGTGGTTGGTCTCGTTTAGCCATCTCATTTGAATTACCTAGTCCTAGCAATTTTTGCTTTAGGTAAATTAATATAATCATTTGGTAATATTATATTAATACTTTCTTCTATTTTGCATTAAAATATTATATGCATACTTTGGTGGGATATTATGTACCGGGTGGCTTATATGATCATTTAGTTAGGAGACCTTTTGTTTTTTTTCCCTTCATTGTTGCCAACCACCCCCTAGTACTTCTCAGAACGGGTCAAAAGTAGTTAGTACCTATAGGATTATGGTTTGATTAGAAGTGTGTTTGAAATTAAACAAACCCCACATTTTCCTCCTATCAACCGATGCATCTCAATTGCCCTAGCTTCACGATTTTTCTTTATTTGCCACCCATTGTTACTTAGATAATGCGACATCCCCGATCCGTTGGGTCCCGTGATTGTAGGGTGTTAAAAAATCAGTGCATTGATGCAATGCACTTTATATAGCTCAATTCGGAAGAAGATATACTAAAAGAAATAAGACAAATATATGTCATCAATTTTTTTCTTTCTTCATGAAAAATTTAAAATGATATATTTAATATTCTACAAATAAGAACTTATATAAACAAGTACGATATTAATTTAAATCAATTTTAAAATCTTTTCTTATTTCTCGCCTTCTCATTATTTCTTTATTTATAATTTTATTACAATTTATCTCATGATTTTATTTTAAATTAAATTTATAATAAATTCTGAATTACTAATAATTTGATTTTGTCACAACTGCATAATGTTTTTAAATTTGATTTGAAATACCACCCGCTCTACACCTGTCCTTTTCTCCATGCTCCTCCTCCGCCAACTCGCTTTCCCAATTATTCACCCAAATCCAAAAATCACAAATTTTCCTCGTGCCACAACATGGGAATTTCTTTTCCTTCTAAACAAAATTCAAACATGCCCGTAAGAAAACTTTACCAATCCGCACACCCTCGTACAAAACATTGTAATAAATGCCATACATATAATGACAACAATAATATTACATCTATTTTACAATATAAGTTATTTTAAATTTAAATTTTTTATAATATAAATCGTTTTATAAAATTATATAAATATTTATTATTATTTTTTTCTGATTTTACCTTTTTCTGTAATTTTTCTTTTTTTATTAATTATGACTTAATTCTCTTCAATTATTAAAATAAATAAAAATTTAATTAAAAATATTTTTAAAAATTTAATTTTAAAATTATATAAAATTTAAAATTCTAAATTTTTATATACAAATTTAAAACTAGTAGTATTATTGTAGTAAACAATGTCGTCCACCTTACTTTGGACGACATTATATTTTTGCATAAAATATCTCTGTGCTTCTCACTCCATTAAAGCAATACTGTATTAAATACACTGCTCATTGAAACAGCGGCATCTGAGTATGATATCGGCTGCAGTCACTTTTGTTCCCTCGTTTTCACGCTTTACCTCCCTTTTTCAAGCCACGCTTTTCTTGGACTCCCACTATGAGTGTGTGAGTGTGGACCTGTGGTGGGTTTTTCTTGTTTTCTTTTCTTTTGCTTGTGTTTTGAAGCCCTTCAAGAAAAGTAAAGTGGGATGGTTGAAGTTTAGTTGAACAGCTTTTTGTTTGCGAGTTTCTTGGTTACTGCTTCTTCAGATCTATTGTGCATTTAAAGTAATTCAGAATCCAAATTTAAATTTTTTTTGTTTGTTCCAACTTCTCTTGGGGTGAAGAAAACGTCGGTGAAGAGTTTCAGTTTGAGATAGAGAAGCTGCATTATGTGATGGATCCAAGATAAACTGTTTTCATGCTTACAGGTGGGTTTTGGGGGGTGGTTTATAACAGTTTTGTTCTTCAAGTTTTGAACTTTGATTTTGGTTCAATTCGAGGTCATGTGGTTCATATAGAAAAAGTTGGGCGCATATGAGAATAAAGCAATTCAAACTCGGTAATTAGTGTTGGGATTTTCAATTTCATTTTTGTCGGCTATTATTCTTTGACCTTGGGTTTTAAATTTTAGTACTTTAGGTTTTGCAATTCAAATAGTTGAAAGTAAAGGAATCACTTTTTTGCTGAATTTCCCTGGAGTTTAAGCAAGGCAATTGTTGCGTAGTTATTTAATCTTTACTAACACTTGGGAGTAGATTTTGCTACAAGAATTGAGCTATTTTACTGGAAATGAAACTGGTAATTGCAGCATCGTATACCATTTTTTTTTCTGTATGTGTGTCGGGGGGTTTGTTGACTCTATCTTGCCTGCTTAGATAACTCGGTTTTTGAACTGCTTTCGCTCATTGAATAGGAATGGAGGAACCATTAATTCTATCAACTGAAGATTCCCTGGAAAATGCCTTAAATGGTGGAAAACCGGAGACAGTTTCAGCCAAAGATTTAATTGAGAAGTCAGAAGAATCAGAGTTTACAAAGCCATTTTCTGCTGAAAGCATTAGGCAAGTGTCAAAGGGTGTGAAACCAAATGGTTCAGTGATGCCAAAAGGCAATGCCTCTACAGGGATTGCGATAAAGAAAGCTGAAATGAAGAGTGATTCGACTACTAATTTGACTGGGACGAGATCAACATTGACGAAATCAACTGTGAGTAGTGCTTCTAGGATCTCGGCTTCATTTCCAGGGACTAGAAGGAACAGCACTGGCGGATTTCATGAAAAGCAGTCAATGTTGCTTACAAAAGGACAGGATGCCAGTGTTAGTAAAGTGGCAGGTAAAAGGTCTAGCTCTTCAGCCTTGGATCCTTTAAGGAGGTCTTTGCCAGAGACTCGAAGGAGCTCATTGCCACCTCTTGGTACTAGGACAACCAGGTCCAGCATTTCTGAAGTGAGAAACTCAGTACCAGTGTCCCCTATTGCCAGAACTCCAAGAACTTCATCATCTTCTGATGCCAGCAAGCAAGATTCTTTGAAGAGAACTCTTACGAGGCCATCTCCCTTATTAGTTTCATCCACTAAGAGGGTTCCTTCTAAATCACTGGATGGTACTGGCAGTAGCTCTTCACTTGGGAAGTCAGTTGCAAAGGTCTCTTCATCTTCTGCTAGGTCACCTTCAGTTTCTAGTGGATCCAAAAGTGGGTCTTCATCAACATCTATGGACAGGAGTTCAAAATTTTCTGGTCATAGGAAAGCAGGGACACCTGAGAGTCGAGATTCACGCCTTATTATGCTTCCTAAAGTAGAGATTAAAGCTGGTGATGATGTCGTAAGAATTCCAGCCTCTGATATTACATTTATACATATAGATAGAACTCTGGTAAACATAAATCGAGGAAATTTTCTATTTCAGTCCAAATTCAGCAGTTGGAATTGTTTTCAATGCACACCATTATTCAACTTCATGAACTGTTTTATATACATTAGCATTTTAACAAAGATACTGAAAAATAGGATTTAAATTTAGGTGCTCCAGTTGCAATCATAAGAACCTTGATCCATGGGGCCTGTAGAGCTATTCTCTGCAGGTTTTGTATTAGATGTGGATCTTTTTCCCTCTAATTTTATCTTTGTATGATTCTGCCTTATTTGGAAGGAATGTGCCCCGAGAGCCTGGTGAGGAGAGATGTTGCACATTACAAAGAATTTGACTACCTTTCCTCCTATTTCGTCTGAGGTTCTGATGGAATAACTCATTTAAACCATGACATGATTAATTTCACCTCTATCTTTACCTATAAATGTAGTTAATTCATTTTCCCTATCGAATTAGGAATGAGAAAAAGTTCCAGGACCGGGATTAAACTGGAATCTGATGATTTACTATTGGTATACATCCCATTGCAATTTGTTCATATCAAAACTGTCATTAATTTTCTCAGAATCTTTTCCACTTCTAGATTAGTTGCTAGAAATATACCTAGAGTTCTCTCTCTCTCAAATAGACACACATATAAAATTTCTATACAAATTGTTGAAATTGTTTGAATTATTTTTCTGGTGTAGAGGTTGGATCTCAGGGGTCATAGAATACGTAGCCTCAACAATAGTGGGCTGAACTTGTCACCGAATTTAGAGGTAACTTCATATTTCATGGGTGCATTTATGTTCGTTCTTCATGATTTGTTATGCATTATGCTAAATCATTTGCATCATTAAAATTCTGCACTACTGTCAAAGAAATTGGGGGGGGGGGGGGGGGGGTGAATGAAAGAAAAAGAGAATGTCATTGTTGACTGCTTATGCTATTTTATGCATCAATTAAGCAAAGCTAACTAGTGATGTTTTTAAGTTAGGTGGTTGGAGAAATTTAAGCACATAACAAATATTCTGATTTCTTTTCCTCCTTTTCATGAGTGATAATAGAAAATTAGTAACTGACAACTTGATATCACATATTCTAGTGTCCCCTTTAGGGTAATGTTTAGAATCAGTGGTGGATGTGGGCCACTAAAGGAAACAGGTTACTTCTTTAAAAAAAAAAAAAATTTATGCAAACAACCTTAAAATTGTTGGGATGATGTTTGAGACATCTATAAATTAAATTACATTGATATGGTTTAGTGAAATTTGAGTAATGGTAATTGCTCTGCAAATTTTGTCACGTTCAAGGATTTTTCTGGGATCTGCACTGCTATCAAGTATCATCTATTGACTGTACCTAACCATGCTGAGACCTATGAATTCATTTTCATCCTTTGAAGTATTGAATGCCTCAGTGTGTTAATATCCTCCATACAAAACGAGCTCTTTGCAAGTGAGCTTTGTAGTTATTCTGTTCTTTTAAGGTTTGGCTTGAATGCCTAATGTATTCTAGAAGCTAAAGTCTGAAATCTGAATTATGTTTTTCAAATTTGATTACATTTCTTCCAATCCCATCATATTATTCACAAATATTCCCCCTTTAATAGGTGCTGTCTATGGAATGATATCTTTCCATTTTGGACCATACTAGTCACTCTTTAACTGATTCTCTTTTTTGCAGTTTGTTTATCTGAGAGACAATCTCTTGTCTGCATTGGATGGTGTTGAGATACTGAAGCATGTGAAGGTTTGTCTGCATGTTTAGTCTTCCCTTTTGATAACTGCTCAGTGGATTGAGCAAGCAGTGGAGGGATTTGGACTTTTTCTTTTGTTGTTTAAATATGCATTTTATTCTCCTACGGTGCCTTGTACTTGGAACTTCTAAATTTTTATAACTACCGGACATCCCAGGTTCTTGATTTGAGTTTCAATGATTTCAAAGGTCCTGGATTTGAACCTCTTGAGAATTGCAAAGCCCTACAGGTATTCATTCTATGGAAAATAGATGCACCTCCTATTAGCCCAGAGTGGTCTGATTTTAGCTAAAAACTCTAAGGCTCTGATATATGTGATTCCTGTAGCAACTCTATCTAGCTGGGAATCAAATTGCATCATTGATTAGCCTTCCAGAGCTTCCTAATTTGGAGGTGAGCCTTGATTCAATGCCTTAATTCTGCTTATCTATGGTGAAGTTTTTTTTTTTTAATAAAAAATATTTTTATAAATAATTGCTGCAAGTGAAATGTACAAGCTACAGCTAATTTGGGTTGATTGTTCGTATTCTTTACCTTCCTCAGTTCCTTTCTGTTGCTCAAAATAAATTAAAATCTCTGGCAATGGCTAGTCAGCCTCGGCTCCAGGTCTGTTGGTTAATTTAACAATTTAAATCATTGTCATATCTACTCTGTTCAAGTTTCTTCATCCTATGTTATGTTGCTTCCCATTTTGTTTAGGTTTTAGCAGCTAGCAAGAACAAGATATCAACATTGAAGGGTTTTCCTCATTTGCCTGTCCTTGAGGTTAGTTCATTACATATGTGGAGTTCAAATTTCTTAAGCTAACGAATGCAATAGACATTTTGTGCTTGCAGAGTTGAGGTAGACCTCAATAAGAGCCTTTGCTTTGTTAAGATGTCAAACCTCCTCTGCCTCCTCTGTTTTCTTAGTTCCTAGAAAGTGGGCTGCTACCATCTCAGCAACCTCTCCTTTTCTATTATTGTTTTAATTCTTCCTGCATTTAATTCTACTCACACGATACTAAGCACTGAAATAAAGTAAAGTTGAGATGGACAGGTTTGGAACTTTTGATCTGTATTTCTTTCTTGATTGTCTTGTTGATTACTTTAACGAATATCAAACTTTAGAATCCTTTGGTGGCTCCGGTATGTTGGTATGACTAATCATGCTTGTCATGCATCTTCTTTTGAGTTGTACAAGCTCGCTTCTTATCCTATTAATTTGTCTGGAAATGCAATCATACATGGGATATTCACTTCGCTAGATGCAATTTTGGTTAGTTGTAAGCTTACTGCTTACAAATTCTGCTTTCTGGTTCCTTTGTCAGCCTGTTGCCTACAATCTTCTCGGTGATATGCTTTTAGAGTAGAGACGCTTCTCTATATTCCATTATGCATGATGAAGCATATTCTGCTAACGTATTCATTTTGATAAAATTTTTGGTTATTGATATGCATGCATTTCTTTCTCAATAGTTCAGTTGACATATGTGTACACCAGATGATTCTAATTCCTCTTCATAATTTATTTTTTATTTTTTATTCTTTTCGGTGGATGTGTGTGGGGCCAGGTAATAGTAACTGATGCTATAGTTGCTATCTTTTCTTAGTTGACTCCTTGTCTTGCATGCATCCTCATTTAGATGCTGTAATTAATTAAGGCCTGCTTCACATCTATATAGCTTCATATTGGGATCATAATATTTTCATTTAGCCAAAAAATTATCGCCTATACATTTGCTACTGGTTTAAGCCTTAAAGATTAGGTTTATTTCTTTTTTCCATTCGACAAGGATATACACTAAAGCCAAGCTCTGTTTAATCTAGTACTAAAACTTAGAAGTTCTTGGTCCATGTGGCCTGTCAGTTGCATCATATCATACTCATTCAAAAGGCTTACTACATATCTTTGAGTTGTCTAATAATGATGTAAACATAAAAGAAATGTTAGAATGTTCTTAAAAGATCTCTTATGTTATGGTAATATGTCAAAAAGAACTTTAAAATTTAAATGATTAATATCACTATAATACAAAGAAGTGGATTTTCATTGGAGACCTTGGTTGTTACAAATATGGTTCTGATTAATTTGTTAAATGAGGCATCTCTCTTTTATTATCTACCTGTTACGTGTATTGCTACTTTGACTTGCCTACTTAAACATATAATGGATTTCCTTGCAACAAGCACTTCTAGGGAATGTGATACTTCAGTTGTTTTCCTTTGAGTAGAAACTAGCAGATGCTTAGATGGGTTAATCTGATATGCTCTTTAGCATAATTACTTTGTAAGTTCTCATGTATAAAGAGTTGAACTTGTGCACTTCTGTGGAACTGCATTAGTTCAAATCACAGCATATCAAAATTTGTCATTTTCATTGTTCCATACAATTCACCACTCAATCTCCTTGTCCATTAATGACGGCAGCATTTGCGTGTGGAGGAGAATCCTATACTTAAGATGCCTCATTGGGAAGCGGCTTCCATTTTACTTATTGGCCCAACGTTGAAAAAGTTCAACGATAGAGGTGTAGTGACATTTTTATTTTATGTCATCTCTCTACCCCTTTATCTCTTTCTTATTTAGTTCTGTCTTTTCTGTTTGTGAGGTTAGGGGTCTGTCCTCCCCCAAAAATATACACTTTGAATTAACTTTCTTTTGGCATTTGTCTTTTGTCACATCTCTTCCGATCTAATTATGTTTCTTTCCTCCATTATGATTAGGAGCTCATAAGTGGATGTTAAGTTATGATATGCATGTCTGTATCCTTTTTTTTACTTCCATTTTGGATCTTTCCCCAATTTGGATGAGTTCATTGACAAGCCATTATTTTCAAGTGGCTCCAGTTGTGCACATTTGTTCTGTACACTGATATTTAATGTCTGACCTGTGTCTTTCCATGCAATAGGTTTCTATACTATGTCATCCCAGTCACCACTAATTTTGATGGATTGTCGTATTGGAAATCCATTGTAGATCTTTCTCGTGAGGCAATAGCTTTGGCCAAACATTATCCTGCACACACTGCATTGTGTATTAGAGGTGGGTGGGAGTTCTGCCGTCCAGACCAAGCTACAGGTGAGTCCAAAGAAAATTATGACTTGAAAGTTGTTGCTGCCCTTCCCATCTTGATTGTAATAACTATCATCCCTCAAGAGTTCGCTACTTTCCCAGATTCAACATTTCGGTTTTTGCTCGAACAATGGAAACAACAGCTTCCTCCAGGATACCTACTAAAAGAAGCCTCTGTAGAGAAACCATTTGAAGAAGATGCTTGCCATTGCTACTTTGATTTTGTCAAAGAAGAAACTGCAAGTAGTGATTCAGAGTTAGTCTTAAAATACCAATGGTTTATAGGAGAGAAAGCTCTTGCAAACTTTACCGTCATTCCTGATGCCACTGCAGAGGTAAAGTCACCAACATGTTGGCTTTTAAACTTCTGGATATCTTTCTAATCGTGATGGAAAATTGTTATGTGGTCAGGTTTATTGGCCAAAGCATGAGGACATCCATAAAATTTTGAAAGTGGAGTGTTCTCCTGTGTTGGGGGAGACAGAATATCCTGCCATTTTTGCAATATCTTCACCCGTTTCTCTTGGTATATTCTCTCACTTGGAAGTAAGCTATGGAAAGTTCAAGAATTACTGTGTTTCTTCTTTTGATTGGTGATCATTTTGCTGACTGCATCACCACACGATGCTTCTATATTATGGATGCGTACTTCTGTTATTTTTTTCCTTGTATATGTTCACATGCTTGTATGTTAACTCCAAAGGAAGAAGATGGGATGAATTACCTTGCAGAACTTTCATTCCATGCATTTATTATTTTGCACATGCTTCCTATTTGATTAACTATCCTATTGGTGCCTGTTAAGGAACTGGCATTCCAAAGGTCTTGAAGATTGACATCCATGGAGATCTTGTGGAGGGAAACATTATTAGGGGAAATGCAGAGATTGCATGGTGTGGTGGGACTCCAGGGAAGGGTGTTTCTAGGTGAGGTTACTAGGATTTTCGTGATAATATTTCTTAGATATTGAACACATGATGTCTAAAAGATAGAATTGAAAAACTACTGTGCTGATGTGAGGAATAGTTTGACCTAGTGCTTCATGTTATCCAGCTGGTTGAGAAGAAAGTGGAATAGCAGCCCTGTAGCAATTGTTGGTGCAGAAAATGAAGAATATTGTTTGACTATGGATGACATTGACTCTTGTTTGGTTTACATGTATACTCCTGTAACTGAAGAAGGTGCCAAAGGGGAGCCTCAATATGCAATAACTGATTATGTAAAAGCAGGTGGATATCTTTATTTCTCAACATTTAATCTTTCCCTCCTTTCTCTTCCTTCCTCCCTTTTAATTCCTGGAATGGAAAGTGAAAATGGTAGTTATTTACAATGTTAGGAAACATAAGAATTCTTTTTTGTGGTAATTTGATGTCTTGGTACAGATCCATCAATAATCAACTACTGCTGAATTGGCTGTAAATTATGTAGGGAACACAGTATTATTATTATTATTTTAAAAAAAATGGCTTGTTTCCAAACTTTTATGTATGCAAAAGACACAATTGGTCTATTGGAGCAGTCTTTCCTTGTCTTTTTGAAAATATTTTTATTAGTTTTCTCTTCTTTGCTTCATAATCATTGTAGTTGAATTACTATATGTTTGGCAGCACCTCCATCAGTGAATAATGTAAAAATAATTGGTGATTGCATTGAGGGAAGTACAATCAGAGGAGTTGGAGTATACTTTGGAGGAATAGAAGGTCCCAGCAAGTTTGAGTGGCTGCGTAAGGATCAGGACACTGGGTTAGTATTTTTTTTTGGTTTGATTTTACGTTTCCTCAACCAGGAATGACTAGCTGATGGTTTTAATATGCTAATATGATTA
Organism: Voacanga thouarsii; assembly: GCA_026120185.1. Taxonomy (NCBI): domain Eukaryota; kingdom Viridiplantae; phylum Streptophyta; class Magnoliopsida; order Gentianales; family Apocynaceae; genus Voacanga; species Voacanga thouarsii. The sequence continues at coordinate 886,911 of JANUWF010001172.1, forward strand.
CTATTAGAATATTGTGCCACCAAATCCAAATTTTATAATTGGAAAACAAGGTAAACAAGGTGATCCTCTCTCTCTCCCTACTTGTTATTTATGTTGCCAACAAATGAGAAGATAATAATTTTTTGCAATTAACCTCTATTTTTTGCAGCTTCTTTTTTCTACTGATATGCAGGGGAAAAAACACATAAAAATCCTGGTTTTCTAGCTGCGGTCTCTTAACTTTCTTTTGGTCTTCGGGCCATAAGACCATTCATGCATGTTAGGCTATTTCATCTTAAATGAGCAAAGCTGGAAGCTACATAAACTATTGTCATCCTTACGTACTCTAGTTACTCTTTGTTATATCTACATGCTTAAACATACTGCAATTAATATCTTGCTTCTGTTTGGGGGAGGCACTTTAATTAAGTTATGTAAGAATTATTGTTCCCCTTTCCTTAATTCAGATTGAATGCCAATAGTTGGATAATAGATGCACCTTTCTTAGAAAAAAAAATTGTTAATATCCAAAGATTAAGGGCCTTTTATCTTGTGTTAAAATAATGTAGTTCTAGTTTTTAGTTTTTATTTTTGCTCCTTTTTATTTATTTTTTTGCTCCTTTTATTTAAGGGCCTTTTATCCTGTGTTAAAATAATGTAGTTCTAGTTTTTATTTTTGCTCCTTTTTTTTTTTTTTTGAGTTTTAAAAACTATCGAGCAGCTCATGTCTGCTTCATTCTTATGCTTTTAGCTTTGTAAATGCTAGTTTCTGATTTTGAAAATGAATAACATTTTAGATGGAAGTATTGTTTTGATTTCTATTTAGAGATCTAATGAATTATTTTTAATTTTTTTTTTGTTCTCTTCAAAAACACTTCAAGGCTAAATTAGATGAGAACCAACTACAAAGTATTCTTTATACCAAAGTTTAAGCATTGCAGTCAAACTACTCTTGATGGACTATGAGTTGGGGTTCAGTAGTCTGTGGTAATCAATGACCATGTTTGAAAAATTAACATTAGTTACTGTAAAGAAATGCTAAGAAACTGAGATAGAAGGATCTCTTTTCATTATGCATTAAGTGTTACAATGAATTGATTATATACAAGTTGTCTAAGAAACAAAAACGGCAGCTACCCTAAAAAATTGATTACTAAATCCTCTAATTATTGATCACAAATCCCCTAATAGTTCACAAAATCCCCTAATTTAAGGGACTTCCCTAATTTAGTCTAATTTCAATAATTATAACATTACTTTCCTAAAATACACCCATTAGCCATATTTTTTCATACTTCCCCTCAAGTTGGTGAATAGATATTCTCTATTCCTAGCTTGAATACAATATTTTCAACATTGGACCACTTAACCCTTTGGTTAACACGTCATCAAGAAGATCATTTGTGGACACATAAGGTGTGCAAATCAATCCACTATCCAATTTCTCCAAGTGGATCATTTGTCAACTTTTATATGCTTTGTCCAATCATGTTGCATAGGGTTGTGAGCTATGTTAATTGCAGACTTATTATCGCAATAAAGCTTCGTCAGACCCTCCAACTTGATCCTCATGTCTTCTAGAATGATTTTTAACCAACTCACATACTCCTTGAGCCAATGCTCAAAACTCGGTCTCTGCACTAGACCATACTATCACATTTTGCTTTTTACTCCTCCATGTCACAAGATTCCCACCAAAAAATGTACGTCTAGTGGTCGATTTTCTATCAATCAATGACCTAGAATAATCAGCATCTGTATAGGCTTCAAGCATTAGACTCCCACTTCTCCTAAAAAGAATTCCTTTTTCTGGTGTACCTTTAAGATATTGCAATACTCTGTGTGCTACTCGAAGATGAACCTCTTTTGGACTGTGAGTAGATTGACTAATCACACTCATAGTATAAGCTATGTTCGGTTTTGTGTGGGACAAATAAATTAGCTCTCCTACCAATCGTTGATACATCCCTTTGTCTACCATAGCATCCCTTGGTCTGCCAAGCTTTATATTTGGATCTATTGGAGTACTCATCAATTTGCATGTTGTTTTACCCGTCTCCTTGAGTTAATCAGTTATATACTTCAGTTGAGAGAGAAAAAAAATACTCTTATTTGAATGTGCTACTTCAATTCCGAGAAAATACTTTAGCTTCCTGAGTGTCTTAATTTTGAATTCTTTTGCCAAGCACTCACTCAAAGAACATCTCTCCTCTTTATCACTTCTTGTAACAATTATATCATCTACATAAACTGAGAGAACTGTGACTTCCTTTAAAGATGAGTGCTTGACAAACAGAGTATGATCTCCTTGACTTTGCTTGTATCCTAACATCACCATAACCGTGGCAAACTTGCCAAACTATGCTTGAGGAGATTATTTAAGCTCATATATTGCCTTCTTTAACCTATATACTTTATGATTAGTACCTCCTTTTTTATAACCAGGTGGAATCTCCATATATATCTCTTCCTTGAGATCTTCATGCAAGAAAGCATTATTGACATCACACTGTTGTAAATCCCATCCAAAGTTGGCTGCCAAAGACAATAAGACTCTATTAGTATTCAACTTTGCAACTAGGGCAAAAGTCAGATAGTCCACTCCATATGTCTGAGTATAACCTTTGCCGACCAACCTTGCATTGCATCTTTCCACTGAACCATCAGCTCTATATTTTATTGTGTGTACCCGTTTACACCCCACTGGTTCCTTCCCTATTGGTAACTCCACAAGCTCCCATGTTTTGTTCTTTTCTAGTGCGTCCATTTCTACATTCATAGCTTGTTTCCACTGTTCATTAGACAAAGCTTCAGATAGATTGGAAGGAATGACAATGGTTTCTAGGTTACTGAGGAAGGCTTTGTGTGACGGAGAAAACTGCTCAAAGGACAGGAAGTGTGCAAGGGGATATAAAGGTCTTTTAGTGCACTCTCTTGTACCTTTTCGCAATGCAATGTTTAATTCTGTGTTACTACTACCCCCATTGATCTCACTCTCCACCCCTAGTTCGGTTTCAAACTGTAAGGTAGGTTTAGAAGTCATTGCTTGATCGGACTCTTGGACTAGTGTAGATTTGGGAGTAGCTGGCTTCTTCTTTGCATACATCTTTCCTTTGCCATATCTAATATCCTCGAGAATAAACTCAGTTTTAGGTTGTGATAGATTAGGTAGCTTAGAGTGAACTGGGGCATGATCACTTGTGGATGAGGAAGTAGGATAATTTGAAATTGAAAGATCCAACAGCAAATTAAAACCCAACCTGTAACACCCCACTACCTATGTACCCAAAAAGGGCGGGGATGTCTCCCCGTCCAATGGACCATGGGTCTTTATAACGAGGTATAAAAGAAAAATAGCTAAATAAAATAAAACGGAAATCTTATTTCATCTGAAATCAAAACTTATACAAGTCTAAGATTTAAACTAACATCTGTCTCCCAAAAGAAATACAAAGCAAAATAAAATAAATTGATCGATCCTCTCTTATTCCTTCAACCTGCTCAATAAAAGTATTCTCCTGAAAACATTATTTAAGAATGGTGTGAGATTGACATCTCAGTGAGTCCTGTGTGTGCGGATGTCACATTTAAATATTTTGTGCATGTAGGTTTATCAAAACCACAAAATATGTTTGCAAGTCTATTTTCATCAGTAAACAGTCATTGAGTGGAGCAATGCTCATCATATTCAAAACAGTTCTCAATAAATCACCCATTCATGAATACCATTGGTTCATGAAGTAGGGATTAGGAATGATTCAATAATAATATCAAAGTCCTATCATGATTACCATCATGATAGCGTCCTAATGTAACTGTTCAACATTGGACAGTGGATGATCCGCCCACTAGAGTGAGATACTCCTCAATTTCTATATCCAATACACCAGTTGTCCAACCTGGAAAAATAAAGTCCACGTGGACCAACATGCTAGCTCGGACTAGCCTGACTAAGCAGGACTATCGCCCTTTTAAGCAGAGTTTATCCTTTGGAGGTGGCCTCTTGCCAGAAAACTCACTCTAACTCTCCAAGACTAGTACCACCAGCCTACCCCTGCTGAGTACTCAACGCTCATCATTTAGGTGCAGAATCATTTCCTTTGTTTTCGCAATTATTGATTATCTTGTCTTTGCAAAACGTGGTTTTCACATCAAGCTTTTCAAAATGTTTTAGGGATAAGAAAAAGGAAATCGTTTTCAGTTAAAAAGTTGAGGTTTGACAAAATCATTTAGAGAATAAAAGATCCACGTTCTCAATCCAAGTATCAAAATATCACAATAACATTTCATCATGTTCAATCATCGTTTCAATTATCATGTTAATCATCATATTGACACCATTTCAATACCATTGTACAAAAGACTTGCAAACATGTAATATTTAGTAAAATAGTTATGCATGGATTTATTTGAATATACTCAGCAATCAACCACAGCAATACTTGCCCTCTCTTTCACTTTATTCCTTATCTAGAATAATTGATTCTATAATTAGGATCCAAATGTTATTCCACTATCATCATGCATCATGAATCCGTATGATGATATTAACCTTCTAAGTCATTTATGGCATCTAGATAGACTAATTCATTAAATCATCGCCATAGCTTCCCATGATCATGTATCTCATCATTATGCATGCTTATAGACAAATCAAACCATCTACATAATGACTTCCATACTCAATTACCATTAACTTCATATATGAACCCTAATTGCATCAAAAGATCTCATCTTTATTTAACATACAATAGATCTAGGTCATCATAGCAATATTTATCCATATTCAATGCCATATATGCCTAGTTCATTATATTGCACCATCAAACTCAGTAATCTAATCAAATCATGCTTCTATGCTAGGTTTCATGCATATTATCCCCACCATACATTCCAACCTAATCTAAATCAGAGGAGTTAAGCCTCAATTACCTCTTTGACAGCACAACAAGAGCAAAGGTGGTGCCTTTGGTGCTTGGTTGAATTTACTTTGGAAGGAAGAGTTGATTGGTGGCTCTTGAACCTTTGTTCGGAAATTTCCAACAATAGGGGAGAAGAATCAGCCCCTTGATGACCGAGATTTAGGAGAAAAGAAGAAGATTAATTGAATACAAGTTGACAGGGGTTGAAGGGTTACTCCCCTTTGGTTTAGTTTTCAATTTTGGAGAGGATTGGAGATTGCAATGGATGAAAACCTTAGAGAGAGTGGCGGCTGGACTTTTCCAGATTTAGGGAGTGTTTAGGGTTTGTTTGAGGGCTGGTTGATGAAGGAAATAGGTTAGGGTTGGGTGTTTTAGTGTTTGGAAGAGTTGCACCTTGCTTTGGACCCTTGATCGCAACTGGGAAAAAAAACAGCTTTTGGTCTTTCTTGTTGTAGCTGAGATTGTGCAGTTTTTGGGAGAGTTTTATGGCTGTTTTCTGGTTGTTATGGTGGCCAAAAGTAAGAGGGAAAAGAGAGGGGAAAGAGGTTGGTTTTCGGCCTTCCTCTTGGGCGAAATTGGGAGGAGAAAGGAATAAGGTCTTATGTGTTGTTTTTGGCTAAAACAAGAAAAGAGTTTGAGAGCAATGGAGTGGGGATTTTTGAAACAAGAATGTTTTGGAAATATTCTTGATTAATTTCTCATTGAATCAGTGGTACAATTTATACAATTAGTGTGCCATAATTTGGCCATCAAAACCGGGAATCAATCCCCCCAAAAATAGCCTAATCAAATCTTCCTAATTTACAGCCTAATCAAATCTTCCTAATTTACACTTTCCTAATCTGACCCAATCAATTAATAAAGGAAAGATAACATCTACATAAAATTGACAGCTAAATATTACACATTAATGACCAAATCTCCAACAATTTTCGTAAGCTTGTGGGTGTGCTAGGGTGGCCGAAACTAGGGTGAAAAGAAAGGGAAAATTCTGGTTTTTGATTAGCTAAAAGAATTTTGGTTGATTAAAACTACTTAAGGTAAGTTTCTCCTATGATTAGAGAATTTGAAAGGAATTAAATATCCACCAAGGGTGGCGGCTAGGGTTGGTCTTTTTCCAGAAAATTCAAGTAATAAAAATAGAATGTTAGCCCAAGAAATAATTTAGTTAGTGTCTTAATTTATTTTAGGCAAAAATAATTAATTAAGGAATAGTTATATATTTGGTGATAAAATCTAGTTTCATGGAATAAAGCTGAATTTTCCTTTCCTTAAATACTAATTTTCGAAAAAGGCAATAAATCTTGGGGAAAATAGTTATTTCCATTAAAGGTTGGACAATACCTCTTTATTTCCAAATAAAACTCTTTAGAGAAAATCAACTTTGGGGAAACTTTCCCTCTTTTAAAAATAGTGGCTATAATATAGTTTCCAAAACCAAAGCTTCTATATCTTTCTTTCCATAATAAATCCCTTCAATAAGATCTTTAGGAAATTCTAGATATTGGAATATTTAACTTTCCTAAAAGAGTAGAATAAACTATTAACTAAAGAATAATAGGAATTTAATTTACCTTAATTCTTTTTTAGCAAAATCCAAAATAATCACATTCTTATATTTTAGGGATTGGGAAAACAAGGTGGTGGCTACCCTAGGGATTTCGGTCAAGAGGAGAGGAATTACAACAACAACAACAACAACAAACTAAGCCTTAATCCCAAGTAACTTGAGGTCGGCTACATGAACCAACGTTAGGCAACGTGTGGTCATCCACATGAATCCTCTCTCGCCACTTTCTTCTATGGGGGAAAAAAATTTAATTAGAAATAAGAAGGAGAAGGTTTGCAAGAATTGGGATTTAAACTCAAGTCACCAAAGAATACACACTAAACTCTAACCATTATTCCACAATCACTCTTATGACAATATTCATCAATTAAATTCCCATAAATCCAATTCAACTCACTTCATTCTTCTTTCATTAAATTCTACTCCATAAGAACAAAACTCTACCACAACTATATCCAAATAAATTACTTCATAAAATATCAAACACATAAATCACATAAGCTTCATAAAAAAAAATGGCTTTAATTTATCAAATAAAATAGATGATGCAATGCTATTCATGTCTTTCCCCATAAACTAAGGATGGTTTGTAACACCCCACACCCTAGGTACCTAAATAGGGCAGGATGTCGCCCCGTCCAAAGGACTAGGGGTCTTTATAACGAGGCACAAAATAAAACAAAAACTGGCAAATAAAATTAAAGGAATAATTCCATTACATCCGGAAGCAAAACTTATACAAGTCTGGAACTCAAAACTAGCAAACGTCTCTTAAAACAAACTCAAAAAACACAACTAAATAAATAAACTGAGCTGATTTTATACAAGCTGCCTAAGGCACAAATATGGTAACTTTCCTAATAAATTGATTCACAAAATCTCCTAATCAATCCCTTAATTACTGCCCACAAAATCTCATAATCACTGATTACAAAATTCCCTAATTTAAGGGTCAAACTTTCCTAATTCTAGTGTTACAATATTTACAGCCTCACTTTCCTAAAATACACCCTTTTGCCATATTTTCTCACAGGTAGTTATCTTTTGTCTCCCTCTGATGTTCAGGGAATTTCTACTGGTATCAACTGGTACAAATGAGTATATTTTGACAAAAGATGATGTCGGTCGGCGCTTGGGATTCTCATATATTCCTGTGAATTTTGAAGGTCAGTGGATTAAGTTCAACTGTGCTGACACTGACAAATTTCTGATTATACTGTTGCTGTTTGTCTTTGATAGCGTGTTCACTTGTTCTTGTGTTTTCTCATGTTCAGGTCAGGAAGGAAAATCCTTGTCAATAGTCTCTGAGATTGTAAAGCAGGGTATGGTTCTTTCACATTAACAAGTAAAAAGTTTCTATTATGTTTTACTACTTCTTGCTTATATTGAGCTACATTTACTTTTTATTATTTATTTATTTATTTGTTTAAAGATTAATGATACACTTAGTTCTGACTTTCTCTAATTCCTTTGGCTTCCATTCAGAAAGAAAGTAAAAAATAGTCTTTGTGAACGGTCTTTATTCCATCTCTTATTTGTGGATTTTACCTCTTCTTGCCCATGACTAGTTCATGTATGACAAGCAGTTTGAAGGAATATTTGGATGTTTCCTTTTGTTTACTGCCGTTTTGGAAGAATATGATCTGACAAAATGTAATGATGAACTTCTGCCAACTCCTAATTGAAGGTTTACATTTCAAAGGCATAATAATTAGTCTATTTCATGACCTTTTTTTGGGGCTTGTGATGGTTTCGGATTTTGATTTCAAACATTTTTCACGGCAATTGTATTGTCCACTTATTTGGGGTCAGCAGCATAGTTCAGAGTAACAGCTGCTTCTGAATATTGAGTGTCTAAAGTACATCAGAAATGAAGATTTATGGTAGACTATAGGGATTATTGTTGTTGATTCTAAGCCAAATTCAAATATATATCCGTTGGGAGATAGACATTTTGTCAAAGCTTGGAGTAATATTGCCAACATCTTACATTTTGGCTGGATGCTAAATTTGCACAGTATTCTGTTTTTGGACAGTCATAAGAAGACCCACCTAAATTTTATTGCATTAATGTTGCCAGTGATGTCCCCCCCTCTTCCCCCCTTCTCCCCCTCTCTTTAACTCTGGTGGGTTTGATCTAAATCACAGCTCCCCCTAAAGTAACAAATGTGAAGATAGTTGGTGAACTGAAGGAAGGCAGTAAGATCACTGTAACAGGCATTATCACAGGAGGCACTGAAGGTTCTAGCAGAGTCCAGTGGTTTAAAACAAGCTCTGTAATGTTGGAGGGAGAGAATGGTCTTGAAGCCTTAAGTACGTCCAAAATTGCGAAGGTGAAAGATGCATAGTTTTGAATATCTCTTGAGCTTGTAGTTTTCTGCACAATTTACTGGAGCTTTTGGTTTTGTTTAGGCATTTCGCATTCCTTTAGGAGCAGTTGGCTACTACATTGTTGCAAAATTCACTCCAATGACTCCTGATGGTGAAGCTGGTGAGCCAGCATATGTTGTGTCTGAAAGAGCCGTTGAAAGTAAGTAGTTTAAGTTAATAAATGCTTGGTTTGCTTTTGATGAATTGGACTCGTGGTGAAATTTACCTTCTCTACTTTCATGGTCTTATCTTTTGAGAGCTGTAACTTGTTGGCTTTTACAGAAAGAGCTATTTTTATTTTTCTTCAATTGAGTGAAAAATTAGCAAGATGTTGGCTGTAAAAATAATCTGACTAGAGTTTTCTGTCTTAAATAAATATCAAGTATTACTTTTGGTAGTAAAAGATACTCTCTTTTGGGGTAATATGTTGAATTTCCACTTTTCTTTGACCTCAATTACAATTTATCTATTTGATGTCTTCTGGCCATGTTTCCTCAAATATCATCAAAGCATTGTACTTCAAGCCTTGACTGTGATATGCCTTTTCATTAGTTTTGATTACAAGTACTTTGCTAAAATGTGCTCAACATCTTTGCAGTGCTTCCTCCGAGCCTAAATTTCTTATCCATCACCGGTGATTACTCTGAAGGTGGCATATTGACTGCATCATATGGTTATATAGGGGGTCATGAGGGAAAAAGTATTTACAGCTGGTCTATTCATGGGGTATATCCTTTTTATATTCATGCTGCACAATACAAAAAATGTAAAGTGCCTAAAAGGACATGCTTTTGCATCAGTCTTCTTTGCATTAAAGTATCTCAATCTATTTTCATTTTATGCTGAATACTTGGTCTAACATACGTTTGTTTCCTGCAGGCTGAAAATGACACGGGTTCCTTAATAGCTAATCTCTCTGGTCTTCTGCAGTATGATATTACAAAAGATGCTATTGGAAAATTTGTATCTTTTACATGTACGCCAGTGCGTGATGATGGAATTGTGGGTGAGTCAAGAACTTGCATGGGCCAGGAATGTGTTCGACCAGGTAAAAACACTTTCTTCTTGTGGTATTTACTATAGAATGCTAATGTCACGGTCGTCGTGCTTGTTATAGTTAATTTCATGTATGAGAACTTTCAGATTTGAGCATTGATTGGGAAATCGAAACATCTTCCATGTAAAGAAAGAAAATCATGTCCTGCAGAATACCACATGTATTAGTTTTCAACATTTAGCTTTTCTAGATCTTCCAGATGCCATTTTCCAGTTAGCTAGCTATTTTGCATGATAACTGACTCCTGAAAGGTATGAGATTTAATAGTTGCATACTGAGCTTGTTTGCTATAAGTTTTTTAGCATTGTTAGCCAATGCTTGAGTCCATGAAAATGAATTAGATGCTCACTACAGATAAAAGCTATCTATCCTTTTCCCTGTCCTTTTTTCTTCATAAAACTTCATGATTACCCAATTTCTTATGGGCGGAAATTTTTTATGGTTTCTACCTATTTATTACAAATATCTGAATACATAAATTTACCCTTGTATTTTTTGCATGAATCGTTACTAGTCCCATTCACTGGAAAGCATTATAAAGGGGCAGATGTGTGTAAGAAGGATCTGTCAGGAAACAATAGCCTGAAAAGGTCAAGGGTTCTTTGTTCTTTTTCTTTTCATACTGATCTGAAAGTACAATACTTTGGAAGGACAAGATTAGGGATTATTACTTCAGGGATGCGCGCTTTGTTCCTTCTGAAGTAAAACATAGAAAAGCTTCAGGGAAAAATTCTTTTGACTCTCTTTTAAAATGTCTTGGGCATTACAATTGAGGGCATATTTCTCTGGAAGAAGTGTGTAAGACTGCTTCAAACGTCAAAATCGCCTGAATGACTTCAAAAGTAACTGGAAATCATTCTATGAAAGCTACACCAAAATCAATTAATGGTTCTTAATAGTGCTTCGGAGCACACTGCAAAACCAACACACGACTAAAGGTGCTCTCTTTGCTTATTGTTACATTGAAACCCCGAGGGGGGAAAAAAAAAAAATCAAAGATGCATAGGAAATCATCAAATATTTGACTTAGGAAACGGTAGATCAAATAATGATGTCATTCAAGTAAGCCTAGGGATTAAATTATCCAATGTGCAAGTTTATATATGTCTCAATCAAATTGAGAGCTAAATTTGGAAGGTTCCCTTCTTTTTCATTTTGTAAATTTTTCCTATATTTTCCTCTGTATGGATTGCCTGGTGTTTAAAGTATGCTTAACTCCAGTGCTAACTTTAGATGGCAGCATTGGAAGCCAATCTTGTTACTGTACTCTTTCTTTTTGCTGTTCTTTTCCTCCCCTCTGGAATTATCATGTTTGTTGATCCTAATTGTAATTTTTGGAACTTCATTGTGATGTTACTGTTCATTTCTCTTGATTTAAATTCCTTGAATGTTCCTTAGTGTCGAAATGTTTTGCATTTCTTGTGCACTTCTGTCATTTTTTTAATTTTTATTTTCTATTTTTCATTTTTCATTTTTTATTTTTAAAGCAATTATTTTAAAAAATTTAAAGTTTCATCAATCTTCTTTATTTGGAATTTATATGTAATAACTTCCAGCACTTGTTTACACTTAATTCCATTTGTTCCCCAGGAAGCCCAAGGTTGCTGTCTCTAGAAATAGTAGGAAACAGTATTGAGGGCACCGTATTAAATGTTAAAAAGAAATACTGGGGTGGCGAAGAGGGAGACTCTGTCTACCGCTGGTTCCGGGTATAATATTTTGGCATGGTTTATTTCCTATTATGATTTTGGTGTTTCATTATTATAAAAAAGAGATGGTAATGATGAAATATTGCTGCAATACTTTTGATTACCTTAACATTCAATATAAACTTTAATTGATAATTATGATCAGTGACATTTTGGGAGAGTTTTATGATTTGATCACCTCTATGAATATTATTCATGCTAATTTCTGACTGTTGTAATGGCTAATCGTCTTGGTATCACATACAGACCAGTTCGGATGGCACCCGCAGTGAAATTAGTGGTGCAACTACTCCATCATACATGGTGTCAGTTGATGACATTGATTTTTTTATATCAGTATCATGTGAGCCAGTCCGAAGTGATTGGGCTCGTGGTCCTATTGTTGTTTCTGAACAAGTTGGACCCATAATTCCAGGTAAATTGCATGTGGTTTCTCACAATAGATTCTGAAAGTTTCCTTCCAAGCTAGTGCTTTCTGTTGCTTTCTCTTGTTATAAGCAACAGTTTCAAGATCCATTTAGGTTATTGCGTAAAATATTAATTCTTGTGGACCATCATCATATCTTCTAGAAATATCCTTTATCTATATTGAAGACTGCATTTAGATGCAACTTTCTGTCTCAGGGCCTCCAACTTGCCACTCACTTGAATTTCTTGGATCCCTGGTTGAAGGGGAGCGTTTGACCTTCACTGCTACTTATACTGGAGGGTAAGAATTACATCTCCCAGTTTAATTGCAGCTTCATTGGCTTTCTCAGTGGTTTAATTAAAAGATTCTATTCTTCAGGGAGAAGGGAGATTGCGTATATGAGTGGTTTAGAGTAAAGGGTGTTGGTGCCCGAGAAAAACTGAATTGTCAGGGTATGTTTTTCCCATTCCTCAGACCTTTCCTGCATATTGGATTGTAACTTGGTAGGCAACTTATTTTCGTTGCAGAATTTCTGGATTTGGCTTTAGGAGACGTTGGAGAACGAATTGAGCTCATATACACCCCTGTGAGGAAAGATGGGGTGAAAGGCAACCCTAGGAGGGTGGTGTCTGATCCAATTGTTCCTGGTATTTAGATTTTCAAAAAAGTTCAGCATGCATCTGAGTAGTTCAGCATATGCTTTCTATTGTACCCCCATCCCTTCGAGTTCAGTTTGCACATATAATAACATCTTATGTTTTGACACTTAGAAGTCTTTTTTCTCTGTGTTCTGCTACTTTCCTTGTACGCACATTGTATGTTATATATTTTATACTTACTCATAAAAAACTACATAGTGTTTTATAATTAGGTGTATGCAGCTGGTTAAGTGCTGGCAAGACTTGAAGAATTAGTGATCAGAGTTCACAACTTGTTGATGAATGCTAATAGTTTACCTAATAGTCATTTCTTTCACATAGTTTTGTCTTTCATGAATACAACTTGTTGATGCAGGACAAACTTGTTAAAGCTGCCCCACGAATATACCCTAGGATCTATTAAGGTTTATGTAGGAAAACCAAATAAAATTAGCAGTTAAACGTGTGAAATCTGTCTGATAGTGTAATTAAAGAATAAAAATAAGAGAGAGAGAACTCTTAGCATCACACCAAGAGGGAGGGATAAACCATAGGCTTCATACCTAGGACCGTAAGACATCGCATCTTATGCTTTGATTGCATCACACTACCAGAAATAAAAAAACAATCTGTAGACTCTTATTGATTGAATAATAAAAGCATAGGGATACATAAAACTTGAATTCTGGAATGATTTTCTTGTATTGAATCTAATGTTTTCAGAACCGGATTGGACATCGAGCTGAAAAATTTACTAGTTCACTGTTCAATGGTCCAACTACAATTGGACCGCAATTGGACCACAATTGAACCATAATTGAAATGGTAATATTATAATTTAAAAATTAAAAATATAATTATTTTGAAGAACAAGATTGATCAATAATATAGTGTAATTCAAGTCTATAAAGGCATAAATAACGAAGTTGGGAGAAATTTGTAATATTCTCTCTATTACTATAGACTATTTAGTCCCTTTGTGTAACTTATTTTTTTCTTATGAATATATTATCTTATTTAGCAAAGAGAGAGAGAGAGAGAGAGAGAGGGAGGGAGAGAGAGAACGGTTCAATCCAGTCCGACAAGTCGGTTCAAACCGATTTAAAGAAATTACAACAGTTTTGAAGGAAAATGGTTTAAAGTAAAGGACCGAACCGGTTTGGGGACCGATTCACGGTCCAGCGAGTCTGAGCTTGGTGGCAACGAGTCTAGGAGGACTGGGAGAGGGAAGATTATGACTGGATGTGGGAGAACTTTGTTGAGGCTTTTAGAGTAGAGTACATTCCACGATGGATAGCTGAGAAGAGGGAGGATGAGTTCCAAACCCTTAAGCAAGGGGGCATGACTGTGGCCCAGTATGCTGCACGGTTTACTCAACTGTCTAAGAATTGCAAGTGCTTGGTGGACACTGAGCAAAAACAAACGCGACAATTTGTGAAAGGTCTTAGGCAGGACCTAAGGAAAGCACTGGCTCTATCTCCACCGACGACACATACAGCCGCAGTGGACGTAGCGATCTGAACAGAGAACGAGGAAAGGAACTGACCGATGAACCGGCTCCTCCAACCAAGTCGTCCACCAATGAGACCTCCGAATAACAAGCGACCTACTGGTCCGATGCAGTGGGGGAACAAGGGGAAACAACTGAGGACAATTCCACTGGGTCCTATGCCAAATGCTCCTATGTGCCGGAACTGCGGGAGACGTGGTCATGTGGATAGGGATTGTTGGTCAAAAGGAGCAACTAGGAGATGTTTTAACTGTGGGGATTCGAATCACTTGAGAAACAACTGCCCTAAACCATTCAGGATGGGGCAAGAAGCTGTCACCCAACTAGCTGGGGCGAACAGAGGTGCACCCATTGGGACGACTAGAGGAGGAGGTTAAAAACGTCAAGTGAAAGCTAAGGTCTTCGCTCTGAATCAGGAAGAGGTTGGAGCTGATTCAGCGGTAGTTGAAGTTACACGCTTTTTGTTCAAGGTCAATCTATTTCTATTTTGATTGACCCCGGATCGACTCATTCATATGTGAACGATAAGTGTGCATGCCATTTGGGTTGGGACGGGGTAGAATTGCCTTATACCATGTTAGTGAGTACACCCTTGGGGAGGTAGAGAGATGCGAGTAGGGTAGTACAAAAGTTTGACATTATGGTGGGGAAAGAGATTTTGAAGGTGGACCTTATAATCCTACCTATTGATGACGATGATTTAATTCTTGGTATGGATTAGTTAGCGAAACATGGAGCAAGAGTGGATTGTAGGATCAAGATGGTGCAGTTCGTTAGACCCGGATGTGATGTTTTGGAGTTTAGCGGGAAAAAGGTGAAAGAGTTAAAATTTCTGATAGCGGGAGCAAAGGCGCGGAAGATGCTTAAGAAGGGTTGTATAAGATATTTGGCTTGCTTAATCAACAAGCTAAAGGATCAATGTACCTTGGAAAGCACTGAGGTGGTGAAGGACTTCGCAGATGTATTCCCGGCCAAACTCACTTCTCTTCCTCCGCGAGAAGTCGAGTTCACTATAGATCTAGTTCTTGGAGCTGAGCCGGTATTGAAGACTCCCTATTGGATGGCGCTTGCGGAGTTGAAGGAACAATTGGAGGAATTGGTTAAGCAAGGGTATATAAGATACTTCGCCTTGGGGAGCTCCGGTGTTGTTTGTTGTAAGTTTCAGAACAAGAGAATGAAACTTCTTATCTTTTATTCATCAATTATAAGGATATATATACAAGTATAGAGATCCTATAATAGGAAGTAAAATATCCTATATTAATTACAATAAATCAGCCCTCTAATTCCTATTATTTAGCCTACAAATCAGCTTATATTTGTTAACAATCTAATCTCTACAAATCAGCCTATATACAATTTGTAACAATCAATCTAATCCCTACAAATCAGCCTATATACAATCTGTAATACTCCGACTCAAGTTGGAGCATAGATATTAATCATGCCCAGCTTGTTACATAGATAATCAATCCGGACCCCGTTAAGAGCCTTTGTGAATAAATCACCTAATTGTTCTCCAGTCTTCACATGACCTGTAGTGATCAAACCTTGTTGGATCTTTTCACGAATGAAATGACAATCAATCTCAATATGTTTCGTTCGTTCATGAAAGACTGGATTGGAAGCAATGTGAAGTGCAGCTTGATTATCATACCATAGCTTTGCAGGTACTGAGACCTTCATTCCTACTTCACTGAGAAGCTGATATACCTATATGACTTCACACACAGACTTGACCATAGCTCTGTATTCGGCTTCCGCACTTGATCGTGAGACTACATTCTGTTTCTTACTCTTCCATGAAACCAAATTTCCCCCAACAAAAACACAATATCCTGAAGTAGATCTCCTATCTTCCTTACACCCTGCCCAATCAGAATCTGAAAAACATTCGATCCTAGTATGACCATGATTGCCATATAGGATTCCACATCCAGGAGCACCTTTTAAATAGTGCAGAACTTATTCTACTGCCTTCCAATGATTAACAGTTGGTGATGACATGTACTGGCTCAGCACACTCACTGAATAAGCAATATCAGGACGTGTCACAGTAAGATAATTCAACTTGCCAATAATCTTCTGTACCTTTCAGGATTTGCAAATAATTCTCCTTCTTTGGTTAATTGTAAATTAGGAACCATTGGAGTACTATATGGTTTAGCACTCAACTTTCCCGACTCTGATAGTAAATCAAGCACATACTTCCTCTGAGATAGGAAGATTCCCTTCTTACTCCTGCTAACTTCAACGCCTAAGAAATACTTTAACATCCCCAAGTCTTTGGTATGGAACTGAGTATGAAGAAAGGACTTCAGAGACGAAATTCCTCTCGAGTCACTACCTGTGATTACAATATCATCCACATATACAACTAACAGAATAATACCTCCATTAGATTGTCTATAGAAAACAGAATGATCTGACTTGCTCTTTTGCATCCCAAACTTCTCAATAGCTTGGCTAAATTTTCCAAACCAAGCCCGAGGACTCTGTTTCAAGCCATAGAGAGATTTTTGCAGACGACAGACTTTCCCATTCTCCCCTTGAGCAACAAAACTAGGTGGTTGCGCCATATAGACCTCCTCCGGAAGATCACCATTGAGAAAGGCATTCTTTATGTCTAACTGATGCAGTGGCCAGTCATAAGTTGTTGCAAGGGAAATAAATAACCTGACAGAAGCAAGTTTAGCAACAGGAGAAAAAGTATCATGATAGTCCACGCCATAAGTCTGAGCATATCCTTTAGCAACAAGTTTAGCTTTCAATCGAGAAATGGAGCCATCAGGATTAATTTTGATAGTAAACACCCATTTACATCTAATAGCTTGTTTACCTGCAGGTAAGGTAACCAAAGTCCATGTACCATTGACATCTAGAGCATTCATTTCCTCAATCATAGCATTCCGCCATCCGGGATGAGCTAATGCCTCTCGAACAGTTTTAGGGACAAAAACAGTGTCGAGGGATGTAAGAAAAGCACAAGAAGAGGAAGACAAATGATTGTAAGAAACAACTGAAGAGATTGGGTAAGTACATGTACGTTTACCTTTTCTCTGAGCAATAGGAAGATCAAGATCATCTTTGGTAGTCGGATCTGATGACGAAGATACTGGTTCATCAGGACATGATTCTGGAGACTCAACAACCAAGTCAGAACGTGGCGGATGTGGGCGACGCGAGTAGGTGTATTGGATGGGAGGCTTAACTGGTGTAGGGGGAGGTGGACCTAAATTAGGTATGACATCATAGATTAACAAATCATCATCCTCCCCCTGACTCACAGAACCTGAAGATGAAGATAAGGGTGTTTGTTCCAAAAAAGTAACATCAGCAGACACAAGATACTTACCGAGACTAGGAGAATAACAATGATACCCTTTTTGCACACGGGAATAACCCAGAAACATACACTTTAAGGACTTAGGATCCAGTTTTGTAACGTGAGGACGAACATCCTGAACAAAACAAGTACAACCGAATATCTTTGGTTCTATAGGAAACAATTGTTTAGTTGGAAATAGAGTGTAGAAAGGAGTATTACCAGACAAAACAGAGGAAGGCATACGATTGATTAGAAAACAAGCAGTAGACACAGCATCAGCCCAGAAGCATTTAGGAACCTGCATTTGAAATAACAAAGCTCTAGAAGTTTCAAGAAGATGTCTATTCTTTCTCTTAGCAACCCCAGTTTGAGAAGGGGTGTCAACACAAGAAGTCTGATGGAGAATACCCTGCTCAAGCATGTATTTTTGAAAATTGCCGGAAACATATTCTTTTGCATTATCACTTCTTAAGATTTGTACAAGTTTACCAAATTGGGTGCGAATTTCAGCACAAAAGGAAGAAAAGTGACAATAATTCTGAGCGATTTTTCATCAAATAAAGCCATGTCATTCTAGAATAATCATCAACAAAAGTAACAAAATATCTGAAACCAGTTTTAGAGGTAATTGGACAAGGACCTCAAACATCAGAATGTACTAACTCAAAAGGAGCAGTAGCTCGCTTATTGACTCTAGGACTAGAACTAAGACGATGGTGTTTGGCAAACTGACAAGACTCACAATCTAATGACTTAATGTTTGAAAATTGAGGACAAAGTTTCTTTAACATAGAAAGCGAAGGATGACCCAATCGACAATGTGCGTCAAAAGGAGAGACTGTTCCGGCAGATGCTATAGACCCTGGTTTCGGTGTATCAAGAATGTAGAGACCGTCAGACTCATGTCCTTTACCAATAATCTTCTTGGTCATGAGATCCTGAAATAAACAATAACCAAGAAAAAATGGGACACAACAATTAAGGGCACGAGTAAGTTTGCTGACAGAAATCAAATTAAAAGACAGTTGTGGTAGACTCAGAACAGATGATAAATGGAGAGATGATGTGGGATTAGTGGTTCCAGACCCAATAACACTGGATGTTGAACCATCGGCTAAAGTAATAGGAGTGATAGATTTATGTGGCTGAAAGTTAGAAAGTAAACTGGGATTACCTGTCATGTGATCTGTAGCACTAGAATCAATGACCCATTTTGAAGAAGAGGAAACAAGACATGTATTGGGTGTACCTGTTTCAACAAGAGCAGTAACATGACCGGATGGCTGTTTCACTATTGCTTGAAGCTGAGTCAATCTGGCATACTCATTCGTAGATATTGTAACAGACTTTTCAGAGATCTCAAAACTGGATGCAATATGGGCAGACTGAGCTTTCTTATACTGCAGCTTCCGACAGTCCCGCTTGATATGACCTGGTTTGTGACAATAGTGACATACCATTTCTCCTTGCTCATGTCCACGATTTCCAGTAGTCTTATCAGAGGTGTTGGACCCTGACCTCATGCTCTTACGGTTGCCACCACTATTTTAGTGTTGTCTTCCTGAGTCAGATGTCGTAGTACGTCTAAGAAGAGCACTGTTAGGCTGAGTAGATAGAACAGGTAACGTATTGTCTGTATGGAGAACTCTCCGAAAAACATCTTCTGGACAGGAAATTTCTGAACTGGAAAGAGTTTGAGATTTGGTAGTCTCAAATTCAGACGGAAGACCGGCTAGAAAACTCATAACAGCCATCTTCTCTCGCTGATTCCGTTGTTCTTCCACATCAGTACTGAAGGGAAGCAACATATTGAGCTCTTCATAAGTTTTCTTGAATTCCATAAAATAACTGGTGAGAGACTTATCTCTTTTATTTGCCATGTAAAACTCCTTGCAAACATCATAGATACGAGAGAAGTTTCATTTTCCAGAATATAAGAACTGCAAATAGTTCATTAATTTTTTCACTGTCTTACAATGAGTAACCAGACCAACCACCTCACTATCAATAGAATTACGAATTTGTATATACAAACGAGCATCGTCTCTCATCCACGACAATCTAGAGTCATCCGTAGGTGGATCATCAGTCAGATGACCATCCATAGAAATACTGAGCAGATATAATTCAATCATATGGTTCCAATCAAGAAAATTAATTTCATTTAATTTATGGTCTGTGATTTTTGAAACCAACGGAACCATATCAGAAATAATTCTAGTCTTTTTGTCAGACATAATTGATAAGAAAAGTCAACAAGATAACAGATTACCCACAAGAAGGAGTCACTAGGTGCTGGCTAATTGGCACAACGTACCTCCCTGAGTTGGCGGTGTCTATAGAGGAACCTCCAAAGCCTGCACCTTGAATACGGTAGCCGCCTCTCACACACCCAACAACCCAGAAAAAAAATATCTATGAACAGAACCTTGGCTCTGATACCATGTAAGTTTCAGAACAAGAGAATGAAACTTCTTATCTTTTATTCATCAATTATAAGGATATATAGACAAGTATAGAGATCCTATAATAAGAAGTAAAATATCCTATATTAATTACAATAAATCAGCCCTCTAATTCCTATTATTTAGCCTACAAATCAGCCTATATTTGTTAACAATTTAATTCCTACAAATCAGCCTATATACAATCTGTAACAATCAATCTAATCCCTACAAATCAGCCTATATACAATCTGTAACATTTGTAAAGAAGAAAGAAGGGACGCTGAGGTTGTGTATAGACTATAGAGGGTTGAACAACCTCACGATCAAGAACAAGTGCCCCTTACCTCTAATTGATGAGTTGTTCGATCAGTTGCAAGCCTCTTGTTACTTCTCCAAATTGGACCTCCGGCAAGGTTATTACCAAGTGCGAATCAAGGAGGAAGATATTCCCAAAACAGCCTTCAAACTACATATGGTCACTACAAGTTTGTAGTGATGCCGTTTGGAGTAACCAATGCACCCACAGTCTTCATGGACCTTATACACAGAGTTTTTCCTCTGTACTTGGATAAGTTCGTTGTGGTGTTTATTGACGATATTTTAATCTACTGTAAAAGTCTGGAGGAGCATGTTGAGCATTTAAAGTTGGTGCTGTAGAAGTTGAGAAAGCATAAGCTCTATGCTAAATTCAGCAAATGTGAGTTTTGGTTAGATTCAGTGGCATTTCTCGGTCATGTGATATCCAAAGATGGAATTAAGGTAGATCCAGCAAAAGTCGAAGCTGTCTCAAATTGGAAACAACTGGAGAGTGTAACTAAGATTAGGAGTTTTCTTAGATTGGCTGGGTACTACCATCAGTTTATCAAGAACTTCTCTACACGGGCTACATCGATGACCCAATTGCTTAAGAAGGACGTACCGTATGTCTGGAACGGTAAGTGTGAGAAGTGTTTTCAAGAGTTTAAGAGGAGATTGATGACGACACTGGTATTGAGTTTACCTGAGGAAGGTAAACTGTAAAACCCCACACCCTAGGTACCTAGATAGGGCAGGTTGTCGCCCGGTCCAAAGGACCAGGGGTCTTTATAACGAGGAATAAAATAAAACGAAAATTGCTAAATAAAATTAAAAAGGAAATTCCATTACATTCGAAAGCAAAACTTATACAAGTCTGGAAAATAAAAACTAACAAGCGTCTCTTGAAATAAATTCAAAACACAACGAAACGAATAAATTGGAGCTCAACCCTAGCTTTGCCCAGCTTACTGCAAGTAATCCCCTGAAATCATGATATAAAAAGGTGTGAGATTGACATCTCAGTAAGTCCCGTGTGTGCAAATGTCAGTTATAACTATTTCATGTATGCAGGTTTATCAAAACCATAAAATCGTGTTTGCAAGTCAATCTCATCAATAACAATTATACAAAGGAGCCTTGCTCAATCAATCCAAAACAGTTCACAATAAATCACTGTTTCATCACATTCACAATTCATTAAATAGGGATTAGCAAATGATTCAACAATATAGTAACACAATCCACATCATGGTTATCACCATGATAGCTTCCCAATGTATTCTTTTAACAAAGGGCAGTGGGGAATTCACCCAATAGGTGAGATACTCCTCCATCTTTACACCCGACATTCCGGTTGTCCAATCCGGATCAACAATGTCCACATGGACCAATATGCTAGCTCGGACCGGCCTGACTAAGTAGTACTGTCGTCTCTCCAAGTTGAGTTTATCTTCTGGAGGTGGCCTCCTGCCAGAAGACTCACTCTTGCTTTTCGAAACTAGTACTACTAGCCTACCCCCGCTGAGTACTCAACGCTCCCCATTTAGGGGCAGAATCATTTTCCCCTTTTCGAAAGTTTTTAATTAATTTGATTGCAAAACGTGATTTTCGTAACAGCGTTTTCAAATTGTTTGACAATAGTGTAAGAAATCGCTTTTGAGTTTGAATAAATAAAATTTAGTAAATTCGTTTTGAAAATAAAACATCCACGTTTCCAATCCAAGTCTCACAACAATCCAGTATAACTCATTATTTTCAGTTAAGGCTCAATCATTGTGTCAAAACATCATATTGACATCAATTCCAAATAACATTGTAAAAGTTGCTTGCAAATATATAACATTTATCAAAAAACAATTATGCAGGGACTTACCTGGATAAATCACCGCCAAATCCCATTTAATCGATTGCTCTACTTTCCACTCCTTCCTTATCTAGAGTAAATAACCCCACAATTAGGATTCAATCGTTCCATCCATTATTTCATACAACATGACTCTCCATGATTTCATTATCTACCCCTTTCATCCATGGTATTTAATTCAATAGATCACATGCATAGCTTTCCTTTATGATTCTATTGATCATGACTATGCATTGGTCTAGATCAATTCCTCACATAACATCTTCCATATTAAACTAACATACAATCATCATAAATAGCCCCATAAACATTAAAAGATCTCGTCTTTTGCCTATTTAGCATGGATCTAGATTCATCATGACAAGATACATCAATGTCCTATTTCATACATGCTTAGACTATGGCTTTCATCAACATGTTCATCAATCTAATATATTCATGCTTTCATACTAGACTCCATAGGCATCCTTAAGCTAATATTTTGAAGGTTAAGACCATTTAAATCAATAAAGATAGGATCTTGATTACCTCTTAGCGATTTAGACTTAAATCACGGCAACCCCTTGTTGACTAGCTTGAGTTTGATCACTAATTGAAGAGTTTGGATCGCTTGGATGACCTTGATCAAGACTCCCCAAAGAATGGGTAAAATCAGCCCCTTATGATCGAGATTTAGGAGAAGAAGACGAGAGGAATTGAAGAGGAGTTGATGAAGAGTTGAGGTGTTGCTTACTTTAGAGTTGGTTTTCAACTTTGATGGAGTTTTGGTGCTGTTTTGGTCCAGATGTGGAGGAGGGTTGGCGGCTGGAATTTCTGAGCAATGGAGGGTATTTAGGGTTTGTTTGAGGCTGTTTGATGAAGGAGATAGGTTAGGCCGAGGTGCTTTAGGGTTTAGGTGTTTGAAGAAGTTTTGGCCTTGCTAGGGTTTCTTGATCAAAATAGAAAGTTGCTCAGCTTTGGTGTTCTCTAGGGCTGTCGAGAATTTGGAGGGGAATTAGGGTTGGTGGCTGCTGTGTTTGTGAAGCTGAGAGTGCTGAGATTCTGGACAGAAAGAGAGGAGAAATCTGATTGGCTTTATAATAGCAAAAATAGGAGAGGAAGAATGGGCCTTTGTGCAGCTGTTTTTCTGCTTGATAACTAGGGAACTTTTGTGCAGATTTTGAGCTGGAATTTATGGGTGAATTAGGGATAAAGGTGGCCGAAATCTGAAGGAAAAGGAGAAGGGAAAATTACTGATTTCTGGCTGCTTCTTGGACGAAGTTAGGAAGGGAAAGATTAGGGTTTGTGTAGCTGGTTGTGCTGGAGGGGTTTTTGATGTGGGGTTTTGGCTGGAAATTTCATGAGAGTGTGTGTGTGAACAGTGACGAAAATTCTGAGGGTCTAGGGCTGAAATTCTGGTTTCCTTTCAGCTGAAAACAAGTCCTAATTGGTTAGGGTTTTCTTGGCCAATCCTAGCTAGGTTTTGAAGAGTCTTATTTGGACTATAATTGCTCCAAAGTGGCGGCAGCTTTGATGCAATTTTCCAGAAAATTTGGTGAAGAAATTAGGTTATCTATTTAAGAGATAATTTAATTAATTCCCTATATTAATTTGGGTAATGGCTATTAATTAGTTATTGGGAAATAAAATTTCTGGTTTCCTATATCTACTGAAATTTTCCCTAAAGGCTTCGAAATTTCCTGGATTTATCCAAGCGATAAATGCTTCATTTAAATTCACCTCTAAGCTTTTTATTTCCATCAAGAAAATATTATTTTGAAAGGAGATAAAATATGGAAATTTATTTCCTTGAAATTAATACCTATATGCTTTCCTATATATATTCTTCTCTACTAGTATATTATTTAGATATTGCTAAAAGAAAGTCTAGATTAGTAATCTTTAAAATTCTCTAAAAGATTATGATAAGATATTAGAAACTAAAATTTGATTTGTTCTCCAATGTTTTATAAAATAATTTTCAAATAAATCACTTTCCTAATTTATTTTTCTCTTCTTAGGAAATTAATTTTCAAGTGGCTATTCTCCTAGGGATCTCAGCCAAGCTAGGAAAAAATTAGGGAAGGAGGAAAGAAAATAAGAGAATGAAAAGGATTGGAAATAGGTAGGATTCAAACTCAAACCCGTCAAGGTTTAAAGGCCAAGCTTTATCCACCAAGCTACATTTCTTTCTAAATATTCTCCTAACAACTCCCTTGATTTCTTCCCACTTGCTTTACCCGTTTTTCTAATAAACTCTCCTCAATAAATGAAAGCTCAAGCAATCCAATTACTTCAAGAACAAATTAATTCATGCAATCCACAACTAATATTTTCATGAAAAATAACTAAAATCATCAAATGTGGTATAACTCAATATGACATGCATGACTTTTCCCCCACTTACCAAAGACGGTCTAACACGGGGTATTACATAAACCCTATTCCTTGTACACGGACGCCTCTAATGAAGGTCTAGGGGCAGTGTTGATGCAAGATAGGAAAGTTATCGTCTATGCGTCGAGGAAGCTGAAGTTGCACGAGGTTAACTGCTCAACAAATGACTTGGAGTTGGCTGCGATAGTGTTTGCCTTGAAGAAGTGGCAACACTACTTCTATGGAGTGGAGTATGAAGTCTTCACGAATCATAAGAGTTTGAAATATATCTTCACTTAAAAGGACTTGAATCTAAGGTAGAGAAGATGGATGGAGTTTTTGGAAGAATATAAGTGTCCAATTATCTACCACTTGGGGAAGGCTAACGTGGTAGCTGATGTGCTGAGTCGCATGGTGAGGATGGCTAGTATGAGGGTCTAAGAGGTCCAAATAGTACAAGAACTCTTGGAGCGAAAGGTAGAAGTAGGAGAAGGAAAGATCAGCCTGTGTAACCTAAAGATGGAACTTGAGCTGAGGCAAGAGATTGGTAAGGGGCAGCGAAGTAACCAAGACTTTCAAACTTTTAAAACAAAGGAAAGCAAAAGAGGAAATAAGGAATTTCAGAGTGATGAAGCTGGAGTGTTGTATTTTCGAGAACGAATATGTGTACCGGATGGCCCAGTGTTGAAGAGAAAGATAATGGATGAGGCTCACAAGAGCAAGTATACTATTCATCCTGGAGAAGTGAAGAGGGAGCATGTACAAGTGTAAGGAGTTGCACCGTAGTGACTGTAGAGTTTCCTATTACTATCGGGGTGCATCAAGGATCAAAGCTTAGCCCTTTCCTCTTTGCGGCCATTATGAACGAGTTGACTTGCACTATTCCGGAAGCTGTGCCATTGTGTATGTTGTTTGCTGATGATATTATGTTGATTGATGAGATTAGAGCCGGTGTAAATGCTAAATTGGAGTTGTAGTAACAGACATTGGAATCTAAGGGCTTCAGAATTAGTAGGAGTAAAACGGAGTATATGGTATGCAAGTTCAGTAGCAGCAGAAATATAGCTCAGAGTGTAACTTTGGATGGTAGAGATATACTTGTAGGTGATTGCTTCCGATATCTAGGATCTATTATTCAGAAAGACGGAGAGCTTGATGGCGACGTTGCACACCGAGTTACGGCACGTTGGTTGAAATGGAGGAGTGCGATTGGTATTCTATGTGATCGTAATATACTATTGAGCCTAAAGGGAAAATTCTATAAAAGCCATAAGACCTGCTTTGCTATATGGCATGGAATGTTGGGCACAAAATGAAAGTAGTTGAGATGCGTATGTTACGGTGGATGTGTGGATATATTGGAAAGCATAGAGTAAAAAATGAGACCATTAGGGAAAAGGTGGGAGTGGCATCTATTGAGGAGAAGATGAGAGAAAGTTGCTTGCGTTGGTTTAGACATGTACAGAGAAGACCGAGGGATGCTTCTTTTAAGAGGATTGAGGGAGGGAGGCAAGATAAATTAGATAGAGGTAGAGGTAGGCCTAAAATGAGATGGATAGAGGTGATTAAGAGAGATATGTCTTTGTTAGATTTGGATGAAAGTATGACGGTCGATAGAAGGAAGTGGAGAGAGAGGATTCATGTGGATGACCACACATAGTCTGGTATTGGTTTATGTAGTTGACCCCAAGTTTCTTGGGACTAAGGCTTAATTTGTTGTTGTTTTTGTCTTAATGTGTTTAACCTCAATGAACCCCCTTCTCTCCCTGCTGTTAGTGAGAATTAAATTCCATCCCATTGTTCTATTTTTCTGTACTCATATAAAGTGTTGCAGTTACTAGTGAAAATTGCTACTTGTGAATTTGAGTATTTTAGAGAGTTGTTTAACTGTTACTACCTTAATAGAGATACTAAGTTTGTTGGGTAATGGATAAGGTCATGATTTTCACTCAGTAATTTGTGTTTGCAATTGTGGTTAGGTCTTGATGAGTCGAGTCTGTATTGAGTAAAAGGACGCCTTTTTCCTTTTCATTAATGTAAATACTGAAAGTCAATCCATCAAAGTTTCTATTTACATGTCGAACTTTCTTACAAAAAGGGGATCCTGTTGGCATTGACTTGGCTATTCCTGAGTGCTGTGAAGCTGAGCTGGTGGTCCCTCAAAAGACATACTTTGGAGGACAAGAAGGTGTTGGGGAATACATATGGTACAGAACGAAGAACAAGCTTGAAATATCTGCCCTGATGGACATTTCTAATTCCTTTATCGGCGTTGATATGTGTAGCAAGACATTGTGAGTACATTTCATTTAGTCGTTCTGTCTATTGCACTATGAATACCTATACTTATCTAGGTAATATATTTCCATGCAGATCATATACTCCATTTATTGAAGATGTAGGATTTTATATGACATTGTATTGGCGGCCAGCTAGGGCTGATGGCAAAGTTGGAACGCCTCTGGTAGCAGTTTGTGACTCTCCGGTCACTCCAGGTAAAACTGTATTCCCATTTCTCAGGCAGGTGAATGCTAAGTCATGCCTTATCTATGTTACATCCAAGAATATCAATTAATGCTCATATTCAGCTAGCCTAGCCCTATATTAATGTCTGATGTCTTGTATATTAGCAATCAATCTTGTTCATTTGCTTTTGGGATCTGAAATGGCATCTTTTTATACTCAATGAAAAGCTTTTCTTGTCATGAATATTCCTTGTTGCTGATTCTGGTTTAAGGAACAGCTAAAATAACTGGCTCTAGCTGGTTAATGTCTCTGGATCTTGTAGCAGTATTGTGGCGTTCTCTGTGGAGCATATCTAATTTTCTCTGGTATTTGTAACAGCTCTCCCTGCAGTATCTAATGTTCATGTCACAGAGTTATCCTCTGGTATCTACCTTGGTGAAGGAGAATACTTTGGTGGATATGAAGGATCTAGCTTGTTTAGCTGGCACAGAGAAACAGATGAGGGAACTATTATTCTAATTAATGGAGCTAATTCCAAAACTTATGAAGTCACAGATGAAGATTACAAGTGCCGTCTATTTTTTGGGTAACCATCCTGTTTCCCTTTTTGCCTTTGAGTGGTTTCAGGAAATGCTAAATTTAGTTTAGCTAGCTCTTGGAAGGATAAATAAATGGCATTTTGAGAAGTGGGTGGGTATTCTTGATTTCACTTATGATTCCAACCTATTGGTGACATTAACTAATCCACAGAGAAGTTTATTGTGCAAAAGAATAAGATCCTAATCGATGATGGCTCTTTTCTTCCAAGTTTGCTCAAGGTGAGAATAAAGAAGAGATTGCATCATAGCTTTGCTAGGCTATGTAAATCATTATTAACTTCAGTCCAAACTACATACTCTTAATTGAAGACTTAAAAAATTTAAATCCATTTTCATGCAAGTTTCCTGCCTGAGATGAAAATAACTCTGCCAAAACTGAAAATTACTAGAAGATAAACACTGGGGGATTCTAACAGTAAACAATGTTCTGAGTTGGGAGGTTGTCATGAAATAGTTCAAAAAGTAATAACATGGTATCAGAACCTAAGTGCATGGAAATCCCTGTAAAAAAATGGATGGAATTTGGATATTAAGACTGATATTGGTGGAATGAAAGAACAAAGATAATGGAATGATACAAAAGGTAGCTAGAGTGCTTTGAAAATGTATTTTCTAGGAAGTACCTCTAAGGAAAAACCAAGGCAAATATAGGAGAAATCCAGTCGCAGGAATTTGTTTTGGTATATAAATTGTTGGTTTAATTTTCTGGTACTACTTTAGCTATAAAATTCCTTTGTGCCCAGGTGTGCATTTCTGATTGCATTTTCTAGAAGCCATTTTATGTATTTGTGGTACTAGCTAAGTGGTTAATATTCAAGCTTGGCCTGTTCTCTTTTTTGAACTTAAATTGAACTTCTGCAATGGGAAAAGGTGCACTTCGCAAGAAAGGGAATTGCTATTCTCATAAAAGGAAGGGCAATCAACATGTTTCTATTCTCTACTGCTCTATGTTTTGGGGTTGGGATAATTATTGACCGTAAGTTCACTGATGATGTAGTTGAAGTGCAGAGGATATGTCTTTGCTTGATTTGGATGAGAGTATGACAGTGGATAAAAAGAAATGGAAGGAGAGGATTCATGTGAATGACCACATGTAGTCTTGAATTGGTTCACGTAATCGACTCCAAATTTCTTGGGACTAAGGCTTAGTTATTGTTGTTGTATGCAAGATGTGTCTAATGTGTGACTAATAATCTAATTTTTTAGAAGGTATGCATTCATTGCATGTGTTGATTGGCTTAGGGCTTCCTTGGAGAAAAATACTGGGGCTACTTGAATGTTTTCTGTCTTAAGAAACTTTATATATATATTTGGAACCTATTAAGAAATAAATAAGAGTAAAAAGGGGGGAAAATGTGGCATATATTGATAATGTGAAGTAATTTCAATTGTTCCAGAAGTGGTGAATCATGATGACTCTGCTGATGATAATTACTGGCTTTTATTACAGAAGGTTGAACATTTGTATTCAGCTTTGTCATGTGAAATGTTTGATAATGCCTGATACTTATAAAGGAAAATCCATTTTAACATTTTCCTGTAAGATTATTCCTAGCTTGTGATCGGTTACGGGTTATTGAAACATTTCACATGCAATATGCAGAGCTTGTCAAATAATTTAGTTGCAACATTTTAGGTTTGCATATCCCTGATAATTTTGCATCATGTCCAAGATGGCATTTCTGAAGAAGAGCAAATCAACCTCCGGCCTTTGTATATGAAATCCAATAAGAATGCCAGTTTGTCTGTCTGTAAAATTTCAATCATAATGCAACTACATTTTCTTCATCATTCTGACTTGAATTTAAAGAGTAACTTGAATTGTCTGTATGTTCAGTTGTTCACAAATTTGCATATTTTGCAGGTATACTCCAGCTCGTTCTGATTCAATCATTGGAGAACTTAGATTATCTAATCCAACAGATATCATTTTCCCTGGTATAGATTTGATCTTTCTATCTTGCGACTGGTTTCAGTTTGTTGCCTTTAGGCTGAAATAAAGGCATTCATTTGTAAACTTTTCTTGTTATATCACACAATTTCATCTTGGCAATTAATGTTTAAATTTTATCTTTATTTATTTATTATTTTTTTAAGCTTGAGTACAGCTTAAATGCATGTGTATTACATTTTTGTTTTAGTGCTAGGCCTAGATATTTGATTTTTCTCTTGGGGTAGATTTGCATATTGATCTTTTGTTGCAAACTGGGGGAGGAATAGTTTATTCTTTCTGGCCGTTCCCCTTACATGTGAGATGTTTCAATTGAGCTCCTTTTTTGTTGTTCTTGCAATGTCGATTGGTATGTGTGGAAAAATTATGGGGATATGCTTAGTATGTATAGCTAGGAATCCCATAATTCATGACAGCTAAGTCCCATAATTCATGGGATTTGACCAAGGGTAGTTTCCTAATTTTTTGCTAGGATTTTTGTATATAAAGGCTAATCAAAACTATATGTACACGAGAGATTTCAATAGAAATTCTTCCCTTGTTCCGTTCACAATATTTTCTCTATTTAAATTCTGAGATGGTATCAGAGCTGTTCTTTCTTGGGAACTGTTTTTGAGATTTCTTCTGCCAGATTGATTGGTGATGCTCTCTGTTTTTGGCCGGCCTTAATTGTTGGTTTCTCTTCTTCATTTGATCAGCCTTAATTGCTGGTGTGTTAGCCTTGTTTTTCCCTCCAGTTAGCCTCATTTTTCCTTCCCGATTGCCTTTTGTTCTTGTCACCAACATGTAGGAAATAACAGAGACTACTGATTGATTAATCGAGTAAAACTTAATTTATTCGATAATGATTTAGGCTTATATACAACCTTACAATTTTATACACAAGCCTTTAGAATTATCTATACTCTTCATTTCTCAATGAGACCTTAACAAAGATACAAATCTCAACACTCCTCCTCAAGATGGGCAGAAGATATCCATTAAGCCCATCTTGTCACACAATCTTGAGAGATCTAATGAGCTAAGTCCTTTAGTGAGACAGTCAGCCACTTGCTCTCTAGTAGCTACATGTCCCAGCTCCAATAGTCCACTATCCAGCTTTTCTTTGATGAAAAACCTATCAATCTCCACATGTTTGGTTTTGTCATGTTGCACGGGGTTGTTGGCAATGCTAATTGCGGACTTGCTGTCGCACCACAGCTTCATTTTGACTCCTTGATTCAGCTTGAGCTCTACTAACAAAGCTCTCAACCACACCATCTCCGCAACTCCTAAAGCCATAGCCCTATACTTAGCCTCTGCTATCGACCTTGCAACCACTGACTGCTTCTTACTCTTCTAGGATACCAAATTGCCTCCTACAAACATGCAATATCCAGTTGTGGACTTTCTATCATTAGCACAACTTGCCCAGTCAAAGTCACAATAGTCCTCAATGTTTAGATGTCCATTTTTCTTGAAGATCAACTCCTTCCTTGGTGCACTCTTTAGGTACCTTAGAATTTGGTACATTGCGTCCATGTGACCCTTCCTTGGGTCATGCATGTAGCGGCTCACCATACTCACAGCAAATGATCTGTTAGGACGAGTGTGATTCAGATAGATGAGACGTCCTACCAACCTCTGGTACCGCTCACGATCAACTGGCTCTCCTGCCTCTGCGCTCAACTTGAACCTCTGATCAATTGGTGAAACCGCAGGCTTGCAACCCAACATGCGCGTCTCTGTGAGCAAGTCTAACGCATACTTCCTCTGAGATAGAACAATCCCCTCTTCTCCATGAGCCACCTCAATCCCCAGGAAGTATTTTAGTTGCCCGAGGTCCTTCACCTCAAACTCTTTGCCCAGTTTTGCCTTCAGTTGAGCAATCTCACCCTTGTCATCACCGGTGATAATCATATCATCCACATACACTGCTAACATAGTAATGTGACCATCCTGTTGTCGAAAGAACACTGTGTGATCGGCATTGATTTGTTGATAGCCCATGCTTACCATAGCTCTTCTGAACTTGTCAAACCAAGCTCTAGGAGACTGTTTCAACCAATACAGTGACTTCCTTAATCTACAAACCTTGTCCACTGTTTGTTTTGTACCAAAGCCTGGGGGAACCTTCATATACACCTCTTCTAGCAGATCTCCGTGAAGAAATGCGTTTTTAACATCCACCTGATGTAGTTTCCAACCCCCATTCACTGCAATGGAGACAAGTGTCCTTACTGTTTCCATTTTGGCCACGGGAGCAAAGGTCTCATCATAGTCGATGGCATATGTCTGACTATACCCCTTTGACACCAACAGTGCCTTGTAGCGATCAATTTTTCCTTCTGGGGTCTGCTTCACTGTGAACACCCACTTGCACCCCACTGCCTTCTTGCCTGGTGGTAGTGACACTATCTCCCGAGTTCTGTTCTTATCTAGAGCTCCAAGTTCTTCTTGCATAGCTGCTTTCTACTTTGGATCCTCTTTAGCAACTTGCCAACACTTAGGTAAAGTAACATAGTCCAAAGATGTAATGAATGCTCCATACGTAGGTGATAAATTAGAGTATGAGACAAATTGAGCAATGTCATGTGGGAAACCATAACGGTCGGGGGGAACTCCTGCATTATTGCGAAAGGTCCTCCTTACTATCATGGGAGTGGGATGAGAAGAAGGAAATTATAGCACCTGTGTTTTCTGAGTTTGAGGGTGGTGTGGGTGTCTCAGAAGTTGGAGTAGGCCGGGACAAGGGACTTGATGGCACCAGTGGTGGTACTGCAGATGTTGACTCTGGCACCTCATTCTGCCTTCTTCTGGTATACACTCTCAACTCCCCCTGTGCTTGAGTCCCAACACCGACGGGTTCCTCTTCTTCTTTGTTCTCGTGCTCCTCAACTGATTCCCTCCTCTCAACAGAATAAGGAATCGATAAGGGAATTGATCCTACATTCACCAACCTCTCACCATTCTCCCTCTCTCGCCTCATATCTTCTTTATCAGATAAGTCACCAATGGGTGAAGTCACCTCCAGTGTATAATATGGCTCAAACTCTCGAAAATGCACATCCATGCTTACAAACAACCTTTTCTCTACTGGACTCCAGCAAACATACCCCGTCTGGGTAGCAGAGTATCCTACAAAGACACATTTCATGGCTCTAGGACCAGGCTTCCCTACGGATGGTCTGTTGTCCTTCACAAAACACACACAACCAAACACTTTCAATGGGAGGATTCCACCATTATCTCCTTTCAACATTTCACATGGAGACTTCCAGTCCAACACTCTTGTGGGTATCCTGTTGATCAATTGAGCAGCTGTTAAGACCGCTTGCCCCCATAACTGCTTTGGGACATTCATCGCGATCATCATGCTCCTAGCTGTCTCTAGAAGGTGTCTGTTTTTCCTTTCTGCTACCCCATTTTGAGTTGGTGTGTATGGACATGTAGTTTGCTGTTGTATTCCTTCAGCTGACAAGTATTCCGCAAATGCTCTATTGGTATACTCTGTACCATTATCAGACCTCAATATTTTCACCACTGCTCCATATTGAGTCTGAATAGACCTATGAAAGTCTTTAAAGCAGTCAAATACATCACTCTTATTTTTCATCAAATACAACCAAGTAACACGAGAAAAACAATCAATAAAAGTCGCAAAATATCTAAAACCATTCATAGAACTAGTGGAACAAGGTCCACAAACATCAGAATGTATCAAATCAAAAGCA
This sequence comes from Voacanga thouarsii, assembly GCA_026120185.1. NCBI lineage: Eukaryota > Viridiplantae > Streptophyta > Magnoliopsida > Gentianales > Apocynaceae > Voacanga > Voacanga thouarsii. The sequence continues at coordinate 920,095 of JANUWF010001172.1, forward strand.
CGAGAGCTTCTATGACCAGAACTAACATAAGAACTTCTAGTAAGTTTTCCAAATTCACATGCTTCACACACAACTTTCTGTTTATTGGCATTTTCAAATAAAACTGGATACAACCGACTTAACACACTAAACGAAATGTGTCCCATGCATTGGTGATGGAGCATCAACACATCCTCAGCACTCATCTCAGATCCTCCTACTCCTACCTTCTCCACCACAGATATCAATGCTGAGTCCATCCCCTCACGATCCAGGTACCACAGTCCATTACGCCACGTGCCAGTCCAAGTCTCCGGCCCGTCTCCTTCTCCTGGAAGATCACCTTGGGAATATCAAAAGAAACTACACATTTTAGTTGGAGTATAATGGCACTAATAGATAAAAGATTTACTAGGAAAGAAGGAGCATGCAAAACATTGGACAAAGTTACTGAACCCGTACACTTCACTGTACCTTTACCAACCATAGGCTGTGCTGTCCCATCAGCGGTCTGGATGCTCTCTGGCATCGCTAAGTGAGTATAGGAAGAGAACTCACTAGCATTATTTGTCACATGTCGAGATGCACCAGAATCTATGATCCATTCTGGTGATCTAATGGTGAAGATAGAGGCAAGAGCATGTGTGTTACCAGTACCTTTGGTCAATTGAGCATAGGTAGCAGTGTTACCCATGGGCAAAGAGGAGGTGGATGCATCCTCAATCGCACTCTTCTTGTCTCCATCACCTGTTGCTCTCTGCTTCCTTCTCAGAATTTCTAATAGCGCTTGGTATTCTTCAGTAAAGACCACACCCGCCTCTTCCTCTTCCTCCACTACCATCAGATTGGCCTGATATCCTCTTCCACCTCTTCTACCCCCACGGCCGTGACCACGACCTGCAGACTGTCCACGTCCACCTGAGTCTCTCTCCTTGGGTGGCTTAGGACAAGCCTGTTTCGGATGACTTACTTCACCACAGTTGTAGCACTGCCTAGTCTTCCGTTGGAACCCTGTGTTACCTGAGTTGGAGACCACTAGTGCTGACTTCATCCCAGGATGTCTGCCTGTCCCAACCTGTAGCTTAATACGACTCTCCTCCTGTATCATGGCCGAGACCGCCTCCTCAAGTGAAGGGATCCTCGTCTGAGCTAGCAGCATCGCTGTCCTTTGCTCAAATGCTGGGGCTAACCTCTGGAGAAATAACATAGTCTTCTCCTGAATTAAGGCCTCTCTTTCCTTACACTCAGGATCTTTACAGTCTGCTCGAGGCAAGAAATGATCATGATCTAACCACAAGTGCTCCAACTCTGTGACATACTCCTGCAGTGTCCTATCTCCTTGGACTGTAGTATAGATGTCCCTCTTAATCTGGAACATTCTCAAATTGTTCCCCACACTATCATAGGTTCTCCTCAACTTCTCCCAGACATCATTGACCTTCTTGATGCCATCTACTGTCGCAGCAATAGACGGGACCATTGAGTTGAGAAGCCACATGCACACCAACATGTGAGTTGACTTCCACTCATCTCTCCAGTGCCCTCAGCTGGCTCTGCTTTCTCAGCTGTCAAGTACTCCCCTAGATTCCTCCATTCCAGAGTATACCTCACCCGACGTGACCAGCTCAGATACGTTGCTGGCCCATTGAGTTTCAGATCAACAGGTGGAAGCTCCACCTTAACAGTAGGTGGCCTGGCAAAATTTTCACCCCCCGACATCCTCATAAACCGCATCAATGTCGCAAGATCGGTAGGATCCAATTTCTTAACCACCTCCTCCATCGTATTCTTGCTAGCCTCTGTCATCGACTCATATTCAGGTTCCGCACACCTATCACACGAGTCTATCACACACTTACCATTCTTCTTCTCCTTGTCCCGATCTCGATCTTCTACGCATTAAGATCTGTCTAGAACTCCGGCATCTTCATGCTATCTCAGGACCCATGGGGTATCGCCCTCCCCGCACGGGCACGGAGATAGAAAACAAACTGGAAGTTGTGAGGGGCCTAGAGAGAAAGGAGGGTTACTGTTACTAGAGCGATTTTACTGTAGCGGCGGCACTGTAGCAGCGGGTACTGTGCGACGAAGCAGGTTACGGCTAGGGTTTGGCTTTGATACCAGATTGATTAATCGAGTAAAACTTAATTTATTCGATAATGATTTAGGCTTATATACAGCCTTTACAACTTTGCATACAAGTCCCTAGAATTATCTATACTCTCAATAAGACCCTAACAAAGATATAAATCTTAACACTACTTCGTTCCAGACTGCTGCATCATAAAGTGCAGTTGTATCACAAGAGTCAAGTGGTCTTAACAAGGAGGAATTTAAGAGGGTGAGATCTCTTATCAACCGTCTTGAGAAGTCTTTAGGTACTTGTTCTTTGGTGTATTCAGGTAAGTTTCCTTTCTCCATTGGATTAAATGCTTCAGATACACTCATCTTGGATCATGGACTCAGGAGCTACCGATCACATGACCTACTCATCTAAATATTTTTCAACCTGTAGCCCACGTCCTAGCAATTGGAAAATAGCCATAGTCGATGGATTTTTAACAAATGTTGTAGGCGTAGGAGATGTTCAAATAAACCCAGCCGTGACCCTTAAAAATGTCCTTCACGTCCCCAAATTATCCACCAACCTTGTCTCCGTAGAAAAACTTACCCAAGATCTATTTTGCAATGTGGTTTTTTACAATGATTGTTGTGTGTTTCAGGACAAGGGTTTGGGGAGGACAATTGGACATGCTAAAGAAAGGGACAACCTCTACTACCTCAAGACGCCAAGATAGTGGAACATAGGCGAATGCAAGGTTATCATGTCAGAAACCAGTTTATCCAACAAGGAGAAAATCCTTCTTTACCATTGTCGTTTTGGACATCCATTGTTTAGGGTCATTAAGACTTTATTTCTAGGTTTGTTTTTGAATTTAAGTATTGAAGAATTCCATTGTGAGGTGTGTGAATTTGCCAAACACAAGCGAGTGTCTTTTCCAATCAGTAAAAGGAGTTTTGTTCCCTTTTATCTTGTTCACACTAATATTTGGGGTCCTTCTGCTGTTCCTAATGTCTCTGGAGCACGATGGTTCATTTCTTTTATTGATGACTGTACTCATGTTACTTGGCTATTCTTGTTAAAATATAATTTTGATGTTAGTACTGTACTACCAAATATTTGCTCCATGGTAAAAAATCAATTTGGGTTGATGTCAAGAGGTTCATGTCTGATAATGCAAGGGATTATTTCAACTTGGTCCTCACTCCTTACTTTCACAAAGAGGGAGTTATTCATGAGTCATCCTGTGTAAGTACTCCACAGCAAAATGGAGTAGCAGAAAGGAAAAATGGTGACCTCTTTGAGAAAACTCGAGCACTGTTATTTCAGAAAAACATGCCTAAAACCTTTTGGGAGGAAGCAGTTCTTATAGTCACTCATCTCGTTTGCCTTCACGAGTCTTGGAATACAAAAGTCCAATGGAAGTTCTCTCATCTTTTTACCCCAACATAAGAACCACCAACAATCTTGTTCCTAGGGTTTTTGAGTGGGTATCTTTTATTCATGTCCATGGTCCATACAGAGGAAACCTTGATTCTAGGGCTAAAAAATGTCTTTATTGGGTACTCTTCAACTCAGAAAGGTACAAGTGTTACCACCCTCCATCAAAAAGATCTTACGTCTTCATGGATGTCACATTCAATAAAAAGGAATCTTACTTCACCAGATCTTATATTTTAGTGGGGGAATTCCACTCAGGAAGATAAGAATCAGGAAGGTTTCTTTTTTTATCCACTTGATCTGTACCCTAGCCTTATTCTTCCTGTGTTTATTTCAAAGTCCATTCCTCTTGTGTCTATTTCAACTTCTGACACCCCTCCTGAAACTGGTATTGCCATTCGTGACATCCCTACTGAAGTCGCTTCTACTACTACTAGAAGACTTGATGAAGACATGAGATATGCAAAGAAATACAAGAAGAGGGAAGTAAAGGTTGTCCATGAACTTGCACAAGTCCAAGTGTCTAACCTCGTGCTACTGAATGAGGTAATATTTTCTAATCCCAACTCACAGGGTGAGACCGAAGGTCAAATGGAGGAAGATGATCAATCCATTAGTGTGGCTAAAACACAAGTTGAACAGGTTGATGATGATTATCTAGACTTACCCATTGCCATTAGAAAGAAACCTAGAGAGTGCAGAAATCGACCGTTGTACCCTTTAGCACATTTCTTAGCATTAAAAAAATTCTCACCACCTCTCAAGGCCTTCCTCGTTAGCCTAAATACCATCACTATTCCTATGAGTGTATCCAAAGCTATGTCTAACGGAGAATGGAAACAAGCTATGGATATGGAGATGTAGGCATTAGAAAAGAACAAAACTTGGGAAATGGTGAGATTGCCTGTTGGAAAAAGACCCGTTGGCTGTAAATGGGTGTATACTGTAAAATATAAAGCAGATGGGTCACTTGAGATATATAAGGCTCGCTTGGTAGTGAAAGGGTATACATAGACGAATGGGATTGACTATCTAGAGACCTTTGCTCCTGTTGCAAAGATGAATACAATTTATAGCACTTGCTGCTAACTATGGATGGGACTCGCAATAGTTTGATGTCAAGACTGCATTTTTACATGGGGATCTAGAAGAGGAGATTTATATGGAAGTCCCATCGGGTTATGGTAAGAACTTGGATGCTCACATCATGTGTAAATTGAAAAAGGCTCTATATGGTCTCTAGTAATCCCCCCAGGCATGGTTTGGAAGATTTGCAAGGGTTATGTTGACAATGGGGTATAAGCAAAGCCAAGGTGATCATACATTGTTCATTAAACATTCTCCTTCAGGGGGAGTCACAGCTTTACTTGTGTATGTTGATGATATAGTGATAATTGGAAATGATGATGAGGAGAAGCAAGCATTGAGTCGGGGTTTGGCTAACGAATTTGAGAGCTATGCATTGGAAAGGATGAAATATTTCCTTGGAATCAAGGTTGCTCATTTGAGACAAGGAATCTTTTATCTTGCAGCAGACGCATGTTACAGATCTTCTCAAGGAAATAGGCAATACAACATGCAAGCCAGTAAGCACACCCATGGACCTGAATCTCAAGCTAGGGACAACAAAAGATGATGCTACAGTAGATCGGGAAATGTATCAACGACTGGTAGGAAGACTTATATATCTCTCTTATACACGACTAGGCATAGCATTTGCAATGAGTGTAATAAGTTAATTCATGCACAATCCAAAGGAGGTTCATTTGCAAGTGGCTTATAGAGTACTTTAGTATCTTAAGGGGACATCGAAAAGATATCTTATTCAGAAGAAATGGAGGATTGGTACTTGAAGCATACATTGATGCTGATTATGCTAGGTCTATTGTTGATAGAGGGTTAACATCCAGATATTGCACATTTCTTGGTGGAAATCTTGTGATATGGAGGAGCAAGAAGCAAAATGTGGTAGCTCAGTCGAGTGTAGAGGCAAGTTTAGGGCGATGGCTCAAGGTGTATGTGAACTACTTTGGTTGAAGATCATTCTTGAAGACCTAAAGATTAAGTGGAATGGACCTATGAGACTCTACTGCAACAACAAGTTTGCAATCAATATGGCTCATAATCCAGTACAACATGACCGAACAAAGCGCATTGAGATTGACAGACATTTTATCAAGGAAAAGCTGGACAGTGGACTCATCTGCACACCTTATGTGTCAACAGAGAATCAACTCGTAGATGTACTAATGAAAGGGTTAAATAACTTAACATTTCAAACAATTGTATCCAAGTTGGGAATGGAAAATGTGTATTCACCAGCTTGAGGGGGAGTGTGGGAAAATTATGGGGATATGTTTAGTATGTACAGTTAGGGATCCTATAATTCATGGGATCTGACAGCCAGGAGTAGTTTGCTCCCATAATTCATGGAATCTGACAGCTAGGAGTAGTTTCCTAATTTTGTTTGTACAGCTAGAAGTCCCATAATTCATGGGATCTGACAGAGGATGGTTTCCTAATTTTCTGCTAGGATTTTTGTATATAAAGGCTGATAAGAACTATATGTACACTAGAGAGATTTCAATAGAAATTCTTCCCTTGTTCCATTCACAGTATTTTCTCTGTGTTTAAATTCTGAGAGTATGTTACAGATATCTTAGGATGGGATTTAGCCTTTTTTCCTTGCCAATCAGTATCCTCACACTCTGCTTAAGGACTGTGCTGGTTACAAAAACACATAATCTGTTGCCTGTTGTCAATAATGATCTACCAGATTTAGTTACTGTTTGTAGTACGAAAGTGTGCTTCCATCAACATTTTTCCCCGTGAGTTTCCATTGGCATTATTAAAACTTATATGTTATTGCATTTTCTACCCCCTATGCTGGTATATCTAATCCTTTTTGATGCCGTAAATTCTTTTGCTCCGTCCTTTTAAGCCAAAATATTCCTTTAGATGAAGAGGTCTTTCCCTTTCTTTTGAAAATCTTTTGGTTACTGTTTATCACAGTTAATCTTGTAGCATTCAGCTTTCTTGAAAAACATGGAGCCTTGCAAACACTATGCTACAGTGATATCCATTGCTGATGCTGAGCATGAAATAATGTTTGTGTTCATATCTGACCCTTCCTAGCTTTTTGTTGATTTTGGTAATTGAATTTTCCCTTTTGTGATGGATGGTGCTCTTTTGAATATGACAAAAACTACTTTAGTGCTTGTAACATTTCTATCCAAAATGCTTCTAAATTTCTTTCTACTTCAGAGCTCCCAAAAATTGAGATGGTTGCTCTGACTGGTAACGCTGTTGAAGGAGAAGTCTTGACTGCTGTGGAAGTTGTGCCAAAGAGTGAAAGTCAACACAAAATCTGGACAAAGTACAAAAAGGACGTCAGATACCAGTGGTACATTGGCTTCTTTTCAGCTTCTTGTTTCATTTGTAATAAATGTGCGTTTGATTAACAACTAATTGTCTGAAAGAAGGAATGGTCAAGAATTCAATTTAGAAAAATGCAATATTGACAGCCTTTTGACAATCGTAAGTTTTTAGCTGTGACTAATCGTGCTGCTATTATTCCACAAAAAAGTCTTTCCAAAAGCATTGCTTTTCTGAACACAGGCAAAATAATTTTTGCATGTCAGGTTTTATTGGACTGGTGGTTTTCATGAAATAAATTCCCTTTGCCAATATTCATTTCAACTGAGACAGTATGCTAGAATGGTCTGGATTTTACATGAGTAGTGTTTCTAGACAATAAACTAAAGAGTCAGGAAGAATGGTTGACAATGTTTGAGAGCAATGTCTCTCAGCCCTTGTGTATTGATTGTGTATAGTATTCATTATTTACAAAGAATCTGATTAAATATGGGGAGCCTACTAATGAAGCCTTATAATCAATCCTTGATAGAATCAATCTCTGATTATGATCAATCAATCAATTGTATAATCTACACTACACTTAAGCTGGAGCATGCAGGTCTTCTTGTATGTGTATTCTACTCTTGGTCCTTCAAAGGATTTAGTGAATAGATCTGCAAGTCAATCAGTTTTTGCCAACAAATGATGTGACAACATCTTTTGAGACTAACTTTATATAAGGTTGACAGAGTTTGAGAAAATGGCTGAATGCCTCTTTCTTTGATGATCTTTCCTTTAAATAAGAATGGCTGTACACCTATTTTAGACAAGAAAATATTTACAGTAATTACACTAATTATTGTTAATCTACTTTAGGTAAGAATATATACAGCTAATACACAAATTAAGGTAAATTGGCATAATCATAGCAATTGACAGCCCACAATTAGATCTTCAAATCTCAGCCATAATTTCCGCCATAATCATAGCAATTGACAGCCCGCAACCTCTGCCATTGATAAAGGTGACAATCAATTTCAATGTTCTTAGTTCTCATGGAAGAGTAGATTAGATGTGATACGTAAAGTAGTTTGATTGTCAAAAACTAACTACATGTGAGGTAGGCGACAAAATTTTAACTTGGTAAGCAATTGCTGCAACCAAATCAACTCAGAATTTCCAGGGGCCGTAGACCTGTATTTTGCTTCTGCACTAGAATGCTCCACCTCACTTTGTTTCTTGCTTTTCCAAAAAATTAGATTCCCAACACCCCCCCCCCCCCCACCCCCCCCAAAAAAAAAAAAAAAAACAATATCTAGAAGTTGAGCCTCTATCTGGGGACTACTAGCCCAATAAGCATTGTACTTCCAAAAACTTGAGTATGTCCTTTATCTTTATAGAGTAGCCCTTTTCCTGGAGGCCTTTTAATGTACCTTAGAATACAAACTACAATATCTCAATGGCTATCACATGGTAATCAAGGGAAAGACTAGAATACGTATTGTAAACGAAATGTTTGGATGAGTAGCTGTTAAGTAATGTTGTTCTCCCACCAATTGTTGATTTTTGCCGGACCCTACAATGGAACATTTGGATCCATAAAATATGTCTATTGGGTCTAGAGCCAGGCTTCCTAGTCTCCTTAACAGTGTCCAGTGCAAACTTCCTTCGTGAATTGCATAAGCCATGTTTTGGGTTGAGCTGCTTCAATCCTGAGGAAATTCTGTGATATGCCTAAATCCTTGGCCTGGAAGTACAGGTTCAAGTTTCTTTAATTGGTCTATACCCTTTGAGTCATCATAGGTGATGATAATATCATCTGACAATTGACAACATGATAAATACTCAAACTTCATGATGATTTCAAATTGAATAGTTTGCATCACTATGAACCTTGCCAAACTGGTGGACAACTATATTAAATTGGACAAATTAAGCATATGAAGATTACTGAGGCCATAAAGGCAGCGCCGAAGAACAATACCATAATCCTCCTAAGCAACAAAACCTGGGAGTTACTCCATATAGATGAAGTCCCCATGTAAAAAGGCATCTTAAATATCCAGTTTGATAGAAAGGTCGTTTATGCATCACCGCCATGAAAAGAAAATGGAGGTCATCTTTACCACTGGAGAGAAGGTGTCAGTATAGTCCAAACCAAAGATTTGAGTATACCCTTTTGTGACAAATCAGGCTTAGCTTGTTAGACCATCGTGCCAACCTTAGGAGTACTGTACATGCATTGATGATCAACCAGAGACTTGCCTGGAGGTAAAGGGATAAGCTCCTATATGCTAGAGGATTGAAGAGCCTACATCTCATCTGCAATTGCCTATCTCCATCCTGGGTGAGACTGTTCCTAAACAGCTTCAGTGCAAAAACAGAAGTTAAAGAAGACACAAAGGCCATATATGGGGGACAAAGATGATGATAACACACATAGTTATCTGGGAAAAGGATTACGAGTAGATCTGTTGCCATGTTGAAAGTTTGCAGAGGATTTGTTGCTGAAGTAGGCAAAGAGTGCTGTACTAGGGAGGCAATGAAGTCAACATTTCAAGGGCCTTTCATGATAAGTCTGTGAGAGAGGTTATATGCCAGAAGAATCAGGTGGTGCATGGACTGGGGATGCTGGAGGAGATGACACCTGGTGGATTTGAAGTAGAAACTGCCAGAAGTGGTGAAAGAAGGGAACCATGTAAAAGTAAGGCTAGACTTCTGTGAGGGGGATGTTGGTTATGTCAGTTTAATCTGGAGAGAAGGACAAGGTTGGTTTGAAGAATGTGACCAATCACCAGGACCTAGAAATCTATGCAAGTCAGGATTGTAATATTTGTGATAAAGAGTACACCAGGAAAATACACTGGAGTCTAGGGAGATAACTTGTCCCTTAATTGTCTAATGTCTCATGTGAATCTAATGTACCTAAACAACCCATAAAGGAAGTTTATATGACTCATCAGAACAGGGAATTTATGAATGGATTTAGGATGGCATGTGGTTGATTAGATAGAACACCACAAGAAGTGTATCACCATGGTGCAAGCTGTTTCAATGAGATGATGATTTTTTGGCTCAACTACCCCATTTGTGGGCGGGACTTGAGGACTCATGTATTGTACCTTGGGAAGCTAGAAAAGATTATGGAAAATTCGCAAAATTTTGTCGTTCATTATCACCATGCAGGATCTTAATAGATATCCTCAATTAATTATTCAGCTTAGCACAAAACATTTGAAGTATTGGAAAAGATTCATATCAATTTTTCATAATATATAACTGAGTGCGTCTAGAAAAATTATCTGTGAAGGTAAGTACATATCTATAGCCTAGAATAGAATTAACATGATTAAGACCCCCAAAATCAATGCGATGAAAGGGAGAAGCAGCTTGCTTATTGGCTCTAGATGGATATGACACTCGAAAATTTTTATCGAGTTGGCATGATTCACATTCCAAATAGCTGAATTTGGTAAAACTAGGAACTAGTTGATGCAATTTTGAAAGATTGGAATAACCATATCAACTATGCAGACGATATGGAGAATCAGTAATAGGAGGGCAAGCAACCAGAGATGGTGGAGGAGCAAAATGGTAGAGCTCTCATCATTCAAGCCTAGTACCAATCATCTGCCCTATGTTCTGGTTCTGGATCCCAATAGAATCAGAAGAGAAGGTAATAGGTCAAGGCTGAGTTAGTTCATGGATGGAAATCAGATTGAAAGGAAAGTCTCATATATAAATAACAAAGGATAATGACTTTGAGGCATGGGGTGTAGCAGTGCTAACACCTATGGCATTGTGTTTAGACTTCTTCCCAAACATGACTGAAGGTAAAAAAATTACATGAAGTAATATTAGTAAAAGGGTCCAGATTGCAGAAATGTTGTCAGAAGCACCTGAATTAGAATCCATGGGTGCTTGGATTGTGAAACCAAAGGGAATAGGGGGCTCAAAATGTTTTGTTGGATGCCACTGTTGAGAAAAATGTAAAACTCATCAAGGAAGATGCAAATGAAGGTGTGAGATTGTTGCCAAAGTATGGACAGCCTATATCTGTGGTAAATATCTACTATGGATCTTAGATATGAACGAAGGCAGACAGATCAGAGTGAATGAATTTGATCCTTAATAATAAATCTAACGGGTATAGACTGGGATGAACTTTGGTCTTGGGTAAAAAATAAATGGAACACGAATAAATCAACTTGAACCTTCATTTGTTTAGTGACTTGATTAGAATTCGGATTGTCTCTTCTCTTGCTCTGATACCATGTAGAAAATTAACAAGAGAGAGAAAAGAATGCTTGAGAATATTCGAGTGCAATATCTCTCGATCCCTTTGTATTTATATCAGGCAATATTCTTTATTAAATGAATCCTATTAATTATGAGAACCTCACTAATTTCTAAATCCAATTAATTACTATAATCAATCCCTGACTATAATCAATCTAATCAATTAATCAGCACTCTTCAACTCTTGATTCTAGTGGCTACTTGTAACACTTTCATGTGCTGGACCATTTAGAACCAGGAAGAGAAGAATTGAAAACAGAGTGCAGATTTGTCGAAGACAAAATAAGGATTTTGTTTGGTGTAGTCTTAAGCGTTTTTATGAGGTACTAATTAAAAACACAGTGTACGGTACGGTTTAATTTTCAGTGCTTTCTAGTCATAAAAGACTAGGAACTGAGTTTGAACTTCCTATACTCTTGATATGCTTTAGTTTGGTCTACAGCACACTCAACTGTATTCTTTAGTCATTTTGTTTTACTATTCATAGTTAAACCTGTATTCTTAATTTTGACATCACTCTGCAATGCTCCAATACTGATGCAAGGTGTGTTGCAGGTTTGTTTCTTCAGAAACAGGAAATGGTAAGACGTTTGAGCCACTTCCATCTCAGAGATCATGCTCTTATAAGGTGCGATTTGAGGACATTGGTCACTGTCTGAGGTGTGAGTGCATCATGACTGATGTATTTGGAAGATCCATTGAGCCAGCATATGCAGAAACTGATCCAGTTTTGCCAGGTCTTACAATCTCTTACAAGATACTTTCACTTCCATTCTTTTTTGTCAAATTAGACCGTCTGAAAATGCCATTAGCAATGGTCATATGGCTCTGTTATCGACAATATAGAAACAAAATTTTGAGCATTGCAAATATTATGATTGGCGTTTTTTATATGCTTTCAGTTTTTTAGTCTTTTGTTATTAGAAAAGTGTAGATTTTCAGAAAGAATTCAGTTTCTTGTTTTAAAATTGATTTTCTGTTATGTAATAAGCAATAGAATCCCTTTGAATTTCACGAGTGATGAATGTGTCTCGACGAATTTTAAGTTTAATCCATAATTTAGGTAAATTAACTTTTGCAGCCATCTATTCTACTGTGAGTTTCCATTGCCTCCCTAGGGTTTATAAACCTACCTTTTAGCCTCCTCTAGTCTCGACAAAGGGGCAAAGCTGATGGAAAATGTGAAGTTTTACTTATTCTAAGAACACATTTGGTTGTTGCAAAACTTCTAAACTCAAATATATATTTCTTTTATTGTCAGTATAATCTCATTATTGTAATTAAAATGCTCTTTCTTTCCTCTCTCAAATTAATTCTAATATATTACTATATAAAAAACAAAAAACAACAAACTATGCCTTAGTCCCAAGAAACTTGGGGTCAGCTATATGAACCAATACCAGACTATGTGTGGTCATCCACATGAATCCTCTCTTTTTACTTTCTTCTATTGATCATCATACTTTCATCCAAATGTAACAGAGACATATCTCTCCTAATCACCTCTATCCATGTCGTTTTAGGCCTACCTCTACCTCTGTCTGGCCTATCTTGCCTCCCTCCCTCCCTCCCACAATCCTCCTAACAGAAGCATCCCTCGGTCTTTTCTGTACATGTCCAAACCAATGCAAGTAGCTTTCTCTCATCTTCTCCTCAATAGATGCCAGTTCTACCTTTTCCTTAATGGTCTCTTTTTTTACTCTATCTTTTCTAGTATATTCACACATCCACCGTAACATACACATCTCAGCTATATTCATTTTGTGAATATGACACATTTTAACTGCTTAACATTTCGTGCCATATAGCAAAACAAGTCTTACGGCTGTTTTATAAAACTTTCTCTTTAGACTCAATGGTATATTACGATCACATAAAATACCTTTCACACTCCTCCATTTCAACAATTGATTAATCGAGTAAAACTTATTTTATTCGATAAAGATTTAGGCTTATATACAGCCTTTACAATTTTATACACAAGTCTCTAGAATTATCTATACTCTTCATTTCTCAATGAGACCTTAACAAAGATACAAATCTCAACACTCCTCCTCAAGATGGGCAGAAGATATCCATTAAGCCCATCTTGTCACACAATCTTGAGAGATCTAATGAGCTAAGTCCTTTAGTGAGACAGTCAGCCACTTGCTCTCTAGTAGCTACATGTCCCAGCTCCAATAGTCCACTATCCAGCTTTTCTTTGATGAAAAACCTATCAATCTCCACATGTTTGGTTTTGTCATGTTGCACGGGGTTGTTGGCAATGCTAATTGCGGATTTGCTGTCGCACCACAGCTTCATTTTGACTCCTTGATTCAGCTTGAGCTCTACTAACAAAGCTCTCAACCACACCATCTCCGCAACTCCTAAAGCCATAGCCCTATACTTAGCCTCTGCTGTCGACCTTGCAACCACTGACTGCTTCTTACTCTTCTAGGATACCAAATTGCCTCCTACAAACATGCAATATCCAATTGTGGACTTTCTATCATTAGCACAACTTGCCCAGTCAGAGTCACAATAGTCCTCAATGTTTAGATGTCCATTTTTCTTGAAGATCAACTCCTTCCCTGGTGCACTCTTTAGGTACCTCAGAATTTGGTATACTGCGTCCATGTGGCCCTTCCTTGGGTCATGCATGTAGCGGCTCACCATACTCACAGCAAATGATCTGTTAGGACGAGTGTGATTCAGATAGATGAGACGTCCTTTGTCCCTTCCACCCTCCCTTCCTCCCCTTGCTCATTTTCTGGCAATTTCTAAATCATCATTTCTTCTTTCTTGAAGTGCTAGCTTTTTTGGTTGTCTTTGTCATGGCCATTTGTAATAAAATATGAGAACAGAATTCTGAGTTTCTTACTTTTATGAATTAATTTTACACAGTATTATATAGTAGATTATAAGAGAAAAAAGATTACTCCTAAATCTGGATAGCTATCTAATTAAATCCCTTCATTTAAGGGATTAAACTAGTCTAATCATATCCCTTCATTTAAGGGGTTTAAAACTTGACGTCCTAATCTATTTATAGCTCATTCCTAATCAAAGTTACAGCTAATTTACACCTTGACACCATTAATTTTGATGATACATTTTCAGGGTTTCCTAGGATTGATAAGCTAGAGATTGAGGGCAGAGGTTTCCACACCAATTTATATGCTGTGCGTGGCCTGTATAGAGGGGGGAAGGAAGGCAAAAGCAAAATCCAGTGGCTCAGGTCGATGGTTGGAAGTCCTGATCTGATTACTATTCCTGGTAGGTCAAGAATTAAACTGATCCAATTTATTTTTCTCTCTATTGGTTTTGTTTTGTTTTATTTTTTCTTTGTTCTCTTTTATTTACTACTGATGATTGGTGTATGAAAAAATGGGAAAGAAATGAAGGACAAGAAAGTCATAATAACTGTATTCCTTTGTTGCTCCTAAAAATTTTGTGCCTCAAGGTCACAGCTTTTTGTAATTTGTAATGGTAAGAGGTCATTTATTTATTCAGTTGCAGGGAGTACTAGATTTATTAAACTGGTAGGGGGTGGGGGGTGAAAGCAATTTATTTGTTTATTTTTGGTGGTTTTGTATTTTGTTTTTTGTTTGGTTTCTGAAAGAATAAGTTGGGTGTGGTATGCACATCACTTGGGATTCTAGAATCAAAATCTGGTGATACCTGTCATGTTTCATTTTTAATAATCCGAATAAATTTCGGTTGCTTAAGTATATTGGATTAAAAACTAGTTTTGATTCATTTAAATGTGATGCAATTTCTTTCTCTAACTGATTGTTTGGGCTAGAGAATTTCAATAGCATTATTATTTATTACTAACCAGATAAATAACTAGTCTCATCCTTGAATAAACTTGCAACATTTGATTCTAAAAGAGCTGAAAAAAGAGTTGGTGCCAGCTTTAGTGAGTGTAGTGTGCACGAACGGTTATTCTGATAAGGATCCTCAAACAATGAAAGCAAAAAGATAATATTCTTGCATCTTGTCCTTGTGTCTTTCTTCTTCTTTCTCTTTCCTTTCAAGGATTTGATGGAGAATTATCTCTCATTGATATTGTTCTTTTTAGTTTTAATATCAAGCTGTTTTCCTTTAAATTTTTGTTGGCTTCCAGTTTTGTCCTACAACAGTAAATAGATTTCTAAAGCATCACTAGCAGGGGAAGGTTGTAAAGTCAATAATAACCTTGTTTTGGTGTAGAGTTGGAGCATACAGAATTGGTGCTTAACCCTTATCCTAAATATGGAACATAAATGCATATTGAATATTTGTGTTCATGGAAGGTAGCAGATCCAGAATCCTACAAAACCTGTGCGCATGTGTATCATTATAATGTTACATTAGTGTACTAAGGCAAGAACTACAACAAGAATTATATCAGTTGCATGGAAAGGAAGACAGAGTTCGGATATTGAAGTGCTTAGTTGTGAATTCATTGTAGGATGACTATGTGTCTTTTGCAGGAGAGACTGGAAGAATGTATGAAGCTAATGTTGATGATGTAGGATACCGATTGGTTGCCATATATACTCCCGTTCGAGAAGATGGAGTTGAAGGGCAACCTGTTTCTGTGTCAACAGAGCCAATTGCAGTTGGTATGATAGAGTTTTTATTTTTGTCGGCTGGTCAAGTCTATCTTTCTTCGATGCCCTTTCAATTACAAAATGTTTTGGTTTATTCCTCTTCTTTTTTAACCACTCAATCAGGTAGCATGACATCATGCTTTCATTGATCTTTGATGTACTTGCAGAGCCTGATATTCATAAAGAAGTAAAGCTGAAGCTTGATCTTGGAGCTGTGAAGTTTGAGGTGCATTGTCTTACAATTGTATATATTGTTTTCGTTTTGATCCTTTGAATTCCTGAACGATGACGTCAAAGCAGTTGATAACCTAATATGCATGTCACTGTAACCAGAAAAGAATATTGATATGTGTCCAAAACTGTAGATATGGAACAAATATGTAATCTACTCGGTTCGTCTGGATTTGAATTTTCTGTTTTATAAAAAAATGGAGTAATCTAATCTAATACTATTCTAAAAGTGTAGATAGGAGTAATGATGATTTACACATTTTTGTTTTTCTTCCTTTTCTGAATGGTCTAATCTACCCTTGGAATTTATATACCCATTCTTGAATTATTAGTTTAAATATGAAGTAATGTAGCTGTTGCATTTTGTAAAATTAATGAAAATTATTATCCAATAAATACATTGAATTCACCTATAAACCAACAAAATTAACACACAAAAGTAGAGGGGAAATATGCATAATTTCACCTCATACGCATAGTACCAAAAAAAAAAAAAAAAAAAAGAAGAGAAAATAACATTATTAATCTAAAAAGAGAAATACTCCCTCTGTCCGGCTTTGAATATCCCATTTTGACTTGACATAAATACAGGGGAGTATTTGACTGCCAATAAGTTACCACTTTATCCCCATTAATTACAAAGTTTAGTGGTGCAACTTATGGGTTAGTGAAGCGTGTGTCTCTTAAATGGAGGTTAATTGTAGAAGTTCAAAGGAAAATATGTTTAAGTTGGGAAAGTAGATATTCATTTTCAAACATTCTAAAATAGAAATGTAGAGACATTTACTTCCGGATGGAGGGAGTAGATTAAAAGGGCTCGAAATAATTATATTAATTATAAAATTAGAATAATAGTAATTTAATATATCAAATTTGTTCCCCTTGGAATTTCCTGTGTTATGTTATTAGACGAATATGAGAAATAATTAGAACAAAGAAGAAAAAACAACTTCTAAAATCACAGAGACTAAAAATGCACTAGAAAAGGAAGAAAACATAACGCATTCTTAGTCTAAAAAAATTAAAAGTCAAGCTGAGAAATAATTTTATTAATTAAAAAGGTCATCGCATGCAATTCACATGAATGGTGCTAGCAATAGTAAAAGAATCATAAATAGGTAGCATAAATAACTCATTCTGTTACACTTTCTAAGCAGGTTTTGTGTGACAAGGATCGATCTCCAAAAAAGGTAGTTATTTTGCGCATTTTGCGTTGTTTGTTTTCAACTAGCCATGTTGTAACAATAAATAAAAAATAGTATATTTTATACCATTTCTTCAACATTGCAGGTTCCTGGTCTGGGAAGTCTTGAAAGAAGAATTCTGGAAGTTAATAGGAAGAGAATCAAGGTTGTGAAACCGGGTTCAAAAACTTCATTTCCTATTACTGAAATTCGTGGAAGTTATGCTCCACCTTTCCATGTAAGTCTCTTTTGTGAACTTTAGAGCTCCAATACTTGCGCTTACTAGTGCTTATGGATTCATGCTTTCTTTGCTCGTTGGTATAGCTTGCAATTTGTCTTATTCCTGATCCCTGTACGGTTCTACTCATTGATGTTCAATAATGTCTGTTTCTGATCATGTTTAATTATCTTTCCTATCATATTGCTTGTCATTGAGCTCTACCGCATTATTTGAGGAGTTTAGTGAGATCTAGAGTTACGCTGTTAAAACTTCAGCTTTTGAGTCCTTTTTACAGGAGTCAAAGCTATAAAACCAAGTGAGTTTTGATGACTTCTGTTCCATCCTAAAATTCAGTGGCTAGAGGGGAGAATAGTTATACATTTTGAAAATACAATGGTTAATGAATTCAAGCAAAAATTTGAATCTATCCCAGAGTATAAATTATTCTTTTCCATGGTTTCGGAAAAAAGGTTAAGCTTGGCCTTAGGGAGGGAGTGGGGAATCGTTATCGGGATCTCTGTTTTTATAGGAAAACCTACGATTGGACAAGCTTTTGTGAAGTTTTCACTTATCAGTTAAGGTTCTTGTATCGACTTGAGTAGATTGAAGGGAAGTTCAGAGTTCTCGATATTTCTGTGGCTCTAATATCAACAATAGGTTCTATAGGATTCAATAATAGTAGAAAAGGGTTTCTATTTTTATTGGATAAAAAAATTCAACTAGATTCTCAATTTTTCTACAGGTGATCTGTGTCCACACTCCAAGAAAAAGGGTGAGAGAACAAATTGCATCCTGCAGTAGTTGTCTGTGTACATGAAAAATAAAAAGTTTATTCATAATAACATTATATTTGACAGTAAAATAACGTCTATTACTCCTTGTTTGATGTAAGCACAATATTGTCTATAGATGTGTTGTGTTTTAGGGTTCTTCCCAAGTGTACATTCCAAGTGTTTATGCATTAATGTAGAAGAACAAAATGAATAAACATAACAAAAGAAAATCAAGTTGATCTTCCTCTTTATGTAGGTGGAATTATTCCGAAATGATCAGCATAGGCTCAGGGTTGTTGTGGACAGTGAAAATGAAGTAGATTTGATGGTACAGACACGACATTTGCGTGATGTCATTGTCCTTGTTATCCGGGGTCTTGCACAACGATTCAATAGCACATCCCTGAATTCCCTTTTGAAGATAGAGATATAAGCTTTTATATTGTGATTGTAAATGGTCAGTTATACAAAGATCTCATTTTGCTTCACATGGTTTGTGGATTCTGTAAGTGTTCATATGTGTAACTTACAAGAGCTGGTTTGCGATAGAAGTATATTTTGTCAACTGGTGTATTTATGAAAATTCAAATGATAATAGCTTCCATTATGATGACATTGGATGACCAAATGTGATTTGATGGTGAAAGAAGCAAAGTTTTAGCCATAGAAAGAATTTCTTCATCCTGGTAAGTAAGTGGCTGGCATCATTTGTCACTGCACTTCAGATCCGTGTGGGCGCGCTCGCGCGCGCATGGGTACTAAATTACTGGGAGGGCAAGAAAAGAAAAGAAAGGTGGAGAAAAGCACGGTATAAGGAAAAAAATGGTCGTAGCTCAATAATGAAATTCTGTCTAGATTTTCTGAACCTCTTAACTTCACTTGAGACTGTAAATTCCAAAAGGCTATTAAAACAAAAGGCTGAACGGAAAGAGAAGTCGCAAAGGTTATTTCATTCCATCTTTGAAGAGATTTGACTCGATATTTGAATTTGAAGAGCAAATGTGTCCTCTAAGGAATTGAATAGGGTTAATTAAAAAAAACATCATGTACTCTATTTTAAATTTTACTTTGCCCCCTTCTAAAAAAATTGCATCAATGTCGCCCTTAAATTAAAATTTTGTCAATGATTGACATATGGTATGAAATGTCCTAAATGCCTTCATCCCTTTAGTAGTTTTCCGGTTCAATAAGAAACTCTTTTTAGAATTAAAAAAAAAAAAAAACTTTCTTATCAGGAATTAAATTAAAAATGGAAACCACATCTATTGGCAAAGATCTACACTTGATCGTAACGACAGGGGTGACGAAGGAAGAAGGAAGAAGAAAAAGAAGGGCAGAGGTGAGGAAGGAAGATCTGCAAGGCACAGGGAGGAAGGGGGAAAAAGGAGAAAAGTTGGAGAAGGCAAGAAAAAGAAGGTCAGCAGTGAGAAAGGAGAGAAGGCAGGGAGGGGAGATGGAATCACAGGAGGGAAGTAGAAGAAAAGGAGAAGAAAATGGAGTTAGTAATGGTAGGGGTGATGGAGAAAGAAGAAAAAAGAAGGGTAGAGTGAAGGATCACGAGAAAATTAAATACGCAGAGGAAGACAACAAATTAAAATTTTTCACAAGCTAAAATCTAGAAATACTTACTTCTAAGGAATTGAATAACTGGAATTGGATTCGAGTTCTATGATGCTTTTTGAATGGGAACGTCTACTTGTTCCGCGAGAATACTAGCTAACCATCGGCTCTTTTATATCAAACACTTATCATGTTTCCTAACTCTTGACCTTTCAGCGTATTCTTGTACTGATATGGACCTCTATCGGTAAAACTAGAACTAGAATGAAGAAGATTGGGAGAAAAACGGAAGAGCTAAAACGATAAAGGAAAAATGATAAGAAAACGATGGCTTCTTTTGTTCTAGGAAAAGAACAAAAAGCTGTTGTTAGCCCAAATGATTTTCTTCTATGTTTTGATAAATGACAAATATTAATGTGGACTAACATGTGTGATTTGCATGTGATAGGATTTTTAGATTATGACATGTTTAACCACGGTTCTTCAAGTCTTACAAAAAGGGATTGCTAAGCAACTTATAGACAATGAAGTTCAAGAAAGATTGATCAAATCGAGATCCTGCCTAAGGAAGTTGCATTCCATGGAAACTTTCAAAGAATTATAGATTAAGAAATTATGGTTAAGGTATTATTTGTATTTTCTATGCCTCATTACCTTAAGTTCAATTTATTTCATATTGAAACACTCAAACTATTTCTTCTCACTCATGTTTTGTCCATAAAAAGAATTTTAGAAGAAAAAGTTTTTGAAACTTTGGTAGAGTCGTTTTTGAAGAGACTTTTGAAATCCAAAACGTCCCTCCAAAGCCTGTTTCTAAAGTGCCTAAATTTAAAGGTGTTCAAAATATGCTTTGTGGCATAAAATGTTATTTTGGATGAACTTTTCGGATGCATAATTTTTTATTCTGTGAGTCCAAAATCCTACAAAAGCTGACAGTAGTAACTAGTCGCTGTGGCTTTGATTTCTGCCCCTATAAAAGTCATTTAAACATGATTTTCAGGGGAGATTTTTCTCTAACACTTTCATAAACATTCAAGGACATTTGAAAGCAAAAATCCCCCATCTACATTGTGTTTCAAAGTGAGATTCATTACTTTAAAGATAAAAAGGTAAAGTTGCTTTATTTGGTGTATATCTGCTCAATCTGTGAGCTAGTTCTGTAATTTCTCTTTAATCTGAGTTGTGTTAGGGTTAAGGGAGTAAAACTCTGTTGGGTGATCCTCGATTGTTGGGTGTATAGATGTTAGGAGCAAAACCAAGTGTGGTGACCCTCTATTGTAAGATTGGGATTGTCTACCACCAGTAATTTGACAAAAATGTCTCAATAGTTGAGTTAAAATCCTTAAGTGCGTGCATATGGTAGTTGATGTAGATCATTTGAAGATCGAACCCCTATAAGTTTTTGGGTCCATTCTCTTGCATTTATCTCGTATTCTATGACTGAAATTTAACTGCTCATTTGATTGAAAAAAAAAAAAAAGGCATAACACTTCTATCTGTATTTACTGATTTAGTTAAACATACTTATGTTGAAGAATAGTCTATTTCCTATCATTTGGTAGAACTTTGAATAGATCATTGACTGCATTTAAATCTGGATTGAAAAGCATCTCTTTTGAAACTCACCCATTTTCGATCTCCTTCTAGATCTTTGGAAAATCTTTGAAAATCTGTATTTGTTTGCCATACACCTTATTAACCTCCCTCTAAGGTTTTATCAATTGGTATCAAAGTGTTGGTCTACATTGTTTTCAGCTTAACAGCCTTGTAAGAAAGATTCATATGGCAAACACTTCATCCCTACTATATATTGAGGGGTCTTCAACAAATAGACCGCCATTGTTCAATGGAAGCAATTATACATTCTGGAAAAATAAAATGAAGATCTATGTATGCTCAATCAATTTTGAGCTATGGAATTGATTGAAAAAGGACAATTTGTTCCATTCAAAATTGTCAAAAGTAGAAAGATGCCTAAACAGAGCGATGAATATGACAGTGAGGATACCTAAAAAATGACCCTAAACTTTCAGGCAATGAACGAACATATTGTTTTGTCTCTTGATGCAAATGAATACAATCGGGTCAGTGATTGTGATTCAGCTTATGAAATGTGGAAGTTACTTGAAGTCACTTATGAGAGGACAAATCAAGTAAAAGAATCAAAGTTAGAATTCTTGGTCTGTGACTATGAATTGTTTACCATGAAACCAAATGAGAACATAACTAATATTTTCACGAAATACATAAACATTATGCATGGATTGAAGGCTTATGGAAAAATCTATTCCCTGCGAGAACAAAATAGAAAAATACTCGATGCCTTGCCAAAAAGCTGGCAGTCTAAGACCTTGACTGTGCAAGAGTCTAAAGACTTGAATAATTTACCAACCGAAGAATTGATTGTCTCTTTTGACTCATGAAATGAAACTCAAAAGGTTTTAAGAACATGATGATGATGATAGAGGCAAAAAATAAACTGCCTTAAGAATTGCTGATGATGAGGCTAATAGTGAACAATTCGAAAGTGACTATGGCACTGACCTAGACACCGAGGAATCGGCCATGGTTGCTAGAAAATTTAGGAAGATGTTCAGAAAAAGCAACTTTAAAAAGGGTAAGAAATTTGTCAAAAAGAAAGGACAAACTTTATCCTTCAAACCTCAATGTTATGAGTGTAAAAGCATTGAACACTTTGTTGCTGATTGTCCAATAGCAAAAGAAAGGGAAGTCAAGCAGAACAAAAAAAAAAAAAAAGAAAAGAAAAGAAAAAAAAAAGAAAGGACATTAAGGCCAAGAAAGGAAAAGGGTTGATCGGGACTTGGGATCAAGGTGGATCTAAAACTGAAGAATACAGTGAATTTGAACTTAAAACAGTTAATATATGCTTCATGGCCATGGGAAAAAAGGTAAAGCTTATTCTTTCTAATTCTGTAACTAAATTACAAGATTTTACTTGGAAAAATTCAGATGATCCGAGTGAGCTTCTTGTTGACATGCTCCATGAACTCAAAAAGTTGTCCACGATAAACAAGGAAATGAAAATAAAAATTGATTCCTTATTAGATGACAATGCTAAGCCGTTGAGTGAGAATAACGCTCTACTCGATTCCATTAACTGTTCATATATTGAGAAGGATGTTTTTGCATTATATGTCAATTGAAAACAAATGCCTATGCGATAAAGTAATATCTCTTGAAACTATGCTTAGTGGCTTTAACAACATGAAAAAGAGAGTTGATGATCTGTCTACATGCATTGAGAAGTTCACAAATAGCAAAAACAATCTAGATAAATTACTTGGACTGCAACGTGTAGCTGGAGGCAGAAACGGTCTCGGTTATAGGCATGTGCACAAAGCTAGAAGTTACAAATCTCATTTTGTGAAAGCTAGCTCT
This sequence comes from Voacanga thouarsii, assembly GCA_026120185.1. NCBI lineage: Eukaryota > Viridiplantae > Streptophyta > Magnoliopsida > Gentianales > Apocynaceae > Voacanga > Voacanga thouarsii. The sequence continues at coordinate 943,179 of JANUWF010001172.1, forward strand.
TCATATATAACCCATATTTGCTGCACATATTGTGGTAAAGGTGGACACAATGCATCTAAGTGCCATATTAGGGAGAAAGTAAAATCTGGGGTGAAATCAGTGTGGAGGATTAAAGGAATAATTACTAACCCCCGAGGACCGAAGAAAGAATGGATACCAAAAGTCACTCTTACATCTTATATATAAGTACATTCACCATAAAAGATAAACTCTACAAAGTGATTTTTGGATAGTGGATGCTCTAGACATATGACTGGAAATGTAGCACTAATAGAGGACATTCAAGTTACAAATAATGGATTTGTCACCTTTAGAGACAAGAAAAAGGGAAAAATTCTCGGCATAGGTAATGTTGGTAAGGGATCCTTTATCATTATTAAGTAAGTGTTGTTGATTGATGGATTAAAGTGTAATTTGCTTAGTATTAGCTAATTATGTGACAATGGCTATAAAGTAAAATTTGAAAAAGATTCATGTACCATAATTGATAATTCCAGTAATGAAACCGTCTTCATTACAAATCGCATTGGAAATGTCTATATATTGTATCTTGATGATCTTATTGCTCATGATATAAAATACCTTTCCATGAATGATGATGATGGATACTTTTGGTGTATAAGGTTAGGCCATGTATCTATTGATTTGTTAAATAGATTGTCTTCAAAAGACCTTGTTAGAGGACTGTCCAAAATGAAATTTGATAAACACCGGCTGTGTGATGCTTGCCAGTTTGGAAAACAAACCAAGATATTTTTTAAACTCAAGAAAATGATTTCAACGTCAAAACCTCTTGAACTTATTCATATGGATTTATTTAGACTCATGAGGACTACTAGCCTTGGTGGTAAGAGGTACGCTTATGTATTAGTAGATGATTTTTCGAGATTTACTTGGACCTTGTTTCTTACACAAAAAGATGAAGCATTCTCTAAAATTTTAAAATTGCTCAAACGTTTTCAAAATTCTCTTGGGAGTAAACTGATTTCAATTAGAAGTGACAATGTGAGAGAATTTTGCAACTATGAGTTTACAAAAGTTTGTGATGAGGATGGGGTCTCTCATAACTTTTCAACTGCAAAAACTCTTCAACAAAATAGTGTGGTTGAGAGGAAAAATAGGACCTTGCAAGAAATGGCAAGATCTATGCTGTGTGAAAATTCCTTTCCAAAATATTTCTGGGCAAAAGTTGTAAATACAACATGTTATATTGTAAACAGAGTTATGCTAAGGCCCTTTCTTAGGAAAACACCATTTGAACTTATATTTGACAAAGTTCTGTCCATTTCATATTTTCAAAGTTTTTGGATGTAAATGTTTTATTTTCAATACTCGAGACAATCTTGGAAAATTCGATAGCAAATTAGATGAGGCTATATTCCTTGGATACTCTTCCAACAAAAAGGCATATAGAGTTTACAATAGAAGAACTCTATGTGTGGAAGAATCAGTACATGTTGTATTTGATGAATCTAACATATGTTCTTCTAAAAGAGATGATGATGTAGGTACCTCAAAAGAAAATATCATTGAACATCATAAGGCTCCATTGGTTGACAACTATGTTAAGGAAGAAGAATTGGAAGAACAGCAAGTTGAGGCTAGTGAGCAAAAACTAAAGATCAAGTTAATCAAGGTCTACCAAAGGAATGGAGATACAAACTCGGATATTCAACAGAACAAATTATCAGAGATCCGAATTGTGGTGTGAAAGCCAAACGATACATTATTGATAATCTTGCCTTACTTTCAAGTATTGAATTGGATTGTATTGATAAGGCCTTGAGTGATGATTTTTGGATTATGGCCATGCAAGAAGAATTAAATCAATTCGAGATAAATGAAGTTTGGAAACTTATTTCTAGACCACTTGACCATCCCGTGATTGGCACTAAGTGGGTATTTAGAAATAAACTTAATGAACATAGTGTTGTTATTAGAAAAAAAGTAAGGTTTGTTGCACAAGGATTCAATCAAGAGGAGGCATTGATTATGATGAAACTTTTGCACCCGTTGCTTTTGTGTCTTTCAAAGGTTTCATACTCTATCAAATGGATGTTAAAAGTGCATTTCTAAATGGTTTTATTGATTAAGAAGTATATGTGGAGCAACTATCTGGTTTTACTCATAAACACTTTTCAAATCATGTCTTCAAACTTTTCAAAGCCCTTTATAGTTTAAAATAAGATCCTCGTGCTTGGTATGAAAGACTTAGTGGCTTTCTCATTTCTAAAGGTTTTTCAAGAGGTGTTATTAACACTACATTGTTCATTAAAGTTGAAAAATCTGATGATTGTTAGATTGTTCAAATATATGTTCATGACATTATTTTTGAAGCTACTAATGAATCTCTATGTAAGAAATTTGCTAAGACAATGTTGCAAGAGTTTGAAATGAGTATGATGGGAGAACTCAACTTCTTTCTTGAGCTCCAAATTAAGTAAACCAAGGATGTGATCTTCCTAAATCAAGCCAAGTATGTTAAAGAACTACTCAAAAGGTTCAGAATGAATCAAGTAAAGGAAATTAGTACACCTATGAGCACTTCAGTAAAGCTTGACAAAGATGAAAAGAGTAAGAGGGTAGATGAATCAAAATATCGAGGTATGATTGGAAGCCTTCTATATCTCATTGCTAGCCATCTTGATATCATGTTTTCAGTTTGCCTTTGTGCAAGATTCCAATCTTGTCCCAAAAAGTCACATTTATATACTGTAAAATGTATTTTTAGATACTTGATGGGGACACATGATTATGGATTATGGTATCCTTGGACTAATACTTTTGATCTTATAGGATATATGAATGCAGATTATGTAGGATGTAAAGTTGAAAGAAATGGGACAAGTGGGCACTATCAATTTCTTGGACATTCATTAGTTTTTTGGTATAGCAAGTAAGCTTGTGTATCTCTTTTAACAACCGAAGCTGAATATATAGCTGCAGGAAGTTGTTGTGCTCAAATCTTATGGATGAAACATACCTTACTTGATTTTGGCCTTGAGTTTAAGTGTGTCCCCATTCTATGTGGCAATACTAGTGATATGATATTGAGTGGTTAAATTGATGGAACAATGGGCAAAAACCTTAGCTCAAATAGTAAAACCCAAACAGTGGAAGTTTGTGGCCAAAATAAAGTAAAATAACTATCTATCTACACTCTAGCAAACTCTTGAAGAACTAAGCATCAAAGACCTACAAGAATAATAGCAAGATCAACTATAAATTCACCTAAATATCCTTAAAATAACAAAGGTAATCAAGAACAAAAGAAGTAGAACTATAGGCACCCAAATAATAGAATTCAAGATAAACCTTAGAAGTACAAAGCAACTAAGACTCAATCAAGAGAAACCACATTAGATTATCCAAAAGATTTAGAGACTCATTCAAAGGGAGGATTAAGCCCTAAGCATGATTTTGAACAAGATGAACAAGGAGGTAAAGACCTCTCAAGACTCTCTTTCAAATTTGAATAAAAGTAAGTAAATTGTGTTGTCAAATCACAAAAAGATGTGTTTAAATTACCATAACCCTAACTAAGTGATTACTAAGGCCCTAAGATAAATTAAGGGCTTAAAAGGTCTTTACAAGATGTTTAAAATAGATAAAAATAGGAGAAAACATAAAAAATAGGTAAAACAGGAATTGGGCCTCGATAAGGGCCGGCTCCGTCTTAACGCTGGAGCCAAGAAGTTTGCCAACAGTGTGCAGTCGGCACTGGCTCGGCGCTAGTTCGCTAGGCTTCAGCATTTTTTCCCTCATTTGATGCAGCTTGAGTTATTGTTGGGGTTCTTTTTGGATAGCCATCAAATTGAGCTCTTGGCTACCTTCATCATCTTTTCAGATCTCTTCCATTCTCAAACAAAGTTGTAGGAACAATTAGATATTACCTTGGAACTTCTTGATCCTCGATCTTGTCATTGGTCCTTGCAAGGTCGTTCTCCCTTCTTGAGATAAAACTAATTGGTTAGCTTGATTCCCATCATCTCCCCTTCTTGAAGTTGATTTTTCCTTGAATCATTACTTACATTAAAAGGAGTTAAGTCACTAACGTTAAACGTTGCACTCACTTTATATTCATTGGATAAATCGATCTTGTAGGCATTATCTCCAACTTAGGAAATGACTTGGAATGGCCCATTGCCTTTTGGGTCTAATTCGCTTCTTTTTTGAGTGGGAAATTTCTCCTTGCAAAGATGCACCCATACCCAAAAGCCGAGCTCAAATGAAACCTTTTTCCTTTCTTGATTTCGTTTAAGGGCGATTTATTCATTTCGCTTTGCAATAGTTACTTTCATCTTTTCATGGAGAGTATTCACTAATTCTGCCTTCTTGGCTCCATCAAGGTTCATTCGTTCACCTACAGGCAAAGGAACTAAATCCAAAGGAGTTAGAGGGTTAAAACCATACACAACTTCAAAAGGAGAATAAGAGGTAATAGAGTGAATAGCCCTATTGTAGGCAAACTCAATGTGTGACAAGCATTCTTCCCAATTCTTCAAATTCTTCTCGATGATGGTCCTCAAGAGTTGTGTGAGTGTTCTGTTGACCACTTCCATTTGTCCATCCGTTTGAGGGTGTGGCAAGCCGTGGAAAACAAAAAGTTAGTGCCAAGTTTGTTCTATAAGACCCTCAAAAAATGACTAAGGAATTTAGTGTCCCTATCTGATATAATAGTCTTTGGAATCCTATGCATTCTCACCACTTCTTTGAAGAATAAATCTACAATATGGGAAGCATCATTTGTCTTGGAACAAACCACAAAATGAGCTATTTTCAAGAATTGATCAACAATCACAAATATAGAATCCTTACCCCTTTTGGATCTAGGCAATCCTAAGATTAAATCCATTGAAATATCAACCCAATGAGCATTTTGAGTGGGTAAAGGAGCATATAATCCATGTGGAAGTGATCTAGATTTAGCCCGCCCACAAATTATGCATTGAGAACAATGTTTCTCCACATCCCTTCTCATTTTTGGCTAAAAGAAATGTTCCTTACTTAAGGATGCCTAAGGTCTTTGTAACACCAAAATATCCTATTAGTCTCCCATTATGGGCCTCTTTAACTAGCAACTCCCTAATGGATTCTTTTGGCACATAAAGCCTTGCCTCCTTAAACAAGAAACCATTATGCCTGTAGTACTTAGCAAATGCATATTTCTCACTAGCATGAAAATAATCCCCAAACTCCTTATCATTATCATATAATTCCCTCACAAGTTCAAAACTAAGAAGTTTAGAATCTAAAGAGTTTAAAACTGCATACCTTTGAGATAGTGCATTTGCAACCACATTCTCCTTACCCTTTTTGTACTGAATGACAAAAGGTAATATCCTAATAAACTCCATCCACCTTGCATGCCTCTTGTTCAAATTTTGTTGGCTTTTGAGGTGTTTAAGGGTCTTATGGTCAGTATGGATCACAAACTCTCTTGGTAATAGGTAGTATTGCCAAAACTCTAGGGTCCTAACCAAGGTAAAGAGTTCTTTATCATAAGTGGAATAATTGATGGCTGCCCCAAACAATTTCTCACTAAAATATACAATTGGCTTTCGGTCTTAGGTCAGAACTTCACCTATCCCTGTCCCACTTGCATCACACTCTATCTCAAATGCCTTCTCAAATCTAGATAGGATGAGAATTAGAGCTTGGCTCAATTTGTCCTTAAGGGTTTGAAAGGCTTGTTGTTAGGCTTCTTCCCACCTAAATCCCACTTTTTTCTTCATCACTTCGGTTAAAGAGGCTGTTAGGGTGCTCAAATTTTTTATGAATCTCCTATAGAAACTAGCTAGCCCATAAAAATTATGAACTTGAGTAATGGTGGTAGGAGTGAGCCAATCTTGAATGGCTTTCACTTTTTCCTCATCAACTTCAATCCCATTAGTACTTACAATATACCTAAGAAATGTAACCCTCTTCAAACAAAACGAGCATTTTTCCAAGTTAGCATACAATCTCTCCATTTGAAGAGCAACAAGCACACATTGAAGATGATTCAAATGATCCACATATGATTTGCTATATATCAATATATTATCAAAGTGCACAACAACAAACTTCCCAATAAATTCTCTTAAAACGTGATGCATTAGACGCATGAAAGTGCTAGGAGCATTTGACAATCCAAAAGATATAACAAGCTACTCATACAATCTTTGTTTATTTTTAAAGGCCGATTTTCAGTCATTCCCTTCCCTAATCCTAATTTGGTGATAACTGGAATTCAAATCAATCTTAGAGAAAATGCATATACCAAACAACTCATCAAGCAAGTCATCTAGTCTAGGAATGGGATAGCGATACTTAATCATGATATTATTGATGGCACAACAATCCACACACATGCACCAAGTCCCATCCTTCTTGGGAACCAAGAGAATTGGAATCGCATATGGGTTTAGGCTCTCTCTTACATGTCCCTTCTCAAGTAATTCCTCTACTTGCTTTTATAATTCCTTGGCCTACTCTGGATTGGTCCTATAGGCCGGTTGGTTGGGGATGACGGCTACGGGTACAAAATCTATTTGATACTCGATTCCTGTTATGGGTGATAATCCTCCAGGCACCTCCTTTGGAAAAACATCATCAAACTCTTGGAGAATGGCTGCAATTTCATTAGGCAAAGCTAAGGTAAAATCATTAGTAGACACATAAGATCCTTTGCAGATTAATAGTCGGTTCCTTAGCTTCTATTACTTCTATGACCTTACTCCCTTTTGCAGAGTAGTTCATTCTTTTTTTACCTCTCCTCTCTTGTCCTTGCTCACTTCCACCCATGATGGTCAAAAGCACTTGCTTTCCCATTCTCTCCCTCAATTCTTTCTCTTTCCTCTCTTGTTCTTTTCTTTCTAACTCTTGTTTTTATTTGGCATCTTATACTCCCTTTTTCTTTCCTCTTTTCTTCATGATTCTTTGGCCTTTGTTCATCTCACTTGGGGGCAAGAGGGTAAGAGTGAATTTGAAACCCTCTTTGAGAATGGAATAGGTGTTCTTCCTCCTATCATACTTCACATTCCTATCATATTACCAAGGCCTTTTTAGGAGCAAGTGACTCGCTTGCATAGGCACCACATCACATAGTACATTATTTTTGTACTTCCCCATCTCAAAAGATACTAAGCCTTGTTTGTTAATTTTCAATTCTCCACTATCATTCAACCATTGTAGCTTGTAGGGTTTATGGTGTTTAATCCATTTCATGCCAAATTCATCAACTAAGCTTGCACTAATCATATTAGTGCAACTCCCACTATCCACAATGACACTACGAGGGGTCATGTTGATTAGACACATTGTGTAGAATATGTTCTCTCTTTGTAGATAGTCTTAGTCTTCGATTACTTAAGGGTTTAATGATCTTCTTGTGACTCCAACTAAGGAATACTCTTGGCCAACTACTCTCCCTTCATCACTTCCCTCTTTCATATTTTCTTCTTGCTCTCTTTGGCACCTTTCTCATTTTTCTTCTTCTTCGGTTGAGTCTTCTCCATAAGGGTTAGTATACATAGTCCTTTTGTGTGGACACTCATAGGAAGTATGTCCATAGCCAAGACACTTGAAGCACTTGATGTTTTTATTTGATTGTGGCCTCTCCATGGCTTTTCTCTTATCCTTATTCCAACATTCCCTAGGTTTCCAGTCTTCCCTAGGCTTCTATCTGTCCCTTGGCTTGTTATACTCCCTTTGGAAAGGTTTAAGAGCATCATCCCTCTTAGTTGGCATCTTGTTAGTGGTGTTCGGATGTGTAGGCTTAGTGAAGGTCCTCCTCTTTAGTTGTCTTTCAATCCTCATAGTGGCATGAACCATATCTTCAAAATGGTCATAGGAGTGTAACTCTACCAAATTGGCTATTTCCCTATTTAATCCTCCCAAGAACCTGGCCCTTGTTGCTTTATAGTCGTCTTGGATTTGAATCCTCATCAACATCACTTCTATTTCCTTATGGTAGTCCTCCACACTCTTATTTCCTTACTTGAGTGATTCAAGCCTTTGGTAGAAGTCATGGTAGTAGTGGTGTGGAACAAACCTAGCCCTCATCATATCATTTCACAAGTTCCAATTTCACATGACTTTTACTCCTATTTGCCTTCTTTGAGTACTAACTTGTTCCTATCAAACCAAAGCATACTCTAAAAAATCCAAAATAACTAGCCTCACTGATGCGTGTTTTTTAGTGTAAAAAATATTACCAACAAATTACACAATCAATCAAATTTTAATTAAACTTTCAACTATTAAAACCACACATACGGGCAAGTATACCCATCATGTAGCTTAGGGAATAACAAGTATCGAATCCATGAGAACTTAGACTCCTACATTACTTTATCCAAATTTTTATTGTTTAGCCAATAAAATAAGAAGAGAAAAAAAAGGAAAATAAATAAAGACAACAATAAATATAACTCAAGGATGCAATTTCATGTTGTAATACCTCGCTACCTAGGCCCGCCAGGGCCAGGGATGTCGCCCCGCCAAAGGACAAGGGATCTTTATAACTAGGTCACACAAATAAAATTGAGGAATAAAAATAATACTTTAACTTAAAAATTTATTACAACCCAAAGAAAACTCCAAGAATAAATCTATGAATTCCCAAAACAAAACCATAAATAAAATTATCCACTCTTGTCTCTCCAAAGCAATACATAGAATTAAATGACAACAATCTCTTCCAAGGCAGATACTACTAGCTACTCATCCCCACAGCAGGATTGACCTGAAATCATGGTAAAAAGGTGATGAGACAGAAATCTCAGTAAGTCCGTGTGTGCTTTGGGTGTTTAATGAAAGCAGTTCATGGATGCAAGGTGCGAAATCTTTATAAGAGAATTATTGGCAAGCAATAAACATTAGTCAAAAGCAAGAGTGACGTTTTAGCTATTCCAGCCATACATGATCAACAAAATCAACCACTTATAAGAAAGGATTATGGGTTATATACGTTGGGTCCCACAATCGGATGGTCAGCATGCCACACTTTGTGCATACCGCCAGTCAGAATGCCACACCTTGTGCAGACTGACAAAAGTAGGTGATCGGCCTACTGGGCAAAATACTCCTCCTTCTTTATATCCAAACAACAACCGGGTGTCCATTCCTGTAAAATACAGTTACTTGACTGAAAAGAACACCGCTAGCTCGGACCGGCACGACCCACTGGACTGATGTCCTATCCGGGAAGGACTCACCCCTCAGAGGTGGCCATCTACTGAGAGACTTACCCTAACCCCTCAAGGACTAGTCCTAGTAGTCCACCCTTATTGAGTACTCAACGACGTTTTCCACTTGGGATAAAATGAACAAAATATGATTCCACATGAAACTGGCAATTTAGGGGTCTCCAAGGTCGTTATCAAAATCAATTTTAGAAAGTATTTTGAGTTTGAGTAAATCTGCTCAATAATTCAATTGTTTGAAATAAGGAAGAATCCCACCCTCAATTGTCTGTACATAAATGAGTGTCCATACACTCTACCTTTGGCTTGCCATAAGAAAACATTTCACATCAATCAAGTTTTATGCAGGAGCTTACCTAATTCTTGCTCACAACAACAAGGTCTCCAACAGCTGACCTAACCCCACATGGGCAAATACAAATCACAATCAATTCCAAGCCACAATCCACTTCCTCAATTTTAAATCAACACAACTTACTACTGCCATGATCCTAGTGTCCCAAGCTTTAAGGTTAAACACTAAGTAAATAGGTTTAAGAGTTGAGCTTAGTGTGATATTTAAAATAATTAATGGTTTGGGAAGTAAATTTTAATAAGTTGAAAGCTTAAATCTTGTTAAGGAAAACTTAGAGTTTATTTGATCAAGAGTCCTAAGAAGTTTTAGGTAAAACAATGATTTATTAGTACTTTAGTTGTTAGAAAATAATTGATAGCTAAAATTAGTTGAAAATGAATTTAATGAGTCTTGTTGGAAAAATAATAAATAAATTCTTATTAGGTTTTGATTAAAAGACAATAATCAAATTTGTAGTAATAAATATTTCACTAATCATAATTATTTTCATAAAAGGCTTTAATTGATTTCATTATTTAAATAACATCTCTCTCTCTATATATATACACATATATATATTATTTTTCTAGCAAAGCTATTATTTATTTGACTAAAATATCCTTATTGTTTATAATAGTCCAAATCTACCCTTCCTAGGGTTTTTCCGAAAATACAAAAGAAACATTATTTTATTGAATATTTTATTCAAGAAGTAAAATTAGTTTAGGGACAACTAGATCATGATTCAAATTCCTATGGCTAACCACAATCAAGAACATATGCAATCCTTTCATTCATCAAATCGACCAAATCTTGCACATAAGCATAGATCTAAATTTATTAAGATATGATCTAACCTCTACTAGCATAAATATGATCATGGCTTCAATAATCTAACATGCATATAAATTCTATTCACCAAAGGTGACATAATCTCTAGCATGCTTTATCTCAAATACTTCATGCATCAAACCTCAAATCATCACATAATCAATCAAGATAATCCTTCCATGCATAAATCTCATCCCCTTCACAATCATACAAATATTCATGCTTCAATCTCAACAATATATATATACTCGAATCCTATCACCATCCACCTACTATCAACATCATCTTAGAGACATAATTCTAGAGTTTAAAAGAAGGATTGAAGGTACTTACTTGATTGATGAATGCCTTGAAGGAGTTTAGAGTAGATCTCAACTCCTAGATGTCTAACTTTGTCCAAGGGAGATGGCAAGAGCATGATTAGGGGAGAAGGGGTCATCCGGCCAAGGAAGTGGGAATTCGGCCATGAGAGAGAGAGAGAGAGAGAGAGAGAGAGAGAGAGAGATCATTAGTATGTTTATTCACATAGGTTTTCACTAGAGATCAAGTTTAGAGAAGATGAAGTTGATAGAGTAAATTTACCTTGAAGATGTTCTTGTCCTTCACAGAAATTTCTGGTTTTGATCCGAAGTAGCAAGATGATTTGAGGAGTTTGATGTTAAGGATGGTGTCGAAGGACTCATAGCAGTAAGTAGGTCAAATCTGGAGATTTTAGTGAAGGTTTGAGGTGGTTTGGAGGGGTATTAGGTGAAAGAAAGTAGTAGGTGTTCTTGGTGTAGTGTGTGTGTTCTTAGAGATTGAAGGGAATTGAGAGATTGTAGTGTAGCTGCCGAAAATTCTGAGGGAATTAGGTTGGCCGAATTTCTATAGGGTTTAGGGAGTTGTTTCTCTGATTTGGAAGGGAAAAGGAAAGGTTAGTTGGTACAATCCTTGAAGAATATTTTTAGGTAGTGAATTTGGAAACTAAATATTTCTAGAATATCTTGATAATTGAAGAGCTTTAAAGGTCTCCTATGGCCGACTGGTTGAGCAGTTTTTCTGAGGAATTAAAGCTGGTTCAAGGTAGCTTAGGGTGGCCGAAACTAAGGTGCACAATGATGAAGAAGAAGTCTGGTCAATGGAGTGATATATTATGGAAGGTTGCTAAACAAAGATGGCAGGAATTTTGGAAACCAATCAAGCAAAATTGTAGGTATTTGGTGGAGGGATTTTCGGGTAGCCATTGCTGGATTTCATGCAGAAGCTTAAGGGGAACAATGGAGCTCTATTACTGGAGGTTTAAGGAAGGTTTTTGCAGAATAAGATTGGTGTTTCGGCTGGGAGAGAAATAGGAAACAAGGCTTGAAAATTTCCTGCATAGTTTTTTCGCTGAACAGTAATTTCTAGGCAGATTTTCGGCTGCCATTCCCAGCCACTTGCAGAGATTTTGAAGGGGAACTTCAGGGGTATTCAAGGCTGGTTTCCAACCTTATTCATAGAGGAAAAACATGGCTAAGGTACTGAACAAAACCTGGAAGAAAACAGCTTGGTTTTGGACTCTCAAAGCTGTGATTTGTGCAGGAATTTTTTCTACTTTTGCTCCAGCTCTAAGCAGTCCGAAAATGGCAACAAATTTCAGATTACAAACTGATCCTAAAGACCATTTTTCTGGAAACATTTGAGAGGGAATGCTAGCTAAGAAACTTGACCTTTTGAAGGCACCACAAGCTGGAAAATTTTCAGCTCATTCCAATGAAGAAGATGAGCTAGCTAGAGAGAATTTTCAGCAACCTTGCTAGAGGGATTTTTCCTCTTCGAACTTCCCACAACTCTTCCACATTTTCAGACCATAAGAAGTCTTTTACTAAGACATTTTGATCCTACAAGACTTCAGCACTTTTTTGAAATTTCCAGAAAGAAGATGGCTAGAACATCTTGGTTAAACTAAGGGGTTAAGAATTAAGGAAAAATCAAAGATCAAGGGAAAATGAATTCCCTTTAAGAAATTCGAGTAGAGCAAGGAAGTGGAATGAGATTACCCTTACATGTCTCTCTCTTAGGACATCATCCCTACCTTACCCTAAGCTCATACGGCCGAAACTATTTCTTCCCAAGCAAAAATAAAATTTAATCAAGCTAAAGCTTCCATGATGGAATTTGAACCCTAGACCTCAAGAATTAATTCTAAGGCTCTAACCACTAAACCACAACAACTCTTGTTGATGTTTTCACTAGAAAAATTATTTTCCATTCCATCCACAAGCTATTTCCCTATTTTCACTTCGGGTAAAAATTATCATTTTGCCCCTCCTACACAATACTCATCGACAAGACTTCAAGACAATAAAACTCAAATTCAAAGCACATAAAAATCATATAAAAACATATTTAATCATGAAATAAAAACATAACCAAAACATGCATTAAACTCATCATTATATTTTAATTCAATTAGCAGATTTGTCAATCAAGCCATTTGAACCAAAATATGCATGAATCTCAATTCCATAAAATATGAAATTAGCTAATGACCATTTGTTAAGGCGAAATCAACTTAATCTTTGATTACTTAGTCCTATAATCTTAACTTCATCGTTCAAGTCCATTAAGATTTAACAAATATGAAATCAATGCAATGAAACTCCTAATATTGTTTAGTCGAGTCAATTAGAAGAATTCGCATCAATAACCAATGATAACAAGTAATCAAATACCAAAGATAACAATAGAATGATCAAAAATTTCAGTTAACTCAAAATCATAATCCCCAAAATAATATCCAATTACAATCAAAACATTAAGCACATCATTGTTAAAGAAAAGTAAATAAAGGATAAAAGATAAAACTCATAGACAAGTCCTTTTTCTTCTCTTGAAAACCTCATTTGAACAATGCTCCTTTGAGTGGCGATTGAGTAGCTAGCTTGGATCCATCAAATCACATCTTTCTCTTGTGTTTTTCTTGTATTTATAAGCCTCATTGATACCATAATTCGTTGCTTGAGAAGTTTAGTCCGAGTAGAATTTAGAAAATACCAAATTCGTGCATAACCGCCTCTGTGTAGAGTGGACCTAGTGCCGAGTCCAATCTATTTTTTGACTCAATTTTACTCCGTTTTTGTTGTTTGACCAGAATGTACCCAGCACCTGGTTCTTTGGCTAGGCCTGGCGCCATGTCTGTTCTGGAATTATTCACTTTTCACTCGAAATCAACTTAAATCTGCACAAATTTATTAAAAACACTTTTGACAAGCAAAAGGTAAAATAGTTAGAATTATACCTAGTTATTACAATAAAAGTATCTCAAAACAACCTCAAATAACTAGTAAAATAATAGGTGATTTTAGGCCGTATCTCTCAACTTTGATTTTTCACTATAAGTATGGCATTCAAAAAATATTTTCATTTTGCTCTCCCATGTAAAATAGGCTTCGGGCTCACTCTTTCCTTAGAATGTAAGCACCTTCATCTTGATATGGTTCAAGTCTCTCTCATTTTCATTTCCTTCTCTCCTATCTTCTCTATTGCCCCATCCTCTATTGAGTTCTCCATATGCATCACCATGTTCCCCTTCATACCATTCATCAACTCCCTCAAACTCTCTTTCCTTATTTCCACTATTCCTTCATTGGTCCCTACCTTGTCCTCCTCTCATACTATGTTTTTTCCTTCTCATGAGAGATTGTTGGAATCCCTCAATAAAGTGTTCATCCCACTCCTCACCTTGTTGAATATTTAACGGAGAAGTATGGGTATCATCATTCCTCATTCTAGGGTTAGGAGCTTCAAATCGTTCTTGACCCCTTGTTTATGCCACGGTAGAAGATTGACCCAAATATTGTCTCAATTTCATGATCTGTCTTGTAATATCTTCAAACCTACTATGCATTGTCCTTATCATAGCATTTAAATCCTCTCGCAAAGCCCTAGCATCAAGAGGTTCTTCTTGTGGCCTACTAGGTTCACTTGGGTTAGGCCTTGGAATTTTTTGTTCATGGGCCATGGCAATGGAATATTCAATGAGTTATACCTACAAAAGAGATTAACAAAAGAAATAGTTCCTCTCTTCCCTCCCTTGCGTGTTTACACTCAAAGATATTCACTCTACACTTATGTTTACCCTCTTTGGCTCTTTTGATAATAGTCTCACCCTCTTGCCTTTTTCTCAACACTCGAACCTTTTTGTTTAATCCCAATTCTCCCCAATAGCTAAGGATTTAGTCCAACTAAGTTAGTTAACAAAAATCAATGGATTTTCCAATTAGGGGGTCTTTGGAGAATTTCAACAAACACTTGTTAGGCACATTAAACAAACATGTTTTCAATCAAGACTTTCAAGAGTCGAGGACTCAATTAACACAAGAACAAACACCATTAGTATAAGGAAGCATGTTCAATAAGAAACGAGCAATAATTAGCGAGAACGAAGAAACATGAACAACTAGTAAATAGGAATATAAAGAACAAGATAATCACAAGTATGCAATAGTAAGATGAGTTCAATGAGTATGAATTTTAATAATAGAGTGATATATCAAGTCCTAACATCCTAAGAAATGAAAAATAAAAGTTAAAACTCCCAACTATAGTCACAAACACTCTCATAGAACATTTATCAAACACCTTGGTTGCAATCCCGTCACTTAAAATTAGCCAATATTTTCACCCATATTCAAGCCCATTTTCACCACAAACACAAGATAAATTTGTTCCCAAGCATTGTAATAAAATTAAGGAGCAATTTTCTCAAGGGAAAATCAAGAAATAACAAAGATATCATAACTTTTTTGAGGCATTGTTTTGAGTTACGGGATTTCTCCTGTTTTTCTTCAACTTTGTAGGGCTCCCTTTCTTGATTTCAAGCTTTAATTGGAATCAAAACTTTCCTTACTCTGATACCAAACTCTTTGATATGGTATTGAGTGGTTAAATTGATGGAATAATGGGCAACAATGGGCAAAAACCTTAGACCAAATAATGAAACCTAAATAGTGGAAGTTTGTTGCCAAAATGAAGTAAACTAACTATCTATCTACACTCTAGCAAACCCTTGAAGAACTAAGTATCAAAGATCCACAAAAATAGTAGCAAGATAAACTATAAATTCACCAAAAAATTCTTAAAACAACAAAGGTAATCAAGAATAAAAGAAGTAGAACTATAAGCACCAAAATAATAGAAATCAAGATAAACCTAAGAAAAACAAAGCAACTAATACCCAATCAAGAAAAACACATTGGATTATCCACAAGATTTAGAGACTCGTTCAAAGGGAGGATTAAGTCCTAAGCATGGTCTTGAATAAGATAAATAAGGAGGTAAAGACCTCTCAAGATTCTTTTTCAAATTTGAATAAAAGTAAGTAACTTGTGTTGTCAAAACACAAAAAGATATATTTATACTACTCTAACCCTAGTTAAGTGATTACTAAGGCTCTAAGACAAATTAAGCGCTTAAAGGGTCTTTACAAGATGTTTAAAATAGAGAAAAATTGGAAAAAACATAAAAAATCGGCAAAAGAGAGATTGGGCCCTAATAAGTGATATGACCTTGGAGTTGATTTTCTATTGAATTTTGTGGCTATATCTAGGGCACAATACATAACTCTAGCTAAGTGATTACTAAGGCCCTAAGACAAATTAAAGGCTTAAAGGGTCTTTACAAGATGTTTAAAATAGAGAAAAATCAGAGAAAACATAAAAAATTAGAAAAACGGAGATTGGGCCCCAATAAGTGATATGACCTTGGGGTTGATTTTCTATTGAATTTCGTTGTTATATCTAGGGCAAAATATGAGACACATCGAAGAACTCAAAACAGAGAATTTTATGAAAAAATAAGACACCCAATTCAAATACTCGGACCCTAAGCCCAAATAAAGAACTTAAAACTGTTAGTATTGTGCCCTAGAGGCAATCACTTGTACATTATATATGACACATTTTATTTTAATAAAAGATATTATTTATCTTACATTTTTTTTTTGTTTACTTTTAAGTAATATAACTGTTCGATAAAGTCCCTAGTACAACACTGTGTTAAGGAAATCATGATAGAGATCATTATATGAGATTTCTACTACACTGTATAGTATTAGTACTTAAATAGTCCCTAATCGTAGTATTAATGAGACAGGACATCATTAATGCGTTAAGATTAGCATGCGTTAGACTTCCTGATTTGATCAGGTGGTGGTTCTCATATCCGTGAGTATTGAGATACTAAAAGCTAACACATGAATGCTTGTTAATGGAATAAGTTAATTGGATGACCTAGCTTTGAGATAATCACATCTTTGAGATAATCACATAGATAACTATTTAGTACTAGTGATATAATCTCAATATAACAAACGTGCAAGTATCCTTAGACTTGAGATCTCTAAGGTACTTTGTTTGCTGAGTATTGTACTTTGATTCCAATCTCTAGAGCTCGATCGAGGGCCGCCTATGGGATGGATATTGGGTACATTGGGAGGTAAACAAAAGTAGTTGAGAGGGTCAATAAAGGATTCACCACTCCTAATAGTAGGGGTGAATATCTCACGGCCACTTGTAGGAATTACTACTTGAGAAGTCCTTAGCCAAGGCAATTGTGTATTGGAAATAGTCCAATTGATACACATCTAGAATAGTAGATTCTTTGTACAAGTACTATTGTATTCGGGCCATAATTAATTCTGGAGGGAGTGGACACTAATTCCATACTCCAAACCGAATGAGATATTGTATGGTGAAAGGAGTTAATTGCACTAAAGTTTGTTATTGAAGGGTTCACGTCAAGCCACTTGACTTCCTGGACTCTTGGGTGGTCATGATGTGTTGCTAGATACTGCTCATAATCTGGGAATATGGGTTTATTAATTGATGAATTAATAAACCAATCCTGATTAGAGTTAATATGATTAGTTCTAATTAATTATGGATTATTAATCTCAAAGGCGTTTGGATTAATTCATATTTGCTACCAATTGACTGGGAAACCTAATAGGTCACACACAATAAATGATTATATACTCAAGATATTATTTGATAACATAGTGGGGTTAATTGCGAGAAAGAGAAGTTGTTGTGGCCAAATTATAATTAGTTATAATTAATGGTCCAAAGTGTAATTGTGAGAACTTAATGTTTCCAATTACAATTTGGGAATTCTAATTGTTTTAGAATTCTGAGATTGGAGTATATTTTGAATAGGATTTCGTGTTATATAGTAGATATAACACACGAAACCCTAGCCAAGTGTAAGACACGAAAACTCCAACCCCAACAACACAACCTTCTCTTCTTCTCTCTTTCTCTCGATGATATTGATCAAGCCCTAGTCGCCACTTAGTTTTTTTTACTAGCATAGAAAACTTCGTACTTGAGTGTATCCTCTGTGTGGATTACTGTTAGAGATAATCACACACTGTGATTAGAGTGGTTGGACTTTCAACTCTCGTGGTGTTTGATCAAGAGGATTGCTGGATCGTGCCTCGACTTGAAGAAGAAAAATTTTGTTCTTCACACGATTAAAGAAAGGTAAAAACCTATTACCTTTGCTCTCTATATGTCTTGTTTTCCACACATATGCGGATCCTGGGATGGTATCTCGTTTTATTTTCCGCTGCTCCATATATGATATGCATGAGATACCTAACAGTGGTATTAGAGGCTTGCTATGTGTGGTTTGCAGACATTGTTTCTTGCGTGAAAGTTGTTTCACGTAATCGTGTATGTCATTGTTCATTGTGAAAAACGTTTTCACTTGAGTCGAAATCATTTCGAGCATTGTGGGTTGGGTCCGTAGCACAATATGATTGTGTAAAAGTTACAGTATATTTCGAAAGATACTTTCTTTATGTGCTGCAAGCTTTTTGCAGAAAAACGTTTTCTTGAACATGGTTGATTGCCTTCCGTTTCATCCTAGTTTTTTGTTTTGGTTTTGTTTAAACTAATAAATTGGTTGCTGTTTTGAGCTTCAAAACAGAAAATACTGCAGAGAATTGTTCTCACTAAAATTTTGTAGAAGAAGGCACCAGAAACTGTTTTTGAAAAATTTTCAAAAATCGTCGCCTTGTTCCCGACTACAATCGGTGCTGGTTCTGTGCTATTTTGCGAACATCCAGAAATCATTTCTTGAAAATTTTTTCCTTAAAACCAGACCACAACCGGTGCTGGCTTTGGCTTCCAAACTGGCGCCAGTTTTGCTTTGTTTCGACATTTCAAAAAAAAAAAAAAAAAAGGAGGATTTTGAAAGGGAAAAATCTCATATGATGAGAGGCGGTAAAATAAAAATTTTTTTTAAGGGGCGCTGCTTCCTTGACCCCCGCCCGCTGATCGACCAGCGAGATTGCCGTTATCGCTACTAGAGACGGAACCCAAAAGCATTTTCTCAAAATTAGTTTTGAGACAAATAATTTTATTTTTCAAAATAGTGATTTTGAAATTTTAAAATTAATATATTTTTCTAAAATATTGATTTTAGAATTTGATTTATTTTTCCAAAATAGTGATTTTGGAATAATAAAAATTATATGTTTATTTTGTTTAAGCATAATTAATGGCATGGTGGATGGTCATGGACTAAAACTAATTATATATGTTCATGCATTTTACAGTTTTGGTTTTTTATGAAACACGGCCTGCGTGTCCTGCCTTCTCCAGAATTCTTGTGTAATTCTCTTCTTATCTAACTCCCCTCAAATGTAACTCGAGGTTTTCTCTCTTTAGGAAATTATGTAATTAGTTTACATAGGTTAGATAGGAGTAGAATTATTCTATTTTGGAGATGGCAACCAAAACAAGGCAAGAAGGTAAGACCTTCTACTTAAATCATGCATGAACACATATGGTTAACTATATTAATTTCTTTTATGACTCAAAGAAATTAATTTAGGGTAAAATCCATAATCATACCACGTAATCACTTTATTACCATGATTATCAATTATGCGATTTATTGATTTTTATGCATGTCATTCAATGAAATCACTAAAAGGAACAAATCCCTTGATTAATATTAAACCTAATTCCTTCCGTTAATATAGTAAGAACGAGAGTTCTTTTTCGAGACCAGGTTGTTGGGTAAACCCAAGCCTACTTGACATCGGGCATGTTCAAGCTATGGAGTTAAATTCCTTTGGAATTAAATTCCTAATTAATGGATTGGGTTTAACTAAATTATTTATCTTGGTTGGGCAAACTCAAGCATAAATAAATTTAGAGGAAAAGTTGGGGTAACCCAAAAGGCTTTAAGATTACAAGCTGTTAATCACCCAACGATCCGGTAGTTACATACGATGTAATTGGTATTGGATACTTACGAATGAACTTAAGGGTGGCTTGTTGGGCAAACCCAAGGTTATTTTTGAGGAATTTGGATACCAGTCCACTAGGAAAGCTTCCAACGGGCTTTCCTGAATCAGTAGTGGGGGCTATTGGTTTGAGTAAAATAGTGGAGTAAAAATGCATTTAATTAAAGTCCTAATTATTTGCATTTCATGTGCATAAGCAGTATCTAATCCTCTTTATCTTTACATCTAGGACACTTACATCATGTCAACAAACCTAAGCCTATGTAGTGTCTTGGAAACCAACAAGTTAAACAAATCAAACTACCTCGACTGGTATAGAAATTTGAGAATCGTTCTCAAATCGGCAGTGTTGCTCTACGTGCTAGATGCTCCTATTCCGCCACCACTAGCTCAAGATACTCATGCTGATGAGCATGCTATCCACAAAAGGCACAAGGAGGATAGTGATACATCATCATGTATTATGCTGGCATCCATGACTCCCGAGTTGCAAAAACAACACAAGTATATAGATGCTCAATCATTATACTACATCTTCGAGAGCTATTTGATGCCTAAGCCAGAACTGAGAGATACAAGATCTCAAAGTAACTATTCCATTGCAAAATGGCAAAGGGTTCTTTTGTGAGCACTCATGAGCTGAAGATGCTGGGCTTGATGGAGAAGCTTGGATCACTCGAGTCCGCAATGTACCATGACTTAAGTATTGACTTAATTTTGCAATATTTGCCTAATAGTTTCTCATAATTTGTGATTAACTATCAGATGAATAAGATTGAGTCCACCATTCCTGAGTTGATCAATCTTCTCAAAACTGCGGAGTCCTCCTTGAAGAAGGATTCTAATGCAGTTTTAATGATAGAATCTTCTTTTAAGAAGAAAGTTCAAAAGAAGAAGAAGGCTCCCATGAAGCCCAAAGGTGGTGTGAAGAAGAAGGACGTAGCTACCAAGGGCCCATGCCATCATTGTGGTAAGATGGGCCATTGGAGGTACAATTGCAAAGCCTACTTGGAGACCGTTAAGGACAAGAAGTAGAAGGAGAAGCTTGCAAGCACTTTTACTTCTATTTTGGGTATGTTTATGATTGAGATAAATACTGCGTTTAGAAATGAGATATGGGTATTAGATACCGGATGTGGATCTCATTTGTGCAATAACTTGTAAGGACTAAAGAGCAGTAGAAGGCTAGAGAAAAGTAACGTGGACCTACGTACTGCAAATGGGGCAAATGTTGCTGCACTTGTTGTAGGAACATACGAACTGAACTTGCCTTCGGGATTAATTCTAAAACTACAAAACTGTTATTATGTACCAGTTTTAATGAAAAACATTATCTCAGTTGCATATTTAGACTTAAATGGATTTCATTTGATATTTAAGAATAAATATTTTTCTTTTTCATTGAATGATATTCATTATGGTTCAGAAACTCTGGTTAATGGTTTATAGGTTTTAGACTTGGATAATCCAATTCTCAATATAAATAATAAGAAACCTAAATGGATAACTCTAACACTTTTTACTGGGTAAAATGACTAAAACTCCTTTTTCAGGAAAAGGAGAACAGGCCAAAGAGTTATTAGAACTCATACATTCTGATGTATGTGGCCCAATGTCAATATAAGTAAGAGGAGGTTATAACTATTTCATAATCTTTATTGATGATTTCTCACGATACGGGTATTTGTATTTAATGAAATACAAATCGGAGGCCTTTGAAATGTTCAAAGACTTCAAGAATGAAATAAAGACACAACTTGGCAAAAGTATTAAGACTCTAAGATTTGATCGAGGAGGAGAATACTTGAGCCAAAAGTTTTTGAGTTATCTTATAGATAATGGGATATTATCTCAATAGACTCTACCACATACACCTCAACATAATAGTGTATCTGAGAGAATGAATCGAACCCTTCTAGACATAGTACGGACCATGATAGCTTTTACAGACCTACCAAAATCGTTTTGGGGGTATGCACTAGAGACTTCTGTTTATATACTAAACAGAGTTCCGAAAAAATTGGTTGATTCTACCCCATTTGAGATGTTCTTTGGTAAGAAACCAAAGTTATCTCACTTGCGAGTATGGGGTTGTCCTGCCTTTGTCAAAAGGCCACAATCAGACAAACTTGATAGTAAGTCTGACAAGTGTTTATTTGTGGGATATCTGAAAGAATCTTTCGGATATTACTTCTACCTACCTTTTGAAAACAAATTGTTTGTTTCGAAGCATGTTGTTTTCTTAGAGAATGAGCATATGCTCAAAAGAGACAGTGGGAGTAAAATTAAACTTAGTGAAGTTCAAGAAGATCAAGTAAACGAGGATCAACTGTCTGATCCCACATCTATTGAGAGAATAGATGTACCTTC
The DNA here is from genome assembly GCA_026120185.1 of Voacanga thouarsii. NCBI lineage: Eukaryota > Viridiplantae > Streptophyta > Magnoliopsida > Gentianales > Apocynaceae > Voacanga > Voacanga thouarsii. Next base: position 965,179 of record JANUWF010001172.1, read on the forward strand.
TACTACACAAGATCTGCGTAGATCTAATAGGATAGGTGTGGCACCTGAGAGATATAGATTTCTCATTAATGACCACAATGACGTATTGCTCATAGAAGAAGATGAGCCTACTACCTATAAGGATGTTCTGAATAGTTCAGAATTTGGCAAATGGCTTGAGGCCATGAAGTTAGAGATGGATTCTATGTACGGCAACTAAGTATGGACTTTGGTTGATCCACCCAAAGGAATTAAACCTATTGGGTGCAAGTGGGTTTTCAAGAAGAAAACGGACATGGATGGTAATGTAGTTACCTATAAAGTACGACTAGTGGTGAAGGGTTATCATCAATAACATGGTATTGACTATGACAAAACCTTCTCGCCAGTAGCCATGTTAAAATCCATTAGGATACTCCTAGCCATTGCTGCTCATTATGATCATGAGATTTGGCAAATGGATGTGAAAATAGCTTTCCTAAATGGAAATCTGACTGAGGAAGTGTATATGACATAACCTGAGAGTTTCACATCCAATGATAGCACAAATGTGTGTAAGCTGCAAAGGTCCATTTATGGACTTAAGCATGCTTCTAGGAGTTGAAACATCCTTTTTGATGAAACAATCAAAGAGTTTAGTTTCATTCAAAATATGGATGAGCCTTGTGTATACAAGAAGGTTAGTGGGAGCGCAATCATTTTCTTACTGCTTTATGTAGATGACATATTGCAAATAGGAAACGATATACTTGTTTTGCAAATGGTTAAAATTTGGTTGTCCAAATAATTCTTCATGAAAGACCTTGGTGAAGCAACCTATATTCTTGGAATAAGGATCTATAGAGATAGATCTAAAACATTGCTAGGTCTTTTACAGTCTACATACATAGATAAAGTGCTAAAGAGGTTAAGCATTGATCAATCCAAAAAGGGATTCTTACCCATGTCACATGGTGTGAGCTTTTCAAAGTCGATGTCTTCCAAGACACAAGTTGAAAGGGATCACATGAGTAAGATTCCATATATCTCGGCAGTTAGATCTATCATATACGCTACGATATGTACTACACCCGATGTATTTTGTACTCTCAGTTTGACGAGAAGATACTAATTTGACCCTGGTGAGGATCATTGGGCGGCTGTAAAGAACATCCTTAAGTACTTACGAAGGTCTAAGGATGAGTTCTTAATATATGGAGAAGGTGATGTGAAAATAAACGGGTATACTGATGCCAGTTTTCAATCTGACAAAGATGATTTTAAATCACAATCCGGCAACGTGTTTACGTTGTGCAAAGGGGAAATAAGTTGGAAGAGTTCCAAACAAGAGACTATTGCTGACTCTACGACAGAAGTAGAGTACATAGTTGCTTTTGAAGCAGCTAAGGAAATAAAGATAGAGAGAGTTCCCACAGATGAGAACATAGCTGACCTGCTTACAAAAGTACTATCCCAAAAGAAACATGATTGTTATGTTGAGTCATTTAGTATTAGATACATGAATGATTGGCTCTAATGCAAGTGGGAGTTTATTAGTGTTGTGCCCTAGAGGTAATCACTTGTACATTGTATATGACATATTTTATTTTAATAAAATGCATTATTTATCTTACAGTTTCTTTTGTTTACTTTTGTATAAAATAACTATTACATAAAGTCCCTAATACAACATTGTGTTAAGAAAATCATGATAGAAATCATGATATGAGATTCCTACTACACTGTATAGTGTTAGTACTTAAATAGTCCCAGTCGTAGTATTAATGAGACAGGACATCATTAATGCGTCAAGACAAGCATGCATTAGACTTCTTAATTTGATCAGGTGGTGGTTCTTATATCCGTGAGTATTGAGATACTCAAAGTTAACACATAGATGCTTGTTAATGGAATAAGTTCATTGGATGACCTAGCTTTGAAATAATCACATGGATAACTATTTAGTGCTAGTGATATAATCTTAATATAGAAAACGTGCAACTATTCTTAGACTTGAGATCTCCAAAGTACTTTGTTTGCTGAGCATTATACTTTGATTCCAATCTCTGGAGCTCGATCGAGGGCCGCCTATGGGATGGATATTAGGTATATTGCGAGGTAAACGAAAGTAGTTGAGAGGGTCATTCACCACTCCTAATAGTAGGGGCGAATATTTCATGGCCACTTGTAGGAATTACTACTTGAGAAGTCTTGGCTAAGGCGATTGTGTATTGAAAATAGTTCCAATTGATACACATCTAGAGTAGCGGGTTCCTAGTACAAGTACTATTGTATTTGGGCCAGAATTAATCTATATTCTGGATGGATTTGACACTAATTCCGTACTCCAAACCGAATAAGATATTGTACAGTGAAAGGAGTGAAGTTTGTTATTGAAGGTTTCATGTCAAGCCACGTGACTTCCTGGACTCTTGGGTGGTCATGATGTGTTGCTAGATACCGCTCATGATTTGGGAATATGGGTTTATTAATTGATGAATTGATAAACCAATCCTAATTAGAATTAATAGGATAAGTTCTAATTAATTATAAATTATTAATCTCAAAGACATTTGGATTAATTCATGTTCTCTACCAATTAACTGGGAAACCTAATAGGTCACACACAATAGAGGATTATATACTCATGATGTTATTTGATAACATAGTGGGGTTAATTGCGAGAAAGAGAAGTTGTTGTGGTCAGATTATAATTAGTTATAATTAATGGTCCAAATTATAATTGTGAAAACTTGATGTTTCCAATTACAATTAAAGAATTCTAACTATTTTAGAATTTTGAGATTGGAGTATATTTTGAGTAGGATTTCGTGTTATATAGTATATATAACACATGAAACCCTAGCCAAGTGTAAGACACGAAAACTCCAACCCCAGCAACACAACCTTCTCTTCTTCTCTCTTTCTCTCATTGATAGTGATCAAGCCCTAGCCACCACTTAGTTTTTTCTGCTAGCACAGAAAACTTCGTGCTTAAGTGTATCCTCTGTATGGATTACTGTTAGAGATAATCACACACTGTGATTATAGGGGTTGGGCGTTCAACTCTCGTGGTGTTTGATCAAGAGGATTGTTGGATTGTGCCTCGACTTGAAGAAGAAAAATTTTGTTCTTCACACGATCAAAGAAAGGTAAAAAGCTGTTACATTTATTCTCTTTATGTCTTGTTTTCCACATATATGCGGATCCTAGGTTGGTATCTTGTGAAACCCCATGTAAAACCAACCCTAGAGTAAGGGGATCGGGATGCATATCATATTTTCTTGCATGCATAAATATATTTTTGAATGATTTTATGTGTTTTGGAATCGTGATTTATAGTCTAGGAGACTTAATTGTGCTTATTGAGTAGGAATGACAAAATGGTAATTTTGCTTGAAGTGGAAATAGGGTGATAGCTTGGGGATTGAATAGGAAGAATATTTAGGAGAGAAAATAAGAGCAAGAGTTGTTGTGGTTTAGTGGTTAGAGCTTTGAAATTTATCTCTAAGGTCTTGAGTTCAAATCCCATCATTTAAGTTTTGGCATGATTAAATTTTATTTTAGATAGGTGGATATTTTCATCCCTTGTAGGCCATAAGAAGGAGTAGGAGTGTTGTCCTAGGGGAGACATGAAAGGAATGTCCTAATCCTACTCTTGTACCCTACAAAAACTCTTAAGGGATCCATACCCTTTTTGCTCTCTAGTTTACCTTAATTCTTTATCAATTAAGTTGCTCAATTTATCCATGCCATTTTTATTTTCAGAAAAATCTAGCAAGACTCTTTGTTCTTGGAGTTTTGAAAATGTCTATATAAGGATAGCATATTGATTGAAAATGGGGAAGGGGTTATGGAAGGTTCCCAAGAGAATTAATCTCTATGGTTGAACCTTCAAACTCCACCCTATAAGTGTTCATCTTCTTCTTGTAGTAATCTAGAAAATTTTTCCAGCTTCTTGGTCAATCCAACTTTTGAAATCTTCAGCCACATTTCTCACTCAAATACTACCAGAAAAATAGCCAATTTACTCTGCTTGAAGATTGAAAACATTGGCCAAAATTTGGACTGCACAAAGATGTGCAAACTAGAAAAAAATTCTGGGCAGAATTTGCAGCATAACAGTCCAAAAAACCAAGCTGTTTCTTCTAGCCTTCAAACTAGTAATTCATCTCTGTCTTTCCTCTATAAAGAAGGTTGGAAACCAGCCTTAAAGGACCCTCCAATACCCCTTCAAACCTTCTGCAAGTTGGCTGGAACATTGCAAAAAAATCTGCACAAAAATTTCAGCAAACCATTTGAATGGACAACCAGAAATTCCAGCCTTGTTCCATCTTCAACCCTATCTGAAACTCACTCCCAATTTTTTGTAAAACCAACCTTAGTCAGCCTTGAACTGGACTCCATCACCTTCTCCATTGATCTGCACGAATGAAGCTCCATGGCTACTCCTTAAATCACTCCATCAATCACTACAATTAAGCCTCCAATTAAAATTCAAAATTCTAGCAAAATACTCCATGAAAACTTCCATGGATTTAGCCTCAACCAACCAGAAATTTCCTCCACCATTGCACTCCATGATTCGACCACCCTATAGCTCATTCAACTCAGCAAAACTCCAGCACAATCCAGTCGGCCATAGCAGCTCCAAGAACCTCCATCAACCAAGCTATTCTTACCATATTTTCTACCTTAATTCACTCCCTAAATTACTTCTTTTGAATTTCAAACAACTAGCTTTCATGCTTTTCCCTAATCTGAAAATTCAATCTCAAGGATTATTCCGTCCATTCAGCCAACACCACTCAATAGATTTCTTCCAGCCTTTCCTTCATTCTCTCCATTTTTCCAATGAACATTAAGAACACACACCACCATTCTCCAAGCCTAAGACCACTCTAAACACCTCCAATCTTCTCCAAAAAATTCCAGATCACATCTACTGCGTCCTCTAGAATCCATTTCTGATATTTATAACATCAAATGCTGAAGTCAAGACTCTACTTTCGGATAAAAAAACCAGAATTTTCTTGAAAACTCAAGAACACTCTCAAGGTAAACATGAACGATTATGTTCATCTTTCTTCCTCTTCGATCTTTAATGAAATATACTAATACTCTCTGTAACACCCCGCTACCTAGGCCCGCCAGGACCGGGATGTCGCCCCGTCCAAAGGACAAGAGGTCTTTATAACTAGGTCATACAATTAAAATAGCAAAATGAAAATAATTATTTAACTTAAAATTTATTACAACCCAAGAATAAAACCATGAATTCCCAAAAGAAAAACAAATCCATAAATAAAATCATCCACTCTCAACTCCCCAAAGCAATACATAAAAATAAAAGACAACATTCTCTTCCAAGGCAGATAACACTAGCTACTCATCCCCACAGCAGGATCGGCCTGAAATCATGGTAAAAAGGTGATGAGACAGAAATCTCAGTAAGTCCGTGTGTGCTTTGGGTGTTCAGTGAAAACAGTTCGTGGATGCAAAGTGTGAAATCTTTATAAGAGAAATATTGGCAAGCAATAAACATTAGTCAAAAGCAAGAGTGGTGTTTTCCTCTTTTTGAAACCATACAAGTGCACAATAAAATCAACCACTCATAAAGGTGGTCATGGGTTACCACACGTTGGGCCCCATAACCATACAATGGTCAGAATGCCACACTTTGTGCAGACTAACAAAAGAAATATTGGCAAACAATGAATGATGTTAAAAAACAAGAGTGGCGTTTTGGCTTATCTAGTCGTACATAATTTATAAGATCAACCACTCGAAAGAAAGGATTATGGGTTACCACACGTTGGGTCCCATAACCGGTCAAAATGCCGACACTTTGTGCAGACTGACAAAAGGTAGGTGATCGGCCTACCGGGCAAGATACTCCTCATTCTCTATACCCAAACAACAACCGGGTGTCCATTCCGGCAAAACACAGTCACTTGACTGAAATAAAACAACTGCTAGCTCGGACCGGCCTGACTAAGTAGTACTGACGTTTCTCTAAGTTGAGCTTATCTTCTGGAGGTGGCCTCCTGCCAGAAAACTCACTCTTGCTCTTCAAAACTGGTACTACTAGCCTACCCCTGTTGAGTACTCAACATAACATATCCTACTTGGGAAGAAAATGAATAAAACACAGTTCCACTTGAAAATGGCAATTAAGGTTTTCCAAAGTTTGGGGCAAAACTGGTTTTAGAAAGAGTTTTAGGTTTTGAGTAAAACCACCCCTTGATTTACAAATAATTTATTTTTCTGAAGTGAGAATGGAAATAATCCTCAATTACCTTTACAGAAATGAGTGACCACGCACTCTACATTTGGCTTGCCATAAAAAGAATCATTTTTCATCAAATAGGTTTTATGCAGGAGCTTACCTGATCCTTGTCCATAATAAAGGTCTCCAACAGCTGACCTAACCCTGCATAGGGTAAATACAAACCAAAATCAAACTTAAGCCAAGATTCACTTTCACAAATAAAACTAACTCAACTTACTACAATCATGTCCTAGTGTCCCAAGCTTTAAGGCTCGATAATAAATAAAAGGGGTTTATAAAATAAATCTAGTTTGATATTAAAATAACTAGAGTTTGGAAAATTAGGTACAATATGTTGAAGGTTTAAATCTTGCTAAAATAATTTAGAGTTTATTTGATGAAAAGTCCTAGGTGGTACTAGGTAAAATAATAATTTATTAATAATTAATTGCTAGAAAATAATTGATAGTTAAAATTAGTTGAAAATAAATTTTAATGAGTCTTGCTTGAAAAATAATAAATAAATTTTAATAGGTTTGATTAAAAGATAATAATTAAATTTTAATAATAAATATTTTACCTATTATGATTATTTTCACAAAAGGCTTTATTTGATATTATAATATCTATATATTTTATTTTTCTAGCAAAAACTATTATTTATTTGACTAAAATATCACTATTTTATATAAAAGACCAAATCCACATTTTCCCATGGTTTTCAAAATTTTACTAGAAAATCATATTATTAAATATTTTATTAATGAAATAAAGATTAGCTTAGGGACAACTAGATCATGAATATATTTCTATGGCTAACCACAAACATGAACATATACAACCATTCAATTCATCAAATCATCCAAATCATGCATACAAGCATAGATCTCAATTTATCAAAATATGATCTAACCCTTACTAGCATAAATATGATCATGGCTTCAATAGTCCAACATGAATTTAAATCCTATTCACCAAAGGTGACATAATCTCTAGCATACTTCATCACAAATACTACCTATGACATGCGTCAACCTCAAATCATCATATAATCATCCAAGGCAATCCTTCCATGCATAAATATCATCTCCTTCACAATCATACATATATTCATACTTCAATCTCAACAATATATATATACTCATCCCCTCGCCCTCCACCTTCTAACAACATCATCGTAGAGACATGAATCTAGGGTTTAAAAGAAAGGTTGAAGGGACTTACTTGGTTGATGAATGTTTTGAAGGAGTTTAGAGTAGATCTCAACTCCTAGATGTCTAACTTTGTCCATGGGAGATGGCGAAAGCATGTTCATGGGAGAAAAAGTCATTCGGCCAAGAGAGGGGAGAGAGAGAGAGAGAGAGAGAGAGAGAGAGAGAGAGAGAGAAATCATTAGTATGTTTATTCGCATAGGTTCTCATTAGAGATCAAGGTTGGAGAAGATGACGTTGTTAGAATGAGTTTACCTTGAAGGTGTTCTTGTTCTTCACAGAACTTTCTAGTTTTGATCTGAAGTAGTAAGATGATTGGTGGAGTTTGATGTTAAGAATGGTGTTGATGGACTCACAGCAATGAGTGGATCAAATCTGGAGATTTTCGTGAAGATTTGAAGTGGTCTGAAGGTGTATTAGGTGAAGGAAAGTAGTAGGTGTTCTTGGTGTAGTGTGTGTTCTTGATGGCTGAAGAAAAATCAAGAGGAATGGTCGTTGTGGCTGCCGAATTTTCTGTGGAATGAGGGCTACCGAAATTCTGTAGGGTTTAGGAGGATGTTTCTCTGATTTGAGAGGGAAAAGGAAAGGTTAGTTGTTACAATCCTTGAAGAATATTTTTAGGAAGTGAATTTGGAAAGTAAATATCCTAAGAATATCTTGATTGTTTGGACAGCTTTGAAGTCTGCCATGGCTGATTGTTTGAGCAGAATTTCGTGGGATTAATGCTGGCTTATGGAGGCTTATGGTGGCCGAAAGTAGGGTGTACAATGATGAAGAAGAAGTCTGGTCCATTGAACAAAATATTATGGAAGGTTGCTAAATAAGATGGCTGAAATTTTGGAAACCAATCAAGCTAAATTGTAGGGATTTGTTGGAGGGATTTTTGGGCAGCCATTGATGGAATTTCATGCAGAAGTTCAAGGGGATCAATGGAGCTCTGTTGATGGAGGTTTAAGGAAGGTTTTGACAGATTAGGGTTGGTGTTTCGGCTGGAAGAGAAATAGGAAACAAGCTGGATAAAAATCTGCACAGAAATTTCGCTGCACAGTGAATTTTCTGGCAGATTTTCGTCTGCCACTTCCAACCATTTTGCAGCGAGCTGGAAGGGGGGTTTCAGGGGTATTCAAGGCTAGTTTCCAGCCTTCTTCATGGAGGAAAAACATGGCTAAGGTGCTGCACAAAATCTGGAAGAAAACAGCTTAGTTTTGGGCTCTCAAAACTGATTTTCGTACAGGATTTTTTTCTGTTTTGCTCCAGCTTGTGCAGTCCGAAATTGGCCCAGAATTTTTAGGTTTCAAACTGATCCTAAAGACCATTTTTCTGGAAGCATTTGGGAGGGAATGTTAGCTAGAAATTTCGCCCTTTTGAAGGTACAACAAGCTGGAAAATTCCAGCTCATTCCATGAAGAAAGATGAACTAAGCTAGAGGAAAATTTCAGCAAGCTTACTAGAGGGATTTTTCCTCTTGGAATTCCTCACAACTCTTCCATATTTTTCAAACCATAAGAAGTCTTTCACCAAAACATTTTGATCCTAAAGGTCTCAGCACTCTATTGAATTTTTTGGAAAGAAAAAGGCTAGAACATCTTGATCAAACTAATGAGTTGAAACTAAGGAAAACTAAAGATCAAGGGAACAAGAATTCCCTTTGGGAATTTCGAGCAGGCAAAGGAGTGGAATGAGAATACTCCTAACATGTCTCTCCTAGGACATCATCACCACATTGATCTAGGCCCTTAAGGCCGAAACCATTCCTTCCCAAGCAAAAATAAAATTTAATCAAGTTAAAGGTTCTATGATGGACTTTGAATCCAAGACCTCAAGAATTAATTCTAATGCTTTAACCACTAAACCACAACAACTCTTGTTGCTATTTCTACTAGAAAATTAATTCCTATTCATTCCACAAGCTATCTCCCTATTTTCGCCTCGGGCAAAAATTATCATTTTGCCCTTCTCACACAATACTCACCAACAAGACTTCAAAACAATAAAACTCAAATCCAAAGCATATAAAAATTCATATGAGAATATATTTAACCGTGAAATAAAATATGATATGCATCCCAACCCCCTTACTCTAAGGTTGGTTTCGACTGGGGTTTCACACACTCTCTCTTTCTCTTTCTCTCCATCTCTCTCTCTCTCTCTTGGCTGAAATGGTTGTTTCAACCATGGCCACTTTCTCCTCTTCTTCTTGGTTGGATCAAGTCTTTCAAGCGTGTGGACTCTCTTAAGACTTCATCAAGGTAGTCATCATTCGAGTATGTCCCTTTAACCCTCTCCTTAATTTTAAAATCATGTCTCTTAGATGTAATTAAAAAAGGATGGAATATGATTGGTGATTGAGTATGTGTTTATATGATGGAGTTGGGATTGAAGTTGATTTGTCATGGTTGAGTTTTATGATGTTTTAGGGTTCGTTGCATGCTCTTCATGTCGTGAGTTAGTGTGGATGATTAAGTATGGTAGATATTATATCACCTTTGGTGAATAGGGTTTTATTTCTTGTATTCTTCTTAAAGCCATGAATATGAGTATGCTTAGTGGAGTTTGGATCATGTGATGGTAGATATGGATCTATGCTTTTATTCATAAATTGAATGGTTTGTGGATTGGTGTTAAAGTCTATGTTCATGATTATGGTTATCTATAGGAGAATTATGATCATGACCTTGTTATTCCTAAACTATTTAAGTTAGCCAATTTTATTACATTAATAAAAATTAATGCTATATTTTCTTCTAATGATTTTGAAAACCTTAGGAAGATTTGGAATTGGATTGTTAAATGAAATAGTGGAATTTTAGCCAAATAAATGAGATCTTCTATTAAAATTAAAATATAAAAATATTATATATAATAATATTATTAAATAAAGCCTTTTATATAAATAATCATGATAGATAAAATATTAATCTTATAAGTCATATATTCATAAATACTATTAAAATTTATTTATTATCTTTTAATCAAAATATATTATAATTTACTTATTATTAATTTTATTTATCAATTATTTTCTAACTATTAATTATTAATTAAGAGAATAGTAAAAGTTTATTATTTTAATAATATCATTTAGGACTTAGGACCCTTTATCAAATAAACTCTAGTTTATTTCTTAATAACAAAGATTTATACCTGCAACTTATTAGTAACTATTTCACAAACCCTAGTTATTTTATTATCAAACTAGATTTATTTTATAAAATCCTTTTGATTATCTAGCCTTAAAGTTTGGAACATTAGGGTCATGATTGTAGGAAGTTGAACTAGGATTATTTATAGAAGCAAATTTGTCTTGAGTTTAATTATGGCTTGTGTTTACCTCAGGCGGGGTTAGGTCAACTTTGGAAGATCTTTGAGTTAGCTCAAGCAAAGGATCAGGTTAGCTCTTGCATAAAACTTGTTTGTTGTAAAAGGTTACTATGGCAAGCCAAACACGAAGTATGTGAACACTGATTTTGTAAAGGCAATTAAGGACTGTTTCCTTTCTTATTTCAATCAAACAAATTATTTGAAAATTTATAAGCAGTTTTACTCAAACACTAAACTCTTTCTAAAACCAGCTTTGTCACGAATTTTAGAAACCCTGAATTGCCATTTTCAAGTAAAGCTATGTATTATCAGTTTTCTCCCAAGTAGAACAAATAACGTTGAGTACTCAATAAGGGTAGGCTAGTAGTACTAGTTTTGAAGAGCAAAAGTGAGTCTTCTGGCAGGAGGCTACCTTTAGAAGATGAACTCAACTTGGAGAAGCGACAATACTACTTAGTTATGCCGGTCCGAGCTAGCAAGTTTCAGTTAGGTGGACTGTGTGTTGTCGGAATGGACAATCAGTTTTCTTTGGGTGTAGAGAAGGAGGAGTATCTTACCCGATAGGTCGTACACATACCTTTTGTCAGTCTGCACAAAGTGTGGCATTTTAACTGTTGTATGGACATGGGGCCGGCCTAACGTGTGGTACCCATGGCCACCTATTTGAGTGGTTATATTTATTGTGCACTTGTATGGTTTGAAAAGTGGAAAATGCCACTCTTTATTTTAACTTTATTTATTACTTGCTAACATTTTCTCTTATGAAATGTTTCAACTTGCATACATGAACTGTTTTACCTGAACACTCAAAGCACACACGGGCTTACTGAGATTTTTATCTCATCACTCTTTTTACCATGATTTCATGTCAATCCTGTTATGGGGATGAGTAGCTAGTTGTTGCTTACTTTGGAAGATATTGTGTTATTTATTTTATGTAATGCTTTGAGAGATGAGTGTAAACAATTTATTTTAGATTTGTTCTTGAATTTTTGGGTTGTAATAATTTTTAATTTCAAAGTATTGTTTTATTTTTGTTGTGTGTCCTAGTTATAAAGACCCCTTGTCCTTTGGATGGGGCGACATCTCCGGCCCTGCTGGGCCTAGGTTGTGGGGTGTTACATATCTCGTTCTTATTTTTCCGCTTTGCCATATATGATATGCGTGAGATATTCAACAAGAACTCTAGAAAAGAGAATCAAGTATACTAATTCACACCCAAGAACCCTTAATTCAACAAGGAACCAAGAACACTTGAAGAAAATGAACTAGGCAACAAAAAATAACCTCTACTCTAGACCCTTAGATTAACAAGAACCTAAGATTCTATTTTGATAGGTTAGTTTGATCTATCCTTAAGAGTTTATAGAATTAAATCTAAGGCAATGAATGAAATCTTAAGATTGGTCTTGACCTTCATGGAAGAACCCTTAAAGAACTCTCTCAAGAGTGTCTTTTTAATTTCAATAAAATATCCAAGTTACATTTGAAATGTTATAATACCATATATTTAGGCATCTAAACCTAACTAAAGTGAGATGAAATCTCAGTCATTCAAGCTTTTAAATGGTTCAAAATATCCCTATTACATAATAAAACTCGTGGGAGTTAATTTAGAGATTAAAATAAAATAAAACAAGAAAGTTCAAAAAAATAGGGGAAGCCCCGAAGTGACCTGGCACCAGGTGTGTTCTGGAATGGAACAGCTCCTCCATAGTGTATTTGGTGCTAGGTGTACTAGTGTGCTCGGCGCCAGGTGTGTCTTGGTTCCATACACCAGCGTTTTCTTGTCCTTTCAGCCCCCTCTTGTGCTCCTTTGGCCCTTCACACGAATTGTTGTGCAAATATAGCTTTCTTGGGTCTTCTCTTTGGTATCCATCTCTTCACACTCTTCATGTTCCTTGGCTTGTTGAATGGTTTTGCTTGAATCCTCCCTTGTAAGCCTCCATGTCTTGCATTCTTCCAAGGTGCCATGAAGTGCAACTTATAGTTTCATCCCCCTTCCTTAGCATTAGCATATTGTTTGGATTGATTCCTATCAATAAGGGCTGGTGTCGGCTTAACACTGGAGCCCAGTAGTTTGTCAGCAGTGTGTAGCCAGCATCGGTTGGGCGCTGGTTCACTGGGCTTTAGCGTTTTCTCCCTTGGTTGATGCAAGCTTGAATTGTTGTTGGGGTTCTTTTTGGATAGCCATTAAATTGAGCTCTTGGCTACTTTAATCATCCTTCTAGATCTTTTCCATCCTCAAACAAGGTTGTAGGAACAATTGGATATCACCTTGGAACCTCTTGGTTATTGATCTTATCATTGGTCCTTGTAAGGTCTTTTCCTCTTCTTGAGAATGAACCAATTGGCTAGCTTTATTCCCATCTACTAGTGCTATAAATTTAACAAAAAATCCTGTTCAACACTTAAGAACTAAGCACATTGAGATTAAACATCATTTCATTCGAGATCATGTACTTAAGGGTGATGTTTGTGTGGAATATATTTTCACTAATGATCAACTTGCAGATATATTCACCAAACCATTGGTTGAAGATAGATTCAATCACTTGAAAAGAGGTTTGGGAATTACCTAACTATGAAATTAACATTATTTGGAGTGAACTGTTTGTTCTTGCAGGATGTTGATGTAGTCTGACTTTGGATGGAGATATTGGTTGCTAAAATTAGAAGACGTGAATCCAAAACTAAATGTCACTAGAACCTCCTCTCAAATCAAAATACTTGGTGGCAAAATTAGATAGGCATTTTGGACTGGGTTTCAAGTAAAAAATTGTGGTATCTTATTACCAAGTGTAATCCACGTTTGGATAGACAAACTGGATGAACGATTCTATGCTCAAACCTTTTAAAATTTTCAAACTTTTAATATTCGCACCTTCTTTTTAGTCACAATACTCTCTCTGTGTCAAAATAACTTCTCCAATCTCTGAAAAATCACTTTTTTCAATGTACTTGGTTGTACTTATCTACTCAATACCTCGTAAAGCCCAAAGGATTTCAAATTCATTTTAAATCACTTTTTAAATCTGAAACTGTCATCTCTCTCTCTATTTCCTTTGCACATCACTCTCACTCCAAAACCAGAGAAACAAACCCCGTGAAATCTCATCTATCATGGCTAAGACTTTGAAAACCAGTAAAGTAACTAAACCAACGTGAAAAAAGATCAAGAAGAGCAAAACAGCGGGAAAGAAATCACTCGTTCCAATTCAAGTAGTTGGAAAGAAAAAGGACAAGAAGGTAATAGTTGATGAACCCACATCTCATACCGCTTCATCGGAGCATCTACCTGAGGAGGAAAGCGCTGACACTCAAGTACCTCGATTTCTTGACGCAAAATTTGAAACTAATTATAATGATTGGGTATCTAGGAATAGAACAATCATTGTTAGTTATTTAGTTGATGCAGATACCTTTTTAAATTTCACAAATATTTTGAGATTATTTGAATCAATTGGCTTAGGAGTTTTGTTGTCTGTGAATGAAAAATTGTACACAATATTAGTCTGGGAATTTTATTCAAATCTAAGAAAGAGGAGCTTAAGGAAGCAGGGGATAGGTTTCTGATGTGGTGGTATACCTCACGGGTTAGGGGTGTAAATTTTGAATTTGACTACCGGCTATTAAACAAAATTTTTTATATAAGGGATGGAGAAGTGCAGTTCTTTGAGATGAACAAATTGCCAGAGAATTCCAATTTATTTGAGTTAATGAGTTTTAAGAGCAAATTCATTGGCGGGAAGAGTTTAAAAAACTTAGGTGAACGCAATACGAAGTAGATGAACGGTATGGGGAGACTGTTTCATCACATGGTTTCAACTATGGTCATTCCAAGTTTTGGGCACAAAGCTTCCGTAAGCAATATGCAGATGGTGGTGGTGATGGCATTGTCAGAAGGCAGGCCTATGAATTTTGAATTTTTGGCTGCAAGGTTAATGACTCAATCTCAAAATACCACAAATAAAGCTTTACCATTTGGAAACCTCCTAACTAAGCTTTTCAGATATTTCAATGTGGATCTAAGTGTGGTTGTCAATGAGCATTCCAAGGTAAATGTCTACAGCAAAGATTCCTTTGAGAAGATGGGGTTTATCTAGATTGATAATCAATGGATACTACTGAGGGATGCCACAGATGAGGAAATAGAAAAACTGCTCAGGGTCAAGGCTAAAAGCAAGAAACCTACCTCTGCAACCACAGCTGGAACAAAAAAGAAAGATGACAATAAAGAGGAATCATCCAACAAGGTTGAGTAAAAGATTGAAGGAAGTGAGCAATCACAAAGCATTTTGGATGCTCTAACTATATTGACTGCCAAAGTGGATGGCCTGAGTGCAGAAGTGAAGACTGAACTGCAAACTTTGGGAAGTTGCTTGACAAATGTGGAACATAAGCAGTCTAAAAGTGCAGCCATCTCTAAAGAGCAAATTCCTCCGCCGGAGCAAGAACTAGAAACCGATCACCCTTGATCAGCTAAGGACACTGATGTTGATCCCACTGAAGGCCTTCCTATTAAACCCATTGAAGAAGCTCCTGAAGAACCTACTAACACCATTGTTGCCTGATGCGTTCAGACTTAGGTATAAAAATCATACAAAACTAAGCACATTCCCAATCAAGTTCAAATTAAAATGTTAAACCTAAATCACACATATGAGCAAGCGTACTCATAATTAACTAAGCATAGGGTTAAAACAAGTGTCGATCCTCAAGGAACAAGTAGATATTAATTACCCATCTTTCATTGTTTAACCGACTCGATAAAGTGAAAAATAAATAAAAAGAAAATTAAAATATGTATATGTCTAGGATGTAGATTTATGTAAATCAAGCTATTGTTTAGACAAACATGATCTTAAAGAACTTAACCATTATCATAACCAATCATTCTCTTGGCACTATGAAGGATGAAGGTAGACTCACTTTGATGGTCAATCCATAAAATCACTATCTTCTAGATAAATTAGAATCACTTAGTCCGTCTCAACTAATTCATCCAAAAGACGCATTAAACACAATCCTTACTTAAATTCCATTGATCTTGGCAAATTTAGAACATGAAATTAATCAATGAACCCTTGGTCTCGGAAGACATCAATTAATCTTCAATTACCAGTTCTTAAATAATCAACCCCCTTTGGCCCAGCGAGTCAATTGCCAACAGAATATGAAATTACTAAATCAAAACACCCATCAACCCCCTTTGGTCCAGCAAGTCAATGGATAAAATCAACTAACTAATCTCGTAATAAGCATAAGTAATTGAATACCAAGAATAATAACCAATTAATCAAAAGATCATATAACTCTAGAAATCATGAATATCTAAAACAATGTCAAATTACAATAAAACAATTAACATATCATTGTTCAAGAAAAAAGAAAACAAAGTAAAAGAAAGAACTCATAGACAAGCCTCCTTCTTCTTCCTTTGAAAACCTTCTTGTACAACCCTCCTTGAATTTTGAAGAATTCTCCCTGGACTGAGTGATTTTCTATGATGATTAATGAATTCTCCCATTTTCCTTTATGTTTTCCATCTATTTATAGGCTTAAGAGGTGCCTAAACTTGTAGGTACAAATTTTTGGCCGAGTAGAAGTTGGAAGATACTAAAACTCCTCAGATTTCCAAAAACGCGTAGAAAGATCGCAGCACCGCCTCAAGGACAAACCACAGCCGGCGCCGCCTGGGTCCTTCGGAGCCGGCACCGCCTATGTTTTGTTTCTCCACTCGTCCGTTGATTTTTCTCCGAATTGTGCGCATATGTTCCAAAATGTAGCCGGCGCCGGTTCCAGCCTTACTTTTATAGTTCACTCACCATCCCTCTTGTGATCTTTTCGCTCTTCTTTTTTCCAATTCTTTTTCAGTTCTCTCTTCTTTCACTCATCTTTTGTTTTCACTGCTGCTGTTCTTTTCTTTTTCACTCACTTTTCTTTCTAGCAGCTTGTTATTTTCTCTTTTCACTTCTTCTCGTTTCTTTTCTTCTTTCTCATTTTTTTCAGCTCAACATTCTTTTCTTTCTCAATTTTTTTCAACTTCTTCTTTCCATTCCACTTCCTTTCTTTTCCTAGCTCCACTTGTAATTGATTCATGATTGAAAGTAACAAGTCATGATCTCCATCCCTGCATTTTTTCCAACATACATATACTTTCATCCTTCAAGAGCATAAAGATTTGGAAATTATACAAACTCTCAGCACAAGGAATGGACAAAATATCGTGACGGGTTTTAAAGAAAGAAATCACCAATTTAGGCTCAAAATAGGCACTAGGGATAATATAACAATAGGTAGGCTTGAAAAGCTCAAACTATCCAAAGAAGGCCTATTACCGTCATCCCTAAGTTAAATCATGAATGTCTTTCTTATTTCGCTTCAAGAGGTATTCGAGTAAGTTCTAGAATGTTCCATGAATTTTAGAGAAAAATAGGTTTAAGAGTAATGCAAAGCATTTGATCAACAACTACTTTGTCCAAGTGAGTGGAAAAAGTCATGCATAAGCCATAAATGATCTAGAACATATGCTCTATAAAATCAGAAAATTTCGAAGAATTTCGCACCAAATATTGTTTACTCCCAAGAAGGCTAAAGAATATGTATAGACGACTTGTCAATCAAACCACTCCCCCACACTTAAACTGGACATTGTCCTTAATGGCCAAATAAATATAACCAGAACCAACAATACCATGGAACCAAAAATATAAAGGAGAAGAGATAAGAAAAACAAACTTCCATTCCAAATTAGCTCCAAAAGTTTCAATCTTCTAAATCTTTAAATTTTCAGAACTTTCGAACCAAAATTTTCTAAAGTAGCTCACCACTAAGTAAACACCAAGATAATTGATAAAAACTTGGACAGAGTATATCACCAAACCACTTCCCCACACTTAAATTGGACAATGTCCTCCTTGGCAAAAGATAAACACCAGAAAGCATCTCCAAAGGGACCAAAAATAATAAAGGGGTAGAAAGTTTAAGTAATACTTCCCAAGTGCAATAATGCTCCAATAGATGGCCAAGCTTGAGGTAAAGAGAAGGGCTTGTCCAAGAGGACTTTATGCCTATAAAACAAAACACAAATAAAAGCATAAGAAAAATAATAATAAAATAAAAACATACCTAAATAAAAGAAAACAAACTAAATAAAAAGACTAAAATAATAAAAATAAAACAAAAATGCTCTACACCCATCATGCTTCCTCATCAAACCTTTTGAAAAGAAAGTAAGTTCAAAATAGAAGATAGGCATAACGAATGTAGAATGAAGAATGGAGGATTTTGAAAAATGGAAGGTTCATGAAAATGATTTATCTTAGCAAAACATATAAACTTCATTTTCTAACATTCCTTTAGACGCCTAAATATCTTTTCCAACATATAAGTGCACATAGTATCTAACGGATGCATCAACTTTGAAATTACCAATTAACCCTTCAAAAGAGCTTTTACAATTAAAATTCCCCTTAAAACTTAGCAATTGAGTTCTTAAGGATGGGATCAAGAAATCTTTACTTTTCGACACATCTACAAAAACTAAGTTACCTCCCGTTGAATGGGGTGAAGGGTAGAAATTTCCACCATCCTCCAAGGACTTCTTACGATATAGTATTGAAAGTTCCAACTCCTTGAAGTATGCTAAAGTCAATACATCATTATTTGGACCCATATTCTCCAAGAAAAGAGAGGAACCTACAAAATCATGTGACAAAGAGAGATTTTGATTATTAGTACATAGAGAAGAATTGAATACCCCATTCCCACATTGGACAGTTGTCCCTCATAGGATCTCCCCTCTCCTGGGAGATTCTCTTGTTCAAAGGTATGGGCTAGCATGAACTCATGAGTCTCCTCAACAATCTTAACTAATTGTTTCCTTGGATCGCACCATCGTTGGGAAGCTTCTTCATGCTACTGAAGAGATGAATTTATATTGGCAACAAAAGAATTCACTAATGCTTCTAATGACATCTCACCAAAAACATCAATGTGAGCTTGTAATTTTGCCAATCAATACAATAATGTTTTTTCTTTTCTCTCTATCTCTCTCTCTCTCTCTCTCTTTTAACAACTAAAAACTATCCTAATTGAATACATGAACACGATACATTTAAAATAAGAATTTCTAAATTAAAATAAAAGTAAAAATTGTAAATAAAGAAACAACTAATAAAATATTTCGTCTCCAATATCGTGTTAGCTTAAGTCTAAACCTGAAAATAAAAAGAGTTAGTATTGACTCAAAATTATAGATGTAAAAATCAACAAATTAAAAATATTATTATTACACATATTCCACATTAACATTGGATTAGTAAAATTAAATAACTAAACATACAATTTATTCAAACATACAAAAACAAGTTAGTTATTATTAACATGTATCTCTCTATTTACATATTTACAACATATAGTGAAAGTAAAGTACAATTATACAAACAACAAAATATGGCACTTCTTTATACAAGGAACATATATACATATTTACATATTTAACTATTTATATGGTTAAATCAACAAAATCCATGCTTTCATGCTATTGTTCCCCGGCAACGGTGCCAAAAACTTGATGCACTCAGACTTGGGTATAAAAATCATACAAAACCAAGCACATTCCCAATCAAGTTCAAATTAAAATGTTAAATCCAAATCACACATATGAGCAAGCGTACTCATCATTAACTGAGCATAGGGTTAAAACAAGTGTCGATCCTCAAGGAACAAGTAGACATTAATTACCCTTTTTTTATTGTTTAATCGACTCTATAAAGGGAAAAACAAATAAAAATAAAATAAAAATATGTATATGTCAAGGATGTAGATTTATGTAACTCAAACTATTGTTTAGACAAACATGATCTTAAAGAACTTAACCATTATCATAACCAATCATTCTCTTGGCACCATGAAGGATGAAGGTAAACTCACTTTGATGGTCAATCCATGAAATCACTATCTTCTAGATAAATTAGAATCACTTGGTCCGTCTCAACTAATTCATCCAAAAGACGCATTAAATACAATCCTTAATTAAATTCCCTTGGTCTTGGCAAATTTAGAATATGAAATTAATCAATGAACCCTTGGTCTCGGAAGACATCAATTAATCTTCAATTACCAGTTCTTAAATAATCAACCCCCTTTGGTCCAGCGAGTCAATTGCCAACAGAATATGAAATTACTCACTCAAAACACCCATCAACCCCCTTTGGTCCAGCAAGTCAATGGATAGAATCAACTAACTAATCTCGTAATAAGCATAAGTAATTGAATACCAAGAATAATAACCAATTAATCAAAAGATCATATAACTCTAGAAATCATGAATATCTAAAACAATGTCGAATTACAATAAAACAATTAACATATCATTGTTCAAGAAAAAAGAAAACAAAGTAAAAGAAAGAACTCATAGACAAGCCTCCTTCTTCTTTCTTTGAAAACCTTTTTGTACAACCCTCCTTGAATTTTGAAGAATTCTCCTTGGACTGAGTGATTTTCTATGATGATTAATGAATTCTCCCATTTTCCCTTGTGTTTTCCATCTATTTATAGGCTTAAGAGGTGCCTAAACTTGTAGGTACAAATTCTTGGCCGAGTAGAAGTTGGAAGATACTAAAACTCCTCAGATTTCCAAAAACGCGTAGAAAGATCGCAGCACCGCCTCAAGGACAGACCACAGCCGGCGCCGCTTTGGTCCTTCGGAGCCAACGCTGCCTGTGTTTTGTTTCTCCACTCGTCCGCCTATTTTTCTCTGAATTGTGCGCATATGTTCCAGAATGCAGCCAGCACCGGTTCCAGCCTTACAGCCGGTGCCGCCTCTACTCTGTTTGGCAACGATTTTGCTTCGTTTTACCCAAAAATCTGAAATAATGACCAAAATACTTTTCCAAGGGTAAAATCTCAAATATGAAAGAATTTGACTAGTTATTGCACAAAATGTATTACAAAAAAGCCTCAAATAACTAAGCAAAGTATAACCAATTTAGCCCCTATCGCTGCCTTAGTTCCTTCTAAGCAAGCTAAACCAGCTATTCGTGGTTGCTTATCTGGCCATTGATAGAAGCTTGTTGTGGTCAAGAGAAAATCCAGCCGACTTGCCCGACGACACAAGAAGGGTGGCATTGCTGATAAGCCTGAAACTGTGGTCATTCAGGGTGACATGGCAATCTCTACCAATAAGTATAGTGTGAAAACTATGAAGAAAGTTGACTGACCAACTTTTATATTCCGCTGAACAATTTTTATATTATGATGCACTTGCTTGTTTTTTTTTTCTTTTGCACTCTGATAAACCATATTCTGCTGCACTCTTCTATATTAGGCTACTTGTGTTTATTTGTCTCACTTGTCCATTTGCTCTTTTTTTTTTTTTTTACTAATTACAAAAGGGAGGGAATTAAATTAGATAGATTGTGGATGCGAGTATTCTGTGCTGACTGTGGATAATGGACTAGTTAGGTTGTGATAATAATAGACTAGTTAGGTTGTGATAATGATGACTAAATTGAGGCCAAATTGTGTGTCAGGGGCTAAATTTTCTAAATTAATTACTGGATTTTGATGTTGATGACCTTTTGAGACCAGAGTATGTAGAATGTTATGGTGATGTGATTGGATGCATATGATTTGGACTGAAGTTGGGATTAATCTTTGTTACAAAATTTATTTGGATTGCTTTAAAACTCTTTTTAAATCTTACACAGACACAGGGGGAGTAATCCCACATCCAAATGGCCCGTCAAAACATGTTTTCACAAAGGTTGTATTTCTGCTTTTTGGACACATTCTTTGGATGTCCAAAATCATAAATCAGTTTTATCTGATAATACATAATGTTATTCTTCAATCTACTGGTCATATGCATATAAAAAGGGGAAGCAATAATAACTATTTTCTATCCTCTACTTCTCCATATGCACACATGTGCATATCATTATGTTAAATCTTTGTGCTAAGGTATTTTATATCTAATGACTATTTCTTGGCTATTTCCTTATGCAATAGTTCTTTTATAAATGGAAGAAAGAAGGATACAGAGGTTGGTTGGGTCATAGGCTCATTGAGCCCAATTTATGAGACTATGCTTAAAATCTCTAACATTATCTGGTAATCACTCCTTGAGCTTTATGATTAAGAGATCACATATCAAACGAATATAAATTCTTATATCTCTTGGTTTAACATGTTCATACAAGATTACATTTTTTGGTCACAATCTATCAAGTTTGTCGTCATTCAAAAAAGGGGAGATTGTTAACCCAAAGTGCTTTCTCCTATATTTTAATAAATGACAATCTATCACTAACCTGTGTGATTTGCATGTAATAGGATTTTTGGATTATAACATGTTTAACCACAGTTCTTTAAGCCTTACAAAAAATTAGACTGCTAAGCAACTTATAGACAATGAAGTTTGAGAAGGATTGATCAAATCAAGATCCTATATAAGGAAGTTGCATTCCATGAAGGCTTCTGAAGAATTATAGACTTGAAAATTATGGTTAAGGTATTATTTGTATTTCCTATGCCTCTTTACCTTAAATTCAATTTATTTCATATTGAAGCACTCAAAACTATTTCTTCTCATCCATGTGTTGTTTGTAAAAAGAATTTTAGAAGAAAAAGTTTTTGGGACTTTGGTAGAGTCATTTTTTAACAGACCTCTGAAGTCCAAAACGTCTCTCCAAAGCTTGTTTCCAAAGTACCTAAATTTAAAGTTGTTAAAAATATACTTCATGGCACAAAATGTTGTTTTGGATGAACTTTTCAAACACATAATTTTTTATTCTGTGAGTCCAAAATCCTGCAAAAGATAACAATAGCAACTAGTCGTTACTTAGCTATTGTGGCTTTGATTTCTACCCCTATAAAAGTCATTTAAACACGATTTTAAGGAGGGATTTTTCTCTAACACTTTTATAAACATCCAAGAACATTTGAAAACAAGAATCCCTCATCTACATTGTGCTTCAAAGTGAGATACATTGCTTTAAAGGTAAAAAGGTAAAGCTGCTTTATTTGGTGTATATCTGCTCAATTTGTGAGCTAGTTCTATAATTTCTCTTTAATCTGAGTTGTGTCAAGTTTAAGGAAGTAAAACCCAGTTGGGGTGATCCTCGATTTTTAGGTGTATAGAGGTTGGGAGTAAAACCAAGTGTGGTGACCCTCTATTGTAAGATTGGGATTATCTACTGCCATTCATTTGCGAAAAAGCTCTAAATAGTTTAGTTAAAATCCTTAAGTGTGTGCTTAAGATAGTGGATGCAGATCATTTGAGGGTCAAACCACTATAAATCTTTGGGTCCATTCTCTTGCATTTATCTCGTATTCTATGACTGAAATTTAACTGCTCATTTGCTTTTAAAAAAAAAGGCATAGCACTTCTATCTGTATTTACTGATTTAGTTAAACATATTTATGTTGAAGAATAGTCTATTTCCCATCGTTTGGTAGAACTTTGAAAAGATCCTTAACTGCATTTAAATTTGGACTGAAAAGCTTCTCTTTTGAAACTCACCCACTTTTTTATCTCCTTCTAGATCTTTGGAAAATCTTTGAAAATCTGTATTTGTTTGTCATAAACTTTATTCACTTCCTCTCCCCCTCTAAGGTTTATCAGCCGTTTCTATGATTTCGGTCAATTTCTCTACCGTACCAAAAACAAAACATATATAAACAACTTTCCTTTTTCCTTTTCCGCAACAAAACAACCAACTTTCCTATTTTTCTTTTCTTTTTCTTATTTCTTTTTTCATTTTGCACATGGTGGCTACCCCAGGTTTCCTAATAACCTATAGCCACCACCATCAAACCCTGGCGGGCCATAATTTCTGAATTAGTCCAAGATTAATTAAATAGCTCTTTTATTAACTAAATAATCCACTTGAGCTCAATATAAAAAATTACTTAAGATAATTAATTAATAAACTAATTAATTAAATTTGCCCAATTAATTATTCTAATCCAAATAGATAATTAATTGAACTTCTAGAATAATTCTTCCAATAATAAATTTACCAATAAGATGATATAGTAACTAAATTTATTAAGGTCATTTAAGCTACTATGGGGACCAAAAGACATATTATTCTTGACTACTAAAATGATAAAAACACCCCTACTAACACATAAAAATATTTTTATCATTTTAAATATTTCATTTATTACCATATGAAAATATTAACCCCGATAATTATATTGCAAGTGCAGAGTCATCGACCTATAGGTGTAATGACGAAAATACTCTTCTACGTAACACCCGTCATTAAGATAGGAAAAATACACTAACACCTTTCTCAATGACATCTATCATCCTTTGATAGCTAGTTCGATAATCCATAACTTCCAGTATGCATCCACTTATCACATGGAGTTACCCAAAAGTGTACATTCTTAGTCACGTTTTCTAAGGCCCTGGGTTATTAGATTATCCCAGACAATCACAAGAGAGTGATTTTTTCACGTAATAAAGTATAGAAAAACTCTATTGTAGAAGTCTGTCTTAATTAACTAGAGTTATACATCCAACGTACAAGATTATTGGCCTTGCGATAAGACCCTACTCCACATACATCAAAGAGTACAAGTCCAGTTTCATCAGACCACCAACTCATACTCAAATTTTAGGGTACTCATCCACACAGTAGTTGCGATAATTTAATCTTTATTTATTTTAGTACTTTTATAAAGATTATTATTGTGTTGTCCAATTCTACGTATTACAAGTACGCTTACACTTGGTGTAAGTGGACTACTAACTGGTTAAAGGTGAACTATTCTCTATTTCGAAATCATAGTGTAATGATCTAAACCTTGATGAAATGTCCAACACCATCAATCGCCAAGAATAATTTTTTCGCTTATGTATTAGTGGCCCATAATCTACAGCTTACTGTGAAAGCACAACCAAATCATGTAAATTACTTACTAACACATTTAGACCTTAATATGCAATATATGTAAACAAACAACCATTAATGAATGATTTTTTTTTTTAATTTCTACAATACAGAAATACATAGGCTATTTTAGGCATACATTCCAGCAATCTCCCACTTGCACTAAATGGACTATGATAGTCCATATGTGCCTACCCCTATGACATCCAAGTATCTTCAAAATACCTTCTCTATCAAAGGCTTGGTAAATGGATTCGCTAGCTTATTTGTAGAGGAAATCTAGTCAACTACTATCTCTCGTTTTTTGATGAACTCCCGGATCAAGTGATGTTTCCTCTCAATGTGCTTGCCCTTCTTGTGGTTTCTTAGCTCTTTATATTGTGACATAACTCCAGAACTACCACAATATATAGTTATGGGCCTGTCTATTTATGGCACAACTTCAAGTTCTATAAAGAACATTCGGAGCCAAACTGCTTATTTAGAAGCATTTGAAGCTATCGCATACTCAGCTTTCATAGTAGAATCAACAATGTAAGATTGCTTAACACTCTTCCATGAAATAGCTCATCCAGAAAAAGTGAAAATATATCCACTGGTAGATTTTCTCTTATCTTTATCCACCTGGATATCTGAGTCTGTGTAACTGGTAGGAACTAAGTCATCGACCCTGTAAACAAGAATATAATCCCTTATTCCCTTCTGGTACTTGAGAATATGCTTTACAGCTTGCCAATATTCTTCCCATGGGTTGGACTGATACTCGCTAACCATGCCTGCTACAAAGTAGATATCTGGCCTTGTACAAAGCATGGCATATATGAGACTTCCCGCTGATGAGGCATAGAGAATCTTGCTCATCATTTTCTTTTCTTGTGTCTTAGGACACTGCTTGAAAGATAAGGTCAATCTGTGTCTAAAGGGTATGATTGCCCCTTCACACTGATCTATGCTAAACCTGGCCAATATATTGTCAATGTAAGCAGATTGAGATAAGTCCAATATTCTTTGCTTCCTATCTCTAAAAAACTTTATTCTAAGAATGTAGCTAAATTCTCCAATATCTTTCATACTAAATTGACTTGGTAGCCAAACCTTTATAGATAACAATGTCAATACATCATGTCCAATGAGTAGAATGTCATGACAAAAAGTACCATAAAAGACACGTTGTTGCCATTTGTCTTCCTATAGATGTATGGTTCATCTATATTTTGTATGAAACCATAAGACTTTATAGTCTCATCAAAATGTATGTTCTATGCTCGTGATGCTTGCTTAACTTGGTAAATGGACTTCTTAAACTTGCAGACCATATGCTCTTGGCCTTTCGCAACAAAGCCTTCAGGCTGGGTTATATTGTTAGGTATCTCAGGCTCGTATCCTATACAGCGCAACGAAAAATAAAACGAGATACCATCCCAGGATCCGCATATGTGTGGAAAACAAGACAAAAATAGATCAAAGGTAATAACTTTTTACTTTTGTTTGATCGTCCGAAGAACAAAAATTTCTTTTTTAAGTCGAGGCGCGATCCAGCAATCCTTTTGATCCAACTTCACAAGAGTTGAACATCTAACCACTATAATCATAGTGTGTTATTATCCCTAATAGTAATCCACACAGAGGAATACTCAAATACCAAAATTTCCTATACTAGCAGAAAAAGATGGCGGCTAGGGTTCTTCATAAGAACAATCGAGAGAGATAGAAGAAGAAGAGAAGGATTTTTGTTGCCTAGAGTGTCCATTTTTCCAACCTTAGCTAGGGTTTCAATTATAGCATATATATAACCGAAAATCCTACCAAAACTGAGAATTCTAATTCTATTAGAATTCCCTAATTGTAATTGGAAACATCAAGTTCTCGCAATTACAATTTGGACCATAAATTATAACTAATTATAATTTATCCACAACAACTTCTCTTTCTCCCAATTAACCCCACTATATTATCAAATAACATCTTGAGTATATAATCATCTATTGTGTGTGACCTATTAGGTTTCCCAGTCAATTGGTAGAGAACATGAATTAATCCAAATATCTTTGAGATTAATAATCCATAATTAATTAGAATTAATCCTATTAATTCTAATTAGGATTGGTTTATTAATTCATCAATTAATAAACCCATACTCCCAGATCATGAGTAGTATCTAGCAACACATCATGACCACCTAAGAATCCAGGAAGTCAAGTGGCTTGACATGAACCCTTCAATAACAAACTTCAGTGCAATTAACTCCTTTCACCATACAATATCTCATTCGGTTTGGAGTATGGAATTAGTGCCAACTTCCCTCAGAATTAATTCTGGTCCAAATACAATAGTACTTGTACTAGGAACCCACTACTCTAGATGTGTATCAATTGGAATTGTTTCTATTACACAATTGCCTTGGCCAAGGACTTCTTGAATAGTAATTCCTACAAGTGGCCGTGAGATATTCGCCCCTACTATTAGGAGTGGTGAATCTTTTATTGACCCTTTCAACTACTTTCGTTTACCTCACAATGTACTCAATATCCATCCCATAGGCAGCCCTCGATCGAGCTCCAGAGATTGGAATCAAAGTACAATAATCAACAAACAAAGTACCTTGGAGATCTCAAGTCTAAGGATACTTGCACGTTTGCTATATTGAGATTATATTACTGGCACTAAATAGTTATCCATGTGATTATCTCAAAGCTAAGTCATCCAATGAACTTGTTCCATTAACAAGCATCCATGTGTTAACTTTGAGTATCTCAATATCACGAATATGAGAACTACCGCCTGATCAAATCAGGAAGTCTAACATAGGATAGTCTTAACGCATTAATAATGTCCTGTATCATTAATACTATGACTAGGGACTATTTACGTACTAACACTATATAGTGTAGTAGGAATCTCATATCATGATCTCTATTATGATTTCCTTAAGACAGTGTTGTACTAGAGACTTTATCGAACAGTTATATTACTTAAAAGTAAACAAAAGAAACTGTAAGATAAATAATGTCTTTTATTAAAATAAAATGTGTCATATACAATGTACAAGTGATTGCCTTTAGGGCCCAACACTAACATATATAGATGTCTTTGCTAAGATAGCCATTAAAAAAGACTATCTTGACATTCATTGGCCATATCTTTTGGTCATATTAACATGCGATGGCCAAAAGAATGCGAATGGACTTAAGCATAGCAATAGGTGAAAATGTATCCTCATAATCAATCCATTCTTTCTGAGTATAACCTTCTGCAACCAATCTTACTTTAAAGGTTTTCACCTTTTCATTTGTACATCTCTTTCTCTTGTTTACCTACTTGCCCCCTATAGGTTTAATCCCCTCAAGTACAGTGACAAGATCCCAAATTTGATTGAGATATATAAACTCAATCTCAGCATCTATTGCTACTTGCCATTTGTCTGCATCAACATCAGCAATAGTCTCATTGTATCTAGTGGGATCTTGTTCTTTTGGTCAGAGACTACCTCAAAGGCTTCCCTAATCTATCTTTTTGGAACCCTAGACATCCTTCCACTATGATGTAGTTCATTTTGTATAGGAACACTAGGCTGTACCTCTTTAGATTCTACAATTGGGGTACTTGAAGTTGAAGTGTCAATCAATTTCTCTTCCAATTCCACCTTACTCGAATCTTTAGTGGATACATTTCATTTATTCTCCATATATCTAGCATGAGTACTAATAATTACCTTTTTCTCTTGGGGATGATAAAAGTATCTATCCCTTGTTCCTTTTGGATACCCTACGAAGTAGCACAATTATGATCTTGGGTCTAACTTACTTCATTTAGTCAATACATATGCTGGAGAACCACATCCCTTGAGATGATTCATACTGGACTTTCATCCAGTCCACATCTCATAGGGTGTCGTAGGCATTGATTTGGAAGGTTTAAAGTTCAAAATATATGTTGCTATTTCCAAAGTATATCCCCAAAAGGAAATAGGAAGAGTTGTATATTTCATCATACTTTTGACAATTTCTATCAACGTTCTATTTCTTCTCTTAGATATTCCATTCTGTTGGGGAGTCCTAGGTGTAGTTAGCTCAGATACTATACCTTGATGTGCCAAGTTGTCCTTAAATTCACCAAGGAGATACTCTCTACCATAATCCGATCTTAGCTTTTTGATTAGTTTACCTGTTTAATGCTCCACCTTAGCCTTAAACTCGCTGAATTTATCAAAAGAGTCAGACTTGTGCCTCATCAAGTAAATATAACCAAAATGCATGTGATCATTTGTGAATATGATGAAGTATTCATAACCTCCTCTAGCAAGTGAAGATATATGACCACAAACATCAGTATGAACTAACTCTACTATTTCCTTGACCCTTTTCGCCTTTTGAGTAAAGGGGCTTTTGATCATTTTACCCATAAAATAAGATTCACATTGAGACCATTCCCTCAATTTCAATGAGTCCAAAGACTTATTTTGTATTAACTTCTGAATCCTGTTAAGATTTATATGTCCTAATCTCAAGTGCCATAAATAAGAGTTATTGATGTGGCATTTCTCTTCTTATTATTAGGTTCTGTTTGAGTATTATTTATTTGTCAATTAATAGGATTAGTCTAGAAAAGCTTCCCATACATGTTTCTAGAACAAATAATATTTCCATTTCTACTGATTGAAATACCAGAATGGAAAGAAACAAAATATCCTTAATTAATCAATCTTGAAACTGTAATCAAATTTTGTTTAAAACTAGAAACATATAAAATATCTTTTAAAACTAAAATCGTATTATAATCAAATAAAAGTTCTAAGTCTCCTACTACTTTAGCCCATACTTCTCTCCATTGTCCACTCTAAGTCCATGGTCTCCTCTACTGAGTCGCCTTATTTTGCTGAACCCCTGTGAGGAGTTATAGATATAGTCAGTGGCTCTGGAATCAACAATCTAAGTGGATGATGACTTAACTATCAATATAGACTCTAAGTATAGAGCAATATCAAAAGAAGACTTGGTCAAGAAGTTCAAACAATCCTTCTTGAAGTGTCCTTTCTTGCCACACTTGAAGCATTGGCCCTTGGGCATGTCACTGGGCTTGGATGGACCAGGTTTGGATCCCTTGGGCTAGACCCTTGTATTGTTCTAGTCCTTTTTTTTTTCTTGAATTTCTTTACCTTAGAACTAGTTCTAGAAGATGAACCAGAATGAGTAACCAAAATCTTTGACTTAGGATTCATTATTTTCTCAGCAGCCTGTAGTTCTTTCGTTAATTTTATCAAAGACATATTCAACTTGCTCATGTTATAATTTAACTTGAACTGAGAATATGAATTTTGTAAAATCTCTAGAACCATGTCAATTTAGCTCTCAACATTGATTGTTGCCCCTAGGATCTCGGCTTCCTTGAATTAAGCAATTATCTTGAGCATATGCTTGCGAACCGATGCCCCATCAGCTATCCTAGTGTTCATGATTACTCCAAGAGCTTCCTGCCTTGCGGGCCGACTCTTGTCAGCAAATGTGGTATGCAACAATACATCAATGTTATATGTAGTAGGCATGTTTTTGTGCTTAGACTGGAGAACACTAGACTTGGAAGCCAACATATTGCATTAAGCCATTTCATCAGCTTCCCTGCATGCCTTCTCAGCCTCACGATCCTTGTTCGTGGAATCTTCCCCAATTTTAGGACAGGGGTCGGTTAGAACGTACTTGTATTCTTTCACAGTGAGTACTATATTCAGATTCTTTTTTCAGTCCACATAGTTAGGTTCAGTTAGCTTATTCTCCTTGAGAATAATGGACAAAGGACTGAAACCAGATATTTTTGTTGATTGAGAAAAAAATTCATTCAGAAAAATGTTTGTTTTGGAAAAGCACATTTAAAACATCATATTATTTCCATGATATAGTTAGCCTATTAAACCATTATCAAAAATATGAAAATTTTGGCTCTTAGAAAAATTAATAGAGTTTCATAGGAAGGTTAGCAATTTTTTAAGTATATAACCATCACAAATGAAACTTCCTTAATAGATAATGATCTATAAATAGTTCCATTGATAGGATGGTCACTACTCTCACTACCTATGGATAATCCAGCATTAATGCCTCCAACGATAGGTTGCCCGACAATAACACTTATCCTAGACTTAAATTATAATTCCTCCATTAGTTCTAGATTCTCGTGAAAATCTATCGTATAGGGGGTCAAGCTCAGAATGAAGCAAGGAAATCCATAATCTCTAATCGGAATCCGTGATAGAAGCCGTGGGGCCATTGGAACCTTCTCCCATTTAATCTTTTGAGAAAAATAGGTTTTTAGGAAAAAATGTTTCTTTAAAATTTAATTGGTTTTTATTAACATTAGTAAAAAAACAAAAATTCAACCATTATTCTCTATGTCAAGTATAAAACCCCTAACGAGAATAAGTTATGAATTTTTTTTTACTACTTAAGTTAAAAATATTTTCTAGGAACTAAATTTAAAATGCTTAAATTCAAAATTATTTTCCATGTCCAGAATAAAACCCTTTGAAAGAATAAAGCATGAATTTATTTTAAATTACTTAGCTCTATTAAAAAATATTTTCCCAATTTTTTTTTCTAGAGAAAAAATAATTTCTCAAAAACCTTTGTGCATTTGATCACAAAATTAAATAAAATAGATATGCTCCAAAAATAAACTTTTTACATGCTATTTCTAACCTTTAATTCTTATATGATCAAATAATGCATTAAACATCATCATAATAATAAAATTAAAATGATCTTGTTTAATCCTAAGGTGGTTCTGCCTTTACTAACTATTTTCAAGCAAAATTATTTAAATCCATAAATAAACCATTGCAAGAAAATAACCTCGTATGATATGGGCCCAAAAGAAAAAGAAATTACAAGGAAAATTAGGAAAAAATATCTTCAAGAAAACTTGAACCAAAGCCCGCAAACCGTACTCAGGAAAAAACCAGTCCACTTTCCTATCAAAATCGAGTATGGATGACGAGGAACCGTGTGCGGCTTCTAGAACAACAAATGGAAGAGCAAGGGCTGGCTTCTTCCCAACCAGCTTCTTTTTCGGGGGAGAACAATTCCCTGAAGTCAGTTGTGGATACGTGGGAGCTAGTGCGCGGCTTGGGAAACACTGCGATCTGGCCACAAATTGGAAACTAGCTAGTCGCAGCTCGTCTTTTCTTGCAACCTCTGTTTGTCTGTTTTCACAAATTTCCTTCAGGTTTTCTTCTATGTTTTTCGGCATTAATCAAAGCACCATTTTCTTTTGTATAAGAATTCATAAAATAAATTGAAATACAATTTCAAATGCCTATACCTTTCAAAATGAAGTGTACACGAATTCTAGCAATTAAAAATAAATTACAAGTGTCTATGCCTCCACGTGCTAGGCGTACATAAAATCTACCCATATCAAAAATCACAAGGGATCTATACAATCACAAAGATCACATTTTTATTAGTAAAGAAACCACATTTTTCGGTTATTAACCCTAAGCATGCTCCTAGATTAAACCATGTCTCTGATACCACTTGAAGGACCACAAGAAAATTAGACACACAACGGAAAACAAAATTAAAATTTTTCCTGAGACAAAGTATAGGAATACCTATTTCTAGGGCATTTTACTTGAATAATCAGAGTTGGATTCGGGTTCGATGGTGCTTCTTGAACGGGAACGTCTACTTGTTCTATGAGAATACCAGCTAACCATTGGCTCCTTCACATCAAACACTTACCACGTTTGCTAGCTCTTGACCTTCCAGAGTATTCTCGTACCTCTATGGACCTCTACCAGTGAAAGTAGAATTAGGATGAAGAAGATTGGAAGAAAAATGGAAGAGCAAAAACAGTAAAGGAAAAACAAAAGAAAAATGACAAGAAAACGGTGGCTTCTTTTGTTCTAGGAAAAAGAATGAAAGTTGTTTATGTGATTTCGATCAACCCTTCTACCCTACCAAAAACAAAACATATATAAGCAGCTTTCCTTTTTCCTTTTCCACAACAAAACAACCGATCTTCCTATTTTTCTTTTATTTTCCTTATTTCTCTTTTCTTTTTGCACATGGTGCTACCTAAGGTTTTCTAATAACTTGTAGCCACCACTATCAAACCCTAATAGGCCATGATATCTTAATTAGTCCAAGACTAAATAAATAACTTGCTTATTAATTAATTAATCCTCTTAGGCCTAATATAAAAAAAATATCCAAGATAATTAATTAATAAAATAAGTAATTAAATTGGCTCAATTAATTATTCTTGTCCAAATAAATAATTAATTAGACTTCTAGAATAATTCTTCCAATAATAGATTCACCCAATAAATTTATTAAGGTTATTTGAGCTACTCTAGGGACCAAAAGACATATTATTGACTACTAAAATGACCAAAATACCCCTTCTAACACATAGAAATATTTTCATCATTTTAAATATTTCATTACTCACTATATGGAAATATTGACTCTGAGAATAATATTGCAAGTACAGTGTCTTTGACCTGTAGGTGTAATGACGAAAATACCCCTGTACATAATACCCGTTATTGAGATAGGAAAAATGCACTAACACTTTTCTCAATGACATCTATCATCCTTTGATAGCTAGTCTGATAATCCATGATTTCCAATATGTATCTACTTATCATAGGGAGCTACCCAAAAGTATACATACTTAGTCACGTTTCCCAAGACCCTGAATTATTAGATTATCCTGGACAATCACAAGGGAGTGATTTCTTCACGTAATGAAGCATAGAAACTCTGTTGTATAAGTCCGTCTTAATTAACTAGAGTCATACACCCAATGTACAAGATTATTGGCCTTGCGATAAGACCATACCCAACATACATCAAAGTGTACAAGTCTAATTTCACCAGACCACTAACTTATACTCAAGTCTTGGGGTACTCGTCTATGCAGTAGCTGCGATAAACTAATATTTATTTAATTTATTATTTTTATAAAGATTATTATCGTGTGATCCAATTCTATGTATTCCAAATATACTTACACTATTTGTGTGATTAGACTACTCACTGGTTAAAGGTAAACTATTCCTCATTTAGAAACCATAGTGTAATGATCTAAGCCTTAATAAATGCCCAACTCTATTAATTGATCATGAACATTTTTTTTTCTCATGTGTTAATAGCCTATATTCTACATCTTACTGTGAAAGCACGATCCAATTACGTAGATTACTTACTAACACGTTTAGATCTTAATGTGCAATATATGTAAATAAACAACCATTAATGAATGAAACTTTTATTAATTTTCAAAATACAAAAATACATAGACCATTTTGGGCATACATTCCAACATGGATGCTACAAAAAAAAAAAAAAGCCTTCTATGACGAACCAAATTCCTAGCCGATACCCTTTTTTTTATTTCTCGCTAAAAGTCTTCAGCGAGAAAAAAAATTTTGTTGCCAGTTCCTTATTGAAGTGCCCTCGCTAAAGGGTCTCAAAGATAAATTTTTTTCTTTTTTGTCGCTAAAGAGGACCTTTTGGCCAGGAAATAAGTTTCCTAGCTAAAATTTTGCTATCACTAAAAGTACAAGAATTTTGTCACCAATAAAAGCATTTTGTTGCTATTGCGTTCTTTCAGTGACAAAAAAGTTTCCTCACCAAATATTCGTCACTAAAAGGTTAATTTTTTTGACCGAAAAAACTACTCTTTTAGTGAGGAAATTTTTTCCTTGCTAAATAGTGGTTTTGGTTAGGCAACTTTTGTTGCCCAAAACATATGCAACAAAAGAGAAGCTCTTTAGTTAGGAAAAATTTCCTCTTTAGTGAGGAAAAATTGCCTAGCTAAAGATGTGGTTTTAGCTAGGAAACTTTTGTCACCAAAAAGGATATGCGACAAAGAGGAGCTCTTTAGCTAGGAAAAGTTTCCTAGCTAAAGATGTGGTTTTGGTTGGGAAACTTTTGTCGCCAAATAGTATATTTCGAGGAAAACTTTCCTAGCTAAAGAGTAGTTTTGGTGAGGAAAGGTTTGTTACCAAAAAGCCTTATTGGCAACGAAACATTTCCTTGCCAAAAAGTTATAAAAAATTTTTCAAAAAATAAAAATATTTCAGTTTTCTTGACCTCCTCTCGTGCTCCGTCTTATGGTTCTTGTACTCTGTATTGCTTGGTCCATGAACACCTGAAGCACTAGATTGCACCACTTAATTGCACCGCTCCTCTAGCTGACTAAATGTAGAAGCGAGTTTCAATTACAAGTTTCAATCCTTGGTCCTTGGTCTGCGGTAGAGAGTGCAATGTGTGCACTCAACCGTTGGGCCAAGCGAGTTTGGTCATATCTTTTTTTGTATTTAAAGTATTTGCAAAGTTCTTTTTTATTTTTTTTTAACATTAGTATTATAACATAAATATAATAATAATATTAAGTTTATAGGGAAAATGAAAACAAATTATTTAATATAATAAGTTTTTCTATATAATTATGTAATTTTAAAAGCATATATACCATTAATTATATCATCAAATTAATGATCCAATTGTTAGATTTGTTGAGATTTTTGAGAAAAGTGTTATGACCAAATTTGAAGGTAATTGGATATATTTTTCAATATACACTACAGGAAGAGTGACCTTTAGTGACAACGTAATATTGTCACAAAATGCAGAAATGTTGTCACTAAAGACATTTAGTGACAAAAAAATTGTTGTCACTTTAATGTCACTAAATCTATGTTGCTAAAGGTATAGAGTGACAACAACTTATTCTTGTCACTAAATGTTGACTTTTAGTGACAATATTCCGGTTGTCACAATGTAATCAAACTATTAGTGACAGCATTTCTGCGTCACTAATTTGTTTCAAAGATCATCACTTTTACCAATATATTGTCACTAATTGCTCACTCATTAGTGACAACAAACACCTTGTCACTAATTGGCCATTCATTAGTGACAATATACGCCTCTACAGGAAAAAACTTCATTAGTGACAACGAAAAGTTGTCAATAAATATCAAATTGTTGTCACTAATCCCATTTAGTGAAAACAATAATTTGTCACAATGTTGTCACTAAATCACTATGGCTAAAGAGGGTGGGTGACAACAACTGAATCTTGTCACTAAAGGCAAGTTTTCATTGACAAGAAATTGTTGTCGCTAATGCCTCTAGACAATAGTGACAACAAAAGTTATCACTATTTTGCTATGGCTATTGTCACTATTTCTCTTGGCTTGTCACTAACATGGCATAATAAGTGACAATTTTCTCCAAATTCTAGTGACAACTTTATTTGTTATCACTACTATTCAAAAATAGTGACGACTTTTGTTGTCCAAGTTCATTTAGTGACAACTTTTATTTGTCATCACTGTTAAACTCTAAATAGTGACAACTTTTGTTGTCATGATTTATTTTAATATAGTGACAACTATACTTTGTTGTCACAATTGTATTATAAATAGTGACAACTTTTATTATCATGACTAAAACTAATTTAATGAAAACTTTAATTTGTTGTCACATTGCTATATACATAATGACAACTATCATCATTAATCAAATCATTTTTAGTGACAACTTCATTTCCTTGCCCATGTTGTGTTATATATAATCACCTTGGTAGGCATACAATAAGCTAGTAAAAAAGCCTGAAATAAATTAGAACTCACAATTTACCAAATATCCAAACTAACATAATCCTTTATAATACATAGGTTAATACAACTATTTATGAATACATCCATAATGTGATCAATCCAAAAACTATTTACAAATGGAGCTATTCATTTAGTATACTAACAATGATTACTTCCAAAATATAACTCCCTAATTGTGCAAAATGCTAACTTGAATTTTCGACCTTGTTGAGGAGCTTATCAAAAACTCTGTATTATTAACAATTCAAAAGAAACATTTGAATATGATTAGTGTGAAAGAACAAGCATCAATGGCAACAAAATAGAAGCAGAGGAAAAACAATACTAACTATAAGTACATTAACTTGCCATTACCATGTTTCATGTTTCCTTCTTGTCTTCGATTACATTATAGCCTCATGCTACCTTGTTCAATTCCTCAATCAAGTGATAGGTACTGATTTTTATATCAACTTTTAATGTTTGGATTAAATTAGTTCCATTTGCTCATGTACATTAGATAATTATTCCATTTAATATTCCAATAGGCTAGTTTCAATGCTTCTTGTTATTTTCAATTACTTAGTACCATATATACTATGAAAATGATTGACTTATTTACCTATAAACTGCTCTTAGCATTTTTTTTCTTGGAGAATCTCTCAAATACTTCATCAATAAATTATCCAATTCTTTGATCAAATTTTGAAAGAAGAAGCTTCCAATTTCACAACATTGCCACAAGCTTTGCAAAGCTACAATCCAGTTTTCACACACAATTTCCCACAAGAAACTGATCAAGCACTTCACACACATAAATATATATATATATATATATATATATATATCCTATAATTATTTGTTGTTTAGAACTCAGAGATTTTAAGCCTTTTTGTTCATTATTTTAAAACTGTCAAGCACGCATCAAACTGTGTCAAACAATTTTCGAAACAATTATCTCCTAGAATGCAAACTTTATTTCAACAAGCATTAGGTCCAATCATATCTACTCAATTCGGTCTATGTATTTTTATTGAATTTGATTAAGACAACATATATTATGGTTGAAAATTTATGAATATCAATTATCAGTTTGTCACTTGATAGCGTGTCGAGCAATCACAATTCATTAGAATTTCACTCAATTCTTCAGTTCACTCAACAGGAGCTCATCAAAACCCACTATTTAACATATTTTTTACTAGTATTTCCAACCACTATTTATCACAAGATGCCTTCAACATATTTTTTACTAGTATTTCCAACCACTATTTATCAACAAATACAAATCATATAAATTTACAAAGCATAAATGAACGAACTACTCAATTTTCTATCAACTGAAGAATAATGGGTTATAACTTCATTTTTTCATGTCAAAACTCATTCAAAAAAAGTGTAAATCACTTCTAAAATGTATTTCTAAAGAGAACAAAACTTCTTTGTACAGGATAAACATGATTCATTCAAGAAACTCACAAAACAAAGTTATGAAAATGGAATTTCAAATGGTAAAACACACCAGCAACTGTAAATTAATTGTAAAATGCCCAATGCATAAAGTTCCAAGAAATTATATTAAGGAATAAAAACATACTCTTGTACACTTCATGCCAAAATAGTGATATGCTCCATCTTTGTTCCAATTATCTAAAAATACCAAAAGAAAAAACAAAGTAAGAAATATTAACTAGTAATTCAATAAATTTGCAAAATGTACTTCAATTTTTAAAAAAGTGTAATGGGAAACCTTCAACTTACATTAAAATGTTGCCAAAATATTCTTCAGTTCTTCCCATCTGTGCTAATATAGTTTTCAAAAGATCATTTGTCTTTTGTTGCTCTTCTTGCAAAAGTTTGATCTCTTCATTCATTTCAGCAACTTGTTGCTCTACTTCTTCTCTCTTGTGCTTATTCTCTTCTATCTCTGAAATATGTTGGTCCTCATAGAATGATCTTAGCAGCTTCTTACTTGCTCCTCTACTATGTATGTACCCTGGTAAGTGGCTAATAGTTTCCTCGCAAATTTCAGCCGAGCTTATTCAAGTTGTGAGGTACTCTTTTTCTTTTCTCCTAAACAATAAGATTACCGAATTGTCAAATAAAGTTATAGATCCTAAACAGTGATATTATTAGACATTCTTCATATCTCTTGCTTTCTTATTCACAAAGGCTTTCTTTTTCTTGGAGAATTGAGTGAGCTCATAGATCTCAATATCATCAAGATCCTTTCCCTCCTTCCTTTGCTAAAAAATCAGAAGACAAATAATTATTTTCCTCTTCTTTGGACAGTGATTTATGGTATATAAATGCTGAATAAAGTTAGTTTTTACCTTTTCATTGTGCAAACGTGCAATAGACCTTGTCCCAATTGTATGTGGTACGGCTAACTTCTACAACCTCCTTCTTCCTTGGATTCTACTATCAAGCTCCAAATAAACCATGCAAAGTCTCCAAGAAAATTCTCACATAAAAAAGGGAATGCAAGAAATGTAGGAGTGGGCATAGCTTTTAAGCTTAAGGGTAATCAACTTATTTGGAGTATCAAGATGGCAAAAAAAAAAAAAAAAAAAATCGACAGAGTTTCCCCTGTATACTGGACGCTTCTAGGCACAAAGCCACCACAAAATCAACAACATTTGAAAAAAAAAAAACATTAACTGTCACAACAATAAAAGGGTAATCACCCATTACCCATGGGGAATGATCACCCATCACTCACGATGAATGATAACCCATCACTCACGGGGATCCATTCTTATAAGTTAAAAAAAGAGAAAAAAAGAAAAATACTGAGAACTAATGTAAGGGTAATCATACATGCTTCACTTAGCATGTGCTGCAAAGTGGAGAAAAATACTGAGAAAAATTGACCCATGCTTCACTTAGCATCTAGAATTCTCAAAAATAATATAACTAACCATATATACTTTAAATTCAACCTATACTGCTAAGCAAAAGTCATTTAAGACTTTTTTTTTCCCCATTAAAGCAGGAAACAGGAAAAAGCAACTTCAAGCTCAAAATTTCAAAATGAAAGAATCCAGTAGTCATAACTACAAAACTCAAATTAGCTAAAAAACAGAGTAAAGCCTAATATGAAGGTGTATATTCAACAAATGAAAGCATTTCTAGGGGATAAAAATGAAAGCAGAAATACTAGGAAAGGCCAATTGAATTGCGAATCTGGACATAGAGAAGCCAAATTCAAATTAGTATTAAAAAAAATTATTTTCATTATATGCAACTTTGCAACACAAATGTAACTTACAAAAAGAATGACATAATGTCATTATTTTAAGAATTCATTATTTTGGACACAAATGTAACGTATTCTAACTCAGAGATAATGGACACAAATAATGACACAAATGTAACACAAATGTGTCAACATAAAAAATTATTTTGAGCTTGGTAGTTACACACAATAGCAACGAAGCACAAAGACAATTAAGACATTTAAGTTAACAGTAATTCAAAAGAGAAAGATGAATGCTGCAAACCATCTTTTTCACATCAGCTGATCAGCAGACAATACAATGGCTCAAAGTAGAAGGCCAGAAAATAAGAACATATGAATGAAAATTACAAGTTCATTTAAAAAAAAAAAGGAAAGAGAAATTGCAAATTATAAGTTTCATATATTTCGAAAGTAGCATATACAAGAAAAACTCCAGTGATGGCTCAACCTAGCAACCAAATTTCATCTCAGAATACAAAAGCTCACCTCTTTGTCCAAAGCATAACCAAATTACTGGGCAGCTTGGCTGGTTCAACATTTTCCAAACTATCACTAGAAACACTTCTCTTGTTGCGCACCTAAAGCAAGACAACTGTTCTTCAAACAGGCAGAAGCAAAAAATAGTGTCAGAGAAAAGGAGAACGGAGGCGGGAGGCAGAGGCGGGAAGGGGGAATCGCGGGAAGCTCGGGGTTGTGGGCTGGGAGAGCTTGGGATGAGCTGGGGGCGACGGGGTGGGGGGCCGCGGGTTGGGGGCACTGGGTGACGAGATCTGGAGGAGGAGGCGGAGACAGGCGAGGGGCTCGCGGGGAGAGTGGGCAAGGGACGCTGTGGGGGGTTGCTGGGGGGGGGGAGAAGGGGCTGCGGGGGAGGGGGAGAGTGGGTAAGGTACGACGGCAGGAGCGGGGGGCTGCCGGGGGGCGGGAAGAGAGGGGGGTTGCGGGGGAGAAGTGGAGGTGGTGAAGGGCGCGGGGGCTGGGGTACGCGGAGGGGGTTAGAAGGGCAGAGTGGGGGTAGGAGGAAGAGTAGGAAGAAGAAGAAATTGGGTAGTCTAAGAAGAAGAAGAAATTTTCGAAGTGTTTGAAAAAAAAATGATTTTTTTTTTTGGCAGATTATCTCAGAAAAAAGGGAACAAAAAAATGAAAAAATGTCATGGCAAATGTGTGATAATCTGCCATGGATTTGTCAGGGATTAGTAGCAATTGTTGTGATTTCGTGGCAAATCCGTGGCAAATAGTCACAAATTGGCTACGGAACACACAAAAAAATTTGTATATTTATATTTAATATAAAACTATATTATTCAATATAAAAAATATATTGTATACTTATATAATTTTAAAATTTTATATAATATCAATTATACTATCTTTTTTATTAAATGATTTATACATATATATATATATATGCATAAATTCATACAGAATATAACCCACACACACATATACAATCATAATCATAAATATATGGATAAATTCATATACAATATAACCCACACGCATATATAAAATCATAATCATAAATATACGCACATATAAAATCGAAATAAAATAAAATTATATTGTTTCTTTAAAATTTATAATTTTAATACAAACGTATATTTTGATACTAAAAAATAATACATCTTATTTTCAATTTCATTTCAAGAATGAACGCATTAGAAAATAAATAAATTAAGATACTTACAAAATATTTCGTCATTGTTATTTAAAAGGTATGGAACAAAAATTAATACAAACCAATATAACTAAGATGTATTATTTTAGTTAACTAAAAATTAATACAAAATATGTGTGTCTATATATATATATAGACACACACACACCCACCATACATATTGAAGTACATATACATACACACAAATATATACACACACATTAGAAAATAAATAAATCGAGATAGTTACAAAATATTTCGTTGTTATTATTTAAAAGGTATGGAACAAAAATTAATACAAACCAATATAACTAATAAATTATAAAAAACGGAAAAAAAATTCCGTGGCAAAAAAATGTTCAAAATTGTAGACAAAAAATTATTTTGAAGAACTATTTATCATTGAGAGTATACAAAATATATCCGATTAACTTCAAACTTGGTCATAACACTTTTTGTAGTAATTTAAACAAATCTAACGGTCGAATCATTATTTGAAAGTGCCTATCTTTGTAAATGCCTTAGGTTTTCGGTCTTTTTGTAGACATTTGCTGAATTGTATGCCAAAATATATCCGATTAACTTCAAATAAGGTCATAACACTTTTTGTAATAATTTAAACAAATCTAACAGTCGGATAATTAATTGAAAGTCCCTATCTTTTCAAATGCCTTAGGTTTTCGGTCTATTTGTAGACATTGGTTGGATTACATGCCAAAATATATCCGATTATCTTCAAATTTAGTCATAACACTTTTATTAGCAGCTTAAATAAATCTAACGGTCGGATCATTAATTCAAAGTTCCTATCTTTGTAAATGCCTTAGGTTTTCGGTATTTTTGTAGATATTTGTTGGATTGCACGCCAAAATATACCCTATTACCTTCAAACTTGGTCATAACACTTTTATTAGCAATTTAAACAAATCTAACGGTCGGATCATTAATTGAAAGTGCCTATCTTTGTAAATGCCTTAGGTTTTCGGTCTT
This sequence comes from Voacanga thouarsii, assembly GCA_026120185.1. Lineage (NCBI taxonomy): Eukaryota > Viridiplantae > Streptophyta > Magnoliopsida > Gentianales > Apocynaceae > Voacanga > Voacanga thouarsii. The sequence continues at coordinate 1,007,343 of JANUWF010001172.1, forward strand.
TTTGTAGACATTTGTCGGATTGCAAGCCAAAATATATCCGATTATCTTCAAATTTGGTAATAACACTTTTTTTTAGCAATTAAAACAAATCTAACGGTCGGATCATTATTTGAAAGTCCCTATCTTTGTAAATTCCTATGATTTTCGGTCTTTTTGTAGACATTTGTTGGATTGCATGCCAAAATATATCCGATTATATTCAAACTTGGTCATAACACTTTTCTTAGCAATTTAAACAAATATAACGGTCGAATCATTAATTAAAAGCTCCTATCTTTGTAAATGCCTTAGGTTTTCGGTATTTTTGTAGATATTTATTGGATTGCATGCCAAAATATATCCTATTATCTTCAAACTTGGTCATAACACTTTTATTAGCAATTTAAACAAATCTAACGGTCGGATCATTAATTGAAAGTGCTTATCTTTGTAAATGCATTAGGTTTTTGGTCTTTTTGTAGACACTTGTTGGATTGCATGCCAAAATATATCCGATTATATTCAAACTAGGTCATAACACTTTTCTTAGCAATTTAAACAAATCTAACGGTCGGATAATTAATTGAAAGTGTCTATCTTTGTAAATACATTAGATTTTCGGCCTTTCTATAGATATTTGTTGGATTGCATGCCAAAATATATCTGATTACCTTCAAATTTAGTCATAACACTTTTCTTAGAAATTTAAAGAAATCTAATAGTCGGATCATTAATTGAAAGTCCCTATCTTTGTAAATACCTTAGGTTTTCGGTCTTTTTGTAGACATTTGTTGGATTGAATGCCAAAATATATTTGATTATCTTCAAATTTGGCCATAACACTTTTATTATCAATTTAAACAAATCTAATGGTCGGATCATTAATTCAAAGTTCCTATCTTTGTAAATGCCTTAGGTTTTCGGTATTTTTGTAGATATTTGTTGGATTGCATGCCAAAATATATCTTATTATCTTCAAATTTGGTCATAACACTTTTCTTATCAATTTAAACAAATCTAATGGTCGGATCATTAATTCAAAGTTCCTATCTTTGTAATTGCCTTAGGTTTTCGGTCTTTTTGTAGACATTTGTTGGATTGCATGCCAAAATATATCCGAATATCTTCAAATTTGGTCATAACACTTTTATTAGAAATTTAAACGAATCTAACGGTCAGATCATTAATTCAAAGTTCCTATCTTTGTAAATGCCTTAGGTTTTAAGTCTTGTAGTAGACATTTGCTGGATTGTATTCCAAAATATATTCTATTATCTTCAAACTTGGTCATAAACACTTTTATTAGTAATTTAAACAAATCTAACGGTCGCATCAATAATTGAAAGTGCCTATCTTTGTAAATGCCTTAGGTTTTCGGTCTTTTTGTAGACATTTGTTGGATTGAATGCCAAAATATATTTGATTATCTTCAAATTTGGCCATAACACTTTTATTATCAATTTAAACAAATCTAATGGTCAGATCATTAATTCAAAGTTCCTATCTTTGTAAATGCCTTAGGTTTTCGGTATTTTTGTAGATATTTGTTGGATTGCATGCCAAAATATATCTTATTATCTTCAAATTTGGTCATAACACTTTTCTTATCAATTTAAACAAATCTAATGGTCGGATCATTAATTCAAAGTTCCTATCTTTGTAATTGCCTTAGATTTTCGGTCTTTTTGTAGACATTTGTTGGATTGCATGCCAAAATATATCCGATTATCTTCAAATTTGGTCATAACACTTTTATTAGAAATTTAAACAAATCTAACGGTCAGATCATTAATTCAAAGTTCCTATCTTTGTAAATGCCTTAGGTTTTCAGTCTTGTAGTAGACATTTGCTGGATTGTATGCCAAAATATATTCTATTATCTTCAAACTTGGTCATAACACTTTTATTAGTAATTTAAACAAATCTAACGGTCGCATCAATAATTGAAAGTGCCTATCTTTGTAAATGTCTTAGGTTTTCGGTCTTTTTGTAGACATTTGTTGGATTGCATGCCAAAATATATCCGATTAACTTCAAACTTGGTCATAACACTTTTTGTAGTAATTTAGACAAATCTAACGGTCGGATCATTAATTGAAAGTCTCTATCTTTGTGAATGCCTTAGGTTTTCGGTCTTTTTGTAGTCATTTATTGGATTGCATGCCAAAATATATCCGATTATATTCAAACTTGGTCATAACACTTTTCTTAGCAATTTAAACAAATCTAATGGTCGGATCATTAATTGAAAGTTCCTATCTTTGTAAATGCCTTAGGTTTTCGGTCTTTTTGTAGACATTTGTTGATTGCATGCCAAAATATATCTGATTATCTTCAAATTTGCTTATAACACTTTTATTAGCAATTTAAACAAATCTAACAGTCGGATCATTAATTTAAAGTTTCTATCTTTGTAAATGCCTTAGGTTTTCAGTCTTTTTGTAGCATTTGTTGGATTGCATGCCAAAATATATCCGATTATATTCAAACTTGTTCATAACACTTTTCCTGGTAATTTAAACAAATCTAACGGTCAGATCATTAATTAAAAGTGCCTATCTTTGTAAATGCCTTAGGTTTTCGGTCTTTTTGTAGACATTGTTGGATTGCATGCCAAAATATATCCGATTATCTTCAAATTTCGTCATAACACTTTTCTTAGCCATTTAAACAAATCTAACGGTCGCATCATTAATTGAAAGTTCCTATCTTTGTAAATGCCTTAGGCTTTCCGTCTTTTTATAGACATTTGTTGGATTGCATGCCAAAATATATCCGATTATATTCAAACTTGGTCATAACACTTTTCTTAGCAGTTTAAACAAATATAATGGTCGAATCATTAATTGAAAGCTCCTATCTTTATAAATGCCTTAGGTTTTCGGTATTTTTATAGATATTTGTTGGATTACATGCCAAAATATATCCTATTATCTTCAAACTTGGTCATAACACTTTTATTAGCAATTTAAACAAATCTAACGGTCGGATCATTAATTGAAAGTTCCTATCTTTGTAAATGCCTTAGGTTTTCGGTATTTTTGTTGATATTTGTTGGATTGCATGCCAAAATATATCCGACTATCTTCAAATTTGGTCATAACACTTTTTGTAGTAATTTAGACAATCTAACGGTCGGATCATTAATTGAAAGTCCCTATCTTTGTGAATGCCTTAGGTTTTCGGTCTTTTTGTAGACATTTGTTGGATTGCATGCCAAAATATATCCGATTATATTCAAACTTGGTCATAACACTTTTATTAGCAATTTAAATAAATCTAACGGTCGGATCATTAATTCAAAGTGCCTATCTTTGTAAATGCCTTAGGTTTTCGGTCTTTTTGTAGACATTTGTTGGATTGCATGCTAAAATATATATACGATTAACTTTAAACTTAGTCATAACACTTTTTGTAGTAATTTAAACAAATCTTACAGTCGGATCATTAATTGAAAGTGCCTATCTTTGTAAATGTCTTAGGATTTCGGTATTTTTGTAGATATTTGTTGGATTGCATGCCAAATATATCCGATTATCTTCAAATTTGGTCATACACTTTTCTTAGCAATTTAAACAAATCTACCGGTCGGATCATTAATTGAAAGTGCTTATCTTTGTAAATGCCTTAGATTTTCGGTATTTTTGTAGATATTTTCTAGGACTACGTGTAAAAGTATACCCGTTTATCTTTAAATTTTGTCATAGCACTTTTAATATCAATTTAAACAAATCTAACGGTCAAATCATTAATTGAAAGTGCCTATCTTTGTAATGTCTTCGGTTTTCGGTCTTTTTGTAGATATTTGTTGGATTGCATGTCAAAATATATACGATTATCTTCAAATTTGGTCATAACACTTTTCTTAGAAATTTAAACAAATCTAACAGTTGAATCATTAATTTAAACTGCTTGTCTCTGTAAATGCCTTAGTTTTTTAGATTTCTGTAGATATTTAACTGTATTGCGTGTCAAAATATATCTGATTACCTTTAAATTTGTTTATAACATTTTTCTTAACAATTTCAACAAATCTATTAGTTGTATCTTTAATTTGCAGTGCCTATATTTGTAAATACCTTTAGTTTTTAGTATTTTTGTAGATATTTTGAAGGATTACGTGCAAAAGTATATCCGATTATCTTTAAATTTGATCATAACACTTTTTCTTATAATTTATACAAATCTAACGGTTAGATTATTAATTTAAAGTGCCTATTTTTATAAATATCTTTATAAAAATTGGTGTTGTCACTAATAAGATTTCCCGCTTTCAAATGAGATTGGCGGGAAAGCCTTTAGTGACAAAGTTTTCTATTCACACTAAAAGTTATCATTTAGTGACAATCATTTTTGTTGTCACTAAAGGTTTGTCTTAGCAACATAAAATGTTGTCTCCAATTCATGTTATTTAGTGACACGCATTTTGTTGTCACTAATATTTTTTGTCACTAATGCCCATTTCTCCAACGCTTTTCATCACTAAATGCACATAAATAGTGACAAGAAAAATGTTGTCACTATAAGTATACTATTTAGTGAGAAGATATTTTTTTTGTCGCTATAAGTGCATTATTTAGTGACCACAGTTTCGTTTTAGTGACAACAATTTTTTAATTGTCACTAAATAGATTTTTTGTTTTCAAATGAGATTAGCGGAAAAGCCTTTAGTGACAAAAGTTAGTGACTACATTTTCTACTATCACTAAACGTTATCATTTAGTGACAAGAGTTTATATTGTCACTAAAAGTTTGACCTTTACTGACAATTTAATGGTTTGTCACTAATTCTGTTATTTAGTGACAAGCATTTTGGTGTCACTAATATTTATTGTCACTAAAGTCCATTTCTCCTGTAGTGATAATCTAGCACACAATATCTAAACAAATACCCAAAACGTAGTGCATTTACAAAAATATATATATTAAATAAACGATCCAATTGTTGGATTTGATAAAATCACTAAAAAAAGGATTATGACCAAAATTAAAGGTAATCAGATATGTTTCACCACTTAATCTAGTATAATCTCTATAAAAATGCTCAAAACCTAGCCCATTTACAAAGGATAGGTATATCAAATTAACAATCCAATTGTCAAATTTGGTAAAATTGCTAAAAAAAAATGTTTTATGACAAAATTTTAGGGTAACCAAATATGTTTCGGCACAGAATCTAGCATAATCTTTGTAGAAATATAGAAAAACTAATAGGTTTACAAATATAGGCATATTAATAATCCAATCGTTACATTTGATAAAAATCAGTAAAAAAAAGTATTAGGACCAAATTTAAAGGTAATGAGATATATTTTACCACTTAATCTAGCATAATCTGTATAAAAATACTCGAAACCAAACTCATTTACAAAGATAGGCATATCAAATTAACGATTCAACTGATAGATTTGATAAAATCGCTAAAAAATGTTTCATGACCAAATTTTAAGTTAATTGAATATGTTTTGGTAAAAAATCAAATATAATCTCTATAAAAATGCAGAAAACCTAACACATTTACAAAGATAGGCATATCAAATTAATGATCCAACCGTTAGATTTGATAAAATCACTAAAAAAAAGTATTAGGACAAAATTTAAAGGTAATCAGATGTGCTTTGCTATTTAATCTAGTATAATCTCTATAAAAATACTCGAAGCCAAAGCTATTTACAAAAGGTAGGCATATCAAATTAATGATCGAACCATTAGATTTGACAAAATTACTAAAAAATATTTTATGACCAAATTTTAAGGTAACCAAATATGTTTTGGCACAGAAACTAATATAATCTTTATAAAAATTTAAAAACCCTAATATCTTTACAAAGATAGACATGTCAAATTAATGATTCAACCGTTAGATTTGATAAAATCACTAAAAAAACGTATTAGGACCAAATTTAAAGGTAATCGAATATGTTTTGTCACTTAATTTTGCATAATTTCTATAAAAATGCTTGAAACCTAACCCATTTACAAAGATAGACAAATCAAATTAACGATCCAATAGTTAGATTTGTTAAAATCTCTTAAAAAAATTTTATGACAAAAATTTAACATAATCAAATATGTTTTGGTATGTAATCTAGCATAATCTCTATAAAAATATAGAAAACCTAACACAATTACAAAGATAGGCATATTAAATTAACGATTCAACCGTTAGATTTGATAAAATCACTAAAAAGGTATTTGAACAAAATTTAAAGGTAATTAGATATGTTTTACTACTTAATCTAAGTATAATCTCTATGTAAAAACTCGAAACAAAACCCATTTACAAAAGATATGCATATCAAATTAACGAAGCAACCATAAGATTTGTTAAAATCACTAAAAAACGTTTTATGATCAAATTTTAAGGTAACCAAATATGTTTTGGCATGGAAACTAGCATAATCTCTATAAAAATATAGAAAACCTAATATGTTTACAAAGATAGGTATATCCAATTAATGATCCAACCGTACCTTTGATAAAATCACTAAAAAAGAGTATTAGGACCAAATTTAAAGGTAATCAGATATGTTTTGCCACTTAATCTTACATAACCTCAATAAAAAAAATACTCAAAACCTAACCCATTTACAAAGATAGACATATCAAATTAACGATCTAACCGTTAGATTTGTGAAAATTACAAGAAAAATGTTTATTACTAAAATTTAAGGTAATCAAATATGTTTTGGTACATAAGCTAGCATAATCTCTATGAAAATACAGAAACCCTAACACATTTAGAAATATAGGCAAATTAAATTAACGATACAACCGTTGGATTTGATAAAATGACTAAAACATATTGAGACCAAATTTAAAGGTAATTGGATATGTTTTGCCACTTAATCCCATATAATCTCTATAAAAATACTCAAAACTTAACTCATTTACAAAGATCAATTTAACAATCCAACTATTAGATTTTATAAAATCACTAAAAAATAGTTTTATGATTGAATTTTAAGGCAATGGAATTTGTTTTGACACAGAATCTAGCATATACTCTATAAAAATACAGAAAACCTAACAGATTAGGAATTTAAAATAAAATTCATGATTTATTCTTCCAAAGGATATTATCCTTGACATGGAGAATAATTTGAATTTGGGTATTTTAAATTTAGTTCTTATAAATGGTTTTAACTTAAATAGTGAAAATTAAAAATTCATGGTTTATTCTCTTAAAGTCTTTTATCCTTGACATATTGAAAAATTTTGAGTTTTTGGATTTTTACTAAAGTTAATGAAACTAAAATATTTTTTAAAAGAACGTTTTTCTTAAAAACCTATTTTTCTCAAAAAATTAAGTGGGGAGAAGGGTTCTAACAGCCTCACGACTTCCAATACAGATTCCGATAAGAGATTGTGGTTATCCTCGCGTCATTCTAAGCATGGCTCCCTATAGGATGGATTTTCACGAGAATTTAGAACTAACGAAGGAATTATAATTAAAACCTAGGATAAGTGTTAGTGTCAGCCAACCTATCATTGGAGGCATTAATATTGGATTATCCGTAAGTAGTGAGAGTACTGCCCATCCTATCGATGGAACTATTTTTAGACCATTAGTTATTAAGGAAGTTTAATTTGTGATGGTTATACACTTAGAAAATAATTAACCTTCCTACGAAGCTCATGTCAATTTTTCTAAGAGCCAAATTATTCATATTTTTTATAATGGTTTTAATAGGTTAACCATATTATGGAAATAATATGATATTTTAAATGTACATTTTTATATGTGTTTTTTCAAAACAAATATTTTTCTGAATGAAGTTTTTTTCCAATCAATAGAAATGTCTTGTTTCAGTCATTTGTCCATTATTTTCAAGGAGAATAAATTAACTACACCTAATTATATGGACTGGAAAAGGAATCTAAGCATAGTACTTACTGCCGAGGAGGACAAGTATGGTTTGACCGACCCTAGTCCTGAAATTAGAGAAGATTCCACAGACCAGGATCGTGAGATTGAGAGGGCATGGAAGAAAGCTGATAAAATGTCAAAATGCTATATGTTAGCTTCTATGTATAATGTTTTCCAGTCTAAGCAGGAGAACATGCCTACTGCATACGACATCGATATATCATTGCGCACCATCTTTACTGACAAGTGCTGGCCCACAAAGCAGGAAGCTCTTGAGTAATCATGAATACTAGGATGGCTGAGGGAGTATAGGTTCATGAGCATTTGCCAAGATGATTATGTTGGGATTCGTGGACTCCTAAACGCGGAAAACATCTACGAATCCCTCCCGAGGACCCAAGTAAACGATTAAGAAGATGTAAACTTTAAGAGTTACCTCTGGTTGCTGTAATCGAAATCCTTCGATTCTGGTTGCGTTGTTGTACGTTCGACCCGAACAATCACCAGACGCTGCAGTATGCGAACGTCCTCTACGGATACACACCGCGAACTCACTCGATACCCGGGGAGTGCTAGCGCCTAGGGTTTAAGAGATTTTTTTTCCTCTGGTAGAGAATGGCACGAATGTTCTCAACCGAAAAATTAGACTATCGAAAGACGGCTAGGGTTTTCTTAAAAAACCCTCGAACCTCTTAGAGTCCAACCCTAATCATATCTTATCATATTCTAATTTAAATTCAAATTAAATTAAAACTGATATGATAAGATTCTGCCATTATCTCGGTAATTTAACTAATTATTTTACCGAGTCAGATTCTTATAATCTGGATATCATCCAGATTCATCGAACCTGGTCACCAGAAAAATAACCTAACAAGTTCGCTTATTGTGTGACCCTATAGGTTCATTTAACACTGGCAGCGTGCCTAAATCGTATTTAAATGGCCCACAAGTTATAAGCGGTTTCTAGCAAAACATTATAACTATCCAGGTTAAATGAAGATCGGTGATCTCTTTGAACCAAACCATAATTTTATATTTAGTCCCTTTGTCACACGATATCCAGATTAAGCATAAGGCACGGAGCATGTCATCCTTATTAAGCTTAATCAATTATTTCTTGATTTCATAGTAGACTGTTCAAACAAATGATATCAATATCTTAGATTGATATATTTGAGCACGGCCATGCATTTTTTTAACAGTCTAACTTATCAAGGGGCCCATGGATATCTCTCCCATAATTGAGAGGGACAAATTCCTTCACAATCAATCATATTCCTCTCCTTGATTTATTTTATATCCAACAGTAGTCTAATTTATTATCTGGTTAAAGACAACTTTAGACAATGTCAAAATATAGAATTTATCAAGTAAGAAACTATGATGAATTTAGGTCGAAGGACTTTCAATATTATTATGGCTAGAAAGTACTTATGACATATTCCATGAAGTACTCTCACAGTGGGTCATGTCCAATACAATGTTCTCTAACATTTATTTATGTCTTGACTCGATATCACAAATATCCATGGCCAGTAAAACATAGCCATCAAGTCACAAACATACTAATCTTAATTTATTATTATTCCAATAATAATAATCGATCGAGGACAGACTTTAGAATAGTCATTGTATTCATTGTAGGGTTTTACTATCAAGTCACGTACTTGATGACCAACAAAACAAAACTCACTATTCATGGAAAGGAAAGCCTCATATTATTATATAAAACATAATGACAATTGTATAAGTACAAATTGACTCTAGGGCATATCCCCAACAGATTACTCATTTCGAGAAAGTCGAGGTCCTAGAGGTAACAATTGATGTTGATAGTCAAATTGACATGGTCCTTGTGACTTTGCCAGATTCTTATTCTCAGTTCAAGCTAAATTAGAGCATGAACAAGTTGAATATATCTTTGACTAAGTTGATGAAAGAACTACAGATTGCTGAGAAAATCATAAAGCCTGTGTTAAAGGTTTTGGTTACTTACATTGGACCATTTTCTAGAAGTAGGGCCCAACCCAATAAGTTCAAGAAGAAGAAGGCCTAAAACAATATTAAGGCCCAGCCTAAGGGATCCAAGCCCGATTTGTCCAAGCCCAACACCAAGCTCAAAGGCAAGTGTTTCAAGTGTGGCAAGAAGGGGCACTTCAAGAAAAATTGTTCGAACTTCTTGGCCAAGTCCTCTTTAGGTACTGCTCTTTACTTAGAGTATATATTGAGGGTTCGATCATCATCCACTTGGATTGTTGATTCCGAAGCCACTAACCATATCTGTAACTCCTTGTAGGGGTTTAGCAAGATAAGGTGACTCAGTAGAGGAGAGCACAACCGTAGAGTGGGCAATAGAGCACAAGTGTAGGTCGAAGCAATGGGAGACTTGGAACTTTTATTTGATTGTAATAGGATCTTAGTTTTAAAATATATTTTATATGTTTCTAGTTTTAAATAGAATTTGATTTTACTTTTAAGATTGATTAATCAACGTTATTCTGTTTCTTTCCATTCTAGTATTTTAATCAGTAGAAATGAAAGAATTATTTGCACTGGAAACATGTATGGTAATCTTTTTTACATTAATCCTGTAACTCATCAAATAATACTCAGACAAAATATAATAATAAGAAGAGAAATGCCACATCAAATAACTTATATTAATGGCAATTAAGATTAGGACATATAAATCCTAATCGGATTCAGAGATTAATCCAAAATGGGTCTTTGGACCTATTGAAATTAGAGGAATGGCCTCAGTGTGAATCTTGACTTGTGGGTAAAATGAACAAAAGGTCTTTTACTCAAAAGACGGAAAGGGCTAAGGAAATATTAGAGTTAATTCATACTGATATTTGTGGTCCTATATCTTCACCGGCTAGAGAATGTTATAATTACTTTATCACGTTCATAGATGATCATTGACGTTTTGGTTATGTTTACTTGATAAGGTGCAAGTTTGATTCCTATGATCTATTCAAGGAGTTTAAGGCTAAGGTGGAGTGTCAAATAGATAAACTATTCATAAAGCTAAGATCGGATAGTGGTGGAGAATATCTCATTGGTGAATTCAAGGACTATTTGGCACATCAGAGTATAGTATCTCAACTAACTGTACTTAGGACCCCTTCAGCAGAATGGAGTAGGTAAGAGAAGAAATAAAAATTTGATAGAAATTGTTAGGAACATGATGAGCCTTGCTATTCTTCCTATTTCTTTTTGGGGATATGCTTTGGAACAACAGCATATATTTTGAACTTGGTGCCTTCCAAGTCAGTGTCTAGAATTTCCTATGAGATGTGGATTGGATGAAAGCATAGTATGAATCATCTCAAGGTATGGGATTGTCCAGCTTATATACTGACTAAAAGAGGTAAGCTAGACCCAAGATCAGAATTGAGCTACTTCGTAGGGTATCCAAAAGGAACAACGGGTGGATACTTTATCATCTCCAAGAGCAAAAAGTACTTATAAGTATTCATGCTAGGTACTTGGAAGATGAACATAGTATATTCACTAAGGTTTCGAGTAAGGTGGAATTGGAAGAGAAGTTGAGTGACGCTTCAACTTCTAGTACCCTAGTTGAGGAACCAAAAGAGACACAACTAAATGTTCCAATACAGATTAAGCTATGTTGTAGTAGGAAGATATCTAGGGTTCCTGAGAGATGCACTAGAGAGGCCTTTGAGGTGGTCTTTGACCATCAGGATCAAGGTCCCGCTATATACAATGAGGCTATTGTTGATGTTGATGCCAATAAATGGCAAGTTGCAATGGATGCTGAGATTGGGTCTATGTATCTTAATCAAGTCTGGGATCTTGTCTCTTCACTTGTAGGGATTAAAACCATTGGGTGCAAGTGGGTATACAAGAGAAAGAGAGGTGCAGATGGCAAGGTGGAAGCCTTTAAAGCAATGTTGGTTGCAAAAGGTTATACTTAGAAAGAAGGGATCGATTATGAGGATACCTTTTCACCTGTTGCCATGCTTAAGTCTATAATCATTCTCCTTACCATCGCATGTCATTATAACTCTGAAATATGGCAAATGGATGTCATGACAACTTTTGTTAATGGCTATCTTAGCGAAGACATGTATATGTCCCAATTTAGTGGACTTATTGCGAAAGGCCAAAAACATATGGTCTGAAAGTTTAAGAAGTCCATTAATAGACTTAACCAAGCATCATAAGCATGGAACATGTATTTTGATGAGACTATAAAGCATTATGATTTTATATAAAACGTGGATGAACCATGTGTATATAGAAAGTCAAATGGGAACAATTTGTCTTTTATAGTACTTTATGTAGATAGCATTCTACTCATTCAAAATGATGTAGGAATTTTGTCATCTACAAAGGGTTGGCTATTGAGTCAATTTAGTATGAATGCTATGGGAGAAGCTAGCTATATTATTGGTATTAAGCTTTTTAGAGATAGGAAGCAAAGAATTTTAAGCTTATCTTAATCTGCTTATATTGACAAGATATTTGCTAAGTTTAGCATGGATTAGTGCAAAGGGGCAATCATACCCTTTAGGCATGGATTGACCTTATTTTTCAAACAGTATCCTAAGACACAGGAAGAAAAGAAAAGGATGAGTAGGATTCCATTTGCTTCAGCAGTAGGAATTCTCATGTATGCTATGCATTGTACAAGGCCAGATATCTGCTTTGCAAGCATGGTTAGCAGATATCAATTAAGCTCTGGTGAAAAACAGGGCAAGTTGTAAAGCATATACTCAAATCCATTAAGGTAATGAGGGATTATATGCTTGTCTACATAGCTGATAATTTGATTCCTACCAGTTACACTAACTCAGATTTCTAGGCAGGTAAAGTGAAAAAAAAATCCACTAGTGGATATGTTTTTACTTTGTCAGGAAGGGTTACTTCATGGAGGAGAGTTAAGCAATGTTGTATTGCTAATTCTACCATGGAAGTTAAGTATGTGGCTGCTTCAGAAGTTTAAAAGAAGCAGTTTGGCTCCGAAAGTTCCTTACAAAACATGGAGTTGTGCCACAAATGGACAAACCCATTACCATGCATTATGACAATTCTGGAGCAATGTCACAATGCAAGGAACCGAGAAACCATTGGAAGGGCAAACGTATTAAGAGGAAGTATCATCTGATCCAAGAGTTCATCCAAAGATGGGAGATCATTGTTGATAAGATTTTCTCTGCAAATAATTTGGCAGACCCATTTACAAAGCCTTTGACATAGAAGGTGTTCAAAAAATACTTCGATGTTGTAGGGGTAGGCACATATGGACTACCATAGTTTATTTAGTACAAGTGGGAGGCTGTTAGAATGTATGCCCAAAATAGCTATGTATTTTTGTATTTTGGAAATTAATAAAATTTATTTCATTCATGGTTGTTTGTTTACATATATTCGCATATTAAAGGTCTAAGTGTGTTAGTAAATAATCTATGTAATTAGGTTGTGCTTTCATAAGAAAAAAAATTGCATGAGCTACAAACACATAAGCAAAAAAATATTCTTGGTTGATTGATGAGGCTGTGCACTTCATCAAGGTTTAGATCACTACAGTATGGTTTCCAAATAAGGAATGGTTTATCTTTAACCAATGAGTAGTCTACTCATGCCAATGGTGTAAGCATATTTTGGAATATGTAGAACTGGACCATGTGATAATAATATTTATGAAAGTACTAAAATAAGTAAAGATTGGTTTATCACAATTACTGCGTGGACAAGTACCCTAAGATTTGAGTATAAGTTGGTGGTTTGGTGAAGCTGGACTTGTACACTTTGATATATACTAGGTGAGGTCTTATAGCAAGACCAATAACCTTGTACATTTGGTGTATGACGTTAGTTAATTAAGACAAACTTATACAATAGAGTTTCTATGCTTCGTTACATGAAGAAATCACCCCTTTTGTGATTGTTCGGGATAATCTAATAATCTAGGGTCCGGGAAAACGTAACTAAGTTTGTATGCTTTATGGGTAGCTCTCTGAGATAAGTTGGTACATGTTAGAAGTCATGGATTATCGAACTAGTTATTAAAGGATGGTTGATGTTATTGAGAAAGGTATTAGTACTATTTTTCTATCTCAATGATGGGTATTACGTAAAGTGGTATTTTCGTCATTACACCTGTAGGTCGAAGACACTGCATATATAATATTATTCTCGGGATAAATATTTTAATATGGTGATACATGAAATATTTAAAATGATTAAAATACCACTATTTGTTAGCAGGGGTATTTTGGTCATTTTAGTAGATAAGAATTATATGTCTTTTGGTCTCTCCCAGAGTAGCTCTAATAACCTTATTAAATTTATTTAATGTATGGGCTTATTAAGTGAATATATTATTGGAAGAATTATTCTAGGAGTCCAATTAATTATTTATTTGGACTACAACAAATAATTGGGCCAATTTAATTAATTGGTAATTAATTAATGATCTTGGAATATTTTATATTGAGTACAAGTGGATTAATTAATTAGTAAAATAACTAATTTAATTAATTGGTAATTAATTAATGATCTTGGAAAATTTTATATTGAGTACAAGTGGATTAATTAATTAATAAGAGAGTTATTTAATTAGTCATAGACTAATTAAGAATGACCCTAGCCCCCTTGGGGTTTTGGTTACGGTTATGGGAATTGGGTAATTCCTGGAAGTCGCAACAAATAAAGGAAAAGGAAATTAAAAAAAAAGAAGAAAAAGGAAACGAGGAAATTCGTGGGTTTTGTTTTGAAAAAGGAAAGAAAGCTGAAGCATCAAAAGGGCTTGACGTGTGGATTGATTTGGTTGACCAATTTTTGGAGAAAAACACAACACACATACAAGCTTTTGGTTTCCTTAAGAAACAAAGCAAAGCCACCGTTTTCTTTTGGCCTTGTTTCCTTCATTTTTCCTTTTGATGTTTAGCTCTTCTGTTTTTCATCCAATCTTCTTCACTCTAATTCTACTTTCATCGGTGGAGATCTATAGAGGTTAGAGAATAGTCTGGAAGGTTAAAAGCTAGCAAACGTGGTAAGAGGTTGATACGAAGGTGCCGACGGTTAGTTGGCATACCTGTGGAATAAGTAGACCTTCCAATTGAGGAAGTGCCGTTAAACTTGAATCCAACTTCAGTTATTAAAGTAAAGTGCCCTTGAAGTGAGTATTCCTAGACTTTAGCTCAGGAAAAATTTTAATTTGTTGTCTTCCACTGCGTATCTATTTTTTCCGTGGTCCATCAATTGGAACCCCTCTATCACTTAATCTTTTGAGAAAAATAGGTTCTTGGTAAAATGTTTTCCTAAAATTAATTGGTTTTTATTAACTTTAGTGAAATTCAAAAAATCAACCATTATTCTCTATTTAAAGGACAAAACCCTTTAAGAGAATAAACTATGAATTTTTATTTTCACTACTTAAGTTAAAACCAATTTTCTATGAACTAAATTTAAAATACTTAAATTCAAAATATTCTCCATGTCAAGGATAAAACCATTTGGCAGAATAAACCATGGATTTTATTTTAAATTCCTTAGTTCCATTTTAAAAACATTTTCCTTTAATTGTTTTATCTAGAGAAAAAATTAATTTCTCAAAAACCTTTGTGTATTTGATCACAAAATTAAATAAAATAGCTATGCTCTAAAAATAAACTTTTTATATGCTATTTCTGTCCTTTAATTCTTATTTGACCAAATAATGGATTAAACATCATAATGATAAAACTAAAATGATCTTGTTTAATCCTAAGGTGATTCTTCCTTTGATAACCATTTTCATGCAAAATTATTTATTATCATAAATAAACCATTGCAAGAAAAATAACCTTGTGCGATATGGGCCTCAAAAGAAAAAGAAAATTACAAAGAAAACTTAAATGGAAAAACTTGAGAGCTCGAACTGCAGAACCGTGATCAAATTGCCCAAGAAAAAAACTGCTCCTTGCTTGATCCAAAATCATCAACCATTTTCTCCATTTTTTTTCCTCCTTGGAGTTTCGATGTTGCTTAGGCACCGATATTGTCATAAAATTCTAGTAGATGAATCTAAATACAATACCATCGCCTATGCCTTTCAAAACGAGGCGCACACGAATTCTATGAAAAATGAATAACAATAAATACAAGTGTATATGTCTCCACACACGAGGTGTACATAACATCCACCCATATAAAAAACCATGAGAGATCTATACAATTATAAAGATTGAATTTTTTAATTAGTAAATGAACCACCTTTCTGGTTATTAACCTAAGCATGCTGCTAGATT
The DNA here is from genome assembly GCA_026120185.1 of Voacanga thouarsii. Classification (NCBI taxonomy): domain Eukaryota; kingdom Viridiplantae; phylum Streptophyta; class Magnoliopsida; order Gentianales; family Apocynaceae; genus Voacanga; species Voacanga thouarsii. Next base: position 1,023,456 of record JANUWF010001172.1, read on the forward strand.
ACAACCATGACTCTTATACCACTTCAAAGGATCGTGGGAAAATAAAATGCAGAGGAAAATAGAAATTTAAAAAATTTTTCCAAGATAAAATCTAGGAATACTTACTTCAAGGCCGCTTAGATTGAAAAACCGGATGACTTGATGGAGCTTTAGTTTGCCATGACTATTTGTTCCATAGGAATACCGACCAAGCGTCGACTCCTTCACATCAAACACTCGCACTAAAATTTCTAGGTTTTAATCTTCCAAAGTATTCTCAAATTTCATATAGGCTATCTACTAGTGAAAGTAGAAAAATATGTGGAAGAATAATAATATTGGAATAGTTTTTGAAGAGCTAATTCAAAAGGAATAGGAAAAACAAGAAAAATAGCCAAAAACTAAGAAAAGCTCTAGCGGTCACTCAAAAAACAAAAAATGAAGCTTTCTATTTATATTGTTTGTTTTCTGTTGACTAAAAGAACGTGACCAAAAAGTCACGCATGAAACAAGTCATAGTATTTTTCAATTCGTTTCCTTTTTCCAAAAACAGTACTTTTTTTCATTGTTTCCAAAAACCAATCAATTGAAATTAAGCAGTCCATTTTTTTTCCCACCACTAACTTCCTTCTTTTTTTTTCCCTCTTTTTTTCTTTTTTCCTTTCTTTCCTTTTATTTTAATATGTGGCGGCTATCCCTTGTTTCCAAAGAAACAATAGCCAACACTTTTAACCTTAGTGGGCTAGGGTTTTTATTTTTTTTTTCTAATTAGCCCAAGACTAATTAAATAGCTCAGTTGGTAATTAAGTAATGAACCCGGGTCCAATATAAAATTACTCAAGATAATTAATTAACATACTAAATTAATTAAATTAACCTATGGCTAAGTAAATAGCTTCTTTATTAATTAATTAATTAATCCACATGGGCCCAATATAGTTTTTTCAAGATAATTAATTAATTAATTAATTAAATTAAATTAGCCCAATAAATTATAATAGCCTAAATAAATAATTAATTAGATTTCTAGAACAATTCTTCCATTATTAATTCTCCTAATAATCCCATATAGTAAATAAATTTACTAAGGTTATTTGAGCTACTCCACGGACCAAAAGACTTATTATTCTTGGCTACTAAAATGACCAAAATACCTTTACTAACAAATAGCCGTATTTTATCATTTCAAATATTTCTTTTATCATCATATGAAAATATTGACCCTAAGAACGATATTGCAAATGTGATTTCCTCAACCTATAGGTGTAATGACAAAAATAACCCTCCGTTAGTGTTATGCCCTAGAGGTAATCACTTGTACGTTGTATATGACACATTTTATTTTATAAAAAGACATTATTTATCTTACAGTTTCTTTTGATTACTTTTGTGTAATAAAGCTGTTAGATAAAGTCCCTAGTACAATACTGTGTTAAAAAAATCATGATAGAGATCATGATATGAGGTTCCTACTACAGTGTATAGTGTTAGTACTTAAATAGTCCCTAGTCATATTATTAATGAGATAGGACATCATTAATGTGTTAAGACTAGCATGTGTTAAGACTTTCTAATTTGATCAGGCGGTGGTTCTCATATCCGTGAGTATTGAGATACTCAAAGTTAACACGTGGATGCTTATTAGTGGAACAAGTTCATTGGATGACCTAGCTATGAGATAATCACATGGATAACTATTTAGTGCCAGTGATATAATCTCAATATAGCAAACGTGCAAGTATCCTTAGACTTGAGATCTCCAAGGTACTTTATTTGTTGAGCCTTGTACTTTGATTCCAATCTCCGAAACTCAATCGAGGGCCACCTATGAGATGGATATTGGGTATATTGTGAAGTAAACGGAAGTAGTTGAGTGGGTCAATAAAGGATTCACCACTCCTAATAGTAGGGGCGAATATCTCACGGCCGCTTGTAAGAATTACTACTCGAGAAGTCCTTGGCCAAGGCGTATGTGCATTGGAAACAGTTTCAATTGATACACATCTAGAGTAGTGGGTTCCTGGTACAAGTATAATTATATTCGGGCCAGAATTAATATATATTCTGGAGGGAGTTGGCACTAATTCCGTACTCTAGACCGAATGAGATATTGTATGGTGAAAAGAGTTAATTGCACTGTAGTTTGTATTGAAGGGTTCATGTCAAGCCACTTGACTTCCTGGACTCTTGGGTGGTTATGATGTGTTGCTAGATACCGCTCATGATCTGGGAATAGGAGTTTATTAATTGATGAATTAATAAACCAATCCTGATTAGAATTAATAGGATTAATTCTAATTAATTAAGGATTATTAATCTCAAAGACATTTGGATTAATTCATGTTCGCTACCAATTGACCGGGAAACCTAATGGGTCATACACAAAAGAGGAATATATACTCAATTTGTTATTTGATAATATAGTGGGGTTTATTGTGAGAAAGAGAAGTTGAGGTGGCTAAATTATAATTAGTTATAATTGATGGACCAATTTGTAATTCTAAGAACTTGATGGGTTCCAATTGCAATTGTTTGTTTGGAATTCTCAAATGAGGTTGTTTTTGTTGAGCTTTTTGGTTGACTTCAAGGGTCACCTGAAATGACTCTAAAAAACCGTAAAACTAAGGGTCACAAGAAGCCTTATATATACATGATGATCTCTTCTCTCTTTCTCTCGTGGGTGTGAGTGTGTGAGTCTCTCCAAGACAATACCAAGACTCTTCTACTTCTTTTTTTTCATTCTCTGGTTTTGCTGAGCAAGAAGAACAAGAAAAACCCTAGCCACCATTGTTGTTTTCTACTAGTACAGAAAATCTTGGTGCTTGAGTGAGATCCTCCAAGTGGATTACTATTAGAGATAATCACACACTGTGATTATAGTGGTTAAACATACAACTCTCGTGGTGATTCTTCAAGAGGATTGCTGGATTGCACCACAATAATCAAACTTGAAGAAGGAAAGTTTTGTTTTCTACACAAACAAAGAAAGGTAAAAGCTGTCATCTTTGTTTCTTTGTTTTCCATATATATGTATTTTTTTCCACACATATGTGGATCCTGGGATAGTATCTCGTTCCTATTCTTCCGCTGCGCCGTATGTGATACGCGAGAGATACCCAACACCTTCTACGTAACATTCGTCATTGAAATATGAAAAATGTACTAACACCTTCCTTAATGACATCTACCATCCTTTGATTACTAGTCCAATAATCCATGACTTCCAGTATGTAGTAACTTAATTCACAGAGCTACCTAAAAGCATGCATACAAAATCATGTTTTCTAGGGCCATGGTTTATTTAGATTATCCTAGACAATCACAAGGGGGTGATTTCTTCACTAAGTGAAGTATAGAAACTCCATTGTATAAGTTCGCTTTAATTAACTAGAGTCATACACCCAATGTAAAGGTTATTGGCCTTGCACTATAAGAAAACTATGAATCTACCATGGACTTTTGCCACGAAAAATTTTTCGTGGCAATCGGTGATGGATTTTGCCACGAAACAGCAAAATCCAAGCAACTTGTGAGGGAGAAAATACCATAGCAAATCTGTGGCTATTTGCTACGGAATTGTGATGGAAATAGTAGCAACTAGCAATGTAAACATATTTTGTTGCAAATCGGTTGCAAAAAAAGGCACCAAAAACTTATGTCAAACATTATCCATCGATTTGCGATGGAACAATTTCCGTGGCAAAATTATGTCAAACATTAGCCACAGATTTACCATAGAATCACAAAATTAGACTTATTTCGTGGTAGATTGCCACAGATTTGCCATAAACTTTTTTTTCCCTTTTTTGTTCTAATTTATTAATTATATTAGTTTGCATTACTTTTTGTCCCATACCTTTTAAATAATAACGATGAAACATTTTATAAGTATCGTGATTTATTTATTTTCTAATGCATTCATTCTTGAAATGGAATTGACAAAAAGATGTATTATTTTTTAGTATCGAAATATATGTTTGTATTAAAATAAAAAGTTTTAAAGAAATGATATAACTTTATTTTATTTTGACTATATTAGCCATTGAAAATTGTTGTGAAGAACTATATTATCATTGAGAGTATACAAAAAAGTATGTTATACAAAGTAGTGATAAAAAGAAAGGGTTAAATTTTTGTTATATGTTCTGTGGCAAATCTGTGGCAATCAGAATCACAAAATTAGACTTATTCCATGGCAATTCCATGGTAGATTGCCACAGATTTGCCACAAAATTTTTTTCTTTTTTTGTTCTAATTTATTAATTATATTGGCCTGTATTAATTTTTGTTCTATACCATTTAAATAACAACAACGAAATGTTTTGTAAGTATCTTGATTTATTTATTTTTTATTGCGTTCATTTTTGAAATGGAATTGAAAATAAGATGTATTATTTTTTAGTATCGAAATATATGTTTGTATCAAAATAAAAAATTTTAAATAAATGATATAATTTTATTTTATTTCAACTGTAAAAGCCATTGAAAATTATTGTGAAGAACTATATTATCAGTAAGAGTATACAAAAACGTATGTTATACAAAGTAGTGATAAAAAAAATGGTTAAATTTTGTTATGTGTTCTGTGGCAAATTCACAACTGATTTGCCACGGAATTTTTTCCTTTTTTTGTTCTAATTTATTAATTATATTGGTTTGTATTAATTTTTGTTCCATACCTTTTAAATAACAACGATGAAATGTTTTGTAAGAATCTTGATTTATTTATTTTCTAATGCGTTCATTCTTGAAATGGAATTGAAAATTAGATGTATTATTTTTTAGTATTGAAATATATGTTTGTATTCAAATAAAAATTTTAAGGAAACGATATAATTTATTTTATTTCGACTGTAAAAGCCATTAAAAGTTGTTGTGAAGAACTATATTACCATTGAGAGCATACAAAAAATGTATGTTATGCAAAGTAGTGATAAAAAGAAAGGGTTAAATTTTTGTTATGTGTTCCGTGGCAAATCCGTGGTTGATTTTCCACGAATTTTTTTTCCTTTTTTTGTTCTAATTTATTAATTATATTGATTTGTATTAATTTTTCTTCTATACCTTTTAAATAATAACAATGAAATGTTTTGTAAGTGTCTTGATTTATTTATTTTCTAATGCGTTCATTCTTGAAATGGAATTGAAAATAAGATGTACTATTTTTTAGTATTGAAATATATGTTTGTATTAAAATAAAAAATTTTAAAGAAATGATATAATTTTATTTTATTTTGACTGTAAAAGCCATTAAAAGTTGTTGTGAAGAACTATATTATCATTGAGAGTATACAAAAAAGTATATTATGCAAATTTGTGATAAAAAGAAAGGGTTAAATTTTTGTTCTGTGTTCCATGGCAAATCCGTGGCTGATTGCCACGGATTTTCCACGGATTTTTTTCCTTTTTTGGTTCTAATTTATTAATTATATTGGTTTGTATTAATTTTTATTCAATACCTTTTAAATAATAACAACGAAATGTTTTGTAAGTGTCTTGATTTACTTATTTTCTAATGCGTTCATTCTTGAAATTGAATTGAAAATAAGATGTAATATTTTTTAGTATTGAAATATATGTTTGTATTAAAATAAAAAAAATTTAAAGAAACGATATAATTTTATTTTATTTCGACTATAAAAGCCATTGAAAGTTGTTGTGAAGAACTATATTATCATTGAGAGTATACAAAAAAGTATGTTACGCAAAGTAGTGATAAAAAGAAAGGGTTACATTTTTGTTTTTTGTTCCATGGAAAATCCGTGGTTGATTGCCATGGATTTGCCACGGAATCACAAAATTCCGTGGTAGATATAAGAAACAAAATGTTATGGTAGAGGAGTTATAAGCTGTCATTTATCAGTTATATGCTTCATTCTATGTAAGACTACCAAGCCTTAATAATCTTAGGGAAATCCTATTGTCCTTTCAATCAATATCTTGGCCTTGGAGCGGAAAATCACCAGCTAAATCGCTACATTTTCTTTTACATAAAAGACGTATGGGGTGAGCTATGGAGATTATTTAGAATTCAAACATGAGGAGGCAAGGTAAGAGAAGAGTTCCATTCAATATCAACATAAGTTAGGATAAATTTCCTCTAGAGATTAGAAATTGAACCTTAGATGACTATGTAGAATAGCTACAGCAGTCCAAAGGGCCTTATGTGATATAATCTCTGAAAACAGAATCAATAAGATGGAAGAAAGATGAGGTTGATAGAAAACTTAGGCATAAATAATTTAAGTTTGTATACCTTTCCATTCAAGGAATGTGGACTTCGAATGAATCGACTCCACCTTAGCTCCATCTTTAGGCTCCAATTATCCAGCTCCAGGTTCATTACAAGAAACCAGAAGAAGTGGGACTTCATTTTGCATCGACAAGAAAAGAAAGGTGGTTCTGAATGTAATAGTTGAGTAAAATGAAGTTAGAGAATTCATAGTACTTGGTGAATGAGTAGCCAATGCTTTCCCCTTTTTTAGTAGGTTATTATTGATGGCTTCTTTTGTTTCACTGGAATCTTTGATCTCTCTTTTTTTACTTCTTTCTCTTCCTCACACTAGCCAATTAACCTTTGCATGCTTCTTGTTAGCTAACCTGTCACCTAGAGTAAGTTTTGCCATGTTGACCAACATGCTATCTTTCTTCCTTTATTAGATCCTCCCCATTTTGTATCTTTCTGGCTAAATTACACATCAAGAGCTTTCTAACTACCTGCTTTTTTAACCGATGCAGAATCACAGAGACTACAGATAGAAGATTATACGCTTCTATCAGGTATGAATCATCCTTCCGAACTCACGGTGGATCATTGCTAAAGAATAATGCATTTTGGTTTCATTGTCTTGGGAAAACCTTAAAAGTTTTACCAAAAAATGTAATTTTTTTAGTTGGTGGACTAGGATGATGGCTAGATTATACCCCTTAAAATGTTCTAAGGACTTCTAATGAAAATATGAGTTTGCTTTTTGTGTATTAACTGCAGTTTACTTTCTTCAGTAAAATGCATGGTTAAAGTAGCAAGGGTATCATTCTTTTAACTTAGCAGCATGTTAGAATACAGAATCCAAATATTATTGGGGGTTTCTTAGTGACTTAGAAAAGATGGGATATAGTATGTCTTTGATGTTTTTGTTACAAGTATTTGTTAGTGTTGTGCCCTAGAGGTAATCACTTGTATATTGTATATGACACATTTTATTTTAATAAAAGACATTATTTATCTTAGAGTTTTTTTTGCTTACTTTAAGTAATATAACTGTTCAATAAAGTCCATAGTATAATACTGTGTTAAAGAAATCATGATATGAGATTCCCTACTACACTGGATGGTATTAGTATTTAAATAGTCCCTAGTCATAGTATTAATGAGATATGACATCATTAATGCGTTAAGACTAGCATGTGTTAGACTTCCTGATTTGGTCAGGTGGTGGTTCTCATAACCGTGAGTATTGAGATACTCAAAGTTAACACATGGATGCTTGTTAATGGAACAAGTTCATTGGATGACCTAACTTTGAGATAATTACATGGATAACTATATTAGTGCCAGTGATATAATCTTAATATAGCAAACGTGCAAGTATCCTTAGACTTGAGATCTCCAAGGTACTTTGTTTGCTAAGCATTGTACTTTGATTCCAATCTCCGGAGCTCGATCAAGGGTCGCCTATAGGATGGATATTGGGTACATTGTGAGGTAAACGAAAGTAGTTGAGAGGGTCCATAAAGGATTCACCACTCGTAATAGTAGGGGCGAATATCTCACGGCCACTTGTTGGAATTACTGCTCGAGAAGTCGTTAGCTAAGGCAATTGTGTATTGGAAATAGTTCCAATTGATACACATCTAGAGTAGTGGGTTCCTGGTACATGTACTATTGTATTCGGGCCAGAATTAATTCTAGAGGGAGTTGGCACTAATTCCGTACTCCAAACCGAATTAGATATTGTATGGTGAAAAGAGTTAATTGCACTGAAGTTTGTTATTGAAGGATTCATGTCAAGCCACTTAACTTTCTGGACTCTTGGGTGGTCATGATGTGTTGCTAGATACCGCTCATGATCTGGGAATATGGGTTTATTAATTGATGAATTAATAAACAAATCTTGATTAGAATTAATAGGATTAAGTCTAATTAATTATGGATTATTAATTTCAGAGATGTTTGGATTAATTCATGTTCGCTACCAATTGACTGGGAAACCTAATAGGTCACACACAATAGAAGATTATATACTCAAGATGTTATTTGATAACATAGTGGGGTTGATTGAGAGAAAGAGAAGTTGTTGCGTACAAATTATAATTAGTTATAATTTGTGGTCTAAGTTGTAATTGTGAGAACTTCATGTTTCCAATTACAATTAGGGAATTCTAATAGGATTAGAACTCTCAGTTTTGGGGTGGAATTTCGTGTAATATATAGTAGATATAAAACATGAAAACCCTAGCTGAAAACACACACGAAAAACCAGGACCCACGAAACAACTGCTTCCTCTATTCTCTCTCTTGATTTGATCTTGATCAAAGAACCCTAGTCGCCATCTTTTTCTGCTAGCACAGGAAATTTTGGTGCTTGAGTGTATCCTCTGTGTGGATCACTATTAGAGATAATCACACACTGTGATTATAGTGGTTAGACGTTTAACTCACGTGGAGGTTGATCATGAGGATTGCTGGATCGCGCCCCCAACTTGAAGAAGAAATTTTGTTCTTCGGATGATTACCTAATGGTAAAAAGCTGCTACATTTATTGTCTTTATGTCTTGTTTTTCATACATAGACGGGTCCTGGGATGGTATCTCGTTTTATTTTCCACTGCGCCGTATACGATATAAGCCTAAGACACCCAATAGTATTAATGGAAGATTCAAAATTTATGCTTGAAGTTAGATTAGAAAACTGCAATGTACTGGAAATCATAAAGATAGGGGTAAGGAAAAAATTGTGTTGGTTTAGTTGGATTATTTGTGGGGTTGGGATGGAAGGTAAGAAGGGCCAGTTTTCCTCATGAGGTTCACAACTTTAGACTGTTAAACAGTGAAAACGAAAAGTAAATCAGAAGCATAAGTGCTCCAATAGAACAACAAGACAAAATAATAGGGGTTTCTTCATGATATTTCTATATAAATACTTTTTGTATTTTACTCTATTCCCTGTTAGTGGGTGGATGATTTTTCTTGAAATATCTAGTCAAATATAAGTTTCGATTTCACAATATTACTTGTCATTAATCAAGTACAACATGCTATAAATATGAGAAGTTAAGCTAGTAATCTATTGATATTGTGGTGAAGGGCTACCTTTTGTCCATTTTCTGCTAGAAAAAAACTTTAATTTATTTGATTCTTTAGAATCATAAAATATATTTTATTTGCCTAGAATGTTAACCATGTATGTGAAATCCTTTTGGTGAAGTTTTGTTTATTAGGTATTACCTTACGAACTTAAATTATGATCCTTCTTGGTAATCAATAATTTGGCTAATTGGATTAGCAAACTTGATATGCTCTCAAATGCTGCTGCAGGAAAGTTAATAGTTAATATCAGATTTTTCAAAATGTAATTTTCAAGGGACTACTTTTGAAAGTGATCCTAACTGAAGCTATATTCTGCACACATCTGCTAACCACATTTCTAGTAATACATCTCAACTTGTTAGGTTACTTTGTGATTGTGCATGTGTCTGTTTCGGCTTAAGAAAAATTCCCATTGATCATTTTTCCAGTTATTTTTCTCCTTTCACCTAATTTTGGCCTTCCTTGTGAATCATTATGTTTCTGGAAATTTGTGAATACATTGAGTTTTCTTTTCAGTTTTAGTTTTTTTTTCTTGCAATTACGGCAATCAACATCATTGCTAAATTAAGAATTGCGAAGAAAATGGAATTCCTATCCTTTTCCTGGAATGTTGTCTACTATCTTTAACATGAAATTTGAGAAGTTGGGCCATTTTCCCTTAATTTGCTTTTACAAGTGTTAAAGCAGCTTTTCTTCTTTATAAACTTTGTCATTCAGTTAATCACCTTTTAATTTCATAATTGATAGAGACGTGTTAGTTTCTAGACTGAATGGCTAATGTAGGCCAGTAGTGATATTGTGTTCCAAAAATGATTGAATATTTTACAAATGACTGATATCTGGTGTAGTAAATTCTTTAGAGTTTGGGCTTGACATTGAAGACTATCTTACACATTTTTTCTTTCTTTCTAGTCTGGTGCAGACTGGTCTTTGCTTTCAGAATTTTTTATAAAACCCTTTTTATAAAATTTTTTCCTTCCAGCTATGAAGGCTAATTAATAAATGAGTAAAATGCAGGAATTTGTTGTTAGTTTAATGAATTGGTAAGTGCATCATTTAACAAACAAAAGGTTCAGCTACTAGTGAGCTCATATGCAGTAAGTTTTTGGCAGTTTCACCATATTGTGATACAACAAAATTTTGAAACTGCCATTTGCAACACTGTTAGAAGTGTTGATACAACAATACGCAGTAAGTTTTTGGCTTCATCATACCTATGTTAGAAGTGTCTATTGTCTTTTCAAATTTCCTAAGTTTTCTTTTTAAATAATTTATACCATTTGAAATTCTGAAGCTGCTAATTGGGTAGTGTCTTGTTGCTATGCCAACTTTACAACAAAAGTTAAATTGTTTACAACAGTCCTTTTGCTTGTATCTTTTAAATTTATGGAGATTAAATATTCCAATATATTTTAAAGAATTCTATGATACATGCACACATATTTAAAGTGTGAATTACTTACTATATTTCAACAACTTACATAGCCATAGGAAAAATTCTAGCGATATTGGAACACTTTCTAAGCATTTTAGGTTTAGGCTTTTTCATCGGCAATTGTGTATATAAGGAGAAGGAAAGATACTATGAAGGATAAATTGTTAGTGTTGTGCCATAGAGGCAATCACTTATACATTGTATATGACACATTTTATTCTATAAAAGACATTGTTTATCTTATAGTTTCTTTTGATTACTTTTGAGTAATATAATTGTTCGATAAAGTCCTTAGTACAACACTGTATTAAGAAAATTATGAAAGAGATTATGATATGAGATTCCTACTATACTGTATAGTGTTAGTACTTAAATAGTCCCAAGTCATAGTATTAATGAGACAGGATATCATTAATGCGTTAAGAGTAGAATGTGTTAAGACTTCCCGATTTGATCAAGCGGTGGTTCTCATATCCATGAGTATTGAGATACTCAAAGTTAACACGTGGATGCTTGTTAGTGGAACAAGTTCATTGGATGACCTAACTATAAGATAATCACATGGATAACTATTTAGTGCCAGTGATATAATCTCAATATAGCAAACGTGCAAGTATCCTTAGACTTGAGATCTCCAAGGTATTTTGTTTGCTGTGCCTTGTGCTTTGATTCCAATCCCCAGAGCTCGATCGAGGGCCGCCTATGAGATGGATATTGGGTACATTGTGAGGTAAACGAAAGTAGTTGAGAGGGTCAATAAAGAATTCACTACTCGTAATAGTAGGGGCGAATATCTCATAGCCACTTGTAGGAATTACTACTTGAGAAGTCCTTGGCCTAGGCGTATGTGTATTGGAAACAGTTCCAATTGATGCACATCTAAAGTAGTGGGTTCTTGGTACAAGTATAATTGTATTCAGGCCAGAATTAATATATATTTTGGAGGGAGTTGGCACTAATTCCGTACTTCAAACCGAATGAGATATTGTATGGTGAAAGGAGTTAATTGCATTGTAGTTTGTTATTGAAGGGTTTATGTTAGGCCACTTGACTTCCTGGACTCTTGGGTGGTCATGATGTGTTGCTAGATACCACTCATGATATGGGAATATGGGTTTATTAATTGATGAATTAATAAACCAATCCCGATTAGAATTAATAGGATTACTTCTAATTAATTAATGATTATTAATCTCAAAGATGTTTGGATTAATTTATATTCGCTACCAATTGACTGGAAACCTAATAGGTCACACACAAAAGAGGAATATATGCTCAAGATGTTATTTGATAATATAGTGGGGTTTATTGCGAGAAAGAGAAGTTGATGTGGCCAAATTATAATTAGTTATAATTGATGGGCCAATTTGTAATTCTGAGAACTTGATGGGTTCCAATTGCAATTGGAGAATTGCAATTGTTTTTTTGGAATTCACAGATATGGTTGTTTTTGTTGAGCTTTTCGGGTGACTTCAAGGGTCACATGAAATGACTCTAAAAAAAAAACATAAAACTAAGGGTCACAAGAAGCCTTATACATACATGATGTTCTCTTCTCTCTCCCTCGTGGGTGTGTGAGTCTCTCCAAGACAACACCAAGACTCTTCTACTTCTTCTTCTTCATTCTCTGGTTTTGTTGAAGAAGAAGAACAAGGAAGAAAACCCTAGCCCCCATTGTTGTTTTCTGCTAGCACTGAAAATCTTGGTACTTGAGTGTGATCCTCCATGTAGATTTCTATTAGAGATAATCACACATTATGATTATAGTGATTGGATATACAACTCTCGTGGTGATTCTTCAATAGGATTGCTGGATCGCGCTACAATTATCATAATTGAAGAAGGAAAATTTTGTTTTCCACACAAACAAAGAAAGGTAAAAACTGTTATCTTTGTTTCTTTGTTTACCATGTATATGTCTTGTTTTCTACACATATGCGGATCCTGGGATGGTATCTCGTTCTTATTCTTCCGCTGCACCATATATGATACGCGAGAAATACCCAAAATAAAGTTAGTTTAGCCAGATGGGATAAGTTTCTAAAAATTCATTGACAAATGATAACTTTATTGCATGAGATTTCCAATAGTTCTTTGAAGATATGCCTTATTAAGCACTGTTCTTGTCTAAATTGTTCAAAATAACTGCTGCTACTATCCTTGCTTAAATTAGAGTGTTGAAAATTTATATCAGTGCAATTTGCATGCATTAGGTAACTTTATTTTGTCTATTTCAAAGAAATACGTGAGACCAGTTTAACTTGTATTTAGCTTGTGCTTTCTTCTGTTCTCAGATATTGGTAGACTGAAATTGTAGGTTGAGTTCATTCCTCACAATCCTAATAGAGGTTAGAGTTTATCCTTTTTTTGTGTGTACTTTTGACATGAGTGGCACTTTTTTAGTATCTAATGTAAGCATCATGAATTTGAATGAATTTTTTTTTCATAATATTCTGGTATTATGTTGTGATATGTGTTATCTTTTTACAGACTTTTTGATTTCTATTAGTGTCCATATGTACTCAAATGTCTTTCATGCATGGGCTATAGAATGAGACCTCATTTTTTAACACAAAGTCAGTCCACTATGGCAGTTTAAAATATCATCAATGGAAGTAGATATCCTTAGTTTACAACTCTTCTTTTGTACATTAACAACCTCCAATCAAACACTATTTTAAAGTATGTGTGAAGCTCGGTTTTAACTTTATATTGGTCCTAAATCCACTATCAGGTTCATGAACTAGAATGGATATTTCAAAACACTAACAATCTTGCTGTATTAGGATATAAATATTGATCGAACAACTTCTCAGAAAATTCATGGAAACATCTAACTCTCAACTAGCAACACAGAATGACCATTCCATTCAACTCTATGGCAGTTATTTCAACATAAAAGACCTATTATAGAGCGAAAAATTTCTTCGTAGAATGTATTTTAGTTCATCATAACGGAACCATGAAATAAATGGTTCATCCTTTATCTTTGGCTTCTACCCATCCCTAATGAATATGATTCTTGAATGATTTTCCTTGGTGATCCAATTCGCAACCATGTTCGATTGCTTCCGTCTAATATATTTGATAGGGCTTAAATTAGTTATATATTTTCTAGTTATTTGAGGCCATTTTGTGATACATTTTGTGCAATAACTGGTCATATTCCTTCATATTTGAGATTTTACCTTTGGAAAGGTATTTTGTACATTATTTCAGATTTTAGGGGTAACATAAGGTAAAATTGTTGCTAAACATACTACAGGCAGTGTTGGCCAGGACAAGAGAAGCGGCGCCGGCCATATGCTATTGGCACGTACTTCGAGGTGATAAAAAATCGGCAAAACATGGGCTGAACAGAACACAGCCAGCGCTGGTTGGGAGCCCAGAGGCGGCGCTGGCTACGACCTAGAAGACTTGGCATGAAAATCGAGAAAAATTGACGAACGGATAGAGAGACAGAATGTAACTGGCGCCGGCCCTAGGCAGGACAGGTGGTGGCAGCTATGCACTGGTACAGAGGCAGTGTCTCGATTTTTGTGTGTATTTTTGACAATTGTCAGAGTTTTGGTATTTTTTTACTTCTATTCGGCCAGAAACCTTAGAGGGATGAATTTAGGCATTTCTAAAGCCTATAAATAGAGGAAAACACACAAGTCAAAGGGATGAATTAAGGAGCAAAACATAAAATCACTCAAATTAAAGAGGATTGTACAAGAGAGTCTATGAAGGAAGAAGAATGAGGCTTGTCTATGAGTGCTTTCTTTTAACTTTGTTTTCTTTTCTTGAACAATGATATATTAATTGTTTTATTGTAATTTGACATTGTTTTTGGTATTCATGATTTTTAGAGTTACTTTAATCTTTTGATTAATTGATTGTTATTCTTGGTATTTAATTACTTATGCTGATTACGAGATTAATTTATCGTTTCTTTCTATTAACTTACTTGGAAAATAGGTTAATTGCTAATAATTGAGTAATTAAAGGTTAATTGATGTCTGCCAGGATATAGATTCATTGGTTAATTTCATATATTAAATTTGCCAGGATATGGGGATTTAATCAAGGATTATGTTTAATGCATCTTGTGGGTGAATTAGTTGAGACAGGATATGGGATGCTAATTTGTCTAGAAGATAGTGATTTCATGGATTGGAAAAGAAGTGAATCTATCTTAATCCTTCATGATGCCAAGAGAATGATTAGTTATGATAATGATTAGGTACTTTAAGGTCGTGTTTGCCAAAATAATGATTTGAGTTACATAATTCTCCATCCTTGACATGTATATATTATATTATTTTATTTTATTTTCCTTTTTAATTCTTTTTCACTTTATTAAGTCGGTTAAACAATGAAAGAAAAGTGATTACTGCATACTTGTTCCTTGAGGATTGATACTCGTTTTAAACCCTATGCTATGCTTAATGATGAGTACGCTTGCTCATATGTGTAATTTGGGATTAATGTTTTAATTTAAATTTGAATGGGGGTGTGCTTATTTTTATATAAATTTTATACCCAAATCCGTACACATCAATATTCCTAAAAATCGTCTAAATATTTTTGTTTTCCTAAATTACTTTTCTAGAAAATTTGATGGAGAATAGGAGTTGGATGTATAATCGGAATGTGACTCGTGTTAAAGGAATTACAACCGAATTTGTCAGGGGAGTTGATCAATTTCTTCAATATGCTTTATCAAGAGTAGCAACATATACTAATCCCAATGAAGTTAGATGTCCTTGCACAAAGTGCAACAATTTGCGTTATCATACTGCGGAGGAAATCAAATTGCACTTGTATAGAAAGGGATTTACCAAAGATTATTATAATTAGACATGTCATGGCAAAGAGTTTCAAAATCTGCCACACACATCCAGCGCAACCGTGGATGAAGATTCTTCGAGATCAACCAATTGGTATTGGCAAATGATCATAGATGCTGTAGGACCAAAGTTTGCCCCAGATCCATCATCCCATATTACTAAAGAACCTCCTAATTTCGATGCCCAAAAATTTTATGATATGTTGAGAGTTACAAATACTCCCAAATGGGAAGGGTGTACGATCCACTCGCTTATGCCTATAGGATCAAGATTATCAGAAAATAACATGTCAGAGAAATACTTCAACCAAGTCGTGACATTGATGAAGGAGGTTTTGCCTCAAGGGAATAAGATGCCCTATAACTTCTACAAAATAAAGAAGTTAGTTACTGGACTTGGGTTACGGGTTCAGAAGATTGATGTTTGCACCAATGGTTGTATGCTTTGTTGGAGAGATGATGTTAATAGGAGAGATTGCAAGTTTTGCAGTCATCTTGGCTACATGAGTAGGAAGAAGGTGGGAAAAATAAGCAGCAGAAGGAAATCTCCTTTAAGCGAATGTATTATTTCCCAATTACACCAAGGTTGCAAATACTTTATGCATCTAAAACAACTACAGAACACATGAGATGGCACGCGTAGAGCTCTACTACGCAAGGTGTAATGAATCATCCTAGAGATGGTGAAGCTTGGCAAGATTTTTAATCAAACTTATCCAAAATTTTCAAACAAGGTAAGGAATGTTAGATCGGGTCTGTACATAGATGGTTTCGCACTATTTGGAATATCAGGGAAGTAATACTCAACGTGGCCTGTTATTATCACTCCATACAACCTACCTCCATGGATGTGTATGAAGAATTCGGTGATGTTTTTTACAATCATTATACCAGGGCCAAAGAATACTAAGCAAAAACTAGATGAATGAATTGAAGCAGCTGTGGTTTGATGGTGTCTAGATTTATGATATTTGAAAGAAACAAAACTTTCATTTGTGGGCAGCCCTTAGGTAGACCATCAGTGACTTCTCTTCATATGGCATGTTGAGTGGGTGGAGCATAGTAGGGAAACTTGCTTGCCTATGTTGCATGAAGCAAATAAAGCCGTTCCAAGTACAAAATGGTGGGAAACAATGTTGGTTTGAGTGTCATAAAAAAATTTTGCCATTGGAACACCCTTTTAGGAGGGACACTGAGTCTTTTAGGAGAGATAAAGGTGAGGAAAAATCACCAACTCCATCACGTAATTCCGATGAGCAAATATGGAACCGAGTTTATAATCCTCCAAAGATAATTGAGACTGCAACGGAGCTTGGAAGAGTGATGGTAAGGGTGAATTCCACAATTGGGCAAAACAGAGTATATTTTGGGATTTGCCTTATTAGCGCACAAATCTCATTTGTCACAACTTAGATGTGATGCATAATGAGAACAATGTATTTGATAATGAGTTAAACACTGTCATGGATGTTAAAGGAAAGAACAAAGATAACGTAAAGGCTCACCTTAATTTGCTTAGGTATTGTAACCGCCTAGAACTTTGTGTTAGCCGAGAAGGGAATGGGAAAGTGTTTATACCAAAAGCATGCTATACTTTTACCAAAGAACAAAAGAGACTTTTGCTTGAGTAGGTTAAAGAATTGAGGCTTCTTGATGGTTATGCATCTAATATTTCCCGGTGTGTTGATTTGAAATACTTGAAGATGTCCGACATGAAGAGTCATGACTGTCACGTGTTTATGGAGAGATTACTTCCCATAGCACTAAGGGAATTGCTTCCAACAAATATATGGAGTGTTTTAACCGAGTTAATTCTCTTCTATAGGGATTTGTGTGCTCCTAAATTGTCGGTTATATATATGTGCAAATAGGAAAAAGATGTAGCACTGCTAGTATGCAAGTTGGAGAAAATTTTTTCACTGGGGTTTTTTGATGTGATGGAAAATCTAATTGTGCGTTTGCCTTACAAAGCTAAAGTTGGTGGTCTTGTTCAATATAGATGAATATATCCGTTTGAAAGGTAAGTTAATGTAAAAGGGACTTAAATGTATCAAATTTCAATCCCATATACAAATATAAGTTTTTGACTTCATGACTATTTTCCCATTTACGTACTTGCATCATCTGAAGGTTAAAATAAAAAATAAGGCTAGAGTTGAAGGATCAATTTGTAATGCGTATTTAGTTGAAGAAGCATCTACATTTTTCTATTATTACTTTGAGCCTCACTTGCAAACAAGACATACTATTTGAGCTCGTAATGATGTGAATGACAATGAAGCTCTAGTTCATGAACAATTATTGATGCATATTTATTTGGGTATAAAAATCATGTAAAAATAAGCACATTCCCAATCAATTTTAAATTAAAATGTTAACCCCAAATTACACATATGAGCAAGCGTACTCATTATTAACATAGCGTAGAGTTCAAACGAGTGTCGATTCTCAAGGAACAAGTATGCATTAATCACTTTTCTTTCATTGTTTAACCGACTTAATAAAGTGAAAAAGAAATAAAAAAGGAAAATAATATAATATAAAATAAAAGAATATATACATGTCAAGGATAGAGAATTATGTAACTCAAACCATTATTTTGGCAAACATGATCTTAAAGTACCTAATCATTATCATAACTAGTAATTTTCTTGGCATCATGAAGGATTAAGATAGATGCACTTCTTTTTCAATTTATGAAATTACTATCTTCTAGATAACTTAGCATTACTTGGTCTCGTCTCAACTAATTCATCCAAAAGATACATTAAACACAATCCTTGATTAAATTCCCTTGGTCTCGGCAAATTTAAAACATGAGGCTAACCAATGAATCCTTGGTCTCGGCAAACATTAATTAACCTTTAATTACTTAGTCCTCATCAATTAACCCCCCTGGTCTTGGCGAGTTAATAGACAACAAATATGAAATCAATAAATTGAAACCACCATCAACCCCTTTGGTCTCAGCGAGTTAATAGAAAGAACTAATCAATTAATCTCGTAATAAGCACAAGTAATTAAATCCCAAGAAGAACAATCAATTAATCAAAAGATCAAATAACTCTAAATATCACGAACACCTAAACAATGTCAAATTATAATAAAACAATTAATATATCATTGTGTTAGGTATCTCAGGCTCGTATCCTATACGGCGCAGCAGAAAATAAAATGAGATACCCTCCCAGGACCCATCTATGTGTGGAAAATAAGACATAGTGAGGGTAAAGGTAACAACTTTTGCCTTTGCGTGATCGTCCGAAGAACAAAAATTTCTTCTTTAAGTTGAGGCGCGATCCAGCAATCCTCATGATCAACCTCCACGTGAGTTGAACGTCTAACCACTATAATCACAGTGTGTGATTATCTCTAACAGTAATCCACACAGAGGAATACTCAAGCACCAAATTTCTGTGCTAGCAGAAAAAGGATGGCGGCTAGGGTTCAAGATCAAAATCGAGAGAGAGAAGAAGAAGATTTTCGTGGCTGTTGTTTTTGTGTGTTGTTCAGCTATTGGCTAGGGTTTTTCGTGTATTATTAGATACTATATATCACACGAAATTCCCTTCCCAAAACTAAGAATTCTAATCCTATTAGAATTCCCTAATTGTAATTGGAAACATCAAGTTCTCACAATTACAACTTGTACCGCAAATTATAACTAATTATAATTTATCCACAATAATTTTTCTTTCTCTCAATTAACCCCACAATGTATCAAATAACATCTTGAGTATATAATCCTCTATTGTGTGTAACCTATTAGGTTTCCCAGTCAATTGGTAGAGAACATGAACTAATCCAAACGTCTTTGAGATTAATAATCCATAATTAATTAGAATTAATCTTATTAATTCTAATCAGGATTGGTTTATTAATTCATCAATTAATAAACCCATATTCCCAGATCATGAGCGGTATCTAGCAACACATCATGACTACCCAAGAGTCCAGGAAGTCAAGTGGCTTGACATGAACCCTTCAATAACAAATTTCAGTGCAATCAACTCCTTTCACCATACAATATCTCATTTGGTTTGGAGTACGGAATTAGTGCCAACTCCCTCTAGAATTAATTTTGGCCCGAATACAATAGTACTTGTACCAAGAACCCACTACTCTAGATGTGTATCAGTTAGAACTGTTTTCAATACACAATTGCCTTGGCCAAGGACTTTCGAGTAGTAATTCCTACAAGTGGCCGTGAAATATTCGTCCATACTATTAGAAGTGGTGAATCCTTTATTGACCCTCTCAACTACTTTCATTTACCTCACCGTGTACCCAATATCCATCCCATAGGTGGATACTTGCACGTTTGCTATATTGAGATTATATCACTAGCACTAAATAGTTATCCATCTGATTGTCTCAAAGCTAGGTCATCCAATGAACTTGTTCCATTAACAAGCATCCATGTGTTAACTTTAAGTATCTCAATACTCACGGTTATGAGAACCACCGCTTGATCAAATCAGGAAGTCTAACACATGGTAGTCTTAACGCATTAATGATGTCATATCTCATTAATACTATGACTAGGGACTATTTAAGTACTAACACCATCCAGTGTAGTAGGAATCTTATATCATGATCTCTATTATGATTTCCTTAACACAGTGTTGTAGTAGGGACTTTATCGAACAGTTATATTACTTAAAGTAAACAAAAGAAACTGTAAGATAAATAATGCCTTTTATTAAAATAAAATGTGTCATATACAATGTACAAGTGATTGCCTCTAGGGCACAACACTAACACATTGTTCAAGAAAAAGAAAACAAAGTAAAAGAAAGCACTCATAGACAAGCCTCATTCTTCTTCCTTTGCAGACCTTCTTGCACAAACCTTCTTGAATTGAAGAATTCCTCCTTTGATTTGAGTGATTTTTTGTTATGATCTATGAATTCCCCACTTCCACTTGTATTTTCCACCTATTTATAGGCTTAAGAAGTGCCAAAACTCGTTGGTGTAAGGTTTTTGGCCGATTAGAAGTAGGAAGATACTAAAATTCTACAGATTCCCAAAACCCATGTGCAAAATTCAAGGTACCGCCTTACCATAATGGTATAGCCGGTGCTGCCTTGGCCGCTGGAGCCGGTGCCAGTTGTGTTCTATTTCTTCAGTTGTTCATCAAAATTTTCTTGATTTCTTCACACTGTTTTCCAGATTACAACCGGCACTAGTTCGGTTGTGTTCCAGACGTTTCACTAATTTTTTCGTCACTTCAAAGTGCGTGCTAACAACACGTGGTTGGCACTAGTTCCACTGCCCTGTCCGGCACCGCCTCTACTCTGTTTTGCAACGATTTTATCTTATTTTACCCCTAAAATTTGAAATAATGCACAAAATACCTTTTCAAGGGTAAAATCTTAAATATGAAGGAATATGACTAGTTACTGAACAAAATGTATCACAAAATAGCCCTAAATAACTAGGAAAAATATGACTAATTTAGGCCCTATCAAGTATTGTCAATTTGTGCCAATTCTGGAAGGTCAATTGAAAAGTTAAAAACACGGTATTAGACAATAGAAGAATTGAGAGCTGCTCGCAATTACATCTTACTTAATTGTGAGGAGGTGCGGCTATATATTAATTAAGTAAGTATATATATATATATATATATATATATATATATATATATATATATAAGCACGATTTTGATCATAAATGAGCTACTAAAAACCTTGCTAATATGATATAATACTTGTGATGATTGATTCAACAAATTCAAGTAGCATGTGAGGTCTTTGGCACCAATTTTAACGGACCATGAAGCTGAAAAACGATTCCAGAATGAGTTTACAGGATGGTTTAGGGATTATGTAAGTTTGGTAATGTATACAAAGTGTTTGAATTTATCTTGGGGACTTTTAGCGCAAGTAATGTCATTTAATGGTTACTTTGTAAATGGGTTTAGATTCCACACATATAGCCCATAGGGACGGAAATAAGACTATGAATAGTGGTGTATGTGTTAAAGGTGGTGGAGATGGGATGTCTGGGAATGATTATTATAGAATTTTGAAAAAAATAATTGAAGTTGAATTTGTTGGCAGTCTAATCCAAAAGGCCGTACTTTTTAAATGTGATTGGTTTGATACCACACCCAATCGGGGTACCAGAGTGCATTCTCAATATAAGCTTGTTGACATTAATCACAAGAGGAGCTATGCTAGATTTGATCCATTTATGTTGGCCCATTAAGTTATATAGGTATACTTTACTTCATATCCTGGTAGCAAAAGACTAAAGTGTGATTGGTTAGCAATATGCAAAACTAAAGCACGATATGTAATTGATGCACCATTGGTTGATAAAGCCTACTAAGAAGATATGAATGAAGCTGAAGGAAAAACCATATGTATAGGAGATGACATTGGTCCCCTGGCTCATGAATCTGGTGAAAAGGAGGAGGTGGCTATTGAAGTAGAGTTTATTACAGTGTCATAGAATGACTCAAGTCACAAAGAGGATAAATGAGAGACTAATTGGGAAATGGATAATGAAAATGATGACATTGGTGAAGAGTATGTGTTTGATGATGAATCAGAATAACGATTGTTTATAATATTAAAA
This sequence comes from Voacanga thouarsii, assembly GCA_026120185.1. Lineage (NCBI taxonomy): Eukaryota > Viridiplantae > Streptophyta > Magnoliopsida > Gentianales > Apocynaceae > Voacanga > Voacanga thouarsii. The sequence goes on from JANUWF010001172.1 coordinate 1,045,595, forward strand.
GAGGTTTGTAATTTCATTAGTTTTACTTGTAAAAAAATGCCTTACATATGTTACCTAAAAAGTGCCTAACTTATCAATGCCATATTCACTTCTACCTTCCATTCTTCTTTTAATCCTTTGTTATCCATAAAAAGGTGGATTGTTTGGCTGTAAATATGGAATAAAACATTGAATTTGTTGAAGAAGTTCCTTGATTTTACAAGCTATATTCTTATAAGTATTTCATACTTCTTCTTCTTTGTCATTTTTTTTTGGCATCTTCATCTTCTCTTCTTTTAATTAAGTATTGAAAACATATAATTATTATCATATGAGTTATTGTTATTATTACAAAATTAACTTGATCAATGACTCTGTACAAATAGACAGATATGGCTAAAAGGGGAGGGAAGAAGCATTCGAGTTATGGATCAATTATATCTGCTCCAGAGGTAGGGCAACCTTCATCTAATGCCCCAGAAGTTAGAACTACAGTTGCCACTCCTTCTTCTAGTCATCCTGATGTATTGCCTTCTTCCACTCACCAGTCGACATCTATTTCTGCTCTTAGTCAGATACCCCTAGACAGCAATAGAGCTGGTGAACAGTTGGGGTTTTCCCTACATACACCAGAGACTTCTCATCTTCATGTGTTTGGAGGTATACGATCTACTTCATATCCACCTACTGAGCTTACCAATCCTGGATTGCATCAGTAGGGTGCTGAGTCTCCCAGTCCATCAGTGCACCCTTTAGTAGCTAGTGTTACATCACAATACGTGGATAATAACACAATCAAGCCCTACGATGATACGTCAGTAGCACATAATATTGTTCTTATGTTTTACTTCAATTCCATGTTCTATGTTGCTATTTGGGTTGCTCGACCCATTTTGTGGTATTTTCCCTTAATTGTTTTCCATTTAAATCTAGCTTATTATGCTTAGGTTATTAAAATTTATCTAATTATTTTAGATTCACATGTCAGTTTGAATATGCAAAAACTATCACCACAATAATGAAGCAGTGATTTATGGGGTGCTGGTGGCGATTCAGTGATGTACTTGCTGATGTTAGGGATGTTTGGTTTGGGGAGTTTACTCTAAGTATTTGTCTATTACTTTTTTTTGTTGTATGTTCACATTTTACTATCAGTCTAAACACCTATTATCTATCTTCATCTCAGAATGAGTAGTCCTTTTACAATGTACTAACCTGTACATTATTGTAGAAACACTGGACATGGCTGGCCGACTATCTGCCATGAATACGTTCAGCGTGGGAGGAAAGGTGTCGGGCAAGAATGACTGATACCCTTTCAAAGATTAGGAATGCAGACAAGAAGAGGCCTACTTGGATGTCATAGGACATACATAACCAATTATGTAGACATTAGCAGTTTGAGGATTGGAAAAAAAATCAAATGTGGCAAAAGAAAATAGATAGGCTAGCTCTGCTAAACACACTAGAGGTTCCATCAGCTTTATAGAGCATGAGTCGAGAGCTGTATTTTCTATTATATGATCTATAGTTAAATGTTTACTTTAATAATTGCTATTAAATTTGTACATGTTTAATCAAATTCTGAACTTAATTATCACTTTAATATTTCTTGCAACATGTGAAGTAATAGGATGGCTTTGACTATCTTGCATTGTTTGAAAAATTACACTAGTTTCAGGATGGGCCTAATACGGGTGAATTTGTAGATAAGAGATTCCACAAGATCATTGTATGTTACATGTTAATTTCATTTTTATAAAATTGCTTAACACTTTAATGTTTGCTTATATTCACCTTCGAATTATTCGAGAAGATGTCCAAACGTTGAAGTCGCAATACTCTCAGGATGGAGTCTACTGATTCAGCATCCACTCCAAGCTCCATGCCAGATGAGAAAGCTTTGATTTTATCGGTTGTAGGTGGATTGAAAAAGGCTAGGGTCTTTGGTATGGGATCCAAGGCCTCACGCTTCAGACTTCAGTACCATTAGTCTGGGACCTCATCTTTGGGATCATTAGTGGATATAGAGAAGCTTCATGGCGAGCTTGAGCAGACTCTTTAGTAGCAGCTTCAACAACAGTTGGACAAGAAGGACAAAGAGATAGCGAAAGAGAGGAAAATGATGAAGAGAATTCTGGAGAAAAAGGATAAGAAGATGTCTGCATTGATTGAGATGAATCACATGGTGATGTAGCATCTTAACTTGCATGTTCCCTTCATTCCCTCTTCTAACTTTGATGATTTTGACGAGGATGACTCTAGCCCTTTAACAGCTATTGATAGTTAGATTGGTTTTATTTTCATGTGGATGTTAAGTTTGAATCTCTTTGATTATGGATTTAGTATTATTATGAATTTATACTCGCTATTTTTAGATATTTTGATGATATATGATTATTTGTATATTTGGACTCTAAACAAATTATGGAATTTTATGCTTTGCTAAAACAATTATGGTTAATGTGTTTTGTAGTTGTGCATTATGTGCTGGGAATATGATTTGAGACATTGTAGGCAGTGCATTGTGCATGTGTACAGGGAGTATGATACTTAAGAACATTGTAGGTTGTGTATAGTGCATATGTGTGTATGGATAATGGATTAAAAATTTTATAGGTTGTTTGTTGTGTATATGTCTGGGGAATGTAATTGGAAACTTTGTAGGCAGGGAGTGTGACAGGGATTGTGCATGTGTGTTGTGCATATTGGTTTCTATGGAATTGTGAATAGGGAAATGTAACAAGTTTTGAAAGCTGAAATTGTAGACAGTATGTTGCCATGAATGATAGTAGTAATAGATGTCATCCGTGGCAAATCCATGACAATCTGCCATGGATTTACCATAGATAATAAAATACATATTGATTCCGTGGCAAATCTATGGCAATTTGCCATAGCATTGCCACGGACAACTATTTACATATTGATTCCGTGGTAAATCCATGCCAGATTTGCCACGAAAGATAGTGCCAATGGATGTAATCCATGGCAATCTTCTTTAGATTTGCCATGGAATCAATATTTTCCATATTGATTCCATGGCAAATCTATAGAAGATTGCCATGGATTTGCCACGAATGGGACTAGCTTGAGTACCGTTCATGGAAAATCCTGGGCAATCTGCCACGGATTTGCCACAAACAATTATTTGGATATTGATTCCATGGCAAATCTCTAGTTGATTTGCCACGGATTTGCCACGAAGGATAGTACCAATGGATTAATTTGTGATAAATATAATTATTTTTCATATTGATTCCGGGGAAAATCCGTGGTAGATGGCCATGGATTTACCACGAATGGGACCTTCTTGAGTATTGTCCTTGGTAAATCCATGGCAATTTGCCACGTATAGCTTGTTTTCATATTGTTTCCGTGGCAAATCCGTGGCAGATTGCAACGGATTTGCCATGGTTCCCTCGCAATATTTCTCTTTGAAAAGTGCTACTAACTTGAATAATCCATGGCAAATCCATGGTATTGCCATGGAAAAAGAGTTCCCTCGCAAAAAATCCTTAGCGACGAAGGTATTTGCCATGAACCAATTCCGTCGCAGATCCATGGCAAATTCTAGTTTAGCCATGGATTTATCCGTGGCAAATTGGCAGATTTCTAGTAGTGTTGCGTTAAGACTTCACCCATCATACATCAAAATGCACATGTCCAGCTTCACCAGACTATCAACTTATACTCAAGTCTAAAGGTACTTATTCTAGTAGTGGCAATAAACTAATCTTTATTCATTATAGTACTTTTTATTAAGATTATTATCGTATGGTCCAATTCTACGTATTTCAAATACGCTTATACTATTAGCTTGAGAAGATTATTCATTGGTCAAAGGTAACCATTCCGCATTTAAAAGGCATAGTGTAATGATCTAAACCTTGATGAAGTACCCAACTTCATCAATTAATCAAGAACGTTTTTACTTGTATGTTAGTAGTCCATAATCTACATCTTTCTGCGAAAGTATGACACAATCACATAGATCACTTACTAACACACTTAGGCCTTAATGTACAAATATATGTAAACAAACAAACATTAATGAATGAAATATTTTATTAATTCCTAAAATACAGAAATACACAATCCATTTTGGGCATACATTCCAACAAGTTTGCCATCGAACAACTTTGCTAGGATACCACATAAAAGTAGGATCGACGCAAACATAAACAAACAGAGAAAACAAAAATAATAGTAGGAGTGTTTTAAAATTTTATACCTCTACATTTTAATGGAGTTTTGATTACTTAGGTTGTGCGGATATGCTTGGTTGTTCAACCATTGGTATATGCACCATAGCCTCTGAGGAGTATCTCACAAGCCTTCTGCTTCTTCTTTGCATCAACGCAACTCATATGGACTTTCGAAATATATCCTTGCCAGTGAAAAAAAAAAGGAAAAAGGCTAAAAGAATTATTGGCCTTCTTCCTTAACCGTCTACTATACAAGTAGTATCAAGGAAGTTGTCTTACAACTTTTCCAGAGCAAGAAAAGTAGAGAAAAAGAAGAATAACAAAGAGAGAATTTGTGAGGCTTCTGTTGTGTTAATTGATGAATTTGAACTCCACAAAACTATATCACCCTAACCCAGAACTCACTCTCTAGATCTCTTATCAAGGAAGTTGTCTCACAACTTTTCCAGAGCAAGAAAAGTAGAGAAAAAGAAGAATAACAAAGAGAGAATTTGTGAGGCTTCTGTTGTGTTAATTGATGAATTTGAACTCCACAAAACTATATCACCCTAACCCAGAACTCACTCTCTAAATCTCTTATCCCGTAGAAATTTTAGGACGTATATCTCTCCGGGAATTTAAAATCGCACGAGTCTCTCTGGTTAATAGGGTTATCAATTGGCCCTGGTCTGGGCTATTGAGTTGAACATTATTATTTATTTAGTCTTGGCTAATAAAGCACAAAAATAAATAACAAATAGACCAAAAATGGATCAAGATAATTTCTAAAGCCTTTTTCTAGTTTAGACCCAGACAAATTTTAAATATTCAATCTGGGCTGAAGCCTTGAATAATTAATTAACTAACTAAACCAGAAAATTAATTTATTCTCTCTTTGGGTCTTTTATTTTATTCTAATCCAATAACAAATTAGACTACTTGAATAACATAAAGCCCACTTTTTTTTAGACTATTTCCTTCGCCCAAAAAATAATTAGGTCTTACGAGCTAGTTTGAGGACCAAAAGACACATCGTCATTGGTTACTAAAATGGCCAAAATACCTTTGCTATAAATTAGCCATATTTTACATTTTAAATATTTTCTATTATCAACATAAGAAAAAATTAACCCCAAGAACAATACTACGTGTAACAATGCCTCTGACCTATAGGTGTTATGACTAAAATACCCATCTACATAAACGTTATTCATTTAGAGAGGAAATAGTGTACTCATACCTCTCTAACTAACATCTACCATCCTTAGACTTCTAATCTAATTGTCCATGACTTCCTACAATGTTTCTGTTTTACCAATGAGCTACCCTTGAGCAAATATCCATGTCATGTTTCCTCAGGACCCTAGATTCATAGACCATTCGAATAGTCTCGAGGGATGATATTTCAAATAGGAGCGTAGAAGTTTTCTTGTATGAATTTATCTTAATTAACTGGTTCATACATACCCAGCACACAAATATATTGATTCTACAGTAGATCCTCACCTACAGTACATTAAAATATATGTTCTCAGCTTTGTTAGACCAACAACCCATACCTAAGCCGTAGGGTATAATTCCATGTTGCAACTATAATAGTTTGGGTTTCTCTTGTTTTAGTACTTTGAGAAACCACTACTACGGGTCTAATTCTATGTATTCTAAATACGTTTATACTATGAAGTGAGAGGACTATTCATGGGTTAAATGTAAGCCATTCCCTATTTAGAATTCATAGTATAGTAACATTTATCCTAATGAGATTCACATTCTCATTAACCAATTAGGAACTACTGTTTATATGTTAAGTAATTCATGATCCATACTATATAGTGAGTAACCTCCATTCATATGGATCGCATACTTAAATACAATAGGCCTTTCTTAATATAAATCTTGCTTCATAAATTAAAGTAAATGAATACAAACATTGTTAAGAATAAAATTTTTCTTTATTGACTCGAATTTAAATCAGATACATAATTTGATGGCATACATTCTAACAATAATATAGTACGATTGGCTTGTCCATTGTGGCATAACTCAAAGTTCTGAAAGGAACTTTTGGAGCCAGACTATTTCCTTGGATGCCTCCAAAGCTGTCATATGCTCTGATACCATATCAATACAAAATTTCTTGATGCTCCTCTATGAAATAGCTCTTTTAGACAAGGTAAAAATATATCCACTTCTAGGTTTTCTTTCATCTTTATCTCCTTGGAAGTTTGAGTCTGTGCATCCTATTGGAACAAAATCATTAGCTTTGTAAAGTAGTATATAATCCATCGTTTGCTTAAGGTATTTAAGTATATGGTTTACAACTTGCAAATTAAGCTCTCCTATGTATGACTCATATCTACTTAATAAGCCTACAACAAAGCAAATACCTAGCCTGGTACACAACATAGCATACATGAGACTTCTTACTGCCAAAACATAAGAAATCGTACTTCTTCTGCCTTTCTTTTCTTGAGTCTTAGGATACTCTTTTGAAGAAAGTGACAATCCATGTCTGCAAGAGATTTGTATCCTTTCACATACATCTATGTGGAACGTGGCCAATATCTTATCAATGAATGTGGCTTAAGATAATCCTAAATTCTTTGCTTCCTACTCCTATTAAGTTTAATTCCAAGAATGTAACTGGCTTCCAAGTCCTTAATATTATATTGACTAGAAAGCCAAACATTTTTTAGATGATAAAATCCCTATGTTATTGCCAATGAATAGAATGTCATCTATATATAATACAAGAAAGACAATATTAATGCCTTCTAGTTTCCTGTACACACATGGTCCATACTCATTTTGAATAAATTCATAAGACTTTACGGTCTCTTCAAAATGAATGTTCCATGCTCTTGATATTTGCTTAAGTCCATAAATAGATTTCTTAAGCTTGCAAACTATGTGCACTTAGCCTTTAGCAACAAAATCTTCTGGCTAGGACGTATAGATATCTTTACTAAAATGGCCATTAAAAAAATTCCTCTTAACATCTATTTGTCATATTTCGTAGTCATAATGACATGCAATAACATGGTGATACAAATGGATTTTAGAATGGCTATCGGGAAAAAAGTTTTCTCATAATTAATACCCTCTTTCTAAGTTTAACCCTTTGTCATAAGACTAATTTTAAAGGTTTCCATCTTCCCATTTACAACTTTCTTTCTCTTGTACACCTACTTACAATTAATTCATTTTATTCATTTATGTGAAGCAATAAGATCCCAAACCTAATTAAAATACATAGACTCAATCTTAGCTTTCATTGTTTCATGCCATATGTTTAAATCAGCATAAGCAATAACTTCTTCGTACTTAGTGGGATCTTGTTCTTAATGGTCAAAGACTAGGTCGAAGATGTCTTCAGTCCATCTCTATAGAACCCTAGATACCTTCCCACTATGATGATGCTCTTTTTACACAAAATTCTTAGGTTTTTCCTGTTCATGTTTCACAATTAGGCCACTAGAAATGGATTCAAAAGATAACTTTCTATTAGTTTCATTCTACTTAAACTTTTGGTAAATGTACTTTGTTCATTCTCCAAGTATCTAGCAATAGTACTTACCAGTACTTTCTACTCATTTGGATGATAAAAGTATCCACCTTTTATTCCTTTGGATACCTAACAAAGTAGCATAATTTTGACCTTTGTTCTAACTTAGTCTCCCTTGATCTGTACATAAGCAAGACATCCATATATCCTAAGACAATTTATGCTAGGCTTTTGCCCTATACGTATCTCATAGGGCATTTTAGGTACTGATTTGGGAGGTAACAAGTTCAGGATATATGCTATTGTTTCTAGAGCATATTCCCAAAAGAAAATAGAAAGAGTTGCATGAGGCATCATACTTCTGACCATTTCCATTAATGTCTTGTTCCATCTTTGAGTTGTTCCATTCTGCTAGGGTGTCCTAGAAGTACTTAGATGAGATACTATCCCATGATGTACCATGTACTCTTTAAACTCACCAAAGAGATACTTTCTACAATGATGACATTAATTGTATTTGATTAATTTTCCTATTCGACGCTCTACTTTAGCCTTAAATTCTTTGAACTTATCAAAAGAATTGGACTTGCACCTCATCAGGTATATGTTTTCATACATTGTACAATAATATATGAGCATGATGAAGTATGCAAAACCTTCTCTTGTTGGTGTGCACAAAAGGATACACGCAACTGTGTGAACTAGACTCAAAATCTCTTCGGCTCTAGCTACCTTTTGCGTAAACAACATTTTTGGTCATTTGTGTGAACTAGACTAAAAATTCTTGTTTGAAATCTTACACAGTTACTAATTCGAGGATGAATCATCTTTAAGAAGGGAAAAATGATAGGAATCTACCCAAGCATCATGCCAAAGCTAAAGAAGGGGGATGGGGATTCAAAGCTCACTCCATGGTGCCAAAAAAGAACTTAAATTAGGAAGGCTATCAATGGAGGGTTCAAGCCAAACAAGCCACTAAGCTAAGCAATATGTAGATATTAAAGAAGTGGGTGCCAAAAAGAAGATTGGAAAACCTTCAAGCAGACAAATCAAGAATTAAGAAAGTTGTCAAGTGATGGAGGATTAAAGAAGTGCTAAGAAGACCAAAGCTTGAATAGTAATTAGTGTGGAGGGCCAAGAGAGTAAAAGAGAAGGCTAAAAATATAAGAAAAGTCGACTGTATGGAGACCAGGCCCAACAAGCCAACCTGGCGCCAGGCATTCTCAGTCTGTTGGCCAATTTAGGCAGCACCAACTCGGCGCCAGGCCTATCCAGTAGACCTGGTGCCAGGTCTGTTTGGGCACTAGCCCTATTTTGTGATTTTTTCCTGTTTTGTTTTATGTTTGTTTCCAATTTAATTCCCATGACTTTTGTTTGTAGTAGGGATATTTTAGACCTTTTAAATACTTGAATGGCTGAGATTTCATCTCACCTTAGTTAGGTTTATATGCCTATATATATGACATTATAACATTCAATGTAAACAACTTTGAATATTGATAGAAATTAAAGAGTCTAATTTGAGAGCTTTTGAGAGGTGATTCCTCTTGGGTAAATCCCATGAACATCAAGACCATTCTTAGGGCCTAGTCTTTCCCTATGTATTAAGTCTATAAACTCTTTTAGGATAGATCAATTAGCTTGCTAATTTGGGTCTTAAGTTATAGATAATCTAAGGTTCTTGTTAGAGGTAAAGTTGGTTGCTTAAATCATCATTTTCAAAGTGTTCTTGGTTCCTTGTTGAATCAAGGGTCATTGGTTGTGATTTGGATAACTTGATTCTCATTCCCAGTGTTCTAAGTTCTTTATTTTGACTTAGGTTCCTAGTATTTGAATTGGGTGTTTTGTTTCTTCACCAATTTCACTGTTTTGAGCTCCTACATAGGTATTGCATTTTGCCTCAAATTTAGCCACTAAATTCAATAGAAAATCAACTCCAAGATCATATCAAATAGTTTGGTATTAGAGTGAGAAAAGCTTTAATTCTTATCAAGCCATGGTCTTCAAGACAAAGGCTTCAAAGTTTCAAGAAAAATAGAGCAAACTCGTCACTAAGGAAGGAGCTTCAAAAAAGTCATAAAAACTTTGATTTTTCTTGATTTTCTTGTTGAGAAATTGATCTTGTATGTTGGGTTGTTGTTTGAGCAGCTATTTGAAGCTTTAAATTGCAAAAATCTTGTGGTTTTTTGGGTTTATTTACTGTAAATTTGTTGAGCTCAAAAAGAATCCCGTAACTCATGTTCATGCTAAATTTGTGAACTACAAAACTCATATTTTTAACTTCTACTTGTTGAGAAATTATTCCTTGATATTAGTATAATTATTGGGGATTAATTTTTCTTGTGTTTCTGAAGTTTTTGGGTTGTTGCAAGTGTGAAAATTTTGAAAATCCTTGAGTTATGAGGTTGTAATCAAGTGTTTGATATTTTGTTTGAGTGAGCTTTTCACTTGAAATTATGGCTAAAACTTTTGTAAAGACTTTCTATAGTTGATTATCTACCATTTCAACTATTTTGGGGACATTGCTTGTCCAATTCAGCTCACTATAGTTGTTGAAACCTTTCTCTTGTTCTTGAGTGATATATTCCTTGAACTTCTAGTGTTCTATTGAAATTCTTGTTAAGTTTGTTCGTTCACCCATTCCTTAGTCACTGAAGTTGTTGAACTCTCTTGAATTCATTGACCCTTGATATAAACTCCTTGAGACTCATTGTTGTTGATGACCAACTTCCATGTAAGTCTAGTTGATTAACCTTAGAAGGTTAGTAAACTTGTCAAGTTTGGACTAGATCCTAAGCAATTGAGGAGCTTTTTGGGGAAAGAACTCATTGAGGAAATTGAGTGCTTGAAAAAAGTAAGAGTGTGAGTTTACTCTTGATAAAAGCCAAAATAGAGTTAAACACGAGGGTTGAGCATTAATTCTTGAGTGGATACACGTGAGGGAGTGATTGTGAGGAATTACTTTATACTTTTATCCAAAATTTCTAAGTGAGAACTGTGAAACCCCAGTCGAAACCAACCTTAGTGTAAGGGAGTTGGGATGCATATCATATTTTATTGCATGTTTAAATATATTTTTATATGATTGTATGTGCTTTGGATTTGTGTGTTATAGTCTCGAGGGCTTGATTATGTTTATTGAGTAAGAAGGGCAAAATGGTAATTTTTGCTTGAGGTGGAAATAGGGAGTAGCCTGAGGATTAAATAGGAAAAATATTTTAGAGACAAAATAAGAACAAGAGTTGTTGTGGTATAGTGATTAGAGCTTTGGAATTAATTCTTGAGGTCTTGGGTTCAAATTCCATCATTGGAGCTTTAGCATGATTAAATTTTATTTTTGCTTGGGAAGGTTGTATTTTCGGCCTTAGGTGCTTTAGAGTAGAGTAGAGGTGTTGTCTTAGGAGAGACATGATAGGAGTATCCCAATCCTATTCTTGTACCCTACAAAAATTCCTAAGGGAATTCATTTTTTCTTGATCTTTAATTTTTCCTAATTCTCAACTCGTTAGAATGGACAAATTTGTTCTAGCCAATTTCATTCTAGAACTTTCAGTATAGTGCTGTGGCCTTGAAGGTTCAAAATGTCTTAATGAAAGACATCTTATGGACCGAAAATGTAGAAGAGATGGGGAAGGTTCCAAGAAAATTAATTTCCCTAGTGAACCTTCAAAACTTCACTCTAGCTAGGTTCATTTTCCTTCATGTAATGATCTGAAAAAATTTTCAGTTTCTTGTGCATGCAAAGTGTCAAAATTCTTAGCCATTACTCCTTCCCAAATGTTGCCAGAAAATGGCCCTTTTGATCAACTTGAAATCTGAAATTTTCTGGCCATTTTCGAACTGCACAAATGCTGTGCAAAACTAGAAAAATTTCTGGGCAAAATCACAGCTTAGGTGGTCTTAAACCAAGTTGTTTCCTTCCAGATTTCTTCCAGCTCCTTAGCCACGTTTTTCCTCCATGAAGAAGGCTTGAAACCAGCCTTGAGAGACCTCTGAATGCCCCTTCTAGCTCTCTGCAATCTGGCTGGAAAATGGCAGCGAAAGCTGCCCAGAAAAATTTCAGCAATGGTGAAATTCTGTGTAGGAATTTTCTAGCTTTGTTTCCTATTCCAGCCCTGGCCGAAACTTCATCCTTTTTTTGCACAAACCTCCCTTGATAAGCCATGAACAGAACTCCATTGTCTTCCCCAACCTTCTGCACGAAAATCAGTCATCGCTGCCCTAAAATATCTCCAACAAATTACTGCAATCATGCCTTAATTGGAGACCAAAATTCCAGCAATCCTAATTTAATAACCTTCCATAAAATGTCCCTTAAACAACCAGACCTTTCATTCACCATTACACTCCCTTTTTTCGGCCACCTTTAACCTTTTTCAACTAGCTTTCGTCCAGCCGAAACACTGAACATCAGTCGGCCATAGCAGCTCCAAAAAGCTCTCCATTGATCAATATATTCTTGCTATATTTTGTTTCCAAATTTAATTCCCAAAAATATTCTTTTAGGATTTTAACAACCAGCCTTTCCTTTTCCTTTCAAACCATAAAAATCATCTACCTAAACTACACAAATAATTCAGCCACTGCACACACACAGAATTTCGGCAGCTTCAAACCAAAATCCCTCCATTCTCTTCAACCTTCAAGCATACATAGAACACCAAGAACACCTACTCACTTCTCTCGCCTAACACCTCTCCAAACCACTTCAAACTTCTTGAAAAAAATTCTAGAATTCATCTACTCACTACCGTGATTCCATTCGTACCATTTTTAACATCAAACTCCAAAATTCAACTCTCTCTTTTGGATAAAAAATCAGTATTTTTGTGAAGGCTCAAGAACACCTTCAAGGTAAGTTTGTTCAATCAACATCTTCTCCATTAATCTTCAATCTGTAGGATTTCTATCATGCATAATCAGATTAAGCACAGCGGAAAACAACAAGAAATCCAAGCCATGGATCACGGGTTTGCAATAGAAACGGGAAAAATGAGAAGATTGCGTTTATTACCTCGTGAAGCCGGAATTCAAAAAATTTCAGAAACAAGAATGCAGACGCGATCCAGATTATCCAAAACCGTTCACTGCAGCTCAACTGAAGTCCAAGAAAGAACTCCCTCTAATGATAATCCACACAAGGTTGAATGCTCACAATTCTATGCTAGTAGAATTCGGGAGGCTAGGGTTTTTATCAAGAAGAGAGACGGCTAGGGTTTGATCAAGAGAGAGGCAGAGAAACAGTTTCTCTGTTATTGCGTGAATAGTCTGTCTCTAACCCTAAGGAAATCGTTTCTTTATATTTATAGATTTATAATTACCATAAATTGTAACTTAGTCCTTCAACATCCAATTGTCAACAAATTGGTCCTTGAAGTTTACTTAATTACAATTAGGTCCCATGAATTATAACAAACTTATAATTCACCTATAAATATATTCCATTCTCTTAATTAACCCCACAATATTATCAAATAATATATTTGAGCATTCAAACCTTTATTGTGTGTGACCCATTAGGTTTCCTGGTCTTATTGGTAGCATAATATGAATTAATTCTAACAATATTAGAATTAATAATCCTTAATAAAATAAAGGATTAAATTTATTAATTCTCTAATTAATAAATTCATATTTAGCATATCAAGAGCGACATCTAGCAATGACTCTTGACCACCCAAAATTCCAGAAAGTCAAGTGGCTTGACATGAACCTTTCAATAGCAAATTATCAGTGCAATAAACTCCTTTCAACATACAATATCTCATTCGGTCTAGAGCATGGAATTAGTGCCAACTCCCTCCAGAATATTATTAATTCTGGTCCGAATATTTTAGTATTTGTTCAAGAAATCCATTACTCAATATGTGTATCAATTGGAACCATTTCCATCACATAGTCGCCTTGGCCAAGGACTTCATGAGTAATGATTTCTACAAGTGGCCTTGAGATATACTCTCCTACTATTAGGAGTGGTGAATCCTTTATTGACCATCTCAACTACTTTCGTTTACTTTACATTGTACCCAATATCCATCCCATAGGCAGTCCTAGATAAGACTCCAAAGATTAGAATCAAAGTATAATGCTCGATAAACAAAGTACCTTGGAGATCTCAAGTCTAATGATACTTGCACACTTGCTATATTGCGATTCTATCACTGGTACTAAATAGTTATCCAAGTGATTATCTCGTAGCTAGGTCATCTAATGAACTTGTTTCAAAACAAGCATCCACACGTTAATCTTGAGTATCCCAATACCCACGGATATGAGAACCACCGCTTGATCTAATCAAGAGATATAACATGTGCCAGTCTTGGCGTATTAATAATGTCCCATCTTATTAATACTATGACTGGGGATTATTTAAGTACAAACACTACATAGTGTAGTAGGAATCTCACATCATGATCTCTATCATGATTTCCTTAACACTGTGTTGTACTAGGGACTTTATCTAACGGTTTGTACACGTATTTATATATAACAATCAAACTGAAAGATAAAGAATGCCTCTTATTAATTTAATATGCAATATACATAGTACAAGTAATTGCCTCTAGGGCACAACACTAACACAATCTCTAATGAATATATAAGTGTATGATCATGCTAATGGACTTTCTTCTTCTCTTTTCTCTCTCTCTCTCTCTCTCTCTCTCTCTCTTGGCCGAATACTCTCTCCCTCTTGGCTGAATGATCTCTTCAACAATGGCCATGCTTTTTTTATCTCCCTTGGACGAATCTAATCATCTAGGAGTTGAGATCTGTTCGAAACTCCTTCAAGGTACTCATCAATCAAGTAAGTCCCTTCAACCCTCTTTTTAGACTCTAGACTCATGTCTCTAGGATGATATTAGACGGAGATGGGCTATGATTGTGGTTTAAGCATGTGTTGTTGTGATGAGTTGAGATTGAAGCATGAATGAATGTGTGTATATGATGGAGTTGGGGTTGATGCATGTGATGATTTATCTAGGATGATATTATGATGTTTTAGGGTTTAATGCATGTCTCCATGTTGTGAGTGATGTTTGTGATCAAGCATGTTAGATATTATGTCACCTTTGGTGAATAGGATTTATATTCATGTATGTTTGATAGAGCCATGATTATGTTTATGCTAGAAGAGGTTGGATCATGCCTTGGTAAATTTAGATCTATGTTTTATTCATGATTTGGATGATTTGATGAATTAAAGTGGAGTGTATGTTCATGATTATGGTTAGCAAGTGGAATTATGATCATGATCTAGTTGTCCCTAAGCTAATTTTATTTCAACAATAAAATGGTTAATATTAAATTTTGCCAATAAATTTTGAAAAACCCTAGGAAGGGTAGATTTGGAATATCATATATGAAATAAGGATATTTTGGTCAAATGAATGATAGCTTTTATAAAATATATAGATATTATATAAAATAATAATATCACATAAAAATCTTTTATATGAATAATCATAATAAGTAGAACATTAATTTTTGTAAGTCTTTTACTCACAAAACCTATTAAAATTTATTTGTTATCTTTTAATCAAAACCAATTAAAATTTATTTATTTTCTTTCAATCAAGACCATTGAAATTTATTCTCAACTAATTTTAGTTATCAAATATTTTCTAACAATTAGTTATTAATAAATCATTATTTTACCTAATACCACCTAGGACTCTTCACCAAATAAACTCTAAATTATTCTTAGCAAGAATTTAAACCTTCAACTTATTAGTACCTATTTCCCAAAACACTAATTATTTTAAATATCAAATTAGACTTAGCTTATAAACCTTTTTATTTATTAATTGGCCTTAAAGCTTGGGACACTAGGATCATGGTAGTAGTGAGTTGAGCTAGTCTTATATGTGAAAATGGATTTTGGCTTGAGTTTAATTATGGTTTATATTTACCCCAGGCGGGGTTGGGTCAGCGGTTGAAGATCTTTATTTTATCTCGAACTAAGGATCAGGTAAGCTCCTGCATAAAACTTGTTTGATGCGAAATGTTTATAATGGCAAGCCAAATGTAGAGTGCACGGACACTCATTTTTCACAAAGGCAATTGAGGATTGACTTCTTCCTTATTTCAGTCAAACAATTATTTGAAAATCGATAAGCAGATTTGCTCACACTCAAAACTCTTTCAAAAACTGATTTTGACAAAGACTTTGGAAATCCTTAATTACCATTTTCAAGTGAAACATGTTTTGTTCATTTTTCCCAAGTGGGATACGTTACGTTGAGTACTTAATAAGGGTGGACTGCTGGGACTAGTCTTTGAGGGGTTAGGGTAAGTCTCTCAGTAGGTGGCCACCTCTGAGGGGTAAGTCCTTCCCAGATACGATGTCAGTCAGTAGGTCGTGCCGGTCTGAGCTAGCAGTTATTTCTTTCAGTTAAGTGACTGTGTTTTGCCAGAATGGACACCCGGTTATTGTTTGGATATAGAGAAGGAGGAGTATCTTGCCCAGTAGGCCGATCACGTACCTTTTGTCAGTCTGCACAAAGTGTCGGCATTTTGACCGGTTATGGGGCCCAACGTGTGGTAACCCATGATCATTTCTTTTGAGTGGTTGATTTTATTGATTCTGTGTGGTTGGAAAAATCAAAACACCACTATTGATTTTAACTAATGTTTATTGCTTGCTAGTATTTCTCTTATAAAAGTTTTATACTTTGTCACGAACTGTTTTCACTAGACACTCAAAGCACACACGGACTTACTTCATCACCCTTTTTACCATGATTTTAGGTCAATCCTGCTGTGGGGATGAGTAGCTAGATATTGCCTGCCTTGAAAGATTTTTCTGATGTTTAATTTGTATAATGCTTTGGGGAGTTGAGAGTGGATAATTTTTATTATGGATTTGATTTTGGAATTCTTGGATTTATTCTTAGATTTATTCTCGGGTTGTAATAGATTTGAAGTTAAAATATTACTTTTATTTCGCTATTTTGATTGTGTGTCCTAGTTATAAAGACCCCTTGTCCTTTGGACGAGGCAACATCCCCAGCCCTGGTGGGCCTAGGTAGTAGGGTGTTACAAGAACCCTTGAAATTCTCAAAATACAATGTCCCAACAAAATTCATTTGATATTCAAGCCATTTTAAAAATTTTTCAAGCAAAAATAGAAGGTATGAGGAGGGACATTAAGGGGATGAAATCTAACCAAAGCCAAACCTCAATGAATGCTAAAATAAGGGATAGCCTTAGAGTGAAAAATGAGTACAAACCTTTGAGGGGACGAAAAACAGGGGAGCCATGCAGTGACGGTAAAAAGTAGAGAGAAAAAAAAACCGCAAGCCTTAGAGGCCACACGGAAGTGTGAAGATCATACCTTTGCACTCCTTAAGCCTTCTAGGTTGAGTAGAAGTGGCTTGAACGACTGGAATCGCTTCGCTTTGCCCACTTGAAGAAGCTTCTAGTTGAAAACCCGCTAGCCTTTTACTTCGCCTTGTTTGCATGAACGCCAAGCTTTCCAGCTCTCGGAATATTCCTCTGTCCAACCTCTAGCCGGTGAACACAATGGTGAAGAGAAACGGTCTCAAATCTCCTTGGTTCTCTTGCTATTAGTTAACAAAGAAACAAGAAGAAGACACAGAAGAGGGAGGCGTGAGAGACCAGAGAGAACTACATGAGAGGCTCAGTTAGGCTAGGGAAAATTAGGGTTTTCTTTCTCCAGAGACTTGTTTTATTGGTTAGCCAAAACTGGGACTCAAATATCTGATAAACATATCCCCAGAATATTAAATTTCAAACACCTGGATGTTATCCTGAGAATGAGTTTGGCTTAACCTTAAACTCTTCTTAACCGTATCTGGAAAAAACCCTAAGGTCCAAGCTATCGGACCGGAAAAATATTTATTATTTCTCTTGGACCCAAAAGGCCTAAAATAATAAACATTAATTATTTATTTCCTGAGTTTATATAAATGACATAATAAATAATTAATGAGCCCAAATGAACCAAAAATAATTAATCTTTAATTATTTATTTCTTGGGCCTATATAAATAACCCAATAAATAATTAAACATTAATTATTTCCCCTAGTTTAAGCCCAGGTTAATTTCCTAATTACTCATACTGGACCTAGGCCCTGAATAATTAATTAACCAATTAAACTAGATAATTAAATTCTCTCAACTCCTATTTTATTTTATTTATTTATTTTATTCCAGTCTAATAATAAATTAGACATCCTGAATAAAATCAAATAAAATAAAATCCTCTTGAACTGAGACCAATTCCTCAATCCAAAATTAGTTAGGACTTACGGGCTATTCCGAGGACCAAAAAGACATATCGCCTTGGCTGCTAAAATGACCAAAATACCCCTGCTATATAAATAGCTGTATTTTACATTTTAAATATTTTCTAATATCACCATAAGGAAATATTGACTCCAAGGACAATGCTGCATTAGCAAAGTCTCCGACCTATAGGTGAAATGACTAAAATACCCCTCTACACATCGCCGTACATTTAAAGAGGAAGAAGTGTACTAACACTCCTCTAAATGACATCTACCATCCTTAGGCTTCTAGTCCAATGATCTATGACTTCCTGGAGTGTTTTCGCTTTCCAAAGGAGCTACCCTAAAGCAAACATCCAAGTCATGTTTCCCAGGACCCTAGACATTTTAGACTATTCGGACAACCATATGGGGCGATATAGTGCAGAAACTATCTTGTATAAGTCTGTCTTAACTAACTAGTCACACATACCCAACATGCAAGTATATTGGCCCTACAATAGAACCTCAACTATAGCAAATCAAAGTATATGCTACCAGCTTCGCCAGACCACCAACTCATACTCAAGTCGTAGAGTACTAGTCCATGCTGTAGCGGTAGTAGTCTAGGTTTCTATCATATAGTACTTTTAGAAACCACTACTATAGGTCATGTCCTACGTATTCGAAATACGCTTATGTCATGAAGTGAGTGGACTACTAACTGGCTAAAGGTAAGTCATTCCCCACTTGGAATTCATAACATAATAACCTAAACATGATAAGATTCCCAGTCTCATCAATAGGTTAAGAACAAAAGTTTATGTGTTAAATAACCCGTGATCCATATTTTACTGTGAAAGACCACCATTCACATGGACCACTTATTTAAACACAATGGATCTGTTCCAAACGAAAATTATGCACAAACAAAAAGTAAATTCACAAATAATTTCTGAAAATAAATTATTTTATTAAAATATTCTATTTTACATCAGAAACCTAGTCTAAGAGGGCATACAATCCAACAACCTTCACCCCCATTATATGAGCAACACATGAAGGGACGTGGAGAACATTTTATGGGAGGTTATCTAAACATTCTAATAAAGGGAAGAGGTAGAAAAAGTTTGGGGTTGGGTAAAGAAAGAACAAGGGAAAAAAGTTGAGGGGTATAAGGAAAGGAACCTAGCATAAGAAGTCTACATATACAAATCCCATTTTTCAACATTCACCAAACTAGAAAAATAAGCCATAAAAAAAAAACATTGCGAACAACCTAAAAGCCTATAGAAGAATAGGGTAATGAGGAAAGGCTTGAGGTTGGGAAGGTTTTGCCATTGATTGGTGTTGCTAGAAAGATTGAAGATGCAAATGATGTTGAGAATGAGGAGAATTTGCAAAGGAGTAATATCTTTTACACTAGGTGCCTTATCCAACAAAAGCCTTGTAGTATGATCATTGATGGAGGAAGTTGCACAAATGTGATAAGTGGTATCTTAGTATAAGACTTGGAATTAGAAACCATGAGACATCCTAAACCATACAAACTCCATTGGTTGAGTGATTGTGGTGAAGTAAAAGTAAATAAACAAGTTGAGATTGAGTTTGATATGGGGGCCTATAAAGATGTGGTGCTATGTGATGTGTTCCCAATGCAAGTGGGGCATATTTTTTTAGGAAGGACATGGATGTTTGATGGAGATGTGGCGTACAAAGGGAGAGAGAATAAATATACATTGGAAAAGGATGGAAAGAAGATCACACTACTTCTATTACCCCTAGTGAGGTGCTTAAAGATCAAACATCACGAGGGAAGAAGTTAACAAAAGAAAAAAGCTAAAAAAGAGGCCAAAACAAGAGAGAAAAGAAGAAGAGCTTAAGGAATATTCAAAATAAGAGGGTGCAAAAGAAGAGAAAAAGAAAAAAGGTGAGGAGGGAGATAAAGCAAATAAGACCTTCTTGTGCTTGAAGAGTGGAAATAATGAGAAAGATGCTACAAAGAAGAAGAGTGAAGATGAGGGGAAAAATGAGCTTTATGTGGGAGAGCATAAACTTGTATTTTTATCTTCACAAAAAAAATTCTTGTTTGAGATCTTACACAGGTACTAATTCGAGGATGAATCATTTTCAAGAAGGGAAAAATGATAGGAATCCATCCAAGTATCATGCCAAAGCTAAAGAAGGGGGGTGGAGATTCAAAACTCACTTTATGGTGCCAAAAAAGAACATTAATTACAAAGGCTGTCAAAGAAGGATTCAATCCAAACAAGCCACCAAGCCAAGGAATATGAAGATATTAAATAAGTGGGTGCAAAAAAGAAGACTGAAAATCCTTCAAGAATTAAAAAAGTTGTTAAGTAATGGAGGATCAAAGAAGGGCTAAGAAGATCAAAGCTTGAACAACAATTAGTGTAGAGGGCTAAGGGAGCAAAAGAAGAGGCTGAAAACACTAGAAAAGCTGACTGTGTGGAGACAAGTCCAGGTCCGGTGCCAGGCCCAACAAGCCAACCTAGCGCCAGGCCCTCTCAGCCCATTGGCCAATTTAGGCAGCACCATCCTGGCACTCGGCCCATCCAGTAGACCTAGCACCAGGTTTGTTCAGGCACTAGCCCTGTTTTGTGATTTTTTCCTGTTTTAGTTTATGTTTGTTTTCAATTTATTTTTCATGACTTTTATTATGTAATAGGGATATTTTAGACCTTTTAAATACTTGAATGGTGGAGATTTCATCTCACCTTAGGTGGGTTTACATGCCTATATATATGGCATTATAACATTAATATAAACGACTTTGAATATTGATAGAAATCAAAGAGTCACCTTTGAGAGCTTTTGAGAGGTGATTCTTCTTGGGTAAATCCCATGAACATCAAGACCATTCTTAGGGTCTAGTCCTTTCCTATGCATTGAGTCTATAAAATCTTTTCGGATATATCAATTAGCTTGCTAATTTTGGTCTTAGGTTATAGATAATCTAAGGTTCTTGTTAGAGGTAAAGTTGGTTACCTAAATTATCCTTTTCAAAGTATTCTTGGTTCCTTGTTGAATCAAGGGTCTTTGGTTGTGATTTGGATGACTTGATTCTCATTCCTAGTGTTATAAGTTTTTTATTTTGACTTAGGGTCCTAGTATTTGAATTGGGTGTCTTGTTTCTTCACCAATTTTACTACATTAAGTTCTTACATGGGTCTTGTATTTTGCCACAAATTTAGCCACGAAATTCAATAGTAAATCAACCGTAAGATCGTATCATCATCTTTCACAAAAGACATAATTCAAGCTGAGGCTATGTTTCCAGTCTCTTGAGCTAAAAGACCTGTCATAGATTAACCACTAAATCCTAATGGGGTTGATATGACCTACCTTAGATGCCACAAGTATGAGTCATTGACATTGGTCTTTCTCTTCTTATTTGTTACAAAGTTACTTTGAGTGTTATTTAGTTGATTGTTAATTGGCTTTATGAAGAACAAATTTGCGTACATATGCCCAGTTCATAATGTTTCTCCATTGTTACTGATAGAAATACCAGACTGGAATGAAACAAAATATTCATAATTTATTAGTTTTGCAGCTAAAACCAACTTCTTTTGAAACCGAGTATATATAAAATATCCTTCAATAAAACTACTCTATTACAATTAAAAAGTAACTCCAGGTCTTCTACTGCATGCACTAATACTCGTGCCCCATTCCTTGTGCAAAGACTATGCTCACCCTTCTTGAGTTGCCTTGTCTTTTTCAACCCTTACAAAGAGTTACAGATATGGTTAGTGGCTTTGGAATCGACAATCCAAATGGATGATTATCCAACCATCATCATTGACTCTAGAGAGAAAGAACTACCCGTAGGGTTTTTCTTAGCTAAAAGATTGAGACACTCATTTTTCTAATATTTTTTCTTGCCATATTTGAAGCAATTCCCCTTGGGCATAGCATTCGGCTAGTGCTTAGGCTGGGCTACTGCATTTGCTTTCTTTTTCTTAAATTTTCTGGGCTTGGGCCTAGTTCTAGAAAAAGAAGACTTGGTAGTCAAGGCTTTGGATTGTAGCCTTATGACTTTCTTAGCTATCTGGAGCTCCTTCATCAATTCTGTTAAAGTCATCTCTAACTTGTTCATGTTGTAATTCAATTTGAACTGTGAGAAGGAGTAGGGCAAAGTCTCAAGGACCATATCTACTTGGCTCTCAGGATTAATAATGGCCCTCAAGACTTCTACTTCTTTGAAAATAGTAATCATTTTGAGCATATACTCCCTGACTGATGCTCCTTCAGCTATCTTGGTGTTTGTGATTTCTCTAAAAGCCTTCAGTCTTGCAGGCCAACTCTTGTTAGCAAACATGGTGACTAATAACATACCAATGTCATAGGCAATGGTAATATGCTCGTGTGTGGACTGAAGCACGTTAGATAGAAGCCAACATATGGTAAGGAGCCATCTCATCAGCCTTATTTCATACCTTCTTAGCCTTTCTCTCTCTCTCAGTAGAACTCTCCCTAATCACAGGACAGGGATTGTATATGACATATTTATAATCCTTCGTGATGAGTATTATGTCCAGTTCCTTTTTTTGTCCACATAGTTTGGATCCGTTAGCTTATTCTTAGAGAGAATAATGGCAAAGGGACTAAAAGGACTACCACCAACCATTTTTTAAATTTTTTTTAAAAAATCTTAGTTTATGAAAAAGAAACAAATAATTTGTGTACTTTTTCCTAATATTAAATTTGATAATAGGTAACCCTATCACTATTATCTATAATATGATTAATTTGACTTTTAGAAAAACCAATGTAGCTTATTGGAAAGGTTAACAGTTTTTCTAAACTAAGTGTATTGACCAGCACTAATTGACTACCCTTCTAGGTAATGAACTAGAATATAACTCTATCGATGGGATGACTAATTCTTCTCATAGGCTGGTCGATCACCGCATGTATCCCCGGCCTTCAACTATATCTATCCATTAGTTCTAGATTTTTGTGGAATCTCCATCTCGAATCCCTCTCCCACTAGTCTTTTAAAATAAGGGTCTTTTATAAGAAAAATATTTCTTTGAAAAACTTCATTAAGTATCATACTAACTTATGTAAAATGTCTAAACCCATAAAACCTCCATGTCAAGGATGATACCCTTTTCGAGGTTTACCAAGGATTAATCTTACTCAAGTAAGTGCTTAATGATTTCAAAAATATTTCCTTTTCCAAAACTCTAGAGACATCAGTCTCATTAGTTTCATGACAAAAAAATATGTTTCAAAAACTTAATTAAATTAGTTTCCTATTATCTTTACACAAAATCTCATAATCCAAAAATTCTCTATGTAAAAAATAATACCCTTTGAGAGAATAATAATGGATTAATTTTGTTCCAAGTTAATAAACCTCATAATAAAAAAAAAAAAAATTCCTTGTCAATTTCTCAAGACTCTGGTCTTAAGCAAAAATGCATTTAGGTTTACCCTAAAACAAAGGAAGAAACGTGCTCAAAAATGGAAACAACTCTCATGCCCTTTCTTTCCTTTAATTCCTAAGTGTGCACATACTAGATTAAACACATTAGACATTTTTTTTTATTAGTTTTTTTTTTCCTAAGCATCTTTAACTATCCCTTTTCCATGCAAAATGTTCAACAACAGAATATAACTATTGCGTAAAAGTGATTTCATGATATATGGGACCCCCCAAAAAAGAAAGAAAACAAAATTACAATCAGAACAATATCCCGAATACATCCAGTGCTTGCTCTATAGCATCACTTGGCACCAACTCTTCTCTGTAACTTTTCTGCTACTATTAGGTAACACTCGACACTGGCTCACTGGGAAAGACTAGTGTTGGCTTTCCTCTGTTGCTCCATGAGCAACTTTGCATGATTTACCCGATGTGGACTATATTACACTAATTTGCATCGGCACTAGCACCGGCTCCCTTCTGTTGCAAGTGTTCTTTATTCTTTTGGGATGTAGATCAATCTCTAGGCATTCAAATAATTACAAAAATTCTAAAAATTGAATTTAATCTCAAAAACACATTCTCCTATGCCTTGTAACTCAAGCTTCCATTAGATTTACAAAAGCAAATATAAAGGTACATGAAATGAGCTCCTTGGGTTTTAATTTTTCATGGCTAAAAATAGGGGAATTTTCAAGTCCCAAATGGTGACTCAAAACAAAGACATTAGTGAAGAAAATATATATCCAATTTAATACTAGGACACTAGGCTAAATAAAGAACTTAGAACACTAGAAATAAGAATCAGGTCTACCAAACCACTCCCAATAACCCTTGAATCAACTAAGAATTCAAGAAAAAATTGAAGAGAGGTCTAGGTAACAAAACTAACTTCTACTCAAGAATTCTAAGGAAGAACAGACCTAGGACCCATTTTGGATAGGTAAGTTTGATTTATCATCTATAATGTTTGGAGACTCATTCAAAGGTAAAGCCTAAATCCTATGAACTAGTCTTGACAATCATAGGAAAACCTAAGAACAACTCTTAATGAATGTTTTCAATTCAACAAAATATCTAATCTATTACAGTAGGTATTATAATGGGGTATATATAGAGAAGCCCAGCTCTAAACTACTTATGGTTACAAGCCTTGGTCAAAGAGAGCTTAAAAACAAGTTAATTTGGTCTTAAAAGAGCTTACTGTTAGGGGAAAAAAAGAGAGGCCAAAACTAACTTGAAATAAATCAAAATAAGTGTTTAGGAGGTTTGCATGGCCATGCATGGGAGCTACACGTAGTGTTGGAGTCGGGGTCTTCAAATTAGCCTAGTCGTGCTTCTATTCATGCACCCCAACTGTTAGGGGCATTTTGTTTTGCAATTTGCATATCTTGGCACATGCCTATGCACCCAAGCCGTGTAGTCTATGTTTTTACACTTCATTCTTGATCTCCTTCTTATTGTATTGGATGTTCTTAGCCCGCCATGTGAGTTTTGGAACACTTTGAGCTCCTTTTAGCCTTCTTTCTGGCATCCATCTCTTGACAATCCTCTTGATCCTTGGCTTACACTCTTGGAGCTCTCTTTGATGCTTCTTGTGTTGGAATGTATGCCCAAAATAGCTATGTATTTCTGTATTTTGGAAAGTAATAAAAGTATTTGATTCATGATTATTTATTTACATATATTTGCACATTAACGGTCTAAGCGTGTTAGTAAGTAATCTACGTGATTGGGTCGTACTTTCATAGTAAGGTGTAGATTATGGGCTACTAACACATGAGCAAAAAATTGTTCTTGATCGATTGATAAAGCTGGGCACTTCATCAAAGTTCAAATCATTACACTATGGTTTCCAAATATGGAATGGTTTACTTTTAACCAATGAGTAGCCTATGCATGCCAATGAAGTAAGCGTATTTTGGAATACGTAGAACTAGACCAAGCGATAATAATATTTATAAAAGTACTAAAATAAATAAAGATTGGTTTATCACAGCTACTGCCTGGACGAGTACCCAAAGACTTAAGCATAAGTTGGTAGACTAGTGCCACTGGACTTATACACTTTGATGTATGTTGGGTAAGGTCTTATAGCAAAGCTAATAACTTTGTACACTAGGTGAATAACTTTAGTTAGTTAAGACAGATTTATACAATAGAGTTTCTATACTTCATTATGTGATGGGTGATTGTCTGGGATAATCTAATAATCTAGGGCCCTGGGAAACATGACTAAGTATGCACGCTTTATGGGTAGCTCCCTGAGATAAGTTGCTATATATTGAAAGTCATGGATTATCAGATTAGCTATCAAGTGATGGTAGATGTCATTGAGAAATGTGTCAGTACTATTTTCCTATCTCAATGAGGGGTGTTACGTAGAGGGGTATTTTCACCAATACACATATAGGTCGAAGACACTGCATATGCAATATTATTATCGGAGTCAATATTCCCATATGGTGATAAATAGAATATTTAAAATGATTAAAATACCACCTTTTGTTAGCATGAGTATTTTGATTATTTTAGTAGCAAGAATGGTATGCTTTTTGGTCCCCAGAATAGCTCAAATGACTTTACTAAATTTATTTACTGTATGGGCTTATTGGGTGAATTTATTATTAGAAGAATAATTCTAGGATCCAATTAATTACTTATTTAGACTAGATTAATTAATTGGGCCCCTTTAATTACTATTTAATTAATTATCTTGAGAAATTATATATTGAGCCCAATTGGATTAATTAATTAATAAAAGAATTAATTAATTAATTGGTTATTAATTAATTATCTTAGGTAATTTTATATTAGCCCAAGTGGATTAATTAATTAATAAGAGAGCTATTTAATTAGCCTTGGACTAATTAAGAAAAATCCTAGCCCACGAGGGATTTTGGTTATGGATTAGGGATTGTGTAATCCCTAGGAGCCGCAACAAATAAAGGTAAAGAAAATAAAAAAAAAATGAAAAAGGAAACGAGGAAATCTGTGGGTTTTGTTTTGAAAAAGGAAAGAAAGTTGAAGCATTAAAAGGGCTTGACGTGTGGGTTGTTATGGTTGACCAATTTTTAAGAAAAACACAACACATATACAGGCTTTCGTTTTCTTTAAGAAACAAAGCAAAGCCACCATTTTTCCTTGGCCTTGTTTCCTTCATTTTTCCTTTTAACGTTTAGCTCCTCCATTTTTCTTCCAATCATTATCACCCTAATTCTACTTTCGCTGGTAGAGGTCTATAGAGGTTATAGAATGCTTTGGAAGGTCAAGAGCTAGCAAATGTGGTAAGAGGTTGATGCGAAGGAGCCGACAGTTAGCCGGTATACCGGCAGAACAAGTAGACGTTCCAGTTGAGAAAGCACCATCAAACTCAAATCCAACTCCGGTTATTAAAGTAAAGCACCCTAGAAGTAAGTATTCATAGACTTTGGCTCGGAAAAAAATTTAATTTGTTGTCTTCCGCTGCGTATTATTTTTCTTGCAGTCCTTCAAGTGGTATTAGAGCCATAGTTATGAACTAGGAGCACGCTTAGGAGGTGGTTCCTTTACTAATAAAAATATGATCTTTGTGATTGTACAGATCCCTTGTGATTTTTTATATGGGTAGATTTTGTGTACGCCTCACGTGTGGAGGTATAGGAACTTGTAATTTATTGTTAATTACTTTCTGTAAAATTCATGTACACCTCATTTTGAAAGGCATGTGCCTTTGAAATTGTATTTCAATTTATTGTGTCAATTCTGGACAAGTCGATTTATTTTGACAAGCCAATTTTCTTGTATTGTGACAATTCTAGAGCTATGTCATAATACAAGGAACCAATGAACCATAGGAAGGGCAAACACAATGAGAGGAAGTATCACCTAATCCGAGAGTTCATCCAAAGATGGGAGATCGTAGTTGATCAGATTTTCTCTACAAATAATTCGGCGGACCCATTTTCGAAGCCTTCGACGGAGAAGGTATTCAAAAGACACTTGGAAGTCATAAGGCTAGGCATACATGGACTATCATAGTCTATTTAGTGCAAGTGGGAGCTGTTGGAATGTATTCCCAAAATAGATATGTATATCTATATTTTGGAAATTAATAAAAGTATTTCATTCATGGTTGTTTATTACATATATTCGCACATTAAAGGTTAAAATGTATTAGTAAGTAATTTATGTGATTTAGTTGTGATTTTATAGTAAGATGTAGATTATGGGCTACTAACACATAAGAAAAAAAAATGTTTTTAATCGATTGATGAAGTTGGGCACTTCAACAAGGTTTAGATTAGTACACTATGGTTTTCAAATGGGGAATGGTTTACCTTTAACCAATGAGTAGACCACTCATGCCAATGGTGTAAGCGTATTTTGGAATACGTAGAACTGGACCACGTGATAGTAATCTTTATAAAAGTACTAAAATAAATAAAGATTAGTTTATCACAACTAATGCATGGATGAGTACCTTAATACTCGAGTATAAGTTGATGGTCTGGTGAAGTTAGACTTATAAACTTTGATATATGTTGGGTGATGTCTTATTGCAAGGCCAATAACCTTGTACGTTGGGTGTATGACTCTAGCTAATTAAGACAGGCTTATACAATAGAGTTTCTATGCTTCATTACCTGAAGAAATCACCCCCTTATGATTGTCCATGATAATCTAATTATCTAGGGCCCTAGAAAACATAACTAAGTATGTATTGTAACACCCCGGAAAACCTAGGCCCGCCGGGCCGGGGGTGTCGCCCCGTCTAAAGGACAAGGGGTCTTTATAACTAGGTCACAAATAAAAAATGCTGGAATAAATAATACTCAAGCTAAAAGAATTTATTACAACCCAAAAATACTTCCAAAGTACATCCATGAAATTCCAAAACAAAACTCATAATTAAAATCATCCACACTCATCTCCTAAAGCAGTACATAAAATCAAAAACACATTCTCTTCCAAAGTAGCTACTCACCCACAACAGGATCAACCTGAAAACATGATAAAAGGTGGTGAGACAGAAATCTCAGTAAGTCCGTGTGTACTTTGGGTGTTTAGCAGAAACAGTTCGTGGATGTAAAGTGTGAAATTTTTATAAGAGAAACATTGGCAAGCAATAAACATCAGTCAAAAGCAAGAGTGGCGTTTTGGCTCTTCTGGCCAGACATAAGTAATGAAGTCAACCACTCGAAAGAAAGGGATATGGGTTACCACACTTTGGGCCCCATAACCGGTCAGAATGCCTAACACGTTGTGCAGACTGACAAAAGTAGGTGATCGGCCTACTTGGCAAGATACTCCTCCTTCTCTATACCCAAACAACCACCGGGTGTCCATTCCGGCAAAAACACAGTCACTTGACTGAAACAAAATAAACTGCTAGCTCGGACCGGCACGACTCACTAGAACTGGCATCTTATTCGGGAAGGACTCACCCCTCAGAGGTGGCCACCTACTGAGAGACTCACCCTAACCCTTCAAAGACTAGTTCTAGTAGTCCACCCTTATTGAGTACTCAACGACATTTCCCACTTCGGATAAAATGAACAAAGCATTGTGCTTCATGAAAATAACAATGTGAGGGTTTCCAAAGCTTTGCGAGAAATTAGTTTTAGAAAGAGTTTCGAGTTTGGAAAAATCTGCTCATTAACTTTGGAATAATTCCAACGTTGGAAATAAAGATGAGTTCAACCCTCAATTGCCTTCAAATAAACGAGTGTCCATACACTCCATATTTAGCTTGCCATAAGAAAACATTTCACATCGATAGGTTTTATGCAGGAGCTTACCTGATTCTTGCTCACAATAACAAGGTCTCGGACAGATGACCTAACCCCACATGGGCAAATACAAATATTAATCAGATTCAAGCCACAATCCACTTCCTCAATTTTAAATCAACTCAATTCACTACTACCATGATCCTAGTGTCCCAAGCTTTAAGGCAAAACAATAATTGAATAGGTTTATAAGCTCAGTTTAATTTGTTGTTTAAAATAATTAATGGATTAGGAAATAAATTCTAATAAGTTGAAAGTTTAAATCTTGTTAAGGAAAATTTAGAGTTTATTTGATCAAGAGCCATAGGTGGTACTAGGTAAAATAGTAATTTAATGGTAGCTTAGTTGTTAGAAAGTAATTGATAGCTAAAACTAGTTAAGATTAAATTTAATAAGTCTTCCTTGGAAAATAATAAGTAAATCCTTAAGGGTTTTGATCTAGTAAATATTTTATTAAGTATAAGTCTTTTTCATAAGGCTTTAATTAATTTGCCTTATTTTAGATAATATTTATTTATTTTATTTTCTAGAAAAATCATTATTATTATTTTTTGACTAAAATATCCTTTACATATATTATAATTCCAAATCTACCCTTCCTAGGGTTTTCGAAATTCTTTAGCAAAAATTATTAGTAAATATTTTATTCATGAAATAAAATTTGCTTAGAGATAACTAGATCATGATCAAGATTCCATAGTCAACCATAATCAATAACATACTCAATCCTTCAACCCATCAAATCATCCAAATCTTGCACATAGGCATAGATCTAAATTTATTAAGACATGCTTTAACCTCTACTAGCATAAACATGATTATGGCTTCAAAATCTAATCATGCATACAAATCCTATTCACCAATGGTGACATAATCTCTAGCATGCTTCATCACGAATACTACCTATGACATGCATCAAATCTCAACTCATCATTAAATCCACCAATATGATCCTTCCATGCATAAATCCCATCTCTATCTCAATCATACATATACTCATGCTTCAATCAATAACATCACATACACAACCCCATCGCCATTCATCAACCTAGAGACATGATTCTAAATTTTAAAAAGAGGATTGAAGGTACTTACTTGATTGATGAATGACTTGAAGGAGTTTAGAGAAGATCTCAACTCCTAGATGGCTAATCTTGTTCAAGAAGGGTGGCGAAAGCAAGGTCATGGAACAAGAGAACATTCGGCCAAGGGAGGAATTTTTTGTCCATGAGAGAGAGAGAGAGAGAGAGAGAGAGAGAGAGAGAGAGAGAGAGAGAGGTTTAAGAGAGGTTTTGACAGAAGTAGGTTGGGGTTTTCAGTTGAAACAAAATAGGAAACTAGCTGGACAAAAATTCTGCTCAGGAATTTTGCTGAACAGAAATTTCCTGGTAGAATTTTCATCTGCCATTTCCAGCAGGTTTGCAGCGAGGTTTGAAGGGGATTTCAGGGGTATTCAAGGCTGGTTTCTAGCCTTATTTATGGAGGAAAAACATGGCTAAGGTTCTGTACAAATTCTGAAAGAAAACAGCTTGGTTTTGAGCTCTCAAAACCGATTTTCGTACAGGAATTTTTCCTGCTTTGCTCTAACTTGTGCAATCCGAATTTGGGCAAGAAACTTTCAGGTTTCAACTGATCCTAAAGACCATTTTTTTGGTAGCATTTGGGAGGAGATGTGAGCTAGAATTTTTGACCTTTTGAAGGCACAACAAGCTGGAAAATTTCAGCTCATTTCATGAAGATAAATGAACTAAGTTTGAGGAAAAATTTCAGCAAGCTTTCAAGAGTGATTTTCCTCTTGAATTTTCCCACAAATCATTTACATTTTCCAAACCATGAGAAACCTTTTACTAGGACATTTTGATCCTAAAAGACCTTAGTCCTCTACTGAATTTTTCTGGAATGGTAAAGGATAGAACACCTCGATCAAACTAAGGAGTTGGAAATTAAGGAAAATTAAAGATCAAGGGAGAATGAATTCCCTTTTGGCATTTCGCGAAGAACAAAAGAGTGAAGTGAGAATTCTCCTAACATGTCTCTCCTAGGACATCATCACCACATTGACCTAGGCCCTCATGGCCAAAACCATCATTTTCCAAGCGAAATAAAATTTTCTTAAGCTAAAGCTTCTATGATTGACTTTGAACCTTAGACCTCAAGAATTAATTCCAAGGCTCTAACCACTAAACCACAACAACTCTTGTTGCTATTTCTACTAGAAAAATTATTTCCTATTCAATCCACAAGCTATCTCCTTATTTTCACCTCGGGCAAAAATTACCATTTTGCCCCTCTCACACATCACTCACTAACAAGACTTCAAGATAATAAAAATCAAATTCAAAGCACATAAAAATCATATGAAACATATTTAATCATGAAATAAAGCATGATATGCATCCCAACCCCCTTACTCTAAGGTTGGTCTTGACTGGGGTTTCATATGTATGCTTTATGGGTAGCTCCCTGAGATAAGTTGGTACTTACTAGAAGTCATGGATTATCGTTCTAGCTATCAAAGAATGGTAGATGTCATTGAGAAAGGTATTAGTACTATTTTCTTATCTTTATGATGGGTGTTATGTAGAGGGGTATTTTCTTCATTACACCTGTAGGTCAAAGATACTGCACATGCAATGTTATTCTTTGGGTTAATATTTTCATATGGTGATAAATGGAATATTTAAAATGATTAAAATACCTCTATTTGTTAGCAGGGGTATTTAGGTCATTTTAGTCGCCAAGAATAATATGTCTTTTAGTGCCCAGAGTGGCTCAAATAACCTTAGTAAATTTATTTACAGTATGGACTTATTGAGTGAATTTATTATTGGAAAAATTATTCTATGAGTTCATTTAATTAATTATTTGCACTAGACTAATTAATTGGGCCAATTTAATTAATTAGTTTGTTAATTAGTTATATTGGGTAATTTTATATTGGGCCCATGTGATTAAATCAATTAATAAAAGAACCAATTTAATTAATTGGTTATTAATTAATTTTCTTCGATAATTTATATTGGGCCCAAGTGGATTAATTAATTTATAAGAGAGATATATAATTAGTCTTGGACTAATTAGGAACAACCCTAGCCCATGAACATTTTTTGTTACGGTTATAGGAATTGTTGTTAGTGTTATGCCCTAGAGGCAATTGTTAGTGTTGTGCCCTAGAGGCAATTACTTGTACATTGTATATGGCACATTTTATTTTAAAAAAAGGCATTATTTATCTTACAGTTTCTTTTGTTTACTTTTAAGTAATATAACTGTTCGATAAAGTCTCTAGTACAACACTGTGTTAAGAAAATCATGATAGAGATCATGATATAAGATTTCAAGTACACTGTATAGTGTTAGTACTTAAATACTCCCTAGTCATAGTATTAATGAGACAGGACATCATTAATGCGTCAAGACTAGATTGTGTTAGACTTCCTGAATTGATCAGGCAGTGGTTCTCATATCCGTGCATA
Organism: Voacanga thouarsii; assembly: GCA_026120185.1. NCBI lineage: Eukaryota > Viridiplantae > Streptophyta > Magnoliopsida > Gentianales > Apocynaceae > Voacanga > Voacanga thouarsii. The sequence continues at coordinate 1,078,201 of JANUWF010001172.1, forward strand.
TTGAGATACTCAAAGTTAACACATGAATACTTGTTAATGGAACAAGTTCATTGGATGACCTAGCTTTGAGATAATTACATGGATAACTATTTAGTGCCAGTGATATAATCTCAATATAGCAAACGTACAAGTATCCTTAGACTTGAGATCTCCAAGGTACTTTATTTACTGAGCATTGTACTTTGATTCCAATCTTCAGAGCTCGATCGAGGGTTGCCTATGGGATGGATATTGGGTACATTGTGAGGTAAACAAAAGTAGTTGAGAGGGTCAATAAAGGATTTACCACTCCTAATAGTAGGGGCGAATATCTTACGACCACTTGTAGAAATTACTACTCGAGAAGTCCTTGGCCAAGGGGATTGTGTATTGGAAACAATTCCAATTGATACACATCTAGAGTAGTGGGTTCCTAGTACAAGTACTATTGTATTCGGACCAAAATTAATTCTGGAGGGAGTTGGCACTAAATCCGCACTCCAAACTGAATAACATATTGCTGGGTATCTCTCGTGTATCATATACGGCCCAGTGGAAGAATAAGAATGAGATTCCATCCCAGGATCCGCATATGTGTGGAAAACAAGATATATATATAGAAAACAAAGAAACAAAGATAACAGCTTTTACCTTTCTTTGTTTGTGTGGAAAACAAAACTTTTATTCTTCAAGTATGATAATTGTGGCACGATCCAGCAATCCTCTTGAAGAATCACCACGAGAGTTGAATATCTAACCACTATAATCACAGTGTGTGATTATCTCTAACAGAAATCCACACAGAGGATACACTCAAGCACTAAGATTTTTCTGTGCTAGCAGAAAACAACAATGGTGGCTGGGGTTTTTCTTGTTCTTCTTGTTAAACAAAAACCAGAGAAGAAGAAGAAGAAGAAGAAGAAGAAGAAGAAGAAGAAGAAGAAGAAGAAGAAGAAGAAGAAGAAGAAGAAGAAGAAGAAGAGTTGTGTTCTCCTTGAAGAAGCTCCCGAAAAAGAGAGGGTGAAGAGAACAAAAGATCATATCCCATCTTCTCTTATGTGCCATTTGGTTTTTGTAGTTTTAAGAGTTATTTCATGTGTCCCTTGGTTCACCTGAAAAACTCTTCATATACCACTAGGGTTATATCTTATATAACCGAAAAGCCTCTACAAAAACCACATCTGAGAATTCTAAACAATTCTCCAATTGCAATAGGAACCCATCAAGTTCTCAGAATTATAAATTGGCCCATAAATTATAACTAATTATAATTTGGCCACATCAACTTCTCTTTCTCGCAATAAACCCCACTATGTTATTAAATAACATCTTGAGTATATATTCTTCTTTGTGTGTAACCTATTAGGTTTCCCGGTCAATTGGTAGTGAACATAAATTAATCCAAACGTCTTTGAGATTAATAATCCTTAATTAATTAGAATTAATCCTATTAATTCTAATCAGGATTAGTTTATTAATTCATCAATTAATAAACTCATATTCCCAGATCATGAGCGATATCTAGCAACACATCATGACCACCCAAGAGTCCAAGAAGTTAAGTGCCTTGACATGAACCCTTCAATAACAAACTACAGTGCAATTAACTTCTTTCACCATATAATATCTCATTCGGTTTGGAGTACGGAATTAGTGCCAACTCCCTCTAGAATATATATTAATTCTAGCTCGAATATAACTGTACTTGTACCAGGAACCCACTACTCTAGATGTTTATCAATTGGAACTGTTTCCAATACACATACGCCTTGGCCAAGGACTTTTCGAGTAGTAATTCCTACAAGTGGCCGTGAGATATTTGCCCCTACTATTAGGAGTGGTGAATCATTTATTGACTCTCTCAACTACTTTCGTTTACCTCACAATGTAACCCATATCCATCGCATAAGTAGCCCTCGATCGAGCTCCGAAGATTAGAATCAAAGTACAAGGCTCAGAAAACAAAGTACTTTGGAGATCTCAAGTCTAAGGATACTTGCACGTTTGCTATATTGAGATTATATCACTGGCACTAAATAGTTATCTATATGATTATCTTATAGCTAGGTCATCCAATGAACTTGTTCTACTAACAAACATCCATGTGTTAACTTTGAGTATCTCAATACTCACGGATATGAGAACCACCGCCTGATCAAATCAGGAAGTTTTAACACATGCTAGTCTAAAGGCCTTTATGATGTCCTTTCTCGTTAGTACTATGACTTGGGACTATTTAAGTACTCAACATTAATTGTTCAACTTAGGAGAAAACTGATAAAACATAGCTTTACTTGAAAATGGCAATTAAGGGTTTCTAAAGTTCGTGACAAAGCTGGTTTTAGAAAGAGTTTAGTGTTTAAGTCAAACTGCTTATGGTTTTTCAAATAATTTGTTTGACTGAAATAAGAAAGAAAACGGTCCTCAATTACCTTTACAAAATCAGTGTTCACATACTTCGTGTTTGGCTTGCCATAGTAACATTTTACAACAGACAAGTTTTATACAGGAGGTTACCTGATCCTTTGCTTAAGCTAGCTCAAAGATCTTCCAAAGTTTACCTAACCTCGCCTGGGGTAAACACAAGCCATAATTAAACTCAAGCCAAATTTGCTTCTATAAATAATCCTAGTTCAACTTCCTACAATCATGACCCTAATGTTCCAAACTTTAAGGCTAGATAATCAGAAGGATTTTATAAAATAAATTTAGTTTGATAATAAAATAACTAAGGTTTTTGAAATAGTTACTAATAAGTTGTAGGTATAAATCTTTGTTATTAATAAATAAACTAGGGTTTATTTGATAAAGGGTCCTAAGTCCTAGATGATATTTTTAAAATAATAAACTATTACTATTCTCTTACTTAATAATTAATAATTAGAAAATAATTGATGAATAAAATTAATAATAAGTAAATTTTAATATATTTTGATTAAAAGATAATAAATAATTTTAATAGTATTTATGAATATATGACTTATAAGATTAATATTTTACCTATCATGATTATTTATATAAAAGGCTTTGTTTAATATTATTATTATATATAATATTTTTATATTTTAATTTTAATAGAAGATATCATTTATTTGGCTAAAATTCTACTATTTCCTTTAACAATCCAATTCCAAATCTTCCTAGGGTTTTCAAAATCATTAGAAGAAAATATGACATTAATTTTTATCAATGTAATTAAATTGGCTAACTTAAATAGTTTAGGAACAACAAGGTTATGATCATAATTCTCCTATTGCTAACCATAATCATAAACATAGACTTTAACACCAATCCACAAACCATTCAATTCATGAATAAAAGCATAGATCCATATCTACCATCACATGATCCAAACTCCACTAAACATGCTCATATTCATGGCTTCAACAAGAATACAAGAACATAAAACCATCTTCACTAAAGGTGACATAATATCTACCATGCTTAATCATCCATACTAACTCACGACATGAAGAGCATGCAACAAACCCTAAAACATCATAAAACTCAACCATGACAAATCATCCTCATACTTCAATCCCAACTTCATCATATAAACACATACTCAATCCCCAACCATTTTCTAATTACATCTAAGAGACATGATTTTAAAATTAAGGAGAGGGTTAAAAAGACATACTCGAATGATGACTACCTTGATGAAGTCTCAAGAGAGTCCACACTCTTAGAAGACTTGATCCGACCAAGAAGAAGAAGAGAAAATGGCCATGGTTGAAACAACCATTTCGAGAGAGAGAGAGAGAGAGAGAGAGAGAGAGAGAGAGAGAGAGAGAGTATTAGTATATTTCATTAAAGATCGAAGAGGAAAAAAGATGAACATAATCGTTCATGTTTACCTTGAGAGTGTTCTTGAGTCTTCAAGAAAATTTTGGGTTTTTGATCCAAAAGTAAAGTCTTGATTTCAGCATTTGATGTTATAAATTACAGAAATGGATTCTAGAGGATGAGTAGATGTGATCTGGAGTTTTTGGAGAAGATTGGAGGTGTTTAGAATGGTCTTAGGCTTGGAGAATGGTGGCGTGTGTTCTTGGTGTTCTTTGGGAAAATGGAGAGAATGGAGGAAAGGCTAAACGAAATATGTTGAGTGTGTTGGGGATATGCCCTAGAGTCAATTTGTACTTATACTATTGTCATTATATTTTATATAATAATATGAGGCTTTCATTTCCATGAATAGCGAGTTTTGTTTTGTTGGTCATCAAGTATGTGACTTGATAGTAAAACCCTACAATGAATACATTGACTATTCTAAAACTGTCACTGATCAATTATTATTATTGGAATAATAATAAATTAAGATTAGTATATTTGTGACTTGATGGCTATGTTTTACTGCCCATGGATATTTGTGATATCGAGTCAAGACATAAATAAATGTTAGAGAACATTGTATTGGACATGACCCACTATGAGAGTACTTCATGGAATATGTCATAAGTACTTTCTAGCCATAATAATATTGAAAGTCCTTCGACCTAAATTCATCATAGTTTCATACTTGATAAATTCTATATTTTGACATTATCTAAAGTTGTCTTTAACCAGATAATAAATTAGACTACTGTTGAATATAGAATAAATCAAGGAGAGGAATATAATTGATTGTGAAGGAATTTGTCCCTCTCAGTTATGGGAGAGATATCCATGGGCCCCTTGATAAGTTAGACTGTTAAAAATGCATGGCCGTGCTCAAATATATCAATCTAAGATATTGATATCATTTGTTTGAATAGTCTACTATGAAATCAAGAAATAATTGATTAAGCTTAATAAGGATGACATGCTCCGTGCTTTATGCTTAATCTGGATATCGTGTGACAAAAGGACTAAATATAAAATTATGGTTTGGTTCAAAGAGATCACCGATCTTCATTTAACCTGGATAGTTATAATGTTTTGCTAGAAACCGTTTATAACTTGTGGGCCATTTGATTTAGGCACACTGCCAGTGTTAAATGAACCTATAGGGTCACACAATAAGCGAACTTGTTAGATTATTTTTCTGGTGACCAGGTTCGATGAATCTGGAAATATGTCTAAGTTAATCGTACTTAGAAAATTTACCAGATACAATGAATCTGGAAATATGTCCACATTCGATGTATCTGGATGATGTCCAGATTATAAGAATCTGATTCGGTAAATTAATTAGTGAAATTACCGAGATAATAGCAGAATCTTATCATATCAGTTTTAATTTAATTTGAATTTAAATTAGAATATGATAAGATATTATTAGGGTTGGACTCTAAGAGGTTCGGAGGTTTTTAAGAAAACCCTAGCCGTCTTTTCAATAGTTCAATTTTTCGGTTGAGAACATTCATGCCATTCTCTACCAGAAAAGGAAAAAAAAAACCTCTCAAACCCTAGGCGCTAGCACTCCCCGGGTATCGAGTGAGTTCGCGGTGTGTATCCGATAGAGGATGTTCGCATACTGCAGTGTCTGGTGATTGTTCGGGTTGAACGTACAACAGCGCAACCAGAATCGAAGGATTTCGATTACAGCAACCAGAGGTAATTCTTAAACCTTAGATCTTCTTAATCGTTTACTTGGATTCTCGGGAGGGATTCGTGGATATTTTCCGCATTTAGGAGTCCACGAATTCTAACAGAGTGGTGTTGGTTGAATGGATGGAAGAATCCTTGTGATTGAATTTTCAAATTAGGGAGAAGAGGGAAAGCAGGTTGTTTGAAATTCAAAAGAAGTAATTTAGGGAGTGAATTAAGGTGGAAGATATGGTAAGAATAGCTTGGTTGATGGAGGTCTTTGGGAGCTTCAATGGCCGACTGGTTTGGTAGGGATTTTGCTGAGATGAATGATGTTTGAATGGGTTATAGAATGGCCGAAATTCATAGTGGAATGGTGGAAGATTTTTTGGTTGTTTGAAGGCTAATCCAAGGAGTTTTTATGGAGCAATTTGCTGGAAATTTGAATTTTAATTGGATGCTTGATTGTAGTGATTGATGGAGTGATTTAAGGAGTAGCCATGGAGCTTCATTCGTGCAGATCAATGGAGGGGTGAAGGAGTTCAGTTCATGGCTGACTTATGTTAGTTTCACAGAAAGTTGGAGTGGTTTTTCGGATAAGGTTGGAGAAGGAATAAGGCTGGAATTTCTAGTTGTCCATTCGAATGGTTTATTGGAATTTTTGTGCAGATTTTTCTGCAATGTTCTAGCTGACTTGTAGAAGGTTTGAAGGGGTATTGGAGGGTCCTTTAAGGCTGGTTTCCAGCCTTCTTAATGGAGGAAAGACAGGGTTAAATTGCTGGTTTGAAGGGTGGAAGAAACAACTTAGTTTTTGGACTGTTATGCTGCGAATTCTGCCCAGAATTTTTTTTTTTTTTTTTTTGGTTTGCACAGCTTTATGTAGTCCGAATTTTGGCCAAAGTTTGTAGTCTTCAAGCTGAGTAAATTGGCTATTTTTTTGGCAGTATTTGAGTGAGTAATGTGGCTGGAGATTTTGAAAGTTGGACTGACCAAGAAGCTAGAAATTTTTTTTCAGATTACTACATAAAGAAGATGAACACTTATAGGGTGGAGTTTGAAGGTTCGACCAGGGAGATTAATTCTCTTGGTAACCTTCCATAACCCTTTCCCCATTTTTAGTCAATATGCTATCCTCATATAGACATTTTCAAAACTCCAAGATCAAACAGTCTTGCTAGAATTTTCTAGAAATAAAAATGGCTTGGATAAATTGAGCAACTTAATTGATAAAGAATTAAGGTAAGTTAGAGAGCAAAAAGGGTATGAATCCCTTAAGAGTTTTTGTAGGGTACAAGAGTAAGATTAGAACATTCCTTTCATGTCTCCCCTAGGACAACACTCCTACTCCTTCTTATGGCCTACAAGGGATGAAAATATCCACCTATCTAAAATAAAATTTAATCTTGCTAAAACTTAAATGATGGGATTTGAACTCAAGACCTTAGAGATAAATTCTAATGCTCTAACCACTAAATCACAACAACTCTTGCTCTTATTTTCTCTTGTAAATATTCTTCCTATTCAATCCCCAAGCTATCTCCCTATTTCCACTTCAAGCAAAATTATCATTTTGCCCTTCCTACTCAGTAAGCACAATTAAGTCTTCTAGACTCTAAATCACGATTCCAAAACACATAAAATCATTCAAAAATATATTTATGCACGCAAAAAAATATGATATGCATCCCGACCCCCTTACTCTTGGGTTGGTTTTAGATGGGGTTTCAGACGGAAATAATTTCTTTTTTGGAACTCTTCCAACATATTGCCCCTCTGCATAACGTAAACACGTAGCCGGATTATGATTTGAGATCATCTTTGTTAGATTGAAAACTGGCATCAGTATACCCGTTTATTTTCAAATCATATTCTCCATATACTAAGAACACATCCTTAGTCCTTCGTAAGTACTTAAATATTCTTTACAACTGCCCAATGAGCCTCACCATGGTTAGATTGGTATCTGCTCGTCAAACTGAGAGCATAAGATACATCAGGCCTAGTACATATCATAGCGTACATGATAGATCCAACTGCCGAAGCATATGGAATCTTACTCATGTGATCCCTTTCAACTTGTGTCTTGGGAGACATCGACTTTGAAAGGCGTACACCATGTGACATGGGTAAGAATCCCTTTTTGGATTAATCCATGCTAAACCTCTTTAGCACTTTATCTATGTATGTAGACTGAGAAAGACCTAGCAACCTTTTAGATCTATCTCTATAAATCCTTATTCCAAGAATATAGGTTGCTTCTCCAAGGTCTTTCATGTAGAATTGTTTGGACAACCAAATTCTAACCATTTGCAAGATAGGTAAATCGTTTCCTATTAGTAATATGTCATCTACATAAAACAATAAGAAAACGATTGCGCTCCTACTAACCTTCTTGTATATACAAGGCACATCCATGTTCTGAATTAAACTAAACTCTTTGATTATTTCATCAAAATGGATGTTCCAACTCCTAGAAGCTTTCTTAAGTCCATAAATGGACCTTGGCAGTTTACACACCTTTGTGCCGTCACTAGATGTGAAACTCTCAGGTTGTGTCATATACACTTCCTCAGTCATATTTCTATTTAGGAAAGCTATTTTCACATCTATTTGCCAAATCACATAATCGTAATGAGTTGTAATGGCTAGGAGTATCCTGATGGATTTTAACATGGCTACTGGCAAGAAAGTTTCGTCATAGTCAATACCATGTTTTTGATAATAACCCTTCACCACTAGTCGTGCTTTATAGGTAACTACGTTACCATCCATGTCCGTTTTCTTCTTGAAAATCCACTTGCACCCAATAGGTTTAATTCCTTTGGGTGGATCAACTAAAGTCCATAGTTGATTATCGTACATGGAATCCATCTTTGACTTCATGGCCTCAAGCCATTTGCTAGATTCTGAACTGTTCAGAACATCCTTGTAGGTAGTAGGCTCATCTTCATCTATGAGCAATACGTCATTGTGGCCACTGATGAGAAATCCATATCTCTCAAGTGCCACAAGTATCCTACTAGACATACAAGGTTCTTGTGTAGAAGGTTAATCTATTCTCTCAATAGATGAGGGATCAGATGGTTGATCCTTGTTTGTTTGATCTTTTTGAACTTTACTAAGTTCAATTTTACTCCTACTGTCCCCTTTGAGCATGTGCTCTTTCTCTAAGAAGACGACATGTTTCGAAACAAACACTTTGTTTTCAGAGGGTAGGTATAAGTAATATTCAAAATATTCTTTTGGATATCCCACAAACAAACACTTGTCAGACTTACTATCAAGTTTGTCTTATTGTGGCCTTTTGACAAAGGCAGGACAACCCCATACTCGCAAGTGAGATAACTTTGGTTTCTTACCAAAGAATATCTCAAATAGGGTAGAATCAATCGATTTTGTTGAAACCCTGTTTAATATATAAACAGAAGTCTCTAGTGCATACCCCCAAAACGATTTTAGTAGGTCTACAGAGGCTATCATGGTCCGTACCATGTTTAGAAGGATTCGATTCCTTCTCTCAGATACACCATTATATTGAGGTGTATGTGGTGGAGTCCATTGAGATAATATCCCATTATCTTTAAGATAATTCAGAAACTCTTGGCTCAAGGATTCTCCTCCTCGATCAAATTTTAAAGTCTTAAAACTTTTGCCAAGTTATTTCTCTATTTCATTCTTGTAGTCTTTGAACTTTTCAAATGCCTCAGATTTGTATTTCATTAAATACAAATACCCGTATTATGAGAAATCACCGATAAAGGTTATGAAATAGTTATAACCTCCTCTTGCTTGTATTGACATTGGGCCACATACATCAGAATGTATAAGTTCTAATAACTCATTGGCCCGTTCTCCTTTTTCTGAAAAAGTAGTTTTAGCCATTTTACCTAGTAAACAAGACTCGCACGTGCTATATGATTCATAATCAAATGACCCTAAGTCATCAAGCTTGTGTAACTTAGAAATACAATTTTTGTTTACCTGGCCTAAATGACAATGCCATAAGTAAGAGGTGTTAGAGTTATCTATTTTAGGTTTCTTATTGTTTATATTGAGAATTGGATTATCCAGGTCTAGAACATATAAACCATTAACCAGAGTTGCTAAACCATAATGAATATCATTCAATGAAAAAGAACAACATTTATTCTTAAATATTAAATGAAATCCATTTAAGTTTAAACACGCAACTGAGATAATGTTTTTCATTAAAACTGGTACATAGTAACAGTTTTGTAATTCTAGAATTAATTCCAAAGGCAGGTTCAGCTCATATGTTCCGACAGTAAGTGCAGCAACTTTTGCCCCATTTGCAATATGTAGGTCCATGTCGCCTTCCTCTAGCCTTTTACTGCTCTTTAGTCCATGCAAGTTATTGCATAAATGAGATCTATATCCGGTATCTAATACCCATATCTCATTTCTAAAGGTAGTATTTAGCTCAATCATAAACATACCTGGAGTAGAAGTAGAAGTACTTATAAGCTTCTTCTTCTGCTTCTTATCCTTAATGGTCTCCAAGTAAGCCTTGCAGTTGCGTCTCCAATGGCCCATCTTACCACAATGATGGCATGGGCCCTTGGTAACTATGTCCTTTTTCTTCACACCACATTTGGCCTTCATAGGAGCCTTCTTCTTCTTCTTTTGAATTTTCTTCTTAGAAGAAGAAGATTCTACCATTAAAAATGCATTGGAATCCTTCTTCATAAAGGACTCTGCAGTTTTGAGAAGATTAATCAACTCAGGATTGATGGACTTAATCTTGTTCATCTGATAGTTAATCACAAATTGTGAAAAACTATTAGGTAAAGATTGTAGAATTAAGTCAACACTTAAGTCATGGTCCATCGTGAACCCAAGAGATCCAAGCTTCTCTATTAAGCCCAGCATCTTCAGCCCATGAGTGGCCATAGAACAACCCTCTGCCATTTTGCAATGGAATAGTTGCTTTGAGATCTCGTATCTCTCAATTTTGGCTTGGGCATCAAATAGCTCTCGAAGATGTAGTATAATCGATTGAGCATCCATATGCTCATGCTGTTTTTGCAACTTGGGAGTTATGGATGCCAACATAGTACATGATGTAGCATCACTATCCTCCTTGTGCTTTTTGTGGACATCATGCTCATCAGCATGAGCATCTTGAGTTGGTGGTGGTGGAATAGGAGCATCAAGCACGTAGAACAACTTTCCAATTTGAGAATGATTCTCAAATTTCTATACTAGTCAAGGTAATTTGATTCGGTTAACTTATTGATTTCCAAGATGCTACGTAGGTTTAGGTTTGTTGACATGATGCAAGTGACCTAGATGTAAAGATAGAGAGCATTAGCTACTTGTATATACACATGAAATGCAAATAAATAGGACTTTAATTAAACGCATTTTTATTCCACTATTTTACTCAAACCAATAGCCCCCACTACTGATTCAGGAAAGCCCGTTGGAAGCTTTCCTAGTGGATTGGTATCCAAATTCCTCAAGAATAACCTTGGGTTTGCCCAACAAGCCACCCTTGAGCTCATTGGTAGCTATCCAATACCGATTACATTGTATGTAACTACCAGATCATTGGGTGATTAACAGCTTTTAATCTTAAAGCCTCTTGGGCTACCCCAACGTTTCCTCTAAATCTCTTTATACTTGAGTTTGCCCAATTGGGATAAATAATTTAGTTAAACCCGACCCATTAATCAGGAATCTAATTTCAAAGGAATTTAATTTCGTAGCTTGAACATGCCCATTGTCAAGTAGGCTTGGGTTTGCCCAACAACCTAGTCTCGACAAAAGACCCTCGTTCTTATTATATTAATGGAAGGAATTAGATTTAATGTTAATTGAGGGATTTGTTCCTTTTAGTGATTTTAACAAATGACATGCATAATACTCAACAAATCACAAAATTGATAATCATGGTAATAAAGCGATTACGTGGTATGGTTATGGACATTACCCTAAATTAATTTCTTTGAGCCATAAAAGAAATTAATATAGTTAACCATATGTGTTCATGCATGATTTAAGTAGAAGGTCTTACCTTCTCACCTTGTCTTGGTTGCCTTCTCCAAAATAAGATAATTCTACTCCTATCTAACCTTTGTAATCAAATTACATAATTTCCTAAAGAGAGAAAACCTCGAGTTACATTTGAGGGGAGTTAGATGAAAAGAGAATTACATATGAATTTGAGAGAAGGTAGGACACGCAGGTCCTATTCCATACAAAACCAAAACTGTAAAATGCATGAACAAATATAATTAGTTCTAGTCCATAACCATCCACCATGCCATTAATTATGCTTGAATAAAATAAACATATAACTTTTATTATTCCAAAATCACTATTTTGGAAGAAATAAAACAGATTCTAAAATCAATATTTTAGAAAAGTACATCAATTTTTTATCTCAAAATTAAGTTTGAGAAAAGCCGTTTTTTTTTTTTTATAGAAAACAGAGCGGAACCGGCACCGGTTTGGAAGCCAGTGCCGGCGCTGGTCGCGTTTTGGTTTTGAAAAAAGTTTTCTCTAGAAATGATTTCTGGACATCGCGAACATAATAGAATAGAACTGGCGCCGGTTTGAAATCTAGAGCTGGTGCCAGCTGTGGTCTGTTTTAATGAAAACAGTTTTCCCTAGAAACAATTTCTAAACTTCATGAAACAGCACATAACCGGCGCCGATTAGGGCGCCGGCTACATGAAAAATTTCCAGGAAAAATTCCCAAAAATGATTTCTAGGCATTACATCACACAACCGGTGCCGACTGTAGACTGTTGCATGAAAATTTTCTAGAAACAATTTCTGGAGCCGTTATCTTTTGCAATAGATATGATGTAACTATTACACAATCATATTGTGCTACAAACCCAACTCACAATGCTCGAAACAATTTCACCTCAAATGAAAACAATTTTCATAGTGAACACATGCATGAAACAGCTTTCATGCAAGGAAATAATATGTTGTAAACCACAGATAGCATGGCTTTGATACCATTGTTTGGTATCACTCGCGTATCATATACGGCGTTGCGGAAGAATAAGAATGAGATACCATCCCAAGATCTGCATATGTGTGGAAAACAAGATATATATATATATATATATATATATATATATATATATATATATATATATATAGAAAACAAAGAAACAAAGATAACAGCTTTTACATTTCTTTGTAAGTGTGGAAAATAAAACTTTCCTTCTTCAAGTATGATAATTGTGTCGCGATCCAGCAATCCTCTTGAAGAATCACCACGAGAGTTGAATATCCAACCACTATAATTACAGTGTGTGATTATCTCTAACAGAAATCCACACAGAGGATATACTCAAGCACTAAGATTTTTCTGTGCTAGCAGAAAACAACAATGGTGGCTGGGGTTTTTCTTGTTCTTCTTGTTAAACAAAAACCAGAGAAAGAAGAAGAAGAAGAAGAAGAAGAAGAAGAAGAAGAAGAAGAAGAAGAAGAAGAAGAAGAAGAAGAAGAAGAAGAAGAAGAAGAAGAAGAAGAAGAAGAAGAAGAAGAAGAGTTGTGTTCTCCTTGAAGAAGCCCACGAAAAAGAGAGGGTGAAGAGAACAAAAGATCATATCCCATCTTCTCTTATGTGCCCTTTGGTTTTTGTAGTTTTAAGAGTTATTTCATGTGTCCCTTGGTTCACCTGAAAAACTCTTCATATACCACTAGGGTTATATCTTATATAACCGAAAAGCCTCTACAAAAACCACATATGAGAATTCTAAACAATTCTCCAATTGCAATAGGAACCCATCAAGTTCTCAGAATTATAAATTGGCCCATAAATTATAACTAATTATAATTTGGCCACATCAACTTCTCTTTCTCGCAATAAACCCCACTATGTTATCAAATAACATCTTGAGTATATATTCTTCTTTGTGTGTAACCTATTAGGTTTCCCAGTCAATTCGTAGTGAACATAAATTAATCCAAACGTCTTTGAGATTAATAATCCTTAATTAATTAGAATTAATCCTATTAATTCTAATCAGGATTAGTTTATTAATTCATCAATTAATAAACTCATATTCCCATATCATGAGCGATATCTAGCAACACATCATGACCACCCAAGAGTCCAAGAAGTTAAGTGCCTTGACATGAACCCTTCAATAACAAACTACAGTGCAATTAACTCCTTTCACCATATAATATCTCATTCGGTTTGGAATACGAAATTAGTGCCAACTCCCTCTAGAATATATATTAATTCTAGCTCGAATATAACTGTACTTGTACCAGGAACCCACTACTCTAGATGTTTATCAATTGGAACTGTTTCCAATACACATATGCCTTGGCCAAGAACTTCTCGAGTAGTAATTCTTACAAGTGGCCGTGAGATATTCACCCCTACTATTAGGAGTGGTGAATCATTTATTTTCCCTCTCAACTACTTTCGTTTACCTCACAATGTGACCAATATCCATCTCATAAGCAGCCCTCGATCGAGCTCCGAAGATTAGAATCAAAGCACAAGGCTCAGAAAATAAAGTACTTTGGAGATCTCAAGTTTAAGGATACTTGCACGTTTGCTATATTGAGATTATATCACTGGCACTAAATAGTTATCTATGTGATTATCTTATAGCTAGGTCATCCAATGAACTTGTTCTACTAACAAACATCCATGTGTTAACTTTGAGTATCTCAATACTCACGGATATGAGAACCACCGCCTGATCAAATCAGGAAGTCTTAACACATGCTAGTCTTAACTCATTAATGATGTCCTTTCTCATTAGTACTATGACTAGGGACTATTTAAGTACTAATACTATACAGTGTAGTAGGAATCTCATATCATGATTTCCTTAACACGGTGTTGTACTAGGGACTTTATCGAACAGTTATTTTACTCAAAAGTAATAAAAAAGAAACTCTAAGATAAACATTGCCTTTTATAAAATAAAATGTGTCATATATAACGTACAAGTGATTGCCTCTAGGTCACAACACTAACAGATATTATATGGTGTTCATGTTAAGCCACTTGACTTCTTGGACTCTTGGGTGATCATGATGTGTTGCTAGATACCTCTCATGATCTAGGAATATGGGCTTATCAATTGATGAATTAATAAACTAATCCTGATTAGAATTAATATGATTAATTCTAATTAATTATGGATTATTAGTCTCAAAGACGTTTGGATTAATTCATATTCTCTACCAATTGACCGGGAAACCTAATAGGTCACACACAATAGAGGATTATATACTCAAGATGTTATTTGATAACATAGTGGGGTTAATTGAGAGAAAGAGAAGTTGTTATGGATAAATTATAATTAGTTATAATTTATGATCCAAATTACAATTGTGAGAACTTGATATTTCCAATTACAATTAGGAAATTTTAATAGGATTAGAATTCTCAGTTTTGGTAGGGGATTTTCGTGTAACATATAGATGAAACACACGAAACCTTAGCAAAGGTGTGACACCAAAACCCAACACGCGAAATCCTTTTCTCCTCTGTCTTTCTCAATTATTCTTGGGTAACAACCCTAGCCGCCACTTATTGTTTCTGCTAGCATAGAAAACTTTGTACTTGAGTGTATCCTTTATGTGAATTACTATTAGAGATAATCACACACTGTGATTATAGTGATTAGACGTTCAACTTTCGTGGAGTTTGCATAAGAGGAATGCTGGATCGTGCCTCGACTTGAAGAAGAAATTTTTATTCTTCGGATGATCAAAGAAAGGTAAAAAGCTGTTACCTTTGATATATTTTTGTCTTGTTTTTCACACATATGCGAGTCCTGGAATGGTATCTCATTTTATTCTTCCGTTGCGCTGTATATGATGCGAACTTGAGATACCCAACAACATTCATTTAGAACATGTATATTGCATAATAATTAATAAAAGAGGCATTCTTTATCTTTTAGTTTGATTGTTATATCTTAATATGCGTATAAATTGTTAGATAAAGTCCCTAGTACAACACAGTATTAAGGAAATCTTGATAGAGATCATGATGTGAGATTCATACTACACTATGTAGTGTTTGTGCTCGAATAATGCCTAGTCATAGTATTAATGAGATGGGACATTATTAATATGCTAAGACTAGCACATGTTATATCTTTTAATTAGATCAAGCGGTGGTTTTCATAACTGTGAGTATTATGATACCCAGAATTAATATGTGGATGCTTGTTATAGGAATAAGTTCATTGGATGACCGAGTTATGAGATAATCACTTGGATAAGCTATTAAGTGTCAGTGATAGAATCTCATTATAGCAAGTGTGCAAGAATCCTTAAGTTTGAAATCTCCAAGGTATTTTGTTTATCGAGCGTTGTACTTTGATTCTAATCTTTGTAGTCTTACAAAGACTGACTATGGGATGTATATTGGGTATAATGTAAAATAAACAAAAGTAACTAAGAGGGTCAATAAAGGATTCACCACTTTTAATAGGAGGAGAATATATCCCAGGGCCACTTATAAAAATCATTACTGATAAAATCCTTAGCTAAGGCGACTATATGTTGGAAATAGTTTCAAATTTAATACACATATCAAGTAATGGATTTCTTGAGCAAGTACTAAAATTTCCGGCCAAAATTAATAATATTCTGGATAGAGTTGGCACTAATTCCATACTTTAGACCGAATGAGATATAGTATGGTGAAAGGAGTTTATTGCACTGGTTATTTGCTATTGAAAGGTTCACGTTAAGCCACTTGATTTTCTGGACTTTTAGGTGATCAAGAGTCATTGCTGGATGTTGCTCTTGATCGGCTAAATATGAATTTATGGATTAGAGAATTAATAAATAAATTATATATTTTATTTAGGATTAATAATTATAAATTTGTTAGAATTAATTCATATTATGCAATCAATAATACTAGGAAACCTAATGGGTCACACACAATAAAGGTTTGAATGCTCAATATATATTATTTGATAATATTGTGGGGTTAATTAAGCGAAGAAAATATATTTATAGGTGAATTATAAGTTTGTTATAATTTATGGGACTTAGTTGCAATTATATAAACTTCAAGGGCCCAATTATAGACATTAGATCTTGGAAGACTTAATTGCAATTAACCCAAATCCTAAAGCCTATAAATATGGGAATTGTTCCTTTTGCTACCGGGAGTTAGACGATCAAAAAAAGAGGATTTTTGGATGTTCCTTCTTTTTCCCTATTCTTCTCCAATTAAAACCTAGCCGCTCCTCTTCTACTAGCATAGCTTTGAGCGGGCTTTGTGAGCAATTCAACCTTGTGTGGATTACTACTAGAGACATTCCTACTCTTGGATTGTAGTGGGGTGATTGGACGATCAAAACAAGGGAATTGGTTCCTGGGTTAGCGCAAGATTTTTTTTTTTCCTATAGAAGGTAATCTCTATTTCCTTCCTCTATTCCCATTTTAATTGCAAACACGTGATCCTTGGGCATGAATTTCATGGTTATTTCCAATGCGTTCTTATTTGATAAGCATGATAAAATCTTAACAGTAGTATCAGAGACTTCATGTTTGTGTTTTTTTGGGTCTTTAATTGCTTTGAAATCATTTCTGAGCATGTAACTGTATGATCATGGTGATTGTATGTCTACCACTTTGTATGGCGTGTCTGGGTTTTCTGGTTTGAAGATTCTCTGGGTTATTGAAAAACACTTGGGAAGTTATTTCTGTGTGGGTCTGTTTTTGGCATTGGATTCTTCCTACAGCCAAGCTTTTGATTCAACAATTTGGATTGTTGTTTAAATTGCGATGTAGATTACAATTGGTTGTTAATATTGATTAATAATGCTTGATATCAAAATTATTTTAAACTGTCTAAAAATCACATTGCTATTCATGAAAAATTTACAGTAGAATCTGGGGAAGAAGATGAACAATGGTATTTTTCCACCTCCAGAGCATACCTGGCATCGTGTGCGTTCGATCCACCTGGCACCAGGTGCACTCTATTCTTCCCTTACTTTACTGATTTTGGATGATTATGCATTAGATGTATTATGCTGTATTTTAAGCACATTTTATTGGCATGGTGGATGGTTATAGACTAAGACTAAACTTATCTATTCATGCATTTTTATCACTTTATTTTAATTAAATAGGGCATCTGCGTCCTGCCTTATCTCAAATTCTTGTGTAATTCTCTTCTTATCTAACTCCACTCGAATGATACTTGAGGTTTCGTCCTTTAAGAAATTATGAAAATAGCATATATAGGTTAGATTGAGGTAGAATGTTATTTACAAGATTTTGAAGACGGCGATGAAAACAAAGCGAGATGGTAAGACATTCTACTTAAATCATGCATGAACATATAGGGTTGACCATATTAATTTCCTTGATGGCTCGAGGAAATTAATTTGGAGAGTCCATAACGATGCCACGTAATTATTTATTACCATGTTTATCAATTTATGCTGCTTATTAATAAATTGTATGCATGCCAAATGATGAGACAACTAAAAGAAATAAATCCCTCAAATAATATTAAATCTAATCCCTTCTATTAATATAGTAAGAACGAGAGCTCTTTTTCAAGACCAAGTTGTTGGGCATACCTAAGCCTACTTGACATTGATAATGTTCAAGCTATGGAATCTAATTCCTGATTAATAGGTTGGGTTTAACCAATCCCAGTTAGGCTAACCCAAGCATAAAGAATATTAGAGGCAATGTTGGGATAGTATTAAATACTTTAATGATTAAAAGATGTTAATCGCCTAATGATATAGTAGTTACATTTGATGTAATTGCTATTGGATACCTACCATTGAATTTAAGAGTGGCTTGTTGGGCTAACCTAAGGTCATTCTTAAGGAATTTGAATACTAGTCCACTAGGAAAGCTTCCAATGGGTTTTCCCGAATCAATAGTGGGGGCTATTGATTTGAGTAAAAGAGTGGAATAAAAATACGTTTAATTAAGACCTAATTACATGCATATCATGAGCATATACATGTTCTAATTGCTCTATCTTCACATCTAGGTCACTTGCATAATTTCAACAAATCTAAACCTACATAGCATATTCGAAACAAATAAGCTCACCAAATCAAATTATTTGGACTGGTATAGAAACTTGAGAATCATTCTCAAGTCGGAAAAGTGCTCTATGTGCTAGATCTCTTATTCTGCCACCTCCAGCCCAAGATGCTCCTGCTGATGAGCATGCTGTCCACAAGAAGCACAAGGAAGACAGTAACACTACATCATATATTATGCTGGCGTCAATGACTCTTGAGTTACAAAAATAGCATGAGCATATGGATGCTCAAACCATTATCTTCCATCTTAAATATTTGTTTGATAAACAAGCTAGAACTGAGAGATATGGTATCTCTAAGCAATTGTTCCATTTTAAGATGGTTGAGGGTGCTTCAGTGGCCACTCATGGGCTACAGATGTTGGGCTATATTGAAAAGCTTGGGTCTCTTAGTTTCGTAATAGATCACGATTTAAGTGTCGACTTAATTCTACGATCATTACCAAGTAGTTTTTCACAATTTGCGATTAACTGCCATATGAACATTATTGAGACCACCATACCTGAGCTTATCAATCTGCTTAAGACTACTGAATCATCCGCGAAGAAGGATAATAAAGCGATCTTGCTAGTAGGTTCTTTGCCTTCTACGAAGAAAGTTCCTAAGAAGAGGAAGAAAAATCCTATCAAGCCCAAATGAGGTGTGAAGAAGAAGGAAGTAGCTACTAAAGACCCATGCCATCATTTTGGCAAGGTGGGTCATTAGAGGTGTCACTGCAAAGCCTACTTGGAGACCGCGAAGGAAAAGAAGAAGAAGGAGAAGCATGCAAGCACTTCTACTTCTATTCTTGGTATGTTTATGATTGAGATTAATACTACCTTTAATAATGAGATATGTGTATTAGATACCGATTGTGAATATGCATATCTCATATCTTTTAGTGCCCAGAATAGCTCAAATAGCCTTAGTAAATTTATTTACTGTAAGGGCTTATTGGGTGAATTTATTATTGAAAGAATTATTTTATGAGTTTATTTAATTATTTATTTGCACTAGACTAATTAATTTGGACGATTTAATTAATTAGTTTGTTAACTAATTATATTAGGTAATTTTATATTGGGCCCCTGTGATTAAATCAATTAATAAAAGAACCAATTTAATTAATTGGTTATTAATTAATTTTCTTCAAAAATTTATATTGGGGCTAAGTGGATTATTTAATTTATAAGAGAGCTATATAATTAGTCTTGGACTAATTAGGAACAACCCTAGCCCATGAGCATTTTTTGTTACGGTTATAGGAATTGTTGTTAGTGTTGTGGCCTAGAGGCAATACTTGTAACATGCATATTGCATAATAATTATTAAAAGAGGCATTCTTTATCTTTTAGTTTGATTGTTATATCTTAATATGCGTATGAACTATTTGATAAAGTCCCTAGTACAACACAGTGTGAAGGAAATCTTGATAGAGATCATGATGTGAGATTTGTACTATACTATGTTGTGTTTGTGCTCGAATAATCCCTAGTCATAGTATTAATGAGATGTGACATTATTAATATGCCAAGACTAGCACATGTTATATCTCTTGATTAGATCAAGCGGTGGTTCTCGTAACCGTGAGTATTGTGATACTCATGATTAATATGTGGATGCTTGTTATAGGAACAAGTTTATTCAATGACCTAGCTATGAGATAATCACTTTGATAAGCTATTGAGTGTCAGTTATTGAATATCATTATAGCAAGTGTGCAAGTATCCTTAGACTTGAGATCTCCAAGGTATTTTGTTTATTGAGCGTTGTACTTTGATTCTAATCTTTGGAGTCTTACAAGGACTGCCTATGGGATGGATATTGGGTACAATATAAAGTAAAAAAAGTAATTGAGTGGGTCAATAAAGGATTTACCACTCCTAATAGTAGGAGAATATATCATAGGGCCATTTGTAGAAATCATTACTCATGAAGTTTTTGGCTAAGGCGACTCTGTGTTGGAAATATTTTCAAATTTAATACACATATCGAGTAATGGATTTATTGAACAAGTACTAAAATATTCGGGCCAAAATTAATAATATTCTAGATGCAATTGGCACTAATTCCATGCTCTAGACTGAATGAGATATAGTATGTTGAAAAGAGTTTATTGTACTGGTTATTTGCTATTGAAAGGTTCACGTTAAGCTACTTGATTTTCTGGACTTTTGGGCGATTATGATTCATTGTTAGATGTCACTCTTGATCTACTAAATATGAATTTATTAATTAGAGAATTAATAAATTAATCACATATTTTATTTAGGGTTATTAATTCTAAAACTAGTAGAATTCATTCATATTATGCTACAAATAAGATCAGGAAACCTAATGGGTCACACACAATAAAGGTTTGAACAATCAATATATATTATTTTATAATATTGTGGAGAGAAGAAAATATATGTATAGGTGAATTATGAATTTGTTATAATTCATGGGATTTGGTTGCAATTATATAAACTTCAAGGGCCTAATTGTAGACATTGGATCTTGGAGGTCTTAATTGCAATTAACACAAATTCTATAACCTATCAATATGGGAATGGTTTCCTATTACTACAGGGAGTTGGACGATAAAAAACAGAGGATTTTCAGACGCTGCCATATAAATGACCAAAATACCCTTGCCTTATAAACAGTTGTATTTTGCATTTTAAATATTTTCTAATATCACCATAAGGAAATATTGACCCCAAGGACAATGCTGCGTTAGCAAAGTCTCCGACCTATAGGTGTAATGACTAAAATATCCCTCTATACATTGCCGTACATTTAGAGAGGAAGAAATGTATTAACACATCTCTAAATGACATTTACCATCCTTAGGCTTCTAGTCCAATGATCCACAACTTCCTAGATTATTTTTGCTTTCCAAGGGAGCTATTCCAAAGCAAACATCTAAGCCATGTTTCCTAGGGCCCTGGATATTTAGATCATTTAGACAACCACAAGGGGCAATATAGTTTAGAAAATATCTTGCACAAGTCTGTCTTAACTAACTAGTCACACATACCCAACATGCAAGTATATTGGTCGTACGATAGAACATCAACTATATCATATCCAAGTACATGCTTCTAGCTTCGTCAGACCACCAACTCATACTTAAGTCGTAGAGTACTAGTCCATGCGGTAGCAGTAGTAGTCTAGGTTTCTACCGTATAGTACTTTTAGAAACCACTACTACAAGTCTTGTTCTACGTATTCGAAACATGCTTATGTCATGAAGTGAGTGGACTACTCACTGGCTAAAGGTAAGCCATTCTCCATTTGGAATTCACAGCATAATAAACTAGACATGATGAGATTCCCATGCTAATCAATCGGTTAAGAACGAATGTTTATTTGTTAAGTAACCCGTGATCCATACCTTACTGTGAAAGACTACCATTCACATGGACCACTTACTTAAACAGAATGGATTTTTTCCAAACAAAATTGTACATAAATAAAATGTAAATTCACAAATAATTTCTAAAAATAAATAATTTTATTAAAATATTCGATATTTACATCAGAAATCTAGTCTAAGAAGGCATATTTCCCAACAATCTCCCACTTGCACTCTAAAACTAAGTAAGTCGTAGGTGTCCACCCCTATAGCGTCTAAATGTCTTTTGAAGACTCTCTTAGCTAAAGGCTTAGTGAATGGATCTGCTAGATTGTTCTCGGAAGCAATCTGTTCCACCACGACTTCCCGTCTATAGATGAAATCCCGGATCAGGTGGTACTTCCTCTCAATGTGCTTCCTCTTCTTGTAGTTCCTGGGATCTTTAGATTGCGATACTGCTCCCGTGTTGTCGCAATACATCATAATTGGTCTATCCATGTGTGGCACGACTCCAAGTTGTGAAAGGAACTTCTGGAGCCAGACTGCTTTCTTTGATACCTCCGAAGCTGCCACATACTCAGCTTCCATGCTCGAGTCAGCAATGCAAGATTGCTTGATACTCCTCCATGAAATGGCTCCTCTAGACAAGGTGACGACATATCCACCAGTAGATTTTTTCTCATCCTTGTCGACCTAGAAGTCTGAGTCTATGTATCCTGTAGGAACCAAGTCATCAGCTTTGTAAACCAGTATATAATCTCTCGTTTCCTTGAGGTACTTGAGAATATGCTTTATAGCTTGCCAATGAACCTCTCCAGGGTTTGACTGATATTTGCTAACCAAGCCTACGGCAAAGTAGATATCTGGCCTAGTACATAGCATGCTATATATGAGACTTCCTACAGCCGAAGCGTAGGAAATCATACTCATTCTGTCCTTTTCTTCTTGAGACTTAGGATAGTCCTTTGAAGAAAATGACAACCCATGTCTACAAGGAATTAGAGCTCCTTTGCATGAGTCCATGCTATACTTGGCCAGCATTTTGTCAATGTATGTCACTTGGGATAATCCTAATATTCTCTGCTTTCTATTCCTAAGAAGTCTAATCCTAAGAATGTAGTTGGCTTCTCCCAAATCCTTCATACTTAATTGACTAGACAGCCAAACCTTTGTAGATGACAATGATCCTACATCATTTCTAATGAATAGAATGTCATCAACATATAAGACAAGAAAAACCACATTAATGCCTTCAAGTTTCCTGTACAGCATGGTTCATTCTCGTTTTAAGTGAAACCATAAGATTTTATAGTCTTGTCAAAGCGAATGTTCCATGCTCTAGATGCTTGCTTAAGTCCATAAATGGATTTCTTAAGCTTGCAAACTATATGTTCTTGGCCTTTAGCAATAAAGCCTTCTGGTTGGGGCATATAGATGTCTTCATTAAGATGGCCATTTAAAAATGCTATTTTAACATCCGTTTGCCATATCTCGTAATCATAATGACATGCGATGGCATGGATGATACGGATGGATTTAAGTATGGGTACCGGGGAAAAGGTTTCCTCATAATCGATTCCCTTTTTCTGAGTATACCCTTTCACCATAAGCCTAGCTTTGAAGGTTTCTACCTTCCCATCCACTCCCTTTTTCCTCTTGTATACCCATTTACACCCAATGGGTTTTATCCCTTCAAGTGAAGCTACAAGATCCCAAACTTGATTGAAGTAGACAGACTTAATCTCGGCTTTCATTACTTCATGCCATAGATTTGCATCAGCATTAGTAATAGCCTCCTCGTATCTAGTGGAGTCTTATTCCTGATGGTCGGAGACTAGCTCAAAAGCTTCTCCAGTCCATCTCTCCAGAACCCTAGATACTCTCCTACTATGACGAGGCTATAATTGTATAGGCTCTTGAGTCGGTACCTCTTCTTATTCCACAATCGGGTCAGAAGAAGTTGATTCTGAAGATAACTTCTCCTTAAGTTCCAACCTAGTTGAACTTTTCGTGGAAGTACTTTGATCATCCTTTAATAATTAGCATTGGCACTAACTAGTACTTTCTGCTCCTTAGGATGATAAAAGTAACCACCTTTTGTCCCTTTTGGATATCCAACAAAATAGCATAATTTTGATCTTGGTTCCAATTTGTCTCCCTTAACCAGTATATAAGTTAGACAACCCCATATCCTGAGATGATTCAGACTTAGCTTACACCCAGTTCACATCTCATAGGGAGTCCTAGGTACTAACTTGGAAGGCACCAAGTTCAGAATGTATACCGCTATTTTTAGGGCATATCCCCAAAAAGATACTGAAAGAGTAGCATGAGACATCATACTTTGGACCATTTCCATTAATGTCCTATTCTTTCTTTCAGCTACTTTGTTCTGTTGGGTGTCCCTAGTGTAGAGAGCTGGGATACTATCCCATGATGTACCATGTAGTTCTTGAATTCACTAAGGAGGTACTCTCCACCACAATCCGATCGTAACATCTTGATCAGTTTACTTGTCCGACGCTCCATTTTAGCCTTAAATTCTTTAAACTTGTCAAAAGAGTTAAACTTGCGTCTTATCAGGTAAATAAAACCAAACCACGTATAATCATCCGTGAAAGTGATGAAGTACTCAAAACCCCCTTTAGCTAGTGTAGACAAGGGACCACACACATTAGTGTGAATAAGACTCAATACCTCATTGACTCTATCTGCCTTAAGTGTAAATGAACTTTTGGTTATCTTTCCCATTAGGCAGGATTCACACTGAGGCTAATTCTTCAATCTCAATAAGTCCAAAGGCCCATAATGGATTAACCTCTGAATCCTGGTTGAGTTGATATGACCCAACCTTAAATGCTAAATATACGAGTCATTGACATTGGTCTTTCTCTTCTTTGTTAAAGGTTCAGATTGAGCGTTATTTAATTGATTGTTAATTGGGTTTAAGAAGAATAGATTTCCATACATGTGCCCAGTACATAAAATTTCTCCATCTATACTGATAGTAATACCAAAATGGAAAGATATAGAATATCCTTGATTTATTAGTTTCGCAACTGAAATCAAATTTTGTTGAAATCCTGGTACATATAAAATATATCTTAAAACCACTATTCTATTACAATCAAAAGTAAGATCCAGCTCTCTCACTGTAAGGGCCCAGACTTGTGCTCTATTTCCCACACGTAGCTCATGTTCGCCCTTCTTGAGTCTTCTAATCTTTCTAAACCCCTGCAAGGAGTTACAGATGTGATCAGTGGCTCTTGAATCAACAATCCAAGTGGAAGTTGATCCAACCATTAATATAGACTCTAGATAGAAAACATTACCTGTGGGGTTTTTCTTGGATTGAAGATCTGGACACTTCTTTTTCCAGTGTCCCTTCAGTCCACATTTGAAGCACTTGCCCTTGGGTTTATCTTTGGGCTGGGCCTTGGGTTGGGCCGTTGCGTTTCTTTTATTTTTCTTGAACTTTCTAAGCTTGGGCCCATTTCTAGGGAAGAAGCTTTAGCAATCATAGCCTTTGATTGTGGCTTCATGACCTTCTCTGCCATCTGGAGTTCCTTCATCAACTCAATTAAACTCATGTTTAACTTGTTCATATCGTAATTCAACTTGAACTGAGTAAAGGAACCCGGTAGAGATTCGAGAACCATGTCCACTTGGCTCTCGGGGTCAATAATAGCCCCTAAGATTTTTGCCTCTTCGAAAGCACCAATCATCTTGAGCATATGCTCTCTGACTGATGCTCCCTCAGCCATCTTAGTGTTTATGATAGTTTGAAGAGCCTCCTGCCTTACGGGCTGGCTCTTATTCGCGAACATCGTGGCCAATTATTGACTTATATCGTACGCAGAAGCCATGTGATCATGTTTTGACTGGAGCACATTAGACATGGAGGCCAACATGTAACAACGAGCCATCTCGTTGGCTTTTTTCCACGCCTTCTCAGCCTCTTACTCCTCAGTGGTGGAACCCTCCCCAATAATAGGCCAGGTTTTGTAAAGGACATACTTATACTCTTCCACTGTGAGTATTATGTCCAGGTTCCTCTTCCAGTCGACATAGTTTGGTCCTGTTAGCTTATTCTCTCGGAGAATAACGGCCAATGGACTAAAAGAATCTCCCACCATTTCTGAAAAATCGAAAATAAAGAAAAAGATTTAGTTTGTGAAAACAAAACAAATTTGTGCACTTTATCAAAATTGATAATAGTTAATTTGGCTCTTAGAAAAAATGACAAAGCTTCTTGGGAAGATTAACAGTTCCATAAGCTAAGTGTGTTGACCACCATAAATTAATTTCCCTTCTAGGTAATGATCTAGAAGATAACTCCATCGAGGGGATGGCCGTTTCCTCTCATTTTCTGTGGACATACCTTGCACTATAACCTCCAACGTGGGTTTACTGATCATAGTACATGTCCCGAGTTATTAATTACATCGCTCTATTAGATCTAGATCTTTGCGGTATCCCCATCCTATACAGGTTCACTCCTAGACTGACGCGAAGGGACCCACGATCTCTAATGAGGATCGTGATGGAAGTCGTGGGGCCGTTGGAACCCCTCTCCCACTTAGTCTTTTAAAATAAGGGTTTTTGAAAAATATCCTTTTGAAAATTTCCATTAAGCTTTCCCTTAACTTAAAAATAAAATATCTAAATCCATTTAAGTTCTCTATGTCAGGGTGTATACCCTTTGAGAGATTTTTCCATGGACTAATTTTATTTAAGTAAAAATCTTAATGATTTCAAAAAAGTTTTCAATTAAAACTTTCTAGAGACTTTGATATCAAGTTTATTTGACAAAACAAATTTTTCTTGTGCAAAAATAAAACAAACGTGGCTTTCTATTTTAACTTACAAAAATATCTAAATCTAATATATTTTCTATGTTAAGGATTAAATCCTTTGAGAAAACATCTAAGGATTAATTTTTGTTCAAGTTAAAATAACTATTTAATTTGTAGAAAATGTTTTCTTGTCAAAATTATTTCTAAAGACTTTGGTCTTTGAGAAAACGTGCACATAGGTATTTAAAAATAAATAGCATGCTAGAAAATAGTAGACGTTTTCATGCTTTTTTATTTTTAAACCTAAGTGCCTAGATAATAGAATTAGACACATTAATTAATTAATTAATAGTCTTGTTTAATCCTAAAATCCCTTACTAACATTTTTCATGCAAAATATTCCATGAATATTAACTATTGCAAAAACATTAACTTCGCCTGGTATGGACCCCAAAACAAAAAGGAAAACGCAAGAAAAATTACAAGGAAAAATAAAAAAAATATATTTCTCCTTGGTCCATTGCACCCGCCACATTGGATCGAGCACCTATCTGCACTGCGGTCCACTGCACTCGCAGCAGAGAACCAGACCTCGCGGGCGACCAGCGTGCGAATCAGATCCCAAACCCAAGCCAGCGCCGGTTCGGGCTACCTCAGCTGGCGCCGGTTCCGGTCTAATCGGGTCTTCTTCCTGCAGATTTTTTTTGCAATTTTCTTCTGCGAATTTCCTCTGTTTTTCTGTGCAACTTCTGGCTGCGTTGGCTCTCCGGTTTCAACCCAAATACAATGAAATCTACAAAAACTAACAATCGCCTATGCCCATTAACATTGGGTTCACACGATTTGCTAAAAAAAAACCAGTAAATTAGAAATCTCTTATACCTCCATTAGAGAGGTTTAACAGAGAATTTATCCATACCAAAACAGCGAAAGATCACAATTTAATCACACATATGTGTCCAGTTTTATTCAACTAGATGCATGCTCCCTATATTTTCACAAAACCTTCATGGCTCTGATACCAATTGAAGATCTAAGATGGAAAAATCAAAGCACGCAGCGGAAGTGAAAACTGGAAAAAACGAAGAACAAGAAACTCCCAGGCCATAGCCGGCGCTGGTTCCTGCGGTCTCAGCTGGCGCCAGTCACAGCCTAGGGGGGCTCTGAGGAGAAAACTTTTTTTACCTCTCTTTCTCGTTCTCAAAATTGACTGGATTGGAATGTGTGGAATTGGGGTAGGTACACTGGTGGAAACTTTCGGTACGATTCCTGCAAGCCTTCTACTTTGTCTGTGCATGCAGGTGAATGCCAATCTCTCGATCTTCTAGTATATGAACTACCTAATCCCGTTTGGTGACAACTTTTAGGGCTAAGGAATTTTCTTCGAGAGAGCGAAAAGAGGCGTTTGGTTTTTTTCTCTTTCTCATGCTAGAAGAATGAAAAAAAAAAACAACATTATTTTCTTAACCCTAAGAAGTGTAAAAGACCGCGTCCTCTTTTTCATCATGTTTAACCTAAATAAAACCCTAGGTTAAATTGGACTGGCCTATTGGATTCTTAGTTTAACCTTTTTGGACTAAATTAATTATTCTAATTAGAACCAAATACATGGCCCAATAAATAATTAATTTTTCAGCCCAAATAAACAAGTTCAATTAACAAGCCCATATTAGTTTAGTTCCAGGTCAATCTTTAATTATTCAAGCTGGGCCAAAGTTTTGAACAATTAATTAACCCACCAAACTAATTTAATTAATTCTCTCTCTCCATGGACCTTTATTTTTTTCTAGCCCAATAATTAAACCAGACTACTTAAATAAAATAAATTTTGTTTAATTTAATTTAAGACCAATTCCTTAGCTTGTATTTAATTAGGACTCACGGTCTATATTGGGGACCAAAAGACACACCACATTGGCTACTAAAATGACCAAAATACCCTTCCCATATAAATAGCTATAGTTCACATTTTAAATATTTTCTAATATCACTATGAGGAAATATTGACCCCAAGGACAATGCTGCATTAGCAAAGTCTCTGACTTACAAGTGTAATGACGAGAATACCCCTCTATATATCGTTGTACATTTAGAGAGGGAGAAATGTACTAACACCTCTCTAAATGACATCTACCATCCTTAGGCTTCTAGTCCAATGATCTACGACTTCCTGAATTGTTTCCGCTTTCCATGGGAGCTACCCTAAAGCAAACATCTAAGACATGTTTCCCAAGGCCCTGGATATTTAGATAATTTAGACAACCACAAGGGGTGATAAGGTATAGAAAATATCTTGTACAAGTCTATCTTAACTAACTAGTCACACATACCCAACATGCAAGTATATTGTTCCTACGATAGAACCTCAACTATAGCGTATCAAAGTACATGCTTCTAGCTTCATCAGACCACCAACTCATACTCAAGTTGTAGAGTACTAGTCCACGCTGTAGCAGTAGTAGTCTAGGTTTCTACCATATAGTACTTTTAGAAACCACTACTATAAGTCCTGTTCTACGTATTTGAAATACGCTTATGTCATGAAGTGAGTGGACTACTCGTTGGCTAAAGGCAAGCCATTCCGCATTTGGAATTCACAACATAATAACCTAGACATGATGAGATTTCCATTCTCATCAATCAGTTAAGAACGAACGTTTATGTGTTAAGTAACCCGTGATCCATACATTACAGACCACCATTCACATGGACCACTTACTTAAACACAATGGGTCTTTTCCAAACGAAATTGTGCATAAATAAAATGTAAATTCACAAACAATTTCTGAAAATAAATTCTTTTATTAAAACATTCGATATTTACATCAGAAACCTAGTCTAAGAGGGCATATTTCCCAACACCTTCTTCTTCCCTATTCTTCTCCAATTAAAATCTAGCCGCTCCTCTTCTACTAGCATAGCTTTAAGTGGGCATTGTGAGTAATTCAACCTTGTGTGGATTACTACTAGAGACATTCCTACTCTTGGATTGTAGTGGGGTGATTGGACGATCAAAACAAGGGAATTAGTTCTCGGGTTAGTGTAAGAATTTTTTTTTCTTTTTTGCTATAGAAGGTTATCTTTGTTTCCTTCCCTTATTCCCATTTTAATTGCAAACACGTGATCCTTGGGCATGAATTTTGTGGTTATTTCCATTGCGTTATTATTTGATAAGAATGATGAAATTCCAATAATTGTGTAATCCCTGGGAGCTGTAACATTTGAAGGAAAAGGAAATAAAAAAGAAAAAGAAAAAAAGGAAACAAGGAATTCCGTGGGTTTTGTTTTGAAAAAGGAACGAAAGATGAAGCATTAAAAGGGCTTGACGTGTGGGTTGATTTGGTTAATTGATTTTTGTAGAAAAGCACAACACACATACAAGCTTTTGGTTTCCTTAAGCAACAAAGCAAAGCCACCGTTTTTCCTTGGCTTTATTTCCTTCATTTTTCCTTTTAACATTTAGCTCTTCCATTTTTCTTCCAATCTTTTTCACCATAATTCTACTTTCACCGGTAGAGGTCCATGGAGGTTAGGGAATACTCTTGATGGTTAAGAGCTACCAAACGTGGTAAGCGGTTGATGCGAAGGAGCTGACGGTTGGCAAACATACTTGCGGAACAAGTAGACTTTCCAGTTGAGGAAGCACTGTCAAACTCGAATCCAATTCTGGTTATTAAAGTAAAATGCCCTAGCAGTACATATTCCACGACTTTGGCTCGAGAAAAATTTTAATTTGTTATCATCCGCTGCGTATTTATTTTTCCCACGGTCCTTCATCTTGGACTTTGTTGATCTCTAAGGATACTTGATTGGTGTTTTAGCTCTCCATCCTCTTTCCTTAGTTGTTCCATTATGCTTGGATGGATTCCTATCACTTCCCTTTTCTTTACGTGCATTCATATTTGAATGTGCATCTACATATGTTTTTAAACAAGAATTTTGTTGAGAAGAAAAAAAAAAAAAGTTTATGTTCTCCCACATACAACTCATTTTGCCCCTTATCTTCACTTTTTTTTTTTTTAATAGCTTGTTCCTCATTGTTTTCATTTTTCAAGAACAAGAGTGTTTCTCTCTTTTTATCCTCATCTTCCTTTTCTTTTTATTCTCCTTATTGGCTCCCACTTAACTTGAAGTCTCCTTTAGCGCCTTTTCTTTTCTCTTATCATTTTTTCTCTCACTCTTTTGATTTTGGAAACTCTCATCAACACTATTCTTTTTCTTATTGTCCTTACATATCTTGAGGATATAATCTCCTGGACATATAGCCCAAATACAAACAAAAGAGGTTCAACTATCTTTTTTGGGTCTTTGAGTTCTATACAAGTTCGGGATTTAAACAATTTCAAAATGCAAACAAAACTCGTAAAACATGTACGAGATGGCTCTGATACCATTGTTCGATTTCGATCATGCAATACCAAATAATGTGCAGGGAAAATTAAAATGAAGTCCACTCAATAAGATCGCTCATATATAATTAAACGGATCAAGAGATGGTAGAAATTTTTTGTTACATCAAAAATGCTACTTTTAAAAAAAATTTGTCCATACGTGGAACTCTTTCGGAAATTATCGGTGCCGTGAACCACGAAATTCCAAGTATAAGAATCTTTCAAATATTAATTCAGATGAAGAATAGTACTCAAGCTTCACCAAAACCAATGTGCTAGCAATTTTAGTTTATTGTGGGTAATTGAATTAATTTTGTGAAGAAGCGGGAATGATGGGAATCGTCCCAAGCATGAAGGCCAATCTAAGGAAGGGGGAAGGAGGACAAGAACACAACACATGCCTCCTTAGGTGAAGCTCCTTTTCAAGAGACTTCAAGGTGCATTTCAAGATTCCAAGCTAAGGATGTAGAAGGTTGTCAAGCAATAGAGGATTAAAGAATGGCCAAGAAGATTAAAGCTTGGACAACAATTGGTATGAAGGCCCAAATGAGTGCAAGAAGAGGCTGAAAAGACAAAAAAAGTCGGTTGTGTGGGGAACAAAACACACCTGGTGCTAGGTCACCATTGGAGAAGAAATGTTTCGTTTCCAGAATAGACCCAGCGCCAGATCATTTTGGGCACGGCCCAGTTTTTTTTATTTTTCTTGTTTTGTTTTATTTTATTTGTAATTTAATTTCTACGTCTTTTAACTTGTAATAGATATATTTTGGACTTGCTTAGAAGATGAATGACAGAGATTACATTTCTCATTTGCTAGGTTTAGTTTGTTATCTTTATATGTGCCTTATTACTTTTGTAATAGTTTTTAGAGAATTAGAATATTTTGGTAGAGAAACCAAATTCTCTCTAGAAGAGAGTGTGTAAGGGGTGATTCCCATTTCAAGACCAAATCAAAGGGCTTAGTCCCACCTTTGATTCCATGTCTCTAAACTTCCAAGGGATAATCTAAATCTCTTTCTCTATTCTTGGGTGCTAGTGTTCTTGATAGGTTGAGTTTTTAAGTACCTTCAAATCATATCTTTTTGTTCTAATCTGTTAATAGATTAAGGTATTAAGGTGTTTTGAAGTAGTCTAGATTGACTAATTCTTATTGGGTTAAGTGCATTTGCATTTGGTTCATTTGTGTGTGTGAATTTGGTAGGGACTATAGGGTTCTTCAAAAATCAAGAGGCTTCTACGTTTTTTAGCTCGTATCAAAAGTGATAACAGAGTAAGATTGTGTTGATTCTTTTTAACATAACTTTCTTTGGGCAAAGGTATAATTTTCTTCAAGGAACTTGTTAAAATTTTCGGATTTTCGTCACTTATTTTGGGGCTAGTTTTGAATACTTAGAACTCAATATTATGCCATGAACTTGATGTGAAATTGAACTTACATGTTTGGTATATGATTGGGTAGCTACTTGAGGATTAAACTTGCTAAAAATTTGAAGCTATTTGAGCTGATTGGCTGTGCAAAATTCTGCACATAAGAAATCCCGTTACCAAATTTCTTGCAATTTTTGTGGGTTAAAAACTTGAATTTATGCCATGAGAATATTTTCAATTTGATCCTATATGATATATTACTATTTGGAAAGTCATTTGGTGTCAAAATTTGCTGATTTAGGGCCAAAACCAAGCTGAAATTTGCCATTCAAAATTGAGTTATGAGGTTGCACCTCAAGTGTTTGATTATTGCATCAATGACTTATGATTGCTCATACATGACTATCTCAAGCTTCCATTCACAAACTATATTGTCTCCTAGCATAGTAGATTGTTCTTGGTGAGGTATATCTTTCTTGCAGCCACTAGAAAGTTTATTTCTCTCTGAATTAGTCTTGAGCTTGGGAAGCACTTGAATGGATTGAAAAAGGCAAGAGGATGAGATCATTGTTGCAAAAGCTAAAGAAGAGTGTAAACACAAGGTGACATTGATTGAGTGCTAAACAAATGAGGTAGTAAAGTGAGGAACTTTTCCTGTGTGTTTTTCTACTCAAAATTTCTCTTTAAAAAGAAAAATGGCTTATAAGAGTTCATATGATTCATCTTCTATGAGTGCTCAAGGGGAAGTAAGTGATTTCTATGAAATGCCATGTTCAAGTAGAGGAGAATGTGATAACTATAATAAGGAAGAATGGGACTACGAAGAATGTGAAGATAATTATGAATTGTTGTATGATTGTGATGAAGAACAAAGCACTAGTGGAGATAGAAATGGTGGACATGAAAAGGAAAGACATGGGTGGATGGATTATGAGAGTGATGGAATTCTTGTGAGAGGACCTCCAAAGAGAGCAAAGGGTAGATTGCAAAATTATTCAAATAATGGAGTGCAAAAAAAGACGGAGTTTGTACAAAAGAAGAAGGAGTATGATTGCTCTAATTGTCGAGAAAAAGGTCATTACTTTTACAATTGTCCTAATGCACCACAATGGAGGAAGGATAAGTTACAAGGTAGTAGAAATTCCACCTATAGACACATTAAAGCTACTTATTCCAACAAATTGGCATACAAGAGATTTCTTGGGGCACAAGGTCGTAAAAAAAATATGTGAATATTGTGAAGCAACCCTAAAAGAGAGTAGACCTAAAACGAGCCACTTATGCCAACCATCCACTTAATCAATCAAGAGATGTGAGAAAAGAGAAACTTGGAGGGGTTGGAATAGGTAGTAAAGGAGGAATGGTGATTGAGCCAATTTGTCCATTGATTGGAGTAGCAAGAAGAGATGGGGATATTTGTGAGGGTAAAGAAGGAGATAAGATGCAAAGGAAAAATATTTTCTTTTCAAGGTATCTTATCAAGGAAAAGCCATGTAGTGTGCTTATTGATGAGGGAAGTTTTAAAAATTTGATTAGTACTACATTGGTAGATAAATTAGTTTTAGAAACCTTGAAATACCGTAGTCCTTACTAGCTTCATTGGTTAAATAATTGTGAAGAAGTGAAGGTGAACAAACAAGCTAAGGTTGAGTTTGACATGGGGGATACCATGATGAAGTGTTGTGTGATGTTTATCCCATATATGTTAGGCATATTATATTAGGGAGACCTTGGATATTTGATTGGGATGTAGTCCATAAGAGGAGGAAAACAACTTATACCTTGAAGAAAGATGAAAAAAAGTTCACTTTAGTTCCCTTATCCCCTAGTGAGGTTTTGAAAAATCAAAATATTTTGAGGGAGAATGAAAACAAAATGAGAGAGAAGAAAGTGGGGAAAAAGATTGAGAGAAAATAAGAAGAGGTGAAAACCGAAGAAGTGGTTTGGGACAAAGTGGAGAAAGGGAAAGGAAACAAAGAAGAAAATGGAATAATCTCTTCAAATTTGAGAGAAAAAGAATCGAGTGACAAATATGGAGGTGAGAAAAGAAAAAAGAGTGGAGGTAAAATGTGAAGGAAAATATGAGTAATGAAATGAGAAAACAATGAGCATGGCAATGTTCAAAAGATTACATTTTTGCCTTCACAAAAAAAATCCTTATTTGAATTTTTATGTAGGTGATCATTCGAGGACAAATATCACAAAGAAATGGGAATGATAGGAACCGTCCAAAGCATGAAGGCCAATCTAAAAAAGGGGAAAGAAGGACAAGGACATAACACATGCCTCCATGGGTGAAGCTCCTTTTCAAGAGACTTCAAGGTGTATTTCAAGATTCCAAGCTAAGGATGAAGAAGTTTGTCAAGCAATGGAGGATTAAAGAAGGGCCAAGAAGATCAAAGCTTGGACAATAATTGGTATAGAGGGCTAAACGAGCGCAAGGGGAGGCTGAAAAGATAAGAAAAGGTGGCTGTGTGGAGAATAGGACACACCTGGTGCCATGATAGGGGTTAAAATCACCATTCTTTTCCTAGTTATTTGAAGTTATTTTAAGATACATTTGTTGTAATAACTAGGCATATTCCTTCCTATTTGACATTTGTTTGTAAAAGGTGCTTTTGGCAAATATGTGTAGATTTAAGTTAAAATCGAGCAGAAAGTGCATAGAAACAAAATATACTTGGTGCTAGGCCCAGCCAGTGGACTAGGCACCAGGTCTATTCTGTCCCGCATCAGAGATTGAGCGAGCTTTAGGGATTTTTCCAGAACAGACTTGGCACCAGGTCTGGCAAGTGTAACTGGTGTCAGGTCCATTCTATCTGCCAAACCAAAAATGGAGCAAAACAGAGAAAGAATAGAGTGTACTTGGCACCAGGTGGGTCGAAGGTACCTGGCACCAGGTAGACTTTGGAGGTGAAAATTCTGTACGCAGAATTAGGGCTTATCCAAGGATTTTGGTATTTTCCTATTTCTACTTGGCTAAGACTTCCTCAGCCACAAAGTTGGCATCCAAGAGGCCTATAAAAGCATAAGAGAACAAAAAGGTTTCGGATATACAACTAAGAGAGGTGAATTAAAGAGCAGAAATTCTGATTCTCTTATTGAAGGAGAAATTCACCTAAGCCAAGGAGGATTGTTCAAAGGGAGTCTTCAAGGAAGAAGAAAGAGGCTTATCAATGAGTGCTTTCTTTTCTCTTTGTCTTCTTTTTCTTTAGTAATGATGTATTCAATGTTTTCAATGTAATTTAACATTATTTTAGGATTCATAATTTTGTGTTAATTTAGTTATTTGATCACTTCTTTGTCATCGTTGGTATTTGATTACTTGATTTCATTGGTTATTAATGCGAGTTCTTCTAATTAACTTCGACACAATGATGTTAGGAGTTTCGTTGTATTGATTTCATATTTGTTAAATCTTAACGGATTTGAACGATGAAGTTAGGATTTGAGAACTAAGTGATCAAAGGTTAAGTTAATTTCGCCTTGACATAGGGTTATTAGCTAATTTCATATTTTTAACAAATTGAGATTCATGCATGTTTTGGTTAGAATGGCTTGATTGACAAATCTACTAATTGAATCGAGATATAAATGATGAGCTTAATGCATGTTTTGGTTATGTTAGCTTAATTCACAAATTTGTTAATATAAATCAAAATATAGGATTCTATGGTTTGACAAATGAAGTTAAATTTACCTAAGTAAATTCATGATTTGACAAACGATTGAATTTTACTATGCATTGCTTCATGATGCCAAGATGATAAATAATTGAGAGAGTTGCTATTTGGTTCATTGCCATGTTTTCTAGGATAAGTGTTTAAATTCCATAAACTTACATCCTTGAGTTGTATATGTTTCTTTAGTTTTTTTTTTATTATTTTCTCATTTTATCTGGGTCAATTAATCAATGAAAGAAAAGTGATTAGTGTGTACTTATTCCTTTGATAATCGATACTCGTTAATTCCCTATACTATGCTTGGGATGAGTATTGTTGCTCACATGTGTATTTTGATATTAATGTTTTAATTAAAACCTAATTAAAGGATGGATTTAAAATTGATGATTTTATATACCTAAAATTTATGCATCACGACAGGTCCTTACATGTCTCCAACACCAGGTCATCATTGGAGAAGAAATGTTCTATTTTCAGAGCAGACCTGGTGCTAGGTCACTTTAGGCACAACCTAATTTTTTTTATTTTTCTTGTTTTGTTTTATTTTGTTTGCAATTTAATTCCTATGACTTTTGCCTTGTAATAGGTATATTTTGGACTTACTTAGGAGATGAATGGCTGAGATTAGATCCCCCATTTGCTAGGTTTAGTTTGCTAGCTTAGTACTACCTTTGATTCAATGTCTCTAAACTTCCAAGGGATAATCTAAATCTCTTTCTCTATTCTTGGGTGTTAGTGTTCTTGATAGGTTGAGTTTTTGGGTGCCTTCAATTCCCATCTTTTTGTTCTAGTCTCTTGATAGATTAAGGTATTAAGGTATTTTGAAATAGGCTAGAGTCACCAATTCTCATTGGGTCAAGTGCATTTGCATTTAGTTCATTTGTGTGTGTAAATTTTGTAGAGACTCTAGGGTTCTTAAAAAATCAAGAGCCTTCCGCGTTTTTTAGCTTATATCAGGGAAAATTGCTGCTTTTTGAAAAAGAAGAAAAATATACTTTTCGTGTATTTCCAAAAGTGATGGTTTTTTAAATAAAAAAACACAGCCTCAGGAAATCCTCTATTTCTCGAACCTTTTAAGAAATAATAAAAAATACCTTTTCCATCATGGGCTTAAGTTCTAAAAATTTCAAATAAGCCCCCCAAACAATAAAAAATTTATAGTTTAACCAAAAAGGTTTATTAGTTGCAAACTTTAACTATAATAACTGTAAGCACTTTATAATTATCCCATAAAATTATTTCTTCTCACAAACTAACCCCATAATATTATCATATACTGTTTTGAGTACTCATTCTTCTATTATGTTTGACTTATTAGGTTTTCTGGTGTATTGGTAGCAAAATATAAATTAATTCTAATCATTGTATAATTTGTAATACTTAATAATAAGAATTAACTTATTAATTCTAAATAGGATTAATTTATTAATTCTTTAATTAAGAAATTCAAATTTTGGATCATGAGGGGCATCTAGCAATGCATCACGACCACCCAGAAGTCCAGAAAGTCAAGTGACTTGACATAAATCTTTCAATAGGAAAATGTCAGTAAAATAAACTCTTTTTATCATTTTAGAGTACGGAATTAGTTCTAACTCCTAGAATAAACTTAATTGTAACTTGAGTTTATTAGTACTTGTTCTAAAATCCACTTCTCAACATGTGTATCATTTTGGAATTATTTCCAACACATAGTTGCCTTGGCCAAGGACTTCTTGATTAATTATTCCCTACAAGTGGCCATGAGATATATGAGATCTCTAAACAGTTATTCCATTCAAAGATGGTAGAAAACACTTCTATGGCCTCTCATGGACTAAAAATGTTGACAATGATTAAGAAGCTATGCTTACTTGATTTTGGTATGGATCATAAAATAAGAATCAACTTAATTCTTCAATCTTTACCAAATAATTTTTCACAATTTGTGAAGAACTACTGGATGAATAAGATTGATACTACCATAACTAGGTTAATCATCCTTCTCAAGACAGTAGAGTCTTCTATGAGGAAAGAATATAATACTATCATGTTGGTTGATTCTTCAACTTCTAAGAAGAAATATATTTCTAAAAAAAAGAAGAAGAATCCAAACAAACTGAACGGTGCTATGAAGAAGGAGACAACTACAAAAGACCCATGTCATCATTATAGCAAAATAGGCCATTAGAGCTGCAATTGCAAAATTTACTGGAGACTGTCAAGAAAAAAAAATGAGAAAGAGAAGCTTGCAAGCACATCTACTTTTACTCTTGGCTAGTTTAGCATTGAGATCAATACTACTCTTAAAAATGAGATACAATATAGGATACCAAATGTGGATCTCATTTGTGCAATAATTTGTAGAAATTAAAGAGTAGTAGGAAGCTTGAGAAATGTGAAGTGGACCAGCATGCTATAGATAGAGCAAAGGTTGTTGCACTTGCTATGGGGACTTATCATATATTCTTCGCTTCTCGATTGATTCTAGAACTTACAAATTGTTCTTATGTTCTAATTTTATTAAAGTACATTATCTCAATTGCTTGTTAAGACATGGGTGGATTATATTTAATTTTTGAGAATAAAAGTTGTTCTTTTTCATTATATCCATTATGGTACTATAACTTTGATGAATGGTTTGTATGTTCAAGGCATGACTAATCAAGTTCTCAATATAAACAATAAGAAACAAGAAAACATAACACAAACCTATATTACTTATGGCATTGTTATATAGGCCACATAAATGATAATCATGTTTCTAAGTTACACAAGTTTGGTGACTTAGGATCATTTGATTATCAATGAAATGATATATTTGTATCATGTTTACTTGGAAAAATGACAAAAACATCTTTTTTCTAAGCTAAGCAATTATTGGAACTAATACATACTAATGTATGTGGACCAATGACATTGCAAGTAAGAGGGGGTTATCAATACTTCATAAACTTTATTGATGATTATTCTTGATATGGGTATTTGTATTTTATGAAATGCAAATCTGAGGCTTTTGACAAGTTCAGAGAATTTAGAAATGAAGTAGAAAAACGACTTAGTAAAAGTATTAAAACCCTAAGATCCAATCAAGGAGGTAAATACATAAGCCAAGAGTTTCAAAGCAATCTTAGAGGTAATAGGATATTATCTAAATGGAATTCATAATATACACCTCAATATAATAGTGTATTTGAAAGAAGGAATCGAACCCGATTAGATATAGTTCAAACCATGATAGCTTTTGTAGAATTACCAAAATCCTATTGGGGATATGCACTGGAAACTACTACTTATATTTTAAATAGTGTTCTATCAAAGATGGTTGATTCTACCCCTTATGAGTTTTTGTTTAGTAAGAGACCAAAATTAGCTCAGTTGAGAATTTGGAGATGTCCTACTTATATCAAGAGGACAAAATCAGACAATCTTTCAATATAAGTCTGACAAGTGTTCGTTTGTTGGATTTTGCAGAGAATATCATGTATATTTTTTTGTATCTTTCTTCAGAAAATAAAGTGTTTGTTTTAAGGCATGCTGTCTCTTAGAAAAAGAATTCATGCTTAAAGGAGATAGTGGGAGCAAAATTGAACTTAGTTAATTTTAAAAAGAACAAATAAACAATGATCAACCAATTGATCCTGAGTCTAATTAAAAAATAAACGAAACTTCGAATACAAAAAAACCTCATAGGTAAAGTAGGATAAGTGTGTTACCTAAGAGATATGGATTTCTCCTTAGTGATAACAATGACATATTGCTTATAGAAGAAGATGAGCCTACCACTTACAAGAAAGTTTTGAAAAGTCCAAAATCTAATAAATGGCTTGAAGTTATGAAGTCAGAAATGGATTTCATGTATGACAACCAAGTTTCGACTTTAGTTGATCCATCTGTAGGGATAAAACCTATAGGGTATGAATGGGTTTTTAAGAAGAAAACCGACAAGAATGCTAAAGTTATTACCTATAAGGTACGACTGGTTACACAAAGTTATTGTCAATAATAAGATACTAACTATGACGAAACATTTCCACAATAGCAATGCTAAAATCTATTAGAATATTCCGAGTACTTGCCGCTCATTATTATTACGAAATTTGGCAAATAGATGTAAAAATAGCTTTTTTTTAAAATAAAAATCCGACTGACGAAGTTTACAAGATACAACCTGAGGGTTTCACATCCAAAGATCACACTAAAGTGTGTATGCTGCAAAGGTCCATTTATAGAGTGAAATAGGCTTCTAGGAGTTAGAACATCCATTTTAATGAAACAAATAAGGAAATTTGTTTCATACAAAACGTGAATGAACCTTATGTATACAAGAATGTTAGCGGGGGTGCAATTGTTTCCTACTGCTATATGTAGATGACATATTACTAATAAGAAATGATGTCTCTACTTTTCAAACAGCCAAGATTTAGTTATCACAGAAATTTTCTATGAAAGGCCTTGGAGAAGCAACCTATATTCTGGTAACAAGGATCTATAGAGATAGATCAAGAAGGTTGCTTGGTCTTTTACATTCTACATACATAAATAAAGTGCTAAAAAGGTTTATCAAGGATGAATCCAAGAAGGGATTCTTACCTTTGACCCATGGGGTAAGCTTTTCTAAATTTATGTATCCTCGATACAAGATGAAATAGATCACATAAGTAGGATACCATATACTTCAACAATTGGTTGTAATGTATAGGCTATGTCATGTATTAGGCCTGATGTATCTGGTGCTTTTAGCTTGATGAGCAAATGCTAATTTGACCCTGGAGAAGGTTATTAGGTGGCTATCAAGAATATTCTTAAGTACTATAAAGAACTAAGGATTTATTCTTAATATATGGAGAAGGTGACCTACAAGTGAATGGGTATACTAATGCCAGTTCCTAATTTGATAAGGTTGATTGCAAATCCTAACCTAACTACGTGTTCATTATTTTGCAATGAGGTAGTTAGTTGGAAAAATTCCAAACAAGACACAACTACCAGCTCAACCACTAAAACAGAGTACATAGCAGCTTCTGAAGTAGCTAAGAAGGTAGCCTGGATAAAAAATTTCATAACAAAACTAAGAGTAGTACTGAACATTATTGATCCAACACTATTATATTATGAAAATAATGGAGCTATAGTATAAGCAAAAGAACCACGTTCTCATCGACGATCTAAGCATGTACTTAGGTGCTATCACTTGATTCGTGAAAATCATTAATAGGAAAGATGTAACAATAGAGAGAGTTCCCACTTATTAGAACATAGTAGATTAGCTTACTAAAGCTCTATCCCAGAAGAAACATGATAGTCATGTTCAGCCATTCGGTATTCAATACATGAATGATTGGCTTTAGTACAAGTGAGAGATTGTTAGAGTCAAGCCTTAGAACTAATCCATTAGTACAATAGATTTTGCACATTTGTTTAATAAAGACATTCTTTATCTTTTGGTTTCTTAGTTTTATATGTGTATATCTATAAATTTGATAGATAATGTCCTAAGCACAATGTACAATGTTAAGAAAATCACGATCAAGATCATGATGTGAGATTCTTACTATACTTGTAGTGCTTGTGCTTAAATAATCCTAGTTATATTATTATTGAGAGAAGACATCATTAATGCACCAAGACTAGCACGTATTAAACTTCTTGGTTGGATCAAGGGGTGTTCTCATAGCTGCAGGTTAACACATGGATGCTCATCCATGGGTATTGTGATACTTAAAAGTTAACACATAAATGCTTGTTATATGATTAGGCACATTAGATGACCTAGCTATAAGATAATCACATAAACTTTACACTTTTTAGTAAGAGCAATAATAGATGGAGTTGGTGGAATAGGAGTATTTAACACGTAGAGAAACTTTTCGGATTTTAGAACGATTCTCAAATTCATGAATGATTCTCAAATGCCTATACCAGTCCATGAAATTAGACTCAGTAAGCTTGTTTGTTTCCAAAATAATACATAGGTTCAAGTCTATTATCATGGTGCAAATGACCTAAATGAAAGATAAGAGACATTAGACAATGTGTATGCATATGAAATGCATTTAGTTAGATTTTTAATTAAATGCATATTTATTTTACTATTTTACTCAAATCAATAGCCCCACTATTGATTTGAGAAAGCCCGCTAGAAGCTTTCCTAAGGGACCAGTGCCTAAATTTCTTAAGAATGACATTGGGTATGCCTAACTAATCACACTTATGTTCAATGATATATATCCAACACCAATTGCATCAAATGCAACTACCAAAACATTGGGTAATTAATATTTTTTAATCTTAAAGCATTTAGTACTAACCTAAGCTTGCCTCTAATATTCTTTATGCTTGGGAATGCCTAATTAGGAGAAAGATATTAGTTAAATCTAACCCATTAATTCCGAATCAAATTCCATAATTTGAACATGCTCAATTTCAAGTTAGCTTGGGTCTGCCTAATAATCTAATATAAAAAAAGAGCTCTTGTTCTTACTATATTAATGGAAGGCTTTTAGATTTAATATTGTT
Organism: Voacanga thouarsii; assembly: GCA_026120185.1. Classification (NCBI taxonomy): domain Eukaryota; kingdom Viridiplantae; phylum Streptophyta; class Magnoliopsida; order Gentianales; family Apocynaceae; genus Voacanga; species Voacanga thouarsii. Next base: position 1,120,801 of record JANUWF010001172.1, read on the forward strand.
TAGGAGATTTTATTCTTTATTAATGGTCTCATAATTTGGCACGCAAAATATTAACAAATTGATAAAATTGTAATAGACCCAATTAAATGGCCTGGTTATGAACTTTCCCAGATTAATTTCCTTGAGCCAAGTAAGAAATTAATTTGGTCAAACCAATGTGTTCATGCATGTTTGAGAAGAAAGTCTTACCATCTTCTTGCTTTGTCATCTCCAGATACTTGTAAAATTTTCTAGTCCTACCTAACATATGTAATCTAATTAAAAAAATTCCTAATGAAAAGACTACGAGTCACATTAGAGAGGAATTAGATACGAAGAGAAATTACATGAAAATTATAGAGAAGGGCATGACACGTAGGCCCTATTTATTCTAAAAAAAAGCAATAAACATGCATAAAACAAAATTAATTGGTCAATAGTCCATAACCAAGCGAACATGCCAAAATTGCTCCAAGCATAAATAGACATAACATATAAATCCAAAATCATCATTTTGGAAAAAGGAAAACATTTTATGAAAAAGTAAAATTTGGAAAATTTTAGGTCCTTTTTGGAAAAAAGTTCTATGGGAAAAATGAATTTTTTATAATAAATTAGGAAGCTAGTCGCCGTCTTCAAGTAAGTCGGCCATTGGCTTAGGTTTTTTTTTTAAACACAGCCAGGGCTAGGCTTTGTAGGCCAGTCGCCACCTTGAATAAAATTTCAGGCAGTCATTGGTTTTGCACAGCTGGGCGCAGGCTATGCAACAATTTGCATATCTAGTCCACTACATTTTCCTGAAATTTTTTTTTTATTTTGCAAAACCCAATTGTGTTTCAGATTTCATAAATCTGAATCTTGATCAATTTAAGTTAGGAAAACCTATTAATCTAGATTAGTTAAGATCAATATCCTAACAATTTTACTAATAAAACACAATAGACCAACGCATTTAAGGATTTCAAAAACCTTCACTATAATTTGTTATAGAACCAACAATTTTTATATATTTTTTTAAGTTAAACAAAGAAAAATGTGATGTGCACACAAGGATTTTATAAATCCTTTATTGAAACAAATTTCAGTAACCTGCATACAAACCAAAATCATTGAAAACAAATTTTACTTCTGATTTCGTTCAGGCTTTCACAAAAACAAAATTTCTAGGAAAATAAAAAATTCCATTCACTCTGATTTCATAAATCATTGATGTAACCAATTACAACAACTATATGCAAAACACCAAAACTCACTGAAAATGATTTTTCCAGAAATGAAAACATATGTGAAACAATTCCACAAAACGAAGCATATGCATGCACTAATTTCAAAGAATAATGCAGACACAGACCATAAAACGAAAGCATTCTAGAAATAATTTTTAAACATAATCATACAACTCTAAGAACATACAACATGGCTGATACCATTGTTCGATTTCGATCATGCAAAACAATTTATGCACATTAGAAAATAAAATAAAATCCATGCAACACGATCACTCGTATGTAATTAAACATGCTAAGAAGAGAGAAAACGTGCGCTACCTTTAAATTGCAGCTTTCAAAAATTTTCTCCCCATGCGAATACCCTCCGAAAATTGTTCAAGCTGTGAACCACCAAATTCCAAGCATAGGAATTTCTCTTATAGAAATCCAGATAAGGACTAAAGTCAAATTCAACACCGAGAACCAATGCTAGAAGGTTTATCTTCAGCAATGGTAAGGTTTTTTTTTAGAAGAGCAAGAAAAAGCTTCTGTGTATATTACCCCCCCACCCCATGTGGCGGTTTTCTTTTAATATATGTACGTATACCAAAATATCATTTCCTCTAGAAATATAAAGCCATTTAGTAATTACGAAGGGCTTTGGATTTCTAAAATTGTAATTAGGCCCAAAAGGTCTTATTAATTGCAATTTGACATAATAATTAAAACCACTTTATAATACGCCATCAAATTATTTCTTCTCACAAATTAACCCATAATATTATCATATAATATCTTGAGTACCAATTCCTCTATTGTGTGTGACCTATGAGGTTTTCTGGTCAATTAACAGTAAAATGTGAACTAATCCTAACAACTATATGATTAGTAATACTTGATAATTAGAACTAACTTATTAATTCCAATTAGGATTAGTTTTTCTTAATTCTCTATTTAATAAATTCATATTTCACATATCATGAGTGGCATCTAGCAATGCATCATGATTATCTAACAATCTAGAAAATCAACTGGCTTGACATTAAGTATTCAATAGTAAAATATCGGTGCAATTGACTTCTTTCAGCATTCCATATCTCCTCCAATCTAGGGTATGTAATTTGTGCTAATTTCATCTAGAATATAATTTATTGTAACACAAATTTGTTAGTACTTGCTCCTAAAATCCATTACTCAACTTGAATATAATTTGGAACTATTTTCAATGCATAGTTGCCTTGACTTCTAGAGTAATGATTCCCTACAAGTAGCTGTAAGATATATTCTTCTACTATTAGGAGTGATGAATCATTTGTTGATCCTCTCAACTGCTTTACTATACCTCATGTAGTACCCAATATCCTCCCTATAAGTCGTTTTGAAGAGATTCCAAGGATAGGCATTAAAGTACAACATTTAACATATAAAGTACCCTGAAAATCTCAAGTAAAGGATACTTACACTTTTGCTATAATGAGATTCTATCACTGGTACTAAATAGTTATCCATGTGATTATTGTATGTGTTGCATTTGTGGGGTGCGCTATTTTAGAAAATAAATCTAATGTTCAACTGAGTTTTAATATAAAATACCAATTTAACTTATATACATACACAGTTGGGCAAGTATACCCCTTATCTAGTATAGAGTGTAGTTGGTAAGTATCGAAGAACCTAAAAAATGAGATCAATTACTGCTACTTCAACCTAAATTTTATTGTTTAATTAACCAAAACAAGAAGTAAAATAATTAATTACTACTGTTAAGAACAAGAGAGTACCAAATGAATACATCAATCTAATTTTCAAAATAAAGACTAAAAGATCACGAGGCACGATTTAAGTAAGGAAAAGAGATTAGCCATGTAATTAAATAAGAATTTCACCAGGAATATTTAAATAATAAATATCATTCAATCAATTGATATCAAATCTAAGCATTAGCAAGATTTTCAAAATAAAGTAAAATTCAAACTCTCTCGAGTAATGAATCTCTTACCCTAGGATTCAACCCATAGATATTTCTATTATATAAATCAAACCTAAGGATGCATAAAATCGAGAAAATCTAATTACAAGCCAAGAAGCCCTAGAGTACCTATTTCTAGGTGACTCCAAAAACTCATCTATTTCCAAGTTCTAAATCCCCCAAATCCTTTCTCAAATTCATCAGGGGAAAACAAATCTATTGAATTAACATAAAAGGAAACACATCTCATACATCCTTTCTCAACTCAACATAAGAGAATTATCCAATTAACTAATTCAATCAATCAAACTCAAGTGATAAATTAATGAAAAGATACCTGAATTAATCAAATAAACAACTAATAAAAGAGTAAATTAGGATAGAACCCTTTAATTACAAACAAATCAAATAAATCCGACAACCACAAAATGAAATCACAAAAAGGAAAAGGGAAAACTCATAGATAAGGTTTCTCTTCTATTTTGCAATCTTCTTTTGGAGTTGCTCCTTCTTCCTCAAATCTTCCTTAATCTTGTCTTCTTTTCTCTACCTTATGTTAAAAGGGGTTTCTCAAATGGTTTTCGTGGGTGGCACTCTGATAGATATCTCAAATAAGAGGTAATTATAGTTTCCTCTTCGAATCCCTAAAATTGTGCATAACAGGGGGTTTTATGTGATGTTGCATAGATTCGTGAAAGGTGGTCTACATGGCATCATGTACGCTTTGATCATTTGATCTAGACTTAAGACAATGCCGTCAAACCATGTGCTGGAATAATACACGACAACGTGGACAGTAATTGGCATGGTGTCGTGGATCTCCCGGTGTTTCTCATTTTTTCCATCTTGATGAAGCATAGTGAAGTGTAAGGTGATGGGCATAGTGCCGTTGACTCCCAGAATATTGACTTTTGAAGTTCAAAAGCTTTATGACAGCATGTAGTAAGAGCTTGATAGTGTCATGTCTCTTCAATTTAGCTGTTCTTAAATCTTTTTCTCCACAAATTCTTATCTAATCTCAACCTTTTTATCCTACATAAAACAAGGAAAAAATGGGGGATTATGTAGCAATCTAGAATGTATTATAGAGGCTTTGAAGCGCCGATAATATGTAAAATATGTATGTAGTAAGCAATTATCACTTCCCCACACTTAAACTTTTGCTTGTTCTGAAGTGAAGTATCAAAATTAAAACACTCCAAGCAAAAACCATATATAAAGAGTGGATTTTTGGCACTAATGACTACTATTGGAAAAGATATTTATTTTCTATTGAGATGAGAATTTAATTTAAGATTATTCAACTACGCTAAACTTGTGTAAGCACATCTATTTGAATAGAAAAAAAAAAGCCATCAAAGTTGGATTAAATAAGACTATATCTTATTCAACATCTGTCATCTTCTTTCCTAAGTCAAGAGTACGACTCAAGTGATTCACATAAGTAGGAAATAATGAGTTACTTAAGTTCTATGACTTCCAAAAGCTGTTGCAATCGTAGGTAGTAAACAGAGGATTGGTCCATAAACTAACCTTTGCAGGGTAATGTAGGTGCCTATTAGAGATGGAAAATAAAGATCTTTTAGTCTCTGCATTACCCTCATTGAACTCTCATTTCTTTTAGAGCAAGGTAATGTAAATGCCTGTTAAAGATAAAATGAATGACTTTCAGCTTTTACAATACCTTGCATCAATCACTCATTTTCTTACCCTAATCTACATTTAATTAAACCTAGAGTTAGGACAAGCTAGAAGATCATAGGATATAAATAAATCAAGATTCCTTACTTAAATTTCATCACAAGTTTCTCATTAATTCTGAAAGAAATAAAATGTCACAATACTTACTAAAACATTCATAAGGTTAAGCCAAATTATGAAGATCTAGTCCATATCATATCAAATATACATATTTACCAAAGAATATCCAATCAAAATAAACTCATTCCAAATTCTTATGTCAAGAGAAAAAGAATAATAATTCTAAAGGAGTGTCAAAATTAGCCAAAAATTGAAAAAAAATAGCTCAAATTTTCAAAACCAATTCCAACCCATAAATAAAACCTACAAATGATCTTGCAAAGAATAGACTTTAATATTTCCCCCGCATTGAAAATGGACATTGTCCTAATTGGCCATCAAAATATGCAATGTGAATGTGTGTAATTGGACTAAAAATAATTAGGAGGAAAGAATTAGAGGAATGCTCCAAAAGTGAACAAAATCTCAAGCATTGCATTGGAAAAGAAGAATGATCAAGATTTTAACAGGGTCTGGTAACCTACAAAATGAATATATATATATATATATGTAACACCCCGCTATCTTCGTACCCAAAAAGGGTGGTGATGTCGCCCCATCTAATAGACCAGGGGTCTTTATAACGAGGTACAAAAGAAAAATGACTAAATAAAATAAAGTGATCATCTTATTACATCTATAAACTAAACTTATCCAAGTCCAAAATTCAAAACTAACAATTGTCTCTCAAAAGAAATACAAAGTAAAATAGAAATAAATTGAACTTTCATATTTTATTCTTCCAACCTACTCAATAAAAGAACTCCCCTTAAAACATGATATTAAACAGTGTGAAATTGGAACTCAATAAGTCCCATGTGTGTGAATGTCACATTAAACATTTCGTGTATGCAGGTTTATCAAAACCACAAAATATGTTTGCAAGTTAACTTTCATCAATAAACAGTCATTAAGTGGAGCATTGTTCATCATATTCAAAACAATTCTCAATAATTCATCCACTCATCAATACTAAAGTCCATATCATGATTACCATCATTGAGTGGGATTAGTAATGATTCAATAATAATATTCAAAACTAAAGTCTATATCATGATTACCATCATGATAGCTTCCCTGTATAACCGTCCAACACTGGGCAGTGGGTGATCCGCCCACTAAGGTGAGATACTGCTGAAAAGTATGCCCTCAAAGACTATGTATTCTATGTAAATATATTGTAATAAAATATTTATTCATTCAATTTAGTTTGTATCTTATATTATTGAACATTTAAGGTCCAAGTATGACAAGTAATTGTCTATGTGTTAGGTCGTTCTTCATAGTAAGGTATAGACTATGAGTACTTGTCATACAAGTAAAACTGAGTTCTTAGTTGTTTGATGGAACTGGACATTTCATCAAGGTAAGACTATTATGCCATGATTTCTAATAAGGAATGGTTTACCTTGAATCAATGAGTAATTCACTCACATCATTTGCATAAATGTATTTCAAATACATAGAACTGGAGGACCTGTAGTAGTGGTCTCACTTAAAGTACTATAATTATAGAGACCAGACTATTACTGCTGTAGCGTGGACAGATACCTTTATACTTAAGTATGAGTTGGTAGTCTGGCGATGCTAGGATTTTATACTTTGATGTATGTTAGGTGAGATTTCTTTTGTAAGATCAATATCTTTGTATGTTGGGTGTATTACTCTAGTTAGTTAAGATGGACTCATGCAACAGAATTTCTATACTTCACTTAGTGAGGTTAAATCACCCTCTTGTGATTGTCCAGGATAATCTAATGATCCAGGGCCCTGCGAATGTGACTCAAGAATGTGCTTTTGGGTAGCTTTCAATGATAATCAAGTACATTCAAGTGAGTTTTGGATTATCATACTAGAGATCAAAGGATGGTAGATGTCTTTGAGATGGGTGTTAGTACATTTATCTTGTCTCATTGATGGGTGTTACATAGAAGGGTATTTTTGTCATTATACTTGTAGGTCGGAGACATTGCTATAACAATATTATTCTTGGGGTCAATATTTTCGTATGGTGTTAAATGAAAATATTTAAAATGATAAAATGAGGCTATTTAATAGTAAGAGCATTTTGGTCATTTTAGTAGCCATAAATAATATGCCTCTTGGTCTCCGGAGTCACTCAAGTTACCTTGGTGAGTTTAGATGCAATTTGGACTTAATGGATAATTATTTGGAAGAGAAATAAAATTTATTCTAAGAGTCTAATTATAATTAATTAATTAGTTTTAGGTTTTAATAAGGCCTAGAAAAGATATTAATTAATTAAGAGAATTGGACTAGAATAAATTAATTAATTGGGCTGATATATGTTGACATATATTAAGAGTCCAATTAGAATTAATTAGTTAGTCTTGGGTATTTAATGAGGCCCAGAAAAAAATTTAATTAAGTAAGAGGATTGTGCCAGTCTTGCACTATTTTTTTTAGCACAACACCTAGCCTAATTGGACATGGTGATTTCGACAATTAGGGTTTTGGAAGCCCTAAGGCTGGTCGAAATATGTAGGGGGAAAAAAATAAGCATTAAGTAATATTTGAGAACGTGCCGCCTCCTTTTGGTTTTCTCTTCCACGTTCTTTCTCTGCCTTTTCTCTGGTAGAGTGATTCTATCCAAGAAAGGAGCTCTCACCAAGCTAATGCCTAGAGCAAGGTAGAGTTATACTCCGAAAGACGAAAAGAAGAAGCTTGGAGACGTTTAATGTGTATGAGTAGAAGATTTGTAGGAGTTCTAGTTGAATAGCAGGTGCCTTCTTCTCCCCTTCCAATGCAAGAGTTACCAGGGCAATCCAACCCCTCGTTTGTTAATTCATGACCAATAAGAAAAAGTAAGTACTTTCTCCTAGATGTGGCTCAGAAAACTGAAAAATTTTCTATTGCATTTTCTTTGATGTTTTCCGTATTGATCCTTCAGATACTCCTCCATCTCTACACCCAACACACCGGTTGTTTGACCTAAAAAATAAAGTCCACATGGACCAACATGCTAGTTCGGACTGACTTGACTAAGTAGTACTGTTATCTCTTTAAGTATAGTTTATCTTCTGGAGGTGGCCGCTTACCAGAAGACTCATTCTAACTCTCCAAGACTAGTACCTCTAGACTACCCCCCCTGTGTAACACCCTATATTTCCATAACATAGTAGGTTGTAACTTTATGGGATGTCGCCCCGTCTGATTGCTAAGACAAGGGGGCTTTATAACAAACTTTACTCTATAGGTAGCGATATTTTTTCCAAAATAGAAAAGTACAAGAATTTGACTTTTGATACATACACTCATGGGTATAATAGGTCCAAGATGTAGCATGAGTCTCTGGGAGTCCACCACACTTTCATTGCACCTCTGATCTAAAATTTTTCAAAAGAGATAACATACGTGTGAGCGTAAAGCTCAGTGAGTCCCGTACATGCTAGTGTTTACTATTGAAAAGATCTTATAAAGAATAATCTTAATAGATACTAGTTCAAAAATTCTTGTGTGAAAACATTCTCAAATCAAGTATTGAAGGATTTCGAATGAAAACACGTTGATTCAAGTATTCAGGAATTCCAGCATAAAATATTCTAATTCAAGTATACAAGTATAGTCACTGGTTACGCCAAGTATTCAAGTCTATGCTTATGCTAAGTATTTAAGTTAGTGCTTACGCCAAGTATTCAAGTTAGTTCATACGCTAAGTATTCAAGTTAGTGCGTACACCAAGTATTCAAGTTAGTACTTATGCCAAGTATTCAAGTTAGTGCATAGCCAAGTATTCAAGTTAGTCATGTATTGCATTCAAGGATTGACAAGTTCAAGAAATTAAGAATTCAAGATTCATATTGTTCATCATGTTTCCAAATCCATATAGAAGGCACGTACTTGAGCACATCAGGAAACCATTTTCCATATCAAGAAAACACTTTATCACAATCGGAATTTGGAAATTGAAAAGATCACACAGTATATTTCATATCTAGGATATTCAAGAAATCGAGTGCTTGATAATGCTTTCAAATTCAGGTGTAACATTCATCTCATAATATATCCAGAAAACATTAACTGTATTAAAAAACACATGAACATTTCAAGAAAACACTTAGCTAAAACAAGATTAAAAAAAAAAAAAACAGTGGGACTCACGATATTCCTTATCAATGGAAACAGCAAGTAGGCTAGTTCACGTTCAACTATTTTGACAAACACTGGCTAAAATGGAACTTAAAAGGAAGTGGGACTCACCTCGCGTCCTAAATAAACTTTTCCCATTCATGGGCTATTAGACTACCGTTTCCATCATTTTCAACGTGTCATTATCCTTTTTCCAACAAACCTACATCAAACATCGTTTTTAGGTTTAGTCGTATTTGGTAAAAAAATAGCCGATGGTAAGCCGACGCCTGGGTGATGTGCCCGACGGGTAGTCAACGTCTAGTCGACATGTCCGACGGTTAGCCGACATCCAACCGACATTTAGCTGACGGGGCCGACGGTCAACCGCCGTTCAAGAAAACGCACTACGGTCGTTTGTGTCGTTTTTTTGTCATTTGTCCAATTCTTTCATTTTTCTTTTCCATATCCTTCCTCTCTTCATGAAAAAGGAATTATGTACATGTTTTCCATTCATTTCATCCCAAAATTACATAATTAATCATTCTTAAGTTCAACCATTTTCCAACTAATTTTCTGGAATTTAGCTTCTTAACACACGATTTTATTTTGCATATAACCTTCAATCCACAATTCTGATTAGGCTCTATGATATATCACAATAACCGTAAGTTTCTTAAATTTAATTTTTTATATGCCCTTTCTTGAGTTCAAGTTTTTGTGATACAGTATAGAGGCAAAAACAGCCCCAGTAGTTTGCCTAATCACAACCATTCACGTTATCCTTTGATATCCTTTAACCTTTAACACCTTGAGAATATTAAATTCATTCAACTTTCCCTTCAAATCAGCTTTAATCCATCAATTTTCAGATTCCAACAACTCATTAAAGTCATGTTTATTCAACACAACTTCACTTCTTTCAATAAGGAACTAACATAATTAATCACTCTAACCAAGTAACAATCATTTTCATTACATTTTGATCCTTATTTCATCAACCAAGATCAACCCTTCAAACTACCATGAATATTCAATCCTTCATCACATAAAACAATATCCATGAGTCTTCTATGTAACCGGCATACATAGACACACAAAAAGTTCACAAACAAAGTTTATGAACCCTAGCTTTTGATCTAAAAGCAAGACATGAAAATTATGTTTTCATGTTAAAATTGATATCAACATGATCACCATTCACCCAACAACAATTTTAATTCAAGTAAGGTAGGGTTTTACCTTGTATTTAGAGCTCTTTAGTGTGATTTTCTCCAAGAATCTCTCAAGAACTCGCACCCTACTCCAAGAACACACACAAGCTACGTTTTTCTTTCTTTTTGCTATGTTCTTTTGATTTCTTTTCTCTTGTTTCTCTCCCCTTGAGGCTGCTGAATTTTTATGGCTGTATAACAGCCTTCCCACTGCCATTTCTCATCAGATTTTGGCCAAGAAAAATCTAATTCAATTAAATATATTGTGGAATTCATGTAGGTGTGTTCCAATCACAATTTAACACACCATTTTCCTTGATTTTTCTTCTTTAATTTTTCTCTTCTATTCACTCTTGTGGCTGCCGATTTTTTGGCCAATTTTCAACCATTCCACCACCATCCCCATGTCAAAATATTGACCAATTAAATTGCTCAAGGCATTAATTGAAGGGCTCCACAAGTGATGTGTTCCAATTATAATTAAACAGATCATTTTTCTATTTATTTCATAATTATTTAATTCCATATATCTTGCATGAATTCTTCATGAAACCTCTCATAAGTTGACACATGTTCATGGCTACCATTCACAAAACGCCACACGGCCAAATTTTCAATCGCATTTTCAATGTTTTCTCATAAATGACCAAAATTGGGTCCGAAATGGAAAAATATTTTACTATACCATTCAACTCCAAAAATTCCACTGAATCCATTGTTAATACTTGAAATTTTCAATTCTTTCTCAATTTGGTCAAATTTATGGTCAAAGCTGTGGTCGTAGTCAAAATGACGGAAATGCCCCTATAACTCGAATAACATAATTCATACCAAATTGTGTCTTTCATCTCATTGATCAATTTCTTTTCTCAGTGTACCCTAAATTCTTATTCTACTAATAGTAGTAGCCTTTCGACGATTTATGGTACATAGAACAAATTCAATATTTACATCCAGGTCCCGACAAAAAATTATTATACCAAAATATTCGCTTCATTATACTGATCATCTTTTATTTTGGCCATTGATGCAAATTTTCTTCCTATTACGGGTGGTAGCCAATTAAAATACAAAAGTGGGTTGTTACACTCTCCCCTCCTTAAAAAAAATTTCGTCCTCGAAATTTGTGGCATTTCTTTCAGCTTAATCTCTAGTACTACTATGAGTAACTTTTCGCAACATATCTTCTTCTCTTTAAATCTACTTCATGAAACACCATGCAAATACATATATACATCTTAATACTTCCCATTCATATGACATGAAAGGGAAGAGAAATTCTATTTAGCACATATAGACATGATTTCTTGAGAAAATTCTCATATTCTTTTAACCTAATAATATTCTTTCATATACATCGTTCTCATATGATGTATAATTAAACCTATTGTATTTATATCGTTTTTCATATAGATCAAACTTTTGTTTTCTTAAACAGCCCTAAATCACTTTATTTCAACTTTCATGAGTACTTCCCAAGGGTTACCCATATTAGAATTTCTCTAACCCAAGCACACTTAACTTCAAATGTCTAACGATTCCTGGTACATTAGTATTGATATAATCATATCCTTTGACACATTATGATAAATCAGGACTTTTAGCAGTCAAATATAATAATGGAACACTATACAAGTGTGCATATTCTTATCCACACAATTCATATCGCACTATACACACACCGCCTTTAAGTGTTCAACCTCCTTTATTCATCATCTCACGATTACTGATCCCACAATGGGAAATTTAGAATTAGTAAATAATTCAAATATAAGGTCTCCCTGATCTCAATCCCTTTAATATTATTCGAGTTTGGGGTCCTAGACCCTTTTTAAAGATATTTGAATTGTCTCAAGCCACTCTTCTTCTGGCTCATCAGAAGAAATTATATCTGCAAGTCACATGTCACACCTACTCTAATATCCAATTTCATAAAATGCGCTATCTCCAAAAATTCAATTCACATTTACTCATACCATGATGGACTCCCTTATGTCCTATTAGAGGCTTAGCTATATTCCATCAGAAGCTCTATTACGATTTTTTGCTATGCTCTAATACCATTTGTAACACTCTATATTTCCATAACATAGTAGGTTGTAACTTTGTGGGATGTCACCCCGTCTGATTGCTCAGACAAGGGGTCTTTATAGCCAACTTCACTCAATAGACAGCAGAATTTTTTCCAAAATAGAAAAGTACAAGAATTTGGCTTCTAATACATACACTCACGGGTATAATAGTTCCAAGATATAGCATAAACCTCTGGGAGTCCATTGTGCTTTTGTTGCGCCATGATCCTAAATTTTTCAAAAGAGATAACATACATGTGAGCGTAAAGCTCCGTGAGTCCTGTGTGTGCTAGTGTTTTCCACTGAAAAGATCTCATGAAGAATAATCTCAACATAAGCTAGTTCAAAAATTCTCGTGTGAAAATCTTCTTAAATCAAGTATTCAAGTATTCAGTTCTTACGCCAAGTATTCAAGTCAGTACTTATGCTAAGTATTCAAGTCAGTGCTTACATCAAGTATTCAAGTTAGTGCTTATGCCAAGTAGTTAAATTACTACTTACGTAAAGTATTCAAGTTAGTGCATATGGCAAGTATTCAAGTTAGTGTATATGCTAAGTATTTAAGTTAGTCATGTATTGCGTTGACAAGTTTAAGAAATCAAGAATTCAAGACTTATATTGCTTATCATGTTTCCAAATCCATAGAGAAGGCTCGCACTTGAGCATAGCAGGAAACCATTTTCTATATCAGGAAAATACTTTACCAAAATCGGGATTTGGAAATTGAAAAGATCACATGAGATATTTCATATCCAAGATATTTAAGAAATCGAGTGCTTGATAATGCTTTCAAATTCAGGTGTAACATTCATCACAAAATATATTAGGAAAACATTAACTCTATTAGAAAGCACATGAACGTTTCAGGAAAACACTTAGCTAAAACAAGATTAAAAAAAAAAAAAAAAACAGTGGGACTCACGATATTCCTTATCAATGGAAACAACAAGTAGGCTAGTTCACGTTCAACTATTTTGACAAACACTGGCTAAAATGGGATTTAAATAGAAGTGGGACTCACCTCGCATCCTAAATAAACTGTCCCCATTCACGGGCCGTTCGAGTACTGTTTCCACCATTTTCAATGCGTTGTTAGCCGTTTACTAACATACCTATATCAAACATCATTTTTAGGTTTAGTCGTATTTGGTCGAAAAGTAGCCGACGGTTAGCCGACGCCTGGCTGACATGCTGGATGGGTAGCCGACATCTAGTTTTCATGCCCGATGGTTAGCTGATGTCCAAACGATGTTTAGCTAACAGGGCCAATGGTCAGCCGTTGTTTTTAGAAAACGCACTACGGTCATTCACGTCGTTTATCCAATTCTTTTGTTTTCCTTTTTCAATATCCTTCCTCTCTTCATGGACAAGGAATTGTGTTGATGTTTTCCAATCATTTCATCCTAAAATTACGTAATTAATCAATCTTAAGTTCATCCATTTTCCAACCATTTTTTTGGAATTTTGCTGCTTAACACCTGATTTTGTTTTACACATAACTTTCTATCCATAATTCTTATTGGGATCTATGATATAGCAAAATAACCGTAAGACTCTTAAATTTAATTTTGTATAAGCCCTTTCCTAAGTCAGGCAAAAATAGCACCAGTAGTTTGCCTAATCACAACCATTTATGTTATCCTTTAATATCATTTAACCTTTAACACCTTGAGAATATTAAATTCATTCAATTTTTCCTTCAAATCAGCTTTGATCCTTCAATTTTTAGATTCCAACAACTCATTAAAGTCTTGTTTATTCAACACAATTTTACTTATTTCAATCAAGAACTAACATAATTAATCCTTCTAACCAAGTAACAATCATTTTTATTTCATTTTGATCCTTATGTCATCAACCCTTCAAACTTCCATGAATATTCAATCCTTCATCACATAAAACATTATCCATATATCTTCTAGGCAGTCGACATACATAGACACACAAAAAGTTCACAAACAATGTTTATGAACCCTTGCTTTTGATCCAAAATCAATACTTGAAAATTATGTTTTCATGTTAAAATTGATATCAACATGATCACCATTCACTCAACAACAACTTTAATTCAAGAAAGGTAGGGTTTTACCTTGTATTTAGTGCTCTTTGTTGTGATTTGCTTCAAGAATCTCTCAAGAACTCACACACTACATAAAGAACACACACAAGCTACCTTTTTCTTTCTTTTTACTATGTTCTTTTGAATTCGTTTCTCTTGTTTTTCTCCCTTTGAGGCTGCCGAATTCTTGTCGATGTATAACAGCCTTCCCACCGCCATTTCTCATCAAATTTTGGCCAAGAAAAATTTAATTCAATTAAGTATATGGTGAAATTCATGTAGGTGTGTTCCAATCACAATTTAACACACCATTTTCCTTGATTTTTCTTCTTTAATTTTTCTATTCTATTCACTCTAGTGGCTGCCGATTTTCTGGAAAATTTTCAACCATTCCACCACCATCCCCATGTCAAAATATTGGCCAATTATATTACTCAAGTCATTAATTGAAGGGCTCCGCAAGTGATGTGTTCCAATCATAATTAAACACATCATTCTTCTATTTATTTCATAATTCTTTAATTCCATGTATCATGCATGAATTCTTCATTAAACCTCTCATAAGGTGGCACATGTTCCTGGCTACCAATAACAGAAAACCACACAACCAAATTTTTTATCGCACTTTCAATGTTTTCTCTGAAATGACCAAAATCGAGTCCGAAATGAAAAAAATATTTTACTTTGCCATTCAACTCCAAAATTTCCACTAAATCCTTTGGTAATACTTAAATTCTATAATTCTTTCTTAGTTTGGTCAAATTTGCGGTCAAAATGATGTAAATACCCCCGATAACCTGAATAACATAATTCATATCAAATTGTGCCTTTCATTGCACTGATTAATTTCCTTTCTCAGTGTGCCCCTAAATTCTTATTCTACTAACATTAGTAGCCTTTTAAGGATTTAGGGTACGGGTAGAACAAATCTAATAATTACATCTAGGTCCCGACAAAAAATTATTATACCAAAACATTCGCTTCGTTATACTAATCATCTTTTATTATGGCCATTGATACAAATTCTCGTCCTACTACACGTAGTAGACAATTAAAGTGTAAAAGTGGGGGTTGTTACATGCTAAGTATGCAACGTTCACCATTTTGGTGCAAAATCATTTCCCTTGTTTTCATAATCACTGGTTACCTTGCCTTTGCAAAACGTTGTTTTCACATCAAGCTTTTCAAAACATTTTGATCATAAAGGGAAGGAAACCATTTTTCAATTAAAAGTTGAGATTTGATAAAAGCTTTTGGAGATTAAAATATCCACATTCCCAATCCAAGTATCATAATGCAAGAATAATATTTCATCATGTTCAATCATCATGTCAATCATCATATTGACACCATTTCAATGCCATTGTACAAAAGACTTGCAAACATGTACCTTTAGAAAAATAGTTATGTAGGGACTTACTTGAATATTCTCAATAATCAACTAAAGCAATGCTTGTCCTCATCCACTTTCTTCCTTATCTAGAATCAATGATTCTATAATTAGAATTCAAATATTTATCCACTATCATCATGTATCATGAATCCCCATGGTATTATTAATGACTTAAATCCTCCATGGCATCTAGATGGATTAATTTATTAAATCACTTCTATAGCTTTCCTATGTCATGCATCTCATCATTATGCATGCATATACTCCCTTTAAACAATCAACATGGCATCTCCATTATTCTACTGTCATTCAATCCATATAATAACCCTATTTTCATTCAAAGATATCATATTTAACTAACATGAAATAGATCTTGGTCATCATAGCAATTTTTAACCATATTTTACTCCATATATGCCTAGTTTACAACATTGCACCATTAAATGTATCAATCTCATCTAATCACGCTTTTCATGCTAACTTCATGCTTAATAATACCACCATAAAATCAACCTTATGTAAAACAGAAAAGATTGAGACCAAAACTACTTCTTGATGAGTCACACTAAAAACAAAGGTGGCACCTTTAGTGATTGGTTAAGTTTATTTTGGGAAGAAGAGTCGATTGGTTCCTCTTGGCTTCCTTAGTTTGAAGGTCACACGAGATAGCGGAAAATCAGTCCACTTTTGTACGAGATTTAGGAGAAAAGAAGAAGAAGAATTGAATAAAAGTTGAAGGGGGTTGAAGGGTTACTTACCCTAGGTTTAGTTTTCAATTTTGGAGATGTTTGGAGGTGGAGATGGACGAACATCTTGGAGAGGTGGTGGTTGGAATTTCATGTATTAGAGAGTGTTTAGGGTTTGATTGAAGGCTGGTTTGATGGTGGAAATAGGTTAGGGTTGGGTGTTTTAGTGTTTGGGAGAGTTTCACTTTGTTTTGGACTCTGAATAACAAAAAAAAAAAAAGACAGCTTTTGGTTCTATTGTTGTAGCCTAAATTGAGCAAGGTTTAGGGGGTTTTGTGGCTGGTTTTTGACTACTTTTGTGATAAAAAATAAGAGAGAAAAAGAGGAAAAGAGGGGCTGGATTTTGGTCCTTGCAATGGTGGAAGAAAAAGAGAAGAAAAGTTAGGGCTTTTGGTGTTGTTGTTTTGGCTAAAACAAGTGAGGGTTTGAGAGCAATATGGTTGATGATTTTCTTGTGTGTTTGTATGTGTGCTTATGGCGGCCAAAATTAGTGTGGAAACAGAGGAGAAAATCTGGTTGTTTAATTGGCTAAATGAATTTTGATTGGTTAAAATTACCTAGGTTAGATTTCTCCTATATTTTAGAGAGTTTGAGTGGAATTAAACATCCATTAGGTGGCGGCTAGGGTTTTAATTTTTCCAGAAAATTTAAGCAAAGAAGATAGGTTATTAATTCAAGAAATAATTTAGTTAATATCCTAATTTATTTTAGACAAAAATAAATAATTAAAGGATAATAATATTTAGAGATAAAATCTAGTTTTTATGTGATAAAGTTGAATTTTCTTTCTTCTTAAATCCTAATTTTCTAAAATAACTTAATACTAAGAAATATTTATTTCAATAAAAATTTAAAATTATCTCTTTATTTCCAATTAAAACTCATTAGAGAAAATTATTTTAGTGAGACTTTTCTTCTATTAAAAATAATAGCAAAAATATAGCTCCCAAAATAAATGCTTCTATATTTTATTTTCTTAATAAATCCTTTGGATAATAACTTTAGAAAATTCCGGATGTTGAAATATTTTAAGTTCCTAAAATATTAAAATAAAATACTAAGTATAAAATAAAATAAATTTAATTGGCTTTAATTCTTTTTATCAAAAATCCAAAATAATCACATTCCTATATTTTATGGAATGGGAAATTAAGTTGGGGGTTGGCCCTAGGAATTTTGGCCAGGTGGAGAAAAATAGGAGAAAAAGAGTTTAATTAGGAATAAGAAGAAAAAGGTTTGTAAGAGTTGGAATTTAACCTCAAGTCACAAAAGAATACCCACCAATCTCTAACCACTATTCCACAATAATTCTTGTGTAAATATTCTTCAAATATATTCCCATAAATCTAATTCAACTCACTTCATTATTCTTTCATTAATTTCTACTCCATAAGAACAAAAGCTCTACCACCTCATATAACATGACTATATCCAAATAAATTACTCCCTGAAATATCAAACACATAAATCACATATGTTTCATAAAAATAGTTCAACTTTATCAAATACAATATAAAATACTATGCTATGCATGACTTTTCCCATGAACTAATGGTGGTTTGGATCGGGGTATTACATTCTCTCCCCCTTAGGAGAATTTCAACTTGAAATTCAGGGCATTACTCCTTTAGAGCAAATTTGGATATTTCCTCTTCACCCATTCTTCTATTTCCCATGTAGCATCCTGAGTTCCGTGATGATCCCACAAAATCTTCACCATAGGTATCTGTTTATTCCTTAACCTCTTGACACTTCGATCTAAAACCTTAATTGGTTTCTTGATGTAACTTAGATCAAACTGTAGAATTAATGGCTCTTCATTCAATACATGATTCGGATTAGGGTTGTATTTCTTCAACTAGGATACATGGAAAACATCATGAATTCTTGTTAACCCTTCTGACAACTCCAATCGATATGCTACAGCTCCAATCTATTCGATCACTGGGAATGGTCCTAAATATCTAGGACTCAATTTCCCTCCTTTAGGATGTTTCAGAATTCCCCAGCTAAGCATTATCTTCAGAAAAGTCCGATCTCCCACTTGAAACTCTAGTTCTCTTCTTTTATTGTCCGCATAACTCTTCTGCCGGCTTTGCACTACTTTCAGTCTTTCTCTTATCATCTTTACTTTATCCACCATCTTTTTAATATTCATCTCCCCATACTTGCTAATTTGTCCATCCTCAGTCCAACCCCAGTATAATGATAATTGACATTTCCATCCATACAATGCTTTGTATGGTGCTATTCCATTTGGTACTTGATGACTGTTGTTGTAGGCCAACTCGGCATAAGGTATACAATCTAACCACTTATCTCCAAAGTCCAACACACAAGCCCTAAGCATATCCTCCAATACATGGATAACTCTTTTGGACCATCCATCAGTTTGAGGATAAGTAGAGGTGCTGAGTTTCAAAGTTGTTCCTATTAACTCTTGAAACTTGGTCCAGAATCTTGAAGTAAATCTAGGATCCCTATCAGATATGATACTCAATTGTACACCATGCAACCTAACTACCACCAAAATATAAGTTTTAGCCAGTTTCTCCATGGAATCCTTAACATTTATTGGAATAAAATGAGCAGTCTTGGTTAATTTATCAACCACAACCCAAACGGCATCCTTCAAAGTCTTCAACATAGGTAGCTTGTTAACAAAATCCATCGTCACCTCCTACCACTTCCACTCAAGAATAGGCAACGGTTACAATAATCTAGCTACTTTCTTATGTTTTTCCTTTACTTTCTGACAAGTTAGACAAGTAGAAATGTATTGCACCACATCTCTCTTCATTCCCGACAACTAGTAGGCCTTCTTCAAGTCTTGGTACATTTTCACTTCTCGAAGATGAATAGTATACTTGCTCTTGTGAGCCTCATCCATTATCCTCCTCTTCAATACTTGGTCATCTGGTACACATATCTATTCTTGAAACTCCTTATTTCCACTTTTGACTTCATTCGCTTTAAAAGTCTAAAATTCATTGTGGCTCCACTGCACATCACCAATCTCTTGTCTCAGCTCAAGTTCCAACTTCAAGTTGCACAAGCTAATCCTTCCTTCTCCTTCTTCTACCTTTTGTTCCAAGAGTTCTTGCACTATATGAACTTCTTGCATCCTCATACTAGCCATTCTCACCTTCCGACTCAACGTATCAGCTACCACGTTAGCTTTCCCTAGATGGTAGTTAATTGGGCATTTATACTCTCCTAAAAACTCCATCCACCTATGCTGTCTTAAATTTAAGTCCTTCTACGTGAAGAAATACTTCAAACTCTTATGGTCTATAAAGACTTCATACTCCACTCCATATAAGTAGTGTCGCCACTTCTTCAAGGTAAACACTATTGCAACTAATTCCAAGTCATGCATCGGCTAGTGAACATCGTGCGGCTTAAGCTTTTGCGAGGTTAATTATAACTTAAACAAAAATTAATTCTTGGTTATTTTTTTTAATGGTTTTTATCCTTGACAAAGAAAATATTTTAGATTTAGTAATTTTTGTAAAAATTTAAAACCATTTTAATTTATTTTCACAATGGAAAATTATTTTATGTTAAATAAAAAATTGAGATCAAAATCTCTAGAAAGCTTTAACGGAAAGTTTTAAAATTATGAAGTTTTTAACTTAAATAAAACTAATCCATGGAAAAATTTCTCAAAGGGTATAAACCTCGACATAGAATTTTTTATGGATTTAGATTTTTTTTTTTATTTTTAAGTTAAAAGAGAACTTAGTTAAAATTTTTCAAAAGATATTTTTCTAAGAAAACTCGTATTTAAAAAACTAAATGGGAGAGGGTTTCCAACGGCTCCACGGCTTCCATCACGATCCTCATTAGAGATCGTGGGTCTCCTTACATCACCCTGGGAGTGAACCTGTAAAGGATGGAGATACCACAAGGATCTAGAACTAATGGAAGGATGTAATTAATAACCCGGGATGCGAACTATGATCGACCAACCCACGTTGGAGGTTATAGTGCAAGGCATGTCCATATAAAATAAGAAGAAACGACCATCCCCTCGATGGTGCTATCCTCTAGATCATTATCTTGAAGGGAAATTAATTTGTGGTGATTACCACACTTAGCTTAGGAAACTGTTAATCTTCCAAAGAAGCTATGTCAGTTTTTATAAGAGTTAAATTAATCATGTTAAAGATAATAGTGATGGGGTTAACTATTATCAGTTTAATATGAGGATAAAGTGCACAAAATTATTTTATTTTTCACAAAACTGAGAATTTCTTTTATTTTCAAAATTAAATAGTTGATGGAGGTTCTTTAAGTCCTTTAGCCGTTATTCTTTTTGGGAATAAACTAATGGGTCCTAACTATGTAGACCAAAAAAGGACTTGGACATAATACTCACAGCCGAGCAGTATAAGTATGTCTTCAATAAAACCTACCCTATTATTAGGGAAGGTTCCACGAATGAGGAGAGAGAGGCTGAGAAAGTGTGAAAAAAGGCTGACGAGATGATGCGATGCTATATGTTAGCTTCCATGTCTAATTTGCTCCAATCCAAACATGATCACATGGCAACTGTGTGTGATATTAGTACATCATTAGCCACGATGTTCGCAAACAAGAGTCGACCCACAAGGCAGGAGACTCTTTGAATAATAAAAAACACTAAGATGTCTTATAGAGCATCAGTCAAGGAGAATATGCTCAAAATAGTTGCTGCTTTTGAGGAAGTGGAAGTCTTAGGGACTGTCATTAAACTCGAGAGCAAAATTGATATAGTTCTTGAATCTCTGCTAAGTTTTTTTACTCAGTTTAAGTTGAACTACAACATGTACAAATTAAACATGGGTTTAACTGAGTTGATGAAAGAGTTTCAGGTAGCGGAGAAGGTCATGAAGCCATAAGTAAGGGCTATGGTAGCTTTTTCTTCAATAACTGGGCCCAAACCCAAAAATTTCAAGAAGATGAAGGGTAACGCAGTGTCCTAGCCCAAGTCCTAGCCTAAAAACAAACCCAAGGGTTAAATGCTTCAAATGTGGGAAGAAGGGACATTGGAAAAAGAAGTGTCCAGATCTTCAAGCCAAGAAAAACCCCACTGGTAATATTTTCTATCTAGAGTCTATATCAATGGGTGGATTAACTTCCAGTTGGGTTGTTGATTCAAGAGCCACTAATCACATCTGTAACTCCTTGCAGGGGTTTAGAAAGATTAGAAGACTCTAGAAGGGTGAACATGGACTACGCGTGGGAAATAAAGCACAAGTTTGGACCCTTGCAGTGGGAGAACTGCAGCTTGCTTTTGATTGTGATAGAATAGTTATATCAGAGAATGTTTTATTTGTTCCTAATTTTAGGCTAAATTTAGTTTCAGTTACAAAACTAATAAATCAAATATATTCTGTTTCTTTCCATTCTGGTGTAATTATCAGCAGAAATAGAGAAGTTTTTTGTCAAGGGCACATGCATGGAAACTTATTCTTCATTATTAATAGTCAATTAAACAATGGTTAATCTAAACCTTTAAATTGGAAGAGAAAGACTAATGCCAATGACTCGTATCTTTAACATCTAAGGTTAGGTTACATTCACTCAACCAGGATTCAGAGGTTAATCTATGATGAACCTTTAGGCTCATTGAGATTAGAAAGTTGGCCTTAGTATGAAACCTGTCTTATAGGAAAAATGACCAAAAGGTCCTTTACCTAAAAGGCAAATAGAGCCAAGTAGATATTGAGTCTTGTTCACATTGATGTGTATAGTTCTTTGTTTACACTAGCAAGAGGGGATTTGAGTACTTTATCACCTTTATGGATGATTGTGCTAGGCATGGTTATGTTTTTCTAATGAGACGTAAGTTTGACTCTTTTGACAAGTTCAAAGAGTTTAAGGATGAAGTGGAGCATCAGACCGGCAAACCAATGAAGACCTTACAATCGGATCGTAGTAAAGAGTACCTCCTAGGTGAATTGAAAGACTACATAGTACATCATGGGATAGTAGCCTAGCTCTGTGGCCCGAGAATACCCCAGCAGAATGGAGTAGTTGAGAGAAGGAATATGAAATTGATGGGAATGGTGCGAATATGATATCTCATACTACTCTCTCAGGGTCTTTTTGGGGATATGCCTTGGAGATAGCAGCATATATTTTGAACTTAGTACCTTCTAAGTCAGTACCTAGGATACTCTATGAGATGTGGACTGGGCGTAAGCCAAGTCTAAATCATTTCAAGATATGGGGTTGTCCATCTTATATACTGATCAAGGGAGACAAATTAGAACAAAGATCAGAATTGTGCTATTTTGTTGGATATTCAAAAGGTACAAAAGGTGGTTACTTTTACACCCCAAGGAATAAAAAGAACTTGTGAGTACTAATGCTAGATACATGGAGGATTTTCAAAGCACATCAACTAAAGGTTCAACAAGGTTGGAACTCGATGAGAAGTTATCATTTGAATCAACTTCTTCTAACCTAATTATAGAACGAGAAGAGATATAGTCTCAGGAACCTATAGAAATGGAGCCTTGTCATAGTGGGAGGGTATCTAGGGTTCTAGAAAGATGGACTGGAAAGGCTTTTAACCTAGTCTCTGACAATTAGGACTAAGATCCCATTAAATACGAGGAGACTATTGCTAATGTCGTTGCAAGCCTGTGATATGAAGTAATGAAAGCTAAGATTGAATCTATGTACTTCAATAAGGTTTGAGATCTTATAGCTTCACCTGAAGGGATAAAAGCTATTGAGTGTAAGTGGGTATACAAGACAAAGAGGGGAGAGTATGGAAGGTGGAAACCTTCAAAGCTAGGCTTGTGGTGAAAGGGATACTAAAAAAGAAGGTATCGACTATGAGAAAACCTTTTGATGTTAAGATGGTAATTCTAAATGGCCATCTTAGCTTGGGATAAATCCTAACCTTGCTTAAGTCCATTTGTATACTCCTTGCTATCACATATTATTATGACTATGAGATATGGCAAATAGATGTTAAGACGGTATTTCTAAATGGCTATCTTAGCAAAAACATCCATATGTCCCAACTGGAAGATTTTATTTCTGAAGATCAGAAGCATATGGTTTGTAAGCTTAATAAATCCATTTATGGACTTAAGCAGGCATCTAGAGCATGGAACATTTGTTTCAATGAGACTGTAAAATCTTACGGTTTTATTCTAAATGTGGATGAACCATGTGTGTACAGGAAACTGGAAGACATAAATGTGGTTTTTCTTGTACTATATGTGGATGACATTCTACTTATTAGAAATAATATAGAGACACTGTCATCTACTAAGGTTTGGCTATCTAGTTAATTCAGTATGAAAGACTTAGGAGAAGCCAGTTACATTCTCAAGATAATGCTTCTTACAAATAGGAAGTGGAGAATGTTAGGATTTATCCCACGCTACATAAATTAACAAGATACTGGCCAAGTTCAGCATAGACTCATGCATGGGAACGTTGATCCCTTCCAGACACGGGTTGTCTTTTTCTTGAAAGGATTGTACAAAGTCTCAAGAAGAAAAAGATAGAATAAGTAGGATTCTCTATGCTTTAGCTGTGGAAAGTCTTATGTACACCATGTTGTGTACTAGGCCAAATATCTACTTTGTCGTAGGCATAGTTAGCAGATATCAGTCAAACCCGAGGGAGGTTCATTGGCAAGTTGTAAAGTATGTTCTTAAGTACCTTAAAGGTATGAGAGATTATATGCTGGTTTACAGGGCTGCTAACTTGGTTCTCACGAGATACATAGACTCAGACTTCAAGATAGATAAGAATAAGTGAAAATCCACTAGGGGAGATGTCTTCATCTTATTTGGAAGAACAATTTCATAGAGAAGTATCAAGCAATCTTATATTACAACTTAACCATAGAAGCTGAGTATGTGATAGTTTCGGAGGCATCCAAGGAAGCAATCTGGCTCTAGAAGTTTTTTTTAGAACCTAGAGTCGTGCCACAAATAGACAAGTCGGTTGTAATATATTGCTACAACACTAGGGCAGTCTCACAATCCAAATAACCCAAAAACCACAAAAAGGAGAGCCACATTTAGAGAAAGTACGACCTAATCTGGGATTTCATATAGAGACGGGAAGCTGTGATGGAACAGATTGCCCTGGAAAACAATCTAGTAGATCCCTTCACCAAGCCTTTGGTGGAGAGAGTCTTTAGAGGACACGTAGATGCAATAGAAGTAGGAACCTATGGACTAACTTAGTCTTATAGTGTAAGTGAGAGATTGTTGAGATGTATTCCCTTTTAGACTAGGTTCTTGATATAATTTTTTATTTATATTAATAAAAGTATTATTTGTGAAACCCCAATCAAAACCAACCTTAGAGTAAGGGGGTTGGGATGCATATCATATTTCATTGTATGTTTAAATATATTTTTATATTATTTTATGTCATTGAATTTGTGTTTTATAGTCTAGAGGGCTTGATTATGACTATTGAGTGAGAATGGCAAAATGGTAATTTTTGTTTGAGGTGGAAAAAAGGGTGATAGCTTGAGGATTGAATAGGAAAACATTTTTAGAGAGAAAATAAGAACAAGAGTTGTTGTGGTGTAGTGGTTAGAACTTTGGAATTAAATACTGAGGTCTTGGGTTCAAATTCCATCATGGGAGATTTAGAATGATTAAATTTTATTTTTCTTGGGAAGTGGAGTTTTCGGCCTTATGTGCTTTGGAATAGGGTAGAGATGTTGTCCTAAGAGAGACATGATAGGAGTATCATAATCCTATTCTTTTGCTCTACACAAAATTCCTAAAGGGAATTCATTTCCTCTTGATCCTTAATTTTTCCTATTTCTTAATCCATTAGGATGTTCAATTTGTTTAAGCCAATTTTATTCTAGGAAAATTCCAGCAATATACTGTGGCTTTGAAGGTTCAAAATGTCTTAGTGAAAGACATCTTATGGACCGAAACCATGGAAGAGATGGGGAAGGATTTCAAGTGAATTAATTTCCCTAGTGAATTCTCTAAAACTTCACTCTAGCTAGGTTCATTTTCCTTCATGCATTGAACTGAAATTTTCCAGCTTCTTGTGCCTTCAAGGTGTCGAAATTCTTAGCCATTATTCCCTCTCAAATGCTGCCAAAAAATGGCCCTTTTGATCATCTTGGAACCTGAATTTTTCTGACCATTTTTGGACTGCACAAAGGTGGTGCAAAACCAGGAAAATTCCTAGGTAAATTCACAGCCTTGGAGGTCCGAAACCAAGCTGTTTTCTTTCAGTTTTTGTTCAGCATCTTAGCCACGGTTTTCTTCCATAAAGAAGACTGGAAACCAACCTTGAAAGACCTCTAAATACCCCCTCAAAGCCTCTACAAACTAACTGAACAATGGCAGAAAAATCTGCCTAGAATTTTCCTTCAAACTTGCAAAATCACTAAACACAATTTCCAGCTTTGTTCTCCTTCAGCCTTGTCCGAGACCTTCACCATTTTTCTGCACAAACCACTCTTAAACAGCCATGATCAGAGCTCCATTTTCTTCCCAAGCTCCCACACAAAATTCAGACATGGCTGCCCAAAAATCTTTCCAAAAAAATTACTGCAATCATGCTTGATTAGTTACCAAAATTCCAGCCACCATAATTTAACAACTTTCCATAAAATATCCCTTAAACAACCAGAATTTCCCTTCACCATTATACTCCTTATTTTTTGCCACCCTTAACCTCCTTCAACCAGCTTTCATCCAGCAGAAACACTGCTCAGAAATTCGGCCATGGCAGCATTCCAAAAGCTCTCCAATAATCAAAGATACTCTTGAATATTTAGTTTCCAAATTTGCTTCCCAAAAATATTCTTTAAGGATTTCAACAACTAGTCTTTCCTTTTCCCTTCCAAACCAAAAAAATCATCTTCCAAAGCCCTACAAATAAATTGGCAGCCCTAAACCTTTAGAAATTCGGCCAGCCTTGAACAAAACCTATCTATTCTCTTCAACCTTCAAGAACACATAGCACACCAAGAACACCTACTCCTTC
Source organism: Voacanga thouarsii (assembly GCA_026120185.1). Classification (NCBI taxonomy): domain Eukaryota; kingdom Viridiplantae; phylum Streptophyta; class Magnoliopsida; order Gentianales; family Apocynaceae; genus Voacanga; species Voacanga thouarsii. The sequence continues at coordinate 1,147,314 of JANUWF010001172.1, forward strand.
CTTTTGCCTAATACCTCTCCAAATCACTTCAAACTTCTTCTAAAAATTCCAGATTTCATTTATTCACTGTTGTGAGTCCATCCACACCATTTCTAACATCAAACTCTCAACCAACTTGCTCTTTTGGATAAAAAATCAGAAGTTTTGTGAAGGCTCAAGAACACCTTCAAGGTAGGGTTGTTCTAATAACTTCATCTTTTCTAATCTTGATCTCTAATGAATATATATATGAATAAACATGCTAATGGTCTCTCTTTCTCTCTCTCTCTCTCTCTCTCCCTCTCTCTCGGCCGAACCTCACTCTCTCTTGGCCGAATGGCTTCTTCTCCAATGGCCATGTTTTCTCCATCTTCCTTGGACGGATCTAGTCATCTAGGAGTTGAGATTCATTTGAAACTCTTTCAAGGATTTCATCAATCAAGTAAGTCTTTTTAACCCTTCTTTTAAATTCTAGATTCATATCTCTAGGATGATGTTGATAGAAGATGAATCATGAATGGGATTTAAGTATATATTGTTGTGATGAGTTGAGAGTGAAGCATGAGTATATGATGGAGATGGGATTTATGCATGAAGGGATTATCTTGGTTAATTGTATGATGTTTTGAGGTTTAATGCATTTCTCCATGATAAAGTATGTTAGAGATTATGTCATCTATGATGAATAGGATTTATATTCTTGTGTGATTATTAAATCCATGATTATATTTATGCTAGTAAAGGTTAGACCATGCCTTAGTAAGTCTAGATCTATGCTTATATGCATGATTTGGATGAGTTGATGAATTGAAGGATTGTAAATGTTCATGATTATGGTTAGCAATAGAACTATGATCATGACCTAGTTGTCCATAAGTTAATTTTTATTTCATGAATAAAATATTTTATAATATGATTTTGCTAGTAATTTCAAAAAAATCCTAGGAGGGGTAGACTTGGATTATTATATATAATAAGGATATTTTAGTCAAATAAGTAATAGCTTTTGCTAGAAAAATAATATATATATATATATATATATATATTATATAAAATAATGAAATCAACTAAAACATTTTATGGAAATAATCATAATTAGTAAAATATTTATTACTAAAAATTTATTTATTATTTTTCAAGCAAGACTCATTAAATTTATTTTCAACTAATTTTAGTTATCAATTATTTTCTAACAATTAAATTATTAATAAATCATTATTTTACCTAATGCCACATAGGACTCTTTATCAAGTAAACTCCAAATTTTTCTTAGCAAGATTTAAACTATCAACTTATTAGTACTTATTTCTCAAAACATTAATTATTTTAAATATCAAATTAGGCTTAGCTTATAAACCTATTTATTTATTGTTTGGCCTTAAAGCTTAGGACACTAGGATCATGGTAGTAGTGAGTTGAGTTGTTTTAAATTGAGAAAGTGGATTTTGGCTTGAGTTTGATTGTAGTTTGTATTTGCTCATGCGGGATTAGGTCAGCTGTTGGAGACCTTATATTGTGAGCAAGAATCAGGTAAGCTCTTGCATAAAACCTGATTGATGTAAAATGTTTATTATGACAAGCCAAATGTAGAGTGCATGGACACTCATTTCTGGAAGGCAATTGAGGATTAACTCCTTTCTTATTTCAATCAAACAAATTATTTGAAAATCCATAAGCAGATTTACTCAAACTCAAAACTCTTTCCAAAACTGATTTTGACAAAGATTTTGGAGACCCTTAATTGCCATTTTCATGTGGAACTATGGTTTGTTCATTTTCCCCAAGTGGGTTGCGTTACGTTGAGTACTCAATAAGGGTGGACTGCTAGGACTAGTCTTTGAAGGGTTAGAGTGAGTCTCTCAATAGGTGGCCACCTCTGAGGGGTGAGTCCTTTCTGGATAAGATGTCAGTCCAGTAGGTCGTGCTGGTCCGAGCTAGCAGTTATTTATTTTTCAGTCAAGTGACTGTGTTTTGCTGGAATGGACACTCGATTGTTGTTTAGGTATAGAGAAGGAGGAGTATCTTGCCCGGTAGGCCGATCACCTACCTTTTGTCAGGCTGCACAAAGTGTGGCATTCTGACTGGTTATGGGGCCCAACGTGTGATAACCCATGATCATTTGTTTTGAGTGGTTAATTTTATTGATTATGTATGGTTGAAAAAGCCAAAGCACCACTCTTACTTTTGACTAATGTTTATTGCTTGCCAGTATTTCTCTTATAAAGGTTTTATACCTTGCATTCACGAACTATTTCCACTGGACACTCAAAGCACAAACGGACTCATTGAGATTTCTATCTCATCACCTTTTTACCATGATTTCAGGTCGATCCTGCTACGGGGATGAGTAGCTAGTGTTATCTGCCTTAGAAGAGAATGTTGTCATTTATTTTTATGTGTTGCTTTGGGGAGTTGAGAGTGGATAATTTTTACTTATGGATTTATTTTGGGAATTCATGGATTTATTCTTGGGATGTAATAGATTTTAAGTTAAAGTATTATTTTTATTCCGCTATTTTATTAGTGTGACCTAGTTATAAGGACTCATTGTCCTTTGGACGGGGCGACATCCCCGGCCCAGGCGGGCCTAGGTAGCAGGGTGTTACATTATTCTCAAAAGTTATTTGTTAAATCTTCTTTACTTTTGTGTACAATTTTTTTTTTTTTAAAAAGACCCATTATGTTTAAGTAAATGGTTCATGTGAATGGAGGTCTTTCACAATAAGGTATGGACCATGGGTTACTTAATACATAAACTATTATTTTTAACTGAATGATGAGAATTAGAATCTCATTATGGTAAGGTTATTATGTTATAAATTCTAAATAGGGAATAACTTACCTTTAGCCAATGAGTAGTCTTCTCATTTCATAAAACAAGTATATTTCAAATACGTAGAATTGGACCTATAGTAGACGCTTGTTAAAGTACTATGTGGTAGAAACCTAGACTACTATAGCTACAACGTGAACTTGTACTCTACAACTTGAGTATGAGTTGGTGGTTTGACGAAACTGGAAGCATGTGCTTTGATGTACTATAGTTGAGGTTCTTTTGTAAGACCAATATACTTGTATGTTGGGTATATGTAACTAGTTAATTAAAACTGACTTGTACAAGATAGCTTCTATACTATATCGACCCTTCTGGCTGTTCGAATAATCTATTTATCCAGTGCCCTGGGAATATGAGTTGGATATTTACTTTAAAGTAGCTCCCTTGGAAAGTGAAAATATTCCAAGAAGTCGTGGATTATTTAACTAGAAGCCTATGGATAGTAGATGTCTTTTAGAGATGTGCTAATATATTTTTTCCTTTCTAAATACACAGCGATGTGGAAATGGGTATTTTAGTCATTTCACCTATAGATCGAAGACATAGCTAACATAATATTGTCCTTATGGTCAATATTTTCTTATGGTGATTTTAAAAATATTAGAAATGCAAAATATAGCTATTTATATAGTAGGGGTATTTTGGTCATTTTAGTAGCCACGACGAGGTGTCTTTTTGGTCCTCGGAATAGCTCGGAAGTCGTAATTAATTTTTAGATTGAGGAAATGGTCCTAGTTAAAGAGGATTTTATTTTATTCAGGAGGTCTAATTTTTATTAGACCGGAATAAAGTATAAGAACAAGAGAAATTAAATTAATTTTATTATCCGTTTTAATTGGTTAATTAATTATTTAGAGCTAAAGCCCAGATTGAATAGTTAAAAAAATAACCTGCACCTAAACTAGATAAAAAGCTTAAATTATTATTTTAGTTTATTTAGGCTCATGAATAATTTATTAGGTTGTTATTATAGCCACAGAAAATAAATAATTAATTTTTATTATTTTTAGGCTCATTGGGTCCAAGAAAAATAATAAAAGTAATTGTGGCCTAATAGCCTGGACGGAAAGGTTTTTTTTTTTTTTTAAATTCATGATATGGAAGAGTTTAGGCTAAACTAAATATCCTCTGTTGATAACTTCCAAGTGTTTTGAAATATCAAAACCGCGGTGTTATGTTATCAGGTTGATAAGCAATGTATGATTCACTCTCATAGAAGGACATATGTCTATGAGAAAAAAAACTAGAAGTTTTTTTGAATCTCTCTCGTTCATTCTCTTTTTTCTGTCTTCTTGATTTTGCTAATTAATTGCAAAGAATCAAGAAGCTTTAACCTTTCTCGCCCGAGTTGTGTCACCAACGTACATTGGGCGGTGGAATATTCTGAGTTCACAAGAAGTTGTGCATTTATGCAAACGAGACACAACAAGAGGATTGCAGGATTTGAACCAGAGACATCATCCAGACGTGAAGAAATCGCTGTGGTTTCATCATCCACTTCGGCACCAAAATCAATATCTAAGTGCAAAGGTATATTTTTCCTTTCTTTTGCTGCCTTCTGTGCGTGTTTTAGTTTCTAGTTTCCAGTATGCATGCCCGATTTTTCCTATTTTTCAAGCTTCAATCTAGTGTAGTAGGAACCTCACATCCTGATCTCTATTACGATTTTCTTAACACAATGTTGCACTTGGGACTTTAGCTAACCGTTATTTTACACGAAAACATAAATAACTAAAAGATAAAGAATTCCTTGTTTAATTTGATTATGCACAATATACAGAATACATGTGATTGTCTTTAGGACATAACACTAACAAACTCCCACTTGCACTAGATCCAATCATTCATGTATCCAATACCGAATGACTCAACATGTCAATCATGTTTCTTTTGTGATAGTGCTGTTGTAAGCGGGTCAGCTATATTCTCATCCATGAGAACTCTCTTTATCTTTACATTTTGTCTATCTATGATTTCCCTAATCAAATAAAAATATCTGAGTATATGTTTGGATCGCTAGTGAGACCTTAGCTCTTTTGTTTGTGTAATAGCTCCATTGTTGTCACAATATAGAGATATTAGTTCAGCTACACTGGGGACCACTCCAAGCTCTGGCACGAACATCCTGATCCAAACAGCTTCCTTAGCTACTTCAGAAGTGGCTATATACTTAGTTTTAGTTATTGAGTCGGCAATTATATCTTATTTGGAACTCTTCCAACTTATTGTCCTTTTATACAATGTAAACATGTTGCTAGACTGTGATATGAATCAACTTTATCAGATTGAAAACTAGCATCAGTAGACCCATTTATTTTCAAATCACCTCCTCCATATATTAAGAATATATCCTTAGTCTTTCGCAAGTACTTAAGGATATTTTTTACAGCTGTCCATTGACCCTCTCTAGGGTTAGATTGGTATCTGCTTATTAAATTGAGAGCACAGGATACATTGGTCTGGTATATATCATAGCATACATGATGGATCCAATTGCCGAAGCATATGGAATCCTACTCATATGATCATTTTCAACTTGTATCTTTAGAGACATTGACTTTGAAAGTCTTATCCCATGGGACATAAGTAAGAATCCTCTTTTGGATTAATCCATGCTAAACCTCTTTAGCACTTTGTCTATGTATGTAGACTGTGATAGTCCTAGCAACCTTTTTGACCTATCTCTGTAGATCCTAATTTTAAAAATATAGGTTGCATCTCCAAGGTCTTTCATGGAGAATGTCTTGGACAACCAAACTTTTACTGACTGAAGGACAGATACATCATTTCCTATTAATAATATGTTATCTCAATAAAGTAATAAGAAAACTACTGCACTCCCACTAACCTTCATGTATGCACAAACACTTTTGTGCTATCATTGGACATGAAATCCTCATGTTGTGTCAAATACATTTCCTCAGTCAGGTTTCCATTTACAAAAGCTGTTTTCACATCTATTTGCCAGATCTCATAATTATAATAAGCGGCAATGGCTAGGAGTATTCTGATGGATTTCAACATAGCAACTGGCGAGAAGGTTTCATCATTGTCAATACAATGCTATTGACGATAGCACTTAGCTTCTAGTTGTGCTTTATAGTTAACCATGTTACCATCCATGTCAATTTTCTTCTTGAAAATCCATTTGCAGCCAATAGGTTTAATTCCTTTTAGGTAGATCAACCAGAGTCCATGCTTAGTTGTTATACAAGGAATCCATCTATGATTTCATAGCTTCTAAACTATTCAGAACTTCCTTGTAAGTAGTAGGCTCATCATCTTCTATGAGCAATACATCATTGTGGTCACTAATAAGAAATCCATATATCTCAATTACCACACGTATCCTACTCGACCTACGTAGTTCTTGTATAGTTGAAGGTTCATCTATCCTCTCAAAAGATGTGGGATCAGACGGTTGATTCTTGTTTGTTTATTCTTTGTGAGCGTTACTAAATTTAATTTTACTCCCACAGTCTTCTTTAAGCATGTGCACATTCTCTCAAAAGATAACATTTTTGAAATAAAGCCTTTATTTTTGGAAGGGAGAAAGAAGTAATATCAAAAAGACTCCTTCGGATAACCCACAAATAAATACTTGTTAGACTTACATTCAAGTTTGTCTAACTGTGGCCTTTTGACAAAAGCAAGGCAACCGCATACTCTTATGTGAAACCCCAACTAAAACCAATCCTAGTGTAAGAGGGTTGGGATGCATATCATATTTTCTTAAATGCATAAATATATTTTTGTAGGATTTTATGTGCTTTGAATTTGTGATTTGTAGACTAGAAGGCTTAATTGTACTTATTGAGTAGGAAGGGCAAAATGGCAATTTTGCTTGAGGAGGAAATAGGGAGATAGCTTGAGGGTTAAATAGGAAAAATATTTGTGAGAGAAAATAAGAATAAGAGGTGTTATAGTTTAGTGGTTAGAGCTTTGGAATAAATCCTTGAGGTCTTGAGTTCAAATTCCATCATTTAAGTTTTAGCATGATTAAATTTTATTTTTGATAGGTAGGCTATTTTCGGCCTTGCATGCCTTAGGGAGGAGTAGGGATGTTGTCTTAGGGGAGACATCAAAGGAATGTTCTAATTCCACTATTGTGCCCCACAAAAATCCCTAAGGGATTCATACCCTTTTTGTTCTCTAACTTACCTTAATTCTTGACCAATTAAGTTGCTTAATTTATTCAAGCCATTTTATTTCCAGAAAATTCTAGCAAGCTTTCTTGTTCTTGGAGTTTCAAAATTACCTATGGGAGGGTAGCATGTTAGTTGAAAATGGGGAAGAGTTATGGAAGGTTCCCAAGAGAATTAATCTCCATGGTTAAACCTTCAAACTCCACCCTACGAGTGATCATCATCTTCTTGTAGCAAACTGGAAATTTTTCTAGCTTTTTGATCAGTTCAATTGTCAAAACCTTCAGCCATCTCTCCCTCTCAAATACTGCTAGAAAAATAACCAATTCACTCAGCTTGAAGACTGAAAACTTTAGCCAAAACCGGACTGCACAAAAGCTGTGCAAACCAGAAAAATCCCTAGATAGTTTTCGCAGCTTGGTGAGCCAAGAACCAAGCAGTTTCTTCCACCTTTCCAACCAGCAATTCAACCCTGTCTTTCCTCTATAAAGAAGGCTAGAAAGCAGCCTTAAAGGACCCTCCAATGCCCCTTCAAACATTTTGCAAGTTGGCTGAAGCATTGCAGAAAAATCTGCATAGAAATTCCAGCAAGCCATGCGAAAAAAACCAACCAGAAATTCCAGCTTTGTTTCTTGTTCACCCTTATCCGAAACTTGCTCCATTTTCTCTGTACTTAGTCAGCCATGAGCTAAGCTTCATCATCTTCTCCATTGGTCTGCTCGAATGAAGTCCATGGCTGCTCATAAAATCCCACCATCGATCACTACAATCAAGCCATCAATTGGAGTCCAAAATTCCAGCAAATTATTCCAGCAAACTTCCATGGATTAAGCCTCAACTATCCAGAAAATTCCTTCACCATTGCACTCCATAATTTGGCCACTCTATAGCTCTTTCAAGTATCATTCATCTCAGCAAAATCCTAGCCAAACAGTCGGCTATTGAAGCTCACAAAAGAACTCCTTCAACCAAGAAATTCTTACCATAATTGCTACCATAATTCATTCCCTAAATTATTCTTTTTGAATTTCAAACGACCAGCTTTCCTTTTCTCCCAAATCTGAGAATTCAATCACCAGAATTCTCCAACCCATTCGACCACCCTTTCCAAGTAAAATTTCGGCCAGCCTTCTTCCATTCTCTCCAAACCTCCAAGAACACTAAAAATGCCCACCACCCTTCTCCACGTATAAGACCACTCAAAACCTCTTCAATCTTCTCCAAAAACTCCAGATCACACCTACTCATCCTCTTGAATCCATTTTTGTAATTTATAACATCAAACGCTGGAATCATAGTTCCACTTTCGGATAAAAAAAACCAAAATTTTCTTGAAGGCTCAAGAACACTTTCAAGGTAAGCATGAACAATTATCTCCATATTCTTCCATCTTTGATCTTTAATGGAATTTACTAATAAACTCTCTCTTTTTCTTTCGCTCTCCCTCCCCCCCCTCTCTCTCTCTTTCTCTTTCTCTCTCGGCCAAAATGGTTATTCCAACCATGGCCATTTTCTTCTTCTTCCTCCTTAGATGGACTGAGCTTTCCAAGCGTGAGGATTCTTTTGAAACGTCTTCAAGGTAGTCATCAATCAAGTAAGCCTCTTCAATCTTCTCTTAGAATTTTAGATTCATGTCTTTAGGATGTTATTGGAAAGGGATGGAATATGATTAGAGTTTGAACATGTGTTTTTGTGATAGTGTTGAGATTGATGCATGAGAATTAATGTGTTTATATGATGGAGTTGGGATTGATGCATGAGGATGATTGATCATGGTTGAATCTTTTGATGCTTAAGGGTTTGTTGCATGCCTTCCTGTCGTGGGTAGTATGAATGATTAAGCATGTTTGAGATTATGTCACCTTTGGTGAATAGGGTTTTATATTCTTGTATTCTTGTTGAGGCCATGACTATGATTATGCTTAGTGGGGTTGGGATCATGTGTTGGTAGATTTGGATCTATGCTTTTATTAATGATTTGGATGTTTTGTTGATTGGTGTAGAGTGTATGTTCATGATTATGGTTAGCAATAGGAATTATGATCATGACCTTGTTGTTCCTAAGCTATTTAAGTTAGCCAATTTGATTTCATCAATAAAATTTAATACTATATTTTCTTCTAGTGATTTCGAAAACCCTAGGAAAATGTGGATTTGGACTGTCATATGAAATAATGATATTTTAACCAAATAAATGGTACCTTTTATTAAAATTAAAATATAAAAATGTTATATATATATATATATATAATAGCATTAAATAAAGCCTTTTGTATAAATAATCATAATAGGCAAAATATTAATCTTATAAGTCATATATTCATAAATACTATTAAAATTTATTATCTTTTAGTCAAGACATATAAAAATTTGCTTATTATTAATTTTATTTACCTATTATTTTCTAACCATTAGTTATTATAAATCATTATTTTAAATAAAATCATCTTGGACCTAGGACCCTTTATCAAATAAATCCTATTTCATTTATAGCAAGATTTAAACCCACAACTTATTAGTAACTATTTCACAAACCCTAGTTATTTTAATATCAAGCTAGATTTATTTTATAAAACCTTTATTTATTATCTAGCCTTAAAGTTTGTGACACTAGGGTCATGATTGTAGTAAGTTGAGCTAAGATTATTCGTGAAAGTAACTTTTAGCTTGAGTTTAATTATTGCTTATGTTTACCCCAGGCGGGTAGGTCAGCTTTTGGAGTTATTTAATTTACCTCGAGCAAAGGATTAGGTAAGCTTCTGCAAAAAACTTGTTTGTTGTAAAAAGTTATTATGGCAAGCTAAACACGAAATTTGTGAACACTGATTTGGTAAAGGCAATTAGGGACTATTTCCTTTTCTTGTTTCAGTCAAACCAATTATTTGAAAAACAACAAGCAGTTTTATTCAAACACTAAACTGTTTCTAAAATTAATTTTGACACGGACCATGGAAACCCTTGATTGCCATTTTCAAGTAAAGCTATGATTTATCAGTTTTCTCGCAAGTGGGACAAACTACGTTGAGGATGGTTTGAATGATTAGAACCGCGATAAAGGGGCAGCAATGGCGTCCTCCTATCTCTATCTACCCGGAAGACCTTCCAATATTTCAGCCTACTCCTCAGCCAGTTATTCCTCTGGAAGATAGCAGTGATGATGAGTTCCTGATCAATGATCCACCCCCAATACCAGTGATAGAAATGAGCTCTGATAGTGAAGATAAGGAAATATACGTGGAGTATGTTCCCCACCCTCTCCTAATCCCATAGTGGATTTGTCAGCAGATAGTGATGACTCGGGGGAGATAGATTATGAATCTCCCCCTAGGCATTCCTTCTTTCCTCCACCTTACCTGGTTGACACCAGGGAGAGTTCTAGTTGACATAGGAAGGAGCCAATGGAGGGGTTTGCCAGTTGGGTTGGGATAAAATTCTCTAAGAACTCTAGGGGATGGTTGTATGAGCCTTATCTTGAAGATTTTGATGAGGACTAAAGGGTCTAAGAGTTATTTTGACCAGGATGTTTATTTATTATTTTTCGTACACTTCTATGTTAAGGAATTTTATTTCTGTTTTATGTTTAAATTCAAATTATGCAAATAAGAGTACCTGAGTACTCTTAGATTTGTGAGAAAATTTATGGGCAATTCTTTAGTCAAAATCTTGCATCTAATTTTCTTTTACTTATATCTGACTGTGAATGTATGCTCAACTAAAATGATTTAATCGAGTGAACTAGATATGGGGATGGGGTCTGAAACACCGGTTGATGTGACGATAGGGCAAGCATTCAGTAAGATGGTAGAGATTTTGCAGACCCTGACTGAGCCAAGGAATCCCAAGGGAGAAGATGAGGCATTGGAGCGATTTTTGAAGTTTCAGCGGCCCGTCTTCTTGGGCGAAGCTGAGCAAGATCAGAAAGTAAAGAAATGGATCAAGTAGATGGAAGATATATTTGCAATGCTCCAGTACACTGAGGAGCGAATGGTTAAGTTTGCTGCATTCCTTTTGAGAGGCCCAGCTCGGGCATGGTGGCAGCGGGTTTAGGATGACTGGAAGATGGTTGATCAGGAGTGGATGTGGTCCAACTTTGTTGAATTCTTCAGAGCTAAGTATATCCCTCAGTGGATAGTGGAAAAGTGGGAGGACGAGTTCTAGAATTTAAATCAAGGAGGCATGACAGTGGCCCAGTACGCAGCACGGTTCACCCAGCTATCGAAGTACTGTAAGAGACTAGTGGACACAAAGTAGAATAGGATGAGGTAGTTTGTCAAGGGGTTGAGGCAGGAATTGAGGAGGGCGTTGGCACTTTCTCCACCAACGACCTATTCGGGGGCCATAAACGTAGCTACCAGGAGTGAGAATAAGGACAGTAGTAGGATGGCAGCAAGGCCTTTCTAGCCACCAAGGTAATCTCAGGGACACTTCCAGAGACAACAATCCAACAAGCACCCCGCCAGCCAGTAGTGGCAGAACCGGAGGAAGCAAGCCCGAATAGCACCAGTTGGTCCTGCTCAGAACTTTCCATTATGCCAGTAGTGTGGGAAAAAAGGCCACACCGAGAAGAACTGTTGGTCCAAAGGAGGTGAACGGAAATGTTATCACTACGGCAACCCGAACCACCTGCGGAATGCTTGCCCTAAACTGCACTGAGTCGGGCAAGGAAATCTGGCTCAGAATCTGGGACCCAAAAGAGCCAATGCCATGGGAGCATCAGGGAGTGGAGCACCAAAGCCTCAAGTGAAAGCTAAGGTATTCGCTCTCAACAGAGAGGAGATTGGAACCGATGCAATAGTAGTGGAAGGTATATTTACTATCCAAGAACGTTCCATTAATGCATTGATAGATCTTAGCTCTACTCATTCCTATTTAAACAAGATCTGTGCATGTCATTCAGGTTTGGATGGAGCGGAGCTACCTTTTACCTTATTGGTAAGTACACTTTTGGGAAAGATGGTGCAAGCAGATCGGTATGTGCGAAATTGCAAAATTGATGTGGAAGAGAAAGCTTGGAGGGAGATTTGATAGTGTTGGATATTGAGGATTATGATTTAATATTGGGAATAGATTGGCTAGCAAAGTATGGGGCTAGACTAGACTATAAGAATAAATCAATCCAGTTCATTAGACCAGGTTGTGATGTGTTGGAATTCGATGGCAAAGAGTGAATGAATTGAAGTATTTGATAGTGGGGGCTAAGGCCTGGAAATTGCTAACTAAAGCAAGGATGTCAAGGATACCTAGCTTATGTCATAAACAAGCCAAAGGACCAGTGCACTCTGGAGGACATCAAGGTAGTGAATGACTTTCCTGATGTGTTCCTAGCGGAACTTACTTCTCTACCTCCCAGCCGAGAAGTTAAATTCATCATTGACCTAGTTCTGGGAGCAGAACCAGTATCTTGGACCCCATATCAGATGGCACCGGTAGAGCTGAAGGAGCAGTTAGAAGAGTTAGTGAAGCAAAGCTACATCAAACCTAGCACGTCACCCCGGGGAGCACCCGTACTGTTTGTGAAGAAGAAGGATGGGACTCTGAGACTGTGTATCGACTATCGGGGCTTGAATAATCTGACGATGAAAAATAAGTATCCCCTACCACTGATTGATGAGCTATTCGACCAATTACAAGGATCCAATTACTACTCCAAATTGGACCTGAGGACTATCAAGTGCGGATAAAAAAAGAGGATATCTCCAAGACGACTTTCAACACCAGATATGGACATTATGAGTTCGTGATAATGCCATTCGGGGTGACCAATATCCCAGCAGTATTCATGGATTGGATGCATCGAGTATTCCGACCTTATTTGGACAAGTTCGCGGTGGTCTTTATCGATGACATTCTAATTTATTCCAAGAGTCTGGGGGAGCATGCAGAACATTTGAAGCTCATATTGGAGAAGCTGCGGGAGCACAAGATTTTCGCCAAGTTTAGCAAGTATGAGTTCTGGCTAAACAGTGCGGCATTTCTTGGCCACGTGGTGACCAATGAGGGAATCAAGATAGACTCAGCAAAGGTTGAAGTAGTGTCAGACTGGAAGCAATCGGAGAACATCACCAAGATTCAAAGTTTCTAAGGATTGGTTGGTTACTATAGGAGGTTCATCAAAGGATTTTCAATGTTCGCATCGCCTATGACTCGACTGCTGAGGAAAGACGTCCCATTTGTTTTGAGTGAAAAATGTGAGAAGAGTTTCCAAAAGCTGAAACGAAGATCAATGACAGCACCAGTATTGAGTCTGCCAGAGGGAGATAAGCCTTACGTGTTGTATACCGATGCCTTGAAAGAAGGATTGGGAGCAGTATCGATGCAAGACCAGAAAGTGATCGCTTATGCTTCTCGAAAGTTGAGACCTCATGAAGTTAACTACCCTACGCATGATCTAGAGCTGGTAGCGATTATGTTTGCTCTAAAGAAATGGCGAAACTACCTGTATGAAGCTGAATATGAAGTGTTCATCAACCACAAGAGCTTGAAGTGCATCTTCACCCGGAAGGATTTGAATTTGAGGCAACGAAGATGGATGGAATTTTTGGAAGAGTACCATTGTCCGTTCAGCTATCATCCCGGGAAGGCCAACGTTGTTGCTGATGCCCTAAGCAGAAAAGTCAGTATGGCCAAATTACGGGTGCAGGAGATTCAAGTAGTTCAGGATGTGTTGGATAGAAGAGTGGAAGTGCAAGAGAAGAGAATTATTGTTAGCAACCTGAAGTTGGCACCGGTTCTAAGGCGGGAAATTGTGGAAGCTCAGCAAAGTAACACCGAATTTCAGCTTTTCAAGGACAAGGAGCTTAAATAACAAGGCAGTGAATTTTGGCAAGATGAGGCAGGAGTTTTGTATTTCAGGGATCAGTTGTGTGTACTCGGAGAGTATCAATTAAAGGACAGAATTTTGGAAGAGGCACATAAGAGCAAGTACGCCATTCACCCGAAGGAAGTCAAAATGTACCAGGATCTAAAAAGGGCCTATTGGTGGCCCGGAATGAAGCGGGATGTGGTTAAATATGTCTCGACATGTCTCACCTGTTAGAAGGTCAAAGCGGAGCATAAGAAGTCAGCAGGACTGTTACAACCGTTGCCAATACCTAAATGGAAGTGGGAGGAAGTGACCATGGATTTTGTTACCGGACTTCCTATGTTAAGGACCTAGAAGGACGCCATATGGGTGGTAGTGAATCGACTAACCAAATTAGCACATTTCATACTAGTGAATATAAGAGATTCCATGGAGAAGTTGGCTCAGACCTATATGCGACAAATAGTCCGTCTCCATGGAGTGCCTTCAAGTATTATGTCTGACTGAGACCCAAGGTTTACATCTTGATTTTGGGGCAAGTTTTAAGAATCAATGGGGTCAAGTCTGAAGTTTAGTACGACTACGCATCCGCAGACCGATGGGCAGTCAGAAAGGGTTTTTCAGATATTAGAGGATATACTAAGAGTTTGTGTTCTGGATTTTGGAGATAAGTGGATTAAATGTGTGTTATATGTGGAGTTATACTATAATAACAGTTATCAGGCTTCGATTGGAATGGCTCCGTATGAGGCACTGTATGGATGTAAGTGTCAGGTACCGCTCTACTAGAGTTGGTCAGAAGATGGTCACATAAGTAAAACTGAAGAAGTCTGTGTTCAGCAAATGTTAGACAAAGTTAAGTTAATCAGGGAAAGGTTGAAGGCAGCTCAGAGCCGACAAAAGATCTATGCAGACAATAGGCGGAGAGAGTTGGAGTTTTCAGTAGGAGACAGTGTATTTCTGAGATTGATGCCGAATAGAGGAATCTTAAAGCATCCGAAGGGTGGGAATCTGGATCCGAGGTATTTGGGACCATTCCCGATAAAGGAATGGATTGGACCGATAGCATATCGATTAGACTTGCCAGATGGATTAATGGGAATTCATAACGTATTTCATGTGTCACAACTAAAGAAGTACAATGCCGATCCTGGTCATGTTCTGAATAATGGGCCATTGGTGTTGCAACCCGATCTGAGCTATGTGGAGAAACCCGTGCGAATATTGGACCGCAGTATCAAGAATCTCTGGAGCAAGCAGATACCGATGGTAAAAGTTCAGTGGGAGCATCATGGCACGTGAGATGCCACATAAGAATTAAAAGAGTGGGTAAAGCGAAAGTATCCGGATCTGAGTTAGAGGTATGCTTGAATTTCGGGACGGAATTCTCCTAAAGAGGGGAGGATGTGAAACCCAACTAAAACCAATCCTAGAGTAAGGGGGTCGGAATGCATATCATATTTTCTTGCATGCATAAATATATTTTTGTATGATTTTATGTGCTTTAGATTTGTGATTTGTAGACTAGAAGGCTTAATTGTACTTATTGAGCAGGAAGGGCAAAATGGTAATTTTGCTTGAGGAGGAAATAGGGAGATAGCTTGAGGGTTAAATAGGAAAAATATTTGTGAGAGAAAATAAGAATAAGAGTTGTTGTAGTTTAGTGGTTAGAGCTTTGGAATAAATCCTTGAGGTCTTGAGTTCCAATTCCATCAATTAAGTTTTAGCATGATTAAATTTTATTTTTGATAGGTAGGCTATTTTCGACCTTGCATGCCTTAGGGGGGAGTAGGGATGTTTTCCTAGGGGAGACATGAAAGAAATGTCCTAATTCCATTCTTATGCCCTATAAAAATCTCTAAGGGATTCATACCCTTTTTGTTCTCTAACTTACCTTAATTCTTGACCAATTAAGTTGCTCAATTTATTCAAGCCATTTTATTTCCAGAAAATTCCAGCAAGCTTCCTTGATCTTGGAGTTTCAAAATTACCTACGGGAGGGTAGCATGTTAGTCAAAAATGGGGAAGAGTTATGGAAGGTTCCCAAGAGAATTAATCTCCATGGTTGAACCTTTAAACTCCACCCTACGAGTGATCATCTTCTTCTTGTAGCAAACTGGAAATTTTTCCATCTTTTTTATCAGTTCAATTGTTGAAACCGTCAGCCATCTCTCCCTCTCAAATACTACCAGAAAAATAACCAATTCGCTCAGCTTGAAGACTGAAAACTTCAGCCAAAACCGGACTGCACAAAAGCTATGCAAACTAGAAAAATCCCTGAACAGTTTTCGCAGCTTGGTAGGCCAAGAACCAAGCTGTTTCTTCCACCTTTCCAACCAGCAATTCAACCCTATCTTTCCTCCATAAAGAAGGCTGGAAACCAGCCTTAAAGGACCCTCCAATACCCCTACAAATCTTCTGCAAGTTGGCTGAAGCATTGCAGAAAAATCTGCATAGAAATTCCAGCAAGCCATGCAAAAAAAACCAACCAGAAATTCCAGCTTTGTTTCTTCTTCACCCTTGTCCAAAACTTACTCCATTTTCTCTATAAAACCAACCGTAGTCAGCCACTGAGCTTCATCATCTTCTCCATTGGTCTACTTGAATGAAGCTCCATGGCTGCTCCTAAAATCCCTCTATCAATCACTATAATCAAGCCACCAATTGGAGTCCAGAATTCCAGCAAATTATTCCCACAAACTTCTATGGATTAAGCCTTAACTATCCAGAAAATTCCTTCACCATTGCACTCCATAATTCAGCCACCCTATAGCTCTTTCAAGCATCATTCATCTCAGCAAAATCCCAGCCAAACAGTCAGCCATTGAAGCTCACAAAAGACCTCCTTCAACCAAGAAATTCTTACCATACTTGCTACCATAATTCACTCCCTAAATTATTCTTCTTTAATTTCAAACAACCAGCTTTCCTTTTCTCCCAAATCTGAGAATTCAATCACCAGAATTCTCCAACCCATTTGACCACCCTTTCCAAGTAAAATTTCGGCCAGCCTTCTTCCATTCTCTCCAAACCTCCAAGAACACTAAAAATGCCCACCACCCTTCTCCACGTATAAGACCACTCAAAGCCTCTTCAATCTTCTCCAAAAACTCCAGATCGCACCTACTCATCCTCTTGAATCCATTTTTGTAATTTATAACATCAAACGCTGGAATCATAGTTCCACTTTCGGATAAAAAAAACCAAAATTTTCTTGAAGGCTCAAGAACACTTTCAAGGTAAGCATGAACAATTATCTCCATATTCTTCCATCTTTGATATTTAATGGAATTTACTAATAAACTCTCCCCCCCCCCTCTCTCTCTCTTTCTCTTTCTCTCTCGGCCAAAATGGTTATTCCAACCATGGCCATTTTCTTCTTCTTCCTCCTTAGATGGACTGAGCTTTCCAAGCGTGAGGATTCTTTTGAAACGTCTTCAAGGTAGTCATCAATCAAGTAAGCCTCTTCAATCTTCTCTTAGAATTTTAGATTCATGTCTTTAGGATGTTTTTAGAAAAGGATGGAATATGATTAGAGTTTGAACATGCGTTTTTGTGATGGAGTTGAGATTAAAATATGAGAATGAATGTGTTTATATGATAGAGTTGGGATTGATGCATGAGGATGATTGATGTTGGTTGAATCTTTTGATGTTTTAGGGTTTGTTGCATGCCTTCATGT
The DNA here is from genome assembly GCA_026120185.1 of Voacanga thouarsii. Taxonomy (NCBI): domain Eukaryota; kingdom Viridiplantae; phylum Streptophyta; class Magnoliopsida; order Gentianales; family Apocynaceae; genus Voacanga; species Voacanga thouarsii. Next base: position 1,164,758 of record JANUWF010001172.1, read on the forward strand.
CATGAGTAGTATGAATGATTAAGCATGTTTGAGATTATGTCACCTTTCGTGAATAGGGTTTTATGTTCTTGTATTCTTGTTGAGGCCATGAATATGATTATGCTTAGTGGGGTTGGGATCATGTGTTGGTAGATTTGGATCTATGCTTTTATTAATGATTTGGATGTTTTGTTGATTGGTGTAGAGTGTATGTTTATGATTATGGTTAGTAATAGGAATTATGATCATGACCTTGTTGTTCCTAAGCTATTTAAGTTAGCCAATTTGATTTCATCAATAAAAATTAATACTATATTTCCTTCTAGTGATTTCGAAAACCCTAGGAAAATGTGGATTTGGACTGTCATATGAAATAATGATATTTTAACCAAATAAATTATACCTTTTATTAAAATTAAAATATAAAAAAATAATATATATATATATATATATATATATATAATAATAATAGCATTAAATAAAGCCTTTTGTATAAATAATCATAATAGGCAAAATATTAATCTTATAAGTCATATATTCATAAATACTATTAAAATTTATTATCTTTTAGTTTAGACATATTAAAATTTACTTATTATTAATTTTATTTACCAATTATTTTCTAACCATTAGTTATTATAAATCATTATTTTAAATAATATCATCTAGGACCAAGGACCCTTTATCAAATAAACTCTAATTCATTTATAGCAAGATTTAAACCTACAACTTATTAGTAACTATTTCACAAACCCTAGTTATTTCAATATCAAGCTAGATTTATTTATTATTTAGCCTTAAAGTTTTGGATACTAGAGTCATGATTGTAGTAAGTTGAACTAGGATTATTTATGAAAGTAACTTTTGGCTTGAGTTTAATTATGGCTTGTGTTTACCCCAGGCGGGGTTAGGTTAGCTTTTGGAGATCTTTATTTTACCTCAAGCAAAGGATCAGGTAAGCTCCTGCATAAAACTTGTTAGTTGTAAAAAGTTATTATGGCAAGCTAAACACGAAATTTGTGAACACTGATTTGGTAAAGGAAATTAGGGACTATTTCCTATTCTTGTTTTAATTAAACCAATTATTTTTAAAATAACAAGCAGTTTTATTCAAACACTAAACTGTTTCTAAAATTATTTTTAACAAGGACTTTGGAAACCCTTGATTGCCATTTTCAAGTAAAGCTATGTTTTATCAGTTTTCTCTCAAGTGGGACAAACTACGTTGAGTACTTAATAAGGGTAGGATAGTAGTATTAGTTTTGAAGAGCAAGAGTAAGTCTTCTGGCAAGAGGCCTCCTCCAGAAGATTAACTCAACTTAGAGAAATGTCAGTACTACTTAGTCATGCCGGTCCAAGCTAGCAAGTTTCAATCATGTGGACTTTGTGTTGCCGAAGTGGACAACTAATTTTGTTTGGGTGTAGAGAAGGAGGAGTATCTTACCTGATAGGTCGATCACCAACCTTGTTGTCAGTCTGCACAAATTGTGACATTATGACCGTTGTATGTTTATGGGGCCCAACGTGTGGTAACCCATGGCCGCCCTTTTGAGTGGTTGATTTTATTATATACATATGGTTGGAAAAGCCAAAACGCCACTCTTGATTTTGAACATTGTTTATTTCTTACCAGTATTTTTCTTCTGATGTTCTTACACCTTGCATTTATGAATTGTTTTCACTGGACACTCAAAGCACACACGAACTTACTAAGATTTTTATCTCATCACCATTTTGCCATGTTTTCAGGTCGGTCCTGCTGTGGAGATGAGTAGATAGTTTGTTCTTGCTTGAAGGCCTTGTGTTATTTTCTTTATATATTGCTTTGAGAGGCGAGAGTATTCAATATATTTATGGATTTGTCTTGAATTTTTGGATTGTAATAAATTTTAATTTTAAAGTATTGTATTATTTTTGTTTGTGTGACCTAGTTATAAAGACCCATTGTCCTTTGGACGGGGCGACATCCCCGGCCCTGTTGGGCCTAGGTAGTGGGGTGTTACACTCTTAAGTGAGATAACTTTGGTTTCTTACCAAAGAACATTTTAAATGTGGTAATATCAACCGTCTTTGACAAAACTCTGTTTAAAATATAAACATAAGTCTCTAGTGCGTACCCCCAAAACGATTTTGGTAGGTCTACAGAAATCATCATGGTCCATACCATGTCTAGAAGGGTTTGATTCCTTCTCTCAGATATACTATTGTGTTGAGGTGTATGTGGTGGAGTCTATTGAGATAATACCCCATTATCTCTTAGATAATCTTGAAAATCTTAATTCAAGTATTCACCTACTCGAGTAGATCTTAATACTTTTTCCTAGTTGTTTCTCAATTTCATTTTTGAAGTTTTTGAACTTTTCAAAAGCTTTAGATTTATATTTCAGTAAATACAAATACTCATATCGTGAATAATCATTGATAAAGGTTATGAAATAGTAACAACCTCATCTTGATTGTATAGACATTGGGCCGCATACATCAGAATGTATAAGTTCTAATGACTCTTTAGCTCTTCTCCTTTTCCAGAAAACGAGTTGATGCATAAATTTTGGGTGTATAAAAATCATTAAATTTAAATCTATCCCTTAGTCAAGTTTTAATTAAAAAATTGATCCTAAAATGCACATACAAGCAAGGATATTCATCGCAAGCATAATATAGGGAATTAACAAGTATCGATCCTCAAAGGAATAAGTACACACTAATCACTTTTCTTTCATTATTTAACCAACCAAATAAAGTTATAAGATAATAAAAAGAAAAAGAAATATGTACAACTTAAGGATGAAAGAACATGCAATTTGAACAACTATCCTGACATACATGACAATGAATCATTTAGCAACTATCTCAATTAATCATCATCTTGGCCTTATGAAGGAATGTAAAGTAAAATTCAATCGTTTCCTAAGTCATGAATCCACTTATATTGTAGCACCCCCACATTTTTCACTTCCAATTGGCTGCTATTTGTAATAGGATAAGAATTTGTACTGATGTCCAGAACAAAAGTTAATCAGTGAAATGAGACGAATATTTTGGTGGAATAATATTTTGTCGGGACCCAGATGTAATTATTGAATTTGTTCTACCCGTACCCTAAATTTTTGAAAAGCTATTATTATTAACAAAATAAGAATTTAAGGGTACTTTGAAAAGAGAAAATGTTTAGTACAAGAAAAGACACTGGACTGTACCCTATTGTCTAGAGGATTGGGAAAGTAGCCTATCTATTTAGAGTTACCAGTAGAACTTCAAGTTATTCATAGTGTGTTTTATGTACCCCAACATCGAAAGTATGTGGTTGATTCTGCTAATATTTTGAATGAAGAACCCATTGAGTTGACTCTAAGCTTGAAGAATGAGGAAAAGCCTATAAAGATCGTGAAGTATGCTGAAAAGGAATTGTGGAATAAGAAAATTCCACTTGTACAAGTATCGTGGAATCATCATGCTGTGTAAGATGCAACTTTGGAAAACGAAAGTAAGGATGTTGAAAATGTATCCAGATCTATTCCAAGTGCAGGACAAATTTTGAGGACGAAATTTTTGTAAGGAGGGGAGAATGTAACACCCCACCTTTTTCACTTTCGATTGGCTACTATTTGTAATAGGATAAGAATTTGTACTGATGTCCAGAACAAAAGTTGATTGGTGTAATGAGACGAATATTTTGGTGGAATAATATTTTGTCGGGACGCAGATGTAATTATTGAATTTGTTCTACCCATACCTAAAATTTTCAAAAAGCTATTATTATTAACAAAATAAGAATTTAAGGGTACTCTAAAAAGATAAATTGATCAGTCCAATGAAACGCACGTTTTGGTGCAAATTATGCTACCCGAGGTATCGGGGGCATGTTCATCATTTTGACCGTGACTGCCACTTTGACCGCAAATTTGACCAAGTAGAGAGGGAATTGAAGAATTTAAGTGTTACCAATGGATTCAGTGGAATTTTTGGAGTTGAATAGTGAAATAAAATATTTTTCTGTTACGGACCCGATTTTGGTCATTTATGAAGAAAAAAGAAAATTGCGGTTAAAAATGGACGTGTGGAATTGTGTGAATGGTGGATGAAAACTAGTGTTAAAATACCATTGGGGGAGTAAAATATTTGTGGGATTATTAAATTGTAAAAGCTTATTGAATAACCTTAAGAATTATCCATTTAAATTAAATCCACCAATAGGAATTTAGCTTTAAAATGGATAGCCCACAATGTAATTAATGTTGGTTGACTTTGGACACAAGAAAGGCAGTCAGGAGGCTGGGAAAACTGGCCAAGGGCTTAAACGAAAAGGAAGGAAGAAACAAGGATGAAAAGGAAAGGAAAATTCATGAAAAAAATTGGAAAAGGAGAGAGAAAATAGTGTTCTTGAAGAAGTTGGAGATTCTTGGAGCAAATTCAAGCTAGAACACCCTATGCACAAGGTAAAGTCCTATACTTCAAGAATTAAAGTTGCAGATTTCATTAAGGTGATCATTTTGATATGAATTCTAACATGAAAACATGAGATTTGTGATGATTAAAATGATTATTATGTACTATGTGAGACTTTGTGTGTGCAAGAGTGTGTACCTGTTGGATAAAGGATTCGTAGGCTATGTTTTGTATGGTGAATAAGAGTATTTGAATGGTGATTTAAAGGGTTGTTCATGATTGAGAAGAAAGATGGTAGAGTTGGGATAAAAATGGGTTAAACGTTAAAGAAAATGGATTATGATTTGTTTTTTAATGTTGATGTTAGTTATATGTTATTTGCATAAGAACTTAGTGGCTTTTTTGAACCTGAAAATCTGAAGAATTAAAGTTGTTTGAAGGGAAATGAAATGGATTAAGGGTTAAGTAGGTGTTATGAATCAAGAAGCACAAGTAGGTGAAGTTGTTTTTTGGAAATGGACTAAAAATCAGAAAACTACTTGGACTGTTTTTGCCCAATATCGTGTTATTGGAACAATAACTCTAAAAACAGCCCATACCAAAATACATTGAAGAGTCTTGTGGTCATTTTGGTATATCATAGAGCCAAAATGGAGTTGTGGATTTGAAATTGTGTCCAAAACAAAATCATGTGTCAAAGCTGCAAAATTTCAGAATTTTGCTTGGAACATGGACAAATTTAAGGTTGATTAATTGTGTGATTTGGATCAAATAATTGGGTAAATATAAAGCAAATCCCTTTTTTATGAAGGGAGAAAGGATGTGGAGAAAGGAAAATGAAAGAATTGAACAAACGATGGAAAAATGACGAGAAGGAAAGTTGAACGTTTTCCTTAACCATCGGCTAACCGTCGGCCCTCTTCGGCTAAACGTTGGTTGGATGTCAGCTATCCATCGGGCATGTTGGCTATTTTTTTGGCCAAACACGAATTGACCCGAAAATGATGTTTGGTGTAGGTTTAACGACAAACGGCCAACGGAACATCGAAAACGGTAGAAACGAAGGTTAAACGGCCATGAATGGAAAGAGTTGCTTAGGACACGAGGCGAGTCCTTTGGATTCTAAAACTCTTTCTAAAGCTAGTGTGCTTTGCTTTTCCATGTAATGCTATGTTATATACCACTTTGGAAATCCCTAAATATGTTTAAGGTTTATCTGAGGAAAAATTATTTTATGCCATTTTGGGCTCGATTGAACATCATAATTAGCTTGAAAACCTTACTGGATGGTTAAAGTATGAATTTTGTGAATTTAGTCCTTTTTGGATTAAATATTTGAAAATTTTGAGAAATGATAAATTTTGGAATCGGGTATTCATAAATTGACTGGAATGCCCTAATTGGAACATTTTATGGAAATATGTTTGGAAACTTTGAATTTAATCCTCTTTTGGGATTAAAATTCTGAATTTCTTAAAATGAGTTCCTTTTTGGAATCGGTATTTGGAAAATGATCCAAATGTCCTTATTGGAATGTTTTATGAAAACCTTTGGAACTCGGATATTCGGTAGATAACCGAAATACCCTTATTGGAACTTTTGTGAATACTTTTTAAATCGGGTAAGGGTAAAATGACCCGAATACCCTAAGAAAGTCCTTTGGAATTGGGTATAGGTAAAAAGATCTGAATACCCTTGGAAATGACTTTTGTGATCCAGTATGGGGAAAACTGTTAGGGATATACCCTAGAGTCAATTTGTACTTATACTATTGTCGTTATGTTTTATATAATAATATGAGGTTTTTCTTTCCATGAATAGTGCATTTTATTTTGTGGTCATCAAGTACGTGACTTGATAGTAAAACCCTACAATGACTATTCTAAAACTGTCCCTGATCAATTATTATTATTAGAACAATAATAAATTAAGATTAGTATGTTTGTGACTTGATGGCTATGTTTTACTGGTCATGGATATTTGTGATATTGAGTCCAAAACATAAATAATGTTAGAGAACATTGTATTGGACATGACCCACTGTGAGAGTACTTCACAGAACATGTCATAAGTACTTTCTAGCCATAATGATATTAAAAGTCCTTCGACCTAAATTCATCATAGTTTCCTACTTGATAAATTCTATATTTTGACGTTGTCTAAAGTTGTCTTTAATCAGATAATAAATTAGAGTACTGTTGGATATAGAATAAATCATTGAGAGGAATATGAATAATAGTGAAGGAATTTGTTCCTTTCAATTATGGGAGAGATATCCATGGGCCCCTTGATAAGTTAGACTGTTAAAATGCATGGCCGTGCTCAAATATATCAATCTAAGATATTGATATCATTTTTTTGAACAGTCTACTATGAAATTAAGAAATAATTGATTAAGCTTAATAAGGATGACATGCTCCGTGCCTTATGCTTAATTTGGATATCGTGTGACAAAAGGACTAAATATAAAATTATAGTTTGGTTCAAAGAGATAATCGATCTTCATTTAACCTGTATAGTTATAATGTTTTGTTAGAAACTGCTTATAACTTGTGCGCCATTTAAATATGATTTGGGCATACTGCCCGTGTTAAATGAACCTATAGCGTCACACAATAAGTGAACTTATTAAGTTATTTTTCTAGTAACTAAATTTGATGAATTTGGAAATATGTCTAAGTTAATCGAACTTAGAAAATTCACCAGATACAATGAATTTGGAAATATGTCCACATTCGATGTATCTGGATAATGTCCAGATTATAAGAATTTGACTCGGTAAATTAATTGTTTAAATAACCGAGATAATGGCAGAATCTTATCATATCAATTTTAATTTAATTTGAATTTAAATTAAAATATGATAAGATATTATTAGGGTTGGACTCTAAGAGGTTCGGGGGGTTTTTTTAAGAAAACCCTAACCGTCTTTTCAAGAGTCTAATTCTGTTGAGAACATTCGTGCCATTCTCTACCAAGGAAAAAAAAAACCCTTTCAAACCCTAGGCGCTAGCACTCCCCAGGTGACGAGTGAGTTCACGGTGTGTATTCGATAGAGGACGTTCGTGTACTGCAGCGTCTGGTGAAAATTCGGGTTGCACATGTAGCAACACCATCGGAATCAAAGGATATCGATTTCATCAACCAGAGGTAATTCTGAAAACCAACGATCTTCTAAATCATTTACTTGGATCCTCGGAAGGGATTCGTGGATGTTTTCCACGTTTAGGAGTCCCTGAATCCTAACAAAAATGACCTGAAATACTCTTGGAAACATGTTTCGATGCATGAACAGAACTCTTTATCCTGTTTCAACATGATTTTGGAAAATAATCTCTCGTGATAAGATTGAATTTATGAAAATGACTTTTGAACCCTAAAATTATTTTATTGGCCTGATGTGCCTATGGAGTGAATTGATTAGCTCTGCGGAGCCTATGTGAATGACGGTCTGACTTGCGAGTTAGTGGGATCAAATTTTGAAAAATGTTATTTTGCCCCAAAAATATTTTGATTTGAAAATCCTGGGGGATCAGATAACCCTATGGCCTAATCAGTCAGACGGGGTTGGTATTGGTAATATTGAGTACTCAGTAAGGACTTTCATTTTTGTAGTAGCTCATGCTAGAGATAGACGATCTCAAATAACTCTATCAATTTTGTGGATTATCTTACTCCAAATAGGGCGACAGGACACTGAGATGAGTTGTCCTGGCTAGCCGTTTAGCACCTGGCAATTGCTGCGTCTGCAGGTGGTTCATGATTTTAAGTCATTAGCTGGATGCTGGGCGGGGACACTCGATGCGTTTGACTCCTTGCTGCCTTGATGGTGATTGACGTCAGGATTAGGACCCCTAGCTTATGGTGGCAAGTAAAAGATTGTGTGCTGCGGTATACTTGAGCAGAAGTACGCTGCGGTGTACTTATTCCGGTGATGCATGGTTGAGTTCTGGAGGCTGCGGTCTTAGTACAATGATATGTGGCGCTGAAGGCAAGGATTGTGGGACTTGCATGTGGATACAGGCCACCTTCTATTGGAGAAGTGCTTGTGAATTGAAAATTGGGGCAATGATTTGAAATTGAAATACTTATTTTCAAAAATAATTGGGTTCTAAATAAACTCTTCATTAAAGAGTTTTGGATTCATTTCTAATGAACAAATGATATGCTTTCCACAAAACGTTTTGTGTACTCTACCTCTTTGATAAAGCACTAGCACACATGGGATTCACTAAGTGATTTTTCACTCATACGTGTCTTTCATCTTACCTTTTTGTAGGATTTAGAATTGAGCGGACCTACGACTAGAGAACGATACCACAGTGATAACAGAATAGGTCCGGACGTTTCCCTTTTGGATAATGTACTTTATTACTGATGTTGAATGGAAATTTTTATGTATGAGATTCTTTATTATATATGTGTAGGTGACTATCAGTATGGGTTGTTGTATGGATCTGGACCTTACATATTCTGTTGTTTTTTCGTTATAAAGACCCCTTGTCTGGGTAACTAGACGGGGCAACACCCGGTGTTGATATACATTCGCTATTACCTTTAGCAGCGGTGTTACATATATAGACTCAACTTCTTTCCCAATTCATGAAACCACTATCCCTTGATTAAATTAGCATATTTTCCAATCTAACCAACATAACCAAAAAGATGCATTAAACTTAATTCCTCGTAAATTATCCCTATGCTCTAAGTGATAATAAACATGAAATTAGTCAATAACTCTATACTTTAGGTGAAATTAACTAATCTTTGATTACTTTAGTTCTTTATCTTCATTTCATTTCCAAGTCCCTTAAGAAATAACAAATATGAAATTAATGAAATTAAATTAACTTCTAACATCATTTCCTAAGTCAATTAGAAGCAAATCTAACTTCATCAACTCTTCATAATTACAAGTAATAAAACACCAAGAATGATAGAAAATTGATCAAATAACTAGATTTGTCCAAAAACTATGAATCCTAAAATAGTGTCAAATTACAATGAAAACATTAATTATATCATTATTCTATAAAAAAGAAAACAAAGGTAAAAGAAAGAACTAATAGACAAGCCATTCTCTTCTTTTTGGAAACCTTCTTGAATAATGCTTATTGAATGGTGAATCTATTATTCTTTGAGTGATTGGAAATTTAGATAATTGGATTCCCTCATTTCTCTTAGTTTTTCTTGTCTTTAAAAGCTTCTTTGGTGCTAAAAATTCATCCCTTGAGTTTTCTTAGACGAGTAGGATTAGAAAAATACCAAAATCATTTGAAAGATACCAAATTGGTGCACAAAATCGCATGTGTCCAGACCAGACCTGGCGTCGGGTCACTTCAACCCACCTGGTGCCATGTGCATTCTGTGTTTGCTCCTGAAGTTGTGCTCTATTTTTTTTGTTTTTTCCATATTAGACTTGGTGCCAGGTACATGCTGGATTTTTTCACCTTTTGCTCGAAATCCTCTCAATTCTATACAAATTCTTCAAAAACACTTTCACAAGAAAAACGTCAAATAGGAAGGAATATTCCTAGTTATTACATCAAAAATATCTCAAATTAGCCTTAAATAACTAGGGAAATAAAGATGAATCTTGGCCCTATAAGGATTTTTAGCCATTTTACCAAGGAAACAAGACTCGCATATGACATATGATTCATAATCAAAAGACTATAAGTCACCTACCTTGTGTAACTTAGAAATGCGATTCTTATTTATTTGGCCTTAATGACAATACCATAAATAAGATGAGATTAAATTATCTATCCATAGTTTCTTATTGTTTACATTGAGGATTAGATTATCCATTTCTAGAACATATAAACTATTAACCAAAGTTGCAGAGCCATAATGAATATCATTTAATATAAAAGAACAACATTTATTCTTAAAAATTAAATGAATACTATACAAGTCTAAGCACGCAACAGAGATCATATTTTTTAATAAAACTGGTACATTATAATAGTTTTGAAGTTCTAAAACTAATCCTGAAGGCAGGTGTTGCTCGTAAGTCCCTAGAGCAAGTGCAGCAACCTCTACTCCATTTGCAGTACGTAGGTCCACATTACCCTTCTCAAGCCTTCTACTGTTTTTTAGTCCCTGCAAGTTATTGCACAAATAAGATCTACATCCGGTATCTAATACCCATATCTCATTTCTATAGGCAGTATTAATATCAATCATATGTTAGTGTTGTGCCCTAGAGGCAATCACTTGTACCATGTATATTACATATTAAATAAATAAGAGGCATTCTTTATCTTTCAATTTGATTGTTATATCTAAATATGTGTACAAACCGTTAGATAAAATCCCTAGTACAACACAGTGTTAAGGAAATCATGATAGAAATCATGATATGAGATTCCTACTACACTATGCAGTGTTTGTACTTAAATAATCCCCAGTCATAGTATTAATAAGATGGGACATTATTAATACGCCAAGACTGGCACATATTATATCTCTTGATTGGATCAAGCGGTGGTTCTCACATCCGTGGGTATTGGGATACTCAGGATTAACGTGTGGATGCTTGTTTTGAAACAAGTTCATTGGATAACCTAGCTACGAGATAATCACTTGGATAACTATTTAGTGCAAGTGATAGAATCTCATTATAGCAAGTGTGCAAGTATCCTTAGACTTGAGATCTCCAAGGTACTTTGTTTATCGAGCGTTGTACTTTGATTCTAATCTTTGGAGTCTTATCTAGGACCGCCTATGGGATGGATATTGGGTACAACGTAAAGTAAACGAAAATAGTTGAGAGGGTCAATAAAGGATTCACCACTCCTAATAGTAGGAGAGTATATCTCAAGGCCACTTGTAGAAATCATTACTCATGAAGTCCTTGGCCAAGGCGACTATGTGATGGAAATGGTTCCAATTGATACACATATCGAGTAATAGATTTCTTGAACAAGTACTAAAATATTCAGGCCAGAGTTAATAATATTTTGGAGGGAGTTGGCACTAATTCCATGCTCTAGATTGAATGAGATATTGTATGTTGAAAGGAGTTTATTGCACTGATAATTTGCTATTGAAAGGTTCATGTCAAGCCACTTGACTTTCTGGACTTTTTGGTGGTCAAGAGTCATTGCTAGATGTCGCTCTTGATATGCTAAATATGAATTTATTAATTAGATAATTAATAAAATTAATCCTTTATTTTATTAAGGATTATTAATTCTAATATTGTTAGAATTAATTCATATTATGCTACCAATAAGACCAGGAAACCTAATGGGTCACACACAATAAAGGTTTGAATGCTCAAATATATTATTTGATAATATTATGGGGTTAATTAAGAGAAGGGAATATATTTATAGGTGAATTATAAGTTTGTTATAATTCATGGGACCTAATTATAATTAAGTAAACTTCAAGGACCAATTTGTTGACAATTGGACGTTGAAGGACTAAGTTGTAATTTATGGTAATTATAAATCTATAAATATAAGGAAATGGTTTCCTTAGGGTTATAGACAGACTATTCACGCAATAACAGAGAAACCGTTTCTCTGCCTCTCTCTTGATCAAACCCTAGACGTCTCTCTTCTTGATCAAAACCCTAGCCTCCCGAATTCTACTAGCATAGAATTGTGAGATTGTGAGCATTCAACTTTGTGTGGATTATCATTAGAGGGAGTTCTTTCTTGGACTTCAGTTGAGCTGCAGTGAACGGTTTTGGATATTCTGGATCGCACCTGAATTCTTGTTTCTGAAATTTTTTGAATTCCGGCTTCACGAGGTAATAAACGCAATCTTCTCCTTTTCCCCGTTTCTATTGCAAACCGTGATCCATGGCTTGGATTTCTTGTTGTTTTCTGCTGCGCTTAATCTGATTATGTATGATAGAAATCCTACATCATAAATATAGTAATAGTAGAAGTAGAAGTGCCCGCAAGCTTCTCCTTCTATTTCTTTCCCTTGACGGTCTCCAAGTAGGCTTTGCAGTTGCTCCTCTAATGACCTATCTTTCCACAATGATGGCATAAGCATTTGGTGGTTGCTTTCTTCTTTTTCACACCACATTTGGGCATAGTAGAAGCCTGCTTCATCTTCTTAGGAACTTTCTTCCTAGAAGAGGAAGATTCTACGAACATAACTGCATTAGATTCCTTCTTCATAGAGGGTTCTGCAATTTTGAGTAGATTGATCAACTTAGGTATGGTGGACCCAATCTTATTAATATGGTAGTTAATCACAAATTGTGAAAAATTACTTGGTAAAGATTGTAGAATTAAGTCAATATTTAATTGTCCATCACAAAATCAAGAGACTCGAGCTTCTCAATTAGGCCCAGCATCTTCAGCCTGTGGGTGGCCACAGAAGTACCCTCAGCCATCTTAGAACAAAATAGTTGTTTTGATATCTCATATCTTTTCCTTCTGGCTTGGGCATCAAACAGCTCTCGAAGATGTAACATAATTGAGTAAGCATCCATATGCTCGTTTTGTTTTTGTAGTTCAGGGGTCATTTACACTAATATCACATAGGATGCCGTGTTACTATCCTCTTTATGCTTCTTGTGGACAACATGCTCATCAGTATGAGTATCTTGAGTTGGGGATGGTGGAATAGGAGACTTTAACATGTAGTGAAACTTTTCCGACTTGAGAATAATTCTCAAGTTTCTATACAAGTCGAGAAAGTTTTTTTTTCAGTTAGTTTGTTGGTTTCCAAGATACTACATAGGTTTAGGTTGGTCGACATGATGTAGATGACCTAGATGTAAAGATAGAAAAAATTAGCTAACTGTCTATGCACATGTAACATAAATAATTAGGTCTTTAATTAAGCGCATTATTATTCCACTATTTTACTCAAACTAATAGCCCCTACTATTGATTCGGGAAAGCTCGTTGGAAGCTTTCCTAGTGGATCAGTATCAAAATTCCTCAAGAATGACCTTGGGGTTGCCCAACAAGCCACCCTTAAGTTCAATGGTAGGTATCTAATACCAATTACATTTTATGTAATTACCAGATCATTGGGTGATTAACACATTTTAATCTAAAAACTTTTAAGCTAACTCAATCTTGCCTCTAATTTTCTTTATGCTTGAGTTAGCCCAACCAAGATAAAGAAATCAGTTAAACCTAACCCATTAATGAAGAATTTAAAATTCCATAGCTTGAACATGCCTAATGTCAAGTAGGTTTGGGTTGCCCAACAACCTGGTCTCGAAAATAGACTCTTGTTCTTACTATAATAATGGAAGGCATTAGGTTTAATTGTAATTGAGGGATTTGTGATATTTGTATCTTATAAATACCATGTATAATATCATCATATCCATATATTGCACAACAATAACGTGGTTTGGTTATGGACTTTACTAGATTAATTTCCTTGAGCCCCAAAGGAAATTAATTTGGCCAATCCTAAATGTACATGCATAATATAGGAAGAAAACCTTACCATCCTCCTTTTGGTCTTGATCATCTTCTCCTGAACTTGTAATAAATTCTATTCTATCTAAACTATGTAATCTAATTAAATAAAATTCTAATAAAGAAACTTTGAGTTACATTCAAGGGAAGTTAGATGAGAGGAGAAATTTGCACAAGAAAAATAGAGAAGGCAGAACTCGCAAGCCCTATTCTAATTCAAAACCAAAGCAATAAAATGCAATAACAATTTAATTGGGTCAGAGTCCATAACCAAACCACCATGCTATTTTTATGCTCAAAATAAAATTAAACATAGTAAATAATTCAAAAATCACTATTTTGGAAAAATAGAATAAATTCTAAAATCGATATTTTAGAAAATATATTAATTGCTAAAGTCATATTTTAGGAATTAAAATAATATAAAATCTAAAATCAATATTTTAGAAAAAATATTAATTGTTAAAATAATATTTTAGGAATTAAAATAATATATAATCTAAAATAATTATTTTAGAAAATATATTAGTTTCCAAAACAATATGTTTTTTTTTTTGGAAAAATATATGTTAGTCCCAAAGTAGAAACTTTAGCAAAAAATGGGCACAAGATGAAAAGGACAAAATATGAACCGTGGGCCACTCGCAAGAATGAAACAAAGAAAAAAAAAATGGATTTATTTTTTTAATAAAAGAAGTTGCATCCTAGAGAGGCATTGAGTATGCCTCCCGATGATTGCAAAGAAAACAATCTAGTGAGCCGTGATATTGGGAGTCCAATCCCAGCGAGTCGCGGCTTGGTAATTTTGTGCCTCAAGCCGCTGCTTAGCTTTTAGTGAGCCAGAGGCTTGGGCCAAACAAATTTTTGTCTTTTCATTTTTCACTTCGTATTCCATAGAAACAATTTCTGGAAAATTTCCTCAAGACTTCTGCAACAATTTCAAAGAACAATTCTTTGAGACATTCCAAGTTTTCCATTCTATGAACTCATTCAAATTGATATTCTATGAACAAAACGTAGTTTCAGAAAATACGATTTCTTTTTTTAAATTACAGAACTAATGACCTAAAAAACCGATTTTCTGCAAGAAGAATTAACACCATTAATTCTCAATTCAGGAAGAATCAAAGCATCATTAATTTCTCATTTAAAACCATCTCCTATAAATTTTACAAAAGCCATGCTCATTGCAACTACAGCCTATAGAATCCTTTTTTTTTTTTTTTTCTTTTCACAAACAAGCTACATTCTGAACAATTTTAGAACATAACAGAGACCCAAACTTGAAACGAATTTCATGGAAACACTCACAGAAACAATTTCTATTATTCAACCTTATACATGAAATGGTTTTCAGGCATAAGAAAAACTCAAAAAATTCTTGAAACAATTTCAAGAAATGGACCTAAATGTTTGCAGTTAAACATGCTCACGTGAAACAATTTTCACAGAGGACATAGAGACTACAATGAATGATATTTCATGGCCAAATATACGGCCTATTAATGCATAAGAGGGGCTCTGATACCAATAAAACAATTTCAAGAAAACAATTTAAGTTAAACAATTTCAGTTAAGAGGGGTTCATATGATTGTTTCTTGAAAACAATTTCAAGAAACGGGTTGAAACGCTTTCAGTTAAATATGCTCCTGTGAAACAATTTTCACAGAGGACACAGAGACTACAATGAACTATATTTCATGGCCAATGATTCAACCTATTAACACATAAGAGGGGCTCTGATACCACTGTAGGAATTCCCCATGCAAAAATAGATTTACGCAGCGGAAGAAAACTGGAATTCCAGACAACTAGGATCACTCTTATGCATTAAAAGGAATGGAAACGGGTGAGAAAAATACCTTTGGTCCACCTCTGTTAATAAAATTTTTTTCTCTGTTCTGAAGAAGCGATCCAGCCAAACAAAGCAAATGTCTTCTCTTTTGTTCTGTCAAAGCACTGCAATCCAAGTGTAGGATCGCCTCCAATATAGTCCACACGAGAATAGCGCTCAAGAGTCATTAGAGTTTCATGCTAGCAAAACTAATTCTGGCGGCTAGGGTTTTATGTGGTTTTTCCAAAAGAAGAAGACGAAGGGAGCTCTCGATTTTTTCAGGAAAAAACTTTCTGTAATTTCAAATCATAATCCCCACGAAGTCTATATAATGATATATATTGTCTGTATAAATTTTTGTAATTAGAATCCATAATGTATATGAATTCTTAATTACAAATTATTATTATGATTATCGTTAATTATAATACAGCCTACACATTATAACTAATTATAATTTGACCACAGCAATTTCTTTTTTTTTTCACAATCAACCCTGTAATGTTGTCAAATAACATATTGAGCATTCAATCCTCTATTGTATGTGACCTATTAGGTTTTCCGGTCTATTGGTATCAAAATATGAATTAATCTAAACATCTTTAAGATTAATAATCCTTAATAATTTTAGAATTAACTTATAATTTCTAATAATGATTGATTTATTAATTTCCTAATTAATAAACTATATTCAACCGATCATGAGCAGTATCTAATAACACATCATGACCACCCAAAAGTCCAAAAAGTCAAGTGGCTTGACATGAACCTTTCAATAGCAAATAACTGTACAATAAACTTCTTTCACCATACAATATCTCATTCAGTTTGGAGTATGAAATTAAAGCCAATTCCTTCCAAAGTAATAAATTAATTCTGGCCCGAACATTTTTTAGCACTTGTTCCCAGAATCCACTACTCATCATATGTATCAATTAGAACCATTTCCAATACACAATTACCTTAGCTAAGGACTTCTCGAGTAGTGATTCCTACAAGTGGCCGTGAGATATTTACCCTTACTATTAGGAGTGGTAAATCCTTTATTAATCATCTCAACTATGTACATTTGCTTCATGTTGTACCCAATATCTATCCCATAGGCGGTCTTGTCAGGACTCCAAAGATTGGAATCAAAGTTCAATACTTAGCTAATAAAGTACCATGGATATCTCAAGTCTAAGGATACTTGCACACTTGCTATGATGAGATTCTATCACTAGAACTAAATAGTTTTATATGATTATCTCATAGTCAGATCATTCAATGTACTTGTTAAGGTAACAAGTATCCACGTGTCAACTTTGAGTATCACAATACTCACAGATATGAGAACCATCGCCTGATCAAATAAGGAAGTATAACACGTGATAGTTTTAACATATTAATGATGTCCTATCCTATTAATACTATGACTAGGGATAATTTAAGTATGAACACTATCCAATATAGTAGGAACCTTACATCATGATCTCTAATATGATTTTCTTAACACAGTGTTGCACTTGGGACATTATCTAACAATTATTTTATACGAAAGCATAAATAAAACAAACTGAAAGATAAAGAATGCCTTGTTTTATTTGATGATGCACAATATACAGAATACATACGATTGCTAATTACTAAAAATATTTATTACTAAAAATTTAATTATTATCTTTTAATCAAAACCCATTAAAATTTTATTTATTATCTTTCAAGCAAGATTCATTAAATTTATTTTCAACTAATTTTAGTTATCAATTATTTTCTAACAACTAAATTATTAATAAATCATTATTTTACCTAATTCCACCTAGAACTTTTCATCAAATAAACTCTAAATTATTTTAGCAAGATTTAAACCTTCAACTTATTAGTACCTATTTCCCAAACTCTAATTATTTTAATATCAAACTAGATTTATTTTATAAACCCTTTTATTTATTATCGAGCCTTAAAGCTTGGGACACTAGCGACATGATTGTAGTATGTTGAGTTAGTTTTATTTGTGAAAGTGAATCTTTGGCTTGAGTTTGATTATGGTTTGTATTTACCCCATGCGGAGTTAGGTCAGTTGTTGGAGACCTTTGTTGTGAGCAAGGATCAGGTAAGCTCCTGCATAAAACCTGTTTGATGAAAAATATTTTTTTTTTATGGCAAGCCAAATGTAGAGTGCATGGTCACTCATTTCTGTAAAGGAAATTGAGGATTATTTCCATTCTCATTTCAGACAAATAAATTATTTGTAAATCAAGGGGCGGTTTTACTCGAAACCTAAAATTCTTTCTAAAACCAGTTTTGCCCCAAACTTTGGAAGACCTTAATTGCCATTTTCAAGTGGAACTATATTTTGTTCATTTTTCCCAAGTGGGATACGTTACGTTGAGTACTCAATAAAGGTAGGCTAGTAGTACTAGTTTTGAAGAGCAAGAGTGAGTCCTCTGGCAGGAGGCCAGCTCCAGAAGATAAGCTTAACTTAGAGAAACGTCAGTACTACTTAGTCATGCTGGTCCGAGCTAGCAGTTTTTATTTCAGTCAAATGACTGTGTTATGCCGGAATGGACACCCGGTTGTTGTTTAGGTATAGAGAATGAGGAGTATCTTGCCCAGTAGACCGATCACCTACTTTTGTCAGTCTACACAAAGTGTGGCATTCTGACCGACGGTATGCACAAAGTGTGGCATGCTGTGTAACACCCCGGAAAACCTAGGCCTGCCAGGGCCGGGGATGTCGCCCCGTCCAAAGGACAATGGGTCTTTATAACTAGGTCACAAATAAAATTGCTGAAATAAATAATACTCAAACTAAAAGAATTTATTACAACCCAAAAAATACTTCAAAAGTACATCCATGAAATTCCAAAACAAAAACCATAATTAAAATCATCCACTCTAGTCTTCCAAAGCAGTACATAAAATAAAAAAAACACATTCTCTTCCAAGGTAGCTACTCACCCACAACAGGATCAACCTGAAATCATGATAAAAGGTGGTGAGATAGAAATCTCAGTAAGTCCGTGTGTGCTTTGGGGTTTAGCGAAAACAGTTCGTGGATGCAAAGTATGAAACCTTTATAAGAGAAACATTGGCAAGCAATAAATATTAGTCAAAAGCAAGAGTGGTGTTTTGGCTCTTCTAGCCATACATAACTAATGAAATCAACCACTCGAAAGAAAGGGATATGGGTTACCACACTTTGGGCCCCATAACCGGTCAGAATGCCTAACACGTTGTGCAGACTGACAAAAGTAGGTGATCGGCCTACTGGGCAAGATACTCCTCCTTCTCTATACCCAAACAACCACCGGGTGTCCATTCCGGCAAAAACACAGTCACTTGACTGAAACAAAATAAACTGCTAGCTCGGACTGGCACGACTCACTGGAACTGGCATCTTATCCAGGAAGGACTCACCCCTCAGAGGTGGCCACCTACTGAGAGACTCATCCTAACCCTTCAAAGACTAGTCCTAGTAGTCCACCCTTATTGAGTACTCAACGACATTCCCCACTTGGGACAAAATGAACAAAGCATTGTGCTTCATGAAAATAACATTTTGAGGGTTTCCAAAGCTTTGAGAGAAATTAGTTTTAGAAAGAGTTTCAAGTTTGGAAAAATCTGCTCAAAGACTTTCAAATAATTTAAGCGTTGGAATTAAGGATGAATTCAACCCTCAATTGCTTTCAAATAACCGCGTGCCCTTGCACTCCACATTTGGCTTGCCATAAGGAAATCATTTCACATCAATCAGGTTTTATGCAGGAGCTTACCTGATTCTTGCTCACAACAACAAGGTCTCGGACAGATGACCTAACCCTACATGGGCAAATACAAATCTTAATCAGATTCAAGCCACAATCCACTTTCTCAATTTTAAATCAACTTAATTCACTACTACCATGATCCTAGTGTCCCAAGCTTTAAGGCAAAACAATAATTGAATAGGTTTATAAGCTCAGTTTAATTTGTTATTTAAAATAATTAATGGATTAGGAAATAAATTCTATTAAGTTGAAAGTTCAACTCTTGTTAAGGAAAATTTAGAGTTTATTTGATCAAAAGCCATAGGTGGTACTAGGTAAAATAGTGATTTAATGATAGCTTAGTTGTTAGAAAATCATTGATAGCTAAAACTAGTTAAGATTAAATTTAATAGGTCTTTCTTGGAAAATAATAAGTAAATCCTTAAGGGTTTTGATCTAGTAAATATTTTATTAAGTATAAATCTTTTTCATAAGGGCTTTAATTAATTTTATTTATTTTAAATAATATTTATTTATTTTATTTTTTTGAAAAATCATTATTTATTTGACTAAAATATCCTTTACATATATTATAATTCCAAATCTACCCTTCCTAGGGTTTTCAAAATTCTTTAGCAAAAATTATTAGTAAATATTTTATTCATGAAATAAAATTTGCTTAGGGACAACTAGATCATGATAAAGATTCCATGGTCAGCCATAATCAATAACATACTCAATCCTTCATTTCATCAAATCATCCAAGTCTTGCACATAGGCATAGATCTAAATTTATTATTACATGATTTAACCTCTACTAGCATAAACATGATCATGGCTTCAAAATCTAATCATGCATATAAATCCTATTCACCCATGGTGACATAATCTCTAGCATGCTTCATCACAAATACTACCTATGACATGCATCAAATCTCAACTCATCATTAAATCCACCAATATAATCCTTCCATGCATAAATCTCATCTCTTTCACAATCATACATATACTCATGCTTCAATCAACAACACCACATACACAAACCTATCGCCATTCATCAACCTAGAGACATGATTCTAAATTTTAAAAAGAGGATTGAAGGTACTTACTTGATTGATGAATGACTTGAAGGAGTTTAGAGAAGATCTCAACTCCTAGATGGCTAATATTGTTCAAGAAGGGTGGCGAAAGCATGGTCATAGGAAAAGAGACCATTCGGCCAAGGGAGGAAATTTCGGTCCATGAGAGAGAGAGAGAGAGAGAGAGAGAGAGAGAGAGAGAGAGAAGAAGAAGAGATCATTAGCATGCTTATTCATATAGGTTTTCATTAGAGATTAAGTTTGAAGAGGATGAAGTTGTTAGAATAAGTTTACCTTGAAGATGTTCTTGTTCTTCACATAAATTTCTGCTTTTTGATCCAAAGTAGCAAGATGTTTGGAGGAGTTTGATGTTAATATTGGTGTTGATGGATGCACGGTAAGGAGTAGATCAAATATGGAGATTTTTGTGAGGGTTTGAAGTGGTTTGGAGGTGTATTAGGTGTAGAGAAGAGGTAGGTGTTCTTGGTGTAGTGTGTGTGTGTTCTTGTTGCTTGAAGAAAATCGAGAGAGAGAGAAGAAGAAGCTGCCGATTTTTTGAGGGATTGGACTGCCGAAATTCTGTAGGGTTTATGGAGTGATTTCTCTGATTTGGAAAGGAAAGGAAAGGTTAGTTGTTACAATCTTTGAAGAATATTTTTAGGAAGAGAATTTAGAAACTAGATATTCTAGGAGTATCTTGATTTTTTTGGACAGCTTGAAGTCTCCTATGGCCGACTGGATTGTGCAGCTTTTCGGGGAAATTAAAGCTGATTAAAGGAGGCTTGTGATGGCCAAAACTAGGGTGCACAATGGTGGAGAAGATGTCTAATCAATTGAGCAAAATTTTTATGGAAAGTTGTTAAACAAGATGGCTGAAATTTTGGAAAGTAATCAAGCTAAATTGCAGGGATTTGGTTGAGAGATTTTCGGTCAACCATGGAGGGAATTTCGTGCAGAAGCTTCAGGGAACAATGGAGCTCTGTTAATGGAGGTTTTGACAGAAGTATGTTGGGGTTTTCGGTTGAAACAAAATAGGAAACAAGCTGGACAAAAATTCTGCACAGAATTTCGCTGAACAGTAGTTTTCTGGCAGAATTTTCGTCTGCCATTTCCAGCAGATTTGCAGCGATTTTTGAAGGGGATTTTAGGGGTATTCAAGGCTGGTTTCCAGCCTTCTTTATAGAGAAAAACATGGCTAAGGTGCTGCACAAAATCTGGGATAAAACAGCTTGGTTTGGAGCTCACAAAGCTGATTTTCGTACATGAATTTTTCCTGCTTTGCTCCAGCTTGTGCAGTCCGAATTTGGGCAAAAACTTTCAGGTTTCAGCTGATCCTAAAGACCATTTTTCTAGTAGAATTTGGGAGGGAATGTGAGCTAGAATTTTTGACCTTTTGAAGGTACAACAAGCTGGAAAATTTCAGCTTATTTCATGAAGATAGATGAACTAAGTTAGAGGAAAATTTTCAGCAAGCTTTCAAGAGGGATTTTCCTCTTGAATTTTTCCCACAAATCATTTACATTTTCCAAACCATGAGAAGCCTTTTACTAGGACATTTTGATCCTAAAGACCTTAGTCCTCTACTGAATTTTCTGGAAAGGAAAAGGATACAACACCTTGATCAAACTAAGGAGTTGGAAATTAAGAAAAATTAAAGATCAAGGGAGAATGAATTCCCTTTAGGCATTTCGCGAAGAACAAAAGAGTGAAGTGAGAATTCTCCTAACATGTCTCTCCTATGACATCATCACCACATTGATCTAGGCCCTTATGGCCGAAACCATCATTTTCCAAGCAAAATAAAATTTACTCAAGCTAAAGCTTCTATGATGGACTTTGAACCTTAGACCTCAAGAATTAATTCTAAGGCTCTAACCACTAAACCACAACATCTCTTGTTGCTATTTCTACTAGAAAAATTATTTCCTATTCAATCCACAAGCTATCTCCTTATTTTCACCATGGGCAAAAATTACCATTTTGCCCCTCTCACACATCACTCACCAACAAGACTTCAAGATAATAAAAATCAAATTCAAAGCACATAGAAATCACATGAAAACATATTTAATCATGAAATAAAGCATGACATGCATCCCAACCCCCTTACTCTAAGGTTGGTCTTGACTGGGGTTTCACATGCTGACCATCCGGTTATGGGACCTAACGTGTGGTAACCCATAATCCTTTCTTTCGAATAGTTGATTTTATAAATTATGTATGGCTGGAGATGCCAAAACACCACTCTTGTTTTTGACTGATATTTATTGCTTGCCAGTGAACTCTTATAAAGAATTTTATACTTTGAATTCATGAACTGTTTTCACTAAACACCCAAAGCACACACGGACTTACTGAGATTTCTGTCTCACCACCATTTTACCATGATTTCAGGTCGATCCTGCTATGGGGATGAGTAGCTAGTGTTATCTTCCTTGGAAGAGAATGTTGTCTTTTATTTTTGTGTATTGCTTTGGGGAGTTAAGAGTGGATGATTTCATTTATGGATTTGTCTTTCTTTTGGGAATTCTTGAATTTATTCTGGGGTTGTGATAAATTTTAATTTAAATTATTTTTTTATTCTGCCATTTTATTCGTGTGACCTAGTTATAAAGACTCCTTGTCCTTTGGACGGAGCAACATCCCCGGCCCCGGGCGGGCCTAGGTAGCGGGGTGTTACAGTGATTATCTTTAGCAGAAATCCACACAGAAAAACACTCAAACACCAAAATTTCCTCTGCTAGTAGAAAAAGATGGCGGCTAGGATTCTTCTCGTTTTTAGCAAAACGAGAGAGAGAGAGAGAGAGAGAGAGAGAGAGAGAGAGAGAGAGAAAAGAGAAGAGAGTTTTTTTGTGGCAACTATTTTCATGTGAATCACCCTCCTATGGTTTCGGTTATATCATCATATAAACCGAAAAATTCACTGAAAAAAATTGAAATCCTAAAACAATTAGAATTCCCTAATTGTAATTGGAAATATCAAGTTCTCACAATTACAATTTGGAACACAAATTATAACTAATTGTGGACAAATTATAACTAATTATAATTTGTCCACAACAACTTCTGTTTCTTGCAATTAACCTTATTTTTTTTTTTTAATTAGCATCTTGAGTATATAATCTTCTATTGTGTGTGATCTATTAGGTTTCTTAGTCAATCAATAGCGAACATGAATTAATCCAAACGTATTTGAGATTAATAATCCATAATTAATTAGAACTAATTATATTAATTGTAATTAGGATTAGTTTATAAATTTATCAATTAATAAATTGATATTCCCAAATCATGAGCGGTATCTAGCAGCACATTATGACCACAAAAGAGTCCAGGAAGTTAAGTAGCTTGACATGAACCCTTCAATAACAAACTACAGTGTAATTAACTCCTTTCACAATACAATATCTCTTTTGGTTTGGAGTACGAAATTAATGCCAACTCCCTCCCCAATTAATTATGGCTCGAATACAATAGTACTTGTACCAGGAACCCACAACTCTATATGTGTATCAATTGAAACTATTTCCAATACACAATCTCCTTGGCCAAGGACTTCTCGAGTAGTAATTCCTACAAGTGACCGTGAGATATTCACCCCTACTATTAGGAGTGGTGAATCCTTTATTGGCTCTCTCAACTACTTTTGTTTACCTCACAATGTACCCAATATCCATCCCATAGGCGGCCCTCGATTGAGCTTTAGAGATTGGAATCAAAGTACAATGCTTAGGAAACAAAGTACCTTGGAGATCTCAAGTTTTAGGATACTTGCGCGTTTGCTATATTGAGATTATATCACTGCCACTAAATAGTTATCCAAGTGATTATCTCATATCTAGGTCATCCAATGAACTTGTTCCATTAACAAGCATCCCTGTGTTAACTTTGAGAATCTTAATACTCACAGATATAAGAACCACCGCTTGATCAAATCAGGATGTCTCACACATGCTAGTCTTAACGCATTAATGATGTCTTGTCTTATTAATACTATTACTAGGGACTATTTAAATACTAACACTATACAATATAATAGGAATCTCATGTCATGATCTCTATCATGATTTCCTTAACACAGTGTTGTACTAGGGACTTTATCAAACAGTTATATTACTTAAAAGTTAACAAAAGATATTGTAAGATAAATAATGCCTTTTATTAAAATAAAATGTGTCATATACAATATACAAGTGATTGCCTCTAAGGCACAACACTAATAAAATCTCACTTACATTAGAGCTAATCATTTATGTATCTAATACCGAATTACTTAACATGACAATTATGTTTTTTTTTTGGATAATGTTTTTGTAAGCGGGTCAGCTATGTTCTCATCTGTGGAAACTCTCTCTATCTTTACATCATTTCTATCTATGATCTCTCGGATCAGATGATAGCGTCAAAGTACGTGTAGTAGTCTCTTATTGGGAACTTTTCCATCTTATTGCCCTTCCGCACAAGGTAAACACGTAGCTGGATTGTGATTTGAAATCATCTTTGTCAGATTGAAAACTAGCATCAGTATACCCATTTATTTTCAAATCACCTTCTCCATATACTAAGAAGACATCCTTAGTCCTTCGTAAGTACTTAAGGATATTCTTTACAACCGCCCAATGACTCTTACCAGGGTCAGATTAGTATCTGCTCGTCAAACTAAGAGCACAAGATATATCGGGCCTAGTACATATCATAGCATACATGATAGATCCAATTGCCGAAGCATATGGAATCTTTCTTTTGATCCCTTTCAACTTGTGTCTTAGGAGACATTAACTTTGAAAGGCTGACACAATGGGACATGGGTAAGAATTCCTTTTTGTATTGATGCATGTTAAACCTCTTTAGCACTTTATCTATGTATGTGGACTGTGAAATACCAAGCAACCTTTTAGATGTATCTCTATAGATCCTTATTCCGAGAATATAGGTTGCTTCTCCAAAGTTTTTCATGGAGAATTGTTTGGACAACCAAACTTTAACCGTTTGCAAGACAGTTATATCATTTCCTATTAGCAATATGTCATCTACATAAAACAATAAGAAAATGATTGCACTCCCACTAACCTTCTTGTATACACAAGGCTCATCCATGTTTTGAATGAAACCAAACTCTTTGATTGTTTCATCAAAACGGATGTTCCAACTCCTAGAAGCTTGCTTAAGTCCATAAATGCAACTTTGCAGTTTTCACACCTTTGTGCTATCATTGGATGTGAAACCCTCGAGTTGTGTCATATACACTTCCTCAGTCAGAATTCCATTTAGAAAAGATGTTTTCATATTCATTTGCTAAATCTCATAATCATGATGAGTAGCAATGGCTAGGAGTATCCTGATAGATTTTAAGATGGCCACTGGCGAGAAGGTTTCATCATAGTCAATACTATGTTGTTAATGATAACCCTTCACTACTAAACATGCTTTATAGGTAACTAAGTTACCATCCATGTCTGTTTTCTTCTTGAAAATCCATTTGCACCCAATATGTTTAATTCCTTTGGGTGGATCAACCAAAATCCATACTTAGTTTTCGGATATGGAATCCATCTCTAACTTCATGTCCTCAAACCATTTGCTAGATTCTGAATTGTTTAGAACATCTTTGTAGGTAGTAGGCTCATCTTCATCTATGAACAATACGTCGTTGTGGTCACTAATTTGAATTCCATATCTCTTAGGTGCCACGCGTATCCTACTAGATCTACGAGGTTTTTGTGTATTAGAAGGTTCAGCTATTCTCTCAATAGATGTGGGGTTAGAAGGTTGATTCTCATTTTTTTGATCTTCATGAACTTCATTAAGTTCAATCTTACTCCCACTGTCCCCTTTTGAGCATGTGCTCCTTCTCTAAGAAGATAGCATGCTTCAAAACAAAGAATTTATTTTTAGAGGGTAGGTAGAAGTAATATCCGAAAGATTTTCTTAGATATCCCATAAATAAACACTTGTTAGACTTACTATAAAGTTTGTCTGACTTTGGCCTTTTAACAAAGGCAGGACGACCCCATACTCGCAAGTGAGATAACTTTGGTTTCTTACCAAAGAACATCTCAAATGGGGTAGAATCAACCATTTTTGTTGGAACTCTATTTAGTATATATACAAAATTTTCTAGTGCATGCCCCCAAAACGATTTTAGTACGTCTGCAGAAGCCATCATGGTCCGTACCATGTCTAGAAGGGTTTAATTCCTTCTCTCAGATAGACCATTATGTTGAAGTGTATCTGGTGGAGTCTATTGAGATAATATCCTATTATCTCTAAGATTACTCAAAAACTTTTGGCTCAAGTATTCTCCTCCTCAATCAGATCTTAGAGTCCTAATACTTTTGCCAAGTTGTTTCTCTATTTCATTCTTGAAGTTTTGGAACCTTTCAAAGGCCTCAAATTTGTATTTCATTAAATACAAATACCCGTATCGTGAGAAATCATCGATAAAGGTTATGAAATAGTTATAACCTCTTCTTGCTTATTTTGACATTGGGCCACATACATCAGAATATATGAGTTCTAATAACTCCTTGGCCCATTCTCCATTTCTTGGAAAATGAGTCTTAGTCATTTTGCCTAGTAAACAGGATTCGCATGTGCCATATGATTCATAATTAAATAACCCTAAGTCTCCAAGTTTGTGTAACTTAGAAACACAATTTTTGTTTACATGGCCCAAATGACAATGCCATAAGTAAGAGGTGTTAGAGTTATCCATTTTAGACTTCTTATTGTTTATATTAAGAACTGGATTATCCAAGTCTAGAATATATAAACCATTAACCAGAGTTGCTAAACCATAATGAATATCATTCAATGAAAAAGAACAACATTTATTCTTAAATATCAAATGAAATCCATATAAGTCTAAACACGCAACTCATCAAATAAGATTTTTCCTTTTCAAAATTCTATTCCAGATTTTTTTTTTAAATAGCTGGAACATGTAAAACAGAGTAGAATCGGCACCGGTTTGGAAGCCAGGGCCGGTGCCGGCTGCGTTTTGATTTTAAAGAAAAAACTTTCCAGGAATGATTTTCGGATGTTCGTAAAACAGCATGGAACCGGTGCCGGCTAGGAGTCAGAGCCGGCACCGGCTGTAGTTGGGAACAATGGCGGCGATTTTGAAACTTTTCTAGAAACAATATCTGGTGACTTCTTCTTCTACAAATTTTTAGTGAGAACAATTTTCAGTAGCATTTTCTGTTTTGAAGCTCAAAACAACAACCAATTTGTTAGTTTAAACAAAACAAAATAGAAAATGAAATTCACAAGACGAAACGGAAGGCAATCAACATGTTTTCAAGAAAATGTTTTTCTTTAGAAAATTTTCAGCACATAAAGAAAGCATCTTTCGAAATATGCTGTAACTTTTACACAATCATATTGTGCTACGGACCCAACCCACAATGCTCGAAACAATTTTGACTTAAGTGAAAATAATTTTCACAGCAAACGAAGATAAACACGAATACATGAATCCAGTTTTCATGCAAAAAACAATGTCCGTAAACCACACATAGCATGTCTCTGATATCACTGTTGGATATCTCAGGCTCGTATCATATATGGAGTAGCGGAAGAATGAGAACGAGATACTATTTTAGGATCCGCATATGTGTGAAAAATAAGACATAAAGATAACAAAGGTAACAGCTTTTTACCTTTCTTTGTTTGTCTAAAGAACAAAAATTTATTTTTTCCAAGTCGAGGCGTGGTACAGCAATCTTCTTGATCAAACACCACGAGAGTTGAATATCCAACAACTATAATCTTAGTGTATGATTATCTCTAACAGAAATAGTAACACCCCGCTACCTAGGCTTGCCAGGGCTGGGGATGTCGCCCCGTCCAAAGGACAAGGGGTCTTTATAACTAGATCACACAAATAAAATAGCGGAATAAAAATAATACATTAACTTAAAATTTATTAAAACCCAGAATGAATCCAAGAATTCCCAAAAGAAAAACAAATCCATAAATAAAATCGTCCACTGTCAACTCCCCAAAGCAATACATAAAAATAAAAGACAACATTCTCTTCCAAGGCAGATATCACTAGCTACTCATCCCCACAGTAGGATCGATCTGAAATCATGGTAAAAAGAGTGATGAGACAGAAATCTCAATAAGTCCGTGTGTGCTTTGGTTGTTCAGTGAAAAGAGTTCGTGGATGCAAAGTGTGAAATCTTTATAAGAGAAATATTGGCAAACAATAAACATCAGTAAAAAACAAGAGTGGTGTTTTGGCATCTCTAGCCATACATAATTTATAAAATCAACCACTCGAAAGAAAGGATTACGGGTTACCACACGTTGGGCCCCATAACCGGATAGTCAGCATGCCACACATTGTGCATACCGCCGGTCAGAATGCCACACTTTGTGCAGATTGATAAAAGTAGTTGATCGGCCTACTGGCCAATATACTCCTCCTTCTCTATACCCAAACAACAACCGGGTGTCCATTGCAGCAAAACATAGTCACTTGACTGAAAAGAACACTGCTAGCTCGGACCGGCATGACTAAGTAGTATTGACGTTTCTCTAAGTTGAGCTTATTTCCTGGAGGTGGCCTCCTGCCAAAAGACTCACTTTTGCTCTTCAAAACTAGTACTACTAGCCTACCCTTATTGAGTACTCAACGTAACATATCCCACTTGGAAAAAATGAACAAAACATAGTTCCACTTGAAAATGGCAATTAAGGTTTTCCAAAGTTTGGGGCAAAATTGGTTTTAGAAAGAGTTTTAGGTTTCCAGTAAAATCGCCCCTTGATTTGTAAATAATTTATTTGTCTAAAATGAGAATGGAAATAATCCTCAATTGCCTTTACAAAAATAAGTGACCATGCACTCTACATTTGGCTTGCCATAAAAAGAATCATTTTTCATCAAACAGGTTTTATGCAGGAGCTTACATAATCATTGCTCACAACAAAGGTCTCCAACAGCTGACCTAACCCCGCAAGGGCAAATACAAACCACAATCAAACTCAAGCCAGAATCCACTTTCTCAATTTAAAACAACTCAACTTACTACTACCATGATCCTAGTGTCCCAAGCTTTAAGGCCAAACAATAAATAAATAGGTTTATAAGCTAAGCCTAATTGATATTTAAAATAATTAATATTTTGGGAAATACATACTAATAAGTTGAAGGTTTAAATCTTGCTAAGAAAGATTTAGAGTTTATTTGATGAAGAGTCCCAGGTGGAATTAGGTAAAACAACGATTTATTAATAATTTAGTTGTTAGAAAATAATTGATAACTAAAATTAGTTGAAAATAAATTTAATGAGTCTTGCTTGAAAGATAATAAATAAATTTTTAATGGGTTTTGATTAAAAGATAGTAATTAAATTTTTAGTAATAAATATTTTACTAATTATGATTATTTCCATAAAAATGCTTTATTTGATATTATCATTTTATATATAATATCTATAAATTTTATTTTTCTAGCAAAAGCTATTATTTATTTGACTAAAATATCCTTATTATACATAATAATCCAAATTTACCCCTCCTAGGGTTTTTTTGGAAATTACTAGCAAAATCCCATTATGAAATATTTTATTCATGAAATAAAAATTAGTTTAAGGACAACTAGATCATGATCATACTTCTATGGCTAACCACAATCAAGGACATATACAATCCTTCAATTCATCAAATCATCCAAATCATGCATATAAGCATAGATCTAAATTTATCAAGACATGATCTAACCCCTACTAGCATAAATATGATCATGGCTTCAACAATCCAACAT
Organism: Voacanga thouarsii; assembly: GCA_026120185.1. Classification (NCBI taxonomy): domain Eukaryota; kingdom Viridiplantae; phylum Streptophyta; class Magnoliopsida; order Gentianales; family Apocynaceae; genus Voacanga; species Voacanga thouarsii. The sequence goes on from JANUWF010001172.1 coordinate 1,194,950, forward strand.
GAATATAAATCATATTCACCAAAGGTGACATAATCTCTAGCATACTTCATCACAAATACTACCTATGACATGGAGACATGCATTAAACCTCAAATCATCATACAATCAACCAAGATAATCCATCCATGCATAAATCCCATCTCCTTCATATTCATACATACATTCATGCGTCAACCTCAACAATATATACTCAAACCTTATCCGCAATCCATCTTCTATCAACATCATCCTAGAGACATGAATCTAGAATTTAAAAGAAGGGTTAAACTGGCTTACTTGATTGATAAATTCCTTGAAGTAGTTTCGAATGAATCTCAAGCCCTAGATGCCTAAATCCGTCCAAAGGAGATGAAGGAAGAATGGCCATGGAGAAGAAACCATTCGGCCAAGTAAGTGAGTGGTTCGGCCGAGAGAGAGAGAGAGAGAGAGAGAGAGAGAGAGAGAGAGAGAGAGAGAGAGAGAGAGAGAGAGAAGAGAAGAAGAAAGCTCATTAGCATGCTTAAACACATATATGTTCATTAGAGATTGAAGATTAGCGAAGATGAAGTTGATTGAATAATTCTACCTTGAAGGTGTTCTTGAGCCTTCACAAAATTTCTGGTTTTTTATCCAAAAGTGCAAGTTGGATTTTGGAGTTTGATATTAAAAATGGTACGGATGGACTCACAGCAATGAATAGATGAAATCTGGAATTTTTAGAGGTAGTTTGAAGTGATTTGGAGAGGTATTAGGTGAAAGGAAGGAGTAGGTGTTCTTGGTGTACTATGTGTTCTTGAAGGTTGAAGAGAGTAGAGAGCTTTTAGATGGAGGCTGCCAAAATTCTATGAGGATTAGGGTTGCTGATTTTTTGTAGGGTTTAGGTAGTTGGTTTTTCTGGTTTGGAAGGGAAAAGGAAAGGCTAGTTGTTGGAATCCTTGAAGAATATTTTTATGAAGCAAATTTGGAAACTAAATATTCAAGAATATCTTTGATTATGGAAGAGCTCTTGGAAATCTGCCATGGTCGACTGCTTGTGCAGAATTTTGGCTGGATGAAAGCTGGTTGAAGGAGGCTAAGGGTGGCCAAAATTAAGGAGTCTAATGGTGAAGGGAAGGTCTGGTTGTTTGAGGTATATTTTATGGAAAGTTGTTAAATCATGGTGGCTGGAATTTTGGTATCCAAATCAAGGCATGATTGCAGAATTTTTTGGAAATCTTTTTTGCAGCCATGGCTGGATTTTCGTGCAGAACTTAGGGAGGACAATGGAGTTCAGTTAATGGAGGTTTAAGGGTGGTTTGTGCAGAAAAAGGATGGAGTTTCGGCTAGGGTTGAATTAGGAAACAAAGCTGGACAAAATTCTGCACAGCATGTTCGCAAGGCTGGAATTTCCTGGGAAGTTTTTGGCTGCCCTTTTCCAGGCGATTTACAGAGGCTTTGAAGGGGAATTTCTGGGGCTTTCAAGGATGGTTTCCAGCCTACTTCATGGAGGAAAAACATGGCTAAGGTGCTGAACAAAAACTGGAAGAAAACAGCTTAGTTTCGGACCTCCAAAGCTGCGAATCTGCCCAGAAAATTTTCTGGTTTTGCACAGTATTTGTGCAATCCGAAAATGGCCAGGAAAATTCAGATTTCAAGCGGATCAAAAGGGACATTTTCTGGAAGCATTTGGGAGGGAATAATGGTTAAGAATTTCGTCACCTTGAAGGCACACAAAGCTGGAAAAATTTCAGTTCTAAGCATGAAGGGAAATGAACCTAGCTAGAGTGAATTTTTAGAAAGTTCACTAAGGAATTTAATTCACTTGAAATCTTTCCCCCTCTTCCATTGTTTCGGTCCATATGATGTCTTTTACTAAGACATTTCAAACCTTCAAAGCCACCGCACATTGCTAGAATTTTTCTAGAATAAAATTGGCTTGAACAAAATGAACAAACTAATGAATTGAGAAATAGGAAAAATTAAGGATCAAGAGGAAATGAATTCCCCTTAGGAATTTTGTGTAGAGCAAAAGAGTAGGATTTGAAGACTCCTATCATGTCTCTCATAGGACAACATCTCTACCCTACTCCAAACACCACTAAGGCCGAAAATGATACTTCCCAAGCAAAAATAAAATTTTATCACACTAAAACTCCTATGATGGAATTTGAACCCAAGACCTCAAGAATTAATTCCAAAGCTCCAACCACTAAACCACAATAACTCTTATTCTTATTTTCCCCCTAAAAATATTTTCCTATTCAATCCTCAAGCTATCTCCCTTTTTCCACCTCAAGCAAAAATTACCATTTTGCCCTTCTCACTCAATAATCATAATCAAGCCCTCTAGACTATAAAACACAAATTCGAAGCACATAAAATCATACAAAAATATATTTAAACATGCAAATAAATATGCTATGCATCCCAACCCCCTTACTCTAAGGTTGGTTTTAACTGGGGTTTTACAGAAATCCACACAGAGGAACACTCAAATACAAAAATTTCCTTTGCTAAGCAGAAAGCATTGGCGGCTAGGGTTCTTCTCGTTTTTAGCAAAATAAGAGAGAGATGAGAGAAGAGAATAGAGTTTTTGGTGGTTGCTATATTCGTGTGAATCACCCTCCTAGGGTTTTGGTTATATCATCATATAAACCGAAAAATTCACTGAAAAAACAGAAATTCTAAAACAATTAGAATTCCCTAACTATAATTGGAAACATCAAGTTCTCATAGTTACAATTTGGACCACAAATTATAACTAATTATAATTTATCCACAACAACTTCACTTTCTCGCAATTAACCCTACTATGTTATTAAATAACATCTTAAGTATATAATCATCTATTGTGTGTGACCTATTAGGTTTCCCAGTCAATCAGTAGCGAACATGAATTAATCTAAACGTCTTTGAGATTAATAATCCATAATTAATTAGAATTAATTATATTAATTCTAATCAGGATTGGTTTATTAATTCATCAATTAATAAACCGATATTCCCAAATCGTGAGCGGTATCTAGCAACACATCATGACCACAGAAGAATCCAGAAAATCAAGTGGCTTGACATGAACCCTTCAATAAAAAACTATAGTGCAATTAACTTCTTTCACCATACAATATCTCTTTTAGTTTGGAGTACAGAATTAGTGCCAACTCCCTCCCGAATTAATTCTGGCCTGAATACAATAGTACTTGTACCAAGAACCCACTACTCTATATGTGTATCAATTGGAACTATTTCCAATACACAATCGCCTTGGCCAAGGACTTCTCGAGTAGTAATTCCTACAAGTGGCCGTGAGATATTCGCCCCTACTATTAGGGGTGGTGAATCCTTTATTGACCCTCTCAACTACTTTTGTTTACCTCACAATGTACCCAATATCAATCCCATAGGTGGCCCTCGATTGCGCTCTAGAGATTGGAATCAAAGTACAATGCTTAGGAAACAAAGTATCTTGGTAATCTCAAGTCTAAGGACGGTTGCACGTTTGCTATATTGAGATTATATCACTGGCACTAAATATTTATCCATGTGATTATCTCATATCTAGTTCATCCAATGAACTTGTTCCATTAACAAGCATCTATGTGTTAACTTTGAATATCTTAATACTCACGGATATGAGAATCACCGCCTGATCAAATCAAGAAGTTTAACGCATGCTAGTCTTAACGCATTAATGATGTCATGTCTCATTAATACTATGACTAGGGGCTATTTAAGTACTAAACTATACAATATAGTAGGAATCTCTTATCATGATCTCTATCATGATTTCCTTAACACAGTGTTGTAATAGAGATTTTATCGAATAGTTATATTACTTAAAAGTTAACAAAAGAAACTGTAAGATAATTAATGCCTTTTGTTAAAATAAAATGTGTCATACACAATATACAAGTGATTGCCTCTAGGGCACAACACTAATAAACTCCCACTTGCATTAGAGCCAATCATTCATGTATCTAATACCGAATGACTCAACATGACAATTAATTTTTTTTTTTTTTTGGGATAGTGTTTTTGTAAGCGGGTCAGCTATGTTCTCATCCGTGGGAACTCTCTCTATCTTTACATCATTCCTATCTATGATCTCCCGGATCAGATGATAGCGTCAAAGTACGTGTAATAGTCTCTTATTTGGAACTTTTCCATCTTATTACCCTTCCGCACAAGGTAAACACGTAGCCGAATTGTGATTTGAAATCATCTTTGTCAGATTGAAAACTGGCATCAGTATATCCATTTATTTTTAAATCACCTTCTCTATATACTAAGAAGACATCCTTAGTTCTTCGTAATTACTTAAGGATATTCTTTACAACTGCCCAATGACCCTTACCGGGGTCAGATTGGTAAGATGTTTTCGTAAGTACTTAAGGATATTCTTTGCATATAGATGTTTTCGTTAAGATGACCTTTAAGAAATGCCGTCTTAACATCCATTTGTCATATCTCGTATTTAAAATGATATGCAATGGCAAGGAGGATACGAATGGACTTGAGCATGGCTACTGGGGAAAAGGATTCCTTATAATTGATTCTGTCCTTTTGAATATACCCTTTCGCCATAATCCTAGCTTTGATGGTTTCCACCTTCCCATCCACTCCCCTCTATCTCTTGTATAGCCACTTTCAGTTAATGGATTTTATCTCTTCAGGTGAAGCTACAAGATTCCAAATCTGATTGAAATACATAGACTCAATCTCATTTTTCATTGCTTTATGCCATAGTTTTGCATCGGCATCAGCAATAGCCTCCTCGTATCTAGTGGGATTTTGTTCTTGATGGTCCGGACCAGCTCGAAAGCCTCTTGAATCCATCATTCTAGAACTCCAGATACCCTTCCACTACGACGAGGCTTCATTTGTATAGGTTCTTGAGGATGTGCCTCTTCTCGTTCCACAATCGGTTCTGAAGAAGTTGATTCCGAAAATAACTTCTCCTCGAGTTCCAACCTTATTGAACCTTTAGTGGAGGTACTTTGATCATCCTCCAAGTATCTAGCATTTGTACTTTTTGCTCCTTGGGATGATAAAAATAACCCCCTTTTGTCCCTTTTGGATACTTAAGAAAGTAGTATAATTCTGACATTGGTTCTACTTATCTTTCTTGATCAGTACATAAGCTCGATAGCCCCATATCCTGAGATGATTTAAACTTGGCTTACGCCCAGTCCATATCTCATAGGGCATCCTAGGTACTAACTTAGAAGGCACCAAGTTTAGAATGTATGCTACTGTTTCCAAAGCATATCCCCAAAAAAAGACCAGAAGAGTAGTGCGAGATATCATGCTTTAGACCATTTCCATCAATGTCCTGTTCTTTCTCTCTGCTATTCGATTCTGCTGGGGTGTGCCAGTGCAGAGAACTGGGATACTATCCGATAATGTATCATGTAATCCTTAAATTCGCGGAGTTGGTACTCTCCATCACGATCTGATCGTAAGGTTTTGATCATTTTACCTGTTTTGATCACTTTACCTGTGTGCCAGCGCAGAGAACTGGGATACTATCCGATGATGTACCATGTAATCCTTAAATTCTCTGAGTTTGTACTCTCCATCACGATCTGATCGTAAGGTTTTGATCACTTTACCTGTTTGACGCTCCACTTCAGCCTCAAACTCTTTGAGCCTGTCAAAAGAGTCAGACTTCACCTCATCAAGTAGACATAACCTAATCTTGTACAATCATCCTTGAAAGTGTTGAAGTACTCAAAATCCCCTCTAGCTTGTGTAGACAAAGGACCACATACATCAGTATGAATAAGGTCCACTATCTCCTTGGCTCTATCAACCTTTTGCGTGAATGATTTTTTGGTCATTTTTCCCAAAAGGTGGGATTCATATTGAGGCCAACTTTCCAATCTTAATGAGCCCAAGAGCCTATCATGGATTAACCTCTGAATCCTGGTTGAGTTAATATGACCCAACCTTAGATGCCAAAGATATGGTCATTGACATTGGTCTTTCTCTTCTTACTTAAATGTTCAGATTGAGCATTATTTATTTGATTGTTTGTAGAATTTAAAAAGAATAAGTTTCCATACATGTGTCTTGTATATAAAACTTCTCTATTTGTACTGATAGTAATACCATAATGGAAAGAAACAGAATATCCATGATTTATTAGCTTTACAACAGAAATTAAATTTTGTCTAAAATCGGGTACATGTAAAATATCCTTCAAAATAACTACTCTATTACAATAAAAAAAACAAGATCCAGCTCTCCCACTGTAAGGGTCCATACATGTGCTTCATTTCTTACTCGTAGTCTATGCTCACCCTGCTGGAGTCTTCTTATCTTCCTAAACCTCTGTAAGAAGTTACAGATATGATCAGTGGCTCCAGAATCAACAATCCTAGTGGAAGTTAATCAAACTATTGAAACTGACTCTAGATAGAGAACAATACCTATAGGGTTTTTCTTAGCCTGAAGCTTTAGACACTTATTTTTCCAATGCCCCTTCTGCCCGTACTTAAAGCATTTGCCCTTAGGTTTGTTGAGCTGGGCCAGAGCATTTCCTTTCTTCTTCTTTAACTTTCTAGTCTTAGGCCTAATTATGGAAGAAGAAGCCCTAGGAATTATAGCCTTAGACTGTGGCTTCATGACCTTCTCTGCCACCTAGAGCTATTTCATCAACTCGATTAAACTGATATTTAACTTAGTCATGTTCTAATTTAACTTGAACTAAGTAAAAGAGCCCGAAAGAGTTTCGAAAAACATGTCTACTTAGCTCTTAGGATCAAAATAGGCCCTAAGACTTCTGCTTCCTCGAAAACAACAATCATCTTAAGGATATGCTCTCTAACTAATGCTCCCTCAGCCATCTTAATATTGATGATCATCCTAAGAGCCTCCTGCCTTGCGGGCCGGCTCTTATCTGCAAACATCGTGGCTAGTGATTTGCTAATGTCATACGCAGTGATCATGTGCTCGTGTTTAGATTGGAGCACATTAGACATAGAGGTTAACATGTAGCAACGAGCCATCTCATCAACCTTCTTCCATGCTTTCTCTGCCTCTCACTCTTTAGCGGTAGAATTCTCCCCGATAATAAGGCAGGTTTTAAAGAGGAAATACTTATACTCCTCAACAGTGAGTATTATGTCCAAGTTCTTTTTCCAGTCCACATAATTTGGACACGGTTGCAACAATCCCGCCAACTTCTTATGCTCTGCTTTGACTTTGTGATAGGTGAGACACGTTGAGACATACTTAACCACGTTTCACTTCATTCTAGGCTACCAATAAGCCCTTTTCAGATCTTGATACATTTTGACCTCTCTCGGATGAATGGCGTACTTACTCTTATGCGCCTCTTCCAAAATTCTGTCCCTTAATTAGTACTCTTCAGGCACACACAACCGATCTCTAAATTATAAAACTCCTGTTTCGTCCTACCGAAATTCACTACCATACTGTTTGAGCTCCTTGTCCTTGAAAAGCTGAAATTCTGCGTTACTTTGCTGGGCCTCAATAATGTCCTGCCTTAGATCTAGCATTAACTTCTGGTTGCTAACAACAATGCTCTCCATTTGCACTTCCGCTTTTCTATCCGACACATCCTGAACCACTTGAACCTCCTGCACTCTTAGCTTGGCCATTTTGACTTTTCTACTCAGCTCATCAGCAACAACATTGGCCTTCTCAGGATGATAGTTGATAGGACAATGGTACTCCTCCAAAAATTTCATCTTTCTTCACTATCTCAGATTCAAGTCCTTATAGGCAAAAATGTACTTCAAGCTCTTGTGATCAGTGAACACTTCATATTCTACTCCATACAGGTAGTGTCGCCATTTCTTTAAAGTGAACACAATGGCAGGCAGCTCTAGATCATGCGTGGGATAATTGACTTCATGAGGATTCAACATTCGAGAAGCATAGGCGATCACATTTCGGTCTTGCATCAAAACTACTCCAAAACCTTCTTTCGAAGCATCAGTATACAATACGCAAGGCGTATTATGCTTTGGCAAACTCAACACTGGTGCTATCATTCATCTCTGCTTCAGCTCTTGGAAACTACTTTCACATTTTTCACTCCAAACAAAGGGTACATCTTTTCTCAGCAGTCGGGTCATAGGTGATGCAAGCATTCAAAATCCCTTAATAAATCTCCTATAATAACCAGCCAATCCCAAAAAGCTTTGAATCTCGGTAATGTTCTCTGGTTGCTTCCAGTCTGAAACTGCTTCAACCTTCACTGGGTCCACCTTGATCCCATCCTTGGTCACATGTGGTAATGAAATGCCACACTATCCAGCCAAAACTCATACTTGCTAAATTTGGCGAAAAGCTTGTGCTCCCTTAGCTTCTCCAGTATTAGCTTCAAATGTTCTACATGATCCTTCGGGCTCTTAGAGTAAATGAGTATGTCATCGATGAAAACTACCACAAATTTGTCCAAGTAAGGTTGAAACACTCGATGCATCAAATCCATGAATACCTTAGGTGCATTAGTTACCCCAAATGGCATCTTCACGAACTCATAGTGACTATATTTAGTGTTGAAGGCTGTCTTGGGGATATCCTCCTCTTTTATCCTCACTTGATAGTATCCTTACCTCAAATCTAGTTTGGAGTAACAACTGGATCCTTGCAACTAGTCGAACAACTCGTCAATCAATGGTAGGGGATACTTGTTCTTGATCGTCAAGTTGTTCAAGCCCCGGTAGTCGATACACAGCCTCAGAGTCCCATCCTTCATTTTCACAAATAGCACGAAGCTCCCCAGGGTGACGTGCTAGGTCTAATATAGCCTTGCCTCACCAACTCTTCTAGCTGCTCATTCAATTCTTTCAGCTCCACCGGTGCCATCCGATATGGTGTTCGGGACACCGGTTTTGCTCTTGGAACTAGATCAATGATGAACTCAACTTCTCAGTTAGGAGATAGAGAAGTTAGTTCCACAGGAAACACGTCGGGAAAATGCTTTAACACCTTGGTATCCTCCAGAGTACACTGGTCCTTCAGCTTCTTTATCACATAAGCCAGATATCCTTGACATCATTGCCTCGATAATTTCTGAGCTTTAACCCCAACTATAAAAAACTTCAATTCCTTTACTCTCTTACCATTGAACTCTAATACGTCATATCTTGGTCTAATGAATTGAACCTACTTATTCTTATAGTCTACTCTAGCCCCATGCTTCACTAGCCAATCCATTCCCAATATCAAATCATAATCATCAATAGCCAAGACTATCAAATCTCCCTCCAAGCTTTCTCTCCCCACTTCAATTTTACAATTTTGCACATACCAATCTGCTTGCACCATCTTCCCTAAAGGCGTACTCACTGATAAAGTAAAAGGTAGTTCTACTCCATCCCAACCCAAATGATATACATAATTCATGTTTAAGTAGGAATGGGTAGATCCAGGGTTTATCAATGTATTAATGGAACAACCTTGGATAGTAAACGTACCTTCCACCACTGCCGCATCAGCTCTAACCTCCTCCCGATTTAGAGCAAAAACTTTTGCTTTCACTTGAGGCTTTTGCGCTCCACTCCCGGATGCTCCCATGGCATTGGCTCGATTGGCCCCTGGGATCTAAACCCAATTTCCTTGCTCGACTCAGAGAAGTTTAGGGCAGGCATTCCGCAGATGGTTCGGGTCTCCGCAGTGGTAACATTTTCGTTCACCTCCTCTGGACCAACAATTTTTCTCTGTGTGGTCCCTTTTCCCATATTACCGGCATAACGAAGGATTTTGTGTAGGATAAACCGGTGCAGTCCGAGCTTGCTTTCCCCGATTCTGCCATTGTTGGTTGGCGGGGTGCTTAGTGGGTTACTACCTTTGAAAAGGTCCTGGCGGTTGCCTTTGTGGTTGAAAAGGTCTTGGTGCCATTCTGTTGCAGTTTTCATTTTCAGTCCGGGTGGCTGCGTCCATGGTCCCTAAGTAGGTCATTGGAGAAGAAGGTGCCAATGCCCTTCTTAACTCCGGCCTTAGCCCCTTGACAAACTGTCTTGTCCTGTTCTGCTTAGTGTCCACCAGTCTTTTGCAGTACTTTGATAATCAGGTGAATTATGCCGCGTACTGAGCTACTGTCATACCTCCCTGCTTGAGATTCTGAAACTCATGTTCCCACTTCTCAACTATACACTGAGGGATATATTCGGCCCTGAATGCTTCCATAAAATTGGCCCATGTCCAGTCTTGGTCAATTAGTTCCCAGTCGTCATGAACCCATTCCCACCATGCCTGAGCTGTGCCCCTCAATCAAAATGCAGCAAACTTCACCATTTACTTCTCAGTGTATTGAAGCGTAGCAAAGATTTCTTCTATCTGCTCTATCCATTGTTTAGCTTTCTGATCCTACTCGGCTTCTCCCACGAAAATGGGTGGTTGGAACTTCTGAAACTGCTCCAAAGCTTTGTCCTCGCCCTTTGGATTCCTCCATTCAATTAAAGTTTGAAGAATCTCGCTCATCTTGCTGAATGCTTGCTCCATTGTCACTCCAACAGGTTCTTCTGACCCAATTCCAAATCTAGCTCGTTCTTATCCCCCTGATTAGGTGACGGCATTTGAGTCGTCTCAAACTCCGGTGTCACAGGTTCTGCTTTCAGAACTCTTTTGCTTGATTTGGCTACACGGTGCTTTGGTGCCATTCTAAACCATGCCCAGATAATGAGTTTATGCATTCAAGTTTAAAATATTTTGAGCATGCATTCATTGTCAGATTTAAGTAAAAGGAAATCAGATGCAAGTTTTGTATAAAGAATTGCATATAAATTTCTCTCAAACCTTAGAGTACTTTAGGTACTCTTATTTGCATAAATTTGAAATTAAAGCAGCAAACAGGAATAAAATCCTTAACATAGGAGTTCATGGAAAGCTGTAAATAAAACATCCTATTCATAATAGCCCTTAGCCTCTCTATTCCTTATCAGAGTCTTCGAAGTCAACCTCATATATCCATCCCGCAGAATTCTTGGTGAAGTCTATCCCAGCCCCATTTGCAAACCCATCCATTGGCTCTTTCCCAGGTCGCCAAGAATTCTCCCCGGTCTCAACCTGGTTGGGTGGGGGTATGACGGAAGGTCTAGGTGAAGATTCATAATCTATCTTCCCCGAATCATCACTATCAGTTGTTAAGCCAACTACGGGACTAGGAGGGAGGAGAACATATTCCATATCAATCTCCTCATCTTCACTGTCAGTAACCAAGTCTATCACAAGTATTGGGGGTGGCTCAATAATCTGGACCTCATTATCACTGCTATCATCTAAGGGAATCATTGGCTGCGGTGCAGGCTGAGGTATTGGTAGGTCTTCCGGGTATATAGGGATGGGAGGATGCCATTGCTGCCCTTTCCTTGCGGTTCTAAGCATTCTAACCATCCTACAGCATAAACAAGACATGTTAGATAAAAGATTTAAACTTAATAAAACAAAATATATACTATCAATATTTGCTTAAACCTAGGCTTTGATACTACTTGTAACACCCCACTACCTAGGCCCAATAGGGCCGGGGATGTCACCTCGTCTAAAGGACAAGGGATCTTTATAACTAAGTCACATAAAATAAAATAAAAGCAATACTTTAAAATTGAACTTATTACAACCTAAAAATACAGGAACAAATCCAAAATAAATTGATTACTACTATCTCTCAAAACATCACATAAGATAAATAACACAAAGTCTTCAAATCATAGGCAACAAATCTAGCTATTCATCTCCGCAGAAGGATCGACCTGAAAATATGACATAAAAGTTGATGAGATAAAAATTGCAGTAAGCCTGTGTGTGCTTTGAGTGTTTCAAGTAAAACAGTTCATGTATGCAAGTTGGGGAAAATTTCATAAGAAAAAGTGTTGGCAAGTGGTAAATAACTGTTAAAAATAAAGAGTGGTGTTTTGCTTTTCAAAACCATACATGTGCACAATAAATACAACTACTTAAATGGGTAGCCATGGGTTACCACACGTTGGGCCCCATGACCATGTAACAATCAGAATTCCACACTTTGTGTAGATTGACAAAAGGTAGGTGTACGGCCTACCGGGTGAGATACTCCTCTATATGTACACCTAACTTACCGGTTGTCCAGTCCGGAAACACACAGTCCATATGACAGAAACTTACTAGCTCGGACCGGTATGACCTAATGGACTAGTACCCTATCTAGGAAGGGCTCACCCCTCCGAGCTGGCCACCTACTGAGAGACTTATCCTAACCTTTCAAAGACTAGTCGTAGTAGTCTACGCTTATTGAGTACTCAACGTTGATTGTCCCACTTGGGAGAAAACTGATCAAGCATTGATTTACTTCGAAATAGCAATTAAGGGTTTCTAAAATTCTTGTCAAAGTTGGGTTTTAGAAAGAGTTTAGTATTTGTGCAAAACTTCTTGTTTAATTTTCTAATGATTTGCTTGACTGAAATAAAAAGAAAAATAGTCCTTAATTACCTTTACAAAATGATTGTCCATACACATCGCATTTGGCTTGCCATAGTAATCTTTTGTCTTCAAATAACTTCATGCAGGAGCTTACCTGATCCTTTGCTTGCTCAAATTCAAAAATCTTCCAAGGTTAACCTAACCCCGCCAGTGGTAAGCATAAGACACAAGGTTATACTAAAGCTATATTTTCTTACATAAATAATCCTAGTTCATCTTATTGCAATCATGATCCTAATGTCCTAAGCTTTAAGGCTAGATGATAAAGGATTTTATAAAATAAGTCTAGCTTGATAAGTTAAAATAACTAGGGGTTGTAAAATAATTACTAATAAGTTATAGGTTCAAATAACAAATCTTGAGTGTTGTTGTTAATTAATAAACTGGGGTTTAATAATTGAAGAATCCTAAGTTCTGGATGATATTAATAAATGGTAATTCTTAAATAGTGTTATTAAAATAAATAATAAATTATTACTAATCTCTTAATTAATAATTAATACAAAATAAAATTAATAATAAATAAATTTTGATTAATAGATAACAAATGAATATATGGACTACAAGGTCATTAATATTTTACTTATTATTATTTATAAAAAATGTTTTATTATTATTATACACATATACTATTTCTTAATAAAAAAATATCATTTATTTGGCTAATAAAATATCACTATCTCATTTAATATTCCAATTTCAAAACTTCCTAGGAATTTCGAAATCTGTAGAGGAAAAACATAGTAATAATTTTAATTTAGGTAATAAAATTTGCTAATTAAAATAGCCTAGGATCAACAAGGTCATGAACATAATTTTCCTATTACTAATAAGATTCATGAACATATACTCCAACATCAATCAACAACCTATTCTATTCATGAACATAGACTGAATCCATACCTACTATCACCTGGCCAAATATTTACTAAGCATAATCATATTCATGGCTTCAATGAAAATAAGAACATAAAACTCTATTCATCAAAGGAGGCATAACATCTAGCATGCTTAAACATTTATAATTTCTTAAGACATGATGAACATACATCGATTCTCAAAGAGATCCATATAGCTTAATCATGATCATCCATTCTCATGCTCCAATCTCAACCCCTTCCTACATATGCATATACTCAATCCTCCATTCATATTCTATCCTCTCTATCAACATCTAAGAGACATGAATTCAGAATTAACAGGAAAGGTTAAGGAGAAATACTTGGTTGATGATTATCTCAATGAAGATTTAAGAAGGTCCACACGCTTGAGATTCTTGAATTGTCCAAGAGAGGAGAAAGAAAACAGCCATGGTTGTAACAACCATTTCAGTTGAGAGAGAGAGAGAGAGAGAGAGAGAGAGAGAGAGAGAGAGAGCATTAGCATGATATGTTAAAGGTTGAAGGGAAGAAGATGAACAAAATAGTTGTTCTTGGTTACTTTGATGATGTTCTTGAGACTTCAAGGTAAAAATCTAGTTTTGATCCGAATGCCAATTTTTATTTTCGAGATTTGATGTTATAAATTCTAGAAATGAACTCTAGGGACTATGTAGGAGTATTCTAGATTTTTTGAGAGGGATTGGAGGTGTTTAGAGTGGTCTTTGGCTCGAGGAAAGGTAGTGTGTGTTCTTGGTGAAAACGGAGAGAATTAGAGGGAAAATGATGGACTAATTTCTAGAGAGTGCTGGCCGAATGATTGAGGGAGTTCAGGGATTTCAGTTTTCAGTTTAGGGGGAAAGAGGAAATCTGGTTGTTTGAAATTCAAATGGAGAAATATGATGAGTGTTTTAAGGTAGAAGATATGTTAATTGTGTTTGATTGATGGAGGTTTCTTAGAGCTGTAATGGAGCCGACTGAACTGCTGTATTTTGTTGAAATGAATGAGGGTTGATTGAGCTTTAAGGCTGGCTAAATTTCTGAGTTCAATGGCAGAAGAATTTCTGGTTATGAAGCCTAATCCAAGGGTGTTTTCATGGAGCAAATGCTAGAAATTTTGAAATTCAAATGGAAGTTTGATTGGAGTGATTGTAGGAGAAATTTGAGGTGTGGCAATGGAGTCCAGTTGTGCAAGGTCAGTGGAGGGGGTAATGGTGTTTAGTTTATGGCTGAACAAGGGTTAACTTATAAAGGTTTGAGGGTGGTTTTTGGCCAAGGCTTGAAGGGAATAAGGTTGGAATTTTTCTGATTATGATTCGAATGATTTGCGGAAATTTTCTGTGCAGTTTTCTGCAATCTTCTAGCCCGACTTGTAGGGGTTCTTGATAGGTGTTTGAGGGTCTTTTAAGGCTGGTTTTCAGCCTCCTTTATGGAGGAAAAACAAAGGTATTTTACTGGTTTGAAGTTAGAAGAAACAGCTTCGATTTTAGGCTTCTAGGCAGCGAAACTGCCCCGATTTTTTTCTGGTTTGTACAGTTTTGAGCAGTCCAGTTTTTGCACAGGAATTTCGGTCTTCAAGCTGAATAGATTGGCCATTTTTTCTGGCAGGAATTGAGTAAGAAAGAGGGCTGAGATTTTCGAAGGGTAGGCTGCTCAAGAATCTGGAAAATTTCCAGATTTCTTTCATGGAGAATATAAACACTATAAAGCAGAGTTTGAAGGTTCAACCATGGAAATTAATCTCTCTTGGGAACCTTCCTTAACTCCTCTCCTAGTTTTAGTCAATTCTCCAACCTACAAGATTCAGTTTCGAAATTTAAAGACCTAGAATCCTTGCTGAATTTTCTAGAATTAAAAACATGCATTTGGATAAATTTTGAACAAATTTAATTGGTGAAGAGGTTAGGACAAGCTATAGGTAATAAAAGGACAAGAATTCTTCTAGAATTCTTTTTAGGACATAAGGATAGGATTAGGACATTCCCTTCTTGTCTCCCCTAGGACAACACTCCTATTTTTATGGAATGCAAGAAAACCAAAAATTCAAACTTAATTAAAATAATCATAA
The DNA here is from genome assembly GCA_026120185.1 of Voacanga thouarsii. Classification (NCBI taxonomy): domain Eukaryota; kingdom Viridiplantae; phylum Streptophyta; class Magnoliopsida; order Gentianales; family Apocynaceae; genus Voacanga; species Voacanga thouarsii. The sequence goes on from JANUWF010001172.1 coordinate 1,210,289, forward strand.
TAAAAACTTAAATGATGGGATTTGAACTGATGATCTTAGAGATTAATTCCAAGCTCTAACCACTAAACCACAACAACTCTCATTCTTATTTTCTCACCTAAATATTCTTCTTATTTAATCCTCAAGCTATCTTCCTATTTTGACCTCAAGTAAAATTACCATTTTACCCTTCCTACTCAATAAGCATAACTAAGCCTTTTAGCCTATAAATCATAATTCTAATGCACATAAAAACAACCATATATATATATATATATATATTATATATATGCAAAATAATATGATATGCATCCCGACCCTCCTTACTCTAGGGTTGGCTTTAGGTGGGGTTTCACATTGGTTCCTCACGGAAGACTATCTTCCGCGAGGAAAACTTCCTAGCACGCCGTGAGGAAGCTGGCACATCCACGAGGAAAGCTTCCTCGCGCGTGCCAATGGGCCAGGCCTTCCTCGGCCTCGGCTGCGGCTCTAAGCCGTAGCTCACTCGAAGGTCTTCGGCTCCTCTCACAATTTGCAGCTCGGCTCGACTCAGCTTCATGGCTCAGTTGCTACAGTGACCTTCTTCTCCAAGTTTCTTTATGCATTGCAGAACATCTGGGTCTTGATTTTTTCATGTGATTTCAACCAAAACTCATCTAATACAATCCACAAACACCTATTCCTTTAATTATAGGCTTACACAAACACTATGAAAGCTTCAAAAATCACTTTTACAATGTTTCTATATCTTAACCGTAAGACTTACAGAGAAACTACCTATACCAAAGAACACGAAGGATTAGTGATTATAATCATTTAATCGGTTGATTCACTAACATGCAACCTATATTGCCATATAAGCCATGTTCTGATACCACTTGAAAGGTTAATATGGCAAAAACGATGAAACTGGAAGCATGCTTATAGAACCAAAAAAAAAAAAGAGCATTGCATGGAAGCTGTTTACCTCTGCTTTTCCTCACTGGTCTAGGGGGTGGCAGTACCTCTATTTGAACCAATTATGGTTGAATGCTTGAAGCCACTGGTTCTCCCAAAGAAACCTCCGGTGGCACTCTTGCATGCCGTCAATTTCTTCTCGTTCACGCGAAGCTTTTGAACTACCAGATTATGGCCACTGCCTTAACAACCGCCAGTGAAAGCAATCCTCTAGGATAGAAGAATGGCCTTGCTTCTTTTTTATTCACCCACCAAGAGAGAGATAGAGTAAAAAAAAAAAAAAAATTCTTTTCGTTATCATTTCACACCAAACAATGCAAGATATATACCTTGCTTTTTTTTTTTTTTTTTAACTCTTGGTCTCATCCATTGGGCCAGATAAAATTTTCTCTTAGGCTTAAACACTCATAAATAATAAGCATCAATTATTTATTTTTTGGGCTTCAGAAAATAGCCCAATAAATAATTAACAAGTCTTAATAGACGAATATAAAATATCATGGCTTTTATCTAGTATATACCTAGGTTAATTTTGTAATTATTCAATCTAGGCCTTGGACCCTGAATAATTAATAAACCAATTAAACTAAATAAAATATATACTCTCTCTTGGGCTTTTTATTTTATTCTAGTCCAATAATAAATCAGACTACTTAAATAAAATAAAACCTATAATTATCAAGATCAATTCCTTAACCCAAATCTATTAGGACTTAAGGGCTATTCCGGGGACCAAAAGACATATCGCCTTAGCTACTAAAATAACCAAAATACCCCTGCTATATAAATAGCTGTATTTTATATTTTAAATATTTTCTAATATCACCATAAGAAAATATTGACCCCAAAGACAATGCTGCTTTAGCAAAGTCTCCAATCTACAGGTGTAATAACTGAAATACTCATCTACGCATCGTCGTACACTTAGAGATGGAGTGTGTACTAACACCTCTCTAAAAGACATCTACCATCCTTAGACCTCTAGTCCAATGATCCACGACTCCTAGAATATTTCCATTTTGCAAGGGAGCTACCCTAAAGCAAATATCCATGTTATATTGCCCAGGGCCTGGATATTTAGATCATTCGAATAGTCACAAGGGGTGATATAGCGCAGCAACTATTTTGTATAAGTCTATTTTAACTAACTAGTCACATATACCCAAAATACAAGTATATCAGTTCTACGAAAGAACCTCAATAACAGCATATCAAAGTACATGCTTCCAGCTTCGTCAGACCACCAACTCATACTCAAGCGGTAGAGTATTAGTCCACGCTGTAACAGTAATAGTCTAGGCTTCTTCTAAATAGTGCTTTTAAAAACTACTATTACAGGTCCTGTTGTACGTATTTGAAATACGGTCATGCTATGAAGTGAGTGGACTACCCGCTGGTTAATGGTAAGACATTCCCTATTTGGAATTCATAACACAATAACCTAAACATGATGAGATTCCCATTCTCACCAATCGGTTCAGAACATATGTTTATGTGTTACGTAACCTGTGGTCTATACATTACTATGAAAGACCACCATTCACATAGACCACTTACTTAAACACAATGGGGTTTTTCCAAACTAAATCATGCACAAAAGTAATGTAAAATAAACAAACAATTTTGAGAATAAATTTTTTTATTAATAAATTCAATAATTATATCAGAAAACTAGTCCGGGGTCATGCATTCCAACATGAACTTCCACTCCATAACTGACAAAAACTTGTTGTTGTATGTGCTAATCTCCACCCAAGCTCCCACATGTAGTATCCCAAGAATTTGATCTAAAAGCTCTCTATAAAAAAACTTGGGAATGCCTCTCACCATTGTGTCAATATTCCTTAAATTATTTTACTTTATGGCCTCAAAATTTGCATAAAATTTCATAAGCAAATAAGGGTAATTAATGTAAGAATTCCTTCATGCAAATCATATCAACACAGTGGAAATAAAATAGGAATTCTGGCCAACAGATCACATGTATGCAATTTATAGATTAAGAAAAATTAGGAAAGGTTGAAGAATACCTTAAGGTGTATCTACAGAAGCCTTCAAAATTTATGCAATTCTTTATTCCCAGTAGCTTCGAGCCCAAGCCAAAAAAAAAAAAAAAAAAACCAATTCCAATCAACCAATGTGCTCAAAGGATATATACATCTCTAATAGAGATGTGCATAAAAAATGTACTCAAAAATGGTGCACAAAAACCAATGCTAGTGGGATTATACAGCGGCGAAGGATTTAATCTTGTTTCTGAAGAGAGCAATTAGAAAATGGGCTTTCGTGTGTTCTGTGTTGTTTTTCAACCACTACAATATTGCTCTAATATATATATATATATATATATATATATATATACATATATACACACACACACACACACACACACACATACACATATGAATTCTACAACACACTTATAGAACCTTTTAGTTCCTTAACCTTTCAGGAAACAATTATTTTGCCTTTTCAACTATGGATTCTCAGATTTTAGAAATTGTAACTTGGCCCTTGAATTATATCTCGTTTATAATTCACAAACAGGGATTTAATAATTGTAATTTTACCCAGCTATATATAACACTTTATAATTAGCTCAAAATAATTAGTTCTTCTGACAAATTAACCTATAATATTATCATATAATATATCGAGTACCAATTTCTCTATTGTGTGTGAGCTATTAGGTTTTTTAGTCAATTGATAGTGAAATATGAATTAATTCTAATCCCCATATAATTAATAATTCTTAATACTCATAATTAACTTAGTAATTCTAATTAGGGAAATTTATTAACTCTTTAATTAATAAATTCATGTTTAGCAGATCAAGAGCGGTATCTAGCAATGCATCATGAACACCCAAAAGTCTAAAAAGTCAAGTTACTTGATATGAAACTTTTAATAGCAAAATATTAGTGCAATAAATTCCTTTCATTATTCTATATCTCATTTGGTTTAGAGTATGGAAATAGTGTCAACTCCCTCTAGAATATAAATAATTCTAATCAAAATTTATTTGTACTTGTTTCAGAACTATTAGTCAATATGTGTATCATTTGGAACTATTTCCAACACATAATTGCCTTGGCTAAGGACTTATTAAGTAATGATTTCTTATAAGTGGCCGTGAGATATACATTCTTACTATTAGGGGTGATGAATCTTTATAGACTTTCTCAACTATTTTTGTTTACTTTACATTGTACCCAGTATCTATCCCATAGATAGTCCCAGACGAGACTCCAAAGATTAGAATCAAAGTACAATTCTTAGAAAACAAAGTTTTTTGGAGATCTCATGTCTAAGGATACTTGCACATTTGCTATAATAAAATTCTATCACTACCACTAAATAGTTATCCATGTGATTATCTCATAACTAGGTCTTCAATAATCTTGTTCGTATAACAAGCATCCGCATGTTAACTTTTAGTATCACAATACTCACGGATGTGAGAATCACCACTTAGTCTAACCAATAAGTAACACAAGCTAGTTTTTATGCATTAATAATGTCATATCTCATTAATACTATGACTAGGGATTGGTTGAGTACAAGTTCTTCATAGTATAGCTGGAATCTCATATCATGATCTCTATCATGATTTCCTTATCACTATACATTGTGCTAGGGACTTTCTCGATCAATTTTTTATGCACATGCACATATGAAACAAAGAAACTGAAAGATAAAGAATACCTTTTATTAAATAAATCTGCATAATACATTGTACAAATAATTACTTCTAGGGCATAATTCTAATGATAAATACCCTTTATCTCAAGAATAGGCCCCTATCCAACTTATCCAAATAAAGAAGATATTTTTAACTGATGGTCTAAAATAGGATCCAATGTCCTCTCCATAATTATGTTTTTGTTTTCCCACTTTTCAAACCAGTCATTATTTACATCATTGACAAATCTAGCAATAGGGTGAAAAAGTTATTGGTATGTTGATGATGCCTCACTTCTCTTTCACTTGAAAGGGAGTTTGGTAGCGATATAGTTTGGAGCAATAGGAAATAAGTTAGAATAGGAAATGAAGGAAAAATAAGTCAAGAAAATGAAAAAGAATTTACTTAATGCCATATCTACACAACTTCAACCTAATCTCCCTTTAAACTAACCAATTGCACAATTCAAATCAACCCTCTTTACTCAAATGCATAATGCCATTCCTTTCATTTATCCCCTCAGATTTTTCACAAATCAATAAAGATACCCAACTCTTGTTCACAAATTTCCCAACACCAAATCCACTATAATCTAATAATAATAATTCAATCAAAGCAGTTGAACAACAACTAAGTATCACAAGTTGCTGAATAGCAAAAAACTTAAGATAGCTCAACAAAAGTAAGCTATGGAAAAAATCCTAACTTCACCAAGCACTTAATACAATCACTTCAATCAATTCATCCAACTCAACTCAACATAATCCTATCGAGCAACTATAGCTCAATATAATTTGAACTCAAGCAGAAAAGCATAAAAAGAAGACAAGCTAGTTCACAAAATTTAGAAGAAATATAACAACTCACAAATCACTAATAACACCAAAAAGCTCAGTAATTCTTAATTAAGCTCTACTATTTTCTATTCAAAATAGAACCAAGATTTCTAGAGGTTAGATATCACAAAAAGTAGCCGATCAATTTTCCAAAATTCTTTTTTCGGTTGGTTGCTGGCAGTTGTGATTGTAGTATGCAAATAAATCTTTATCAGCTCTAATTTCCTTCAATGAACTGCTATAGAGTCGATTACTCAAGGTTTATATAATGAAAAATCACAAATAAAGGTGAAAAGTAATAATCGGATACGATTTAAAACAGTAGATTGAAGAAAAGGCAAATAGTGCAAAAGTTTTTAATATGTAGAAAGGGTGGAATTTCGTGGGAAAGATGAATGTATGAAGTTATTTGAACAATGGGTTAAGCAAAAGATTGCACTACAATAAGGAGTAGAAAGGAAATAGTGATCGCTGTCGAAGGGGTTTAAAGTTTTTGAGGAAAATGACAAAAAGAATCTGTTTTATTTTTCTTAGATTCAAATATGCATGACTCCTTTACATATGACCTACACGTCACCATTACATTGTAGAATTTTGAAACCTAAAACTAAAACTATGTCATTAAATTTATTAAAAGGTACACAACGAGGTAAAGCATGAACTACACGTTATTGGAATGTATGCCCAAAATGGCCTATGTATTTTTGTTTTTTAAAAATTAATAAAAGTTTCATTCATTAATGGTTGTTTGTTTACATATATTGTACATTAAGGTCTAAACGTGTTAGTAAGTAATCTACATGATTGGGTCGTGCTTTCACAGTAAGGTGCAGATTATAGCTAACTAACACATAAGTAAAAAAAAAAAAAATTGTTCTTGATCGATTGATAGAGTTGGGGACTTTATCAAGGTTTAGATCATTATACTATGATTTCTAAATGGGAATGATTTACCTTTAGCCAGTGGATAATCCACTCACACTAATAGTGTAAGTATAATTGGAATATGTAAAATTAGACCATGAGATAATAATCATTTATAAAAGTACTAAAATAAATAAAGATTAGTTTATCACAGCTACTATATAGATGAGTGCCCTAAGACTTGAGTATAAATTGGTGGTCTCGTGAAACTGGATTTGTACATTTTGATGTATATAGGGTGAGGTCTTATTGCAAGCCCAATATGTGAAACCCCAGTCAAAACCAACCTTAGAGTAAGGGGGTTGGGATGCATATCATAATTTATTACATGTTTAAATATATTTGTATATGATTTTATGTGCATTGAATTTGTGTTTTATAGTCTAGAGGGCTTGATTATGATTATTGAGTGAGAAGGGCAAAATGGTAATTTTTGCTTGAGGTGGAAAAAGGGAGATAGCTTGAGGATTGAATAGGAAAATATTTTTTAGGGGGAAAATAAAAATAAGAGTTGTTGTGGTTTAGTGGTTAGAGCCTTAGAATTAATTCTTGAGGTCTTGGGTTCTAATTCCATCATAGGAGCATTAGTTTGGTTAAATTTTATTTTTGCTTGGGAAGTATCATTTTTGGCCTTATGTGTTGGGAGTAGGGTAGAGATGTTATCCTAAGAGAGATATGATAGGAAATCCAAATCCTACTCCTTTTCTCTACACAAAATTCCTAAGGGGAATTCATTTCCTCCTGATCCTTAATTTTTCTTATTTCTCAACTCATTAGTTTGATCAAATTGTTCTAGCCATTTTCTTTCAAAAAATTCCAGCAAGGTGCTGTGGCTTTAAAGGTTCAAAATGTCTTACTAAAGGACATCATATAGATCGAAACAATGGAAGAGGGGGAAAGATTTCAAGTGAATTAAATTCCTTAGTGAACTTTCTAAAAATTCACTCTAGCTAGGTTCATTTCCCTTCCTGCATAGAACTGAAATTTTTCGAGCTTTGTGTGCCTTCAAGGTGTCGAAATTCTTAACCATTATTCCCTCCCAAATGCTTCCAAAAATGGCCCTTTTGATTAGCTTAGAATCTGGATTTTTCTGGCTATTTTCAGACTGCACAAAGGTGGTACAAAACCAGAAAAATCCCTGGGCAAATCGCAGCTTTGGAGGTCCGAAACTAAGCTGTTTTCTTCCAGTTTTTGTTCAGCACATTAGCCATGTTTTTCCTCCATAAAGAAGGCTGGAAATTAGCCTTGAAAGCCCCTGAAATTCCCCTTCAAACTCCTTGCAAACCGTATGGAAAAGGGCATCCGAAAACTGCCCAGAAAATTCCAGCAAGTGGCGAATCTGTGCAGTAGTTTTTCCAGCTTTGTTTCCTAATTCTTTCCTAGCCGAAACTCCATCCTTTTTCTGCAAAAAACACACTTAAATCTCCATTAACTTAACTGCATTGTCCTCCCCAAGCTTGTGCATGAAAATCCCATCATGGCTGCCTAAAAGATTTCCAAAAAAAATCTGCAATCATGCCTTGATTTGGATACCAAAAATTCCAGCCATCATGATTTAGCAACTTTCCATAAAATATCCCTCAAACAACCAGGCCTTCCCTTCACCATTATACTCCTTAGTTTTGGCCACCCTTAGCCTCCTTCAACCAGCTTTCATTCAGCTGAAATACTACTCCAAAATTCGTCCATGGCAGATTCCCAAAAGCCCTCCAATAATCAAAGATATTCTTGTTATATCTAGTTTCCAAATTTGCTTTCCAAAAATATTCTTTAAGGATTTCAACAACTAGCCTTTCCTATTTCCTTCCAAACCAGAAAATCATCTTCCTAAACCCTACAAACAATTCGGCAGCCTCCCATCCAAAAGCTCTCTACTCTCTTCAACCTTTAAGAACACATAGTACACCAAGAACACCTACTCCTTCCTTTCACCTAATACCTCTCCAAATCACTTCAAACTACCTCTAAAAGTTCTAGATTTCATCTATTCATTTATGTGAGTCCATCCATATCATTTTTAATATCAAACTCCAAAATCCAACTTGCTAGTTTGGATAAAAAACCAGAAATTTTGTGAAGACTCAAGAACACCTTCAAGGTAGGTTTATTCTAACAACTTCATTTTCTCCAATCTTGATCTCTAATGAATATATATATGAATAAACATGCTAACGGACTTTCTTCTTCTCTTCTCTCTCTCTCTCTCTCTCTCTCTCTCTCTCTCTCTCTCTCTCTCTCTCTCTCTCTTGGCCGAATGACTTCTACACTAATGGCCATGCTTTCTTCATCTTCCTTGGACGAATTTAGACCTCTAGGAGTTGAGATCCATTCGAAACTGCTTCAAGGAATTCATCAATCAAGTAAGCCATTTTAACCCTTCTTTTAAATTCTAAATTCATGCCTCTAGGATGATGTTGATAGAAGACGGATTGTGGATAAGGTTTGAGTATATATTGTTGAGGTTGAAGCATGAATGTATGTATGAATATGAAGGAGGTGGGATTTATGCATGGATGGATTTTCTTAGTTGATTGTATGATGATTTGAGGTTTAATGCATGTCTCCATGTCATAGGTAGTATTTGTGATAAAGTATGCTAGAGATTATGTCACCTTTGGTGAATATGATTTATATTCATGTTGGATTATTGAAGCCATGATCATATTTATGCTAGTAGGGGTTAGATCATGTCTTGATAAATTTAGATCTATGCTTAGATGCATGATTTGGATGATTTGATAAATTGAAGGATTGTATATGTCCATGATTGTGGTTAGCCATAGAAGTATGATCATGATCTAGTTGTCTCTAAGCTAATTTTTATTTCATGAATAAAATATCTCATAATATGATTTTGCTAGTAATTTCCAAAAGCCCTAGGAGGGGTAAATTTGGATTATTATATATAATAAGGATATTTTAGTCAAATAAATAATAGCTTTTGCTAAAAAAAATGAAATATATAGATATTATATATAAAATGATAATATCAAATAAAGCCTTTTATGGAAATAATCATAATTAGTAAAATATTTATTACTAAAAATTTAATTATTATCTTTTAATCAAAACTCATTAAAAATTTATTTATTATCTTTCAAGCAAGACTCATTAAATTTATTTTCAACTAATTTTAGTTATCAATTATTTTCTAACAACTAAATTATTAATAAATCATTATTTTACCTAATTCCACCTTGGACTTTTCATCAAATAAAGTCTAAATTATTTTAGCAAGATTTAAACCTTCAACTTAATAGTACCTATTTCCCAAAACTCTAAATATTTTAAATATCAAAATTAGCCTTGGCTTATAAACCTTTTTATTTATTATTTGGCCTTAAAACTTGGGAAACTAAGATCATGGTTGTAGTAGTGAGTTGAGTTAGTTTATTTGTGAAAGTGGATTTTGGTTTGAGTTTGATTGTGGTTTGTATTTACCTCATGTGGGGTTAGGTAAGCTATTGGAGACCTTTGTTGTAAGCAAGGATCAGGTAAGCTCCTGCATAAAACCTGTTTGATGAAAAATGATTTTTTTTAATGGCAAGCCAAATGTAGAGTGCATGGTCACTCATTTCTGTAAAGGCAATTGAGGAATATTTCCATTCTTATTTCACGCAAATAAATTATTTGCAAATCAAGGGGCGGTTTTACTCAAAACCTAAAACTCTTTTTAAAACCAGTTTTGTCCAAAACTTTAGAAAACCTTAATTGCCATTTTCAAGTGGAACTATGTTTTGTTCATTTTTCCCAAGTGGGATACAGTACGTTGAGTACTCAATAAGAGTAGGCTAGTAGTACTAGTTTTGAAGAGCAAGAGTGTGTCTTCTGGTAGGAAGCCACCTCCAGAAGATAAACTTAACATAGAGAAACGTCAGTACTACTTAGTCATGCCGGTCCGAGCTAGCAGTTTTTATTTCAGTCAAGTGACTGTGTTTTGCCAAAATGGACACCCGATTATTGTTTGGGTATAGAGAAGGAGGAGTATCTTGCCCGGTAGGCCGATCACCTACCTTTTGTCAGTCTGCACAAAGTATGGTATTTTGACCGGCAGTATGCACAAAGTGTGGCATACTGACCATGTGGACATGGGGCCCAACGTATGGTAACCTATGACCACCCTTTTTGAGTGGTTGATTTTATTGTGCACTTGTATGGTTTCAAAAAGAGAAAAACACCACTCTTGCTTTTTACTGATGTTTATTGCTTGCCAATATTTTTCTTATAAAGATTTCACACTTTGCATCCACGAACTATTTTCACTGAACACCCAAAGCACACACGGACTTACTGAGATTTTTGTCTCATCACCTTTTTACCATGATTTCAGGTCGATCCTGCTGTGGGGATAAATAGCTAGTGTTATCTGCCTTGGAAGAGAATGCTGTCTTTTATTTTTATGTATTCCTTTAGGGACTTGAGAGTGGATGATTTTATTTATAGATTTGTTTTTCTTTTGGGAATTCTTGGATTTAATCTTAGATTTGTTCTGAGGTTGTAATAAATTTTAAGTTAAATTATTATTTTTATTCTGCTATTTTATTTGTGTGACCTAGTTATAAAGACCCCTTGTCCTTTGGACGAGCGACATCCCCGGCCCTGGCGGGCCTAGGTATCGGGGTGTTACATAATAACCTTGTACGTTGGGTATATGACTCTAGTTAATTAAGACGAAATTATGTAATAGATTTTCTATGCTTCATTACATGAACAAATCACCCCCTTGTGATTGTCCGGAATAATCTAAATAATCCAAGGTCTTGGGAAACGTGACTAAGTATGTACACTTTTGGGTAGCTCCCTGTGATAAGTGGATATATACTGGAAGTCATGGATTATTCGACTAGCTATTAAAGGATGATAGATGTCATTGAGAAACATGTTAGTGTATTTTTCCAATCTCAATGATGGGTGTTGCGTAGAGGGGTATTTTCATCATTACACTTGTAGGTCGAAAACACTGCATTTGCAATATTATTCTCGGGGTTAATATTTCCATATGGTGATAAATGGAATATTTAAATGATAAAATACAATTATTTGTTAGTAGGAGTATTTTGCTCATTTTAGTAGCCAAGAATAATATTAAGGTTTTTTGGGTCGAACCAGACCAGTCGGTTCGACTAATCTGACCGCGACCCATTGCTAAAGCCAGACCGATTCATCATTTTTAGCTGTTCTATACAAATACCGCACTTCTTTGTAAGAGCCGTTTTGCATTGACCGATTCAACCATTGAATCGTTGAATTAGCCAGTTTTATAGTGAACAACAGGGTCAATTTAAAAAAAATTTTAGGGCAAATTTTGTAACTCAACAAAGTTCAATCCCCTCAGTGAAAAAAAGAAAGTCCTAGACAAATCCCACTTCAAGGTTTCTATCTTTCTTTTTCATTTCAGCTATAGCAACCTACAAATCCTAATCACTTTCGGCCTTTTCTTTTCTTCCTCTGTTATTCAACACAAATCAAATAGAAATTGATGCTGGGCTTGTGAGTCTATGACCGAAGATTGATGGCCGTTGCTTGTGATCGACGATGCTACTTCTTTTGGCGGTTTGTGCATCTTCCATAGCCAAAAGATCGATTCTTCACAGAGGCACAGTGGTAGAGGCATTGTGGTAGTCGGGTATGAGTTGTGTAATTTTCCATTTCCAAGCTTGAGTTTGCTTGATTTCTTGTTGGAACTTAATTTTTTATTCTTATTTTTTGTTGAAGAAATGAATTTTTTGCTCTCAGTATTTTCATTTCCTATTTTCATTTTAAAATTGTATTGATTTTCTTAGGTTTTGTGGCTGAAGCTTGAAATGCTCACATGTAATTAGTTGTTTTACTGCTTAATCAAGAAGGTATTAAAGCATTTGTTCTCCTTGCCTTCTCGGGCTAGAATATTGGTGTATTTACCATCTGTTTACAATTTTTTGCATGGAAATGATAGACTCTTTTATTTTTTAAAGTTGTAGAGGAAGTTGGGAAGTTTCTTTTGCATTTGGTGCTTACGGTGATCTCATTTCCCTATGCCTACATCATCTACTTCTAAATTATTTTGTAGTAGATGGTGCTTTTGATTTTTCACTTCTATAGATTTGTCCCCTCCATCTATAATTGGTTTAATTCACTCATGTTGATGTTTTATTAAGGAAATGAGGTTCTGCCTTACTTAGAATAGGAACATTGCACATTCTGCATCTTTTGGATGGTTTATAATTTTATTACTTAGATTTTTTTTCTATTCATGAGTTGGTAGGTTGCATCATATTAGTAATTGAATAAAACCTGATAGAAGTGTTCAACTTAGTAAAAAGTCAAGCAAGCAATTAGTAAAGAGTTAGTGGAAAAAAATATTAAGGACCATTATACTTGGAAGGATTCTTTAATTATGTAATAGGCTATAAATTTAGGATTTTCCTGATCAAATTGGGAGAGAATAAGGATAATTTTTTTCAATATTATTTTCTTTTAAAAACTAGTTTGATGAACTTTTTTATGATTGGTATGATGCAAGCTTTGATTGCTTGACTCTAATTGATGAAATTTTCTCATAATTGCTTGAGTCCAGGTTACTTGTTTTACTAACTTGAGATTGGTTTTAAGGACCTCAGTTGTTCAGCTTTATTTTCTTTGCAGGATTAACTTAATGGAAATGGATTCTTCAAAAGGTAGTCCAACTCCTCAATCAGCTACTCCATCAGATAACAGTTCATCAGGGAGAAGTAAACCTGACATTGCTTGGAATCATGGAATTCAAAAGGTCATTGATGGAAGAATGTGTTGACATACTTGTATTGTGGTTTTAGTGGGAAAGGTGGTGTAATATATAGTCTAAAACAACATTTAGCTGGAAAAAAAGGACAAGTTAGGTCTTGCCCACGTATTCCACATGATATGAAATTTCAAATGTAAAATTCTCTTGATGACATTGTTAGGGAAAAAAAAAGTGAGATTCAAGAAAACTTTGATTCTGAAAATCTTTATGGACCTAGTGTAGCAAACTTTGAAGGTGATGAAGATGTTCAAGAAATACCTCATCCAAATGATACTAGACCTCGAGATCTCTTGAAACTTAATGCATCTCAAAGAGAAAGATGAAGGAATTTAGGACAGATAAATGATTATTTTGCACCAAGAACAACTCCTGGCTCTCAACCAACTTTAAAAAGTGTGCTTGCAAAAAAAGAGGCGGTACATAGATTACATATAGAAGTTGCAAAATTTTTCTATGATGCTTGTTTTCCCATTAATGCTGTGAATTCTATATACTTCCAATGGATATTTGATGTTGTATTTGCTATAGGGCCAGGATTTAAAGTTCTCTTTTTTTCATCAATTGCGAGTTTCTTTATTGAATGATGCAAAAAAAGAAGTGCAGTTATTTGTTGATTCTATGAAAAAGGAGTGGGAAAAACTTGGTTGCACTATAATAGGTAATGGTTGGACTGATAACAAACAAATGACATTAATTAACTTTTTGGTTTACTGTTCTCGTGGAACTGTTTTCTTGAAATTTGTTGATGCCTCTGATGTTGTGAAAAATGCACAAATTTTGTTTGAGTTATTTCAAGAAGTTGTTGAATGGGTTGGTCCAGCTAATGTTGTTCATATGGTGATTGACCATAGGACAAATTGTGTGGCTATTGAAAAATTGGTTAGTAATGCTTATCCATCATTCAGTTGATCCCCATGTGTACCTCATTGCTTGAATCTAGTGTTGTAGGATGTTAGTAAATTGAGCCATGTAGAAATTATTGCTGAGAAGGCTTCTACAATTACTAAGTTTGTGTATAATCATAGTTTTTGGTTAAGTTGGTTGAGAAAAAGAAAAGATTAGACTAAAATCATTCATCTAGGTGCTACTAGGTTTGCTACCACTTTCGTTTCTCTTAATAATGTCTACTAGCGTATGCATGACTGGAGGGCTTTGGTGACTTGTAATGAGTTTTGTGATCCTAAGCTTTATTGAGAAAATAAAACAAAGGAAGTGATTGCAATCATTTTGGATAACAAGTTTTGGAATGATTACCATATTATTGTTAAAGTAATAGAGCCTTTAATGTATTTGTTGCACATTGTGGATGGTGATAAAAATCCATCTTTAGGTTATGTATTTGATGACATGCCTAGGGCACATAAGACAATCAAAATGCTATTCAATCAAAGGAAAAAGTATTACAATGTGTATTCTAATATCATTAAAAGAAGATGGGATATGCATTTGAAGAAAAGTATACATGTTGAAGCATATTGGTTGAACCCTGCCTTTCAATATGACCAGGAAAGCTTTTTGTGATAAACCTTATGTCATGGATGGTCTTATTGAGGTTGTTACTAAAAAGACCAAGGAGGGTTGGAGTAAAAACTACAAGAAAGTGTTCCATTCAGAGACCAATTAGGTAGTTTTGGTTTTAATGCTACAAAAGAGACATACAAAACTTTTCCACCTGGCAATATTAATTCTTTCATTTTTATTTTTTATGGTAGTTATCAAATTGTTATATATCATTTTATTTCATTATTCTTAATTCAATTTTTAATTTTATTTCTTTTTAATAGATGAGTGGTGGAAAATGTTTGGTTATGGAGCCTAAATTTAAGGAAGTTAGCAATTCATATTTTAGGGAAAATAAGTAGTTCATCTGGATGTGAAAGAAATTGGAGCGTGTTAGAAAGGATACACACTAAAAAGAGAAATAGATTGGAACATCAAAGACTTAGTGATCTTGTCTTTGTTCATTACCACTTGCAGTTGGAAAATAGGTAATTTTCTTTTTTGAAAATAATGATTATTGTTTTGAATGTTTGTTTCGATATAAGTATAACATATAACATTTGATTTGATAATAGGTTGTTGTCTAAGGAGAAGAGTTTTGATCCAATTGATTATGAAAGTATAGATACTACTAACTATTAGATTCTTGAGGATGTCGAGGATAAGCCTTCAAGTAACATTGTTGAAGTAGAGCAAATATTGTATGAAGAACTTGAGGAACCATGGTTACAAAGGCAACGTCATCGTGGAAGTGAAGGTTAACCTTTCTTTTTTTTTTTTTTTTTTTAATATTGATCAAAATTGCTTATAATATACTAGTATTATATTTTTTTACTCTTATATATCTACTTAAGTTGTTTGTAGATGACAATGATGGTGATGATTTTATGGTGGAAGATATTGGTGATGACATTAATCTTTCAAGAATAGATCAATTTACATTTGAGTCACAACTATTTGACATTGACGTTGGAGTTGCAAGCACAAGTAAGGCATCTAACAATGAGGATTTTGATCATAAAAGTTGCCTGGAGGAATTTGAGGATTTGTACCTTTGTTTTAACTTTTAACTAATAACTTAATATGGATTTGAAATTGTGTTTGTAATAAATTAAGAATGACTAATTTTAATTTTGTTGTGTATTAGATTGTTAGTTATAAACTAAGAATGAGTACTTTTAATCATGCATTTGAATGTTTATGTCTTTATGGACTTAAATTACACTATATGATTCATTAATTTTAGTTTTAAAATAATTATATTTTTAATTTTTAAATTATAATATTACTAATTCAATTACGGTTCAATTGCGGTTCAATTATGTTTGGACAAATTAAACCGTGAATCAGTAAATTTTTTTACTCAATGTCCTATTCGGTTTTGAAAACATTGAACAATATATCTTTTGGTCCCCAAAGTAGTTCAAATAACCTTAGTAAATTTATTTATTATATGGGATTATTGGGTGAATTTATTATTGGAAGAATTATTCTAGGAGTCTAATTAATTAATTATTTAGGCTAGAATAATTAAATGGGACAATTTGATTAATTAGTTTATTAATTAATTATCTTGGGTAATTTTATATTGGATCCAAGTGGATTAATTAATTAATAAGGGAGATAATTTAATTAGTCTTGGGCTAATTAAATAAATCCTTGGCCCACCAAGGTTGAGGTGTAGCGGCTAATAGGTTTTAGAAACCTAGGTTAAATAGGGAGAAAGATAAAAAGGAAATAAAAGAAAAAGAGGCCGGTTGTTTAGTTCTAAAAAGAATAGGAAAAATATTTATATAAAAGGCATCACATGTGCCTGTGAAAGAGGTTGACCAAATTTGGAGAACAGAATCACATGTACGACAACTTTCGTTTAGAAAAACAAGGCCAACGGTTTTCTTGCCTTTTTCCTTCATTTTTCCTTTAACCAATTTTAGCTCTTCCGTTTTCTTCTATTTCTCTTCACCCTAATCTACTTTCACCTATAGAAGTCCATAAAGGTTAGAGAAAACTCTGGAAGGTCAATAGCCAACAAACATGGTAAGTGTTATATCAGAAGGAGCCAACGATTAGCGGGTATACTTGCAGAACAAGCAAAAGTTCCAGTTCAGGAAGTGTCGTCAAACCGAATCAAACTTAGGTTATTCACATAAAACACCCTAAAAGTAAGTATTTCAAGATTTTGGCTCGAGAAAATTTTTTAAATTGTAATTTCCGCTACATATTTCCCTTTCCCACAATTCTTCAAGTGGTATCAGAGCGATGGTTATAATCTAGGAGCATGCTTAGGGTTAATAATCGGAAAAAGTGGTTCCTTTGCTAATAAAAATATGATCTTTGGGATTGTATGGATCTTTTGTGATTTTTTGATATGGGTAGATTTTGTGTATGCCTTACGCATGGAGGCATAGACACCTGTAATTTATTGTTAATCGCTTTCTGTTGAATTTGTGTACACCTCGTGCAACACCCCACCTTTCCATATCATAGTGGGCTTCATTTTGTGGGATGTCGCCTTGTCCAATTGCTTAGATAAGAGATCTTTATAACAAACTTCACCTAATATGCAGTGGAATTTTTTATAAAATTACTTTTATTCAATACAAGAAGTACATAGTATCTGACATCTAATGCAAATACTCAAGGACAATAGGTCCAACACATAGCATGAGCCTCTAGGAGTCCACTACACTTCCATTGCGTTTCTAGTCCCTAAAATTTTTCAAAATAAATAACATGCGCGTGAACGTAAGGCTCAATGAGTATTGTATGTGCTTGTGTTTTCAACTAAATAGATCTCATGAAAAGTAATCTCAACATAAACAAGCTAGTTCAGATATTCTTATGTGAAAACAGTCTAAAACAGGTATTCAAGGATTTCGAGTGAAAACATACTAATTCAAGTATTCAGGAATTCTAGGAGAAGATATTCTGATTCAAGTATTCAAGTATTTGAGTACTCAAGTTTTCAAGCATAATCAGTGCTTATGCCAAGTATTTAAGTTAGTGCTTACGCCAAGTAGTCAAGTTAGTACTCACACCAAGTAGCCAAGTATTCAAGTCAGTACTTACACCAAGTATTCAAGTTAGTCATGTATTGGATTTAAGGATTGTCATATTCAAGAATTCAAGATTTATAATGTTCATCATGTTTCCAAATACATGTAGAAAGTTCGAACTTGAGTATACCAGGAAAGCAGTTTCCATATCGAGAAAACACACTTCATCAAAACCAGGATTTAAAAATCGAAAAGATCACACGAAATATTTCATATTCAAGATGTTCAAGAAATCAAGTGCTTGATAATGCTTTCAAACTTAAGTGTAACATCCATCTCATAATATATCAAGAAAGCATTAACAATATCAGGAAAATACATGTTCATTTCAAGAAAGCAATTACCTAAACGGAATTTAAAAGACTTAGGACTCACCTCCTGTCCTAGCTATTGCATAATACGGTATTCGTAATCCTTAAGCCTTTGCGAGACCCGTAAAATAGATAACCTACATTGGTCATCATTTCACACTTCCTTTAATATTATAGCATTCACAACCAATACATTTTCATTACTACTTTCCTCAAACATATTTTCAAGGCTTTTACATGAATCCTTATTCCTTCATTCCTTTAATAGCTCACATGAAATAAAGTTATAGCTTTACTTTCTTAAACCAAAATTCTGTATTTTTTTTCTCACCTTGGCATACCTTAATATTCTTGTCACAACTTTTGATTCACAAGTCCGATTGATGCAAAACTAGTTCCAAAATGTCTTCAAGACATTCCTTGATTATTTCCAGCTAATAAAATACTCATTTCCCTTTTCATTTCAGTCAATTCTGTCCATATTTTCTCAGCTTCTCAATCCCAGCACAATTTTGGCAGCTTGTGGTATTTTCATCATAACTTTTTATTCACAACTCCGAATCATGTAAAATTGGTCTCAAAATGATCCTAAGACATTTACCTAAAAATTTCAGGTCATATTGTTCCAAAAAAAGAGGCCATATTGTTCAGTTTATTCAGTCTTCAGGTCTGCTAGGGATTTCCTTCAAAGCAGAATTTCTATTTTGTTCATTTTTCCACACTATCAATTCTTCTTTAATCCTAACAATTATATAACACTTAATCCATCACAAGTTCCATCATAATAGCCTTCAAGTTTTGGATTTTCAGATATACTTAGCCCAGAAAAATCATAATTTCAAACATCAAGTTCAACAATTGCAAACAACAACAATAACAATTCATTTTCCTTAATGATTAAGCAGGTTTTTCATTTCATTTCTTATGCCTTCTTATACAGCCATGAATCACCAATGAAACCACCATCAAAACAGCTTTGTACACCATATAAAACATGGAATATAGCTTTCCTAAGCAACCAACACACATAGCATACATAACCACTTCAACATAGCTAATTTTCTAAATAAAATCATAGATTTCATGAATTTCTCAACAAAATTAATACCAAAACGATCATTGTGATTCATTCTACACCTTTAATTCATGAAGTACAAGCTTTTACCTTGTGTATATGATTCTCCAATCTTGAATTGCTCCAAGTTTCGTAACTCCCCTACTCAACATAATAGCAGAAGCATATCAACACCGGGTGTCACCCCGTCCAGTTACCCAGACAAGGGGTCTTTATAACAAAAAACCAATAGAGTATGAAAGGTCCAGATCCATACAACAGCCCGTATTGATGGTTACCACACATATATAATAAAGAATGTCAAACATGAATATTTCCATTCAACATCAGTAGTAGGGTACATTATCCAAAAGGGAAATGTCCCGACCTATTCTGCTGTCACTGTGGTATCGTCCTCTATCCATAGGTCCACTCAACTCTAGATCTTACAAAAAGGTGAGATGAAAGATACGTGTGAGTGAAAAATCACCTAGTGAGTCTTGTGTGTGCTAGTGTTCTATCAAAGAGATAGAGTACATAAAACTTTTGTGGAATAACATATCATTTATTTACTAGAAATGATTCCAAAACTCTTTAACGAAGAGTTTATCCAGAACTTAATCATTTTTGAAAAACTATATTTCAATTTCAAAACATTGCCCCAATTTTCAAATCACAACCACTTCTTTAACAGAAGGTCGGCCTGTATGCAAAGCTTATAAGGCTTCACTTTGGCATCACGATTTTATTGTGCCAAGGTCTCCGCCTTACAGCACTCAACCATGCAATGCAAGATAAGAACCCTGACTTGGACCATGTCATTGTACTGAGACCGCAACCTCCAGTACTCTATCTGTGCGTCGCCAGATAAGCACACCAACTTGCACCGTGTCATCGTACTGAGACCGCAGCCTATAGTACTCGATCCATGCATCACTGGGAAATCTTTTACTTGCTACCGTAAGCCAAGGGTCCCAATACTGACGTTAATGACCATCGAGACAGTAAGGAGTCAAACGCGCCAAATGTCCCTGCCCAACATCTAGCAAATGACTTAAAATCAAAAAGTGCCCGCAGACACGGAAATTGTTACGTGCTAAACGGTTAGCCAGGACGATTCATCTCGATGTCCTATTACCCTATTCGGAGTAAGACAATCCCCAGAACTAGCTAGGTTACTTGGGGTCATCTACCTCTAACATTAGCTAGTACAAAAATCAAAGTCCTTGTTGAGTACTCAACGTTAACAATACCAACCCTGTCTTACTGATCAGGCCAGAGGGTTATCTGATCCCGCAGGATTTTCAAATCAAAACATTTTGGGGCAAATCAAAACTTTTCAAAATTTGATCCCATTGACTTGCAAGTCAAATCATCATTCACATAGGCTCCACATAGGCAATCAATTCATTCCATGGCACACCAAGCCAACAAAATAATTATAAGGATCAAAAGGTCATTTTTCGAAAGTAAATCTCATCAAGGGAGATCATTTTCCAAAATTATGTTAAAACAGGATAAAAAGTTCCGTTTACACATCAAAACATGTTTCCAAGAGTATTTAGGTCGTTTTCCCTGTACTAGATCACATAAGTTATTTCCCAAAGGTATTCAAGTCATTTTACCCATACCCGATTCCAAAAGACTTTCTAAGTGTATTCAGGTTATTTTATCCTTACCCGATTTGAAAAGTATTCACAGAAGTTCCAATAAGAATATTTTGGTTATTTACCGAATACCCCAAGTTCCAAAGGTTTTCATAAAATATTCCAACAAGGATATTGGGATCATTTTCCAAATACCCAATTCCAAAAAGAACTCATTTCAAGAAATCTAGAATTCTAATTCCAAAAGAGAATTAAATTCAAATGTTCCAAACACATTTCCATAAAATGGTCTAATAAGGGCATTCCAGTCAATTTATGGATACCTGATTCCAAAATTTACCATTTTCTGAAAATTCCAAAGAATTTAATCCTTTTAATTCACAAAATTAATGCTTTAATCATCCAGTAAGGTTTCCAAGCCAATTATGATGTTCAATCAAGCCCAAAATGGCATGAAATAATTCTTGTTCAAATAAACCTTAAACATATTCAGGGATTTTCCAAAATGGTAAAAAACGTAGCATTTCATGAAAAAGTGAAGCACGCTAGCTTTCAAAGGTTTTAGAAATCAAAGGGACTCACCTTGTGTCTTGACTAAACTCTTTCCGTTTATGGCCATTCAACTATCGTTTCTACCATTTTCAACGTTTTGTTGGCCATTTACCAACAAACATACACCAAACATCATTTTTGGGTCAGATCGTATTCGGCCGAAAAATAGCCGACGTGCCCGACGGTCAACAAAAACATTCAATTTCCGTTCTCGTCATTTTTTCATTGTTTGCTTGATTCTTTTTTTTTTCCTTTTTCCACATCCTTTATCCCTTCAAATACAAGGGATTCACTTCATATTTGCCATTTTTTTAATGCAAAATCGCATAACTAACCATTCTTAAGTTCAACCATTTTCTAAGCAAAATTCTTGAATTTTGCAGCTTTGACACATGATTTTGTTTTGGACGTAACTTTCAACCTACAACTTTGATTGATGCCAAACTAATTCCAAAATGTCCTTAAGATCTTCCTTGATGATTTCATACTCATTTCTTTTTTTGTTTCATTCAGTTCTGTCCATAATATCTCAGTACTTCAATCCCGTAACTGAAATGACAACCTTCGGTATTTATATCATAACTTTTTATTCACAACTCCAAATCATGCAATATTGGTCCCAAAATGATCCAAAGACATTTAGCTATAAGTTTCAGGTTATGGGGTTCCAAAACAACCAGCCATATTGTACAGTTTATTACCTCTTCAGAGCAGCACGAAATTCTTCGCAAACAGAATTTCTGTTTTGTTCCTTTCCTTCAATCCACTCTCTTTTCTTTCCTATCTCATACATAAGTCGTTTAATCATTACAATCCTTTGTTTATCATCTAAACATCACATAATCCTTCTTGATTCCAGTCATGCGCAATCAGTATCTTTCATGTTTAAACAACTACAAAACCAACAACTTTGAATAATAACAACAATATTCCATGTTCTACAACAATTATACCATTTGTTATCTAATTTCCTTCTTCCATTTTAGTAGCCATAAACAACTCTATAAACCATCTTCAAAACACCTTCAAACATCATATAAAACACAGCATACATGCCTCCAAATGCTCCACCAAGCACAGCAAATACAACAACCCAAAACATAAATCACAATTCATATGAATTTTCTCAATAAAATTCATATAAAAACAATCCTTATTCTTAATGCTTCAACTTTAATTCATGAAACATAGACTTTTACCTTGTTTATTGATTGCTCTAGGCTGAAAATGCTCCAAGTTCCTTCCTTTTTCTCTTCTTGGAATGCTTTCTCTCAATTTTCTCTAGCTTTTCTTTCCTTTTTATTCCTCTCTTCTTTCTTTCTTCTTTCTTATACTTGCTGTCTGTTTTTACCTGTTAAAATACAGCCTCCACCTCCATTCTCATGACCAAAATCACATGGTCAAGTGATTTATTAAATGGTCAAAATCTTCCTTTGAAAGTTTTTTGCAAAATCTCCAATTTTTCTTTTGTTTTCTCCTTTCTTTTCTTCCTTCATTGCACCAAAATTCAGGCTCTTCTTCAGTCACTTTCCAGCGCCACTTTCTTGAACTTTTTGCTCCAAATTGTGAACAAGATTGATCACAAAGTCAACCTTTGTGGGCTATCCAATTTTCAACCATTTTCCTATTGGTTTATTTAATTAATTTCCTTAATTAATAATCTTATTTAATAAGCTTTTGAAATAAAATAATTCCACAATTATCTTACTTCCCCAATGGTATTTTGACACTTTCTTTCATCCTCCAATCATATTACGCCGCTTGTCTTAATGTCGACCGCACTTTAGAATTTTCTTCAAAGTGACCAAAATTGGATCCGGAACGGAAAAATATTTTACTTCACCATTTAACTCCAAAAATTCCACTGAATCTATTGGCAATACTTAAATTCTTCAATTCCTTCTCAACTTGATCAAATTTTTGGTCAAAGTCGCGGGTGCAGTCAAAATAACGAAAATGTCCCCGATACCCCGGGCAGCATAATTCACACCAAAACGCATGTTTCATCGCACTTATCAATTTCTCTTCTCAACGTACCCTCAAATTCTTATTTTATTAATAATTGTAGCCTTCTGAAGATTTAGGGTATGGGTAGAACAAATCCAATAATTACATCCATGTCCTGCCCAAATATTATCATACCAAAATATTCGTCTCATTACACTGATAAACTTTTGTTCTAGTCATTGGTACAAATCCTCACCCTATTACAAATAGTAGCCATTCTAATGTAAAAGGTGGGGTATTACAAGTTTTCCTTCTCTTCTTCCTTGAAAATCCTTTGTCTCTCTTTTTCATTTTTTTGCTTATTTTTCTTTAGCTTTTCTTTCTCTCTTCTTTCCCTATTCTTGATGGATGAATTTCTTATTGATATTCAGCTTCACTACCACCATTCTTGGTCAAGAATGGTAAGCAATTCATTAAATGCTATGGTGGCTATTGTGGGCTATCCTTCCAAGTGCCATTTTCTCATTTGCCAACCTTTTTCTTTAAGTATTTTCTTCCAAAACTTATTCAATAAGCTTTATGAAATAACTAGTAACCATTTGATACTTACTTTCATCTACCAATCATATCATTCCACTTGTTTGAATTTGGATCGCATTTTAGAATTTTCTCATAAATGAACTAAAATTTGCATCAATAAATATTCCAGTTAGGAAAAATTTTATTCCACCAATAGAATCTACATATTTTACTAAATTCAATGGTAAGAGTCAAAATTCTCAATTCTTTCTCAAATCCTCTTCAATTTGCGGTAAAAATTATGATAATACTACTGGAAATTTAAATTATACGAAAATGTTCATCTCATCGTGCTGATCAACTTTTATTCTACACTTGCCAAATTCTCATTCTATATGAAGTAGTCATTAATTGAAATATAAAAGTACAGATAGAACAATCTCAAAAATCAATTTGGGTCCCTAAAATTTCAAAATTCCAATGATGCCCCTGAATATTTTTACTGCAGCAAAACGTTCATCTGATCATTTCTTGTTCTGGTTACTTATACAATTTGTTATTCTACACAAAGTAGTAGCTAATTAAAGTACAAAAGTGATGGTTATTACACCTTGTTTTGAATTGTATAGGCGATTGATTTTGTATTTCAATTTTATTTATGAATTCATGTAACAAAAATTGGTGTTTGGATCAACACACAAAATCTCTTGTAAAGAAAATAGAAGAAAAATGGAGAAGGAAGAAAATAGAGCTAGAGCAAAAGACCCAACTGTGGCTGGCTGGCTTGCTAGCTGGGCCAGCTTGGGAGATTCATCTCCCTAAAGTTGCAACTGGCTGCTCGGAGAATTTCTCCCAATAGCCATGGCCAGCTTCAATATAGTCACGACAGGCTCTTCCGTTTGTTGTTCCCAAAAACTGCAATGGGCTTCATCAATGCCATGGCCAGTTCCGAGCATAAAGTGAACTGAGTTCTTTTCGGTTCGGATCCAGCTCAGTTCGGGCAATCTGAAGACTTTGTTTTTCCTTCTAATTTCCTTGTAATTTTTTTTTTTTTTTTTTTTTTGGTTGCATATCACATGAGGTTAGTTTCTTGCAATGGTGTGTTAAATAATTTTGCAAGAAAATGGTTACTAAATGTGGAACCACCTTAGGATTAAATAAGACCATTATTATTATTATTATTATTATTATTATTATTATTATTATTATTATTATTATTATTATTATTATTATTATTATTATTATTATTATTATTATTATTATTATTATGTTTATTATTATTATGTTTATGTTTATGTTTATGTTTATGTTTAATTCATTATTTGGTCATATAAAAATTAAAGGTTAGAAATAGTACCTAAAAAGTTTATTTTATAGCATGTCTATTTATTTAATTTTGTGATCAAATGCACAAAGGTTTTTTTGAGAAATTAATTTTCCTCTAGAAAAAACAATTGAGGATTTTTTTTTTTTTGGAACTAAGTAATTTAAAAAAAAATCATGGTTTATTCTTCCAAAGGGTTTTATCCTTGACATGGAGAATAAATTTGAATTTATGTATTTTAAATTTAGTTCCTAGAAAAATGGTTTTGAACTAAAGTAGTGAAATAAAAATTCATAGTTTATTATCTTAAAGGGTTTTATCCTTGACACAGTGAATAATGGTTGAATTTTTGGGCTTTCACAACAGTTAATAAAAACTAATTAAATTTTAAAGAACTGTTTTTTCTAAAAACTTATTTTCTCAAAAGATTAAGTGGGAAAGTGGTTCCGATGGCCCCATGCTTCCATCACAGATTCCTGCTTCGGTTATCCTCGTATCATTTTGAGAAGGAATCCCTATAGGATAGATTTCCATGAGAATCTAGAAACTAACGAATAAATTATAATTAAAGCCTAGGATATGTGTTAGTTTTAGCCAGCATATTATTGGAGGCATTAATACTGGATTGTCTATAGGTGGTGAGAGTAGTGACCATCCTATCGATGGAACTATTCTGTATCATTACCTAGTAAGGAAGTTTAATTTGTGATAGTTATCCATATAACTTAGAAAATTTTTAACTTTCCTGCGAAGCTCTGTCAATTTTTCCAAGAGCCAATTTTTTCATATTTTTTATAATGATTTTAATAGATTAACTATATCATGGAAATAATATGATGTTTTAAACATACATTTTATTTGTTTTTTCAAAATAAATATTTTTTTGAATGAAGTTTTTTTTTTCAATCAATAAAATTGTCTGGTTTCAGTCATTTTTCCATTATTCTCAAGGAGAATAAGTTAACTAGACCTAACTATATGGACTGGAAAAAGAATTTGAATATAGTACTCATTGCGGAGGAGTAGAAGTATGTTTTGACCCACCCCTGACTTGAAATTGGGGAAGATTCCATGAACTAGGATCATGAGGCTAAGAAGGCATGGAGGAAAGCTAATAAAATGGCTAGATGCTATATGTTAGTTTCTATATCCACTGTTGAGTCAAACCATGAAAACATACCTATTGCGTATGATATCGATTTATCGTTGCATAGCATGTTTGCTGACAAGAGATGACCTATAAGACAGGAAGCTCTTAGGGCAATAATGAATATAAGGATGGCTAAGGGGATATTGGTTCACGAGCATATGCATAAGATGATTGCTCACTTCGAGGAGACTGGGGTCCTAGAGGCAACAATCGATGTTGAGACCTAAATTGACATAGTTTGTGAGACTTTGCCAAATTTATATTCTTAGTTCAAGTTTAACTATAACATGAACAAGTTGAGTATGTCTTTAACTGAGTTAATGAAAGAACCCCAGACTGCTGAGAAAATTACGAAGCCTGAGTCAATGATTTTGGTTACTCGTTTTGCTTTACCTTCTAGAACTGGGGCCTAGCCCAAGAAGTTCAAGAAGAAGAAGGCCCAGAACAATGTTATGGCCCAGCCTAAGGGATCTAATCCCGGTCAGTCCAAGCCCAAAGCCAAGGCCATGGGCAAGTGTTTCAAGTGTCACAAGAATGGGTACTTCAAAAGGATTGTCTGGACTTCTTGGCCATGTCCTCTTCAAGTATTGTTCTACACTTATAATCTATATTGATGGTTGAATCATCATCCACTTGGATTGTTAATTTCAGAGCCACTGCCTATTTTTGCAACTCCTTGTAGGGGTTTAGCAAGATAAGGCAACTCAGTAGAGGAGAGTATGGACTCAGAGCGGGCAACGAATCACAAGTGTGGGCTAAAGTAGTGGGAACTTGGAGTTTTTATTTGAATGTAAAAGGATTGTAGTTTTAATAGATATTTTATATGTTTCTAGTTTTGAATAGAATTTGATTTCAATTTCAAGATTGATTAATCAAGAATATTCTATTTTTTTCTATTCTGTTATTTTAATCAGTAGAAATGGAAATATTATTTGTTATGGAAACATGTATGAGAATTTTTTCTATATTAATCCTATTAATTGTTAAATACATAATACTTAGACGGAACCTAATGATAAGAAGAGAAATGTCATATCAAATAACTAATATTTATGGCACCTGAGATTATGACATATAAATCCTAATCGGATTTAAAGGTTAATCTAAAATAGGGCTTTTGACTCATTAAAATTAGAGAAATGGCCTCAGTATGAATCTTGTCTTATGGGTAAAATGATCAAAATGTCCTTTCCTAAAAAACTAGAAAGGGCCAAGAAAATATTAAAGTTAGTTCATACAGATGTTTGTTGTCTAATGTCTACACTTGCTAAAAGGGGTTATGAGTACTTTATCACGCTCACAGATAATCACAAGGGTTTTGGTTACATTTACTTGATGAGGTGCAAGTTTGATTCCTTTGATAAATTCAAGGAGTTTAAGGCTAAGGTGAAGCATTAATCAGGTAAAATAATCAAAAAGCTAGGATTGGATTGTGGTAGAGAGTATCTCCTTGGTGAATTCAAGCCCTACTTGGCATATTAAGGTATAGGATCACAACTAACAACACATGGGACTCCCCAGTAGAATAGAGTAGTTAAGAGAGGAAATAGAACGTTAATGGAAATTGTCAGAAGCATGATGAATTAAAGAACTTTTCCTATTTCTTTTTAGGGATATTATTTGAAAATAATAATATATATTCTGAACTTGGTGGCTTCTAAGTCAGTGCCTAAAGCACCCTATGAGATGTGGACTAGATGAAATCCTAGTATGAATCATCTCAAGGTATAGGGTTGTCCAGTTTATGTACTGACTAAAGGAAGCAAGATAGACCTAATATCAGAATTGTGCTACTTCATAGGGTATCCAAAAGGAACAAGGGGTGGATACTTTTATCATTTTCAAGAGCAAAAGGTACTTATTAGTACTCATGCTAGATACTTAGAGTATTAACAAAGTGTGTCTACTAAAGTTTTGAGTATGGTAGAATTGGAAGAGAAGTTGAGTGATACTTCAACTTCTAATACCCCAATTGAGGAACATAATGTGGCACAACTAGATGTTCCTACACAAAATGAATCTCATCCTAGTGAGAGGATATGTAGGGTTCCGAAAAGATGGATTGGAGAAGCCTTTGAAGTAGTCTTTGACCATGAGGAATAAGATCCTACAAGATTCAATGAGGCTATTGGTATGTAGATGCAGACACATGGCAAGTAGCAATGGATGTCGAGATTGAGTCTATGTATCTTAATCAAATCTGGGATCTTGTCACTATACCTAAAGAAATTAAACCCATAGGGTGTAAGTGGGTATACAAGATAAAGAGAGGTGTAGATGGAAATATAAAACCTTTAAAGTAAGGTTAGTAGCCAAAAGGTTATACTAAAAAAGAATGGATTGATTTTGAGGATAACTTTTCACTAGTTGCTATGCTTAAGTCCATTCTCATTCTCTTGCCCATCGTATGTCATTATGACAATGAGATATGGCAAATAAATATCAAGATAGCCTTTCTTAATGGCTATCTTAGCGAAGACATCAATATGACCCAACCTGAAGGCTTTATTGCGGAAGGCCAAGAACATATGGTATGTAAGCTTAAGAAGTCTATTTATTGAATTAAGCAAGCTTCATGAGTATAGAACATACATTTTGATGAGACTGTAAAGTCTTATGGATTCATACAAAACATGGATAAACTATGCATGTATAGAAAAATGGATGGCAATAATATGTCTTTTATGGTACTTTATGTGGATGACATTCCTTATTGGAAATAATGTAAGGACATTATTATCCATAAATATTTGGCTATCAAGTTAATTTAGCATGAAATATTTGGGAGAAGCTAGTTGCATTCTTGGAATAAAGTTTCTTAGAGATAGGAAGCAAAGAATGTCAAGCCTATCCCAATCTGTTTATATTGACATGATATTGACTAAATTTAGTAAGGATTGGTGCAAAGGGGTAATCATACCCTTTAGGCACGGATTGACATTATCTTCCAAGCATTGTCCTAAAACACAAGAAGAAAAGGAAAGGATGAGTAGGATTCCCCTTGCCTCGGCAGTAGGAAGTCTCAGGTATGCCCTGTTTTGTACAAGGCTGGATATCTACTTTGCAATAGGCATGGTTAGCAGGTATAAGCCAAACCTAGGTAAAGAATATTGGCATGCTGCAAAATACATTCGTAAGTACCTAAAGGGAACTAGGGATTATATGCTTGTTTACAAGGGCAATGACGTACTTCCTACCGGTTACATGGACTCAGACTTTCAGGAGGATAAAAATGAAAGAAAATCTACTAGCGGTTATGTTTTCACATTGTCTAGAGGGGCTATTTAATGGAAGAGTGTTAAGCAATCTTCTATTGTTGATTTTTCTATGAAAGCTACTATGTTGCAGCTTCTGAAGCTTTTAAAACCGCAGTTTGGCTTCGGAAGTTCCTCACAGATCTTAGAGTTGTGCAATAGATAGAAAGGGCCATAACTATACTTTCTGACAATTCTAGAGTTGTGTCACAATGTAGGAAGCTAAGAAATAATAGGAAGGGCAAGTATATTGAGAGGAAGTATCATTCAATCCGAGAGCTCATCAAGAAACGAGAGATAGTAGTTAACCAGATTTTCTCTGCAAACAATCGGGTAGACCCATTTAATAAGACCTTTGACAGATAAGGTATTTCGAAAACACTTAGATGTCATAGGAGTAGGCATATATGGACTATCATGGTTCATTTTGTGCAAGATGGAGATTATTAGAATGTATGCCAAAAAAGGCCTATGTATTTTGGTATTTTAGAAATTAATAAAAATTTCATTCATTAATAATGTTTGTTTACATATGGTGCACTTTAAGGTCTAAATGTATTAGTAAGTAATTTATATGATTGGGTCTTGCTTTCACAGTAAGATGTAGATTATGAGCTACTAACATATAAACGAAAAAATGATTCTTGATTAATTGATGGAGTAGGACACTTCATCAATAATTAGATCATTAAACTATGGCTTCTAAATAGGAATGATTTACCTTTAACTAGTGACTAGTCCACTCACTCCAATAGTGTAAGCATATTTGGAATACGTAAAACTGGACCATGCGATACTAATCTTTATAAAAGTACTAAAATAAATAAAGATTGGTTTATCACAACTACTGCATGGATGAGTGCCCTAAGACTTGAGTATACGTTGGTGGTTTGGTAAAGCAGGACTTGTACATTTTTATGTATGTTGGGTGAGGTCTTATCACTACTAGAAAAAAAGTGATTTACCAACTGACAAAATTAGTTGGTAATTAGCTAAATTCGGTTGGTAATCATGATTTACCAACCAAATGACATTGCATGCAAAAACCTTAGTTTGTAAATTTTCCAACCAAAATTTTTTGGAGTCGATTGGTAATTACTAACCACACTTCGGTTGGTACTGTAAAATCGTCAGTTAGAAATTTGGCATTAAGTTTGGCATTTGAGTTGACTATTTCAGTTGGTAATTACCAACAAACATTTATGTTACCAACCGATTGTTGCAATTGGTAATTATCAATTGAAAATGTAGTTTGTAAATTTATAATTTTTGGTTGGTAAATTTGTATTGAATATAAGATTGTAATTTACTAATTTACCAACTGAGACATGTTACTACCAACCGACATATGTGTAGGTAATTACCAACTGATTTTTGGTTGATAATTATTTTTTTTAATTGGTAGTTTTATTTATTTACCAACTGACTTTTGGTTGATAATTTTCCAACTATTTTAGTTATTTGAAATCTGTTGGTAATTTTTTGTTGGTAAATTACTAACTAAGTTGTTCAGTTACTAATTCTTTTTTTTTTTCCGTTTGTAGTTTCTTTCTTTACCAACCAAATATTCAGTTGATAATTTTCTAACTATTTTAATAATTTAAAATCTGTTGGTAATTTTTTGTTAGTAAATTACCAACTCAGTTGTTTGTTGGTAGATAGTTGGTTTGAAAATTACTAACTGTTATTTAATATATTACCAACAAAATTATTTTCAATTATCAATTGAAATACCAACCGAATTCTATTCAATTACCAACTGATTTTTCAGTTGGTAATTTTTCTTTAATTTGGCAGAATTCTGGTGCATTTGAACATATAACCAAACACCTGCACTTGACAAATTTATAAAATAATAAAGCCAAAACACATCCACAAACCTAACATAAACATCATCAAATCTAATACAAACATCATCCTTCCACAACCATAAACATCATCCTTCTACAAATTCAAAGCAAATATAATTCCCTCACAAAATACCATAAATCCTAACCAAACATCATCTTTAATTAAACATAAAAGATTATCATAATATGAAAGTCAGATGAACTGTAGGTCCATGGTTTAACATTAGTGAAAGAATATTAATACAATATAGTAGTTGTTCACCTAGTAGAGAAGTTGTGTTAATCTGCTCCCTCAAATTGGGTTTCGAAGGCGAATCTATAGAAGGAGGAGACTGAGGGCAGAAAGATTGTGAATGTCACAGAAAATTATAGTAGGCGTGATAAGCTACACATATCTTCCAGTCAAAATAACAGGAAATGCCAACAGAATATGAAATTGAAGGCTGGTACAGTTCCATTTGAAGCCTACTTTTAAAGTTCTCTAGCACCTAGAAAACCCCCCTGATGTTGGACGGCACCAGAATCTACTTAGCTCAACTTTGTCCTGGTAATAAGAATCCGAAGTCAATATGCATTTTAGGCGAATGATACAAATGACAAAATGAATTGTAAGAGTCCACTTGGTGTGGGGTTTTCTAATATTACACGTTTAAGGTTTACCTCAACACGATTGTGGTAGTAACGAACAAAAAATATACACTTGCAGTCTTCATTATCATGTGATATTCTCTCAATTTCTTCAACTTCTACATCCTAATTTGTTTCATGATCTTCATCCTTTTGAAAAGAAAACCCAAAAGGTCCATAGGTGAATAAGAGAAATAGAAATTATTCAACTAAAAATTACAAAGCAAGTTCCAATAGATTCTCTGAACTTTGCATCTACCTGTGCATTAACCACAACTGAAATTGCTTATTTTGTATTAAACACACTAAATTTATCAAAAAATGAAAACTTTCCACTACTGTCTTAGCCTTCTTGCAACTTCATAATAGACCATCTCAAAAGAGAAAAAATAGAAGCCTGTCCCAAATGAAGAATAAAAGATTTTTAAACTCAATACAATGGAATTGAAAGCTTACCCTAAAGCATAAGACAAGGTCCCCAACCTTTATCTTATTACATTATGAGGGCTCCAAAGGAATTGAACGCTGGCGCACACCCCATTTGACATTTACCCACTCATCTTCATCCTTGCCAAAATCTTTAAATCTTACACAAACCTCCTGGTGTGCAAGAAAGATGTTTCATAAGTAATTATGAAAACTAAAACCCCGGTAGTCAAACAATGCTAGATTCCATGAACGTGTTATTTTAAAACATCTTTATAACTATGGAAGTTATTTGCTAACAATAATAAAGAAGGTTACAGGAGAATAAGTTTTTACTTAGTTATTAAGAGAAAATGTATTCCTGATCATTTTGACAAGACACAAAATTATAGCTGGGAAGGGGAGAGTACTGCTTAAGTTGCAAATCCAATTTCAACAATCATAAATTCAATCGTAAGAAAATTGAATTATCAACATTCAATTTACTTTCTCCAATTGCATAGACAAAAATAAACACGTATTATTTAATTATTCTATGTTGTCCTTGTGAAAGTTGCAAATAACTCTACAAGCCTCTTTATTTTTTCTCAGCTAAAGAATGACCATGCCATGCCATGCCATTCAACAATTAAAAGGTTTCTCTAAAACACTTATATTATTCTCTATGATATTATGCAATAGATAGAAGAAAAGCTACACAATAACTCCTTTAACAAAAAGAACACACTATGCAAATCTATTTTATCTTTTGGATTTCCAAATATAGCTTTGGGGCTTAGTAAGAAAATAGAAGAACAATAGTCTCATACTAGAGACTTCCATCCCTTTTCCTTTTGCACTCAAGTGATATATTAACAAGTGTTCTTTATTACTTTGCTTTTTGGGGGGATAATTACATGGACAACGCCTCTTGACATCTTCGTTGCTCTCCATTCAATTCATTCCTGTGGTCATTTACATAAATAGGTTAGATATTATCTTATTCTTGGTGCCATACTAAGGTTGCTCTTGCTCCAGTATGATTCAAATTTAAAGAAAAATTATCATATATTCTCTCCAAAAAAAAAAAAAGTGCTTATATCAGTCTAGTAGAGAGGCCTTATACTTATTTCTCCTTCGTTTATTTCTTTATGTAATCAAGCAGTGATTCGAGCCCAGAATTCATGCCATCATGATAATTATGCACATAGCTTTAAATCGGATAGATTTAGGGGGGAAACACGTTTTTAATTGCTTACAAAAGGGCCAGACATAGAAATCAATTTGAATCCAATAACACATATCAGAGCCATACAACAATGCCAAAAAAACGAGAATAATTCAGAGTATCTGGATTACTGTCACATTATTTACATTCCTGCTTTCATAACACCCCGTTTTCCCTACTAGCACTAGAGTCCAATTAATTTTACCATTCTCATATGAATTTCAGCAATTACAAGAATGTAACAATAAATCATTCTCTCTTAATTAACAAAAATAACTCAGTTACCTTGAACTTGCAGTTTATTAACAAGTTAGTTTGAGGGATGCCCAAGAGGAGAGAGTCGTAGTTTCAGTGGGGGGTGGCGCGGTGGGGATCGGCAGAATGGGGGAGGGGGAGAGGCAGGAGGGGGTCAGAGGGTAGGGACAGGGACAAGGGGTCGTGGGGGAAGGGGTGAGGCGGGAGGGGCCGCGGGCTGGGGGGAAGGGAGATGGAGTTGCAGGGGGTGGCGGGGCAGGGATTGGCAGAAGGGGGAGGGGGTGCGGTGGGAGGGGGTCACGGGGTGGGGGACAAGGAGAAGGGGTCGCGGGGGGAGAGGGTGAGGCGGGAGAGGGTACGGCTGGGGGGAAGGGAGATGGGGTTGCGAGGGGTGGTGGGGCGGGGATCGACAAAAGGGGGAGGGGGTCGTGGGGTGTGGGGCGCTGGGTGGGGGACCTCGAGTGAGCAGATCGGAACGAGGGGGCAGAGATAGGCAGGGGGCTTGCGGGGAGGCCGGTGGGTGCTGGCGGGTAGGTGGCTGTGGATTGGGGAACCGCGGCTGGGGGGAAGGCTGTGGGTGGTTGAGGTTGGAGAAGAAGAGGGAGAGGGAATAGAAATTATTCAAGTTAATTTTTTTTTTTCAAATAAAAAGTTAAGAATTTAAAATAATGAAAGCAATGAAATTTATATATATATGAATAAACATATATATATAATATATATACACATATATACATATATACACACTCATTTATATATACAATCATAATCATAAATATACATGAACAAACATATATATATATATATATATATATATATATATATATAGACACACACATTTATTTACATAGATATATATATATATATATATATATTTATATATGTATGTATATATGCACACACACACACATTCATATACATATATAAATTAGAATAGAGATTAATATGACCCTCAAGCAAATGAAATGCTACATATCTACATAATATCAATTTAAACTCTCAATTTGGCAAAAATATTACTAAATTAGTACGTTATAAATCTTAATATTTTAGTCTTTAATTTATAATTTACAAAAAAAATATTGTGATTATCTAAGGTAGGAGGAAAGGAATAAACTATCCACCTAGGTACATGTTTATAAACCAAGTATTTTTTGCTCATGCCTTTGAAGACCTTTAGTGCTTAAAAATATAATATTTAGAATATATAGATAAACAAGAATAAATAAAATACACACACATACACTTATTATCATAAATATAAATACTTTAAAATCAATTATTTTATACACGCGCATACATTTATTATATATGTATATTATTTTCTACATACTAATTATATGTACTCATATGTTGTGACACACACACACACACACACACACACACATACACACTTACTTTTTGGGATAAAAATCAAAAAGAAGAAAAAATAAAATTACTAGAACAGTTTTCAAGTGTAATAATACATAATATGTGTACACACACACACACACACACACATATTATACATTTTGATACATAATATATATTAAATTAAAGTATTTTACTACTTTATTTTTTATTTTCTTTAGTATCTTCTTTATTAGTTCTATCCACTTTATTCCGGGGAATTGCCATCCCTAGTTGAGAGGGAGAAGGGTGATTGACGAAAGGGACGGGTTTGAGCAAGGAGTGAGAAGAGAGGAATGTCGTTGGTATTGGGGGCATGAGGGAATGATTGAGTGAAAACTTGTGGTCCTAAGGGTTTCTCTTGACAACTTTAGGGACTTAGATATAAGTATCTAAATGAACTAAGTTAAAACAATATAAAGATTGAAATAATTATTTTAAAAGTTTGTTTATTTATTTTTACACTTGGCTCGTTATTTTTCAGAAGATATTTAAAATAGGTTGTGCTGAAAAAAATTTATGGTCATAAGGGTTTCTTTTTTAGAAACTTTAGGGACTTAAATATAATTATCCAAATAAACTAAGTTAAAAAAATATAGGGATTCAAGTAATGACTAAATTCATTAATAATTAACTAATATATGACCTTAAGTCTCAATATACATTCACATATAACTTGAAAATTTATAAATTTTATTTATAATAATTATAATTTATATATGTGCATGTATGCAGAAAGACAAAACGTGATATAGCAATTAAAAGTATGATATAAAAATAGTAACTTTATTAAGTATTTTTACTTTATATGCTGAAAACTTTTTATTTTTATAATATTTATTGTATATGACATAAATTTAAAAGTTTATCAATTTGAATATAAAATAAAAGAATCAAATTTACAAATATATTGACAATTTATATGCATTAATAAAGATAATTATTTTAAAAGTTTGTTTATTTATTTTTACACTTGGCTCATTATTTTCAAAAGATATTTAAAATAAGTTGTGCTTAAAAAAATTTATGGCCGTAAGGGTTTCTTTTAGAAACTTTAGGGACTTAAATATAATTATCCAAGTGAACTAAGTTAAAAAATTTAGGGATTCAAGTAATGACTAAATGCATTAATAATTAACTAATATATGACCTTATGTCTCAATATACATTCACATATAATTTGAAAATATATAAATTTTATCTATAATAATTATAATTTATATATGTGCATGTATACAGAAAGGCAAAATGTGATATAGTAATTAAAAATATGGGATAAAAATAGTTACTTTACTAAGTATTTCTAGTTTTTATACTGGAAACTTGTTATTTTTATAATATTTGTTGTATATGATATAAATTTAAAAGTTTATCAATTTGAATATAAAATAAAAGAATCAAATATACAAATATATTGACAATTTATACGCAATAATAAAGATAATTCTTATTTAATTTTGTATGATTTACAGTAATTACTATTTATATATGTGCATGTACATAGGAAAGTATAAATATGATGGAAACACATCCTACACATATACATGACACCTACATATTTATATTATTATACAAATAAAAGTAATAACTTTTATATTATGATAAAAAGAATAACAAATTATATCTATTAATAAAATTATGTGTACATATATACTATTACTTTTTGATTGTTAAATTTAATACATATAGTTGATAAAATTGTTTAATGTCTATTTAGTTATAAATATTTATATAATTAAAAAATTATGAACTGAGTTTTCTAAATTCAAAATTTTTTATTATATTAAAAAAATTTATAACTAAGAAATTCTATAACTAAAGGCATGAAAAAATTGCTTACTTTTATTATTAATTCAAAAATAAAATTTATATCATTTAGGAATATATGTACATAATAATTATATACTCTGATAAATAGAAGCAAATTAAAAATTTTAAAAATAAAAGTGATAAAAAAATTTTTACTTTATTTATTTAAATCAAAATTTACAAATTTTAGAAGTGTATTTCATATAATTGTAATATTTTGTAAGAAGTAAATAAATATAATATGTGCTTCCAATTTGCATAAATAATAACGTAGCATAGTGGTTGGAACACTGCGCCTCCATAATGGAGACGTAGGTTCGACTCTTGGTCGCGTGCAGGAAAGGGAAGGATTTTCTAGCGTGTTGTCACGTGGCATATTTCAATTTTTTTAAAAAAAATTTAAATTAAAATACTAACCAAAATATCAACCGATTACCAACTGATTAGATTTACCAACTGAAACATTTCGGTTAGTAGTCAGTCGGTAAAATTTTTAAACTAAAATACTAACCGATTACCAACTGAATATATTACCAACTGATACATTTCGGTTAGTAATCGATCTATAAAATTTTTAAATTAAATTACCAACCAAAATACTAATCGATTACCAACTGAATATATTACCAACCTATACATTTTGGTTAATAATCGGTTGGTAAAATTTTAAAATTAAAATACCAACCGATTACTAACTAAATATATTACCAGTTGATATATTTCAATTAGTAATCAGTAGGTACAATTTTTAAATTAAAATACCAACCGATTACCAACTAAATATATTACCAACCGATACATTTCAGTTAGTAATCGGTCGGTAAAATTTTTAAATTAAAATATCAACCGATTACCAATTAAATATATTACCAACCGATTGTTATCGGTTGGTAATCAGTTGGTAAATATTTTCTCGCGAAATTACCAACTGAATACATTACCAACCAATATATTTTGGTTGGTAATCAGTTGGTAAAATTTTTCCATTAAATTACCAACCGATTACCAACTGATAATATTACCAATCGAGTGTTATCAGTTGGTAATTAGTTGGTAAATATATTCCCGCCAAATTACCAACCAATTACCAATTGATTACCAACCAACTATTTACCAATCGATTATGTTTGTTGGTAAGTGGTTAGAAAAGTTTTAAATTTTCCCAATTTTTATTTCGGTTGGTAATTACCGATCGCAGCGGTCAGTTGGCAATAGTTAGTTGGTATATTGCATTTTTCTAATAGTGTATTGCAAGCCCATTAACCTTGTACATAGGGTTTATGACTCTAGTTAATTCAGACAGACTTATACAAATAGAGTTTCTATACTTTGTTATGTGAAGAAATCACCCTCTTGTGATTGTTCGGGAGAATCTAAATAATCCAGGGTCCTGGAAAACGCGACTAAGTATGTACATTTTTGGGTAGCTCTCTATGATAAGTGGATACATACTTGAAGTCATGGATTATCAGACTAGCTATCAAAGGATGACAGATGGCATTGAGAAAGGTGTTAGTGCATTTTTCCTATATCAATACAGATGAGTAATTTTGTCATTACACCTACAGGTCGAATATACTACAATTGCAATATTATTCTCGATGTCAATATTTCTATATAGTGATAAATAGAATATTTAGAATGATAAAATACAGCTATATGTTGTAGGGGTATTTTGGTAATTTTAGTAGCCAAGAATAATATGTCTTTTGATTTCCAGAGTATCTCAAATAACCTTATTAAATTTATTTACTATACGGGCTTATTGGATGAATTTATTATTCTAGGAGTCCAATTAATTATTTATTTGGTCTAAAATAATTAATTGGGCCAATTTGATTGATTGATTCATTAATTAATTATCTTAGATAATTTTATATTTGGCCTAAGTGGATTAATTAATTAATAAGGGAGCTAATTTAGCTAGTTTTGGGCTATTATAATACCTTGGGCCACCAAGGTTTGG
Organism: Voacanga thouarsii; assembly: GCA_026120185.1. NCBI lineage: Eukaryota > Viridiplantae > Streptophyta > Magnoliopsida > Gentianales > Apocynaceae > Voacanga > Voacanga thouarsii. The sequence continues at coordinate 1,249,233 of JANUWF010001172.1, forward strand.
GTTTAGTGGCTAATAGGTTTTAGAAACCTAGGTTAGGCACCACTAAAAAGAACTAAGAAGAAAGAGAAAAAGGAAATAAAAGAAAAAAAAGGTCGGTTGTTTAGTTCTAAAAAGAATACAAAAGCTGTTTATAAAAAAGGTATCACATGTGCTTGTGAAAGAGGTTGACTTAATTTGGAAAACTAAATCACACGTACAATAGCTTTCATTTCGAAAAACAAGGTCGTCGATTTTCTTGCTATTTTCCTTTATTCGATTTTAGCTCTTCCATTTTCCTCTGTTTCTCTTCACCCCAATCTACTTTCACCAGTAGAATTCCATAAGTGTTAGATGCGAAGGAGCCGACGATTAGCTGGTATACTAGCAGAACAAGAAAACGTTCCAGTTTAAGAAGCGCTATCAAACCCGAATCCCACTTCGGTTATTCACGCAAAATGCCCTAAAAGTAAGTATTCCTAAACTTTGGCTCAGGAGAATTTTTTAAATTTCATTTTTTTTCTATGTATTTATTTCCTACAGTCCTTCACACGTAGTCGAGCAAAATATTTGTGCACTATATTTTTAATGGAAATGACAATGTTTTCATTCATATAGATGCACGGTGATGTCTAGCATGACTTGTATGACCTCGTGCAATCCTAAAACTTTTAATTTTTCTTTAGTATTAAAGGTTGGACCATGATAATGACCACGCCGTGCACTTCCCAAAAATACAAAATTCTTTATCTTTATTGTTTTATTGCTCTTTTTTTCCTTTATATGTATGTTTATACAAGTAAAGTAAGTAAAGAAAATAAATCTAATATATATATATATTTATATATATATATATATATATATAGATAGATATATATAATCAAGAAACTCAATGAGAAATAACACAACAAAGGGAATACTAAAAAATATAACAAACTAAAAATAATATTTTATTTCACTATTCAACTCCAAAAATTCCACTGAATCCATTGGTAACACTTAAATTCTTCAATTCCCTCTTTACTTGGTCAAATTTGCGATCAAAGTCACGAGTGCGGTCAAAATGACAAAAATGCCCCCGATACTCCGGGTAGCACGCCAAAACGTGCGTCTCATTGCACTGATCAATTTCTCTTTCTAGAGTGCCCTAAAATCTTATTTTGTTAATCTTAATAGCCTTTCAAAAATTTAGGGTACGGGTAAAACAAATCCAATAATTACATCCAGGTCTCGACAAAATTTTATTTCATCAATGTATTCGTCTCAATACACCGATCAACTTTTGTTCTGGCCATTAATATAAATCCTTATCCTATTACAAATAGTAGACAACCAAAAGTAAAAAGGTGAGGTGTTACATTCTCCCCTCCTTACAAATAATTTTGTCCTTGAAATTTAGCCTACACTTGGAATAAATCTTGGTACTTTTTCAATATCCTCGCTTTCGTTTTCTCGAATTGCATCTTACACAGCATGATGATTCCACGATCTTGTACATGTGGAATTTTCTCATACTACAATTCCTTTTCAGCATACTTCACGATCTTAATTGGCTCTTCCTCATTCCTCAAGCTTAAAGTCAACTCAATGGGTTCTTCATTCAAAATATGGGCAAGATTAGCTATATACTTTCGAAGTTGGTGTACATAAACCACGTTATGAATAACTTGAAGTTCTACTGGTAACTCCAAATCGATAGCCAACTTTCTCAATTCTCTTGACAATAGGATACGGTCTAGTATCTTTTCTTGTTATTTGATTCTCAATTGTCGTTGTGGAGCCACCTTCAAGAATACATTATCTGGTTCTACAAATTCCAAATCTCTCTTACGTCGATTCATATGACTTCTTCTTCTTCTTCTTCTTCTTCTTCTTTTTTTTGTTTCCACTGAACTGTCTCCAACTTGATGCTAATCATCATCACAGCATGTTGAACTTTTTCAAAACCCAAAGCAACTTGTTCACCCATTCTTCTTTTTGGACTTCATTCCTTCCTTAAAGAGCTTCAAATGGGACCATTCCAATTGTTAATTGATAACTATTATTGTATATGAATTCTGCATGCGCTAAATTATCAATCTACTTGACTCCAAAATTCAAAATGCATGCTTAGAACGTGTCTTCCAAAATTCTATTCACTCGTTCTGTTTGTCCATACACATGTAGATACGTGCTATGCTGAACTTTATTGTGGTCCTATACCTTTACTGCAACTTAGTCCAAAACTTTGTGGTAAATATAGGATCTCGATCTGACACAATACTAGAGGATACTCATGCAGTTTGATTACTTCCTCCACATAGATTTCACTTAACTACTCTAAGGAATTTCGTTAATTAATAGGAATGAAATGATCAGACTTAGTTGGTCGATCCATTATTACCCAATAGTATCTTGCCACTCCACTATCATAGGTAATCTTGTAACGAGGTCTATAGTAATTTCATCCCATTTCCACGACAGAGTAGATAATAGTTGTAACCCTCCAGGCCATTGTTGATTGGCTTTTCTTTACTGATAGATTAAACATTGTGTTACAAAGTCCAAATTGTCCTTTTCCTTACCAATCCACCAATAACGCCGATTTAGGTTCTAATACATCTTTGCGGCTCCTTGATGGGTGGTATACTTACTCCAAGGTGCTTCCATTTAAACATCTTATCTCATCACATATTGTTTCAGAATAAAATACCATCCCCGGTAGCAATTAATCCCATCATTGTCCTTTCAGAACTTATCTCCTCCTGTATTCACCTCCTTCTGCACTAACTTTTGCACTTTTCATCTTCATCTAGCTCTCTCCCCGACTGTTGTAGGAAGGCAGGTTGAATAGAAGTATTCTTATCCTTATTTCTCCATCTACTGCAAACACTTCTAATTTCGAAATTTGTAACGTCCAAAGGGCTAATAAATTCGCCTTCCTACTAAGGGCATTTACTATTGTGTTTGCTTTTCCAGGATGATATTTAATTGGACATTAAAATCCTTCCAAATTTTCCATTCATCAACTTTGCCTTATGTTCAAATCCTTTTTGAGTAAGAACATATTCAAGCTCTTGTGGTTAGTGAAGACTTCTAACTCAACCCCACATAAATAATGTCTCCACTCCAAAAGGGCAAACATAATAGCAACTAACTTCAAATCATGTATAATGAAAATCTCCTCATGAGGTTTCTATTTTCTAAAGATATAAGCTTTCACTTTTCTCTCTTGCATTAATACTCCTCTCAATCCTTCCTTTGATATATCCGTGTATTCCTTATAAGACTTGTCCATCATTAGCAATGTTAAAATAGGAGCAGAGCTTAATCCTTTTCTCAACTCCTAGAATTTTCCTTCAGATTTTCCAGTCTAAACATAAGAAACTTTCTTTTGGGTGAGTCGATTCAAAGTAAAGTGATCTTAGAAAATTTCTCAGTAAATTGCTGATAATATCCTGCAAATCCTAAAAACGCCATATTCAGTCAAAATCTCAGGACGTCTCTAGTTCATCACTTCTTTAACTTTTGTAGGATCTACTCTACTCGTGACTTTGGATATCACATATCCCAAGAATGCTACTTCTTGTAGCCAAGACTCACACTTACTGAATTTTGTATATAGTTTGGACTGTCTTAACATTCCTAATATTTTCTGAAGATTATTATTCATGATCTTAGGGATCTTTGGAGTACACCAGAATATCATTTATGAATATAGCCACAAAACTGGGCTGAATGTCTGGTGCATTGGATCTATGAAATAGCAAGCATTAGTGACACTAAAGGGGTATCACTACAAGCTCAAAAAGTCCATATTGTTAAATGCAGTTTTTAGTATATTTTCTTCCCGAATCTGAACTTAATAATATCCTTGCCTCAAGTCTAACTTTGAGAATCATCCTGCCCTTCGTAACTGATAGAGCAATTCATCAATCATGGGTAATGGATATTTATTCTTTATCGTTACTGCATTTAACCTCACAAATCTATATACATCCGTGGTGACTAAACTTTCTTTCTAACAAACAAGATAAGTGCTCTCCAAAATGAAGTACTAGGCCAAATGAATTCTGGCTCCATTAATTCCTGTACTTGTTTCTTAAGCTCTTGCAACTTTGTAGGTACCATTCAATAAGGAGTTTTTTGAAATTAGTTCTGCCAATGTCACTAACTTAACAGAAAATTCTACTCCTCTTTTTCAATTGTAATTCTTTCAATTTCATTGGAAAAACATCCAAATACTCATTCATAACAGGAACTTCTTCAGGTTTCTTAACCATTCATAGCTTATTAATTACATAGGCCAGGTACCCAGTACACCCATTTTTTTAATTATCTTCCAGGCCTTGAGTCCCGATATACAAGTATTACTTTTCCTCCCAGCCTCATCTACAATTTCCAATACAGGTTTCCCAAGCTGAAGGAATTGTACTATTTTATGTTTACAGTCAATCTTGATTACGATGTTGGGATAGCCAGTCCATGGCCAAGATAGAATCTTAGTCCTCTATGGGTAGGCATATCAAATCTCCTCCAAGATTTCATTTCCTACCAAGATCTTACATTCCTCATGTACTTTCTCACTATTCATTTACGTTGCCAATGCGGCACTGACAAGCATTTCTTACGAAATTTCTTCCTCTTTTTTATCCCTATAGCATTAAGAAATACATTAGCAGTAAAGGAATGCGTAGGATCTACCAATACATTAGCATCATGATTTAAAGTTAAAGAGTGTACCTTTCACTACTATGACATGATCATCTACATTTACTTGGTTTAGTAGATTGGGCTATAGGAGTAGAAGCTTGTCTAGGTTCTCTCTTTCTAGTCCTGACCTCTGCCCTTGATTGTTTCTTCCTGGTCGACTTTATCCTCCTATTATTCAGAGGTGAGGGAAATTGAAACTCTTATGCCCTTTCTTCCTATAGTTAAAGCATCTAAAAGAGGATTGTCCTCCAATCGGCCCTCCCCTCCTCTGCATCATTCCTTTCTTCTGCCATTGAGGTCCTCCAGATCTTTTCTGACTCATACCCTGAAATTCATTTCAATTTCTCCTACTCATATTCTTATTTATTCTAGCATTCTCATTGGCTCTAATAATAGTCCCAGCCATCCATTGAATGGCATCAACCATTTTCTAGACGATTTAGAACATAAAATAATCCAAATTCACAAGGTGGAAACCTTCCACATGCGATTCCTCCACTATTAGCTCAAGGTTATGTTAAGCAGTTTGCGATGATCATCTAAAAGTTCATTTAGGAGATATCTGTACAGTTCATACAATTTTGCTGGTAAAACGATATAACATAACTCAAGAGCAGGCACAAAAGAGCTATAGTGCACATAGCAGGATCATAAATATATTCATTCTTATCAAACATAAAGCCAGTACAAAATTCGTGTGCCAAGCACACAATCATGTACACTGGCCAAACTGAACAAATCCTACTACACATATCCACGTCTTATCCTCCCGCTCATCCTTATCACAATCTGAAATAGGAGGTTCTGAATTAGTAGGAATTGTATAAGATTTAGCTGTATTGAATCCTTCACCTTCCTCCACATCAGGGTGTATGAAGGAGACCAGGGCCGGATCCTGTCCAAGGGAAACGTCCTGGCACACCAGCTCGGCAGATAATCTTAATCCTCCCAAATCTTTTCACACCCAAATGTTCATCTATCTTTTTCTTCCCATCATTTCTATACTCATCCATTGTGTAACACCCCGCAACCTAGGCCCACCAGAGTCGGGGATGTCGCCCCCTCCGAAGGACAATGGGTCTTTATAACTAGGTCACACAAATAACATAGCGGAAAAAAAATAATACTTTAACTTAAAATTTATTACAACCAAAGAATAAATCCAAAAATACCAAAAATAAATCCATAATAAAATTTATCCACTCTCATCTCCCCAAAGCATTACATAAAATAAATTTATCAGAAAGTCTTCCAAGGTAAGTAATATCTAGCTACTCATCCCCATAGCAGGATCGACCTGAAATCATGGTAAAAATAGTGGTGAGATAGAAATCTGAGTAAGTCCGTGTGTGCTTCGAGTGTCCAGTGGAAATAGTTCGTGAATGCAAAGTATAAAACCTTTATAAGAGAACACTGGCAAGCAATAAACATTATTTAAAATCAATAGTGGTGTTTTGGCTTTTCCAATCATACATAATCAATAAAATCAACCACTCAAAAAGGTAGTCATGGGTTACCACACATTGGGCCCTACAACCGGTCAGAATGCCGACACTTTGTGCAGACTGACAAAAGATAGGTGATCGGCCTACCGGGTAAGGTACTACTCATTCTCTATACCCAAACAACAATCGGGTGTCCATTTCGGCAAAACACAGTCACTTGACTGAAAAATAAACTGCTAGCTCGGACCGACACGACCTACTGGACTGACATCTTATCCAGGAAGGACTCACCCCTCAGAGGTGGCCACCTACTGAGAGACTTACCCTAACCCTTCAACGACTAGCCCTAGCAGTCCACACTTATTGAGTACTCAACGACGTTTCCCACTTGGGAGAAAATGAACAAAACACCGTTCCACTTGAAAATGGCAATTTAGGGTTTTCAAAGACTTTGTCAAAATCAGTTTTTGAAAGAGTTTTGAGTTTGAGTAAATCTGCTTATTGATTTTCAAATAGTTTGTTTGTCTGACATAAGAACGAAGTTAATCATGAATTGCCTTTGCAGAACTGAGTATCCATGCACTCTACATTTGGCTTGCCATAATAAACATTTTACATCAATCGGGTTTTATGCAGGAGCTTACCTGATCCTTAGCTTGAATAAAATAAAGGTCTTCAACAGTTGTCCTAACCTCGCCCGGGGTAAATATAAACCACAATCAATCTCAAGCCAAAATCCACTTTCACAAATAAGACTAGTTCAATTCACTACTACCGTGATCCTAGTGTCCCAAGCTTTAAGGCCGAATAATAAATAGAATGGGTTTATAAGCTAAGTCTAGTTTGATATTTAAATAATTAGAGTTCGGGGAAATAGGTACTAATAAGTTGAAGGTTTAAATCTTGCTAAGAAAAATTTAGAGTTTATTTGATGAAGAGTCCTAGGTGGTATTAGGTAAAATAATGATTTATTAATAATTTAGTTGTTAGAAAATAATTGATAACTAAAATTAGTTGAAAATAAATTTTAATGAGTCTTGCTTGAAAAATAATAAATAAATTTTAATAGGTTTTGATTAAAAGATAATAATTAAATTTTAATAATAAATGTTTTACTTATTATGATTATTTCCATAAAAGGCTTTATTTGAACATATAATACCTATATATTTTATTTCTTTCAAAACCACTATTTAATGGGCTAGAATATCCTTATTATATATATAATAGTCCAAATCTACCTTCCTAGGCTTTTTTTCAAATTTACTAGAAAAATTATAATATTAAATATTTTATTGATGAAATAAAATTAGCTTTGGGACAACTAGATCATGATCATATTTCTATTGCTAACTACAATCATGAACATATGCATCCCTTCAATTCACCAAATCATCCAAATCATGCATAATAGCATAGATCTAAATTTATCAAGACATGATCTAACCTCTACTAGCGTAAATATAATCATGGCTTCAATAACCCAACATGAATATAAATCCTATTCACCAAAGGTGACATAATCTCTAGCATACTTGATCACAAATACTACCTATGATATGAAGGCATGCATTAAACCCTAAAAACACCATACAATCAACCAAGATAATCAACTCATGCGTAGATCCCATCTCCATCATAAACACGCATTGATTAATGCTTCAATCTCAACTCATAACAACAATACATGTTCAAGCCCTGTTCATAATCCATCTTCTACTATTATCATCCTAGAGACATGAATCTAGAATTTGAATGGAGGGTTAAAAAGGCTTACTTGATTGGTGAATACCATGAAGGAGTTTTGAATAGATCTCAACTCCTAGATGTCTAAATCCGTCCAAGAAAAATGAAGAAAGCATGACCATGTTTGATGAAATCATTCAGCCAATAGAAAGAGTGGTTCGGCCAAGAGAGAGAGAGAGAGAGAGAGAGAGAGAAAAGGGAAGGAGAGAGTCTATTAACATGCTTATTTATATGTATATTCATTAGAGATCAAAGATTAGAGAAGATGAAGTTATTTGAACAAACCTACCTTGAAGGTGTTCTTGAGCTTTCACAAAATTTCTGGTTTTTTATCCAAAAGAGCAAGTTAGATTTTGGAGTTTGATGTTAAAACTGGTATGGATGGACTCCCGGTAGTGTATAGATGAAATTTGGAATTTTTAGAAGAAGTTTGAAGTGATTTGGAGAGGTATTAGGTGAAAGGAAGGAGTAGGTGTTCTTGGTGTGCTATGTGTTCTTGAAGGTTGAAGAGAGTAGAGAGGTTTTGTTCAAGGCTGGCCGAATTTCTGAAGGGATTAGGGTTAGCCGACTGCTTGTAGGGTTTTGGTAGATTATTTTCTGGTTTGGAAGGGAAAAGGAAAGGCTAGTTGTTAAAATCCGTAAAGAATATATTTGGGAAGCAAATTTGAAAACTAAATATAACAAGAATATCTTTGATTATTGGAGAGCTTTTGGTAAGCTGCCATGGCCGACTGCTTGTGCAGTATTTTGGCTGGATGAAAGCTGGTTGAAGGAGGCTAAGGGTGGCTGAAAATAATGTGTATAATGCTGAAGGAAAGGTTTGGTTGTTTGGGGGATATTTTATGGAAGGTTGCTAAATTATGGTGGCTGGAATTTTGGTATTCAATCAAGGTATGATTGCAGTAATATTTTTGGAAATCTTTTAGGGCAGCCATGATTGGATTTTCATGCAAAAGCATGGGGAGGTCAATGGAGTTCAGTTCATAACTGTTTAATGGTGGTTTGTGCAGAAGAAGGGTGGAATTTCAGCTAGGGCTGAATTAGGAAACAAGCTGGAAAAAAAATTATGTACAGGATTTTCGCAAGGGCTGGAATTTTTCTGGGCAGATTTAGCTGCCATTTTCCAGCCGATTTGTAGAGGATTTGAAGGCCATTTCAGAGGTCTTTCAATTCTGGTTTCCAGCCTTCTTTTAGGAGGAAAAATGTGGCTAAGATACCGAACAAAAATTGAAAGAAAACAATTTGGTTTTGGACCTCCAAAGCTGCGAATTTACTCAGGGATTTTTCTAGTTTTGCACGGCCTTTGTGCAGTCCGAAAATGGCAAAAAAAATTCAGGTTTCAAACTGATCAAAAGGGCCATTTTCTGGCAGCATTTGGGAGGGAATAATGGCTAAGAATTTCGACACCTTGAAGGCACAAGAAGTTGGAAAAATTTCAATTCAATACATGAAAGAAAATGAACCTAGCTAGAGTGAAGTTTTAGAAAGTTCACTAGGGAAATTATTTCACTTGGAATCCTTCCCCCTCTTCCATGGTTTTGGTCCATAAGATGCCTTTCACTAAGACATTTTGAATCTCCAAAGCCACAACACATTGCTGGAATTTTTCTAGAATAAGACTGGCTTGAACATATTGAATAAACTAATGAATTGAGAAATAGGAAAATTAAGGATAAAGAGGAAATGAATTCCCCTTAGGAATTTTGTGTAGGGTGAAAGTGTAGGATTAGGATACTCCTATCATGCCTCCCTTAGGATAGCACCTCTACCCTATTCTAAAGCACCTAAGGCCGAAAATATCACTTCCTAAGCAAAAAATAAAATTCAATCATGCTATAGCTTTAATGATGGAATTTGAAATCAAGACCTCAAGAATTAATTCCAAATCTCTAACCACTAAACCACAACAGCTCTTGTTTTATTTTTCTCCCTAAAATATTTTTCCTATATAATACTTAAGCTACTTCCCTATTTTCCCCTCACGCAAAAATTAACATTTTGCCCTTCTCACTCAATACTCACAATCAAGCCTTCGAGACAATAAAACATAAATTCGAAGCACATAAACATATATTTAAACATGCAATAAAATTTTATATGCATCTCAATCCCCTTACTCTAAGGTGGGTTTTGACTGGGGTTTCACATCCTCCCATCCTTAGAAGAATTTTGTCTCGAAATTCAAGCATACCTCTATTTCAGCTCGAGATACTTCCGTTTAACCCACTCTTATGTTTCTCATGTGGCATCTCACATGCCATGATGCTCCCACTGAACCTTGACCTTCGATATCTATTTGTTTCGGAGTGTCTTGACATTGTGGTTTAATATTCGTACAAGCCTCTCCACATAGCTCAGATCTGCCTGCAACACTAACGGTTCATCATTCAAAACATGATCGGGATCAGCATTGTACTTCTTCAGTTGTGACACATGAAACACATTATGGATTCCCGTCAATCCATCTGGTAGGTCCAATCGATATGCTATCGGCCCAATCCTCTCCTTAATCAGAAACGACCCCAAATATCTCGGATTCAACTTTCTGCCCTTCGAATGCTTCAAAATCCCCCTATTCGGCGTTAGTTTCAAAAATTCCGCTATCCCCGACTTGAAATTCCAATTCTCTTCACCAGTTGTCCGCATAGCTCTTCTGTCGGCTCTGAGCTGCCTTTAACCTTTCCCTGATCAATTTCATTTTATCTAACATTTCTTGGACACAGACTTCTCCGGTTTTACTCACATGACCGTCTTTCGACCAACTACAGTATAGTGGTACTTGACATTTGCGCCCATACAAAGCCTCATATGGTGCCATCCCAATCGAGGCTTGGTAGCTATTATTATATGATAATTTGACATATGGTACACATTCTATCCACTTGTCCCCGAAGTCCAAAACACAGGCTCTCAACATATCTTCCAATATTTGAATAACCCTTTCTGACTACCCATCAGTCTGCGGATGTGCCGTCGTGCTGAATTTCAGACTCGACCCCATCGCTTCCTAAAACTTTCTCCAAAATCGAGATGTAAACCTCGGGTCTCGGTTTGACACTATGCTTGAAGGCACTCCATGCAGTCGGACTATCTCTCGAACATAAGTCTGAGCCAACTTCTCCATCGAGTCCCTCACATTTACCGGTATGAAATGGGCCGACTTGGTCAGCCGATCCACCACTACCCATATGGCGTCCTTCTGGGTCTTTGACATGGGAAGTCTGGTGACAAAATCTATAGTCACCTCCTCCCACTTCCATTCCAGTATTGGCAATGGCTGTAATAGTCCCACAGACTTCTTGTGCTCTGCTTTGACTTTCTGGCAGGTGAGACAGGTCGAAACATACATGACCACATCCCGCTTCAGTCCGGGCCACCAATAGGCTTTTTTCAAATCCTGATACATCTTGACCTCCCCCGGATGAATGGCATACTTGCTCTTGTTCGCCTCCTCCAAAATTCTGTCCTTTAATTGCTGCTCACCGGGTACACATAACCGATCCCTGAAATGCAATACTCCCGCCTCATCTTGACAGAATTCACTGCCTGGCCGCTTGATCTCTTTATTCTTGAAAAGTTGAAACTCGGCGTTGCTTTGCTGAGCTTCCACGATTTCCTGCTTCAAATCCGGCACCAACTTCAAATTGCTGACGACAATTCTTTTGTCTTGCACTTCCACCCTTTTGTCCAACACATCCTGAACTGCCTGCTTTTCCTGCACCCTTAGTTTTGCTATTCCAACTTTCCTGCTTAGGGCATCCGCCATAATGTTGGCCTTCCCAGGATGGTAGTTGATCGGACAACGGTATTCTTCCAAGAATTCCATCCACCTTCGCTGCCTCAAGTTCAGATCCTTTTGAGTGAAGATATACTTCAGACTCTTATGGTCGGTGAACACCTCATATTCGGCTCCATACAGGTAGTGTCACCATTTCTTTAAGGCGAACACTATAGCTGCCAGCTGCAGATCATGAGTAGGGTAGTTCACTTCATGAGGTCTTAGCTTCCGAGAAGTGTAAGCGATCACCTTCCGGTCCTGCATCAACACGGCTCCCAATCCTTTTTTCGAAGCGTCGGTATACAGCGTGTAAGGCTTGCCTTCCTCCGGTAGACTCAATACTGGTGCTGTCATCAGTTTTTGCTTCAATGCTTGGAAACTTTTCTCTCGTTTTTCGTTCCATACAAATGGAATATCCTTTCTCAACATACAGGTCATTGGTGATGCAAGCGTCGAAAATCTCTAGATAAACCTTTGGTAGTATCCAGCCAATCCCAAGAAACTCCAGATCTCGGTAATATTCTCCGGCTACTTCCAGTCTAATACCGCTTCAACCTTTGCCAGGTCTACCTTGATTCCTTCGGTCACCACATGGCCAAGGAATGCCTCACTGTCTAGCCAGAATTCGCACTTGCTGAACTTGGCGTATAGCTTGTGCTCCCGCAATTTCTCCAATGCGAGCTTCAGATGCTTCGCATGCTCCTTCGGACTCTTGGAGTAAATCAAAATGTCGTCGATGAAGACCACCACGAACTTGTCCAGATAGGGTCGGAACACTCGATGCATCAAGTCCATGAATACTACTGGAGCATTGGTCACCCCGAACAGCATCACCACGAACTCGTAATGTCCATATCTAGTGTTGAAGGCCATCTTGGGGATATCTTCCTCTCTTATCCGCACTTTGTAGTACCCTTACCTCAGGTCCAATTTGGAGTAGCAACTAGGTCCTTGCAACTGATCGAATAGCTCGTCAATCAATGGTAGGGGATACTTGTTCTTGATCGTCAAGTTGTTCAACCCCCGGTAATCGATGTATAGCCTCAAAGTTCCGTCCTTCTTTTTCACAAATAGCACAGGCGCTCCCTAAGGCGACGTGCTAGGTCTGATGTAGCCTTGACCCACTAACTCCTCTAACTGTTCCTTCAGCTTTTTTAACTCTGTCGGTGCCATCCGGTACGGGGTTCACGATACTGGTTTCGCTCCCGGAACTAAATCTATGGTAAATTCCACCTCTTGGCTGGGAGGTAGCAAATCAAGCTCCCTTGGGAACACATCGGGAAAATCCTTCACCACTTCGGTGTCCTCCAAAGTGCACTGGTCCTTCGGCTTGTTTATCATGTAAGCTAGATAACCTTGACACCTTTGCCTTAGCAATTTCCGGGCCTTAGCCCCCGCAATCAAATACTTAAGTTCTTTCACCCTCTTTCCATTAAATTCCAACACATCACAACTCGGTTTGACGAACTGGACCGTCTTATTCTTATAGTCTACCCTAGCCCCATGCTTGGCTAACCAGTCCATCCCCAAAATCAGGTCATAATCCTCAATATCCAATACTATTAAATCTCCCTCCAGACTTTCTCTCCCCACATTAATTTTACAATCTTTCATATACCGATCCGTTTGCACCATTTTCCCTAAAGGTGTGCTCACCACTAAAGTGAAAGGTAGCTCCACTCCATCCCAACCCAAATGACATGCACACAACTTGTTTATATAGGAATAAGTAGAGACAGGATCAATTAAAGTAGTAACGGAACATCCTTGAATAGTGAACGTACCTTCCACCACCACTGCATCGGCCCCAACTTCCTCTCTGTTGAGAGCGAATACCTTGGCCTTCACTTGCGGCTTCGGTGCTCCACTCCCAGATGCTCCCATGGTGTTGGCTCGGTTGGGCCCCGGGTTCTGAGCCAGGTTTCCTTGCCCGACTCGGTGTAACTTGGGGTAGGTGTTCCTCAGGTGGTTCGGGTCGCCACAGTGATTGCATTTCCTTTCACCACCCTTGGACCAACAATTCCTCTTGGTGTGGCCTTTCCTTCCATACTACCTGCATGATGGGAGATTCGGGGCAGGTCCACCCGGTGCTGTCCGGGCTTACTTTTCCCGGTTCTACCACTGGTGATTGGCAGGGCATTTATGGGGTTGCAGTATCGGGAAGTGTCCCTGTGGTTATCTTAGCGGCTGGAATGGTTTTGCCGCTATCCTGCTGTGGTCCTCATTTTTCGTTCGAGTAGCTACGTCTACAGCCCCCGAATAGGTTGTCGGTGGAGCAGGTGCCAATGCTCTTCTCAGCTCTAGTCTCAGCCCCTTGACGAACTGTCTCATCCTATTCTGCTCGGTGTCCACCAATCTCTTGCAGTATTTGGACAATTGGGTGAACCGGGCTGCATACTGGGCCACCAACATGCTTCCCTGCCTTAGATTCTGAAATTCGTCTTCTCACTTCTCCACAATCCACTGAGGGAAGTACTCAGCCCTGAAGGCTTCAACGAAGTTTGACCATGTCCATTCCTCCTCGATTATCTCCCAGTCGTCTTGGACCCGCTGCCACCATGCCTGAGCTGGTCCTCTCAATCGAAAAGCCGCAAACTTAACCATCCGCTCCTTGGTGTACTGGAGTGTTGCAAAAATATCCTCCATTTACTCAACCCATTGTTCGGCCTTCTGATCTTGTTTAGCTTCGCCCATAAAAATGGGCGGTTGAAACTTCAGGAACCACTCTAACGCCTCATCTTCCCCTCTAGGGTTCCTTCACTCGGTTAGAGTCTGCAGAATCTCAGCCACCTTACCGAGTGCCTGGCCCATTGACACATTAACCGATGCATCAGACCCCATTCCCATCTCTGGATCACTACTTCCATTACCCCGATTGGGTGATTGCATCTACTTAGTCTCAACTTCCGGTGCTACATGATCTGTCTCCGAAATTCTTCTGCTTGAAGAAGCTGCACGATGCTTGGGTACCATTCTAAATCATACCCCAAATGTTAAGTGTATGCATTCAAGGATCAAATCATTTTAGTCGTACATGCATTGAAGCCAGATTATATGTAAAAGGAAATTAGATGTAAGTTTTGTCTAAGGAATAAATTCTCTTTCAAAAATGGACTTGCATAAATTCAAAATTTTGATAGAAAGTAGAATTAAAAATCCTCATAAAAATCCATGGAAAATAATAAATAAACATCCAAATTGAAATAAATCCTAGTCCTCTAATCCTCATCATCAGCCACGTACAACCAACCCCCAAATTTCTTAGAAAAATCCACCCCATCCCCGCTGGCAAATCCCTCCATTGGCTCCTTCACAGGGCGCTTAGAACTCTCCTTGGGCTCAACTCGACTGAAAGAAGGAAGGAAAGAAGGCCTAGGTGGAGACTCATAGTCTATCTCCCCCGGGTCATCACTACCTGCTGCTAAGTCCACCTCAGGATTAGGAGGGTGGGGTCCAGGCTCCACTACTATCACCTCATCCTCACTGCCAAAGCTTATGTCTATCACTGGAATTGGGGATAGCTCAAGGATTTAGACCTCGTCATCACTGCTATCCTCTATAGGGTTAACCTCATCATCATTGTAATCCTCCGGTAGGGATAACTGGCTGAGGGGCAGGCTGGGGAACTGGAAGGTCTTCCGGGTATATAGGGATATGCGGGTGCCATTGCTGCTCTTTCGTCGCGGTTCTAAGTATTCTAACCAACCTACAACATAAGCAAGATAAATTAGATAAAGATTTTAAACATAAATAAATGGAACATATATCATCAATATTTGCCTATAACCTAGGGTCTGATACCACTTGTAACACCCCGTTACCTAGGCCCGCCAGGGCAGGGGATTCCGAAGGACAAGGGGTCTTTATAACTAGGTCACACAAATAACATAGTGGAATAAAAATAATACTTTAACTTAAAATTTATTACAACCCAAGAATAAATCCAAGAATACCATAAATAAATCCATAATAAAATTTATCCACTCTCATCTCCCCAAAGCATTACACAAAATAAATTTATCAGAAAGACTTTCAAGGCAAGAAATATCTAGCTACTCATCCCCACAATAGGATCGACCTGAAATCATGGTAAAAATGGTGCTGAGACAAAAATCTGAGTAAGTCCGTGTATACTTTGAGTGTCCAGTGGAAATAGTTCGTGAATGCAAAGTATAAAACCTTAATAAGAGAACACTGGCAAGCAATAAACATTAGTCAAAATCAAGAGTGGTGTTTTGGCATTTCCAACCATACATAATCAATAAAATCAACCACTCAAAAAGGTGGTTGTGGGTTACCACACGTTGGGCCCCATAACCGGTCAGAATGCCGACACTTTGTGCAGACTAACAAAAGATAGGTGATCGGCCTACCAGGCAAGATACTCCTCCTTCTCTATACCTAAACAACAATTGGGTGTCTATTCCGGCAAAACAAAGTCACTTGACTGAAAAATAAACTGTTAGTTCGGACTGGCACGACCTACTAGACTGACATCTTATCCAGGAAGGACTCACCCCTCAGAGGTGGCCACCTACTGAGAGACTTACCTAACATGAATATAATCATGGCTTCAATAACCCAACATGAATATAAATCCTATTCACCAAAGGTGACATAATCTCTAGTATACTTGATCACAAATACTACCTATAACATGAAGGCATGCATTAAACCCTAAAAACACCATACAATCAACCAAGATAATCAACTCATGCATAGATCCCATCTCCATCATAAACACACATTGATTAATGCTTCAATCTCAACTCATAACAACAATACATGTTCAAGCCCTATTCATAATCCTTCTTCTACTAATATCATCCTAGAGACATTAATCTAGAATTTAAAAGGGGGGTTAAAAAGACTTACTTGATTGGTGAATACCATGAAGGAGTTTTGAATAGATCTCAACTCCTAGATGTCTAAATCCGTCCAAGGAAGATGATGAAAGCATGACCATGGTTGATGAAATCATTCGGCCTAGATGGAGAGTGGTTCAACCGAGAGAGACAGAGAGAGAGAGAGAGAGGAAAAGGAGAGAGTCCATTATCATGCTTATTCGTATGTATATTCATTAGAGATCAAAGATTAGAGAAGATGAAGTTGTTTGAACAAACCTACGTTGAAGGCGTTCTTGAGCCTTCACAAAATTTCTGGTTTTTTATCCAAAAGAGCAAGTTGGATTTTGGAGTTTGATGTTAAAACTGGTATGGATGGACTCCCGGTAGTGTATAGATGAAATTTGGAATTTTTTGAAGAAGTTTGAAGTGATTTGGAGAGGTATTAGGCGAAAGGAAGGAATAGGTGTTCTTGCTGTGCTATGTGTTCTTGAAGGTTGAAGAGAGTAGAGAGGTTTTGTTCAATGCTGGCCGAATTTCTGAAGGGACTAGAGTTGGCCGACTGCCTGTAGGGTTTTGGTAGATGATTTTCTGGTTTGGAAGGGAAAATGGAAGGCAAGTTGTTAAAATCCTTAAAGAATATTTTTGGGAAGCAAATTTGGAAACTAAGTATAACAAGAATATCTTTGATTATTGGAGAGCTTTTGGGAAGCTGCCATGGCCGACTACTTGTGCAGTATTTCATCTGGATGAAAGCTGGTTGAAGGAGGCTATGGGTGGCTGAAAATAATGAGTATAATGGCGAAGGAAATGTCTGGTTGTTTGGGGGATATTTTATGAAAGGTTGCTAAATTATGGTGGCTGGAATTTTGGTATCCAATCAAGGTATGATTGCAGTAATTTTTTTGGAAACCTTTTAGGGCAGCCATTATTGGATTTTTGTGCAGAAGCTTGGGGAGGACAATGGAGTTCAGTTCATGGCTGTTTAAGGGTGGTTTGTGCAAAAGAAGGGTGGTGTTTCGGCTAGGGCTGAATTAGGAAACAAGCTGGAAAAAAAATTATGTACAAGATTTTTGCAAGGGCTGGAATTTTTCTGGGCAGTTTTAGCCGCCATTTTCCAGCCGATTTGTAGAGGATTTGAAGGCCATTTCAGAGGTCTTTCAAATCTGGTTTCCAGCCTTCTTTATGGAGAAAAAACGTGGCTAAGATGTTGAACAAAAACAAAAAGAAAATAGCTTGGTTTTGGACCTCCAAAGCTGCGAATTTGCCCAGGGATTTTTCTGGTTTTGCACAACCTTTGTGCAGCCCGAAAATGGCAAAAAAAAAATTCAGGTTTCAAGCTGATCAAAAGGGCCATTTTTTGGCAGCATTTGGGAGGGAATAATGGCTAAGAATTTCGACACCTTGAAGGCACAAGAAGCTAGAAAAATTTCAGTTCAATACATGAAAGAAAATGAACCTAGCTAGAGTGAAGTTTCAGAAAGTTCACTAGGGAAATTAATTCACTTGGAATCCTTCCCCCTCTTCCATGGTTTCGGTCCATAAGATGCCTTTCACTAAGACATTTTGAACCTCCAAAGCCATAGCACATTGCTGGAATTTTTCTAGAATAAAACTGGCTTGAACAAATTGAACAAACTAATAAATTGAGAAATAGGAAAAATTAAGGATCAAGAGGAAATGAATTCCCCTTAGAAATTTTGTGTAGGGTAAAAGAGTAGGATTAGGATACTCCTATCATGCCTCCCTTAGGATAAGACCTCTACCCTATTCTAAAGCACCTATGGCCGAAAATATCACTTCCCAAGCATAAAATAAAATTCAATCATGCTATAGCTTTAATAATGGAATTTGAACTCAAGACCTCAAGAATTAATTCCAAAGCTCTAACCACTAAACCACAACAACTCTTGTTTTTTATTTTCTCCCTAAAATATTTTTCCTATTTAATCCTCAAGCTATCTCCCTATTTTCACCTCAACCAAAAATTACCATTTTGCCATTCTCACTCAATACTCACAATCAAGCCTTCGAGACAATAAAACATAAATCCAAAGCACATAAAATTATATAAAAATATATATTTAAACATGCTATAAAATATGGTATGCATCCCAACCCCCTTACTCTAAAATTGGTTTTGACTGGGGTTTCACGCATTGGGCACTTGCCTTTATCACCCTTATTCGTCATCCCTCATAATGAAAGAGTTCTATCAATCCCTATAACGATACCACAGTTCTATAAAACTAGGCTTTGATACCAATTGTAACACCCCTACTAAAAGTAACAGCGGAAGCATATCACCAGGTGTCACCCCGTCCAGTTAACGAGACATAGGGTCTTTATAATGAAAAATCCAACAGAGTATGTGAGGTCTAAATCTATACAATGACCCATACTGATAGTCACGTGCACATATATAGCAATCTCATACATGAAAATTTCCATTCAACATCAGTAATATGGTATATTATCCAAAAGGGAAACGTCTAGACCTATTCTACTGTCACTTTGGTATCGTCCTCTATCCGTAGGTTCTTTCAACTCCAGATCCTACAAAAAGTTAGGATAAAAGACACGTGTGAGTGAAAATCACCCAGTGAGTCCCGTGTGTGCTAGTGTTTTTCTTATGAAATCAATTATCAATTTCTTCACTGAAAATAACTTTATAACTGGGAAATAGAAGTAATTGATGGATTTGGGTTCAATTTGGCTTATACATACGAAAAACATAGTTTTCAAAAATATGGCCCCTAATTTTAATAAAAGCAGGTTCTTTTCCATCTAGAAGGGCGACCCGCGTGCAAAGTACAAAGAACTTCGCCTTTGGCTACACGGTCTCTTGTGCTAGGAACTGCGCCTTACAGCACGTCACCCGTGTCATGCCAAAGTGGTGAGTGTGAATATGTACAGCTCACCTAGCACTTAGGAATCTTTTACATGCCACCATATGCCAGAGGTCCCAATCCTGACGTCAGTCACCATCGAGGTGGCAAGGAGTCAAACACACCGAGTGTCCCCGCCCAGCATCCAGTGAATGACTCAAAATCAATAAGTGCCCATAGACGCGGCAATTGCCAAGCTCAAAGCGGCTAGCTAGAATGACTCATCTCAATGTCCTATCGCCCTGTTTGGAGTAAGACAATCCCCAGAACTGATCAGGTTACTTGGGGTCGTTTATCTCTAACATGAGCTAGTACAAAGATCAAAATCCTTGTTGAGTACTCCATGTCAACAATACTAACCCTGTCTGATTGATCAGGCCAGAGGGTTATCTGTTCCCACAAAATTTTCAAATCAAAATATTTTTGGGGCTAAACAACATTTTCCAAAATCATGCTGAAACCAGATAAAGGGTTCTATTCACACATCAAAACGTGTTTCCAAGAGTATCCGGGTCATCTTTCTCATACTCGATTTCAAAAGTCATTTTCAAGGGTATTCAGGTTATTTTACCGATACCCGATTCCAAAAGACTTTTCGAGGGTATTCGGATCATTTTACCCTTACCCGATTTGAAAAATATTCACAAGAATTCCAATAAGGATATTTCGGTCATTCACTGAATACCCGAGTTCCAAAGGTTTTCATAAAACATTCTAATAAAGGCATTCCAATCATTTTATGGATATTCGATTCCAAAATTTACCATTTTTTGAAAATCTCAAATATTTAATCCAAAAGGACTAAATTTATAAAATTCGTGCTTTAGTCATTTAGTAAGGTTTCCAAGATAATTATGATGGTTAATCAGCCCAAAATGGCATAAAAGTAATTCTTGCTCAGATAAATCTTAAACATGTTCTGGGATTTCCACAATGATATATAACATAGCATTTCATGAAAAAACAAAGCACACTAGCTTTAGAAAGAGTTTTAGAAATCCAAGGGACTTACTTCGAATCACTTATTACCTAGCAAAATAAATATTCGCTAAGTCATCGCCAAGGCCTACAATAATGATTATTCATAACGCATTTAGTATTCTATGTTTTTCGACCATAGTATACATATGACTATTGTCTAAGGAAATCACTTCATTTCTCGTTCGATTTCATGCTTGGAACGAAATATAATTCTTGCACACTTATAATCCATCTCATAATACCATCCTCCTCACATGAATATAAGGACTTAATAAATCCATAAAAATTCTCATTCAATCCATCAACATAATTAAAATCAATCTATGCATTCATTTGTTCTTAATAACATTCTGCAATTTTCCAGTTTTGACACCATAACTTGTTTTGCTCATAACTTTCAACCCACAAATCCAAATGATGTCAAACTAATTGTAAAATATCCTTAAGACGTTCCTTTACAAGTTCCAATTCATGGAGTACCAATTATATTCTCCATTTTGTTCAGTTTTGAACACAAATATTCAGTAGTAAAATTCCGTCACTGATTTGGCACCTTTTACTATTTTCACCATAACTTTTGATCCGTAAATCCGATTAACCTCAAACTTGCTCCAAAATGCCTCTATGATCCTTAGATACAAAGATGTATACCTGCTTTGTTCAAATCTGAAAATGTTACAGATTTACTGAACATAAAACCTCCCATAAATTTCGGGATATAAACCCATTGTCCAGAAAAACACATTATGTCTTCATTCCTTGTTTACTATATGAATACAAATTAATTCAATCCAATCTTCCTTTTAACACCCTTAAAGCCACTGATTTCCAGTCATACATAAAACAGAAAATTCCACCATAGCACAACAAGAAAACCGGCAGCCTCAATCATAACATATATCCTTGAAAGTTTCTTAACAATTATCTTATTTCCAACTTCATTTCTTTTTCCTAATTCAAGAACAACATGCAGCCATAGTTAAGTCTCTAAAACACTTCCAAATCTCCATCAAACATCACACAAACACAGCTAATAAGATGCCATCCTATCCACCACGCACACAAGAACAGTTTTCACACAACTTCACCTAGCTAGCTAGTTTCCATAATTCATACACAACCTCTCATAATATGTATACCAAAATGATCTCCATTCTTTATATAATAACTTTACTTCAAGCAAGGTTGATCCTTACCTTTTCTTTGCTGTGTTTGGAAGCTAAACAGCCCAAGCATCTTCTTGTCTTTCCTTCTCTCTCTCTCTACTCTCTATTTTCCGAATTTTCTCTCTCTCTCTCTTCTCTATTTTCTTTTTCCTTTCTCTTCTCTTTTTCTTCCTTGTTTGCTGCAAAATTCTGGCTGTCTAAAGACATTTCAGCCGGCCTTCATGGCCTATATATAGAGAAATATGGTCTTCAAGTCAAGGATGCATTAAATGGTCTCAAACATTTGGAAGCCCTTGATTGGTCCACGTAGCTACTTAGGTGTCCTTTAGAGTATTCAAGAATTCTATGGAATTCTTTAGAAAGTCCTTGCATGATTGTTCATGTAACCAATCATAGAATCAACACTTGGTGAGTTTTCATTGGTCCATATGGTGATGAGGTGTCCACTTAGGTGGCACCTAATAATGACTAAGCTTAGTAAAAATATTTATTTATAAACTTTTATCTCAACTTATCACAACCAATCAAATAGTGACACTTGACCTCATTAACCAATAACTAGACAATACTTATTTTCATCCACCAATCATAAGAAGCTGCACGTCCCATTTCCAACCGCAAATTTTCTATTTTCTTTAGAAGTGACTAAAATCGGTTCTGTAACGGAAAAATATTTTATTTTACTATTCAACTCCAAAAATTCCACCAAATCCATTGGTAACACTTAAATTCTTCAATTTCCTCTTTACTTGTCAAATTTTTGGTCAAAGTCACGGGTGCGATCAAAATGGCAAAAATGCCCCAAATACTCTGGGTAGCACAATTCACACCAAAACGTGCGTCTCATTGCACTGAATAATTTCTCTTTCTAGAGTACAATAAAATCCTTATTTTTTTAATCTTAATAGCCTTCTAAAAATTTAGGGTACCGGTAGAATATATCTAATAATTACATCCAGGTCCCGACAAAATTTTATTTCACCAAAGTATTTGTCTCAATACACCGATCAACTTTTGTTCTGGCCATTGATATAAATTCTCATCCCATTATAGATAGTAGCCAACTGAAAGTAAAAAGGTGGGGTGTTACATATTGTGTCTTCTTCTACAATCCTCATAGCTATGAACAGTCTTTTGGCAATAATTGCACTGTTTAGGTTCTTTCTTTGCTAGAACTTGTACTTCCTTCCTTGGAAATTTTTCTTTAGGCTGTTGACTGGAATTAGGTTTCCTCTTGTGATTCTATCTAAATTGCTCTAAATCTTTCCCTTCAAATCGGGAGGCTATCTCCACAGTAGTACTATATCTATTTGGAGCCATTGAAATCACTGTTCATCTCAACTTGAGTCATAATACTTTTATAGATCATCCAGTTCTATCCAACTCCACTTCCACTAACAGTGGACTATATTTTGCAAGTCAGGTAAACTCAATTGTGTACTGTCCAAATTCATTTCTTCTTGTATAATATTTTAGAATTCTTCCTCTTTTCTTTCAACCACCTAGCAAGGAATAAATTCGCTCTTGAATTCTTCCATAAAATCTTTCCTAGTCCATTCATTATCTATACATTATAGAAACAAAATACTGAGAAATCAACTATATAGCTGAGGTTATATAACTTATAAAAAAATTTCGCAGAGATGCATTTTCTAACAACCACCTTTCTCCTTCTGTAGGCTTTTAGCTTCCTTTTTTTTTTCTTTTATGAAGACTACTTCCCAAATGTCACCCATCCTAATATTGCTCCCATCTAAGCACGCTTAACCTTGAGGTTTTAGTATGTTCTACGTACCTTTGTGTCAATATGATTGTACCTATCTGTATATATCACAACTAAGTATTCAAGATGTAACACACACCTCAAGTGTGGTATATAAATACTCACATCCCTAATTCATGATGACTACATCACTGATTATATCATACTAAATATATTAATCCTTTATATCTCAATTGATCTTAGGAGATGGAATCCAAGAGTATCATATCTATATTAACAACTGCCTCTTCAGACACATCATAAGGGAATACTTTAAGTTTAGGTATCATCTCGATCCCTATATCGAGTTCCACAAAAGTTTCCACCTTGATACATATATTTCCACTAATGGACTATATGCCTAATTACATATTCTTAGGGTTTCTACTAAATCTCAACATAAGCTCTGATACCTTTTGTAATAGCCCATATATTAATATCGTAGTGGACCTTATATTATGGGATAATGCCCCATTTGATCTTCCCAAATAAGGGGCCAATACAATGAAAACAAAGTATCCAAATCCTCACGGTCATCCTTAACACTATCTCCTGACTTCTTGGCACATCTGAGAATCTTTTGTTAGGGATTGGTCTCTAAAAGTTGTCATGAATAAAACCCGCGTGAGTGCTAGACACTCAGTTAGTCTCGTGTGTGCTAGTATTTTCCTTAAAGAAATAATTGGTAAAATGAATACTGTTTCCAAGATTAAATAGTAAAGTAAGTAGCAACAAGACAAGTTGGTAGACTTGCACTCATTGTAAACAAGAATACTTAAGTATCAAGAGTTCATGTTTATCCAGAAATACAGGCAGTAATATCCATATGCTTTTACTGGAAAAAATCATGTTCGGGATTTCAGGTAAATCAGGCATTATTTTGAGAAAATTCATATGTAGGAAATCAAGAATTAAAGTAATGCAAGTTTTAAATCTAGAAAAATTCACGTCCAAGAATCTAAAAAAATCATGGAAATCTTATCTGGAAAACTCTTGTATAGGAATTCAAGTGTAAAGCATTTCATTTCTAGAATTCAGCATTAAAACATGTCATTTCAGGAATTCAAGAATTCAGGCGTAAACATTTCATTTCAGGAATTAAGGAATTAAAGCATAAAACGTGTAAATTCAGGTATGCAGGATTTCATGTATGCGTTGACCACTTAGGCTAGTTATTTAGGTATTGTGGCACACTTGGGCCAGTTATTCTGGAATTGTGGCCTACTTAGACTGGTTATTTAGGAATTGTGGCCCACTTGGGCCGATTATTCAGGTGTTAGCTACTCCCAATGTCTAATTGCCCCATTTTGAGTAAGACGAACCCCAGAACTGGCCTAGTTACTTGGGGTTGTTTATCTCTAACATAAGCTAGTTCAAAGAGAACAACTCCTGTTGAGTACTCAACACTTTCACATCACGTATTTAGGTCTATGAAATAGAAAAGGGTTTTCACTCATTTTCTATAACTTGTAGATGCAAGGCATGCATGAAATATCATGAAATATGGCATATGGAGGGATTTTCGCAAGTAACTTGAAAAATGTGTTAGGAATTCATGATGTATCTTGTAACAGGAAAAACTTATCATGAAACAGGATATAACAGGTCTTTTCAATCATATGCACAAAACTGATGATTAATGAGTAATAAAGAATTTGAAATTCTTAATAATCCATTTGATTGAGTGAAGTAATTGTGATTCATTTCATAAAATATCCATAATTAGAATGGAGTTTGGAAAACTAACGTTCAGTTGACTCATAAGACATTTCCACGTTCCTCAATCCAAACATATCATTTTCTACATTATTGGATTCATTTTGTAGAAAATATCCTTACACAAGTCCATCCGGAAAGTCTTAAGTAAATATAGTTTTTCCAAATTTAGGAAACTTGCGTAACGCAAAAAACATGGTTTTCAATCTACAAAAGCTTTGTAATACATAAATATTCAAGATAAGGATTCGTGTTAAAATCTGGCAATCAATGCCCGCAAATGTCAAGGGAAAACGTTTTCTTAAATATATAAAAAAAACACAAATCTATGTCACGAAAACGTTTGTTTGTATTAGAAAAATAGTTGGTGATTCCAAGATATTTGAAAACCGAGGAATGTCAATTTTTGAAAATTTTCTATAAATATGTCAAGATAAAACATTTCTATATTCGGAAAACATTTCATTATACCGGAAATATTTCAACACACGAAAGGAATTAATAATCCAAATATTTCAAAAAATCAAAAATTTCACAATCACATTATTTCAGAAAACACTTAGAGCTAAAACGAGATTTAAAAATCAAGGTGCTCATATCGAATCACTTATTGCATAGCAAGATAAATATTCATTAAGTCATCACTAGTGCTTTACAATGAATGGCCTACAATATTAACCATTCATAACTCAATTAGCTTTATATGATTGTCAATGACAATGTACATATGGCTAAATATATATTCATCTAATGTTATCACTTCATTCCCTATTTCATTCCATACTTGAAATGAAATATAATCCGTCCCTGCTTGTAATCTATTTCCTTATTTCATCTTCTTCATGAGAATATAAGGCCTTCATATACCCAATAAACTTATCATTCATCCATGAACATAAATAAAATCACTTTATGGATTTATTTGTTCTTTAATGAAAATTCTGCAATTGCCAGCTTTGGCACATCAAGTTGTTTTGCTCATAACTTTCAATCCAAAAATCCAAATGATGTCAAACTAGTTTCAAAATAACCTCAAGACATTCCTTTACAATTTAAAACTTATGGAATACCAATTCTCGTTTCATTTTGTTCAATACTGAACACAAATTTCCACTAGTTAAATCCCGTAACAGTTTTGGCACCTTTTACTACTTGCACCATAAGTTTTGATCCGTAAATCCGATTAACCTCAAACTTATGCTGAGATGCTCCAATGCTCATGAACTAGAAAGGTACAAGCTTTATTTGTCAAATCCCAAAACTTTATGGAACTACTGGAGCAAAACAGTGCAGCATTTTCACTGATTCATCCATTTTCTTGATAAATTCCATTATTCATTCATTCTTTTTTTTCATTCTAACACATGAATAACCTTTAATTCATCTCATTTCCTATTTTGTCATCCTTTAATCCACTGATATTCAAATTTAATGAAACCAGCACTTTCATCAAACAACAACCGCAAAACCGGCAGTCTTGCAGACCACATAACAGCACAATTTTCTCAACAGTTATGCTATTTTCCATGTTTAATTCTTTCTTCGAAAAAAATAACAATATAAAAACATAAGTAATCCATTAAAACACCTTCAAACCACCTTCAATCAACACATAGGACATAACCAAAACCTACCAATCCTATCCGCCACATATATGTTTACACAAAATATCATGCTCAATAATTACTTCCAAGCATATTTCACAAACATGCATGGTGTAATGTATAATTCATATCAAAATAAGCCTCCTAACTTGCTTAACAAATTTAATGCTTTCAAAGTAGCTCCTTACCTTGTATTTCATTGATTTTTGGAGCAAGAAAACCCAAGCTTTCTTTCCTCTCCCTTTTCTCTCTCTCACTCAGATTTCCTCTCTTTCTCCCTTTCCTAGTTTCCTTTTCTTCCCCCCCCCCCCCCCTTGTTTTCCCTTTCCTCATGGCTGGTTACTTTCTCTCCCTCCCTTGCTGTTTTTTGTTCCCCAAAATGGCCTTTACTAGCCTTCCATGTTCTATTTATAGCTACAAGCAGAATAGATCAATTAGAGAGAATAAACGATTTTAGATATTTGGAATCCTTAGGTGGTTTGTAGAGCTTTGTGTAAGGTTATGGAAAGCTTTAGAATTTCCTAGAATTCCACCTAACTTCTTCTTATCCCATCATATTCTTCCATGAAATCATTCATGAAACCTTTCAACTATTGCCACATGTTACTCTTGCAACAAATCATGAACTTCCACCTAGCTTTTTAGATAACCAATCAAATATTTTTGTGAATAAAACCAATATATCTATAATTTTTCCTCCTTTTCCTTTTCTTCTTCTTTTGCTTCTTCTTTTCTCTTTAGTCTCCTGCCTTGCTGCCTTTCTACCGCCATCACCCTTTTCATATGTTATAAAAATGGTCCATTGCATGGTTAGCTTTCGTTGGTCCAAATTTCACTTAGGTGGCATGCTTAGGTGTCTTTAGAAGTTTATGGAATAATGACTAAGCTTTCTCACATTCAACTATCTTGACACATGGCTTATCCATTAAGCATAAGTAACACGTAGCATTTTTCAACCAACCACATTTCATCATTTGTTTTCTTTTTCCCAAAATCCACCATTTTTCCTCAAGAAATAATCATAATTCAGTCCATTATTAATTCTAATCGGGAAAACTTTTCTTGTACTGATGAAATCTACTCATTAAACTAAACATAATGATGTCTCTCGGAATTTTCAAATTCTTTCCCATATTTTTTTTAATTCATGAGAGAAAATTCCTTCATTATCTCTTAAAATTTTTATCACCTGAAATATTTGTCTGATTAAACTAGGCATTTATTGTTCTGTACATCCATACATATACTGCTTCCGTACAAAGTAGTCCCTATTTACATACAAATGGGAGGGATGTTACAATTTCGTGGATGGCTTTCTCTGTCTCTACCTATTAAATGTTATTTATTAGTTGTTTCCTCGAATCCCTAAAATTCTACAGAACAGGGGGTTATCTGCAATGTGTGAAGTGGAAGGTATTCTACATGTCACAGTGCATGCTTTGATATTCCTATACCAGCTTTCAAATGACATCGTGGCACTTGAATTCATTCTGTACTGTAAATATGCGCGGTTGTGTCAAAGGTTAGTTACATTATACCGTCGAAGCACAGAAGTCCTGATGCTTCTTAATCCTAACGGAGCATAATGAAGTGGAAGGTGACAAGCACGGTGTCGTGGATGCCCAGTATTGTGACTTCTGACATTTAGGTAGTGCACGACTGCATGCACAGTGTTCTCCATGGTGCTGTGGAGATTTAGTTTAACTTTTTTTTCAATCATTTTCTCTTTGAATCAATGTCTAATCTTATCATTTTCAACCTACATAAAACAATGAGTAAATAAAGGATTAAGTAGCAATCTAGAATGACTTTTAAAGACTTTCAAGCACAAGCGATATGCAAAATGTGCATATAAAGAACAATTGTCATTTAGCAAATATCCAACTTAAACTTAAGGGTTACAATCTTGATCACCAATAGATTCTAGCATTCAAATAAATAAATATTAGTTTCCTATATTAATTCTCTAACTTAATGAAATCCCTCGAATTAATCATGAACTTAAGCAATTCTAGTCCTACAAACTAACTGTCACCAATCCACAATCAAACAACATATAATCTTCACAAATCAAGGTAAAAAATTAAGTAATTAATTCACAAATGTACTCAACAAATTACATTAAGTATAGGTAATATTTAATCACACAAGGCTTGATCACATAATATAAGCATTATACATAGAATAGCTAACACAAATAAGCTTAACCCAATCACATAATCCCATAAGCATGTAAGTATTGAACTAATCACTTTATACCATTCCTAAAGCAATACAATAACCATTCATATTTATATAAACATATTTACATATCTAAATGATTTTTGTTTCAAATTACCTAATCAAAAGTTTATTAAAAATAGGGTAGAACAGGGGTAAATTGGTGTAATCCGATTAGAAATTCAATTGAAAATGATATGAGAATTTACAATTTACATCTTCAATATGTAGGAGAGCTACTATCAAAATTTCAAAAAAAATCCAAGGTATCAAACTATGTTAATTAAATGCTGAAAATTACGGCAAGGTTGCAGTAACAGTGATACTCTATTTTTGCAGTGACTTTTTAAAAATTACTGAAAGCAAACCACTTTGCCAATTCAGGTAATTATAGGGGAAAATACTCCTTAAACATAGTAGTTTTATGGGTTAAACTATTAATTTAAATTTTGAACAAGAAATGGCTAAATCTAGGACACAAATTTATAGAAAATTTAGCCCTCGGAAGTCACTGTATAGTATAATTTTGAAACATCATATAAACCAATGTAATAAGAAATTAACATGATTCTATTGGAAAAATACACATGAGACACAATAAATAAAATAGAAATAGAGTATGACATCTTCCTCAACAAAAATTTTTGGTACTATAAGTATAAATTCACAAATAATCTAATTCTAGCAAGTAAAACCAATTTTAAATAACAATTCATTATCAATCCCTTATAAATTCATTCCCAATCACTTAAATTCATTCAACAATCATTAATACAACATGTAAACATCAATTTAGCAATTTCTCAGCAGAAATCATCAAAACTCTTTTCTGTTCAAGAATACCAACATATAGCACATCAAAACTCATCAAAGTATGCATATAGTATATGCATATTTTACATATCACTTGTGCTTCAAAGTCTTTAAAAGTCATTCTGTGTTGCTACTTAATTCCCCATTTTCTCCTAATTTTATGTAGGTTGAAATGGTTAAGATTACATAAGGATTCAAGGAGGAAAGGATTGAAAAAGAGCTAAACTAAAGCTTTAGGACATTATTGAGATCATTGTGCATGCAATTGTGTACTACCTAAATATAAAAAATCACAATATTGGGCATCCAGGGTGCTATGCCCATCACCTTCCATATCACAATGCACAATTAGAATTTAAAAGTTTCATGACTTTTGGGCTTTAATGGTTCCTTGCAGCTCATATTTGAAGCAACCGTACATGTTTAAGGACAAAATAAATTCAAGTGCCTGGACGTCGTTTCAAAGCTGGTATAGGAATATCAAAGCATGAACAACGATGTTGTAGAACACCTTCTACAGCTCCATGCAATGTCAAAGATAATTCTTATTCTGCAAAATTTTAGGGATTCAAGGAAAAAACCTATAAATACCCTTTTATAGGTTGATATAGAGAGAGCCACCCACAAAATATCTCTGAGAGCCTCTTGGAAAAATAAGGTGATGCATGTTTTTCGTGTATTAGAAGTAGTTTAAACAATACACAAAAATTAAGTTTTAAA
This sequence comes from Voacanga thouarsii, assembly GCA_026120185.1. Classification (NCBI taxonomy): domain Eukaryota; kingdom Viridiplantae; phylum Streptophyta; class Magnoliopsida; order Gentianales; family Apocynaceae; genus Voacanga; species Voacanga thouarsii. The sequence continues at coordinate 1,279,584 of JANUWF010001172.1, forward strand.
ATAAAATGTCAAACATTAAAACCATACATATGGCAAGTATACCCATCGCATAGTATTTGAAATAGTAAGTATCGAACCCAGGAGAATGTAGCAGTTACCACTATTTTGCTCTAAATCTCATTATCTAGCCAATTAAATATATGAATTACAAATAATTATACTACACTAGGAAACCTATTATGGTCCCACTCAATAAAGAGTCATACATTCATCAAGGAATTAGAAAAAGAGAAAGGCCATGTCACAAATAGAATTCCCCCATTAAATATTTCAAAGATGAGTATCCCTTAGATCTATAAATTCTAACTCTAAGCACCAGTGTGAGTCACAAATCAATCTCACTTTCTCTCTAGTTATGAGATCCCTAATCCCTAAGTTGTTTAACCGGTATCTCTACCTAATCAACCAAACCTAAGGAAGCATTAAACACCACTCACAATCCCAAAGCATCAGGAAGTCACAAAATCCCTATCTCTAGGAAATCTCATAAATCCATTGGTTATTAGCCCTAATCTCAACCTCCCTCTAGGGTTAATAAAAATGGAAAATGTTAAATTAGTCAAGTGGGTGTCCTAACCTTAATCCCGTCTCTCGAAATTATTAAGGGAGTACATTTAATTGAAACAAATCAATGAAGACACAACTCAACCAAGGTAACCAATAAGCACAAATAACCAATCACCATAGAGTAAAAATCATAGATCTAAGAAAAATACATTATCCCAAGATATTAAAATAGGGTACAATCCTTTATTACAATTAAAAATTAATTCTTAGAACAAAAATTACAAGTAAGATAACCAAAAAAAAAAAAAAAGTGAGAAACACTCATAGACAAGCCATTTCTTCCTCTTCATTGAGAGCTCATTGCAATCCCCTCTTCTTCTTCTTCAAATCGCTTACTTCTTATATTTGTTTTGTATAAAAACTAAGCTTCCTAGGGTTCTTAGGGAGAAACCCCAAGTCCAGGAACAAGTTTTTTGAAGTATATAAGGGATTTATATGGCTAAAATACTTGTGGATCTTAAAAAATGCTCAGAATCCATGTTTCTATCACAAATCAACTTCCTTGGGCCGACTTAGACTTGATCTAGCTGGCCGAGGGAAGTTATACTTCCCTAGGGAAAAATCTTTATGTTAAAAAAAAGGCACTAGGCAACTTAGGGAAGTATAGCATCCCTAAGGCCACTATTGTTAGATATCTCAGGCTCGTATCGTATACGGTGCAGTGGAAGAATAAAACGAGATACCTTCCCAGGACTAGCCTATGTGTGGAAAATAAGACAAAATGAGATCAAAAGTAACAACTTTTTACATTTGTTTGATCGTCCAAATAACAAAGATTTCTTCTCCAAGTCGAGGCACAATCCAGCAATGCTCTTGATCCAACTTCAAGAGAATTGAACGTCTAACCACTATAATCACAGTGTGTGATTATCTCTAATAGTAATCCACACAGAAGAACACTCAAGCACTAAAATTTCTTGTGCTAGCAGAAAAAGATAGCGGCTAGGGTTCTTCACAAGAACAATCGAGAGAGAGAGAATAAGAAGAAGAGAAGGTTTTATGTTGCCTAGAGTGTCCGTTTTTCCAACCTCTGCTAGGGCTTTGATTATATCATATATATAATCAAAAAATTCTGCTAAAACTGAGAATTCTAATCCTATTAGAATTTCCTAATTGTAATTGGAAACATCAAGTTCTCACAATTACAATTTGGACCATAAATTATAACTAATTATAATTTGTCCACAACTACTTCTCTTTTTCCCAATTAACCCCACTATGTTATCAAATAACATTTTGAGTATATAATCCTCTATTGTCTACGACCTATTAGGTTTCCCAGTTAATTGGTAGAGAGCATGAATTAATCTAAACGCCTTTGAGATTAATAATCAATAATTAATTAGGATTAATCCTATTAATTCTAATCAAGAATGGTTTATTAATTAATGAATTAATAAACCCATATTCCCAGATCATGATCGGTATCTATCAACATATCATGACCACCCAAGAGTCCAGGAAGTCAAGTGGCTTGACATGAACCCTTCAATATAAACTTCAGTGTAATTAACTTCTTTCACCATACAATATCCCATTCGGTTTGGAGTACGAAATTAGTGCCAACTCCCTCTAGAATTAATTTTGGCCCGAATACAATAGTACTTGTACCAAGAACCCACTACTCTAGATATGTATCAATTGGAACTGTTTCCAATACACAATCGCCTTGGCCAAGGACTTCTCAAGCAGTAATTCCTACAAGTGGCCGTGATATATTCGCCCCTACTATTAGGAGTAGTTAATCCTTTATTTACCCTCTTACATACTTTCGTTTACCTCACAATGTATCCAATATCCATCCCATAGGTGGCCCTCGATCAAGCTCTGGAGATTGGAATTAAAGTACAATGCTCAACAAACAAAGTAACTTAGAGATCTCAAGTCTAAGGATACTTACACGTTTACTATATTGAGATTATATCACTAGCACTAAATAGTTATCCATGTGATTATCTCAAAGTTGGGTCATCCAATGAACTTGTTCCATTTACAAGCATCCATGTGTTAACTTTGCATATCTCAATACTCATAGATATGAGAACCACCGCCTGATCAAATAAGGAAGTCTAGTACATGCTAGTCTTAACGCATTAATGATGTCTTGTCTCATTAATATTATGACTAGGGACTATTTAAGTACTAACACTATACAGTGTAGTACGAATCCCATACCATGATCTCTATCATGATTTCCTTAACACAGTATTATACTAGGGACTTTATCGAATAGTTATATTACTTAAAAGTAAACAAAAGAAACTGTAAGATAAATAATGCTTTTTATTAAAATAAAATGTGTCATATACAATGTACAAGAGATTGCCTCTAGGGCACAACACTAACAGCCATGTATTCTCATTCTTCTTGAAATTTTGCTCATAGGAGGCCTATGGATGTTCTAATTCCCTAGGCTACCAGTTTCCTACTTGGCTTCTTTATTTTTCTTCCATTTTTGCTCTATTTTTATCATCTCCAAATGGTATTTTCTTTATTTGTTACGGAAAAAAGATGAAAAAGATGTAGTGAGTAGTGATTTAAACAAGAATTTATCATAATTAGAGCATAAAAATACTCAAAAATATGTGTATAATGAGTCCTCATCACAAGGGAAAGATAAGAAGAGAATATCAAAGAGGATTTGAAGAGAAGATGAGCACCCAAAAGAAGATTTCAAGGTAGAAAAGAAACCATGTCATTTTTTTTTTTCTCCTGTTTATAATTTGATTTTATGCATGGTAAATTTACTTGATTTGAGTTGTAATTAAAGGGTTTACTATATTTTACTCTTGTACTAGATATTTATTTGATCTATTAATTTCTATTTTGAGTAATCTATCACTTAAGTTTGATTGATTAGATTGGTTGGTTGTGTAATTCTCTTATACTGAACTTGAGAAAGAATGTATGAGATAGGTTCTCTTTTATATTAATTTACTAGATTTATTTTCCCTTGATGAACTTGGAAAGAATTTGGGGGATTAAGAACTTTGTGGTAGACGAAGTTATGGGGTCAACTATAGATAGGGATTCTATGGCTTTTTAGCTTAAATTTAGATTTCCTTAATTTCTATGTATTCTTTGGTTTAATTTGTAAGATGGAGATGTCTATGGGTTGGGTCAAAGGATTTCAAATTCACTACTTAAGAGAGAGTGAATTTTACATTATTTTAGAAATATTGCAAATGAATGGATTTGATCTTAATTGATTAATTACTATTGCATATTTAAATCTTTGTGTGGGAATTATCCTTAATTAGATGGCCAATCTCCTTTTCTTACATGAATCTAGTATTGTGATTTTCCAGACTTCACATTATAAATTGGGTTAATGTATTTGTGTGGTACTCCTTTGTAATTAGTTAGTAGTAATTAGTTATTTTACTTTTTATTTGGGTTGATTGAACAATAGAACTTTTGTGGAAGTAGGGATAGTTGATGTTATTTCTTGAGAATCTTCGATACTTACTGACTACACTGTATACTACATGATGGGTATACTTGCCCAATTGTGTGTGTATGTGAGTTAAATTGGTATTTTAATTAAAAACTTGATTGAGCATTAGATATATTTTCTATACACGCAAAGCACATGCAACACTGCTTATTTCCTAAAGTTTATCTGCAATCTCCCTTTTTTTAATTGTTTAATCGTATATAAGTGTTCCATTGGTCTGGGTTTCATGTTTTATTTTCTTTTTTGTGTACGTGTTATGCTTGCATGAAATGCAACAGCAGTATCAGAGCTTTCTCGTATGTGATTCTATGGTGTTTTTTATTTCTGTTTGATCTGCTCTGAACCGTTTTTGATTCTATGTCTTATGTGATCATTAAACATGTACAAGATTATCATATAATTGGTTTGATTTCATACAAAATTGTTTTCATTGAGTTTTATTCTGTGCAAAGTTTTTTTTAAAACTTTGTACGTTAAAGATTTTGTAATCCAAGCTTGCTTATATTATAGTGTGATTGGTTAGTTTAAATTGTCACGATAGTGATCATAACATCATATTGATACATATTAACATGTTTCTCTGACTTACGTTGATGTAGAATTAGGTTTCAAATTCTGTAGAATAGAAAAAATTTGTAGGTTTTCAAAGGCTGCCAACTAAATGAAGCCGCATGCCAGCTAGAATTTCTTTGAGCCAGCCTATCGCTAACTTAAAGTGTTCAAGCTGTAATTGCATTTTAACAAGCCAGTGTTGGTTTGAAGTTGTTCAAACTAGCTAAGTATTGGTTCAGTTTGAATTGTTCAAACTAACTCAATCAGGTGCCAGTTATTTTTTATTTATTTATATAATATAAAAAGCAAATAAATGTTTTTTTTAATGCGTTTTTGGATTTCGATAAAAAAAAATTCATGTTTTGTGTTTATTTTCTTTTCCTAGTTATTTTAGCATAGTGGCTGGTTATAGACTACGAACAAATTTATTTTGATAATGTATGTTTACTATTTTGGTTTTAAATAAATAGGGCATGTGTGTCATACCTTCTTTATAATTCTTGTCTATTTATCTTCTCATCTAATTCCTCTTGAATGTAACTCGAAGTTTCTTTATTAGGGATTTATGTGATTCAATTACATAGGTTAGATAGGATTATAAATAATTTTACCAAAATATAGAGATAGTGGCTAAGAAGAAGTAAAATGGATGGAAAGATCTTCTTTCTGCCATGTATAGACACATAGGTTTGACCAAATTAATTTTTTGCTTAGCTCAAGAAAATTAATCTAGTAAAGTCTATAACCAATCCACTTTAATTGTGTTTGTTTCCATTTTATCAATGTGTAGTTTATTGATAATTATGCATGTCAAATGATAAGGCCATTAATAAAGAACTAAATCCCTCAAATAATAGTAAATCTAAAAGCCTTCTATTACTATAGTAAGAATGAGAGAACTTTTTCGAGACCAAGTTGTTGCAAATACCCAAACCTACTTGACATTGAGTATGTTCAAACTATAGAATTTGATTCCAAGTTAATGGATTGGATTTAACTAATAGCTTTATCTCGGTTGGGCACACTCAAGCATAACGTATATTAGAGGCAAAGTTCAGTTAGCATTAAATACCTTAAGATTAAAAGATGTTAATCATCCAATGATCAAGTAGTTGCTATGAAAGCCCACCTAAAGCTACCTTAGAATATGGAAAATGGTTTACATTACATTAGCATATCATTTTGCATTCATTTTCCAAATTGGATTTTCATGAGCTTTAAATTGCTTAATTGTGTTTTTGTAGTATATTTGAACTGATTAAGAATTTTTTGTTTTGGGAAGTAGGATTTTAGATTATGGTGATGTTCAAAATAGAAAATATAATTAGCATTGAAGTTGGGTAGAAATGGGAAATTTTGGAAGATAGAACACACAAGAGTTGTTGTGGTCTAGTAGATAACTCTTAGTGTAAGATTCCTTCAGATTGGAGTTCGAATCCCTTTGGAATCAATTAGCATTGTTTTTTTTTTTTTTTTACTTCATTTAAGCCATTCGTATCCTTAAGATTATTTCATTCAAATTTATTAAATTCTTTTGAATATTTATATTATATTCTCTATATCAATTAAATATGTGTGTGTGTGTGTGTGTGTGTATATATATATATACAAAGACGTATTAATGTGTGTGTGTGTGTGTGTGTGTGTGTGTATACACTTGATCATGTTCATTTTAAATGGTTAAATGCTTAGCCATTTTTTTTCTGCCTGAAGTCTTGTCCTTGATCCACTGTCTTGGTTAGATTCCGCACATTTCAAACTGCTATATTTTCCACCCAAAAATTCTATTTATCTTTTAAAAATACAATTCCTAGCAAGTAGCAGCCAACTTTAGGCAATCCCTGGCCGGCTATGCACTGTGCATAGTTGCAGCCAGATTTGCCCAAGCCATGGCTAGTTATGCACAATGCATAGCCCAATTAGGCTGGAGCAAAGCCTTGGCCAGGCTTTGTTTCTAGCAAATTTTCTTTCCATCTTCCTGATGCGTAAATTTTGGGTATATAAAATCATCAATTTTAAATCCATCTCTTAATGAAGTTTTAATTAAAACATTAATCCCAAAATACATATGTGAGCAGGTATACTCATTGCAAGTATAGTATAGGGAATTAACAAGTATCGATCCACAAAGGAATAAGTACACACTAATTACTTTTCCTTCATTGTTTAATCGACAAGAATAAAGTGAGAAAATAATAAAAATAAAAATAAAGAAATATATACAACTCAAGGATGTTGGTTTATGCAATTTAGACAAGTATCCTAGAAAACATGACAATGAAATAATTAGCAACTCTCTCAACTAATTATCATCTTGGTATCATGAAGGAATGCACAATAAAATTCAATCGTTTGTGGAGTCATGAATTTACTTAGGTAAATTCCACTTTGTTTGTCAATCCATGAAATCCTATATTTTGATTCATATTAATAGATTTGTCATTCAAGCTAACATAATCAAAACAGCATTAATCTCATCATTCATATGTTGATTTAATTAGCAGATTTGCCAATCAAGCTAACCCAACAAAAAACATGCATGAATCTCAATTCCTTAAAACTATGAAATTAGTAAATAACCCTATGTCAACACGAAATTCACTTAACCTTTGATCACTTAGTTCTAAAATCCTAACTTTATCGTTCAAATCCATAAAGATTTAACAAATACAAAGTCAATGCAACGAAACTCCTAACATCCTTGTGTCAAAGTCAATTAGAAGAACTCGCATCAATAACCAATTAAATTAAGTAATCAAATACCAAAGGTGACAAGAATTGATTAGATAACTAAATCAATGCAAAATCATGAATCCCAAAATAATGTTAAATTACAATAAAAGCATTGAAGACATCATTGCTAATGAAAAAGAAGACAAAGAGAAAAGAAAGTACTTATAGATAAGCCTTTTTCTTCTTCCTTGAAGACTCCCTTGAACAATCCTCCTTGATGTGGGTGAACTTCTCCTTTAATAAGAGAATCAGAATTTCTGCCCATTAATTCACTTTTCTATCTTGTATATCTCAAACTCTTGTGTTCTTTTATACTTTTATAGGCCTCTTAGATGCTAATTTCGTGGCTGAGGAAGTCTTGGCCGAGTAGGAGTAGGAAAATACCAAAATCATTAGATAAGCTCTAATTCCGCGTACACAATTTCCGCCACCAGAGCGTACGTAGCGTTGGGTACCTTCGACCCACTTGGTGCCAAGTGCACTTGTTCTGTGTTCCTATTTTGCTCTATTTTTGGCCGCTTATCTTTGATAGACAGACTGGACCCGACATCATGTGCACTTGCCAGACCTAGTGCCAGGTCTGTTTTGGAATTCCCTTGTCATCGGCTCAATTTCTTTTGCTGGAGCAGAATGGACCTGGCGCCTAGTCCATTAGCTCACCCTGGAGCCAAGTCTATTCTGGTTGTGTGCACTTTTTGCTCGATTTTAACTTAAATATGCACATATTTGCCAAAAACACCTTTTACAAGAAAATTGTCAAATAGGAAGGAGTATGCTTAGTTATTACATCAAATGTATCTTAAAATGCCCTCAAATAAGTAGGAAAAGAGTAGTGATTTTAACCCCTATCACATACCCCCACATTTGAACATTGGCTTGTAATCAAGCAAAACACTTTAGTCCAAGAAAATTATCAAGAAAGTACAAGTTCTTTCTCATTCAAAAATTTCTTCATCGTAGCAAAGGTAACACACCACCTTTAAACTTTCGATTGGCTACTATTTGTAATAGAATGAGAATTTGTACCAATGTCCATAACAAAAGTTGATCGGTGTAAAGAGACGAATATTTTGTCGAGACCTGGATGTAATTATGGGATTTGTTCTACCCGTCCCCTAAATTTTTGGAAGGCTATTATCATTAACAAAATAAAAATTTAAGGGTACTCTGAAAAGAGAAAATGGTCAGTGCGATGAAACACACGTTTTCATGTGAATTATCCTACTCGGGGTATCGGGGGCATTTTCGTCATCTTGACCGCGCCCGAGACTTAGACCACAAATTTTACTAAATAGAAAAGGAATTTAATATTTTAAGTGATACTAATGGATTCAATAGAATTTTTAGAATGGAATGGTGAAATGAAATATTTTTTCGTTTCGGACCCGATTTTGGTCATTTTTGAAAAAAATAGGAAATCACAGTTAAAAATGGTGTGCATGCCATTTTGTGAGTGGTAGCCCATGGATATGTGTCAATTTAAGAGAGATTTCATGAATAGTTCATGCAAGAAATAAGGAATTAAAGGATTGCAAAATAAATGAAGAGTGATGTGTAATTTTGTTATTGGAACACATCACTCGTAGGCCCATTTGTTTAAGATCTTGAGCAATATAATTGGCTAATATTTGGACCAAGAGAAGATGAATGAATGGCTGGAAATTGGCCAAGAATTTCGGCAGTTATGCAAGAAGAAATAATGGAATTTTTGTGGAGGAAATAAAAATGGTTGGTGTGTAAGAATTTCATTGGAACATACCTAAGTATATCCACCATTCAATTAAACCACAACAAGAAATGGAGGGCCAAGATTGGAGGCTAAATGGTGGTTAAGAGAGGCTTTTAAACAGCCAGAAATTTGTGAGCTAAGAGGGAGAAAAACCAAGAGAAAAAGAAAAACGTGAGAGAAAGAAAGAATTATGTGTGTTCTTGGAGCAAAATCACACCAAATAGCCTCAAATACAAGGTAAAACCCTACCTTACTTGAATTAAAGTTGTTCAGTGAATGATGATTATGATGATGTGAATTTTAACATGAAAACATGACTTTCATGCCTTGATTTCAGATCAAAGCTAGGGTTTGTGAGCTTTTGTGTATGAACCTTATATATGCTTATATATGTGTCGGCTACCTAAGGATCTTTGAATGATATTTTTTGTGAGGAAGAACTGAATAATTATGGTAGATTGAAGGTTTATTTTTGGTTGAAGAGGTGATGATCAAAGTAGAGTAAAAATGGAATTTACTTGGTTGGAAAAATGGATTAAACTAGCTTTTGATTAGAAGAAGATGAATTTATGCTGAATAAGTGTGACTTTTGTGAGCTATTGGAAATATAAAATTCAGAATTAAAGATGATTTGAAGGATAATTGAATGAATTAATTGTTCTAAGGTGTTAAAGATTAAAGGAGAGCAAAGGAAAACATGAATTGTGAATTTGAGGTAAAACTACTAGGACCCTTTTTGCCTAGTACCTGCCTCATAACCAAAATTATGGAAAAGGACTATAACATAATAAAATTTAAGAGTCTTACGGTCATTTTGGTCTATCATAGAGCCAAAATGGAGTGTGGATTGAATGTTATGCATAAAACAAAATCATGTGTCAAAGCAGCAAAATTCTAAAATTTTACCTAGAAAGTGGTTGAACTTAAGAATGATCAATTGTGTTATTTGGATGAAATAATTAGGAAATATGAAGTGAATCCCTTGTTTATGAAGGGAGAAAGGATGTGGAAAAATGAAAATGAAAGAATGGAACAAATGATGAAAAAACGACGTGAATGAAGATTGAACATTTTCCTTAACTGTTGGCTAACCGTCAGCCCCGTCGGCTAACCATCGGCTAAACGTTGGTTGGACGTCAGCTACCCGTCAGGCACGTCAGCCAACCACTGGCTATTTTTTGGCCAAACACAAATTGACTAAAAAATGATGTTTGGAGTAGGTTTAGCGATAAACGGCCAATGGAACATCGAAAACGATAGAGACGGTGATTAAACGGCTATGAACAGAAAGGGTTACTTAGGACACGAGGTAAGTCCCTTGGATTTCTAAAACTCTTTCTAAAGCTAGCGTGTTTTATTTTTCCATGAAATTCTATGTTATATACCATTTTGGAAATCCCTAAATATGTCTATGGTTTACCTGAGCAATAGTTGTTTTTATGCTATTTCGGGCTTGAATGAATTTCATGATTAGTTTGGAAACCTTAACAGATGATTAGTGTATGGTTTTGTGAATTTAGTCTTTTTTAGATTAAATGTTTAGGACTTTTAGAAAACGGTAATTTTTGAAATTTGGTATTCATAAATTGACTGGAATGCCCTTATTGGAACATTTTATGAAAGTATATTTGGAAAACTTTGAATTTAATCCCCTTTTATGATTAGAATTCTTGATTTCTTGAAATGAGTTCCATTTGGAATTGAGTCTTTAAAAAATGGACCAAATGTCCATATTGGAATAGTCATGCATTGCATAACATTTCGCATTCCATGTGCAATCTTAAAATTATTCTTGCATGGGTGCATGTGATTTTCAAAGTTACTCTTGCATTTGATTTATTTGGTGGGAAATAATTGCGTTGTTGCATTATTTGAGAGTTGTTTAAGTGAAGTTTAGTAGAGGAGAATTAGGGTGGAAAGAATTTCTTAGAGAAATATTAACATCAGAGTTGATTTGGAATAGCGGTTAGGTTGGGGATTATCCTTTGGTGACCCGAGTTCGAATCTTACCTCTTGCGAATCTTTGCTTTTCTTTTTGAAATTCTTTTTCCTAGAATCCTCCATGTTTTAGCCGAAAAGACCCTAGCCATCCTACTAAATTTTCAGTGCCATTTTTCTAAGGAAATAAGTCTCTATATTTATCTCCTAAATTGAAGGATTTTTTCATGTGAATAAAGTTTACTTTTATTTTCAGCTTTTGTTCTCTTTGATTTTCGAAAAACCCTAGCTGAATAATTAAATTCCATCTTGATTTTAACTTACTAGAATTTGTAATGGATAGTTGGAATTAAAGTGTTATTTTTCTAGTTGGACACCTTGTTGATTTTGAACCTAGAACCCTAGCTAAAAATCTGGAAAAATTATCCAGCTAGGTGCCGCCACTTTTGAAGGAGTTTTAGCTCAACTCAAACTCTTCCAATACTAGGAAATATTATCTTAAATCCTTTAGCAAATCAGATTTTATTTCAATCCTACTTCAACTAGGTTTTTGCTCCCCTCTCCAGTAGAATTTCGGTAGCCTTGTACAAGCATAAGCTGTCCGAAATTCCGGCACTCCTAGGTGCAGTCTGTAATACCCCACCCAAAACCACCATTGACTATGGGGAAAAGTTATGCATTGCATAGCATTTTGCATTTTATGTGGTAGCTTAGAATTATTTTATTTGCATTGATGCATGTGAATTTTTCCGTTGCTCTTGCATTTGAATTAATTGATGTGAAATAGTTGTGTTGTTAAAGATTTGGATAAGGGAGGTTTGGTCGAAGATTTGGAAGGATGAGTATTGGCGGATGGTGAGAACTGATTGTAGAAAAAATTAGTATTGGAGTTGTTTTGGAATAGCGGGGAGGTTGTTGATTTCCTTTGGTGGCCTGAGTTCAAATCCTACCTTTTGTGAAGTTAGTTTCTCTTCTTGAAAATTCCTTTCCTTAGAGTTTCCATGTCTTGGCCGAAAAAGATCTAGCAAACCTAGAGAAATTTTAGTGTCATTATTCCAAGGAAATAAGTCTCAATATTTATTTCGTAAATTTAAGGACCTTGATGTGAATAAAGTTCACTTTTAATTTTCAGCTTTTATTCCTTAGGATTTTCGAAAAACCCCTATCTAATAATTAAAATTTCAGCTTGAATTTAGCTAGATAGATCTTGCCATGGATAGTTGGAATTAATGAATCATTTTTCTAGTAGGAAACCTTGTTGATTTTAACCCTAGAACCTAAGCTAAAAATCTAGAAAAAAATTTCCAGCAAGTGTCGCCACTTCTTAGAGGAATTTTAGCTCAACTTAAACTCTTCCAAAGCTAGGAAATCTTATCCTAAATCCATTAGCAAATAATATTTTTATTGCAATCCTAATTCGACTAGGATTTTCTTCCTAAACCTAGCAGAATTTCGGCAGCTTTGTGTTAACACAAGCTGTTCGAAATTGTAGCACCTTTAAGTACAATCCAACCCTTCAAACCCTAGCTCAAATCCCCTAAAACATCTTCCATCAATTCAGATTATCTTTGCTGTGCAAAACCCAGATTTTACTCACACAAATTCCAGAATTTCGGCCAGCTAGGAAACCAGAATTTTCAACAGCTTTGTACAGAAAATTTTTACCAGCCTTGTACTCCTATTCCAGCTGAAATTCTGCACACAAACACACCGAAAACCCCCAGCTGACCAAGCTATTTTCCAGCGCCTAAAACGATGATTTTTTTCTCTAGAAATTTAGGTAGAACCACAGCTAAATCAGTCCAGAAATTCTTCCTCTCCTGTTCAGCAATTTTGCACAGCAAAACTAAGCACGCGCACAGAAATTTCAGCCCTAAAAACCTTCGCAAACTCTTCATTGTTTGGCCCAAAATTCTGAACACAATTAGCCCTTCTCTTGAGCAATAGTTCAGCTAGCACAAGGCAGCAAAATTGCAGAGTATTTTCTCCCTTAAACCCTCTCAAAGTCGGCAGCAAGAAGGCACTCCTGAGCTGCAATTTTCGGCCTTGCTGTCCAAGAAACCTAAGGCCATTAGGAGTCTTTCTAAACATCACCATCTAACCCTAAACCAATCTTCTCTAACTCTAAATCATAGCAGCCATCTATCCTCTCAATTCTACACAAAAATTCCAGCAAGAACTCCACAGCAAATTTTCGAAAACCTCAAGAACAACACCTAGCAAAAACCGATCACCCTCCAAGGTAAGCAAAAACCATCTCAATTTCTTGATTCCTTTCTTCCATCAATTCTCTTCCTTTTCTTCTTTGGAATCACGCCATCTCAAGGCTGATTTCATCTCTTTATGCATTCTCAGTCAGAAGGAAGGAAAAAGGAGACAACTTTTCTCTTCTAATCCAACGAACTCGGGACAATCACCATAGGAGCATCGGGATCTTACTACCCAATCATCGGGATCTTACTACTCGATTGTTGTAAGGTACGGAAATACTTACCCTTAATGCCAGAATTAAGGTTTAAGGTAGTAGATGATGTCTATTACCTTGTTGAATATATGGTCATAGTATGTGATCTTAGGGGATTGTGAATTGTTATGAAAATAAATGAGTTTGGCACATGTTCGAATTAGTTGAAGCCCTGATCATGATATTATATGGTTTAGATCAGGAGGATAATTAAGGAAAGCAAGCTGTGAATTTATCTTGTTTATCTGAGGCATATCAAGTAAGTCCTTGCGTAAACTCTTTTGTTAAATATTGTGATAGCAAGTCTATGTTGTGAAGCTTTGTAAAGCTATTATTGAACTATGTTTGCTTGGGTTGTAAACGTGGATATTTATTCTTTAAACGGTTTTGTCAAACTAATGATTTTATCAAGAAAACTATTCTTTCTCCTAAATTTTTAGAAATCTCTTTTAAAGAAAATCACGTTTTACAAAGCCAAGGTTTGAAAATATTGTGAATCGGGAATTGACAGATATGTTCGTTGAGTACTCCATAAGGGTAGGCTAACAGTATTAGTCTTAGAAGGCTAGAGTAAGTCATCTGGCAGGAGGCCACCTCTAGAAGATAAGCTCTGCTTGAAAAGGTGACAGTATTAGTTGGTCAGGCCGATCCGAGCTAGCATGTGTACCTAGTAAGGTATTATTTATTTTCCCGGCATGGACACCCGGATGGTTTTGTTGGGTGTAGAGAAGGAGGAGTATCTCACCCAGTAAGCTGTACACTCACCTTGATCAGAACGCCGAACGTGTGGTAATCTGGTTCGGACAAGGTGCACAAAGTGTGGTGCCTTGGCCATTTTGTTCTCATGGAGACCAACGTGTGGTGACATGATTGTTTATTCGAGTGGATGATTGTTTTGTGTAAAGTATGATTATGGAAAACCCACTCTTTGCGAAAGAGAAATTATTTATGACTTGCCAAATATTTCTACAAATGTTTTCCACTTTGCATACACGTACAGTTTTAAACACCATGTGCACACACAGGACTTACTGAGATTTATTATCACACTATTTTACATCATGTTTTCAGGAGATAGACTGTACTGAGTCAGCAGGGCATTGATAGTTGAAGCTTTTCTAATTATTGTCATATTTGCTTAGGAGACATTTGTTGTTTAAGCTGTTGAACGATTAATTGTTTTTATTTCGTTTTGCTCCAAGTTGAGCCTGATTTAATAAGAATATTTCTTTATTTATCTAAGTTTAATCTCTTAGAGGTTGCCTTTGTATTTTATACCTCGTTTTAAAGACCCCTTGTGAAACCCCAGTCAAGACCAACCTTAGAGTAAGGGGGTTGGGGATGCATAACATGCTTTATTTCATGTTTAAATATGCTTTCATATGATTTTTATATGCTTTGGATGTGAGTTTATTGTTTTGAAGTTGTGTGGGTGAATGTTGTGTGAGAAGGGCAAAATGGTAATTTTTGCCTGAGGTGAAAATAGGGAGATAGCTTGTGGATTAAATAGAAAATAATTTTTCTAGTGAAAGTATCAGCAAGAGTTGTTGTGGTTTAGTGGTTAGAGCTTTGGAATAAATTATTGAGGTCTGAGGTTCAAAGTCCATCATAGAAGCTTTAGCTTGAGTAAATTTTATTTTTCTTGGGAAAGGATGGTTTCGGCCTTAAGGGCCTAGATTAATGTGGTGATGATGTTCTAGGAGAGACATGATAGAAGTAATCTCATTCCACTCCTTTTACTCTTCTCGAAATTCTTATAGGGAAAATCATCCCTCATTGATCTTTAATTTTCCTCAATTTTCACCTCATTGGTTTGATCAAGATGTTCTAGCCTTTTTCTTTCTAGAAAATTCAGTAAAGTACTGAAGTCTTTTAGGATCGAAATGTCTTGGTAAAAGACTCCTTATAGTCTGAAAAATATGGAAGAGTTGTGAGGAATTTCAAGAGGAAAAATCCCCCTAGTAAGCTTGCTGAAATTTTCCTCTAGCTTAGTTCATCTTTCTTCATAGAATGAGCTGGAATTTTCCAGCTTGTTGTACCTTCAAAAGGTCAAAATTTTTAGCTAACATTCCCTTCCAAATGCTACCAGAAAAATGGTCTTTAGGATCAGTTTGAAACCTGAAATGTTTTGTCCAATTTCGGACTGCTCAAGCTAGAGCAAAACAGGAAAAATTCCTGATGAAAATCAACTTTGAGAGCTCCAAACCAAGCTGTTTTCTCCCAGATTTTGTGCAGCACCTTAGCTATTTTTTTCCTCCATAAAGAAGGCTGGAAACCAGCCTAGAATACCCCTGAAATCCCCTTCAAAACTCGCTGCAAAATGGCTCTAAATAGCAGACGAAAATCTGCCAGAAAAATAACTGTGTAGCGAAATTTCTGTGCAGAATTTTTTGTCCAGCTTGTTTCCTATTTTGTTCCAACCGAAAACCCCAACCTACTTCTGTAAAAACCTCCTTTAAACCTCCATTAATAGAGCTACATTGTTTCCCTCAAGCTTCTACACGAAAGGCAGCAATGGCTGTCCAAAAATCCCTTAACCAAATCCCTGCAATTTAGCTTGATTACTTTCCAAAAATTTCAGCCATCTTGTTTAATAACTTTCCATAAAATTTTGCTCAATTGATCAGACATCTTCTCCACCATTGTGCACCTTAGTTTCGGCCATCACAAGCCTTCTTTAACCAGCTTTAATTCCCCAGAAGAGCTGCACCATCCAGTCGGCCATAGGAGACTTCAAGCTGTCTAAACAAATCAAGATATTCTTAGGATATCTACTTTCCAAATTCACTTCCCAAAAATATTCTTCAAGGATTGTAACAACTAACCTTTCCTTTTCCCTTCCAAATCAGAAAATCAACTCCCTAAACCCTACTAGAATTCGTCCAGGCCTATTCCTACAGAAAAATCGGCAGCTGCACAAACCATCTCTCCCTCTCTCGATTTTTCTTCAAGCATCAAGAACACACACACACACTACACCAAGAACACCCACTTCTTCTCTACACCTAATACCCCTCCAAACCACCTCAAACCCTCACGAAAATCTCCAGATTTAGTCTACTCATTGCTGCGAATCCATCAACACCATTATTAACATCAAACTCCTCCAAACATCTTGCTACTTAGGACCAAAACAGAAATTTCTGAACAAGAATATCTTCAAGGTAAATTCACTCTATCAACATCATCCTCTTTAAACCTGATCTCTAGTGAGAATCTATATAAATAATCATGATAATGCCTTCTTCCTCTCTCTCTCTCTCTCTCTCTCATAGACTGAAATTCCCTCTCTTGGCTGAATGGTCTCTTCCTCCATGACCATGCATTCTCCACCTTTCTTGAACAAGATTAGCCATCTAGGAGTTGAGATCTTCTCTAAACTCCTTCAAGTCATTCATCAACCAAGTAAGTACCTTTAATCCTCTCTTTAAACTTTAGAATCATGTCTCTTGGTTGATGTTGTGAGAAGATGAAAGGCGATGGGTTTGTGTATGTGTTGTTGTCGAGATTGAAGCATGAGTATATGGATGATTGTGAAGGAGATGGGATTTATGCATGGAAGGATTATATTGGTGGATTGAATGATGAGTTGAGGTTTGATGCATGTCATAGGTAGTATTTGTTATGAAGCATGCTAGAGATCATGTCACCATTGCTGAATAGGATTTGTATGCATGATTAGATTTTGAAGCCACGATCATGTTTATGCTAGTAGAGGTTGAAGCATGTCTTAATAAATTTAGATCTATGCCTATGTGCAAGATTTGGATGATTTGATGAATTGAAGGATTGAGTATGTTATTGATTATGGTTGACCATGGAATCTTGATCATGATCTAGTTGTCCCTAAGCAAATTTTATTTCATGAATAAAATATTTACTAATAATTTTTGCTACAGAATTTCGAAAACCCTAGGAAGGGTAGATTTGGAATTATAATATATGTAAAGGATATTTTAGTCAAATAAATAATAACTTTTCTAGAAAATAAAATAAATAAATATTATTTAAAATAAAGAAATTAATTAAAGACTTTATGGAAAAGATTTATACTTAATAAAATATTTACTAAATCAAAACCTATAAGGATTTACTTATTATTTTCCATGAAAGACTTATTAAATTTAATCTTAACTGGTTTTAGCTATCAATTATTTTCTAACAACTAAGCTATCATTAAATCACTATTTTACCTAGTACCACCTATGACTCCGGATCAAATAAACTCTAAATTCTCCTTAACAAGATTTAAACTTTCAAGTTATTAGAATTTATTTCCTAATCCATTAATTATTTTAAATAACAAATTAAACTTAGCTTATAAACCTATTCAATTATTGTTTTGCCTTAAAGCTTGGGACAATAGGATCATGGTAGTAGTGAATTGAGTTGATTTAAAATTGAGGAAGTGGATTATGGCTTGAATCTGATTAAGATTTGTATTTGCCTATGTGGGGTTAGGTCAGCTGTTCGAGACCTTGTTGTTGTGAGCAAGAATCAGGTAAGCTCCTGCATAAAAACTGATTGATGTGAAATGATTTCCTTATGGCAAGCCAAATGTGGAGTGCAATGACACTTGGTTATTTGAAAGCAACTGAGGGTTGAATTCATCATTATTTCCAATGCTTAAATTATTTAAAAGTCTTTGAGCAGATTTTTCCAAACTTGAAACTCTTTCTAAAACTAATTTCTCCCAAAGCTTTGGAAACCCTCAAATTGTTATTTTCATGAAGAACAATGCTTTGTTCATTTTATCCCAAGTGGGGAATATCGTTGAGTACTCAATAAGGGTGGACTACTAGGACTAGTCTTTGAAGGGTTAGGGTAAGTCCCTCAGTAGGTGGCCACCTCTGAGGGGTGAGTCCTTCTTGGATAAGATGCCAGTTCCAGTGAGTCGTGCTGGTCCGAGCTAGCAGTTTATTTTGTTTCAGTTAAGTGACTGTGTTTTTGTCGGAATGGACACTCGGCGGTTGTTTGGGTATAGAGAAGGAGGAGTATCTTGCCCAGTAGGCCGATCACCTGCTTTTGTCAGTCTGCACAAAGTGTTAGTCATTCTGACCGGTTATGGGGCCCAACGTTTGGTAACCCGTATCCCTTTCTTTTGAGTGATTGATTTCATTACCTATGTATGGCTAGAAGAGCCAAAACGCCACTCTTGCTTTTGACTAATGTTTATTGCTTGCCAATGTTTCTCTTGTAAAGATTTCACACTTAGCATCCACGAACTGTTTCCGCTAAATACCCAAAGCACACACGGACTTACTGAGATTTTTGTCTCACCACTTTTTATCATGATTTCAGGTTGATCCTATTGTGGGTGAGTAGCTACCTTGGAAAAGAATGTGTCTTTTGATTTCATGTATTGCTTTGGGGAGACGAGAGTGGATGATTTTAATTATGGTTTTTGTTTTGGAATTTCATGGATATACTTTTGAAGTATTTCGGGTTGTAATAAATTCTTTTTTTAGTTTGAGTATTATTTATTTCAGCAATTTTATTTGTGACCTAGTTATAAAGACCCATTGTCCTTTGGACGGGGCGACATCCCTGGCCCTGGCGAGCCTAGGTTTTTCGGGGTGTTACAAGTGGTATCAGAGACTAGGTTATAGACAAATATTGATGATATACGATTTATTTATTTAAGTTTAAATCTTATCTAACCTATTTTATTTATGCTATAGGATGGTTAGACTGCTTAGGACAGAAAGGAAAGGGCAGCAGTGACACCCACCTTACTATCTAGACCAGGAGGACCTTCCAGTTCCTTAGCCTGCCCCTCAGCCAGTTGTCCCCTATAGAGGATAACAATGATGTTGAGGATATCCTTATGGAGGATAATGGTGATGATGAGCTTAACTTGATGGAGGATAGCAGTGAGGACGAGGTCCAGATCCTTGAACCACCTCCAATCCCTGTGATAGATATAAGCTCTGACAGTGAGGATGATGTTATGATAGTGGAGCCTGAACCCCACCCTCCTAATCCCGAGGTGGATTTAGTAGCAGCTAGTGATGACTCGGGGGAGATAGACTATGAGTCTCCACCCAGACCTTCCTTTATTCCTTCCTTCAGCCAAGTTAAGGCCGGGGAGAGTTCTAGGTGCCCTGGGAAGGTGCCTATGGAGGGATTTGCTAGCGGGGAGGGGGTGGATTTCTCTAAAAACACCGGAGGTTGGATATATGAGGCAGGCGATGAGGATTCCGATGAGGAGTAGAGAGCTAGGAGTCATTTTGATTTGGATGTTTGTTTATTTACAGCTTTTCGTGAATTGAGATGTTAAGAATTCTTAAAGTTCATTTTTATCAAATTTCAAAATTATGCAAGTTAATTTTTGAAATCGAAATTTATGAGCAATCCTTTAAATAAGTTGGATCTGATTTCTTTCTACTCATACTTGGCTATGTATGCATACACCACTAAAATGATTTGATACTTGAGTGCATACATTTAACATTTGGGGTATGGTATAGAATGGCACCCAAGAGACGTGCAGTTCCTTCCACCAAAAGAACTCCAGAGGTAGACTGGGTAGCACCGGAAGTTGAACCAGAACAGATGCAATCACCCCATCAGGGTAACGGGCAAAGTGATCCCGAGATGGGCGATGCCCCGATAGATGTGTTAATGGACCAGACACTCAGCAAAGTGGACGACATTCTTCAGACGCTAACCGAGCGGAGGCACCCTAGAGGGGAAGATGAGGCGTTGGAGAAGTTCTTGAAATTCTAACCGCCTATCTTTATGGGTGAAGCGGAACAAGACCAGAAGGCCGAGCAGTAGGTTGAGCAAATGGAGGATATTTTCTCAACACTCCAGTATTCTGAGAAGTGGATGGTTAAATTTACAGCCTTTCGGTTGAGAGGACCAGCTCGGGCGTGGTGGCAGCGGGTCCAAGAGGACTGGGTAATGGATGAGCAAGAATGGATGTGGTCCAACTTCGTTGAATCTTTCAGGGCGGAGTACATCCCTCAATGGATTGTGGAAAAATGGGAGGACGAATTTCAGAATCTGAGGTAAGGGAGCATGTCTGTGGCTCAATACGCGGCTCGATTCACGTAGTTGTAAAAATACTGCCGAAGACTGGTCGACACCGAGCAGAACCGGACGATGCAATTCGTCAAGGGGCTAAGACCAGAGCTGAGGAGAGCTTTGGCACCTGCTGCACCGACAACTTACTCGGGGGCGGTGGACGCTGCTACTTGCACAGAGAATGAAGACCGCAGCAGGATGGCGGCCAAGCCCTTCCAACCACCAAGACAACCGCAGGGACACTTCCCGAGGAAGCAATCCTATAAGCACCCTGCAAATCATCACTGGCAGAACCGGGAAAAGTAAGCCCGGACAGCACCAGCTGGACCTGCACCGAACCTCCCATCCTGCAGGCAGTGTGGAAAGAAAGGCCACACCGAGAGGAATTACTGGTCCAAGGGAAGAGATAGGAAGTGCTACTACTGTGGTGACCCGAACCACCTGAGGAATAACTGCCCTAAGCTGCACCGAGTCGGGCAAGAAAACCCGGCTCAGAACCCGAGACCCAACCGGGCCAACACCATGGGAGCAGCCAGAGGTGGAGCACCAAAGCCACAAGTGAAGGCCAAGGTATTCGCTCTCAATAGAGAGGAAGTTGGGGCCGATGCCGTGGTGGTGGAAGGTACGTTCACTATTTAAGGATGATCCGTTAATGTTTTGATTGACCTTGGCTCTACTCATTCCTATATAAACAAGTTGTGTGCATGTCATTTGGGTTGGGATGGAGTAGAGCTACTTTTCATTTTAGAAGTAAGCACCCCTTTGGGGAAGATGGTGCAAGCGGATCGGTATGTGAGGGATTGTAAGGTTAAGGTGGGGAGAGAAAATCTGGAGGGAGATTTGATTGTGTTGGACATTGAAGACTATGACTTAATTTTGGGGATGGACTGGTTAGCCAAACATGGGGCTAGGGTAGACTGTAAAAATAAGTTAGTTCAGTTTGTCAGACCGGGTTGTGATGTGTTAGAATTTAATGGAAAAAGGGTGAAAAAGCTGAAGTTCTTGATTGCGGGGGCTAAGGCCCAAAAATTGTTAAGGTAAGGATGTCGGGGTTATCTGGCTTACGTGATGAACAAGCCTAAGGACCAGTGTACTCTGGAGGACACGGAAGTGGTGAAGGATTTTCCCGATGTATTCCCAGCGGAGCTTGATTCTCTACCTCCTAGTCGAGAAGTGGAGTTCACTATCGAGCTAGTTCCCGGAGCGGAACCAATATCGCGGACTCCGTACCGGATAGCGCTGGCAGAGTTGAAAGAGTTGAAAGAGCAACTAGAGGAGCTCGTTGGCCAAGGCTGTATTAGACCAAGCACGTCGCCCTGGGGAGCGCCTGTGCTATTTGTAAAGAAGAAGGATGGGACATTGAGGCTATGCATCGACTACCGAGGGCTAAACAGTTTGACGATTAAGAACAAGTACTCTCTTCCGTTGATTGACGAGCTATTCGATCAGCTGCAAGGATCCAGTTGCTATTCCAAGTTGGATCTGAGACAAGGATATTACCAAGTGTGGATAAGAGAGGAAGATATCCCCAAGACAGCCTTCAACACCCGATATGGACATTACGAGTTCGTAGTAATGCCGTTCGGGATGACTAACGCTCCAGCAGTATTCATGGACCTGATGCACCAAGTATTCCGGCCTTACTTGGACAAGTTTGTAGTAGTATTCATCGACGATATTTTGATCTACTCCAAGAGTCCGGAGGAGCATGCGGAGCATCTGAGGCTCGTGTTGGAAAAATTGCAGGAGCACAAGCTATACGCGAAGTTCAGCAAGTGCGAATTCTGGTTAGACAGTGTGGCATTCCTTGGTCATGTGATGACTAAGGAGGGAATTAAGGTAGATCCGGCCAAGGTGGAAGCGGTATCAGACTGGAAGCAGCTGGAGAATATTACCGAGATCCGGAGTTTCTTGGGTTTGGTGGGATACTACCGAAAGTTTATCAAGGGATTCTCGACACTCGCATCGCCAATGACCCGTTTGTTGAGAAAGGATGTTCCGTTTGTGTGGAACGAGAAATGCGAGAAAAGCTTCCAAGAACTAAAGAAGAGACTGATGACAGCACTGGTATTGAGTCTACCAGAGGAAGGTAAATCTTACGCACTGTACACCGACGCTTCGAAAGAAGGACTGGGAGCGGTGTTGATGCAAGACAGGGAAAGTGATTGCCTATGCATCACGGAAGTTGCGACCGCATGAAGTGAACTACCCTACTCACGACTTGGAGCTGGCGGCTATAGTGTTCACCCTAAAGAAATGGCGACACTACTTGTATGGAGCTGAGTACGAGGTGTTCACCGACCATAAGAGCTTGAAGTATATCTTCACTCAGAAGGATTTGAACTTGAGGTAACGAAAGTGGATGGAATTCTTGGAAGAATACCGTTGCCCGATCAACTACCATCTCGGGAAGGCTAACGTTATGGCAGATGCCCTAAGCAGAAAAGTTGGGATGGCTAGACTGAATGTGCAAGAAATGCAAGTAGTTTAGGACGTATTGGACAGAAGGACGGAAGTGTGAGACAAAACGATTGTCATCAGCAATTTGAAGTTGGCACCAGACTTGAAGCAAGAAATAGTGGAATCTCAGTGAAGCAACGCCGAGTTTCAAATTTTCAAGGATAAGGAGCTTAAGCGACTGGACAGTGAATTCTGTCAGGATAAAGCAGGGGTTTTCCATTTCAGAGATCGATTGTGTGTACCCGGAGAGCAACAGCTAAGGGACAGAATTTTGGAAGAGGCACACAAGAGCAAGTACGCAATTCATCCGGGAGAGGTCAAGATGTATCAGGATTTGAAGAGAGCATACTGGTGGCCCGGAATGAAGCGAGATCTGGTCAAGATGTATCGACCTGTCTCACCTGCCAGAAAATTAAAGCGGAGCATAAGAAGTCAGCGGGACTATTGCAGCCATTGCCAGTGCCGGAATGGAAGTGGGAGAAGGTGACTATGGATTTCGTCACCGGACTCCCTATGTCAAAGACTCAGAAGGACGTCATATGGGTAGTAGTGGATCGACTGACCAAGTCGGCCCACTTTATCCCGGTAAATGTAAGGGACTCCATGGAGAAGCTGGCTCAGACATATGTTCGAGAAATAGTCCGACTCCATGGAGTACCTTCGAGCATAGTGTCAGACCGAGACCCGAGGTTTACTTCTCGTTTTTGGGAAAAGTTCCAGGAAGCAATGGGATAGAATTTGAAGTTCAGTACGACGGTGCATTTGCAGACTAATGAGCAGTCAGAAAGGGCGATCCAAATATTAGAGGATATGTTGAGGCCCTGTGTTCTGGATTTTGGGGACAAGTGGATAGAATGCGTACCTTACGCGGAAAAATCTTATAACAACAGCTATCAGGCCTCGATTGGGATGGCACCTTACGAAGCTTTGTATGGGCGCAAGTGTCAAGTACCATTGTATTGGAGTTGGACGGAAGATGGACACGTGAGCAAAACCGGAGAGGTCTGTGTCCAAGAAATGTTGGACAAGGTGAAACTGATTCGGGAAAGGGTAAAGGCGGCTCAGAGCCGACAAAAGAGCTATGCGGACAACCGGAGGAGGGAATTGGAATTTCAAGTCGGGGACCATGTATTTTTGAAGTTATCACCAAACCGGGGGATTGTGAAGTATCCGAAGGGTGGAAAATTGAATCCGAGGTATTTGGGGCCGTTTTTTATTAAGGAAAGAATCGGACCAGTAGCTTATCGGTTGGACCTACCGGATGGGTTGAAGGGTATCCATGACGTGTTCCATGTGTCACAGTTGAAGAAGTATAATGCAGATCCCGGTCACGTGTTGAATGAGGAACCGTTAGTGTTGTAGCCAGACTTGAGCTACGTGGAAAAGCCTGTACGGATATTGGACCGCAGTGTCAAAACCCTCCGGAATAAGCAGATATTGATGGTTAAGATTTAGGGGGAGCACCATGGCACGTAGGATGCTACATGGGAATCGGAAGAATGGGTTAAGCGAAAGTATCCCGAGCTGAAATAAAGGTATGCATGAATTTCGGGACGAAATTCTTCTAAGGAGGGGAGGATGTGAAACCCCAGTCAAGACCAATCTTAGAGTAAGGGGGTTGGGGATGCATAACATGCTTTATTTCATGTTTAAATATGCTTTCATATGATTTTTATATGCTTTGGATGTGAGTTTATTATTTTGAAGTTGTGTGGGTGAATGTTGTGCGGGAAGGGCAAAATGGTAATTTTTGCCCGAGGTGAAAATAGGGAGATAGCTTGTGGATTGAATAGAAAATAATTTTTCTAGTGAAAGTATCAACAAGAGTTGTTGTGGTTTAGTGGTTAGAGCTTTGGAATAAATTATTGAGGTCTAAGGTTCAAAGTCCATCATAGAAGCTTTAGCTTGAGTAAATTTTATTTTTCTTGGGAAAGGATAGTTTCGGCCTTAAGGGCCTAGATTAATGTGGTGATGATGTTCTAGGAGAGACATGATAGAAGTAATCTCATTCCACTCCTTTTACTCTTCTCGAAATTCTTATAGGGAAAATCATCCCTCATTGATCTTTAATTTTCCTCAATTTTCAACTCATTGGTTTGATCAAGATGTTCTAGCCTTTTTCTTTCTAGAAAATTCAGTAAAGTACTGAGGTCTTTTAGGATCGAAATGTCTTGGTAAAAGACTCCTTATAGTCTGAAAAATATGGAAGAGTTGTGAGGAATTTCAAAAGGAAAAATCCCCCTAGTAAGCTTGCTGAAATTTTCCTCTAGCTTAGTTCATCTTTCTTCATAGAATGAGCTGGAATTTTCCAGCTTGTTGTACCTTCAAAAGGTCGAAATTTTTAGCTAACATTCCCTCCCAAATGCTACCAGAAAAATGGTCTTTAGGATCAGTTTGAAACCTGAACGTTTTTGTCCAATTTCGGACTGCTCAAGCTAGAGCAAAACAGGAAAAATTCCTGATGAAAATCAACTTTGAGAGCTCCAAACCAAGCTGTTTTCTCCCAGATTTTGTGCAGCACCTTAGCTATTTTTTTCCTCCATAAAGAAGGCTGGAAACCAGCCTAGAATACCCCTGAAATCCCCTTCAAAACTCGCTGCAAAATGGCTCTAAATAGCAGACGAAAATCTGCCAGAAAAATCACTGTGTAGCGAAATTTCTGTGCAGAATTTTTTGTCCAGCTTGTTTTCTATTTTGTTCCAACCGAAAACCCCAACCTACTTTTGTCAAAACCTCCTTTAAACCTCCATTAATAGAGCTACATTGTTTGCCTCAAGCTTCTGGAGGAAAGGCAGCAATGGCTGTCCGAAAATCCCTTAACCAAATCCCTGCAATTTAGCTTGATTACTTTCCAAAAATTTCAGCCATCTTGTTTAATAACTTTCCATAAAATTTTGCTCAATTGATCAGACATCTTCTCCACCATTGTGCACCTTAGTTTCAGCCATCACAAGCCTTCTTTAACCAGCTTTAATTCCCCAGAAGAGCTGCACCATCCAGTCGGCCATAGGAGACTTCAAGCTGTCCAAACAAATCAAGATATTCTTAGGATATCTACTTTCCAAATTCACTTCCCAAAAATATTCTTCAAGGATTGTAACAACTAACCTTTCCTTTTCCCTTCCAAATCAGAAAATCAACTCCCTAAACCCTACTAGAATTTGGCCAGGCCTATTCCCACAGAAAAATCGGCAGCTGCACAAACCATCTCTCACTCTCTCGATTTTTCTTCAAGCATCAAGAACACACATATACTACACCAAGAACACCCACTTCTTCTGTACACCTAATACCCCTCCAAACCACCTCAAACCCTCATGAAAATCTCCATATTTAGTCTACTCATTGCTGCGAATCCATCAACACCATTATTAACATCAAACTCCTCCAAACATCTTGCTACTTCGGATCAAAGCTGAAATTTCTGAACAAGAACATCTTCAAGGTAAATTCACTCTATCAACATCATCCTCTTCAAACTTGATCTCTAGTGAGAATCTATATAAATAATCATGCTAATGACTTCTTCCTCTCTCTCTCTCTCTCTCTCTCTCTCTCTCTCTATTTCATGGACCGAAATTCCCTCTCTTGGCCGAATGCTCTCTTCCTCCATGACCATGCTTTCGCCACCTTTCTTGAACAAGATTAGCCATCTAGGAGTTGAGATCTTCTCTAAACTCCTTCAAGTCATTCATCAACCAAGTAAGTACCTTCAATCCTCTCTTTAAACTTTAGAATCATGTCTGTAGGTTGATGTTGTGAGAAGATGAATGGCGATGGGTTTGTGTATGTGTTGTTGTCGAGATTGAAGCATGAGTATAAGGATGATTGTGAAGGAGATGGGATTTATGCATGGAAGGATTATATTGGTGGATTGAATGATGAGTTGAGGTTTGATGCATGTCATAGGTTGTATTTGTGATGAAGCATGCTAGAGATTATGTCACCATTGGTGAATAGGATTTGTATGCATCATTAGATTTTGAAGCCATGATCATGTTTATGCTAGTAGAGGTTAAAGCATGTCTTAATAAATTTAAATCTATGCCTATGTTCAAGATTTGGATGATTTGATGAATTGAAGGATTGAGTATGTTATTGATTATGGTTGACCATGGAATCTTGATCATGATCTAGTTGTCCCTAAGCAAATTTTATTTCATGAATAAAATATTTACTAATAATTTTTGCTACAGAATTTCGAAAACCCTAGGAAGGGTAGATTTGGAATTATAATATATGTAAAGTATATTTTAGTCAAATAAATAATAACTTTTCTAGAAAATAAAATAAATAAATACTATTTAAAATAAAGAAATTAATTAAAGACTTTATGGAAAAGATTTATACTTAATAAAATATTTACTAAATCAAAACCCTTAAGGATTTACTTATTATTTTCCAAGAAAGACTTATTAAATTTAATCTTAACTAGTTTTAGCTATCAATTATTTTCTAACAACTAAGCTATCATTAAATCACTATTTTACCTAGTACCACCTATGACTCCTGATCAAATAAACTCTAAATTTTCCTTAATAAGATTTAAACTTTCAAGTTATTAGAATTTATTTCCTAATCCATTAATTATTTTAAATAACAAATTAAACTTAGCTTATAAACCTATTCAATTATTGTTTTGCCTTAAAGCTTTGGACACTAGGATCATGGTAGTAGTGAATTGAGTTGATTTAAAATTGAGGAAGTGGATTATGGCCTGAATCTGATTAAGATTTGTATTTGCCCATGTAGGGTTAGGTCAGCTGTTCGAGACCTTGTTGTTGTGAGCAAGAATCAGGTAAGCTCCTGCATAAAACCTGATTGATGTGAAATGATTTCCTTATGGCAAGCCAAATGTGGAGTGCAAGGAAACTCGGTTATTTGAAAGCAATTGAGGGTTGAATTCATCATTAATTCCAACGCTTAAATTATTTAAAAGTCTTTGGGCAGATTTTTCCAAACTTGATACTCTTTCTAAAACTAATTTCTCCCAAAGCTTTGGAAACCCTCAAATTGTTATTTTCATGAAGAACAATGCTTTGTTCATTTTATCCCAAGTGGGGAATGTCGTTGAGTACTCAATAAGGGTGGACTACTAGGACTAGTCTTTAAAGGGTTAGGGTAAGTCCCTCAGTAGGTGGCCACCTCTGAGGGGTGAGTCCTTCCTGGATAAGATGCCAGTTCCAGTGAGTCGTGCCGGTCCGAGTTAGCAGTTTATTTTGTTTCAGTCAAGTGACTGTGTTTTTGCCGGAATGGACACCCGGCGGTTGTTTGGGTATAGAGAATGAGGAGTATCTTGCCCAGTAGGCCGATCACCTACTTT
Source organism: Voacanga thouarsii (assembly GCA_026120185.1). Classification (NCBI taxonomy): domain Eukaryota; kingdom Viridiplantae; phylum Streptophyta; class Magnoliopsida; order Gentianales; family Apocynaceae; genus Voacanga; species Voacanga thouarsii. The sequence goes on from JANUWF010001172.1 coordinate 1,307,836, forward strand.
TGTCAGTCTGCACAAAGTGTTAGGCATTTTGTCCGGTTATGGGGCCCAACGCGTGGTAACCCATATCCCTTTCTTTCGAGTGGTTGATTTCATTACTTATGTATGGCTAGAAGAGACAAAACGCCGCTCTTACTTTTGACTAATGTTTATTGCTTGCCAATGTTTCTCTTGTAAAGATTTCACACTTTGCATCCACGAACTGTTTCCGCTAAACACCCAAAGCACACACGGACTTACTGAGATTTCTGTCTCACCACCTTTTATCATGTTTTCAGGTTGATCCTGTTGTGGGTGAGTAGCTACCTTGGAAGAGAATATGTCTTTTGATTTCATGTATTGCTTTGGGGAGACGAGAGTGGATGATTTTAATTATGGTTTTTGTTTTGGAATTTCATGGATGTACTTTTGAAGTATTTTAGGTTGTAATAAATTCTTTTTTTAGTTTGAGTATTATTTATTTCAACAATTTTATTTGTGACCTAGTTATGAAGACCCCTTGTCCTTTGGACGGGGCGACATCCCCAGCCCTGGCGGGCCTAGGTTTTCCGGGGTGTTACATCCCTTGTCCTATGGGACGGGGCGACATCCTCGCCCTTTTAGGGTATGTAGTCGTGGGGTGCTACAAGTGGTATCAGAGAACAAGGTTTAGGCGATTACTTGACTTATGTGGTTCTATTTTCTTAAGTATTTTGATCTGGTGATAATTTTTATCTTTTGTTTAGAGGATGGTCAAAAGAGTTGTATCGGCTGTCAGAGACTGGCACACTGGCTGCTGGAATCCACTTGCCCCACTCCCCGAAGCTGATCCACCCGCACCCGATTCAGAAAGAGAGCGTGAGCCGTCAGTGGTAGACGACCCGGTGGTTGAGGCAGAGATAGAGGTCAAGGAGAGCTTAGGGGGAGATGAGGAGATGACGGAGTTGAGTGAGTTGTGTGAGGGAGAGGTAGATGAGCTAGGGAATGAGGGAGACGATGAGAACGAGGGAGAGATGGCTGGGGTAGAAGAAGAGGATGAGGAGGTAATGAAGGTTCCCCAGACCCCGCAGATAGGGGAAGTTGATAGGACCCCTGCTTGCTATAACCCTAAAGGGTCCAGTGGTGAGGGATATATGCCGAGAGATGGGGTTGCCCCGGGAGAGAGAGACCTTAGGTAGTCAGTTCTACGGGGGTAGATAAGGGGAAGAGGAAGCTAGAAGAGAGTCCTAAGGGGTGTGGACTCTGATATGGACTGGGCATAGTTGCCATGCTAAGAAGAGAGGGGTTGTTTGACCCGGTTGATTCAGGGAGTGAGAGGCCTGCGCCTAAGGGTGCGGTTAGATTAGCATTGGATGAGCCCTATGAGACGGCCATGAGAGCCAAGAGAGGCCGAGAGGGTGAGTCAGGGCAGCCAAGTGGGAGTGTTGGTTTCGCAAGGGACTACATAGGGAGACCCGAAAGCTCCGTGGGGTGGCTTGTGGAACCGGCCTCTGACGACTCCGATGCTTCTATTGAAACTAGGGAGAGTCGAACATAGAAGACCAGCAGCTTTTACTTTTCTTTCTTTGGGATTTGCATACCTTTGTTTGTTTATTTCTTTTAAGGGAGCATGTTGCTCATAGGGCTTATTCATCATTTTAAATAAAAAGGATATCGTATGAGATAACCCCTTCTTTTCTACAAAGAATGGTTCATATGACAAGCATGATTTTCGTTTATTACTTGATTTACCCTTGCACGATATCATCACATTCTCTTTTAGATAAGTATATTGCTATCAACTGATCATGCATCTAAGCATATTCTTTTCCCCTTGGTAACTAACTGACCCTGAGTGAATGTGATTAAGATGACACCAAGACGCAGAACAGTTGTGCATAGCAGAACGGTGCAGGAGAGTGCATCCTCCACCCCGGAATTTGAGCAGATGCATCGTTCCACCCTCGACATGGAAGAGCACCTGCCACGAGAGCAGGAATTGGCTTCGGAGAGGTCACGAGATGTAACCATGGGTTAAGCTTTCGATAAGATGGCCTCGATCCTACAAAATCTAACGGAAAGAGTGGATAAGGTGGCTAGGAAACCACTGCGGGGAGAGGATGAAGCCCTGGAGCGTTTCCTGAAGTTCCAGCCTCCCACATTCCAGGGAGAGGTGGAACAGGACGAGAAAGCCGAGTAGTGGATTGAGCAAATGGAGGACATCTTCGCTACTTTGCAGTACTCGGAAGAGAGGATGGTGAAGTTTGCTGCTTTTCGACTGAGGGGACCGTCTCGAGCATGGTGGCAGCGGGTATGGAGTTATTGGGATAGAGAGGAGCAGGAATGGATGTGGGACGACTTTACGGAAGCCTTTCGGGCCGAGTACATTCCTCGATGGGTGGCTGAGAAGAGGGAGGACGAATTCCAGACCCTCAGGCAGGGAGGCATGACCGTGGCCTAATATGCAGCCCGATTCATGCAGTTGTCCAAGTACTGCAATTGCTTGGTAGACATGGAGTAGAAGCGCAACCGGCAATTCGTGAAAGGGCTTAGGCCAGAGTTGAGGAAGGCATTGGCTCCATCACCGCCTACATCATACAGCGCCGCCGTGGATGCAGCTTCCTGGACGAAAAATGAAGATCGGCATCGACCGGTGAGTAGACCCTTCCAACCGAATCGTCCACCTATGAGGCCTTCAAGCAACAAGCAACCCGCGGCCTTTATGCCTTGGGGAAATCGGGGTAAGCAGCCTCGAGTGCCAGTAGCCGGACCGATGCAAGGTAGCCTGAATTACTGGCTGTGTGGGAAGCGAGGGCACACCGAAAGAAACTGCTGGGGTAATGGGGGTGTGAGGAGGTGCTTCAAGTGTGGAGACCCGGGACACTTGAGAAACGTTTGCCCTAAACCCTTAACGATTGAGCAGATCGCACCGGCCAAACCAATGGGAGGAAATAGAGGCGCCGCAGCTAGACCAGCCAGAGTGGGAGGCCAGAAGCCTCAGGTGAAGGCTAAATTTTTTGCCCTGAACCGAGAGGAAGTCGGAGTGGACGCCGCTGTGATTGAAGGAAATGAGCTACCTTATACCTTAGTAGTTAGTTCCCCCTTGGGAAAGGTGGTGGAAGCAGGCAAGAAAATGGGAAGTTGTGGAGTTGAGGTAGGGAAGGAGATTCTGGAGGCTGACCTTATAATCCTGCCCATGGATGATTATGACTTGATTTTGGGCATGGACTGGTTGTCGAAACACGGAGCTCGTGTGGACTAGAAGATCAAGACGGTGCAATTTGTAAGACCTGGACGGGATGTAATTGAATTCAATGGCAAGTGAACGAAGGAACTGAAATTTCTTATTGCTGGAGCTAAAGCCCGGAAGTTACTCAAGAAAGGATGTACGAGATATTTGGCGTACCTCCTGAACAAACCTAAGGACCAGTATACCTTGGAAAGTACGGAGGTAGTAAAAGACTTTTCGGATGTTTTCCCTGCTGAGCTCACTTCCCTACCCCCTGAGCGGGAAGTTGAATTCACCGTGGATCTGATTCCCGGAGCAGAACCGATGTCAAGAACCCCCTACCGGATGGCACCGACGGAGCTAAAGGAGTTAAATGAGCAATTGGAGGAATTGGTAAGGCAAGGCTATATCCAGCCGAGTATGTCGCTGTGGGGAGCCCCGGTGTTGTTTGTTAAGAAGAAAGACGGAACCTTGAGGCTATGCATTGATTATCGGGGATTGAACAATCTAACGATAAAAAAATAAGTACCCTCTACCCTTGATCGATGAGTTGTTTGATCAACTGCAAGGCGCCGCTTGCTTTTCGAAGTTGGACCTTCGGCAAGGATAATACCAGGTGAGGATTAAAGAAGAAGACATTCCTAAGACTGCATTCAACACGCGGTATGGCCACTACGAATTTGTTGTAATGCCGTTCGGTGTAACCAACGCACCGGTAGTATTCATGGATTTGATGCATCGCATTTTCCAACCATACCTGGACAAATTCGTGGTTATATTCATTGATGACATTTTAATCTACTCCAAAAATCCGGAAGACCACACGAAGCACTTAAGATTGGTCGTAGAGAAGCTGAGGGAATTCAAGCTTTACGCCACGTTCAGTAAGTGTGAGTTTTGGCAGAGCTCAGTGTCTTTCCTTGGTCACGTGATATCCAAAGAGGGGATCAAAATGGACCCTGCCAAGGTGGAAGTCGTAGCTAATTGGAAACAACTAGAGAACATTACCGAGATACGAAGTTTCCTTGGGTTGGCCGGGTACTATCGGCATTTCATTAAAAATTTCTCTACTCTGGCTTCACCAATGACGCGACTGTTGAAGTAGGATGTCGCTTTTGCTTGGAGTGAGAAGTGCGAAAAGAGCTTCCATGAACTTAAGAGGAGGTTGATTACAGCACCCGTGCTGAGTCTGCCTGAGGCTGGTAAGCCCTATGCAAACTATACAGATGTATCTAAGGAAGGACTAGGAGCTGTGCTGATGCAAGAAGGGAAAGTCATAGCGCATCTAGGAAGCTAAAGCCGCACGAAGCTAATTATCCTACACATGACCAAGAGATAGCAGCTATAGTGTTCACCTTGAAGAAATGGCGACATTACTTGTACGGTGCGTAATACGAAGTTTTCACTGACCATAAGATTTTGAAGTACATCTTCACGCAAAAGGACTTTAATTTCTGGCGGCGTAGGTGGATGGAGTTCTTGGAAGAGTATAAGTGCCCTATTAACTATCATCCGGGTAAAGCGAATGTGGTAGCAGACGCCCTAAGTTGGAAGGTGAAAATGGCACACTTGAGAATACAGAAGGTGTCGGCAATCCAGGATATCTTGGAGAATGAGGCGTAAGTGCAAGAGAGGAAGATCTGCGTGAGCAACTTGACCCTGAAACCCGATCTGGGCCAGGAAATTGTATTAGGTCAATAGGGCAGTGCAGAATTTCAAACTTTCAAGGAGAAAGAGATTGTGAGAGGAGGAAGTGATTTTCGGACCGATGAGAATGGGGTATTATACTTTCGGGACCGGATTTGTGTACTGGACATCCAAGAATTAAGGAAGAGGATACTGGACGAAGCACATAAGAGCAAATGTACCAAACACCCTGTGGAGGTAAAGATGTACCAAGACTTGAAGAGGAAATATTGGTGGGCTAGAATGAAGAGGGATGTAGTTCAACATGTGTCAACCTGCCTGACGTGCCAGAAGGTCAAAATGGAACATAAGAAGTCTGCAGGGATACTGCAACCGTTATCGATTCCTGAATGGAAATGGGAAGAGGTGACCATGGACTTTGTGACTGCCCTTCCGATGACCAAGTCACACAAGGATGCGATCTGGGTGGTTGTAGACCGATTGACCAAGACAGCGCATTTCATACCGGTAAACGTAAGGGACTTGATGGAAAAGTTGGCTAAGACATATACCCAAGAAATTGAATGGTTGCATGGTGTACCGTCGAGCATTGTGTTGGATAGGGACCCTAGATTCACTTCAAGGTTCTGGGGTAAGTTCTAGGAGTCCTTGGGCACGACCCTGAAATTCAGCACCTCTGCTCATCCGCAGACAGACGGTCAATCCAAAAGAGTCATTCAGATACTGGAAGACATGCTCCGAGCATGTATCTTGGACTTTGGAGATAAGTGGATTGAGTCTTTACCGCATGCGGAGTTAGCATATAACAACAGCTATCAGGCATCGATCAGAATGGCGCCATACGAAGCATTGTATGGGCGAAAATGCCAAGTACAGATATACTGGGGATGGACAGAAGAGGGGAATGTTAAGAAGACTAGTGAAGTATGCATTCAGGAGATGATGGACAAAGTTAAGGTAATCCGAGAAAGACTAAGAGCAGCGCAAAGCAGACAGAAAAGCTATGCAGACTCTAGGAGAAGAGAACTGGAGTTCTAAGTAGGTGACCGTGCATTCTTGAAGTTGACTCCTAGTAGAGGGATCCTGAAACATCCGAGAGGAGGGAAGTTGAGTCCTAGGTATTTAGGACCGTTCCCGATATTGGAGAAAATTGGACCGATTGCCTACCGATTGGATCTACCTGATGGTCTAACCGAGATACATGATGTATTCCATGTCTCTCAATTAAAGAGGTACAATCCCGATCCGAGTCATGTACTCAATGAGGAACCGTTGGAGTTGCAACCAAATCTGAGTTATGTGGAGAGACCCGTCAAGATCTTGGAGCAGAGTATTAAGACGCTTCGAAACAAGCAGATACCCATGGTGAAGATACTTTGGGATCATCATGGAGCACAAGATGCAACGTGGGAAATGGAGGAGTGGTTAAAAGGGAAGTATCCGGATATGCTCGAAGGGTATGAAATCTGAATTTCGGGATGAAATTCTCTTAATGGGGAGGGGATGTAATACCCCGCCCAAAACCACCTTTGACTATGGGGAAAAGTCATGCATTGCATAGCATTTTGTATTTTATGTGGTAGCTTAGAATTATTTTATTTGCGTGGATGCATGTGAATTTTTCCGTTGCTCTTGCATTTGAATTAATTGATGTGAAATAGTTGTGTTGTTAAAGATTTGGATAAGGGAGGTTTGGTCGAAGATTTGGAAGGATGAGTACTGGGTGGTGGTGAGAACTGATTGTAGAAAAAATTAGTATTGGAATTGTTTTGGAATAGCAGGGAGGTTGGTGATTTCCTTTGGTGACCCGAGTTCGAATCCTACCTTTTGTGAAGTTAGTTTCTCTTCTTGAAAATTCCTTTCCTTAGAGTTTTCATGTCTTGGCCGAAAAAGATCTAGCAAACCTAGAGAAACTTTAGTGTCATTATTCCAAGGAAATAAGTCTCTATATTTATTTCCTAAATTTAAGGACCTTGATGTGAATAAAGTTCGCTTTTAATTTTCAGTTTTTATTCCTTAGGATTTTCGAAAAACCCCTAGCTAGTAATTAAAATTTTAGCTTGAATTTAGCTAGATAGATCTTGCCATGGATAGTTGGAATTAGTGAATCATTTTTCTAGTAGGAAACCTTGTTGATTTTAACCCTAGAACCTAAGCAAAAAATTTGGAAAAAAATTTCCAGCAAGTGCCGCCACTTCTTAGGGGAATTTTAGCTCAACTTAAACATTTCAAAAGCTAGGAAATCTTATCCTAAATCCTTTAGCAAATCAGATTTTTTTTGCAATCCTAATTCGACTAGGATTTTCTTCCTAAACCAAGTAGAATTTCGGCAGCTTTGTGTTAACACAAGCTGTCCGAAATTGCAGCACCTTTTAGTACAATCTAACCCTTCAAACCCTAGTTCAAATCCCCTAAAACATCTTCCATCAATTTAGATTATCTTTGCTGTGCAAAACCATATTTTACTCACACAAATTCCAGAATGTTGACCAGTTAGGAAACCAGAATTTTTGACAGCTTTGTACAGAAAATTTCGGCCAGTCTTTTACTCCTATTCCAACTAAAATTCTACACACGAACACGCCGAAAACCCCCAGCTGATCGAGCTATTTTTCCACGCCTAAAACCCTAATTTTTTCTCTGGAAATTTCGGCAGAACCACATCTAAAACAGTCTAGAAATTCTTCCCCTCCTGTTCAGCAATTTTGCACAGCAAAACTACTACACGCACACAGAAATTTCAGCCCTAAAAACCTTCGCAAACTCTTCTTTGTTTGGCCTAAAATTCTGAACACAAACTGCCCTCCTCTTGAGCAATAGTTCAGCCAGCACAAGGGAGCAAAATTGCAGAATATTTTCTCCCTTAAACCCTCTCAAAGTCGGCAGCAAGAAGGCACTCGTGAGCTGCAATTTTCGGCCTTGTTGTCCGAACTATTCTCAAGAGAAGGGCTGTTTGTGTTCAGAATTTTGGGCCAAACAAAGAAGAGTTTGCAAAGGTTTTAGGGCTGAAATTTCGTGCCCGTGCAGTAGTTTTGCTGTGCGAATTTGCTGAACAGGAGAGGAAGAATTTCTGGAAACTCCATTCATTAGAATTTTGTCCGGCACCCAATCAAGCTTATGGATGGAGCTTGTTCAAGCTAGGCAGATCGGGACGAACAAGTGGTATTAGAGACTAGGTTTAGGCATTTTCTTTCAACTATATTGATATAGTGCATTAAGTATTTCAATTTGTTACTAATTCTAGTGTGTTTTGTGTGCAAGATGGTTCACAGAATTACCTCCACTCGTAAGTCTATGGCACCTCAAATTAGGTAGCCACTGCTTTTTAGTAAGTATTTCTTTTCTAAGCCATTGGAAGAAGTAGATGAACTTCTTAGGTTTGTAGACCTAGCTTGAAAAAAAATGAGGTGTTTTCCATCCAACCTTGATGGTTCTGGTGATGAATAGTTGTGCTGAGGAGAAGTTTGGGATGGCGATAGTAATATTATTTTGGGAGATGAAATGATTAGTACTTATGTTGGTTTATTTTGGAACTTCAAATTTCTTTGCAAACTATGCTTTATGAATGATGATATGTGATGTGAAACCTATTTCTTTTAAGAACTATATGTTTCAGTATGCAACATATATTGTTCTAAGGGAGGATTACTTTTGGGGAAACCTCTTTCTCTGATATTTTATACTCATGTGCAAACATTTTGTGTGACAAATGTTCATTGTGCCTACGCTCCATTACTTGGTTTGCATGTGACATTATGTGCATAAACATTTCTTACATGCATTCATAATAAGGGTGTAACCTTTGTGACAAGAAGATGCCTCCGAGACGCCAAGCAGCTACCCGTAGAAGTAGGATTCCCAGAGCAGAACCAGCAAACCCAGAGTATGAGCCTACGCAAAACCCTTCATAGGATGAGGAAGTAGTAGGCGAAGAAAGTCAAGAAGTGGAGCCAGAAGGACCGACTGATATCTCAATTGGACAATCTTTCAATAAGATGACGAAATCCTCCAAGCGATAGCGGAGAAGAAAGTACCCCATGGTGAAGATGAAGCCTTGAAGCGATTTTTCAAGTTTCAACCACCCACATACTTTGGTGAGGCAGAGCAGGAACAAAAAGCAGAATTATGGACAAAACAGATGGAGGACATATTCTGCACCTTGCAATACTCAGAGGAGCGGATGGTGAAATTTGCTGCTTTCAGACAATGAGGATCAGCGAGAGATTGGTGGCAGCAGACGCAAGAAAAATAGGAAAGAACATGACAGGAATGGAACTGGAATAGTTTTGTTGAATCATTTAGAGTTGAATACATCCCTCAGTGGATAGTCGAGAAGCGAGAAGACGAGTTACAGAGCTTAAAATAGGGGAATATGACGGTAGATCAATACGCTGCTCAATTCAATCGCTTATCCAAGTACTGTCAATAGCTAATAGATACAGAGCAAAACCGTACCCGACAGTTCATGAAGGGATTGAGACAAGAACTTAGAAGGGCATTGGCACCATTCCCACCAACGACTTATGCTGCAGCGGTAAAAGCCGCAACTCGTACTAAGAATGAAGATAAAGGTAGAGCAGATAGCAAAACATCGAACTCATATGAGCATGGTACTTATAAGAGGCCTGCGGGGCAGCAACTCATAAATAAAGGAAAACAAGCATGGACTGCACTAACTGGGGCCACTGCAAATGCGATAACCTGCCATCACTGTGGCAGGAGGGGACACGAAATAAAGGACTGTTGGTCTAAGAAGGAGAACCAAAAATGCTTTATTTGCAGGGACCCCTCGCATATGAGGAAGAACTGTCCAAAAATTGGAAGTGCCAACCGAGGAAACCCAACAATGCTTGCTCGCTCGGCCAGTCGAGCCGACATTCTTGGAGCTGCAAGAAGTGAGGATTGAAATCTTAGGTTAATGCTCGAGACCGAATGCAGAGATACTAGAAGCAGATGCAACAATAAGAAAAGGATAAGCCTACTATTATGCAGATACTTTCATTTATTCTAACCCTGCGCATTATAAGGTCAAATTGGATTGGCCATATTAATGGGGAGGTGATGGGTCGAAGTTGCCCATACCCGATGGTCAAGGTTCAGTGGGAGCATCATGGCACGTAAGATGCTACATGAGAATCAGAAGAGTGGGTTAAACAGATATAACTTGATCTGAAACAGTGGTATGCTTGAATTTCGAGACGAAATTCTTCTAAGGAGGGGAGGATGTGAAACCCCAGTCGAAACTAACCTTAGAGTAAGGGGATTGGGATGCATATCATATTTTATTGCATTTTTAAATATATTTTTGTATGATTTTATGTGATTTGGATTTGTGTTTTATTGTCTCGAAGGCTTGATTGTGAGTATTGAGTGAGAAGGGCGAAAAGGTAATTTTTGCTTGAGGTGAAAATAGGGAGATAGCTTGAGGATTAAATAAGGAGAATATTTGGGTGAGGAAATAAAAATAAGCGTTAGTGTGGTTAAGTGGTTAAAGCTTTGTGATTTAATCTCTAAGGTCTTGAGTTCAAATCCTATCACTTAAGTTTTATTCATATTTATCTTAGCCATGTTTGAATTTTCCACTTGTAACACCCCACTACCTAAGCCCACCAGGGCCAGGGATGTCGCCCCGTCCAAAGGACAAGGGGTCTTTATAACTAGGTTACACAAATAAAATAGCGAAGTAAAAATAATACCTTGACTTAGAATTTATTACATCCCAAGAATAAATCCATGAATTCCCAAAAACAAATCAACAAATAAAAATTATCCGCTCTCAACTCCCCAAATAATACATAAAAATAAAGGTCAACATTCTCTTCCAAGGCAGATAACACTAGCTACTCATCCTCACAGCAGAATCCACCTGAAATCATGATAAAAAGGGTGATGAGACAGAAATCTTAGTAAGCCCCGTGTGTGAGTTGGGCTAAAGAGACAAACACTTTTCATGATTCATGCACTAACAGTATATCAAAAGCTTTGTCAAGCCTTCTTTACAAATTTAACTCTCACTTCTTGAAGGATAGTAGTGAGAAGTCATGAAGCAAAATGCTCTTAAAATATTCGGTTTGGAAAGATATGAATAATTAAAGGATTTTAAGCTTCGAATAAAATTCTAATGACACTTTAGAACAGTTTCCCGAAAATAGCTCAACGATTAAAGCAACCAAGTTAATCTGACAGGGCACAGCGGTGGCTCTGACACCAGGTGAAGCACTTGACCCCCGTCAGGTGGTGAGAGGGCACAGAGGTGGCTCTCACTCCTGTGAAGCACTTGACCCCCAACACCTGGTAGGTGTACATCCTACTGAGTGAGATTCTCCTCCCTCTCTCACCCAATCCAATCCGGTTGTCCCACTTCCGGCCGTCGGTTCCACTAGAACCCCGTCGGTAGCTGAGGACGGCTCAACCTTCTATACTGACGCCCTGATCGAAAAGAGTCAACCTCTCAGAGGTGGCCACCTGCCTAGAGATATCTCCAGACCAACCAAAGGCTAGCATAAAGGTCTAGCCCCCATGGAGTACTCAACGTTATTCAATCTTCACAATTCATAAGGCTCCAAAGTGGAACCTACAAAATTTAGCTCAATACAATTCCAAACAGCATTTTCCAACCCGCACAAAGATTTTAGAAGGCATGGTTTTAAGCCAATAATTTATTCCAAGTATTCATAGTGAAGGAGCCACATGCTCAAATAAGTCGTGCTTTGATTTTCGAAAAGTATATGCATGATCAAAAATTCATCTCTTGCATATTCAAAACAAATCAAAATGTTTGATGCTTGGCTCCTAAGTCATGCTTGACATATTTTAGAATTTATAAATCTAGAAGTTTCTAAAATTAGAAGTTTTCCAAATGTAGAAAGTTTCCAAAATAAGAAGGTTTCCAATATAGAAGCTTTCAAAAATTAGCTATCGTGCTAATATTTCGTGTTTGCAAAAGATGCTCACCAATCTTTCTTTAAAATAAAATCAATTTCATGAATGTTAGGGAACTTACCTTATCCTTGCTCACAAGAAAGGTCTCCAACAATTGACCTAATCCCCGCCTGGGGTAAATATAATCAAACCCAAGCCAAAGATTCACTTCCACAAATAAAACTAGCTCAACTCACTACTACCATAATCCTAGTTCAACTTATTACAATTATGACTCTAGTGTCCTAAGCTTTAAGGCTAGATGATAAAGGATTTTATAAAATAAGTCTAACTTGATAAGTTAAAATAACTAGGGGATGTAAAATAATTACTAATAAGTTATAGGCTTTAATAATAATTCTTGACTGTTATTATTAATAAATAAACTAAGGTTTGAATATTGAATAATACCAAGCCCTAAATAATATTAATAAATGGTAATTTAAAAATAGATAATAAATTACAATTAATTTTTAATTAATTTTTAATAGATAATAAAATTAATAATAAATGAATTATATTAAATTTTTGTTTAATATACAACAAACAAATTTTAATATATATAATATTTATGAATATAGGCAAAAGTTTGAACTATGGTCTACAAGGTCATTATTATTATTTATATAAAAGATCTTATTTAATATTATACGTATGCATATATTATTTTTAAGGACTAGTAAAATATCAATATTTCATGTAACATCACTTCCTAGCAATTTTGAAATCCTTAGAGGAAAACCTGATAGGATGCTAGACTCCATTGATAATATTTCAAACTCCTTCGGGGGGTGGTGGAAGCAGGCAAGAAAATGGGAAGTTGTGGAGTTGAGGTAGGGAAGGAGATTCTGGAGGCCGACCTTATAATCCTGCCCATGGATAATTATGACTTGATCTTGGGCATGGACTGGTTGTCGAAACACGGAGCTCGTGTGGACTGCAAGATCAAGACGATGCAGTTTGTGAGACCTGGATGGGATGTAATTGAATTCAACGGCAAGCGAACGAAGGAACTGAAATTTCTTATTGCTGGTGCTAAAGCCCGGAAGTTACTCAAGAAAGGATGTACGGGATATTTGGCGTACCTCCTGAACAAACCTAAGGACCAATGTACCTTGGAAAGTACGAAGGTAGTAAAAGACTTTTCGAATGTTTTCCCTATTAAGCTCACTTTCCTACCCCCTGAGCGGGAAGTTGAGTTCACCGTGGATCTGATTCCCGGAGCGGAACTTGTGTCAAGAACCCCCTACCGGATGGCACCGACGGAGCTGAAGGAGTTAAAAGAGCAATTGGTGGAATTGGTAAGGCAAGGCTACATCCGGCCGAGTACGTTGCCGTAGGGAGCCCTGGTGTTGTTTGTCAAGAAGAAAAATAGAACCTTGAGGCTATGCATTGACTATCGGGGATTGAACAATCTAACGATAAAAAAATAAGTACCCTCTACCATTGATCGATGAGTTGTTTGATCAACTGCAAGGCGCCGCTTGCTTTTCGAAGTTGGACCTACGGCAAGGATACTACCAGGTGAGGATCAAAGAAGAAGACATTCCTAAGATTGTATTCAACATGCGGTATGGCTACTACGAATTTGTAGTAATGCCGTTCGGTGTAACCAACGTGTAGGATTTCTAAATTAATTAAACAGATTAAATGCAGCGGAAAATAGCAAGAAATCCAAGCCATGGATCACGGGTTTGCAGTAAAATTAAATGCAGTAAAAACGGAAAAAAGAGAAGATCGCGCTTATTACCTTTTGAAGCCGGAATTTAAATTTTTCTTGTTCCAAGAACGCAGGCGCGATCCAGATCACAAAACCGACTCACAACAGCTGAACTGAAATCCAAGAAAGAACTCCCTCTAATGATAATCAACACAAGGTCGAACGCTCACAATCTCACAATTCTATGCTAGTAGAATTTAGAAGGCTAGGGTTTGATTAATAAGAGAGAGACGGCTAGGGTTTGATCAAGAGAGAGGCAGAGAAATGGTTTCTCTATTATTGCATGAATAGTCTGTGTCTCTAACCCTAAGGAAACCGTTTCCTTATATTTATAGATTTATAATTACCATAAATTGTAACTTAGTCATTCAACGTCCAATTGTCAACAAATTGGTCCTTGAAGTTTACTTAATTACAATTAGGTCCCATGAATTATAATTATAACAAACTTATAATTCACCTATAAATATATTCTCTTCTCTTAATTAACCCCACAATATTATCAAATAATATATTTGAGCATTCAAACCTTTATTGTGTGTGACCCATTAGGTTTCCTGGTCTTATTGGTAGCATAATATGAATTAATTCTAACAATATTAGAATTAATAATCCTTAATAAAATAAAGGATTAAATTTATTAATTCTCTAATTAATAAATCCATATTTAGCATATCAAGAGCAACATCTAGCAATGACTCTTAACCACCCAAAAGTCCAGAAAGTCAAGTGACTTGACATGAACCTTTCAATAGCAAATTATCAGTGCAATAAACTCCTTTCACCATACAATATCTCATTCGGTCTAGAGCATGGAATTAGTGCCAACTCCCTCCAGAATATTATTAATTATGGCCCGAATATTTTAGTACTTGTTTAAGAAATCCATTACTCGATATGTGTATCAATCGGAACCATTTCCATCACATAGTCGCCTTGGCCAAGGACTTCCTGAGTAATGATTTCTACAAGTGGCCTTGAGATATACTCTCCTACTATTAGGAGTGGTGAATCCTTTATTGACTTTCTCAACTACTTTCGTTTACTTTAGTTGTACCCAATATCCATCCCATAGGCAGTCCTAGATAAGACTCTAAAGATTAGAATCAAAGTACAACGCTCGTTAAACAAAGTACCTTGGAGATCTCAAGTCTAAGGATACTTGCACACTTGCTATAATGAGATTCTATCACTGGCACTAAATAGTTATCCAAGTGATTATCTCGTAGCTAGGTCATCCAATGAACTTGTTCCAAAATAAGCATCCACACGTTAATCTTGAGTATCCCAATACTCACGGATATAAGAACCACCGCTTGATCCAATCAAGAGATATAACATATGCCAGTATTAGCATATTAATAGTGTCCCATGTTATTAATACTATGACTGGGGATTATTTAAGTACAAACACTGCATAGTGTAGTAGGAATCTCACATCATGATCTCTATCATGATTTCCTTAACACTGTGTTGTACTAGGGACTTTATCTAACGGTTTGTACACATGTTTAAATATAACAATCAAACTGAAAGATAAAGTCTGCCTCTTATTAATTTAATATGCAATATACATGACACAAGTGATTGCCTCTAGAGCACAACACTAACACAACGCACCGGCAGTATTCATAGATTTGATGCATTGCATTTTCCAACCATACCTGGACAAGTTCGTGGTTATATTCATCGATGACATTTTAATCTTCTACAAAAATCCGGAGGACCACGCGGAGCACTTAAGATTGGTCCTAGAGAAGCTGAGAGAATTCAAGCTTTATGCCAAGTTCAGTAAGTATAAGTTTTGGCTGAGCTCGGTGTCTTTCCTTGGTCACGTGATATCCAAAGAGGGGATCAAAGTGGACCCTGCCAAGGTGGAAGCCGTGGCTAAGTGGAAACAACCGGAGAACATTACCGAGATACGAAGTTTCCTGGGGTTGGCCGGGTACTATCGGCATTTCATTAAAAATTTCTCTACTCTGGCTTCACCAATGACGCGACTGTTGAAGAAGGATGTTGCTTTTGCTTGGAGTGAGAAGTGCGAAAAGAGCTTCCAAGAACTTAAGAGGAGGTTGATTACAGCACCCGTGCTGAGTCTGCCTAAGGCTGATAAGCCCTATGCACTCTAAACAGATGCATCCAAGGAAGGACTAGGAGCTGTGCTGATGCAGAAAGGGAAAGTCAAAGCTTATGCATCTAGGAAGCTAAAGCCACACGAAGCTAATTATCCCACGCATGACCTACAGCTAGCAGCTATAGTGTTCGCCTTGAAGAAATGGCAACATTACTTGTACGGTGCGCAATACGAAGTTTTCAATGACCATAAGAGTTTGAAGTACATCTTCATGCAAAAGGACTTGAATCTCCGACAACGTAGGTGGATGGAGTTCCTGGAAGAGTATAAGTGCCCTATTTACTATCATCCGGGTAAAGCGAATGTGGTAGCAGACGCTCTAAGTCGGAAGGTGAAAATGGCACACTTGAGAATACAGGAGGTGTCGACAGTCCAGTATATCATGGAGAAAGAGGCGCAAGTGCAAGAGAGAAATATCTGCGTGAGCAACTTGACCCTGAAACCCGATCTGGACCAAGAAATTGTATCAGATCAACAGGGTAGTGCAGAATTTCAAACTTTCAAGGAGAAAGAGATCGCGAGAGGAGGAAGTGATTTCCAGACCGATGAGAATGGGGTATTATACTATCGGGACCGGATTTGTGTACCGGACATCCAAGACTTAAGGAAGAGGATACTGGACGAAGTGTACAAGAGGAAATATACCATACACCCTGGGGAGGTAAAGATGTACCAAGACTTGAAGAGGAAATATTGGTGGGCTGGAATGAAGAGGGATGTAGTTCAGCATGTGTTAACCTGCCTGACGTGCCAGAAGGTTAAAATGGAATATAAGAAGTCTGCAGGGTTACTACAACCGTTACCGATTCCTGAATGGAAATGGGAATAGGTGACCATGGATTTTGTGACTGCCCTTCCGATGACCAAGTAACACAAAGATGATATCTGGGTGGTAGTGGACCGATTGACTAAGACAGCGCACTTCATACCGGTAAACGTAAGGGACTCGATGGAAAAGTTGGCTCAGACATATCCCCGAGAAATTGTAAGATTGCATGGTGTACCGTCGAGCATTGTGTCGGATAGGGACCCTAGATTCACTTTAAGGTTCTAGGGTAAGTTCCAGGAGTCCTTGGGCATGACCCTGAAATTCAGCACATCTACTCATCTGCAGACAGACGGTCAATCCAAAAGAGTCATTCAGATACTGAAGACATGCTCCGAGCATGTATCTTAGACTTTAGAGATAAGTGGATTGAGTCTTTACTGCATGCGGAGTTAGTATATAACAACAGCTATCAGGCGTCGATCGGAATGGCGTCGTACGAAGCATTGTATGGGCGAAAATGCCAATTACCAATATACTAGGGATGGACAGAAGAGGGGAACGTTAAGAAGACTGGTGAAGTATGCATTCAAGAGATGACAGACAAAGTCAAGGTAATCCGAGAAAGACTAAGAGCAGCGCAAAGCAGACAGAAAAGCTATGCAGACTCTAGGAGAAGAGAACTGGAGTTCCAAGTAGGTGACTGTGCATTCTTGAAGTTGACTCCTAGTAGAGGAATCCTGAAACATCCGAGAGGAGGGAAGTTGAGTCCTAGGTATTTGGGACCGTTCCCGATATTGGAGAAAATTGGATCGGTTGCCTACCGATTGGATCTACGTGATGGTCTAATCGGGATGCATGATGTATTCCTTATCTCTCAGTTAAAGAGGTACAACCCCGATCCGAGTCATGTACTCAATGAGGAACCGTTGGAGTTGCAACCAAATCTGAGTTATGTGGAGAGACCCGTCAAGATCATGGAGCGGATTATTAAGACGCTTCGAAACAAGCAGATACACATGGTGAAGATACTTTGGGATCATCATGGAGCACAAGATGCAACGTGGGAAATGGAGGAATGGTTAAGACGGAAGTATTTGGATATGCTCGAAGGGTATGAAATCTGAATTTCGGGACGAAATTCTCTTAAGGGGGAGGGGATGTAATACCCCGCCCAAAACCACCTTTGACTATGGGGAAAAGTCATGCATTGCATAGCATTTTGCATTTTATGTGGTAGCTTAGAATTATTTTATTTGCATTAATGCATGTGAATTTTTTCATTGCTCTAGCATTTGAATTAATTGATGTGAAATAGTTGTGTTGTTAAAGATTTGGATAAGGGAGGTTTGGTCGAAGATTTGGAAGGTTGAGTATTGGGGGGTGGTGAGAACTGATTGTAGAAAAAATTAGTACTGGAGTTGTTTTGGAATAGCGGGGAGGTTGGTGATTTCCTTAGGTGACCCAAGTTCGAATCCTACCTTTTGTGAAGTTAGTTTCTCTTCTTGAAAATTCCTTTCCTTAGAGTTTCCATATCTTGGCCGAAAAAGATCTAGCAAACCTAGAGAAATTTTAGTGTCATTATTCCAAGTAAATAAGTCTCTATATTTATTTCCTAAATTTAAGGACCTTGATGTGAATAAAGTTCGCTTTTAATTTTCAGCTTTTATTCCTTAGGATTTTCGAAAAACCCCTGGCTAATAATTAAAATTTCAGCTTGAATTTAGCTAGATAGATCTTGCCATGGATAGTTGGAATTAATGAATCATTTTTCTAGTAGGAAACCTTGTTGATTTTAACCCTAGAACCTAAGCTAAAAATCTGGAAAAAAATTCCAGCAAGTGCCCCCACTTCTTAGAGGAATTTTAGCTCAACTTAAACTCTTCCAAAGCTATGAAATCTTATCCTAAATTCTTTAGCAAATCAGATTTTTATTGCAATCCTAATTCGACTAGGATTTTCTTCCTAAACCTAGTAGAATTTTGGCAGCTTTGTGTTAACACAAGTTGTCCGAAATTCCAGCACCTTTAAGTATAATCCAACCCTTCAAACCCTAGTTCAAATCCCCTAAAACATCTTCCATCAATTCAGATTATCTTTGCTGTGCAAAACCATATTTTACTCACACAAATTCCAGAATTTCAGCTAGCTAGGAAACCAGAATTTTCGACAGCTTTCTACCGAAAATTTTGGCCAGCCTTGTACTCCTATTCCAACCGAAATTCTGCACACAAACACACCGAAAACCCCCAGCTGACCAAGCTCTTTTTCAGCGCCTAAAACCCTCATTTTTTCTCCGTAAATTTCGGTAGAACCACAGCTAAAACACTCCAGAAATTCTTCCTCTCCTGTTCAGCAATTTCGCACAGCAAAACTACTGCACGCGCACAGAAATTTCTGCCCTAAAAACCTTTGCAGACTCTTGTTTGTTTGGCCCAAAATTCTGAACACAATTAGCCCTTCTCTTGAGCAATAGTTTGGCCAGCACAAGGGAGCAAAATTGCAGAATATTTTCGCCTTAAACCCTCTCAAAGTCGGCAGCAAGAAGGCACTCCTGAGCTGCAATTTTCGGCCTTGCTATCCATGAAACCTAAAGCCATTAGGAGTCTTTCTAAACATCACCATCTAACCCTAAACTAATCTTCTCTAACTCGAAATCATAGCAGCCGTCTATCCTCTCCATTCTACACAAAAATTCCAGCAAGAACTCCACAGCAAATTTTCAATAACCTCAAGAACAACACCTAGAAAAAACCGATCACCCTCCAAGGTAAGCAAAAACCATCTCAACTTCTTCATTCCTCTCTTCCATCAATTCTCTTCCTTTTCTTCTTTGGAATAACGCCATCTCAAGGCTGATTTCATCTCTTTATGCATTCTTGGTCATAAAGAAGGAAAAAAAAGACAGCTTTTCTATTCTAATCCAACGAACTCAAGACAATCACCACAGGAGCATAGGGATCTTGCTACCCGGTTGTTGTAAGGTACGGAAATACTTACCCTTAATGCCAGACTTAAGGTTTAAGATAGTAGATGATGTCTATTACCTTGTTGAATATATGGTCATAGTATATGATCTTAGGGGATTGTGAATTGTTATGAAAATAAATGAGTTTGGCACATGTTCGAATTAGTTGAAGCCCTGATCATGATATTATATGGTTTAGATCAGGAGAATAATTGAGGAAAGCAAGCTGTGAATTTATCTCGTTTATCTTAGGCATATCAAGTAAGTCCTTGCATAAACTCTTTTGTTAAATGTTGTGATGGCAAGTTTATGTTGTGAAGCTTTGTGAAGCTATTGTTGAACTATGTTTGCTTGGGTTGTAAATGTGGATATTTATTCTTTAAATGGTTTTGTCAAACCAACGATTTTATCAAGAAAACTATTCTTTTCCTTAAACTTTTCGAAATCTCTTTTAAAGAAATCCACGTTTTACAAAGCTAAGGTTTGGAAATATTGTGAATCAGGAATTGACGGATATGTTCGTTGAGTACTCAATAAGGGTAGGCTAACAATACTAGTCTTGGAGGGCTAGAGTAAGTCTTCTGGCAGGAGGCCACCTCCAGAAGATGAGCTCTGCTTGAAAAGGCGACAGTATTGGTTGGTCAAGCCGGTCCGAGCTAGCATGTGTACATGGTAAGGTATTATTCATTTTCCCGGCATGGACACCCGGATGGTTTTGTTGGGTGTAGAGAAGGAGGATTATCTCCCCCCGTGAGCTGTACACTCACCTTGATTAGAACGCCCAACGTGTGGTAATCTGGTCCGGACAAGGTGTACAAAGTGTGGTGCCTTGGCCATTTTGTTCTCATGGAGCCCAACGTGTGGTGACGGGACTGTTTATTCAAGTGGATGATTGTTTTGTGTAAAGTAAGATTATGGAAAAACCCACTCTTTGTGAAAGAGAAATTATTTATGACTTGCCAAATATTTCTACAAATGTTTTCCACTTTGCATACACGTACAGTTTTAAACACCATGTGCACACACAGGACTTACTGAGATTTATTCTCACACTGTTTTACATCATGTTTTCAGGAGATAGACTGTGCTGAGTCAGCGGGGCAGCGATAGTTGAAGCTTTTCTAATTATTGTCATCTTTGCTTATGAGACATTTATTGTTTAAGTAGTTGAACGATTAATTGTTTTTATTTTGTTTTGCTCCAAGTTGAGACTGATGTAATAAGAGTTTTTCTTTATTTATCTAAGTTGAATCTTTTGGAGGTTGCCTTTGTATTTTCTACCTCGTTTTAAAGACTCCTTGTCCTATGGGATGGGGCGACATCCCCGCCCTTTTAGGGTACGTAGTCGTGGAGTGTTACACGTACAGTTTTAAACACCATGTGCACACAGAGGACTTACTGAGATTTATTTTCACACTGTTTTACATCATGTTTTTAGGAGATAGACTGTGCTGAGTCAGCGGGGCATTTTTAGTTGAAGCTTTTCTAATTATTATCATCTTTGCTTAGGAGACATTTGTTGTTTAAGCTGTTGAACGATTAATTGTTTTTATTTTGTTTTGCTCCAAGTTGAGCCTGATGTAATAAGAGTATTTCTTTATTTATCTAAGTTGAATCTCTTGGAGGTTGCCTTTGTATTTTATACCTTATTTTAAAGACCCCTTGTCCTATGGGATGGGGCGACTTCCCTGCCCTTTTAGGGTACGTAGTCGTGGGGTGTTACACAGTTCAACTCTTCAAACCCTAGCTCAAAACACCTAGAACACTCCTCGGCAATTCAGATTACCTTAGCCACACAAAAAATAGATTTTACTCACTAAAAATCCAGAAATTCGGCCAGCTTATGAACCAGAAATTCGGCCAGCTTTGCACTCCAAATCAAACAAAAATTCTGGCACACCAAAACATACCAAAACCCTCAGCTGATTAAGCTAATTTTCAGCACCTAAAACCCTCACCTTTTCTCTGTGAATTGCGGCAGAACAACAACTGAAACATTCCAAAATTTCTCCCCTTTGGTTCAGTGATTTTTGCACAGCACTTATGCCATTCCTGCACAGAATTTTAGTTGTCAAAACCTGCTCAAACTCTTCCTTGTTTTGGCCAAAAAATCTGAACACACACAACCCTTCTCTTGAGCAATATTTTGGCCAGCATAGGAGAACAAGTCCGGAATATTTTCCCCTAAAAAACCCTCCCAAATTCGGCAACAACGAGGTGCACAGCAAGATGTACTTCTCGCCCTTGCTATCCAAGAGATCTAAAGCCATTAGGAGTCTTTCTTAGCACCACCATCTAACCCTAAACCAATATTCTCTAACCCTAAATCAAAGTAGCCAACTACTTTCTCCATTCTACACGAAAATTCCAGCAAGAATCTCTCTGCAATTTTCAAAAATCACAAGAACAATTCCCAGCAAGAAACCGATCATGCTCCAAGGTAAGCAAAAACCATCCTAACCTCTTAATTCCTTCCTTCCATCAATTCTTCTCTTTTCCTTCACTTGAATCACGAAACCCAAAGGCTGATTTCATCCTCTTTAGCTACTCTCGGCCAAAAGGAAGGAAAGAAGGCAGCTTTTCTCTTCTTCTCAAACGAACTCGAGACGATCACTATAGGAGCATCGAGATCTTATTAACCCGGTTGTTGCAAGGTAAGGGAATCCTACCCTTGATGTCAGAACTAAGGTTTAATATGATTGATGGTGTCTGTTAGCATGATGAATGGGTATTTTGAGGCAAGTAATTAATTAAGCATATTTGATGGATAGCAATGTTATATCTTTACTGTGGTAATAATGGATATAAGTTGTGATGGTCAAGTTGAGACCTTTTTGATATAATATTCATGTCTTTGATGAATATATGGTTATAGTGTATGAACTTTGAGGATTGGATAATTTATTTGGAGTTAGATAATGGATTGCGAATTGTTATGGGAATAAATGAGTTTAAAGCATGTTTGAATCGATTGAGACCCTAATCATGACATTATATGATTTTAGATCAGGAGGATATTTGAAGGAAGCAAGCTGTGATTCTATCTTGTTTGTCTGAGGCATATCAAGTAAGTTCTTGCATAAACTCTTTTATTAAATGTTATGATAGCAAGTCTATGTTGTAAAGCTTTGTGAAGCTATTGTTAAACTATGTTTACTTGGGTTGTAAACGTGGATATTTATTCTTTAAATGGTTTTGTCAAACTAATGATTTTATCAAGAAAACTATTCTTTCTCCTAAATTTTTAGAAAACACTTTTAAAGAAAACCCCGTTGTACAAAGCCAAGGTATGGAAATTTTGAATCAGGAATTGACGGATATGTTCGTTGAGTACTCAATAGGAGTAGGCTAACAATACTAGTCTTGGAGGGCTAGAGTAAGTGTTCTGGCAGGAGGCCACCTCCAGAAGATGAGCTCTGCTTGAAAAGGCGACAGTATTGGTTGGTCAGGACGATCCGAGCTAGCATTTGTACCTGGTAAGGTATTATTTATTTTCCCGGCATGGACACCTGGATGGTTTTGTTGGGTGTAGAGAATGAGGAGTATCTCACCCGGTGAGCTGTACACTCACCTTGATCAGAACGCCCAACGTGTGGCAATCCGGTCTCGGCAAGGTGCACAAAGTCTGGTGCCTTGTCCTCATGAAGCCCAACATGTGGTGACATGACCTTGATTCGAGTGGATAATTTGTTTTGTATAAAATGCTATTATGTGAAAAACCAACTCCTTGCAAAAGGGAAATTATTTATGACTTGCCAAATATTTCTGCAAATATTTTTCTCTATGTATTCACGAACTATTTAAAATATCATGTGCACACACAGGACTTACTGAGATTTAATCTCACACTGTTTTATATCATGTTTTCAGGAGATAGACTATGCTGAGCAAGCGAGGCAGGTGATAGTTGAAGCTTTTGCTATTTTTCCATTTTGGTTCTTGGAGATAATTGTTGTTTAAGCTTCTAAACGATATTTGTTTTATTTTATATTGCTCCATTTAGAGCCTAATGTAATAAGAGTTTTCTATATTTATCTAAGTTTGATTCTTTTAGGGTTTGCCTTTATATTTTACACCTCGTTTTAAAGACCCCTTATCCTCCGGGATGGGGCAACATCCCCGCCCTTTTAGGGTACGTAGTAGTGGGGTGTTACAGTTAGTATTTTTAACATTAAGTGTTCAATGAGGACTTTGATCTTTGTACTTGCTCATGTTAGAGATAGACCACCCCAAGTAACCTGATCAATTTTAGGGATTGTCTTACTCCAAATAGGGTGATAGGATAATGAGATGAGTCATCCTGGCCAGAAGTCTAGAGCTTGGCAATTGTGCCTTGTCTGCACTTTTTGATTTGGGTTGTGCACGGGTTGGGCTGGACACCTGGCATTGTACTAACCTCTTGCTGCCTTGTGTGCACTTTGTGATTGACGTCAGGATTGGGAGCCCTAGCATATGGTAGTAAGTTACAGATTTCCCAGCAATGCATGGATCGAGTATTGGAGGCTACAGTCTCAGTACAATAACACGTGTAAGTTGGTTTGTGATAGGGCCTAAATTAGTCATATTTTTCCTAGTTACTTGAGGCTATTTTATGATACATTTTGTGAAATAACTTGTCATATTCCTTCCTATTTGATATTTTCCTTATAAAAATACATTTCTTTAATTTATGCAAAAAAAGGGAAAATTAGAACTAATTGTGTGATTTTTTAGAATAGAGGCGGCCAGCCCGAGAAGGACAGCTGGTGCCGGTTAGCTACTGGCAGAACATGAAGAAATTGAATGGAACAGAACATTGAAGTTGGAAATCAAAGAAAGGAAACTCGGTCAGCAATCAGTGAAAAGAAAATGATGGATTTCGGTCAACAATTTTGGCAGCCTCATGGCTCCAAGCCAAAGCCGACGGACAGCAAAAGCAACAGAGGACAATTGCACATAAAGTGAAAAAATTGGTGGGGCCCAGATGCAAAGCAAAGTCAACAATGGTAGGCAGCAAAAGAAGCTGTCGAAACAAGCAGTGCAAGCAGAAAAAAAGGAAGTAGGCGGTGGCTTGATTTATTGGCTCAATTGAGCCGATAACAAAGTACAAATAGAAGAAGCAATTTAGATGGTGGTTCAATCAAAGCCGACACTACAAGAGAAAGATTTTCGGTGAAATTCTGTATGGCTCAAATTGAAGCCGATTCAGCGATTGCAATTTTACACCAATTGAAGCCAAATTCCATAACAAGAGTGTGTTCAACCCAAAAAGACAAAGTTCAAATTGAATCCAACTTGATTTCCAATTCAAAAAGTCAAAGACGATGGACTTATTTGGTTACTTAGGATTTTATTTTAGCAATTTCTAAACCTTTTCGATTTTGGATTAATTTTAGGTAATTTCTTCTTCTTTATTTATGACTCTTTTGGGAACTTTGTAAGCCTATAAATAAAGGCCAATTTACCCTAGGAGAGGGGGGTGCACAATGTAGAGACTTAGATTTATTTTAGAGTGCGTCACCAATATTTTTCCGAGAGAAATAAATCAATGAGGGTTGTGCAAGAAAGTTTTCAAAGGAAAAAGAAAGAGGCTTGTCTATGAGTGCCTTTTTTTGTACTTTGTTTTCTTTTTCTTGAACAATGATATGTTAATTATTTTATTATAATTCGACATTGTTTTAGATATTCATGATTTTTAGGGTTATTTTATCTTTTGATTAATTGATTGTTACTCTTGGTATTTAATTACTTGGATTGATTATGAGATTAATGGATTGTTTCTTTCCATTGACTTGCTTAGGAAAGGGATTAATGGTGGTTCTGATTTGTTAATTTCATATTTGTTGTCTCCGAACTTGCTTGGAAAAGAGGTTAATTGCTAAGCACTGGTAATTAAAGGTTCATTGATGTCCGTCAAGAATGGATTCATTAGTTAATTTCATGGTTTAAGTTTGCTAGGAATGGAAATTTAATCAAAGGATTGTGTTTAATGCATCTTTAGGGTAAGACTGGTTGAGACAGGAATGTGATGCTAAGTTATCTAGAAGATAGGGATTCATGAATTGGAAAAGAAGTGAGTCTACCTTAATCCTTCATGATGCCAAGAGAATAATTGGTTGTGATAAAGATTGGGTACTTTAAGATCATGTTTGTCTAAACAATGGCTTGAGTTACATAATTCTCCATCCTTGAAATGTATATATTTTTATTTTTATTTTATTTTGTTTTATTTTATTTTATTTTTTTCACTTTATTGAGTCGGTTAAACAATGAAAGAAAAGTGATTAATGCATACTTGTTCCTGGAGGATCGACACTCATTTGAAACCTATGCTATGTTAATGATGAGTACGCTTGCTTATTTGTGTAATTTGGGGTTAACATTTTAATGTAAACTTGATTGGGAATGTGCTTAGTTTCTATATGATTTTTATATCGAAATAAATACGCATTAGTGTGCTTATCCGATGACGCACGGATCTAGTACTAGAGGCTATGGTCTCAGTATGATGACCTGTGCAAGTTGGTGTACTTATCTGGTAATGCACAGTGGAGTGTTGTAAGGTGAAGTCCTTGGAACAATAATATAGTGATGCCAAAGGCAAAGCTTTGTGAGCTTTGTATATAGGCCGACCTTCTGTTGGAAAAGTGCCTGTGATTTGGAAATTGGGGATAATGATTTGAAAGTAAAATTCAATTTTCCAAACATGATTGAGTTCTTGATAAACTCTTCTTTAGAGAGTTTTAAAATAGTTTCCAGTGAACAAATGATATGCTATTCCACAAAATTTTTATGTACCCTATTCTTTCATAAAGCACTAGCACACTCGGGACTTACTAGGTGATTCATCACTCACACGTGTCTTTTATCTTACCTTTTGTAGAATCTAAAGCTAAGTGGATCCATAGATAGAAGGATGGAACAACAGAGTCGGCAATTTAGGTCTAGACAACTTTTCTTTTGATCATGTATTGTATTCTGTTACAGGTGGAGATGGCATGTATAAAATTCTCTGATATATGTATATATTTGGCCATCAGTGTGGGATATTATTGAGTATGGACTATATATATGTATTTACTCTGTTATTTCCCTTATAAAGACCATTTCTCCGAAAAACTAGACGGGACTACACCCGGTGTTGATATGTTTCCATTATTATTTTTAGTAGGGGTTTTACAATCAGTATTAGAGCCTATTTTTATAGAACTGTGGTATCATATAAGAATTGATAGAACCCTTTTATTGTGTAGGTATGGTAGATAGGAGCGATAAGAACAAGTGCTCAATGGTCAAGTGCTGTGATGAAGAGAAGAAAGAGACAGGCAAGAGCTCGGGTGTGGAGAGAAAACCTATGCTGAGAGGATACCGTTGCCATATAAGAAGGCAAGTGGCGACTCTGACAAGAATGATGATGATGTTGAGCCATGCCATCAGGATGGTAATGATGAGGAGGATAGCATCCCCGATGGTGCAGTACTATCTGAGAATGATGAGGAGGTATTCGGTGGAGATGTACCAGGAGTACTCGAGAAGGAAATGCTAGGTTTAGAGGCTATTGATGCGAGAGAGGACCAGGAGGTACCCGTGATGGAGGTACCTGTAGTTGAGAAGCCTAAGGAGGATTTAGAAATAGATCTAGAGCTATTGGCTTTGTTGCAGCCAGATGCAGACGGAAATGAAAAGGTTGATACAGTGGATCCTATACAATCTCGACTGATTCAGGACCTCCTGTATCAGACAGTAAGGATGACGAGTAGGATGATATATATATATATATATATATATATATATATAGTATGATATATACAGTTCGGCCGCATAAATTTTGTACTGACCTTGTGATAAATGAGAATGAACATGTGTTATGTTTTGCTAATTGCACTGTACCTATTTTATGATTACTTTCGAGCTATGTTACATTTGTTATATCAGTAAAATCTTATGAACTGTACAGGTGCCTCCTAAATGGACCTTCAGAAGATCACTGTGAGTTACTCAAAATAACCATGAACCAATGGTGGAGGAATCGCAGGTGACAGATCCCCATCTCACAACCTTAGACCACACCATATTTCAGACCTTCCAAAAGATGGCTGATACGATCCAAGAGATGATTCAGAATGCTAGGGTAAATGAGAGTATGAGTATGGAAAGTTAGCAAAGTGAAGTCAAGTCGGATCGAGCCCTTGAGCGCTTTCTAAAATTTCACCCTCAGCAGTTTCAAAGGCGACCTGACTCAGAACCGGAGGCTAAGAATTGGGTTGAATAGATAGAAAAGATTTTTACAGCCTTGAATTATTCAGAGCAAAGAAAGGTACAACTTACTACATTGTAGTTGAAAGGACCTGCCCAAGATTGGTGGACAAGGGAGATGGATCAACGTTAGTGGGAGTGGATAGATTTTAAGGATAGTTTTAAGAAGGAATTTATTCCTATTTGGGTGATAGAGAAAAAAGGAGGATGAATTTCAAGCTTTTTGGAAAGGAGGTCGTACGGTGGGGAAATATGCTATTGAATTCACTAGGCTATCAAAAGATTGCCTACATTTAGTCCACTCAGAAGTAGACAGGGTTAGACATTTTTTAAAGGGTTTACGGTCAGAACTGAAAAGAGTATTAGCAAGTATGGCTCCTACCAATTATAACGTTGCAGTAGAGATGGCTTCTAGAATAGAAATAGCTACTATTGAATAGGCAGGTGAGAGGAGTCGAGGCAAATTTTGAGGTATGAATCAGAAGAGACCTGTAGGGTACTGATGGTAAAGGAAAAGGAAGATGCAAATGAGAGGAGGCCCGACTGGCCCAATAGGAGGACTGGCCTCCTTTAAATTCTTCAATTGTATGGAAATAGGGTATAAGACTTTAAATTACCTTCACCCACAAAGGATAGGAGGATGGAGCCGAACTGGAGGTAATAGCCATGGACAAAGGTTAGAATTTAGAAGAGGAAACCCAGGGCAGGCTTCACCTCCAAAACAGGCCCCCCTCCCAAATCACAAGTAAACACTCGTGTGGTGGCCTTGGAGAAGACAGATAGTCAGACTGCAATGGTGGATGGTATGCTCCTTATTTTTTTATCATACTACTAAAGTATTGGTAGATCCCGGTTCTACGCAGCCCTTTGTTGCTAATTCATTTCTTGATTCTATGGGGATAAAAAGGGGAAGAAATTTCATATGAAATGATTACTAGTACCCAATTGAGAAAGTAAATGAATAGTAAGAAAATAAATAGGAACTGTAGGATCTTGGTAAGAGGTGAAGTATTGGAAGGAGATTTGATAAGTTTGCCCATAGAGGATTATGATGCTGTCTTAGGTATGAATGGGCTATCTCAGTATCATGCTCAAGTTGGTTGTAGGCATAAGATAGTAAATTTTCGTCGGTCTAGGAAACCAATATTGGAATTTGTAGGTAAGGCTGGAAGGAAAAGTAATGTTTTTGTATCAGGACTTAAGACCAGGAAGATGATTAGAAAAGGGTGCACATGATACTTGACTTATGAAATTAATAAGCCAAGAAAGGTTAAGAAACCCAAAGACATTCTTGTGGTGAATGAGTTTTTAGATATTTTTCAAGCGGAATTGAAGGAGTTACCGCCGGAGAGAGAGGTAGAATTTTTTTTTGAGTTAGTGCCATCGACAAAACTAATTTCAAGGATCCTTTATAGAATGGCACCTACAAAATTGCAGGAGCTCAAGAAACAACTATATGAATTAATAGAGTAAGGTTTTATCCGACCGAGTTTTTTACTGTAAGGAGCACCCATATTATTCATTAAGAATAAAGATGAGTCATTGCAGATATGTATAGATTATTGAGGGTTGAATACAGTGATAGTAAAGAATATATAACCATTGCCCATAGTTGATGAATTGTTTGATCAGTTGTAAGGAGTTGGATGTTTCTCGAAATTAGACATATGGCAAGGATATTACTAGGTCCAGATTGGGGAAAAAGATATACCAAAAACTACATTTAACACTCAATATGGACATTTTGAGTTTGTGGTGATGCCTTTTGGTGTTACCAATGCCCCTACTATTTTTATTGACCTAATGCACCTAACATTCTAGCCATACTTAGATAATTTTGTGGTTATATTCGTAGATGACAATCTAGTGTACTCTAAATGTCCCCAAGAACATGAACTGCACCTTTGGAAAGTCTTAGGGAAGTCATGAGAGACCAAATTATATGCTAAATTCTTTAAGTATGAGTTTTGGTTGCAAGAAGTAGCATTCTTTGGATATGTGATATCTAAAGATGGGATTACATAGCTCCTGCAAAAGTTGAGGTGGTGACAAATTGGAAATGTCCCGAGACTATGATCGAAATCCGAAGTTCCTTGAAATTGACAGGATATTATCGAAATTTTTTTGGGGGAACTCTCTAAGATAGTTTCACATTTGAATTGATACGCCCAAAAGGAAGTTCCTTGTGTTGGAACCAAGAAGCGTGAGAGAAATTTCCAGGAGTTGAGAAAAGGATTAAATTCTGCTTCGGTTCAAATATTGCCATTGATGGAATCATTCATTACCAAGATCGGTTTTGTATCTAGAAACAATCTGTGATGAGACAAGATGTTTTAATGAAGGCACCTTGAAGTAAGTATACTATCTATCCAGGAGTCGTAAAGATGTATCAGGACTTAAAATGGCATTATTAGTGGATTGGTATGAAAAGGGATATCTTAGATTTTGTAGCTAGATGTTTAACTTATCAGCAAGTGAAAGCCGATCAGCAATGGCCTGGAGGGTTATTGCAGCCATTACCAATTCCATCATGGAAATTGGATGAAATTACTATGGATTTCATTACAAGATTGCCTATAGTAGTAGAATAGCGAGATATTATATGGGTGATAGTGGATCGACTAACTAAATCCACTCATTTCATCCCTATCTAACAGCGGGATTCCTTGGAAAAGTTAAGTAAGGTCTATATTGAGGTAGTTAGCCTTCATGGAGACCCTTTAGCATTATGTCGGACCGAGACCCCAGAATTACTTCAAAGTTTTAGACTAAGTTACAGTAAAGATACATAACAACATTAAAATTCAGTGCATTAGTGCACCCATAAATAGATAGGTAGACTAAACGAGTGAAAAAGGTTTTAGAAGATATGTTACGGGCTTGCGCCTTAGATGTTGGAACTAAGTGGATTAATAATTTAGGGTATACAGAATTTCCAAACGAATTGGAATGGCCCCATTTCGGAAAAGAAATGTTAGTCCCCATTATATTGAGAAAGTTTAGGATGAAGAAAGAGTGAACAAGAGGCTATTGATCTTGAAAATGTCTGACAGGCTGTAGAGATGGTCAAAACTAAGTTGGAGGCAATGCAGAGCAGACAGAAAAGTTATGCAGATCGACGTAGGAGAGATTTGGAATTTACTAAAGGGTATTATCTATTCTTGAAGTTGGCTCCCCAGTGATAATGGAGAATTAAAGAACAAGAAAAGAAATTGGCATTTAGGTATGTTGGACCATTTCCTATTATTGAAAGGATTAGGAAAGTGTTAGTGTTAAGCCCTAGAGGCAATCACTTGTACATTGAATATGACACATTTTATTTCATAAAAGGTATTATTTATCTTATAGTTTTTTTTTATTACTTTTGAGTAATATAACTGTTAGATAAAGTCCTTGGTACAACACTGTGTTAAGGAAATCATGACAGAGATCATGATATGAGATTCCTACTACACTATATAGTGTTGTACTTAAATAGTTCCTAGTCATAGTATTAATAAGATAGGACATCATTAATGTGTTAGGACTAGCATGTGTTGAGACTTCCTGATTTGATCAGATGGTGGCTTTCACATCCATAAGTATTGGGATACTGAAAGTTAACATATGAATGCTTGTTAGTGGAACAAGTCTATTGGATGATCTAGCTATGAGATAATCACATAGATAACAATTTAGTGCCAGTGATATAATCTCAATATAGTAAACGTGTAAGTATCTTTAGACTTGAGATCTCCAAGGTACTTTGTTTGTTGAGCCTTGTGCTTTGATTCCAATCTCTGGAGCTCGATCGAGGGCCACTTATAGGATGGATATTGGGTACATTGTGAGGTAAACGAAAGTAGTTGAGAGGGTCAATAAAGGATTCACCACTCCTAATAGTAGGGTTGAATATCTCACGGCCATTTGTAGGAATTACTACTCAAGAAGTCCTTGGCCAATGCGTTTGTGTATTGGAAACAATTCCAATTAATACATATCGAGAGTAGTGGGTTCCTTGTACAAGTATAATTGTATTCGGGTCAGAATTAATATATATTCTGGAGGGAGTTGGCACTAATTCTGTACTCCAAACTGAATGAGATATTGTATGGTGAAAGTTGGTAATTGCACAATAGTTTGTTATTGAAAGGTTCATGTCAAGCCACTTGACTTCTTGAACTCTTAGGCAGTAATGATGTATTGCTAGATATCGCTCATGATCTAGGAATATAGGTTTATTAATTGATGAGTTAATAAACCAATCCTGATTAGAATTAATATGATTAATTCTAATTAATTAAGGGTTATTAATCCCAAAGACGTTTGGATTATTTGATGTTCGCTACTAATTGACCAGGAATCCTAATAGGTCACACACAAAAGAGGAATATATACTCAAGATGTTATTTGATAACATAGTGGGGTTTTATTACGAGAAAGAGAAGTTGATGTGGCCAAATTATAATTAGTTATAATTGATGGGCCAATTTGTAATTCTAAGAACTTGATGGGTTCCAATTGTAATTGTTTGTTTGGAATTCTTAGATGGTTTTATTGTTGAGGTTTTTGGGTGACCAAAGAGGCACACATGAAATAAAACATGAAAACCAAAGGTCACTTGAAACAACTACAAAACAACATAAAACTAAAGGGCACACAAGAGGATAAGGGATATGATCATTTGTTCTCTACTTTCTGTTTCTCTCGTGAGTCTCTCTAAGATGAACTCCACGGGTCTTCTTCTTCATTCTCTGGTTTTGTTTAACAAGGAAAATCAGCAAGAAAAACCCCAACCACCATTGTTGTTTTTTACTAGCATAGAAAATCTGGTGCTTGAGTGTGCTCCTCCGTGTGGATTTCTGTTAGAGATAATCACACATTGTGATTATAGTGATTGGACATACAACTCTCATGGTGATTCTTTAAGAGGATTATTGGATCACTCCACAATTATCATAC
Source organism: Voacanga thouarsii (assembly GCA_026120185.1). Classification (NCBI taxonomy): domain Eukaryota; kingdom Viridiplantae; phylum Streptophyta; class Magnoliopsida; order Gentianales; family Apocynaceae; genus Voacanga; species Voacanga thouarsii. Next base: position 1,340,352 of record JANUWF010001172.1, read on the forward strand.
TTGAAGGAGGAAATTTTATTTTCCACACAAACAAAGAAAGGTAAAAGCTATTATCTTTGTTTTTTTGTTATGATATATATGTCTTGTTTTCCACACATATGCGGATCCTGGAATGATATCTCGTTCTTTTTCTTCCACTATGTCGTATATGATACGTGTGAGATACCCAACAGTGGTATCAGAGCCATGCTATGTGTGGTTTACAGCATATTGTTCCCTCGCATGAAAGCTGTTTCATGTATTTGTTCACTATGAAAATTATTTTCACTCGATTCAAAATCGTTTCGAGCATTGTGAGTTGGGTCTCTAGCACAATATGATTGTGTAATAGTTACAACATATCTATTGCAAAAGTTAATGATTCTAGAAACTGTTTCTGAAAATTTTCTGGAAAATTTTCATACAACAGATTACAGTCGGTGTCGGCTCTGGCACCTTAACCGGTGCTAGTTCTATGCTGTCTCATGATGGCCAGAAATTGTTTCTGGGGAAAACTGATTTCATTCAAATCAGACCACAGCCGGCGTTGGCTCTGGCTTCCAAACTGGCGCCGGTTTGGCTCTGTTTCGCGATGACCAAAAATCGTTTCTGGGAAAACTTTTTGCTTAACACCAGATCACGGCCGGAGCTGGATCTGGCTTCCAAACCAGCTCCAGTTCGGCTCTATTTTATAAAAATAAAAAAATAAAAAAATAAGGGGGTGCTGGCCCCTTGACCCCGCCCTGCTGACTGGCCAGCGGGACCGTCGTTATTGTTACGAGACGGGACCCAAAAGCATTTTCTCAAAATTAGTTTTGAGACAAACAATTGATGTATTATTCAAAAATATTGATTTTAGAATTTGTTTTGTTTTTCAAAAATAGTGATTTTGGAATAATAAATGTTATATGTTTATTTTGTTTACACATAACTAATGGCATGGAGGATGGTTATGGACTAGAACCATTTATAGTTATTCATGCATTTTACAGTTTTGGTTTTATATGAAATAGGGCCTGCGTGTCCTGCCTTCTCTCAAATTCGTATATAATTCTCTTCTCATCTAACTCCCCTCGAATGTAACTCGAGGTTTTCTCTCTTTGGGAAATAATGTAATTAGATTACATAGGTTAGATAAGAGTAAAATTATCTTATTTGGAGATGACAACTAAGACAAGGTGAGAAGGTAAGACTTTTTGCTTAAATCATGTATGAAAACATAGGGTTAACTATATTAATTTCTTTTATGGCTCAAAGAAATTAATTTAGGGTAAAGTCCATAACCATACCACGTAATTGGTTTATTACCATGATTATCAATTTTGTGATTTATTGATTGTTATGCATGTCATTTGTTGAAATCACTAAAAGGAAGAAATCCCTCAATTAATATTAAATCTAATTCCTTTTGTTAATATAGTAAGAACGAGAGTCTTTTGTCGAGACCAGGTTGTTGGGAAAACCCTAGCCTAATTGATAACAGGCATGTTCAAGCTATGGAATTAAATTCCTGATTAATGGGTCGGGTTTAACTAAATTCTTTATTCCAGTTGGGTAAACTGAAGCATAAAGAAATTTAGTGGAAAAGTTGGCATAGCCTAAAAGGCTTTAAGATTAAAAGCTGTTAATCACCCAATGATCCGGTAGTTACAAACGATGTAATTGGTATTGGATACCTACCAATAAACTCAATGGTGGCTTGTTGGGTCAACCCAAGGTTATTCTTGAGGAATTTGGATACCGATCCACTAGGAAAGCTTGCAACGGGCTTTCTTAAATCAATAGTGGGGGCTGTTAGTTTGAGTAAAATAGTGGAATAAAATGCATTTAATTAAAGTCCTAATTATTTGCATTTTATATGCATATACAAGTAGCTAATACTCTCTATCTTTACATCTAGGACACTTATATCATGTCAACAAACTTAAACCAACGTAACATCTTGGAAACCAATAAGTTAACCGAATCAAACTACCTCGATTGGTGTAGAAATTTGAGAATTGTTCTCAAATCAAAAAAGTTGCTCTACGTGCTAGATGCTCCTATTCCGCCACCATCAGCTCAAGATGCTCATGTTGATGAGCATGCTGTCCATAAAAGGCACTAGGAGGATAGTGATGTAGCATCCTGTATTATGCTGGCATTCATGGCTCCTAAGTTGCAAAAACAGCACGAGCATATGGATGCTCAATCGATTGCATTACATCTTCGAGAGCTATTTGATGCCCAAGCTATAACTGAAAGATATGAGATCTCGAAGCCACTATTCCATTGCAAAAATGGTAGAGGGTTCTTCTATGGCCACTCATGGGCTAAAGATGTTAGGCTTAATAGAGAAGCTTGGATCTTTCGGGTTCACAATGGACCAGGACTTAAGTGTTAACTTAATTCTACAATTTTACCTAATAGTTTCTTACAACTTGTGATTATCTATCAGGTGAACAAGATTGAGTCCACCATTCCTGAGTTGATTAATCTTCTCAAAACTGTAGAGTCCTCCATGAAGAAGGATGACAATGCAGTTTTAATGGTGGAATCTTCTATTAAGAAGAAAGTTTAAAAGAAGAGGAAGGCTCCCATGAAATCCAAAGGTGGTGTGAAGAAGAAGGACGCAGCTACCAAGGGCCCATGCTATCATTGTGGTAAGATGGGCTATTAGAGGCACAACTGCAAGGCCTACTTGGAGACTGTTAAGGGCAAGAAGCAGAAGAAGAAGCTTACAAGTACTTCTACTTCTACTCCAGGTATGTTTATAATTGAGCTAAATACTGCCTTTAGAAATGAGATATGTGTATTAGATATCGGTGGATCTCATTTATGCAATAACCTGTAGGGACTAAAGAGCAGTAGAAGGCTAGAGGAAGGCGATGTGGATCTATGTATAGCAAATGAGGCAAAGGTTGCGTCACTTGCTGTGGGGACATATGAGTTGAACATGCCTTCGGGATTAATTCTAGAACTACAAAACTGTTACTATATACCAGTGTTATTGAAAAACATTATCTCAATTGCGTGTTTAGACTTAGATGGATTTCATTTGATATTTAAGAATAAATGTTGTTCTTTTCATTGAATGATATTCATTATGGTTCAGCAACTGTGGTTAGTGGTTTATATGTTATAGACTTGGATAATCCAATTCTCAATATAAATAATAAGAAACCTAAAATAGATAACTCTAACACCTCTTACTTATGGCATTGTCATTTAGGCCATGTAAATGAAAATCATGTTTCTAAGTTTTACAAGCTTAGTGACTTAGGGTCATTTGATTAGGAATCATATGGCATATGAAAGTCTTGTTTAGTAGATAAAATGGTTAAAACTCCCTTTTCAGGAAAAGGAGAATGGGCCAAGAAGTTGTTAGAACTCATACATTCTTATGTATGTGGCCCAATATCAATACAAGCAAGAGGAGGTTATAACTATTTCATAACCTTTATCGATGATTTCTCACAATACAGGTATTTGTATTTAATGAAATATAAATCTGTGGCCTTTGATAAGTTCAAAGACTTCAAGTATGAAATAGAGAAATAACTTGGTTAAAGTATTAAGACTTTAAGATCTAATTGAGGAGGAAAATACTTGAGCCAAGATTTTCTGAGTTATCTTAGAGATAATGTGATATTATCCCAATAGACTCCATCACATACACCTCAACATAACGGTGTATCTGAGAGAAGGAATCAAACCCTTCTAGACATGGTACGGACCATGATGGCCTCTGCAGACCTACTAAAATCGTTTTGGGGATATGCACTAGAGACTTCTGTTTATGTATTAAACAGTGTTCTGACAAAATCGGTTGATTTTACCCCGTTTGAGATGTTCTTTGCTAAGAAACCAAAGTTATCTCACTTGCGAGTATGGGGTTGTCCCGCCTTTGTCAAAAGGCCTCAGTCAGACAAACTTGATATTAAATCTGACAAGTGTTTGTTTGTGGGATATCTAAAAGAATCTTTCGAATATTACTTCTACCTATCCTCTAAAAACAAAATATTTGTTTCAAAGCATGTCATCTTCTTAGAGAAGGAGCACATGCTCGAAGAGGACAGTGGGAGTAAAATTGAACTTAATGAAGTTCAAAAAGATCAAGCAAACAAGGATCAACCGTCTGCTCCCTCATCTATTGAGAGAATAGAGAACCTTCTACTGCACAAGAACCTCATAGATCTAGTAGGATACATGTGGCACCTGAGAGATATGGATTTCTCATTAGTGACCACAATGACGTATTGCTCATAGATGAAGATAGGCCTACTACCTACAAGGATGTTCTGAACTGTTCAGAATCTAGCAAATGGCTTGAGGCCATGAAGTCAGAGATGGATTCCATGTACGACAATCAAGTATAGATTTTGGTTGATCCACCCAAAGGAATTAAACCTATTGGGTGCAAGTAGGTTTTCAAGAAGAAAATAGATATGGATGGTAACGTAGTTACCTATAAAGCACGACTAGTGGCAAAGGGTTATTGTCAACAACATAGTATTGACTATGATGAAACTTTCTCGCCAGTAGCCATGTTAAAATCCATTAGGATACTCCTAGCCATTGCTGCTCATTTTGATTATGAGATTTGGCAAATGGATGTGAAAACAACTTTCCTAAATGGAAATCTGACTAAGGAAGTGTATATGACAGAACCTGAGGATTTCACATCTAGGGATGGCACAAAGGAGTGCAAGTTGTAAAGGTCTATTTATGGACTTAAGCAAGCTTCTAGGAGTTGGAACATCCATTTTGATGAAACAATCATAGAGTTTGGTTTCATTCAAAAGATGGATGAGCCTTGTGTATACAAGAAGGTTAGTGGGAGTGCAATCATTTTCTTATTACTTTATGTAGATGACATATTGCTAATAGGCAACGATATACCTGTCCTGCAAACGGTTAAAATTTGGTTGTCCAAACAATTCTCCATGAAAGACCTTGGAAAAATAACTTATATTCTTGGAATAAGGATCTATAGAGACAGATCTAAAAGGTTGCTAGGTCTTTCACAGTCTACATACATAGATAAAGTGCTGAAGAGGTTTAGCATTGATCAATCCAAAAGCCTTTCAAAGTTGATGTCTTCCAAGACGCAAGTTGAAAGGGATCACATGAGTAAGATTCTATATGCTTTGGCAGTTGGATCTCTCACGTATGCTATGATATGTACTAGGCCCGTTGTATCTTATGCTCTCAGTTTGACGAGCAGATACCAATCTGACCCTGGTGAGGGTCATTGGGCGGCTGTAAAAAATATCCTTAAGTACTTACAAAGGACTAAGGATGTGTTCTTAGTATATAAAGAAGGTGATTTGAAAATAAATGGATATACTGATGCCAGTTTTCAATCTGACAAAGCTTATTTTAAATCACAATCCAGCTACGTGTTTATATTGTGAGGAGGGGCAATAAGTTGGAAGAGTTCCAAACAAGAGACTATTGCCGACTTTACGATAGAAGCTAAGTACATAGCTGCTTTCTGAAGCAGCTAAGGAGGCTGTTTAGATCAAGAAGTTCGTGACAGAACTGGATGTGGTTCCTAGCGTTGTTGGTCCAATAACTTTGTATTGTGACAACAACGGAGCCATTACACAAGCAAAGGAGCCACGGTCTCACCAACGATCCAAACACGTACTGCGATGCTATCATTTGATCCGGGAGATCTTAGATAGGAATGATGTAAAGATAAAAAAAGTTCTCATAGATGAGAACATGGCTGACCCGCATACAAAAGTACTATCCCAAAGGAAACATGATGTCATGTTAAGTCATTTGGTATTAGATACATGAATGATTGGCTCTAGTGCAAGTGGAAGTTTGTTAGTGTTATGCCCTAGAGACAATCACTTGTACGTTGTATATGACACATTTTATTTCATAAAGGCATTATTTATCTTACAGTTTCTTTTGATTACTTTTAAGTAAAATAACTATTATATAAAGTCCCTAGTACAACACTGTGTTTAGAAAATCATGATATGAGATTCTTACTACACTATATAGTGTTAGTACTTAAATAGTCTTTAGTCATAGTATTAATGAGACAGGACATCATTAATGCGTTAAGACTAGCATGTGTTAAGACTTCCTGATTTGATCAGCCGATGGTTCTCATATCCGTGTCTATTGGGATACTCAAAGTTAACACATGGATTCTTGTTAGTGGAACAAGTTTAATGGATGGCCTTGCTATGAGATAATCACATGGATAGCTATTTATTGCTAGTGATATAATCTCAATATAGCAAACGTGTAAGTATCTTTAGACTTGAAATCTTCAAGGTATTTTGTTTGCTGAGCTTTGTGCTTTGATTCCAATCTCTGGAGCTCAATCGAGGGCCACCTATGGGATGGATATTAGGTACATTACATGGTAAATGAAACTAGTTGAAAAGGTCAATAAAGGATTCACCACTTCTAATAGTAGGGGCGAATATCTCAAGTCCACTTGTAGGAATTACTACTCAAGAAGTCCTTGGCCAAGGCGTTTGTGTATTGGAAATAGTTCTAATTGATACACATAGAAAGTAGTGAGTTCCTGGTATAAGTATAATTGTATTCGGGCCAGAATTAATATATATTTTGGAGGGAGTTGGCACTAATTTTGTACTCCAAACTGAATGAGATATTGTATGGTGAAAGGAGTTAATTGCACTGTAGTTTGTTATTAAAGGGCTTATATCAAGCCACTTGATTTCCTGGACTCTTGGGTGGCCATGATGTATTGCTAGATACCGCTCATGATCTAAGAATATGGGTTTATTAATTGATGAATTAATAAACCAATCCTTATTAGAAATAATTGGAATAATTCTAATTAATTAAGGGTTATTAATCTCAATGACGTTTGGATTAATTATATTCGCTACCAATTGATTGGGAAACCTAATAGGTCACACACAAAAGAGAAATATATACTCAAGATGTTATTTGATAACATAGAGGGGTTTTATCGTGAGAAAGAGAAGTTGATGTGGCCAAATTATAATTAGTTATAATTGATGGGTCAATTTGTAATTCTGAGAACTTGATGGGTTCCAATTGCAATTGTTTGTTTGGAATTCTCAGATGGTTTTATTGTTGAGGTTTTTGGGTGACCCAAGAGGCACACATGAAACAAAACATGAAAACCAAAGGTCACTTGAAACAATTCCAAAACAACATAAAACCAAAGGGCACACAAGAGGATAAAGGATATGATCTTTTGTTCTCTACTCTCTCTTTCTCTTGTGAGTCCCTCCATGATGAACACCAAGGGTCTTCTTTTTCTTCTTCATTCTCTGGTTTTGTTGAACAAGAAGAACAATCAAGAAAAAACCCCAGCCACCATTGTTGTTTTTTGCTAGCACAGAAAAGCTTAGTACTTGAGTGGGCTCCTCCGAGTGGATTTCTGTTAGAGATAATTACACACTGTGATTATGGTGGTTGATTCTTTAAGAGAATTGCTAGATCGTGCCACAATTATCATACTTGAAGAAGGAAAGTTTTGTTTTCCACACAAATAAAGAAAGGTAAAAGATGTTATCTTTGTTTCTATGTTTTTATATGTATGTCTTGTTTTCCACATATATGCGGATCCTGGGATGGTATCTCATTCTTATTCTTCCGCTGTGCTGTATATGACACGTGTGAGATACTCAATCGAAAGTAGCCTATCGAGTGGAGTTACTAGTAGAACTTCAAGTTATTCACGGTGTGTTTTATGTATCCCAACTTTGAAAATATGTGGTTGATCCTGCCTACATTTTGAATAAAGGGTTACTTAGGACACGAGGTGAGTCCCTTGAATTTTTAAAACTCTTTCCAGAGCTAGAGTGCTTTGTTTTTCCATGAAATGGTATGTTATATACCATTGTGGAATCCCTGAATATGTTTAATGTTTACCTACGCAAGATTTGTTTTTATGCTATTTCGGGCTTGAATGAATTTCTTGATGAGCTTGGAAACCTTAACAGATTATTAAAATATTGTTTTGTGAATTTAGTCCTTTTTGGATTAAATGCTTGGGATTTTTAGAAAACGGTAATTTTTGGAATTGGGTATTCATAAATTTGCTTGAATGCCCCCATTGGAACATTTTATGGAAATGTGTTCGGGAAACATTGAATTTAATCCTTTTTTAGGATTAGAATTCTAGATTTTTAGAAATGAATTCTTTTTGGAATTGGGTATTTGGAAAATGATCTAAATGTCCCTATTGGAATGTTTTATGAAAACCACTAAAATCGGTATTTGATAAATAACCGAAACATCTTTATTAGAACTCTTGTGAACAATTTTTAAATCGAGTATGGGTAAAATGACCCGAATACCCTTGAAAAGTCTTATGGAATTGGGTATGGGTAAAATGACCTAAATACCTTTGCAAAATGACTTTTGTGATAGAGTACGGGGAAATGACCCGAATACTCTTGGAAACATATTTTGATGTGTGAATAGAACTCTTTATTCTGTTTCAACATGATTTTGGAAAATGATCTCTAGTGATGAGATTAACTTTTGGAAAACGACTTTTGATCCCTAAAATTATTTTATTGGCCTAATGTGCTTGAAGAATGAATTGATTGGCTTTGCGGAGCCTATGTGAATAATGATTTGACTTGTGAGTCAGTGAGATGAAATTTTGAAAAGTGTTGTTTTACCCCAAAAATGTTTTGATTTGAAAATCCTGTGAGATCAGATAATCCTCTAGCTTGATTAGTCAGACGGGGTTGGTATTGTTAACGTCAAGTATTGAGCAAGGACTTTAATCTTTGTACTAGTTCATATTAGAGATAAACGACCCTAAGTAACCCAATTACCTCTGGGGATTCTCTTACTCCAAATAGGGTGACATGACATTGAGATTAGTCACCCTGGCTAGTCGTTTAGAGCTTGGCAATTTCCGTACCTTGTGTACACATTGTGATTTAGATTGTTCATTGGCTAGGCTGGACACCTGGCGTTGTTCTAACCCCTTGCTACCTCGATGGCATTTAACGTCAGGATTGTGGCCCCAAGCTTACGGTAGCAAGTAAAAGATTTCCCAGCGATGCACGAATCAAGTACTGGAGGCTACAGTCTCAGTATAATGTCACAGGCAAGTTGGTGTGCTTATCCGGTGATGCACGAATCATGTACTAGAGGCTGTGGTCTCAGTACAATGACCCGTGCAAGTTAGTGTACTTATCCGGTAATGCACAGTTGAATGTTGTAAGGCGAAATCCCTGGCACAATAAGATCATAATGCCAAAGGCGAAGCTTTGTGAGCTTTGCATACAGGTCGACCTTCTGTTGGAAAAGTGCCTGTGATTTGGAAATTGGGGGCAATGATTCGAAAGTAAAATATAGTTTTGCAAACATGATTGAGTTCTTGATAAACTCTTCTTTAGAGAGTTTTGGAATTATTTCCAGTGAACAAATGATATGCTATTCCACAAAACTTTTATGTACCCTATTCTTTCATAAAGCACTAGCACACACGGGGACTCACTGGGTGATTCATCACTCACACGTGTCTTTTATCTTACCTTTTGTAGGATCCATAGCTAAGCGGACCTAAGGATAGAAGGACGATAGCACAGAGTCAGTAGTTTAGGTCTAGACAGCTTTCCTTTTTAATCATGTACTATATTTTGTTATAGATAGAGATAGCATGTATAAAATTCTCTGATATATGCATATGTGTGGCCATCAATGTGGGATATTGTTAAGTCTGGACCTTATATATGTATTTACTTTGTTGTTTTTGTTATAAAGACCCCTTGTCCGGGAAACTGGACGGGGCAACACCCGGTGTTGATATGCTTCTGTTGTTGTCTTTAGTAGGGGTGTTACAACAAAGATCATGCCTTCCCTTTAGACTTTAGACAACCCTTATCATTCATACCCTTTGAAAATAATACAAACTTTGAAACATTGCACAAGACATCACAAAACTCTTGAAGTTAAATTAATCAACTGAATACCTCAGTCTAAGAAAATTATTTCACTCTTCAAGTAAAAAAAATAGATAATATAAATCACATAAGTCAAGCTGCCTACCAACTCAAGCGTTATAAATCTAAAAATTGCACAACTTAAGCTATGATGTGAGGAAAGCACTCCAATTTTTTCCTCTCAATTTTTTTTTAATGACTTAGGGAATTGATAGCCACAAGTGCATGGATTTCTCTTCACGCACTGTATTGGACCCATTTATAGTCACCACTCATCATTTTTTCTCACTAAATCTTTCTTTCTTTCTTTTTGCTCTTTCTTGCCTTTTTGCCTTTGGGATAGCCTCAAGAGAGTGCACTGAATTCACTTGCTACTTCTCCTCATATTTACCCACCCCCTTTTCAACTAAAGGTCTTCAATGATCATCAATAAGAGTTTTTTTTCTCAATTCACACCAACAATAGTGTTGTTTCTACTCATTGTTTTTTTTCAACTCAAATAAAATTTTTTCCAACATTGGCTACTCATCCGTCAAAGATCTTTTTTCTACTCACATTTTTTTTTCATCATAACTTAAAGTTAGCAATATTTAAACTCATAATACAAGAGTTAGCCAATAAACTCTTCCCACATTCATCATATCTTCTATATTTCAACTAGAGTTAGCTTACTCATAATAAAAGTGATTAATGCATACTTGTTCCTGGAGGATCGACACACGTTTAAACCCTATGCTATGTTAATAATGAGTACGCTTGCTCATATGTGTAATATGGGATTAACGATTTAATTTAAACTTGATCGGGAATGTGTTTATTTTTATATGATTTTTGTACCCAAATAAATACACATTATTTCACAAGGACTTCTTAGTATGCAATCTCTTCAGCTTATCTTCTTCATCTTGATTGCCCATTCTTGGATTCCGTTGTTCAAGAGTTGCTTAGTAATCTTATATGCACGCCTTGAAAAACCTGAGGTCAAATATGTCGTATCACATGTAAATCACATAAATTAGTCCTTATCAATGTTTGTCAAAAGTCAAAACACAGGAAAATGCCTTTATGGCTAACAATTTCTCCTTTTTTGAGTAATGACAAACTTGATGGGATTGTGATATAAAAATATTGATATGTACAGTACGGACATGTTAGATGGAGAAAGATAAAAATAGTTTAAAACTGAAATACATTCTCTCATTAAAGGACTTAAAGAGTGCTTATGAGATTAAGATAATAAATTTAAGCATATACTCACAAACATGGCTCAATGAGCTTATGGCCCAATCTACTTCCATATCCTCCTTCCTTCTATCACATGACTATTCCTTAATAGAATAGTCACAATTAAGAAAAACATGTAGAAATATATACACAATGAGGTATAAATATAATTCATAAGATGAAACACTCTTCCTTAATATGTGCATGTATGAAAAAGGAATAGAAGACCTCAAAATGCGATTTTTAGAGAAAAATTGGATTTACATTTTGGATGTCCAAAAAAAAAAAAAATGCATCCAAAACTAGGTGGAGTGAGACTATGGAACTTTTGGACTTTAGGGTTTAGATGTCCAAAACATGTGTCCAAAATATGGTAAAATTAGACAGAATTGATGTGTATTTATTTGGGTATAAAAATCATTTAAAAACTAAGCACATTCCCAATCAAGTTTAAATTAAAATGTTAACCACAAATTACACATATGAGCAAGTGTACTCGTTATTAACATAGCATAGGGTTCAAATGAGTGTCGATCCTCCCGGAACAAGTATACATTAATCCCTTTTCTTTCATTGTTTAATCGACTCAATAAAGTGAAAAATAAAATAAAAATAAAAATAAAATAAAATAAAGTAAAATAAAATAATATATACATGTCAAGGATGGAGAATTATGTAATTCAAACAATTATTTTAACAAACATGATCGTAAAGTACCTAATCATTATCATAACTAATCATTCTCTTGGCATCATGAAGGATAATATAGATTCACTTCTTTGTCCAATCCATGAAATCCCTATCTTCTAGAAAAATTAGCATCACATATCCCGTCTCAACTGATTCATCGAAAAGAGGCATTAAACACAATCCTTTGATTAAATTTCCATTCCTGGCAAATTACACATGAAATTAACCAATAAATCCATATCCTGGCAGACATCAGTTAACCTTTAATTAATTTGTCCTCACAATTAACCCCTTTGTCCAAGCAAGTTATGAGCCAACAAATATGAAATTAATGAATTGAAACCATCACCAACCCCTTTGTCTAATCAAGTTAATGGAAAGAAACAACCAATTAATCTCGTAATCAACCCAAGTAATTAAATACCAAGAAAAATAATCAATTAATCAAAAGGTCAATATAACTCTAAAAATCATGAATATCTAAAATAATGTCAAAATAAAATAAAACAGTTAACACAGCATTGTTCAAGAAAAAGAAAACAAAGTAAAAGAAAGCACTTATAGACAAGCCTTATTCTTCTTCCTTTGAAAATCTTCTTGCACAAACGACCTTGAATTGAAGAATTCCTTCTTTGATTTAAGTGATTTTTCTATGATGATATATGAATTCTCTCCCTTTTCCCTTGTGTTTTCCATCTATTTATAGGCTTAGGAAGTGCCTAAACTCGTTGGTGTAAGGTTCTTGGCTGAGTAGAAGTAGGAAGATACTAAAATTCCACAGATTACCAAAAACCGCATAGAAAAATCAAGATTCCGCCTTATCCTCAGGGCACAGCCGATGTTGCCATGGCTACTAGAGTTGGTGCTCTCTTGGTTCTGTTTCAGTCCTATTTCACAATTTTTTATTTCCTCGAAGTTCGTGTCAACAACTTATGGCCGGTTCCGGTTCCTCTGTCCTATCTGGTGCCGCCTTGGTTCTGTTTTGCGACGTTTTTGCTTTGTTTTGCCCCTAAAATTTGAAATAATGAACAAAATATCTTTCCAAGAGTAAAATCTCAAATATGAAGGAATATGACTTATTATTGAACAGAATGTATCACAAAAGAGCCTCAAATTACTAGGAAAAATATAACTAATACAGGCCCTATAATAATCCCCCACACATAGCCCTTTGCTTGTCCTTAAGTAAAGTATCAAAGACAAGTAGGAAAAACACAAGGTTTCATCAAATTCAATCGATTTCAAAATATTTCTATCGCTTCCTTCATTCAAGAACATAAAACACATGCTACTACATCTTTCACAACAAATGTAAGACTTGTGTAAATGAATAGTGACTTAGTAGAACCATCCCAATACTTAACATTATTTTCAAACCATTGGAAAGAATTTAGTTCGAAAAGAAGATGCATTCCATAAGCTTACTCTTCCTACACGCTCTCCACTAATCTGAGACATATCATGATTCTACTTAAGTGAAGTTGGACTTTTAAGCTTGTAATGTAAGGCTAGAGGCTTGTAATGTAGCTTGTCAAATGAAGGATATAGGAGAATTAAATATCAAAGAAGCTGAGAGTTTGCAAGAAAAGGATAAACAAAATGCATCAATAATTTCTAAACTCTTCTTGCTCTCCTATTCTAAGATTAATCAAAAACCCAGAACCTTGTATAGCAATTACAGTTCAACTTAAGAAAATCCTGCATTTTTTCACTTTTTCTTTTCTTTCGCTTCCTTCATCAACCCTTCTCTATTTTTTTTCACAAAATCACTCGAATTTTCAGCAATGGTGTCAAGGACTTGATTTGAACTCAACTTTTACAACTTAAACACCATTCCTCTCGTGACCTTTCTTCTCTTTCTCTTTCAATTGTTCTCTTTACTACTGCTATTATTTTTTTTCAGTTTCTTTCTGTCCATATTTTCTAGCAGCTTTTTTGTTTTCTTTTCTTGTTTTCAATCTTTCTTCTCTCTTTCTTCTTTTTCTTTTCTTTCTCTTTCCAGCTCAACACAACTATTGATACATGACTTAAAGTAATGCGTCATGATCTTTCTCCAAGTATTCTCTCTCAACATTATTCTTCATGTACTTTTATCCATTAAGAGCATAAAGATTTGGAAGAATTATTCAAACTCTCAGAAACAAGCAATGGACAAAGTATGTGATAATGGTTTTAAGAAAGATATTCACCAATTTAGGCTCAAAATAGGTACTAGGGATAATATAAAAATAGGTAGGCTTGAAAAGCTCAAACTATCCAAAGAAGGCCTATTACCGTCATCCCTAAGTTAAATCATGAATGTCTTTCTTATTTCGCCTCGAGAAGTATTCAAGTAAGTTTTAGAATGCTCCATGAATTTTAGTAGAAAAACATGTTTAAGAACAATGTAAAACATTTTATCAAGAACTACTTCGTCTAAGTGCGTGCAAAAAGTCGTGCATAAGCCATAAATGATCTAGAACATATGCTCTATAATCCATCATAAAGACATGCATTAAAAATATAGAAATCAGAAAAAATTTCAAAACTTCTACTCACAAGAAGAATAAAGTATAAAAGAATGATGCATAGAAGAATTTTTAATCAAATCACTTCCTCACACTTAAACTGGACATTGTCCTCAATGGCCAAATAAATAGAACAAGAAATAAGCTATGCCATTAGACCAAAAATATAAAGGAGAAGAGATAAGAAAGATGATAGTTCTATAGATTGTGCAATGTGTTGTACAAGAGCTGAATTCCTGTAGAACGAGGCATTGGCAAAGTACCTAAAAGGAAAAATACAAAAGATACACCAAGGCATAAAAACTACAAAAGAAAAATAAATAAAAATGAAAAAAAATAGTACAACAAAGGAAAGAAATCAAAAACTAACTAGAAAAGTCATTAAAAGATAAAGGAAAAATAAGAGTGAACAATATGCAAAAATGTGGAACAATCATCGTTAGTCTTCCTCCTCCTCATCATCATCAGTCAGTGCGGAAGTACCCTCACCACCATGTTGTTGGGAAAATGCTGCCTCCATTTAGCCAATTGCTGCTCTATAGTAGCTTGTTGTCTTGCAATATCATCGACTGAGCCCTGCAAGCTTAGGAGCATCTTCGTTTGTTGTGCGAACTATCCTAGCATGGTAGTCTCGAAGTCAATCTGGGGTTAAGACTGAGAACTACTAGCTCATGTGTGTGCTGGTAGCAGTGGGTGCCCTTCTTCCATAGTGGGTGGCCTAACCTAGCTGGGATATCTGACCTTATGGGGGGTTAGCCACTTTTTCAACTCTTGGTTGTACTTGTACCCGCAACTCATCAGAGTTTGTTCCGTAACCATATCGTGCTTAGTGGTAGCCTCCATCAATTCTCGCTCAGTACTAACACCAAAGTTCAGAATTTTCATGATAACTAGAGGGAAGACGAAGGCTTTGGTATAGAGAATGTGATGAACCACATCCCTACTGGATTGTATAATCAAGGGTGCAAGAGAGATAGGCAGGGTGTTCATCATCCTATGGAAAATATAGGTGTCAATAAGGCGGGTCTCATTAAAACCACTGGCACGAGGTACAACATTGAACCTAAACATATAGACTAGAGATCTAAATTTGGCAGCAAAATCATTTTTCAAATAGAAACTGTTGGCTTGGAAAGCATTATGCTTATACAACCCTAAAGTAGCTCTAGTCCCACTAGCATCCCAATTTGAGTCAGAAAGAATTTTTTGATTGTTTACGTCTATCCCTTGCCATGAATCATCATCAAACACCTGGAGAAGGTTAGCTAAATGATTTTGTGTGATGATAATGGAGATTCCTTTCACTTTCGTCTCAATATGAGGAAGGTGTTTATTGCCCTTGTCAATCATGTTGGCATAGAATTCTTTGATTAGTACTGGACAATACTTCCCTTTTAGCTGTACTATCAATCCCCATCCTAGCCTCCTAAACATCATTCCTAATTTAAGGGCACGGTCTAGGATAGGTGTGAAAGTACGCTCTACAATGATTTTGTTAGATGATCTCCTATCATACCATTCCTCACATGAGGGATCGATGGATGACGGGGCTGAGGAAGAAGAAGCTCTCGCCCTTTTAGAGGAATGTCCCCGTAATCTAAACATGTTGTCAAGTAAGTGGTGGTTGAAATAGGAGGCTATAACAAATGAGCTCAAAGAATTAAAATGGGGTGTAACTACCCATTGCAAATGCAATCCTCAATTCTCACTCAACCCTCAACCAATCTCACAACCACAGTGCCCAAACTCCTTCAATGTAGATCACACTCTCAACAACAACTAATTCAATCTCCTCTAATTAACTCAACACAACCTGCAAGAATACATATAAAGTTCATTGTAAAGAATAAATGTGTTGAATATCCCCAATGCATTCAAGTATACATGATCATGTGAATGAAGGCATTATCATGGCATTACATGAAAAATAATTCAACTTCCATATGTAGCAATTACTCAACCATCATAAATTGCCATAATTCTAACCTTAGATATATGCATGAAGTTCCTAATGATCATGTGCATGAATCAAGTATCCAAGAACCATTAGCTCCTAATCTATCCAAAATCATAAAGCTCAAGGAACAATTCATAATTCAAGATAACATAAACAGTCCCAATTTTCGGCCAAAATTGTCCCTAAAATTAGAAAAAGTCATCTACACCATTTTAACCGTGGGAATTGAATAAAAATCATACCTTTGTGCTGGTGTATGCATGGGCAAGCAAAATATGTAAGCTTTTTGCTTGTGGATTGAAAGTGAGTTTGTTGTGCAAAATGAAAGATTTTGAGATTTTTTATCCATAGGATCAAGAAAAGAGAGGTAGATAGATGTTATAGAAATTATTAGGAGGTGAAAAATCAAATTTTGGGAAGTTGGGGAGGTGAAGCCGGCATGGGTTTGAGAGGATTTGAGAAGGAGTTGGAGATTTTGAAAGAAGAAGTGGCTAAAATGGCCTATATCTTGTGTCTTGCCCGACAGGAACTGGTGCCGGTCCTAGCCCTAGCCGACGCCGGCTGCATTCTGTCCGGCTCCAACTTTTTTTTATAAATTAATTAAAATGATGAACACATAATAATGATAAACAATGCACTCTAATTCATGAAAAGCAATGAACTAAAATGACAGAAGTAAAAATTGTCTCAGTCATAAAACTAAAAGTAAAGAAAAATAGCTTCAATGTTTTCCATGGCTTTGATCTCGTGGATTTTCCTCAGTGTTTCCTGACAATGTCTCGACTTGACGATCCTCCAGTAATTTATCCAGTTGACCGATTTGGTTTTCCGTGTTGCGCATGGAGGCCTCTAGGTTCCTTGTTGTAACATCGACCCATTGGAACTTAGTCTCTATTGTACTTACCAATTGGCCAATAAATTCTTCCAATGATGGCTTTGACTGTGCTATATTACTGTTCATGAGGTTTGGGTTCCTTTAATTTCCTCCAAAATTTAAAGAGCCCTGCCTAGGTTGGTTTCCATTGCTCCAAGAGAAATTTGGGTGGTTTCTCTAGCCAGGATTATAAGTAGAACTATAAGGGTTGTTACCTGGATGGACATTACCTGCAAAGGCCGCTTGTTCCGTGGTTTCTTGGAGTGAACCCATATTTTGGCATTCATGGTTTGGGTGTCCCTCTCCACAGAAATAACAACTTATGTTTAATACCTAGCCTTGAGGTATCACCATTTGTTCAATTTTCTGAGTCAAGGCATCCACCTTAGCTTCCAATGCTACCATAGCATCCACTTTGTGTACTCCTTGCACACGAGCTCTAGACCTTGTACTTCCCCAAGAGTAGTTATTAAAAGCCAAATTTTTAATAAGATCGAATACCTGTTTCGAGGTCTTATGATTGATGGAAACGCCTGCAGAAGAGTCCACCACTTGACGCATTGCGAACGTGAGGCCATTCAAAAAGAATGGCATTTACATTCCTAGCTCAAATCCGTGGTGTGGGCATTTTCTCAGTATCTCCTTGAATCTCTCCAAACTTTCATACAATGGCTTAGAATCTAATTGTTGGAAGGCAAATATCTCATTCCTAAGTTTGGATGTCCTAGCCGGAGGGAAATATTTGGCCAGAAATTTTTCAGCTAGGGTATTCCAAGTAGTGATGAAACATGTAGGTAAAGACTTTAACCAACATTTGGCTCTATCCCTCAAAGAAAAAGGAAATAGTCTTAACTTTATAGCATCCTCAAAAATACTATTCATTTTAAAAGTATCACAAATCTCAATGAAACTAGCTAAATAGGCACTGGGATCTTTTTAAGGTAGCCTATCAAATTGAACCATATTTTGAACCATCTGGATAATATTAGGCTTTATTTAAAAATTATTTACATCCACCCTAGGCCTAGTGATACTCGAGCCTGTGCCCGAGATTGCAGGATTCACAAAGTCATCCATAAACCTCTTATTATTCCCAGCATTATTATTTTAAGCACCATCCATGTCGATGATCAAGTTCCTTTGGATAGTCTGGTGGATCTTTGATAGTGTCCTTTCAATTTCTGGGTCAAAATCGACTATCTTGCCTTCGAATTTTCGGGTCATGTACCAAGGATAACACTTAAAAAAAAAAAGAAGCAAGTTAGATAACAGAATTCATGATTACAACAAAATTAAAAAGAACACAAAGTTAGTCAATAGAACATAGTCAAAGTTAGTAAGTTAGATTACAAGGGTATACACAGATACACAAGATACAAAAGATAGCACCTTTTTGTGAAAAGAACAATTGTACATATTTACATATTTACCTAGTTAAATTAACAAAATCCAAGCTTTCGTGCTATTGTTCCCCGTCAACGGCGTCAAAACTTTGATGCGTATTTATTTGGGTATAAAAATTATATAAAAACTAAGCACATTCCCAGTCAAGTATAAATTAAAACGTTAATCCCAAATTACATATATGAGAAAGCGTACTCATCATTAACATAGCATATGGTTCAAACGAATATCGATCCTCTAAGAACAAGTATACATTAATCACTTTTCCTTAATTGTTTAATCGACTTAATAAAGTGAAAAAGAAAATAAAAAGAAAAGAAAAGAAAAGAAAATAATTTATACAAGTCAATGATGGAGAATTATGTAACTTAAACCATTATTTTGACAAACATGAACTTAAAGTACCAAACCATTATCATAACTAATCATTCTCTTGGCATCATAAAGGATAATATAGATTCACTTCTTTGTCCAATCTATGAAAACCCTATCTTCTAGGAAAATTAGTATTACATATCTTATCTCAACTAATTCACCTAAAAGATATATTAAACATAATCCTTTGATTAAATTTCCATTCCTGGCAAATTACACATGAAATTAACTAATTAATCCATATCCCGGTAGACATCAATTAACCTTTAATTACTTTGTCCTCACAATTAACCCCTTTGTCCAAGCAAGTTAAGAGCCGACAAATATGAAACTAATGAATTGAAACCATCACCAACCCCTTTGTCTAATCAAGTTAATGGAAAGAAACAACCAATTAATCTCGTAATCAACCCAAGTAATTAAGTACTAAGAAAAACAATCAATTAATTAAAAAGGTCAAATAACTCTAAAACCATGAATATCTAAAATAATGTTAAATTACAATAAAACAGTTAATAGATCATTGTTTAAGAAAAAGAAAACAAAGTAAAAGAAAGTAATCATAGACAAGTCTCCTCCTTCTTTTGAAAACCTTCTTGCACAATCCTCCTTGAATTAAAGAATTCCTTCTTTGATTTGATTGATTTTCTATGATGATCTATGAATTCTCTCCCTTTTCTCTTGTATTTTCCATCTATTTAGAGGCTTAGGAAATGCCTAAACTTGTTGGTGTCTGGTTCTTGGCTGAGTAGAAGTAGGAAGATACTAAAATTTCACAGATTACCAAAAACCGCGTAGGAAAATCAAGATTCTATCTTATCCTCAGGGCATAGCCAACACCGCCTTAGCTACTAGAGCCGACGCCGGTTGTGTTCTGTTTCTTCAATCGTTCATTGATTTTTTTCTTGATTTCAGCACAGCGTTGTCTAGAGTGCATCCGGCGCCGCCTTGGCTACTTGAGCCAGCGCTGGCTTAGTTCTGTTCCGGTCCTGTTTCACAATTTTTTGTCGCCTCGAAGTTTATGTCAATAGCTCATGGCCGGTGCCAGTTCCTCTGTCCTATCTGGCGCCGCCTTGGTTCTATTTTGTTACATTTTGGCTTTTTTTTACCCCTAAAATTTGAAATAATGAACGAAATACCATTCCAAGGGTAAAATCTCAAATATGAAGGAATATGACTAGTTATTGAACAGAATGTATCACAAAAGAGCCTCAAATAACTGGGAAAAATATGACTAATTTAGGCCCTATCAAGAATCTATTCTATTCAGAACCTATTATTGGACTGGACTTTTGGATTGAAGAGATAAGGGTCTAAAACTCCCCTTGTGTATGTGCAGGTAATAATAAGTTTTCAAAGATTTTGATCCAGCCTATTTTTCTCAAGAAATTTCAAACTTGAAGGAAAATTTTTTAGCGATGAAGGAAATAGGAATAACAATCCTTATCATCTGAGATTTTTTTTTTTAGCATAGATCATATCATAATTAGGTTTCAAACACAGATTACTCAACAGTCCAAAAATCATTGTTGACTTTATGTACACATTTCCAACTCCTTTGACCGTAATAGGACAGGCAACCAAAATCACAATTCAAACCTACTATGAGCCATTGTACGGCCAGTACATGAGCATAAAAAATTGCACAGCATATTAGTTTGACAACCCCAAATTCCCACATGTATTTCATACTATGCATCACAGAATCTTACATCCATAATATAATAACTGGTTCCAATCTATAGCGCAACATTGCATAATGACCATATGCAGATCATTCAATAGCATATCATCTATCTATAACACAATAGTACATAATCCAATAAGAACTAATAAAACCATCAACAGCATATTGAAGTGTTTGGATTTGGGTATAAAAATCATATAAAAAATAAGCACAATCCCATTCAAGTTTAAATTAAAACTTTAACCCCAAATTACACATATGAGCAAGCATACTCATCATTAAGCAAAGTATAGGATTTAAAACGAATGTCGATCCTCTAGAAACAAGTATGCATTAATCACTTTTCTTTCATTGTTTAACCGACTCAACAAAGTGAAAAAGAATAAAAAGGAAAAAAAAATAAAATAACATAATATATACATATCAAGGATGGAGAATTATGTAACTCAAACCATTATTTTGACAAATATGATCTTAAAGTACTCAATCATTATCATAACTAATTATTCTCTTGGTGTCATGAAGGACTAATATAGATTCACTTCTTTGGTCAATCCATGAAATCAATATCTTCTAGATAAATTAGCATCATATGGTCATTCTCAACTAATTCACCCAAAAGATGCATTAAACACAATCCTTGATTAAATTTCCATGGTCTGGCAAACTTAAAACATGAAACTAACCAATGAATCCATGGTCTAGCAGACATTGATGAATCTTTAATTACCTAATTCTTAGCAATTAACCTCTTTGGTCAAGCAAGTAAACAGACAACAAATATGAAACTAATAAATTGAGACCACCATCAACCCCTTTGGTTAAGTGAGTTAATGGAAAGAAACAACCAACTAATCTCATAATTAGCATAAGTAATTAATATCAAGAATAATAATCAATTAATCAAAAGATCAAAATAACTCTTAAAATCATGAATACCTAAAATAATGTCAAATTACAATAAAACAATTATTACATCATTGTTCAAGAAAAAGAAAACAAAGTTAAAAGCAAGAACCCATAGACAAGTCTCCTTCTTCTTCCTTCGTAGACCTTCTTGCACAATCCTCTTTTAACTGAAGAATTCCTCATTTAATTTGAGTGATTTGATGTTTTGATTTGTGAATTCTCCCATTTTTTCTTGTGTTTTACCTCTACATATAGGCTTTAGAAGTGCCTAAAATCTTTCTTTTAGGGTTTTCGGCCAACTAGAAGTAGGAAAACACTAAAACTCTGCAAATAGCCAAAAAATGCACACAAAATTTGAGGCACCGCCTCAGCACTAGGGCACAGTCGGCACTTCTTGTCCTGCCTAGAGCCGGCGCCGGTTGTGGTTTATTTCTCCGTTCGTTCCCTTGATTTTTCTTGATTTTCATGCTAACCCTTCCGGAGTGCAGTCAACGCCGCCTCTAGCCTCCTAGCCGGCGCCTGTTCGGTTCTGTTCCGCTCTGTTTCACCAATTTTTCATCACTTTGAAGTGCGGTCTAACAATACGTGGGCAGCGGCGGTTCCCCCGTCCTGGCCGGTCCGCCGCTGCCGCCTCTACTCTGTTTTATGACATTTTTGTCTTATTTTACCTCTAAAATCTGAAATAATGAACAAAATACATTTCCAATGGTCAAATCTCAAATATGAAGGAATATGACCATTTATTGAACAAAATTTATCACAAAATAGCCTCAAATAACTAGAAAATATATGACTAATTTAGGCTATATCACATTCCCCCACAGTTAGCTCTTTGCTTGTCCTCAAGTAAAGTATAAAAAACAAGTAGAAAAACACAAGTTTTAAAAAAAAATCACACAATCAATTTCAAAATAATATCTCCAATGCTTTCTTTATCCAAAACAACAAAACATATTCTACTATATCTTTCATAACAAATGCAATTCTTGTGTAAGTGAAGAATGACTAGTAGAACCATCACAATACTTAACATCATTCTTAAACTATTGGAAATAATTTAGTTCAAAAGAAATATGCATTCCATAAGTTTACTTTTCATACACTCTCTCGACTAATCTGAGATATATCATGATTCTACTTAGGTCAAGTAGGATTTTTAAGCTTGTAATGTAAGGCTAAACGGTTTGTAATGTAGCTTGTCAAATGAAGGATATAGAGAAATCAAATATCAAAGAAGATGAGAGTTTGTAAGAAAAGGATAAACAAAATGTACTAATAGATTCCAAACTTTTCTTGCTCTCTTATTCCAAAATCAATCAAAAACACATAACCTTGCATGGCAATCATAGTATAGTTCAAGCAAATCTTGCATTCTTTTCCTCAACTATTCTTAACTCATCATTCATATCACACAAGATTATAAAAAATTTCATCAATTTTCATTCCAGCTTTCTTCCTATGCTTTTTCTTTTTTTTTTTTTCTTTCAACTTTTCTTTTCAAATCCTGCTTTTGTTTGCTTTTCAATTTATTTTTTCAACCTTTTCTAGAAGCTTTTTGTTCACTTTTTATTTTTCTTCCTCTTTTCACCTTTCACAATTCCATCTTCTTCCACAACTTATCACATGATGCATTACTAAAAGTAACAAGTCATGACATTTACACAAGCATTTTCCCTCACAATTCGTCTACTTGTACTGTCATCCATCAAAAGCAATCAAAGATTTGCTAGAATTATCAAACTCTCAGAAAGAAGAAATGGACAAAGTATGATGACGGGTTTTAAGAAAGAAATTAACAATTTATGCTGAAAATAGGCACTAGGGATAATATAAAATAGGTAGGTTTGAAAAGCTTAAACTATCCAAAGAAGGCCTATTACCATCATCCCTAAGTTAAATCATGAATGTTTTTCTTATTTCGCCTTGAGAAGTATTTAAGTAAGTTCTAGAATGCTCAATGAATTTTAGGATAAAAATAGGTTTAAGAACAATTTAAAGCATTTGATCAAGAACTACTTAGTCAAAGTGCATGCAAAAAGTTATGCATAAGCTACAAATGATATAGAACATATGCTCTATGATCTAGCACAAAGACAGGCATCAAAAATACATCTTGAAAGCTCATAAAATCAGAAAAATCAAAAAGGTTCAAATAAGAATTTCAAGAAGAGTGAAGTATAGAAGAATTCTCATTCTAACCACTCTCCCACACTTAAATTGGACATTATCCTCAATGGCCAAATAAATAGAGCCAGGAAATAATGCCATAGGACTAAAAATAAAAAGGAAAAGATAAGAAAAAAAAAATACTTCCATCACTATTGCATTCTTCTACAAGAGTTGAGTTCCAACAGAAAGGTGCATTGTCGAAATACCTAAAAAGAAAAATATAAAAGAAATACACCAAAGCATATAAACTAGAAAAGAAAAATAAACAAAAAGTAAAGAAAGTAGTACAAAAAAGAAAAGAAATGTACATAGCACAAAAGAAAGAAGTCAAGATAACCCAAGAAGTTTTATGTTGCAATGTCGAAGAGTACATCCACCAGATCTATGTTGTGAAAACTTTCCCCAATATAGCGTTTCATGCGATCTCCATTAACTTTGAAAGTGCCCCTTGTGGGGTTAGTAATTTCAAGGGTGCCAAACGGGAATACTTTACTTACCGTGTATGGCCCCAATCACCGAGATTTCAACTTACTTGGAAAAATTAAGTGAGAATTGAATAACAACACTTGATCGCCTTTCTCAAAGTCGTGTTGTCAAGTGATATGTTTATTATGCCATTTTTTGACCTTCTCTTTATACTATAGTGAATTATCATAAGCATTCTTGCACAACTCCTCTAAGGCTGTGAGTTGAAACAACCTTGACTTTTCAGCTGACTCAAGATCAAGGTTAACAAGTTTGATAGCCCAATAAGCTTTATGCTCAATCTTAACAAGTAAATGACATGCTTTTCCATAGACTAACTGAAAAGGAGTTATGCCAATTAGGGTCTTAAAAGCTGTCCTGTATGTCCAAAGAGTGTCATCTAATTTTAGACTCCAATCCTTCCTAGTATGGTTAACAGTTTTTTCTAAGATTCTTTAGATTTCCCAATTAACCACTTCAACCTGTCCACTTATTTGGGGATGATAGGGGGTGGCAAACCTATGCTTCACTCCTGGATATTTGAGAACTTTTTCTATTTGAGTATTACAAAATGAGTCCCCATGTCACTAATGAGCACCTTAGGCACACCAAAACGGGTGAAAAGTTTTTTCAGAAATTTTACCACAACTCTTGCATCATTAGTTGGTAAATCTTGTGCTTCTACCCACTTGGAAACGTAATCCACTACCACCAAAATGTATTTATTACCCAAAGAGCTAGGAAAAGGTCCTATGAAAACAATCAAATACTTCACAAACTTGAAAATTTTGTAATGTCATCTCATTAGATTTAGAAATGTTACCTGTGCGTTGACACCTATCACAACTTTAAACAAACCTGTGGGCATCTTTGAACAATATGGGCTAATAGAATCCAGATTCAAGCACCTTTCGTGCAGTGTTGTTGGATTGGTAGTGGCCTCCAGCAAGTCCTTCATGACAATGTCTAAGAATATCCTCTCATTCCTTAGAGTCCATACATCTTTGAATGATTTGGTCCGCACAACACTTAAATAAATAAGGGTCTTTCCAAAGATAATGCCTTACTTCGGAGAGGAATTTCTTCTTTTATTGCGTTGTGAGAGCTTTTGGGACAATTCCTGCAACTAAGTAATTAGCGAAGTCTGCGAACCAAAGGGTGTTTGGAATCTCACCTTCTATGAGTAAGAGTTATTCACCTAAAAAGGTGTTATTGATGTCCTTCTTTACCAATGATTCCAAATTGGGATTATCCAGTCTTGACAAGTGATCCACAACCAAGTGTTCCGCACCCTTTTTGTCCCTAATTTCCAAATAAAATTCTTGCAATAATAATACCTATCTTATCAATCTTGGTTTGGAATCATGTTTGGTTAGTAGGTATTTTAGGGCAGAATGGTTCGTATAAACAATGACTTTGGACAAAATAAGATAAGAATGAAATTTATCGAAACCAAACACTATGGCCAGCAATTCTTTCTCTATTGTTGTGTAGTTTTCTTGCGCATCTGTTAAAGTCTTGCTTGCATAGTAAATGGGTTGGAAGTTCTTATTCATCATTTATCCAAGTACTGCACCAACTGTAAAATCACTTGCATCACACATTAGTTCAAATAGAAGAGAGCAATCCGGTGCAATCAAAATGGGTGAATTAATTAATTTCTCCTTAAGTATGGTGAAAGCATTGAGGCATTTTTCATCAAAATTAAACATAACATCATTTTCAAGTAAAAGGTAAGATGAACCGCCTGTAAAAACCTGCATAACTAAGAATGCTCCTTATAAATTTCACAGAAATAGGAGGAGGTAGCTTCTCAATTGCTTCAATCTTTGCTCTATTTACTTCTATACCCTTTCTTGAAATTTTATGCCCTAACATAATACCTTCTTGCACTAATAAAGTTGCATTTTTCCCAATTGAGCATGAGATTAGTCTTTTCATATCTTGCTAGTACCTTTTCAAGATTAGATAAGCATAAGTTAAATGAATCACCAAAAATTGAGAAATCATCCATAAATACCTCTATGATGTCCCCTACGAGTCCTTCAAATATTGCAGTCATGCACATTTAGAATGTTCCGGGACCATTGCAAAGACCAAATAGCATTCGATTATATGCAAAAGTACCATATGGACATGTGAAAGCAGTTTTCTCTTGGTCCTCAGGAGCTATGGGGATTTATAGGTAGCCAAAAAATCCATCCAAGAAACAATAGTATTCATGCCCAGCTAACATTTCTAACATTTGGTCAATAAAAAGGAGAGAGAAGTGGTCTTTCCTAGTGGCTTTGTTTAGCATCCTATAATCAATACAAAACCTTTGGTCACCTATGACCAATCTCATAGGGACTAGCTTATTTTAATCATTGGGGCTTACTGTCATTCCTCCCTTCTTTTGTACCACTTGAGTAGGACTCACCCAAATACTATCAGAAATAAGGTAAATAATGCCTGAATCTACAAGCTTAATCACCTCACCTTTTACCACTTCACTCATATGTGGGTTCAACCTACGGGATTGCACTATAGCATTTGCACATTCTTCCCTTAAAGTCTTATGAGTGCAAAAGAATAGACTAATTCCCTTTATATCGGTGATCTTCCATGTTATTACCCCTTTATATTTCCCCAACACACTTACCAATTTATTCTTTTGTTCTTTAGTGAGATCTTTGGCAATGATCACAAGCAATTTATGTCCTTCAGCCAATAACACATATTCCGAGTGCTTGGGTAGGTCTTTTAGGTCCAATTCTGAGGTATCCTCTATGGATGATTTTATTCTCTCCAAACTACTTTTCTCAATTATTTCAAAACTTTTCACCCGTCCTCATTAATAGAGTCCTCCAAATATGCTACAGAAGTTTCCACCAACTCCTTCTCCAATAATTCCTACATAAACTCCAAAATAGGTTCATCAAGAATATCAATTCTTAAATAAGAATCATCAGAAGGTAACGGGTGTTACAAGCTTTTATAGATGTGAATGACTACTTCCTCATCCCTAACCGTAAGTGTCAATCTTCCCCCATGAACATCAATTAATACCTTTACTGTAGCTAGGAAGGGTCTACCTAAGATTAATGGGACTTTGGAATCTTCATCCATGTCAAGAATAATAAAATCCACTAGAAATATGAAATTGTCAACTTTTACAAGCACATCTTCTATTATACCCCTAGGATATTTGATAGATAAATCTGTAAGTTGAATACTCATCCTAGTTGGTTGGGGTTCTCCTAGGCCTAGCTTTTTAAATGTTTATCAATATCCTACTTGTGATACTTCCAATTGCTTTTTTCTTACAAGCATGCTTTTGAGGAATTTGGCATATTTGGGCATGTGGATTAAAGCTTTACTGAGTAGGATGTTTATGTGTAGCTATTTGAATATCTCAAGAAATTTGTCAAATTGGGCATCTTTTCAAGCTTTGTGTATACAGGTAGGATAAGGAATTTGGCGCTGAAAAGTGAAATTTCTAATAGGATTTCTGGGAGAAGGACAGGGTGCAGCCGACGCCGGTTGCATGCTAGATTCTTGGTTCTCAGGTGTACAGGACGGTCGGCACCAGTTCTCTTCTTCTAACTGGTGCCGGTTATAGTCTGCCATGTCTGGAAACTCTTTTCTACTCCGTAATGTGATAGTAGTTGTTTCCCCTTTGTCTATGGGTGTTAGTTCTTGAGATTTTAACACCATGTTAGTCAAAAACCAGATTTATCTTTCCATATGACGGATCATCTCCTCAAACTTCTCAAATATGGAGTCTATTTCTCGGAATCGTTTTGTGACACGGGCAGCAAATTTTCCATTCACTGTCTCAAGCTCTACTGATTCTGGTGCTTTGAGTGTTATCTTAGAAGAATGATGAGGGGTGTTGCCCCTCGTTACGCCTCCTCTGGTCCCAATTCTCCATTTTACCTACACATAGAAAATAGTTAGATTTATGGAATTCACCATTCAACCAAGATTACCAGACCATGTTCATCAATTTCAACACCAGTCAAAGTTAGTAAATTAGATTTCAAAGATATACAAGATACAAAAGATGGCACCTTTGTGTGTAAAGAATAATTGTACAAATTTACATATTTACATATTTACATATTCACATGGTTAAATCAACAAAATCCAAGCTTTCATGATATTGATCCTTGACAACGGTGCCAAAAACTTGTTATGTTTGGATTTGGGTATAAAAATCATATAAAAAATAAACACATTCACAATCAAGTTTAAATTAAAATGTTTGCCCTAAATTACACACATGAGCAAGCGTACATATCTTTAAGCATAGCATAAGGTTTAAAATGAGTGTCGATCCTCCAAGAACAAGTAAGCATTAATCACTTTTGTTTCATTCTTTAACCGACTCAACAAAGTGAAAAGAATAGAAAGGAAAATAAAATAAAATAACATAATATATACATGTCAAGGATGGAGAATTATGTAACTCAAACCATTATTTTGACAAACATGATCTTAAAGTATCGAATCATTATCATAACTAATTATTCTCTTGGCATTATGAAGGATTAATATAGATTCACTTCTTTGGTCACTCCATGAAATCACTATCTTCTAGATAAATTAGCATCACATGGTCAATTTCAATTAATTCACCCAAAAGATGCATTAAACATAATCCTTGATTAAATTTTCGTGGTCTGGCAAACTTAAAACGTGAAACTAACCAATGAATCTATGGTCTGGCAGACATTGATTAATCTTTAATTACCCAATTCATAGCAATTAACCTCTTTGGTCAAGCAAGTTAAGAGATAACAAATATGAAATTAATAAATTGAGACCACCATCAACCCCTTTGGTCAAGCAAGTTAGTGGAAAGAAACAACCAACTAATCTCGTAATTAGCATAAGTAATTAAATATCAAGAATAATAATCAATTAATCAAAAGATCAAAATAACTCTAAAAATCATGAATACCTAAAAGAAAGTCAAATTACAGTAAAACAATTATTATATCATTGTTTAAGAAAAAGAAAATAAAGTTAAAAGAAAGCACTCATAGACAAGCCTGCTTCTTCTTTCTTCGTAGACCTTCTTGCACAATCCTCTTTGAACTGAAGAATTCCTCCTTTAATTTGAGTGATTTGATGTTTTAATCTGCGAATTCTCCCATTTTCTTTGTGTTTTTCCTCTATTTATAAGCTTTAGAAGCGCAAAAAATCGTTTCTCTAGGGTTTCTAGCCAATTACAAGTAGGAAAATACTAAAACTTTGCAAATAGCCAAAAAATGCATGCAAAAATCAAGGCACCCCCTCAGCACTAGGGCACAGCCGGCATCGCCAGTCCTTCCTAGGGCTAGCGCCTGTTGTGGTCTGTTTTTCTGTTCGTTCGTTGATTTTTCTTGATTTTCGCACCAACTCTTCCAAAGTGCAGCCGACACCTCCTGTAGCCTCCCAATTGGCACCGGTTCGGTTCTGTTGCACTCTGCTTCACCGATTTTTTGTTGCCTCGAAGTGTGAGCTAGCAGCACATGGCCGGCGTCGGTTCCCCTTTCCTAGCCGACGCCGCCTCTACTCTGTTTTGCAATGTTTTTGTCTTATTTTACCCCTAAAATTTGAAATAATGCACAAAATACCTTTCCAAGTGTAAAATCTCTAATATGAAGGAATATGACCAGTTATTGAACGAAATGTATCACAAAATAGCCTTAATTAACTAGGAAATATATGACTAATTTGGGCTCTATCATACATCACAACAGTGCACAATCCAAAAACATATCACAACAGTGCACAGCAGTACATAATCCCAACAACATATCACAATAATAATAACCAATAATAAGCATCAACAGCATGCTTATCACAACAGTACATAATCCCAGCAACATATCAATTTGATACCATTTTCTCCCCCTTTTGTCACAAATAAAAAAAATAGAGAAAAAGAAGAATGCAGATGATGGAGATATATAAATTAAATAGATAGAGCTAGAGATACGCAGAATTGAAATTGTTCAAAGACTGGTGCATAATTAAAAAGATAATTGTCAAAAGAACATTAGTAAAAATTATGCAAATAGTGGATGTCTTGCAAGTTGTCCGCTGAGGTGATCACTTAGGAGATACGGACGGTCTTTGGCTTAGATCCAGCACCCTTTTTTGAATGTTGTCCAGCAATCCTACAAGACTTCCTCTTTACTACCACATGGTTTTGTCATTTTCCAAATGAGACAGGGATTTTAGTAGAGGTAGAGGGTGCTAATTTTTCTTGATATGTGGATATTTGCCTTCCTCGTTCTGTGGCTGTCATTTCCTCATCAAATTATTCCTTCACAACTTCTTCCTCTTCTTCATTGATAAAGTGTTCTTTAGTGACCTTTTCTTGGGATGGTGCTAGTGGAGCAGGCATTGTTTAATCATTTTTATCCTTCTCTTCTACTATAGTTAGCCTATTCCCAAGAATCTGAATATCTAAACTGAGGCTGTCCAACTTAACAGCCAGCAAATTTATTGCTTCCAGAATACTCTGACTAATGTTTGCGCCCTGAGTTCTTTGATTGCCCTTGGTAGAGGATTCTTCTTGAGTTTCTAGCTCAACCTTTCTCTTTGCTCCAGTAGATGGGGCACTCTTGCCTTCTGCCTTTATCTTTAAAAACTTTTCCTTTTCATCATCAGCTGTATCTCACAGCATCTTCCACTTACTGTCCATTCTCACATATCCCATTTTCTCAAACAACTCAAAGCTATACCCATTCATCTTTGAAGGAGTAGGGGTGAAAGAATTCATATCAACACTAAAGTGTCTAAACACTTTAGTCAATAAGTTTCCATAAGGCAGGGCTTTGCTAGACGTATTCCTGGTTTGGATCACTAATTTGGCAGCAGGATACCCAAACCTTATTAGCCTATTTTCGAAGAGCACCAATATAATCACTATTTGCATAATGTTGATAGAGGTTCTGTGTCCAAAACTTGGAACCACCATGGTTGAAACTATAGGGTGCAGAATCCTACCCGGTCCACTTAACCTTTTCGTGTTCCTATCACTCGAGTTTCTAAAACTCTTCCCGCCAGTAAATGTATTTTCAAACTTCCCCAAATCAAATAGATCAGTTCCTTCTGGGAACTTGTTCACTTGAAAATAATGAATCCCACCATCTCGGACTTCACATATTCTGTTTAACAGGCGATGATCAAACTTAAGATTCTTACCCCCAACTCTTAAAGTGTAATAACGGACCATGAACCCTCCTCCAGTTTCCTCTAATCGGCCTTGTCTCAAATTAGCATAACATTTTCATACGAGAGTAGTAAACAGTTTTTCATCAACAGATAACTGGGCTCCCACCTAAAGGACTCAAATATATTTAACACATTTGTAAAATTCAGAAAACACGCTGGATTTGCACGATAACTAACAATCACTATTCGATTTCTTGAAATCCATTCATTGAAATCATATTCCCATTTAGAATCTAAAAAGAGAGGTACTTGGGTCTCAGACGTTCCTATTTAAGAAATGATTTAGAAGAGTCGGTCTGAGAAGCTGAGAGTTTGGGAGCAATTTTTCTTTTCTCTTTTTCGAAGCAGCCGATTTTTTCTTCATCATTGGAGTTATTTTTTGGGCTTTCTTTGACTTGGGTTTGGTTGATTTTGGGGATTTTACCATTATAATTAGAGGGTGAAGGCTTGGGCTTTCAGTTGTTCAAATAGACGCTTAGAAAATTTTGAGGAAGGAAAGATGGAGTCCGATTGATTTTAGAATTCGGGAGAGAAAAGAGAGAAAACCTTTGTGATTTCCTAGGAGATTGTGACAATAAGTACACTCATGTACATTGGAAAAAGGCTATTCATCAGAGATTTTAAAAACTATCTATATTTTGAATTTCAAAAATAATAATCTGGAAACAGTTATTCTTGAAGAACATATGAAGCATCAGGTTTATTTTATTTTGGATTTAGGCTTCATCTGAAATGCTCATCCAAAAAGGAACTCTTTAAAGAGAGAGTTTTTGAAAGTGAGTTTTTGATTTACTCTTCGAAATGTTGCATCCAAAATCATTGTCCAAAAGTTGTGTCTCGAGTGGTTCTGAAAATAAAAACAACAAATCTTCGGCAAATATGTCAGTTACATGATCTTTGTAATTTCTATACCTCTTCTCAGATTATTGAGTATTTCTTTGGCCAGAGGTTTTGTAAAGATATCTACAAGCAATTCATCAATTGAGATATATTCAACATATACATCTTCTTTGAGCATATGATCCTTAATAAAATGATGCTTAACCTCAATATACTTGGTCATAGAATGTTGAATAGGATTTTTCATTAAATTGATTGCACTTGTAATGTCACATAGTATAGGTACACAATTAAAATTGAGAACAAAATCAAGTAGTGTGTTTTTCATCCACTGAATTTATGCACAACAACTTCCTACTGCAATGTATTCAGCCTCGGTTGGGGATAAGGATACACATGCCTACTTTTATCCATACCATAACACTAGAGAGTGTATGAGAAATTAGCAGTGCCTACTAGTACTTTTTCATTCAACTTTACAGCCTGTATAATCTATATCAGTATAGCTTATAAGATTAAAGGTGTTAGTATGAGGATACCATAACCCTTAATCATATTTTTCAACAAAATATCTCAGGATATGTTTTACGACACATAAGTGGAATTCCTTTGGACATGATTGAAATATGGCATAGAGACAAACTAAAAACAAAATGTCTGGTTGGCTAGCAGTAATATATAACAAACTTCCAATCATACCTCTGTATTTTGATTCTTCCACTTTCTTGCCCTTTTCATCCTTGTCAATCTTTAGAGAAGTGCTCATAGGTGTATTGATTTCTTTGGCTTCGTTCATACCAAACCCCTTGAGCAATTCCATAGCGTACTTAGCTTGATTTAGGAAAATTCCATCCTTGGTTTTTTTAATTTGCAGCCTGAGGAAGAAGTTATGCTCTCCCGTCATACTCATCTCGAATTCTAGCTACATAGTCATGGCAACCATCTTACACAATTAATCATTAGTAGCACCAAAGATGATATCATTAATATAAATTTGGATAATGAGAAGACTATTAGATTTTTCTGACTTAATAAACAGTGTAGCATCAATTAATTCTCTTGAAAAAGCTTTTAAGGGTAATCATCTACTAAGCCTTTCATACTAAGCTCGTAGGGCTTGTTTTAAACCATAGAGAGCTTTTAAGAGTTTGAAAACGTTATTTGGAAAGTGCTCATGAATAAAACCTGGAGGTTGTTCTACATATACCTCCTTTTTAATAAAACCATTCAAAAATGCACTTCCATTTGATAAAGCATAAAATTTTTGAAAGATGCAAATGCAAGAAGAATTCTTATGGACTCTAATCTAGCAACAGGAGCAAATGTCTCGTCATAGGTAATGCCCTCTTCTTGATTGAATTCTTGGGCAATAAGTCCAGCTTTATTTCTAATCACCACTCAATTTTCGTCAAGTTTGTTTCTGAAAATCCACTTGGTACCAACAATCGATTGATCAAGTGGTCTAGGGATAAGTTTCAAAACTTGATTTCTCTCAAATTGGTTCAGCTCTTCTTCTATAGCTAGTATCCAAAAATCATCATGCAAGGCCACATCAATACAGTTAGGTTCAATACTTGAGAGTAGAGCGAAGTTATCTACAAAATACCATCTAGCTTTAACATCATAGCTAGGATAACTAATAATTGGCTATTTTGGATGACCTATTTTGTACTTCCAATAGTTTGGTAGCCCTTGACCAGTTAGCTCTTCAGTTTCTTGCTTGCTTTGTTCAGCATGTTGCTCTTCCAATTCTGCTTCTTTGTTATGTATGTCCAATGGTGGTGATTTCTGCTATTCCTCCCCTCTTTCTTTTGAACTTCCTACATCATCATCATCTTTTCTTGATGTATAAATCTTAGATTCATCAAAGATAACATGTACGGATTCTTCCACACATAAAACTCTCTTACTATACACTCTATATGCCTTTTTATTGGAAGAGTATCCATGGAATATAGCCTCATCGAATTTACTATCAAATTTTCCAAGATTGTCTGGGGTATTAAGAACAAAGCATTTGCAGTCAAATACTTTAAAATAGGAAATTGATGGAGTTTTGTCAAACATAAGCTGAAATGGTGTTTTTCTTAGAAAGGGTCTCAACATTACTAGATTAACAATATAACGAGTTGTATTTACAGCTTCAACCTAAAAGTATTTTGAAAGAGAGTTTTTACAAATTATGGATCTAGCCATTTATTGCAAGGTTTTATTTTTTCTCTCAACAACATCATTCTGTTCAGGGGTTTTAGCAGCTGAAAACTTGTGAAAAAGTCCATTTTCATCACAAAAGTGTGTAAACTCACTATTGCAAAATTCCCTACCATTGCCACTCCTAATCAATTTGCATCCAATAGAGCTTTGGACGCACTTGAATAATTTACAAAATTCAGAAAATGCATCATCTTTTTGTCCAAGAAACAAAGTCCAAGTAAATCTTGAGAAATCATCTACTAGAACATAAGCATACCTCTTACCACCAAGGCTAGTGGTTCTCATTAGTCCAAATAAATCCATATATATTAATTCAAGAGGTTTTGTGGTGGAAATCATTTTCTTAGGTTTGAAAGAAGTTTGGATTTGTTTTCCAAATTGGGATGCATCATATATTTTACTTTTATCAAACTTTATTTTGGGCAGTCCCCTAATAAGCTATTTTGAGGATAATTTGTTTAACAAATCCAATGATATGCGGTCTAGTCTCCTATTCCAAAGATAGCCATCATTATCATGTATGAAAAGACATCTAATGTCATGAGCTATAGGATTATCAAGATAGAATACATAAATATTCCCAACGCGGTTAGCAACAAAGATTGTTTCATTATTTGAGCTATCAATAATAGAGCATGAATCTTTCTGAAAAATGACTTTGCAACCATGGTCACATAATTGAATAATGGTAAGTAAGTTGTATTTCAGCTCATCAATCAATAATACTTGTTTGATAATGGTTGATGATCCTTTACCAATGTTACCTATGCCAAGTATTTTTTCTTTCTTTTTGTCTCCAAATGTAACGAATTCATCATTTATAGCTTACATATCTTGCATTTCTGGTCATATGTCTTGAGCATCCACTATCCAAGAACCACTTTACAAAGCCAATTTTCTCTAATGAATGTACTTATACATGAGATTGGAGAGTAATTTTTGGTACCCACATTTTCTTTGGTCCACTAGGGTTTGTAATGGTTTCTCTAATTTTCCCAATCGTTCTTGCACCGGATTCCACTTTCTTCTTAACATGACACCTAGATGCTTTATGTCTAGATTTTTCACAATATGTGCAACAATTGTGTGTCATATATGAAGAACCAGTTTTTACAAAATAGGACTTGTGTTTTCCTGTTTTGTGTAGATTACTATAGCCAAGACCATCTCTATTTCTAGCCATCCATTGTGCTCCAAGAAGTTTATTCAAGTTGCTTCAATGACCAGTGAATTTTTCAATACAAGTAGTAAGATCATCAACCTTCATTTTCATATTATCAAATTCACAGATCATGACTTTAAGAGATGAAACTCGATTGTACAAACAGTTATTCTCAAGAGTAAAGTAATTCAAGAAAGTAGAGATGATTTCATTTTCCATATTCAGGCAACACATAGAGTCAAGTATAGTTTTGTTTTCACTTATCAAATTGTCATTTTCAGTTGATAGTGAATCAATTTTCACTTTTATTTCCTTGTTCTTTTTTGACAATCTTTTCAATTCACGGAACATATCAACAAGAAGAACATTTAGATCATCAATATTATCGCAAGTTGAATTATGTAATTTAGCTACAAGGTTAGATGAGGAGGAGTTTACCATATCCTGCACCACCACGAAACATATATTGGTAGTTTCATTTTCAAAATCTCCATTTTCCTCATATTTGAACTCATTTTGGTCCTCAGTTCCTATTAGTCCATTTCCCATCTTTGTTTTTAGATCCTTCTTATTTTTGAGCATTTTGCCTTCTTTTTCTTTGGCTATTAGGCAGTCAACAATGAAATGCTCCGTACTCTTACATTTACAGCATTGAGACTTAAATGATGAGGTCTATCCCTTTCTCTTTACAAACTTCTTTCCACTTTTGATGTTTTCCTTTTTAAACATTCTTTTGAATTTTTTTACAATCATGCCAATTCTTCAGTATTAAATTGGCTACTTCAATCTCATCATCACTATCAGATTGGCTACTTTCAGTGTCCTTATTATTAACTTTCAGTGCTATTCCCCTTTTTCCTATGTCATAATCATCATATTCTTAAAACCTTTTAAGTTTCATTTCCTACTTTAGGAGAGAGATAATTAGCTCTTCAGTTGGTAAGGTTTTTAGATCTTTGGATTCTTCCACAACTAGAGCTTTTGGTTGCCAGCTCTTAGGCAGGGCATCCAAAATTTTTCTATTTTGTTCACCAAAGGAATAGCTTTTCCCATAGGCTTTAAATCCATTTGTAATGTTTGTGAATCTGGTAAACATATCGGTTATACTCTCATTTGGCTTTATAGTGAACAATTCATAATTATAAATCAAAAGTCCCAACTTAAATTCCATCACTTGATTTTTCCCTTCGTGGGCAACTTCAAGTAATCTCCACATATCATTGGCTGAATCACAGCCATTTACTCGGTTATATTTAGTGGCATTAAGGGCATAACACAGAATATTCATAGCTTAAAAGTTCAATGTCATTTTGGTATTGTCTTCAGCATCACATTCTGTTGGGTATCTCAGGCTCGTATCGTATACGGCACAGCGGAAAATAAAATGAGATACCCTCCCAGGACCCGTCTATGTGTGGAAAATAAGACATAAAGTGAGTAAAGTTAACAACTTTTACCTTTGGGTGATCGTCCGAAGAACAAAAATTTTCTTCTTCAAGTCGAGGCGCGATCCAGCAATCTTTGTGATCAACCTCCACGTGAGTTGAACGTCAAATCACTAAAATCACAGTATGTGATTATCTTTAACAGTAATCCACACAGAGGATACACTCAAGCACCAAAATTTCCTGTTCTAGCAGAAATAAGAATGGCGGCTAGGGTTATCTTGTTTTCAGCAAAACGAGAGGGAGAGGGAAGAATGGAAAAACGTGTGACTTAGCTAGGGATTTCGTGTATCTCATTAGCTAGGGTTTTCATGTGTTCTATCTACTATATATCACATGAAATTCCCTTCCCAAAACTGAGAATTCTAATCCTATTAGAATTCCCTAATTGTAATTGGAAACATCAAGTTCTCACAATTACAACTTGGGCCACAAATTATAACTAATTATAATTTATCCACGACAACTTCTCTTTCTCTCAATTAACTCCACTATTATATCAAATAACATCTTAAGTATATAATCCTCCATTGTGTGTGACCTATTAGGTTTCCGATCAATTGGTAAAGAACATGAATTAATCCAAACGTCTTTGACATTAATAATCCATAATTAATTAAAATTAATCATATTTATTCTAATCAAGAATGCATTATTAATTCATCAATTAATAAACCCATATTCCCAGATCATGAGTGGTATCTAGCAATACATCATGACCACCCAAGAGTCTAAAAAGTCAAGTGGCTTGACATGAACCCTTCAATAACAAACTTCAATGCAATTAACTCATTTCACTATACAATATCTCATTTGGTTTGGAGTACGGAATTTATGCCAACTCCCTCTAGAAATAATGCAGGCCCGAATACAATAGTACTTGTACCAGGAACCCACTACTCTAGATGTGTATCAATTGGAACTATTTCCAATACACAATTTACCTTGGCCAAGGACTTTTTGAGTAGTAATTCCTATAAGTGGCCGTGAGATATTCGCCCCTACTATTAGGAGTGGTGAATCCTTTATTGATCCTCTCATCTATATTCATTTACTTTACAATGTACCCAATATCCATCGCATAGGCGGCCCTTGATCGAGC
This sequence comes from Voacanga thouarsii, assembly GCA_026120185.1. NCBI lineage: Eukaryota > Viridiplantae > Streptophyta > Magnoliopsida > Gentianales > Apocynaceae > Voacanga > Voacanga thouarsii. The sequence goes on from JANUWF010001172.1 coordinate 1,378,481, forward strand.
TCCGGAGACTGGAATCAAAGTACAAGGCTCAGCAAACAAAGTAACTTGGAGATCTCAAGTCTAAGAATACTTACACATTTGCTATATTGAGATTATATCACTGGTACTAAATAGTTATCCCTGTGATAATCTCAAAGCTAGTTCATCCAATGAACTTGTTCCATTAACAAGCATCCATGCATTTACTTTGAGTATCTTAATACTCACGGTTATAAGAACCAATGCCTGATCAAATTAGGAAATCTAACACATGCTAGTCTTAATGCATTAATGATGTCCTGTCTCATTAATACTATGACTAGAGACTTTTTAAGTACCAACACCATCCAGTGCAGTAGGAATCTCGTATCATGATTTCCTTAACACAGTGTTGTACTAGGGACTTTATCGAACAATTATATTTCTTAAAGTAAACAAAGGAAACTGTATACTAAATAATGCATTTTATTAAAAGAAAATGTGTCATATACAATGTACAAGTGATTGCCTGTAGGGCACAACACTAACAAACTTCCACTTGCACTAGAGCCAATCATTCAAGTATCTAATACCAAATGACTCAACATGACAATCATGTTTATTTTTGGATAGTGCTTTCGTAAGCAGGTCAGCTATGTTCTCATCTGTGAGAACTCTCTCTATCTTTACATCATTCCTATCTATGATCTCCCGGATCAGGTGATAGTGTCGCAGTACGTGTTTGGATCGTTGGTGAAACCGCGACTCCTTTACTTATGCAATGGCTCCATTGTTGTCACAATATAAAGTTATTATACCAACAACACTAGGAACTAGACCCAGTTCTATGACGAACTTCTTGATCCAAACAGCCTCCTAAACTGCTTCAGAAGCTTCTATGTAATCAGCTTCTGTCGTAGAGTTGACAATAGTCTCTTGTTTGAAACATTTCAAACTTATTGCCCCTCTACATAAGGTAAACACGTAGTTGGATTGTGATTTGAAATCATCTTTGTAAGATTGAAAAATGGAATCAGTATACCCATTTATTTTCAAATCATCTTCTCCATATACTAAGAATATATCCTTAGTCCTTCTTAAGTTCTTAAGGATGTTCTTTACAGCCGCCTAATAACCCTCACCAGGGTCGGATTGGTATCTGATCGTCAAACTGAGAGCACAAGATACATCGGGCCTAGTACATATCATAGCATACATAATAGATCCAACTGCCGAGGCATATGGAATCTTACTTATGTGATCCCTTTCAACTTGTGTCTTGGTAGACATCGACTTTGAAAGGCTTACACTATGTGACATGGCTAAGAATCCCTTTTTAGATTGATCCATTGTAAACCTCTTTAGCACTTTATCTATGTATGCAGATTGTAAAACCAAGAAACCTTTTGGATCTATCTCTATAGATCCATATTCCAAGAATATAGGTTGCTTCTCCAAGGTCTTTCATGGAGAATTGTTTGGACAACCAAATTTTAACCGTTTTCAAGACAGGTATATCGTTTCCTATTAGTAATATGTCATCCACATAAAGTAGTAAGAAAATGATTGCACTCCCACTAACCTTCTTGTATACACAATGCTCATCCATGTTTTGAATGAAATAAAACTCTTTGATTGTTTCATCAAAATAGATGTTCCAATTCCTAGAAGCCTGCTTAAGTCTATAAATAGACCTTTGCAGCCTGCACACCTTTGTGCTATCATTGGATGTGAAACCCTCAGGTTGTGTCATATACACTTCGTCAGTCATATTTCCATTTACAAAAGCTATTCTCACATCCATTTACCAAATCTCATAATCATAATGAGCAGCAATAGCTAGAAGTATCCTGATGAATTTCAACATTACTACTGGAGAGCTAGTTTCATCATAGTCAATACCATGTTGTTGACGATAACCTTTCGCCACTAGTCGCGTTTTATAGGTAACTAAGTTACCATCCATATCTGTTTTCTTCCTGAAAACCCACTTGCACTCAATAGATTTAATTCCTTTAGGTGGATCAACCAAAGTCCATACTTGGTTGTCGTACATGGAATTCATCGCTGACTTCATGGCCTCAATTCATTTGCCAGATTGTGAACTATTCAAAACATCCTTGTACATAGTAGGCTCATCTTTATCTATGAGTAATAAGTCATTGTGGTCACTAATGAGAAATCCATATCTCTCAGGTGCCACACGTGTCCAACAAGATCTACGAGGTTCTTGTGTATTAGAACGTTCATCTATTCTCTTAATAGATGTGGGGTTAGACGGTTGATCCTCGTTTGTTTGATCTTCATGAACTTCACTAAGTTCAATCTTACTCCTACTATCCCATTTGAGCATGTGCTCCTTCTCTAAGAAGATGGCATGCTTCGAAATAAACAATTTATTTTTAGAGGGTAGTAGATGTAATATCCGAAATATTCTTTCAGATATCCCACAAATAAACACTTGTCAAACTTACTATTAAGTTTGTCTGACTGTGGCCTTTTAACAAAGGCAGGACAACCCCATACACGCAAGTGAGATAACATTGGTCTCTTGCCAAAGAATATCTCAAGTAGGGTAGTATCAACCGATTTTGTTAGAACTCTATTCAATATATAAAAAGAAGTCTCTACTGCATGCCCCTAAAATAATTTTGATAGGTCTACAGAAGCTATCATGGTCCATACCATGTCTAGAAGGGTTTGATTCCTTCTCTCAGATACACCATTATGTTGAGGTGTATGTGGTGGAGTCCATTGAGATAATATTCCATTATCTCTAAGATAACTCAGAAACTCTTGGCTCAAGTATTCTCTGCCTCGATCAAATATTAGAATCTTAAAACTTTTGCCAAGTTGTTTCTCTATTTTATTCTTGAAGTCTTTGAACCTTTCAAAGGCCTCAAATTTGCATTTCATTAAATACAAATGCCCGTATCGTGAAAAGTCATCGATATAGGTTATGAAATAGTTGTAACCTCCTCTTGCTTGTATTGACATTGGGCCACATACATTACAATTTATGAGTTCTAAATAACTCTTGGCCCGTTCTCCTTTTCTTGGAAATGGAGTTTTAGTCATTTTACCTAGCAAACAAGATTCACATGTGCTATATGATTCATAATCAAATGACCCAAACTCACCAAGCTTGTGTAACTTAGAAATACGATTTTCGTTTACATGGCCCAAACGACAATGCCATAAGTAAAGAGTGTTAGAGTTATCCATTTTAGGTTTCTTATTGTTTATATTGAGAATTAGATTATGCATGTCTAGAACATATAAACCATTAACCAAAGTTGATGAACTATAGTGAATATCATTCAATGAAAAAGAACAACATTTATTCTTAAATATTAATTGAAATCTACGAAAGTTTAAACACGCAACTGAGATAATGTTTTTCATTAAAACTAGTACATAATAAAAGTTTTGTAGTTCTAGAATTAATCTCGAAGGCAGGTTCAGCTCGTATGTCCTCACAGCAAGTGTAGCAACCTTTACCCCATTTGTAGTACGTAGGTCCACATCGCCTTAATCTAGCCTTCTACTGCTCCTTAGTCTCTACAAGTTATTGCACAAATGAGATCCACATCCAGTATCTAATACCCATATCTCATTTCTAAAGGCAGTATTTATCTCAATTATAAACATACCTGGAGTAGAAGTAGAAGTGCTTGTAAGCTTCTCATTATGCTTCTTGTCCTTAATGGTCTCCAAGTAGGCTTTGCAGTTGTGCCTCCAGTGGCCCATTTTCAATTATGGCATGGGCCCTTGGTAGCTGCATCCTTCTTGTTCACACCACCATTGGGCTTCATGGGAGCCTTCTTTTTCTTCTTTTGAACTTTCTTCTTAGAAGAGGAAGATTCTACTAATAAAATTGCATTGGAATTCTTCTTCATGAAGGACTCCATAGTTTTGAGAAGATTGATCAACTCTGGAATGGTGGACTCAATCTTGTTCATCTGATAGTTAATCACAAATTGTGAAAAACTATTAAATAAAGATTGTAAAATTAAGTCAACACTTAAGTCATGATCCATTGCAAACCCGAGAGATCCAAGCTTCTCTATTAAGCCCAGCATCTTCAGCCCATGAGTGGCCACAAAAGAACCCTCTGCTATTTTGTAACGAAACAGTTGCTTTGAGATCTCATATCTCTCAGTTCTGGCTTGGGCATCAAATAACTCTCGAAGATGTAAAATGATCGATTGAGCGTCCATATGCTCGTACTGTTTTTGCAACTCAGGAGTCATGGATGCCAGCATAATACATGATGCCGTATCACTATCCTTCTTGTGCCTCTTGTGGATAGCATGCTCATCAACATAAGCATCTTGGGCAGGTGGTGGTGGAATAGGAGCATCTAGCACGTAGAGCAACTTTTCCGATTTGAGAATGATTCTCAAATTTTTATACCAGTCGAAATAGTTTGATTCGGTTAACTTGTTGGTTTCCAAGATGCTACGTAAGTTTTGGTTTGTTGACATGATGCATGTGACCTAGATATAAAGATAGAGAACCTTAGCTACTTGTATATGCACATGATATGCAAATAATTAGAACTTTAATTAAGTGCATTTTTACTCCACTATTTTACTCCAACCAATAGCCCCCACTACTAATTCGAGAAAGCCCGTTGGAAGCTTTCCTAGTGGACTGGTATCCAAATTCCTCAAGAATAACCTTAGGTTTGCCCAACAAGCCACCCTTTAGTTCATTGGTAGGTATCCAATACCAATTGCATCGTATATAACTACCGGATCATTAGGTGATTAATAACTTTTAATTTTAAAGCTTTTTGGGCTACCCCAACTTTCCTCTAAATTTCTTTATGCTTGAGTTTGCCCAACCGAGATAAAGAATTTAGTTAAACCCGGCCCAATAATCAGAAATTTAATTCTATAGCTTAAACATGCCCATTGTTAAGTAGGCTTGGGTTTGTCCAACAACCGGTCTCGAAAAAGGACTCTCGTTCTTACTATATTAACAGAAGGAATTAGGTTTAATATTAATTGAGGAATTTGTTCCTTTTAGTGATTTCATTGAATGACATGCATAAAAATCATTAAATCACATAATTGATAATTATGGTAATAAAGCGATTGGTATGGTTATGAACATTTCCTAAATTAATTTCTTTGAGCCATAAAAGAAATTAACATAGTTAACCCTATGTGTTCATGCATGATTTAAGTAGAAGGTCTTACCTTCTCGTTTGGTTCTGGTCGCCATCTCCAGAAAAGAATAATTCTACTCCTATCCAACCTATGTAAACTAATTACATAATTTCCTAAAGAGAGAAAACCTCGAGTTACATTCGAGGGGAGTTAGATGAAAAGAGAATTACACAAGAATTCTAGAGAAGGCAGGACATGCATGCCCTATTTTATAAAAACCAAAATTGTAAAATGCATGAATAGATATAATTGGTTTTAGTCCATAACTATCCACCATGCCATTTACTATACTTAAACAAAATAAACATATACTTTTATCATTCCAAACTCACTATTTTGGAAAGACAAAACAAATTCTAAAATCATCATTTTAGAAAGATACACTAATTTTAGACTTTCAAAATCATTATTTTGGAAAATAAAAATGTTTGTCTCTATAACTAATTTTGAGAAAATGCTTTTGGGTCCCATTTCTCATCAAATGAGATTTTTTCCTTTCAAAATTCTGTTCCAGATTTTTTTTTTTAAATAGCTGGAAGTCGCAAATAGAGTAGAACCGACGCTGGTTTGGAAGCCGGAACCGGTGCTGGCTCTGTTCTGGTTTTTTAAAAAAATATTTCCTTTCCAAAACCGATTTCTGGACATCGCGAATAGAATGGAACTGGTGCCGGCTTAGTGGCTGGAGCCGGCACCGCCTGTGTTGTGAAACAATGGCGGTGACTTTTCAAAAAAATTCCAGAAATAATTTCTGGTGCTTTTTTCTTCTGCAAATTTTTAGTGAGAACAATTCTTAGTAGTATTTTCTATTTTGAAGCTCTAAACAACAACCAATTTGTTAGTATAAAGAAAATCAAAACGGAAAATTAAGATGAAACGGAGAGCAACATCTATGTTGCAAGAAAATGTTTTTCTTGCAGAAATTTTCAGCACCAAAGAAAGCATCTTTTCAAAATACGCTGTGACTTTTATACAATCATATTATGCAACGGACCCAATCCATAATGATCGTAACGATTTCGACTCGAGTGAAAATGATATTCACAATAAACAAAGACAAACGTGAAAATAGTTTTTCATGCCAAAATAATGTCCGTAGACCACACATAGCATGGCTCTGATACCACTGTTGTGTATCTCAGGCTTGTATCGTACATGGTGCAGTAGAAAATAAAATGAGATACCCTTCCAGGATCCGTCTATATGTGGAAAACAAGACAAAAAAAGTAAAGGTAATAACTTTTACCTTTGGGTGATTGTCCGAAGAACAAAAAATTTCTTCTTCAAGTTGAGGTGTGATCCAACAATTCTCGTGATCCAACCTCTACGTGAATTGAACGTCTAACCAATATAATCACACTGTATGATTATCTCTAATAGTAATCCGCATAGAAGGTATACTCAAGCACCAAAATTTACTGTGCTAGCAGAAAAAGATGGTGGCTAGGGTCCTTTGATCAAGATCAAATCGAGAGAGATAGTGAGAAGAAAGAATGCTCGTGGCTGTTATTTTGTGTGTTGTTCAGCTAGGGTTTTTCGTGTGTTTCATATACTATATATATATATATATATATATATATATATATTACATGAAATTTCCCTCCCAAAACTGAGAATTCTAATCCTATTAAAATTCCCTAATTGTAATTGGAAATATCAAGTTCTCACAATTACAACTTGGACCACAAATTGTAACTAATTATAATTTTTCCACAACAACTTCTCTTTCTCTCAATTAACTCCACTATTATATCAAATAACATCTTAAGTATATAATCCTCCATTGTGTGTGACCTATTAGGTTTCCCGATCAATTGGTAAAGAACATGAATTAATCCAAACGTCTTTGAGATTAATAATCCATAATTAATTAAAATTAATTCTATTTATTCTAATCAAGAATGGATTATTAATTCATCAATTAATAAACCCATATTCCCAGATCATGAGTGGTATCTAGCAATACATCATGACCACCCAAGAGTCTAAAAAGTCAAGTGGCTTGACATGAACCCTTCAATAACAAACTTCAGTGCAATTAACTCCTTTCACTGTATAATATCTCATTCAGTTTGGAGTACAGAACTAGTGCCAACTCCCTCTAGAAATAATAGTATTTGTACTGGGAACCCACTACTCTAGATGTGTATCAATTGGAACAATTTCCAATACACAATTTGCCTTAGCCAAGGACTTTCCGAGTAGTAATTCCTACAAGGGCCATGAGATATTCGCCCCTACTATTAGGAGTGGTGAATCCTTTATTGATCCTCTTAACTACATTTGTTTACCTCACAATGTACCCAATATCCATCCCATAGGCGGCCCTTGATCGAGTTCCAAAGATTGGAATCAAAGTACAAAACTCAGCAAACAAAGTACTTTGTGTAACACCCCATTACCTAGGCCCACCAGGGCTGGGGATGTCACCCCACCCAAAGGATAATGGGTCTTTATAACTAGGTCACACAAATAAAATAGCGGAATAAAAATAATACTTTAACTTAGAATTTATTACATCCCAAGAATAAATCCAAGAATAAATCCATGAATTCCCAAAAACAAATCCATAAATAAAAAAAAATTATCCACTCCCAACTCTCCAAAGCAATACATAAGAATAAATGACAACATTCTCTTCCAAGGCAGATAACACTAGCTACTCATCCCCACAACAAGATCGACCTGAAATCATGGTAAAAAGGGTGATAAGACAGAAATCTCAGTAAGCCCCGTGTGTAAGTTGGGCTAAAAAGACAAAACACTTTTCATGATGCATGCACTAACAGTATATCAAAAGCTTTGTCATGCCTTCTTTACAAATTTAACTCTCACTTCTTGAAAGATAGTAGTGAGAAGTCATGAAGCAAAATGCTCTTAAAATATTCTGTTTGGATAGATATGACAAATTAAAAGATATTGAGCTTCGAATAAAATTCTAATGACACTTTAAAACAGTTCCACGAAAATAGCTCATCAATTAAAGCAACCATATTAATCTGACACAACACAGTGGTGGCTCTCACACCAGGTGAAGCACTTGACCCCCGTCAGGTGGTGAAAGGGCACAGAGGTGGCTCTCACTTCTGTGAAGCACTTGACTGCCAACACCGTGTGAAAGTGCGTAGAGATGTCTCTCACTTCTGTGAAGCACTTGACCCCCAACACCTGGTAGGTGTACATCCTACCGAGTGAGATACTCCTCCCCCTCTCACTCAATCCAAACTGGTTGTCCCACTTCCGGCCGTCGGTTCTACCAGAACCCCGTCGCTAGCTGAGGACGGCTCAACCTTCTATACTGACACCCTGATCGAAAAGAGTCAACCTCTCGGAGGTGGCCACCTGCCAAGAGATATCCCCAGACCAATTAAAGGCTAGTATAAAGGTCTAGCCTCTATTGAGTACTCAACGTTATTCAATCTTCACAATTCATAAGGCTCCAAAGTGGAACCTACAAAATTAGCTCAATACAATTCCAAACAACATTTTTTTAACTCGTACAAAAATTTTAGAAGGCATGGTTTTATGTCAATAATTTATTCCACAAATTCATAGTGGAGGAGCCCCATGCTCAAATAAGTCATGCTATGATTTTCGAAAAGTATATGCATGATCAATAATTCATCTCTTGCATGTTCAAAACAAATCAAAATGTTTGATGCTTGGCTCCTAAGTCATGCTTGACATGTTTTAAAATTTATAAATGTAGAAGTTTCTAAAATTAAAAGTTTTCCAAATGTAGAAAGTTTCCAAAATAAGAAGGTTCCAACTATAGAAGTTTTCAAAAGTAGCTATCGTGCTAAAATTTCATATTTGCAAGAGATACTCACCAACCTTACTTTCAAACCAAGATAATAAAATTAAATCAATTTGATGAATGTAAGGGAACTTACCTTATCCTTAAGCTTAGGGTATGAACTCTAGTAAGTTGGTCCCTACCCTTGACAATCTTCTAAATCTGGCAAAGAGTTCATATAAATTAATTACAACACTTTCTAGATCATCCCAAAAGAAAATCAAGTCCAAAATCCACTTTCACAAATAAAACAAACTCAACTAACTACTACCATGATCCTAGTGTCCCAAGCTTTAAGGCCAAATAATAAATAAAAAGGATTTATAAGCTAAGTCTAATTTGATATTTAAAATAATTAGTGTTTTGGGAAATAGGTACTAATAAGTTGAAGGTTTAAATCTTGCTAAAATAATTTAGAGTTTATTTGATGAAAAGTCCTAGGTGGTACTAGGTAAAATAATAATTTATTAATAATTAATTGCTAGAAAATAATCGATAATTAAAAATAGTGGAAAATAAATTTTAATGAGTCTTTCTTGAAACATAATAAATAAAATTTAATAGGTTTGATTAAAAGATAATAATTAAATTTTAATAATAAATATTTTACCTATTATGATTATTTTCATAAAAGGCTTTATTTGATATTATCATTTTATATAATATCTATATATTTTAATTTTCTAGCAAAAGCTATTATTTATTTGACTAAAATATCCTTATTATATATATAATAATCCAAATCTATCATTCCTAGGGTTTTTCGAAATTACTAGCAAAAATCATAATATTAAATATTTTATTGAAGGAATAAAGTTAGCTTAGGTACAACTAGATCATGACCATATTTCTATTGCTAACCACAATCATGAACATATACATCCCTTCAATTCATCAAATCATCCAAATCATGAATATAAGAGTAGATCTAAATTTACGAAGGCATGATCCAACCTCTACTAGCACAAACATAATCATGGCTTCAATAATCAACCAAGAATATAAATCTTATTCATCATAGATGACATAATCTCTAGCATGCTTGATCACATGCATCACTCACAACATGGAGACATGCATTAAACCCTAAAACATCATAATATCATCCAAGATAGATCATTACATGCATCAATCCCATCTCCATCATATTCATACATATATTCATGCTTCAACCTCTACTCAACACAACAATACACGCTCAAATCCTATTCATAATCCATCTCCTACCAATAACGTCCTGGAGACATGAATCTAGAATTTTAAAAGAATGGTTAAAAGGCTTACTTGATTGATGAATACCTTGAAGGAGTTTCGAATATATCTCAACTCCTAGATGTCTAAATCCATCCAAAGAAGATGAAGGAAGCATGGCCATGGTTGATGACATCATTCGGCCAAGAAAGAGAGAGAGAGAGAGTCCATTAGCATGCTTAAACACATATATGTTCATTAGATATTGAAGATTAGCGAAGAGGAAGTTGATTGAACAAACCTACCTTGAAGGTGTTCTTGAGCCTTCACAAAATTTCTGGTTTTTTATCCAAAAGAGCAAGTTAGATTTTGGAGTTTAATGTTAAAAATGGTGTGGATAAACTCACAGTAGTGTATAGATGAAATTTGGAATTTTTAGAAAAAGTTTGAAGTGATTTGGAGAGGTATTAAGTGAAAGGAAGGAGTAGGTGTTCTTGTTGTGCTATGTGTTCTTGAAGGTTGAAGATGATGGATGGATTTTGGTTAATGCTGGCTGAAATTCTACAGGGATTAGGGCTGGCCAAATTTCTGTAGGGTTTTGGGAGATAATTTTCTGGTTTGGAAGGGAAAAGGAAAGGCTAGTTGTTGAAATCCTTAAAGAATATTTTTAGGAAGCAAATTTGAAAACCAAATATATCAAGAATATCTTTGATTGTTGGAGAGCTTTTGGGAAGCTGCGATGGCCGAATTTCTGTGCAGTGTTTCTACTGGATGAAAGCTGATTGAAGAGGGGTAATGGTGGCCGAAAAGATGGAGTGAAATGGTGAGGAATAAATCTAGTTGTTTGAGGAACATTTTATAGAAGGTTGCTAAATTATGGTGGCTGGAATTTTGGCAACTAATTAAGCATGATTGCAGAGATTTGTTGGAGAGATTTTCTGGCAGCCATGTCTGAATTTCGTGCAGAAGGTTGGGAAAGACAATGGAGTTTAGGTCACGGCTGTTTAAGGGAAGACTGTATAGAAAATTGGAGAAGTTTCGACTAGGGCTGAATAAGGAAACAAGGCTGGAAAAATTACTGCACATAATTTTCGCAAGGCTGGAATTTTCTGGGCAGTTTTCGGCTGCAATTTTCCAGACGATTTGCAGAGGATTTGAAGGCCATTTCAGAGGTCATTCAAGGCTGCTTTCTAGTCTTCTTGATGGAGGAAAACGTGGCTAAGATGCTGAACAAAAGTTGAAGGAAAACAACTTGGTTTCTGACCTCCAAAGTTGCGATTTTCCCTAGGGATTTTTGTGGTTTTGCATTGCCTTTGTGCAGTGCGAAAATGGCCAGAAAAATCCAGGATCTAAGCTGATCAAAAGGGATATTTTCTGGCAGCATTTTAAAGGGAATGATGGCTAAGAATTATGACACTTTGAAGGCACAAAAAGCTGGAAAAGTTTCAATTCATGCTATGAAGAGAAGTAAACCTAGCTAGAGTGAAATTTTAGAAGGTTTACTAGAGGGATTTGTTTTCTTGGAATCTTCCACATCTCTTCTACATTTTTAGACCATAAGATGTCTTTCACTAAGACATTTTGATCCTTCAAAGCCATAGCACTCCACTGAAATTTCTGGAAAGAAAATGGCTAGAACCATTCGATCAAACTAAGGAGTTGAGAAATAGGAAAAATTAAGGATCAAGAGGAAATGAATTCTCCTTAGGAATTTTGTGTAGGGTAAAAGAGTAGAATGAGGATACTCCTATCATGTCTCTCTTAGGACAACATCCCTACCCTACTCCAAGCATATAAGACCGAAAATAATACTTCCCAAGTAAAAATAAAATTTAACCAAGCTAAAGCTCCTATGATGGAATTTGAATCCAAGACCTCAAGAATTAATTCTAAGGTTCTACCCACTAAACCACAACAACTCTTGCTCTAATTTTCCCTCTAAGAATATTTTCCTATTCAATCCTCAAGCTATCTCCCTTTTTCCATCTCAAGAAAAAATTACCGTTTTGCCCTTCTTACTCAATAATCATAATCAAGCCCTCTAGACTATAGAACACAAATTCAATGCACTTAAAATCATATAGAAATATATTTAAACATGCTATAAAGTGTGATATGCATCCCAACCCCCTCACTCTACGGTTGGTTTCGACTGGGGTTTCACACCATGGAGATCTCAAGTCTAAGGATACTTGCATATTTGCTATATTAAGATTATATCATTGGCACTAAATAGTTATCCATGTGATTATTTCAAAGCTAGGTCATCCAATGAACTTATTCCAATAACAAGCATCCATATGTTAGCTTTGAGTATCTCAATACTCATGGTTATGAGAACCACCGCCTGATCAAATCAGGAATTCTAACACATGCTAGTCTTAACGCATTAATAATGTCCTGTCTCATTAATACTATGACTAAGGACTATTTAAGTACTAACACCATTCAGTGTAGTAGGAATCTCATATCATGATTTTCGTAACACAGTGTTGTTCTAGGGACTTTATCGAACAGTTGTATTACTTAAACTAAATAAAAGAAATAGTAAGATAAATAATGCCTTTTATGAAAATAAAATGTGTCATATACAATGTACAAATGATTGCCTCTAGGGCGCAACACTAACATACTCCTACTTGCACTAGAGCCAATCATTTATGTATCTAATACCGAATGACTCAACATGACAATCATGTTTCTTTTGGGATAGTGCTTTTGTAAGTGGGTCAGCAATGTTCTCATCCGTGAGAACTCTCTCTATCTTTACTTCCTTAGCTACTTCAGAAGTGGCTATGTACTCAACTTCTGTCGTAGAGTTTGCAATAGTCACTTGTTTGGAACTATTCCAACTTATTATCCTTTCACACAACATAAACACGTAGCCGGATTATGATTTGAAATCTTCTTTGTCAGATTGAAAACTGGCTTCAGTATACCCGTTTATTTTCAAATCATCTTCTTCATATACTAAAAACATATCCTTAGTCCTTCGTAAGTACTTAAGGATGTTCTTTACAGCCGCCCAATGACCCTCACTAGGGTTAAATTGGTATTTGCTGGTCAAATTGAGAGCACAAGATACATCGGGCCTAGTACATATTATAGCATACATAATAGATCCAATTGCTGAGGCATATGGAATCTTATTCATGTGATCCCTTTCAACTTGTGTCTTAGGAGACATCGACTTTGAAAGGTATACACCATGTGACATGGCTAAGAATCCCCTTTTTTATTGATCCATGATAAACATCTTTAGCACTTTATCTATGTATGTAGACTGTGAAAGACCAAGAAACCTTTTGGATCTATCTCTATAGATCCATATTCCAAGAATATAGGTTGCTTCTCCAAGGTCTTTCATGGAGAATTGTTTGGACAACCAAATTTTTACCGTTTGCAAGACAAGTATATCGTTTCCTATGAGCAATATGTTATCTACATTAAGCAGTATGAAAGTGATTGCACTCCCACTAACCTTCTTGTATACACAATGCTCATCCATATTTTGAATGAAACCAAACTCTTTGATTGTTTCATCAAAACGGATATTCCAACTCCTAGAAGCTTGCTTAAGTCTATAAATAGACCTTTGCAACTTACACGCCTTTATGCCATCACTGGATGTGAAACCCTCAGGTTGTGTCATATATACTTCCTCAGTCAGATTTCCATTTAGGAAAGCTATTTTCACATCCATTTTCCAAATCTCATAATCTTAATGAGCAGCAATGGGTAGGAGTATCTTGATGGATTTTAACATGGCTACTGGTAAGAAAGTTTCATCATAGTCAATACCATATTGTTAACGATAACCCTTTGCCATTAGTAGTGCTTTATAGGTAACTAAGTTACCATTCATGTTTGTTTTCTTCTTGAAAACCCACTTGCACCCAGTAGGTTTAATTCCTTTGGGTGGATCAACCAAAGTCCATACTAGGTTGTCGTACATAGAATCCATCTCTGACTTCATGGCCTCAAGCCATTTGCCAAATTCTGAACTATTCAGAACATTCTTATAGGTAGTAGGCTCATCTTCATCGATGAGCAATATGTCATTGTGGTCACTAATGAGAAATCCATATCTCTCAAGTGCCACGTGTATCCTACTAGATCTATAAGTTTCTTGTGTATTAGAAGGTACATCTATTCTCTCAATAGATGTGGTGTTAGACGATTGATCCTCGTTTGTTTGGTCTTCATGAACTTCACTAAGTTCAATCTTACTCCCACTGTCCTTCTCAAGCATGTGCTCCTTCTCTAAGAAGACGACATACTTCGAAATAATCAATTTATTTTTGGAGGGTAGATAGAAGTAATATCTGAAAGATTCTTTTGGATATCTAACAAACAAACACTTGTCCAGCTTTCTATCAAATTTGTTTGACTGTGGCCTTTTGACAAAGGTAGGCCAATCTCGTACTCACAAGTGAGATAACTTTGGTCTCTTACCAAAGAACATCTCAAATGGGGTAGTATCAACCGATTTTATTGGAACTTTGTTTAATATATAAACAGAGCTCTCTAGTGTATGCCCCCAAAACGATTTTGGAAGGTCTACAAAAGCCATCGTGGTCTGTACCATGTCTAGAAGAGTTCGATTCCTTCTCTCAGATACATTGTTATACTGAGGTGTATGTGGTGGAATCCATTGAGATAGTATCTCATTATCTCTAAGATAACTCAGAAACTCTTGGTTCAAGTATTCTCCTCCTCGATCAAATCTTAGAGTCTTTATACTTTTGCCACGTTGTTTCTCTATTTCATTCTTGAAGTCTTTGAACCTTTCAAAGGCCTCAGATTTGTATTTCATTAACTACAAATACCTGTATCGTGAGAAATCATGGATAAAAGTTATGAAATAGTTATAACATCCTCGTGCTTGTATTGACATTGGGCCACATACATTAGAATGGATGAGTTATAATAAGTCTTTGCCCCATTCTCTTTTTCCTGGAAAAAGAGTTTTAGTCGTTTTGCCTAGTAAACAAGATTCGCATGTGCCATATGATTCATAATTAAATGACCCTAAGTTGCCAAGCTTATATAACTTAGGCATACGATTTTCGTTTACATGGCCCAAAGGATAATGCCATAAGTAAGAGGTGTTAGAGTTATCCATTTTAGGTTTCTTATTGTTTATATTGAGAACTAGATTATCTAAGTCTAGAACATATAAACCATTAATCAAAGTTGCTGAACCACAGTGAATATCATTGAAAGAAAAAAATAACATTTATTCTTAAATATTAAATGAAATCCACATAAGTCTAAACATGCAACTGAGATAATGTTTTTCATTAAAACTGGTACATAATAACAGTTTTGTAGTTTTAGAATTAATCCTGAAGGCAGGTTCAGCTCAACAAGCCATCCTTAAGTTCATTGGTAGGTATCCAATACCAATTACATCGTATGTAACTACCAGATCATTGGGTGATTAATAGCTTTTAATCTTAAAGCCTTTTAGGCTACCCCAACTTTTCCTCTAAATTTCTTTATGCTTGAGTTTGTCCAACCGGGATAAAGAATTTAGTTAAACCCAACCTATTAATCAGGATTTTAATTCCAAAGGAATTTAATTCCATTGTTTGAGCATGCCCAATGTCAAGTGGCCTTTGGTTTGCCCAACAACCTGGTCTTAAAAAAGGACTCTCGTTCTTACTATATTAACGGAATGAATTAGGTTTAATATTGATTGAGGGATTTGTTCCTTTTAGTGATTTCGTTGAATGACATGCATAAAAATCAATAAATCACATAATCGATAATCGTGGTAATAATGCGATTATGTGGTATGGTTATGGACTTTTACCCTAAATTAATTTCTTTGAGCCATAAAAGAAATTAATAGAGTTAACCCTATGTGTTCATGCATGATTTAAGTAGAAGGTCTTACATCCTCGCCTTGTTTTGGTTGCCATCTCTAGAATGGAATAATTCTACTCCTATCTGATCTAGGTAAACTAATTACATAATTTCCTAAAGAGAGAAAACCTTGAGTTACATTCGAGTGGAGTTAGTTGAGAAGATAATTACACAAGAATTCTAGAGAAGGCAGGACACGCAAGCCCTATTTCATAAAACCAAAACTGTAAAATGCATGAACAGATATAATTGGTTTTAGTCCATAACTATCCACCATGCCATTGACTATGCTTAAACAAAATAAACATATACTTTTATCATTCCAAAATCACTATTTTGGAAAGGCAAAACAGAATTCTAAAATCACCATTTTAGAAAGATACACTAATTTTAGATTTTCAAAATTATTATTTTGAAAGACAAAATTGTTTGTCTCAAAACTAGTTTTTAGAAAATACTTTTAGGTCCCGTTTCTCATCAAATGAGATTTTCCCTTCCAGAAATTTTTTTCTGAAAATATATATATATATATATTTTAAAATATCTGGAGCTTGCAAACAGAGCATAACCGACGCCGGTTTAGAAGCCGGCGCCGGCTTTATTCTGCTTTCCATAAAATTTTTCTCTTCCAAAAATGATTTTTGGACATCGCGAAGAGAATAGAACCGGTACTGGCTTGGAAGCCGGAGCCGAAGCCACCTGTGTTCTGCAACAATGGCGGCGATTTTTCAAAAACTTCCAGAAACAATTTCTGGTGCTTTCTTCTTCTGCAAATTTTCAGTGAGAATAATTCTCAACTGTCTTTTCGGTTTTGAAGTTATAAAAACAACCAATTTGTTACTTTCAACAAAATCAAAACAAAAAATTAAGATGAAATGGAGGACAACATCCATGTTGCAAATAAGTGTTTTTTCCTGCAGAAATTTTCGGCACAAAAGAAAGCATCTTTTCAAAATACGCTGTGACTTTTACACAATCATATTGTGCTATGGACCCAACCCATAAAGATTGAAACAATTTTTGACTCGAGTGAAAACGATTTTCACAGCAAACAAAGACAAACATGAAAATAGTTTTTCATGCCAAAACAATGTCCGTAGACAACACATAGCATGACTCTGATACCACTGTTGGGTATCTCAGGCTCGTATCCTATATGGCGTAGCGAAAAATAAAACAAGATACCCTCTCAGGACCTTATTTTAAATATCAAATTAGGCTTAGCTTATAAACCTATTTATTTATTGTTTGGCCTTAAAGCTTGGGACACTAGGATCATGGTGGTAGTGAGTTGAGTTGTTTTAAATTGAGAAAGTGGATTTTGGCTTGAGTTTGATTGTGGTTTGTATTTGCCCATGCGGGGTTAGGTCAACTGTTGGTGACCTTATATTGTGAGCAAGAATCAGGTAAGCTCCTGCATAAAACCTGATTGATGAAACATGGTTATTATGGCAAGCTAAATGTAGAGTGCATGGGCACTTAGTTTTGCAAGGGCAATTGAGGATTAACTTCTTTCCTATTTTAGACAAACAATTTTTTTGAAAATTAATAATCAGATTTACTCAATCTCAAAACTCTTTCCAAAACTGATTTTGACAAAGACTTTGGGAACCCTTAATTGCCATTTTCATGTGGAACAGTGTTTTGTTCATTTTATCCCAAGTGGGAAATGTCGTTGAGTACTCAATAAGGGTGGACTACTAGGGCTAGTCCATGAGGGGTTAGGATAAGTCTCTCAGTAGGTGACCACCTCTGAGGGGTGAGTCCTTCCCGGATAGGACGTCAGTCCAGTAGGTCATACCAGTTTGAGCTAGCAGTGTTCTCTTTCAGTCAAGTGACTGTGTATTGCCAGAATGGACACCCGGTTATTGTTTGGGTATAGATAAGGAGGAGTATCTTGCCCAGTAGGCCGATCACCTACTTTTATCAGTCTGCACAAAGTGTGGCATTCTGACCAGCGGTATGCACAAAGTGTGGCATGCTGACCATGAGGTTATGGGGCCCAACGTGTGGTAACCCATGATTATTTCTTTTGAGCGGTTGATTTTATTGATTATTTAAGGTTGGAAAAGCCAAAACACCACTCTTGATTTTGACTAATGTTTATTGCTTGCCAGTGATCTCTTATAAAGAATTTTGTACTTTGCATTCACGAACTGTTTTCTCCCGACACTTAAGCACACACGGACTTACTGAGATTTTTGTCTCACCACCATTTTTACCATGATTTTAGGTCGATCCTGCTATGTGGATGAGTAGCTAGATAGTGCCTACTTTGGAAGATTTTCTAATAATTTATTTTGTGTAATATTTTGGGGAGATAAGAGTGGATGAATTTTATTATGGATTTGTTTTTGGTATTCTTGGATTTATTCTTGGACTTATTTTTGGTATGTAATAAATTTTAAGTTCGTGTATTATTTTTTTATTTTATTCCGCTATTTTATTTGTGTGACCTAGTTATAAAGACCCATTGTCCTTTGGACGGGGCGACATCCCCGGCCCTGGCAGGCCTAAGTAGCGGGATATTACAATTAACTCCTTTCACCATACAATATCTCATTCGGTTTGGAGTACGGAATTAGTGCCAATTCCCTCCAGAATTAATTCTAGCCCGAAAACAATAGTACTTGTACCAAGAACCCACTACTCTAGATATGCATCAATTAGAACTATTTCCAATACATAATCGCCTTAGCTAAGGATTTCTCAAATAGTAATTCCTATAAGTGGCCGTGAGATATTCGCCCCTACTATTAGGAGTGATGAATCCTTTAATAACCCTCTCAACTACTTTTGTTTACCTCACAATGTACCCAATATCCATCCCATAGCGGCCCTAGATCGAGGTCCAGAGGTTGGAATCAAAGTACAATACTCAGCAAACAAAGTACCTTGGAGATCTCAAGTCTAAGGATACTTGTACGTTTGTTATATTGAGATTATATCGTTGGCACTAAATAGTTGTCTATGTGATTGTCTCATTACTAGGTCATCCAATGAACTTGTTCCATTAACAAGCATCCTGTGTTAATTTTTATTATCTTACTACTCATGGATATGAGAACCACCGGCTGATCAAATCAGGAAGTCTAACATATGCTAGTCTTAACGCATTAATGATGTCCTATCTCATGAATACTACGACTAGGGATTATTTATGTACTAACACTATACAGTGTAGTAGGAATCTCATATCATGATCTCTATCATGATTTCCTTAACACAGTGTTGTACTAGGGACTTTATCGAACAGTTATATTACTTAAAAGTAAACAAAAGAAACTGTAAGATAAATAATGCCTTTTATTAAAATAAAATGTGTGATATATAATGTACAAGTGATTGCCTTTAGGGCACAACACTAGCAGTCTTGGCCCAGTAGGATTCGAAGAATACAAAATTCATTAGATAATCCCTAATTTCATGTGCAGAATATTTGCCGTCCAGAGCGGATCTGGCACCGAGTACCTTCGAGCCACCTGGCTCTAGGTGCACTTTGTTCTTCCTCTGGAGTTTTGCTCTATTTTTTATTGTCTGGACATAATGAACCCAGCTCCATGTACACTTGCCAGATCTAGCGCCGGGTCTATTCTAGAATTTTCCCTGAAGCTTTTCTTAATTTCTTTTGTTCCACCAGAATGGACCCGATGCCTAGTCTCTTGGTTGGGCTTGGTGCCATATACACACTGGAATTGTGCACTTTCTACTCGATTTTAACTTAAATCTGCACATATTTTGCCAAAAATACTTTTTACAAGTAAAATGTCAAATAAGAAGGAATATGCCTGGTTATTACGACATATGTATCTTAAAATAACCTCAAATAACTAGAAAAATAATAGTGACTTTAACGCCTATCACATAGCCCCACACTTGACCATTTGCTTGTCCTCAAGCAAAACACTTTACTCCAAGAAATTTAATTAAAAAAAGGCAACTTCTTTCTCATTCAAAAATATCTTCACCATAGCAAAGATCATGTCTTCCCTTCAAACTTTAGATACAATTCTTGTTATTCATACCATTTGAAAACAATCGAAACCTTGAAACTTTTGAGAAGACATCACAAAACTCTTGAAGTCAAATTAATCAAGTGTATACCCTAGTTTAAGAAGATTATTTCACCCTTCCAATTAAAATATAGATAATATGAATTACATAAGTCAGGCCATCTACCAACTCGAGCATTATAAACCCAAAAAATTGCACAACTCAAGTTATGATGTAAGGAAAGCACTCAAAATTTTTTCAATGACTTAGGGAATTGATAGCCTCAAGTGTATGGTTTTCTCTTCACACACTGTATATGCCCTCTTTATAGTCATCACTCATAATTTGTTTTCACCAATTCTTTATTTCTTTCTTTGCTCTTTCTTGCCTTTTTACCTTTGGGATAGCCTCAAGAGAATGCACCGAAATCACTTACTACTTCTCCCCATATTAACCCCATTTTCAGCCGAAGGTCTTCAACAATAATTAATAAGAGATTTTTTTCAATTCACACAATAATAGTGTTGTTTCCACTCATTATTTTTTTTTTCAACTCAAACAAAATTTTTCATTAATCCCCATAATCTCTCCTTTCAATGATCTTTTATCAGCTCACATTGTTCATCATAACTCAAAGCTAGAAAATTTTAAAACTTATAATACAAGATTTAGCTATTAAACTCTTCTCATATTCCTCATTTTTTTCCATATTTCAACTAGTTGAGTCATATAACATTCAAACACCAATGCATAACCCAGATTAATCAAAATTCTCAAGTCTAGACAAATATCTTATTGAACAAACCAATTTTATCAAAATCAACCTAATGAATGATAAAACTCATATCCAAGTAAGAAAAAGAATTATAACCGTGCTTAACAATGAAAACCACTGAAATTTTTGAAAAAAATTCACAAAAATGATATGGAAAAATATTTCTTCAACCTCTTGCTCCCCCCCCCCACACTTAAACTAGACATTGTCCTCACTGACCGAAGATATAACAATAAAAGTACAGCCAAGAAGACCAAAATGCAATAAAGAAGAAGATTAAAGTAAAAAAGATACTTCCATTACATCGTAGTGCCACTACGTTTGAATCCACCACAAGAAAAGTTTATTACAAAAAATGTCATAAGGGTACATAATGAAAAAGAAACAAAACCAAGAGAAACATAAATCTAGAAAAAGAAAGCGAAAATAAAATAAAAGAAATGAAAAGAAAATCACTAATCATAGATGGTGACATCGAGATGTTCTAAAGTGCCAAGTTCTTCAACCACATATGGTTTCACTCGATTCCCATGAACCTTAAAGAATCCCTTAGTTAGGTGTGACACGTTAATAACGCCAAACAGGGAAACATGGTGTATCTCATATGGCCCCGACCATCTAGACTTCAACTTACCCGAAAAAAGTCTAATCCTAGAGTTAAATAATAACACCTTGTCTCCTTCTTTGAACTATTTAGGAGAATGAATATGTCTATCATGCCACCATTTCATCTTATTCTTGTAAATGCAAGAATTATGGTAAGCCTCATTTCGCCACTCATCTAATTGAAAATCAACTTCCCCGAATTATGGAGCAATCTCTGTTGACCTGCAAGTTGAAGATAAAAAATAACAAGCTTAATCACCTAATGTGCCCTATGTTTAACCTCCATAGATAGATGGCTTGATTTTCCATACACTAGTTTATAAGGGGTTGTACCAATTGGAGTTTTGAAAGCAATCCTATCAACCCAAAGAGTATCATCTAACTTCAAACTCCAATCCATTTGTGTATGATTAACAACCTTCTCCAAAATTCTTTTCAATTCTCTATTTACCACCTCAACTTGCCTACTTGTTTGGGGGTGATAGAGGGTAGAAAACTTGTGAGTAACCCATAAATATTTAAGCACTTTGTCCAATTGGTTAGTACAAAAATGTGTGCCCCTATCACTAATGAGTACCTTGGGTATGCCAAACTGGGTGATAAGTTTTCTTAGGAATTTTACTACAACCCATGCATCATTACTAGGCAAGGCTTGCACTTCCATCCACTTTGATGCATACTCAACTATGACCAAGATGTATTTTTTACCTAAAGAAGTACGAAAATGGACCACGAAATCAATTCCCCAACAATAAAAAATTTCACAAGCTTTAAAAATTTGTAATGGCATCTCATTAGATTTAGAGATGTTGCCTGTATGTTGACACCTATCACAACTTTGAACAAACTTGTAAGAGTCCTTGAAGAGTGTAGGACAATAAAAACTGGACTTAAGTACATTTCTTGTAGTGTTGTTAGCTTGGTAGTGGCCTCACGTGGGTCCTTCATGACAATGTTTCAAGATATTGATGCTTTCAATGGAATCCACACACCTTCGAATAATTTGATCTGCACAGCACTAAAATAAGTACGAATCTTCCCAAAAGTAATACCTTACTTCAGAGAGGAATTTCTTCTTTTGCTGTGCATTGAAATCTTTCAAAATAATTCCTGCAACCAAGTAATTTGCAAAATTCGCATACCAAGGTAGTTAAGAAAACTCACCATCAACAAGTAAAAGTTATTTATCTGAGAGGGTGCTGTTGATGTCTCATTCGGCTAATGGCTCAAGGTTAGGATTTTCCTGCCTTGATAAGTCATCCACAACTAAATTTTTCACTCCCTTATTGTTCCTTATTTCCAAGTCAAATTCTTGCAAGAATAAAACCCATCTTATCAATTGTGGTTTAGAATCATGCTTGTTCAGTAGGTACTTAAGGGCAAAATGATCCATATACATAATAACTTTGGACAAAATAAGATAACAACAAAATTATCAAAAGCAAACACTATTGCAAGCAATTTTTTTTCCATTATGGTGTAGTTCTCTTTTGTCGCCATAATAGTTTTGTTTGCATAGTGAATTGGGTGAAAGTGCTTATTCCTCCTTTGTCCAAGCACTGCGCCCACTGCATAATCACTTGCATCACATATCAATTCAAAAGGAAGAGACTGATCCATGCAATTAAAATAGGAGAATTGATCAATTTTGTTTTAAGCACATTAAACGCATTGAGACATTTTTCATTAAAGTAAAAAATAGCATCTTTTTCAAGAAAAGAAGTAAGTGGTTTAGAAATATTTGAGAAATCCAAGATAAACCTCCTAAAAAAACTTACATACCCAAGAAGGCTTTGAATTGCCTTCATGGAAGTTGGAGGAAAGAGTTTCTCAATTGACTCAATTTTGGCCCTAGCAACCTTAATACCTTTCCTTGGAATCTTGTGTCCCAATACTATACCTTCTTACACCATGAAGTGGCATTTTTCTCAATTAAGCATGAGGTTGGTCTTTTCACAACATTAAAGTACCTTTTCTAAATTGGCCAAACACAAGTCAAAAGAATCAACAAAAATAGAAATATCATCCATAAATACCTCCATGATATCTCCCACAAACCCTTCAAAACTAGCCATCATACACCATTGGAATGTTCTGAAACCATTGTAAAGACAAAAAGGCATACGTCAATATGCAAAAGTACCAAAAGGACATATAAATGTGGTCTTCTCTTGATCCTCCGGTGCTATGGGAATTTGAAAGTATCCAAAAAAGCCATCTAAAAAGCAATAAAAACCCATGTCCAGCTAACCGTTCTAATATTTGGTTAATGAAAGGGAGAGGAAAATGGTCCTTCATAGTTGCCTCATTCAATTTTCTATAATCAATGCAATCCCTCCAACTGGTTACTAATCTCATGGGGATCAACTCATTTTTTTCATTAAGGATCACAGTCATTCCCCCATTTCTTGGTATCACTTTTGTTTGACTAACCCAAATACTATCAGAAATAAGGTAAATGATGCCGGAATATAAGAGTTTAATTTCCTCACCTTTTACCATATCACTCATGTTTGGGTTCAACCTACGTTAGGTTACACTACAGGTTTGGCTTCTTCTTCTAACAAGATTTTATGAGTACAAAAGGAAGGGCTAATTCCCTTAATATCTGTGATTTTTCATGCAATGACTTCCTTGTATTTTCCCAATAAACTTACCAACTTAGTCTTTTGTTCACAAGTAAGGTCTTTGGCAATGATCATGGGTAGTTTTTCACCTTTGCCAAAAATTCATATTCCAGGTGTGGTCTTTCAAGTCCAATTCCAATGGTTCCTAAATGGATGATTTCATCCTTCCCAAACTACTTTTTTCAATTTCCTCAAAATTTTCCAACTTAGGGCCCTTAATTGAATCCTCCAAATACACGATAGATTGTTTCTTGTAGCTTTGGACAAAAGATTCCTTTTTTTGTTCACAAGTATGCTTGTGAGAAATTTTGCATATTTGGGCATGCGTGCTAAGGACTTACTATGTGGATTATTTATGTGCTATTGTTTGAATATTTCCAAAATTTTATCAAATTGTGCATCTTTTTTTTTTTTTTTTTTGCTTTGTGTGTGCAAGTGGAGTAACGTACTAGTAGCTAAAAATCTAGTTTTTTTTTTTTTTTTTGTTCTTCAAAAGGTTCAATAATAGGTGTTGGTTCCGGCCCATATTCTTTAGATGGTACCGGTTCCATGTCGGGATTGGGTAGCTCCTTATGTAACACCCCACAACAGGGCCTGGGATATCGCCCTGTTCCAAGGACAAAGGGTCGTTATAACTAGGTCACACAATCAAAATAAAACAATACTTCAAAATTTAAAACCTATTACAATCCAAAAATTCAAGACAAATCCAAAATAAAAATTGTTCACTCTCAACTCCCAAAGCATTACATAAATTAAATAACAGAATATCTTCCAAGGCAGGTAACAACTAGCTACTCATCTCCACAGCAGGATCGACCTGAAATCATGGTAAAAAGGGTGATGAGATAAAAATCTCAGTAAGTCCGTGTGTGCTTTGGGTGTTCAGTGAAAACAGTTCATAAATGCAATGTGTAAGAGCTTCATAAGAAAAGTACTGACAAGCAATAAACAATATTCAAAATCAAGAGTGGCGTTTTGGCTTTTCCAACCATACATGAATAATAAAATCAACCACTCAAAAGGGTGGCTATGGGTTACCACACGTTGGGCCCCATAACTATACAACGGTCAGAATGCCATACTTTGTGCAGACTGACAAAAAAAGGTAGGTGATCGGCCTAACGGGTAAGATTCTCCTCATTCTCTGCACCTAAACAAAACCAGTTGTCCACTCCGGCAACACACAGTCCACATGACTGAAACCTGATAGCTCGAACCAGCACGACTAAGTAGTACTAACATTTCTCTAAGTTGAGTTCATCTTCTAGAGGTGGCCTCCTACCAGACGACTCACTCTTGCTCTTTAAAACTAGTACTACTACTCTACCCTTATTGAGTACTCAACGTAGTTCATCCCACTTGGGAGAAAATTGATAAAACATAGCTTTACTTGAAAATGACAATCAAGGGTTTCTAAAGTCTTTGTCAAAATTAGTTTTAGAAATAGTTTAGTGTTTAAATGAAATAAGAAAGTAAACAGTCCCTAATTGCCTTTACCAAATTAGTGTTTACAAACTACGTGTTTAGCTTGCCATAACAACTTTTGCAACAAACAAGTTTTATGCAGGAGCTTACCTGATCCTTTGCTCGAGATAAAACAAAGATCTCCAAATGCTGACCTAACCCTACCTGGGGTAAATATAAACCATAATTAAACTCAAGCCAAAATTTGCTTTCCCAAATAATCCCAGTTCAACTTACCACAATCATGACACTAGTGTCCCAAGTTTTAAGGCTAGATAATAAATAAAGGGTTTATAAGATAAATCAACCATGAGATTAAAATAACTGGGGTTTGTGAATTAGATACTAATAAGTTGAATGTTTAAATCTTGCTATAAATAAATTATGGTTTATTTGATGAAGGGTCCTAGGACCTAGATGGAATTATTTAGAGTAATAATATATTAATAATTAACTGGTAGAAAATAATTGGTAACTAAAATTAGTTGTAAGTAAATTTTAATAGGTTTTGATTAAAAGGTAAAAAATAAATTTTAATAGTATTTATGAATATAAGACTTACAAAATTAATATTTTACCTATTATGATTATTTATATAAAAAGCTTTATTTGATATTATTATTTTATGTAATATCTATATATTTTATTTCTTTAATAAAAGTTATCATTTATTTGACTAAAATATCATTATTTTATATAAGAGTCCAAATCCACATTTTCCTTGGGTTTTCGAAATCACTAGAAGAAATTATAGTATTAATCATTTTATTGATGAAATAAAATTAGCTTAGGGACAACAAGGTCATGATTATAATTCCTATTGCTAACTATAATTATGAACATATACTCTACACCTATCAACAAAACATCCAAATCATGAATAAAAATAAAGATCCAAATCTACCAACATATGATCCAAACTCCACTAACATAATCATAATCATGGCCTTAATAAGAATACATGAATATAAAACCCTATTCACCAAAGGCGACATAATCTCTAACATGCTTGATCATTCATACTACTCACGACACGAAGACATGCAACAAACCCTAAAAATGCCATACATTCAACCAAGACAAATCATCTCATGCATCAATCCCATCTCCATCATACAAACACATTCATTCTCATGCTTCAATCCCAACTCCATCACAAAACACATGATCAATCTCCAAATATATCCCATCCTCATCCAACTACATCCAAGAGACATGAATCTAGGATTTAAAGAGAAGATGGAAGAAGCTTACTTGAATGATAACTACCTTGAAGTCATTTCAAGAGAATCCTCTCGCTAGGAATGCTTGATCCATCCAAGGAGGAGAAGAAAAATGGCCATGGTAGAAGTAACCATTCGGCTGAGAGAGAGAGAGAGAGAGAGAGAGAGAGAGAGAGAGAGAGAGAGAGAGAGAGAGAGAGAGAAAGAAAGAAAAAGAGAGTTCATTAGTATATACTCAGCAAGGTCAAAGATTGAAGAAGATAGAGATGATTGTTCATGCTTACATTGAAGGTGTTCTTGAGCCTTCAAGAAAATTCTGGTTTTTAATCCAAAAGTGAGACTTTGATTTCAGTGTTTGATGTTAAAAATTGCAGGAATGGATTCACGAGAATGAGTAGGTATAATATGGAGTTTTTTTGGAGAAGATTGAAGTGGTTTTGAATGGCCTTAGGCGTGAGAATGGTAGTAGGTGTTCTTGGTGTTCTTAGAGGTTTGGAGAGAATTGAGAGATTGGATGAAGGCTGGCCGAAATTCTGTGGGGAAAAGGTGGCCGACTGGTTTGGAGATTTTTGGTAATTGGATTTTCAGATTTGGGAGGAAAAGGAAAGCTGGTTGTTTGAAATTCAAAAGAATAATTTAGGAAATATTTTGTGGTAGCAAATATGGTAAGTAGATCTTTGTTGTTGGAGGTTCTTTGGAAGCTTCAATGGACGACTGAATTGCTGCAATTTTTGCTGGGATGAATGCTATTCAAATGAGCTTAAGGGTGGTTGAAATATGGTGTGCGATGGTAAAGGAATTTTCTGGTTGTTTGAGGGGTAATCTATGGTATTTTGATGCAATTCTGGACTTCAATTAATGGCTTGATTGGAGTGATTGATGGAGAGATTTTAGGAGCAGTCATGGAGCTCTTTTTCATGCAGAACACTGGAGAAGATGATGAAGCTCAGTTCATGGCTATTCAAGGTGAGCTTGTATAGAAAAATGGAGGAATTTTCGAGCAAGGGTGAAGCAGGAACAAAGCTGGAAATTCTGATTAGCTTTTCGCAAGCTTGCTGGAAATTTCTGGGCAGATTTTTCTACCATGGTTCATCCGATTTGCTGCAGGTTTGAAGGGATATTGGGAGGTCTTCTAAGGCTGGTTTCCAACCTTTTTTATAGAGGTAGGATAAGGTTGAATTGCTGGTTGAAAAGCTAGAAGAAACAGCTTGGTTTTTGGCTCACGAAGCTGCAAAACTGTCCAGGAATTTTCCTGGTTTGCACAACTTTTGTGCAGCCTGGTTTTGGCTTGAATTTTCAGTCCTCAAGCTAAGTGAAATGGTCATTTTTCTGGCAACATTTGAGAGGGAAAGATGGCTGAAAATTTCGACAATTGGACTGATCAGGAAGTTGGAAAAATTTTCAGCTTACTACATGAAGAAGATGAACATACATAGGTTGGAGTTTGAAGCTTCAACCATAGAGATTAATTCTCTTGGGAACCTTCCACAACTCCTCCCCATTTTCGGTCAAGAAGATACCTCACATAGACATTTTCGAAACCTTAGTATCACAGAACCTTGCTGGAATTTTTTGGAAACAAAGTTGGCTTAGATAAATTGAACAACTTAATAGATTAAGAAGTAAGGAAAGCTAGAGATCCAGAAGGGTATGAATCTCTTAGAAATTTTTGTAGGGCACAAGAGTAGGATTAGGACATTCCTATCATGTCTCCCCTAGGACAACACCCCTACTATTCCCTAAAGCATGCAATGGTCGAAATATAGCCTTCCTAAACAAAAATAAAATTTAATCATGCTAAAACTCTAATGATGGAATTCGAACTCAAGACCTCAAGGATTTATTCCAAAGCTCTAACCACTAAACTACAACAACTCTTGTTCTTATTTTCTCTCCCAAATAATTTTCTTATTTAATCCTTAAGCTATCTCCCTTTTTCCTCCTCAAGCAAAATTACCATTTTGCCCTTTTTACTCAATAAACATAAATAAGCCATCTAGACTACAAATCACATATCAAAAACACATAAAATCATATATAAAAATATATTTATGCATGTGAGAAAATATGATATGCATCCCAACTAGCTTACTCTAGGGTTAGTTTTAGCCGGGGTTTCATACCTTATGTTAGTGTTATGCCCCAGAGGCAATCACTTGTATGTTATATATGGCACATTTTATTTTATAAAAGGCATTGCACAACACTGTGTTAGGCAATACTTGTTATGCCCTATAGTTTCTTTTGATTACTTTTAAGTAATATAACTATTAGATAAAGTCCCTAGTACAACACTGTGTTAAGGAAATCATGATAGAGATCATGATATGAGATTCTTACTACACTGTATAGTGGTAGTACTTAAATAGTCTCTAGTCATAGTATTAATTAGACAGAACATCATTAATGCGTTAAGACTAGTATGTGTTAAGACTTCCTAATTTGATCAGGCGGTGGTTCTCATATCCATGAGTATTGAGATACTCAATGTTAACACATGGGTGCTTGTTAGTGGAACAAGTTCATTGGATGACCTAGCTATGAGATAATCACATGGATAACTATTTAGTGCCAATGATATACTCTCAATATAGCAAATGTGCAAGTATCCTTAGACTTGAGATCTCCAAGGTACTTTGTTTGCTGAGCCTTGTACTTTGATTCCAATCTTCGAAGCTCGATCGAGGGCTATCTATGAGATGGATATTGGGTACATTGTGAGGTAAACGAAAGTAGTTGAGAGGGTAAATAAATGATTCACCACTCTTAATAGTAGGGGCGAATATCTCACGGCCACTTGTAGGAATTACTACTCAAGAAGTCCTTGGCCAAGGCGTATGTGCATTGGAAACAGTTCTAATTGATACACATCTAGAGTAGGGGGTTCCTAGTGCAAGTATAATTATATTCGGGCCAGAATTAATATATATTCTGGAGGGAGTTGGTACTAATTCCGTACTCTAGACGGAATGAGATATTATTTGGTGAAAGGAGTTAATTGCACTGTGGCTTGTTATTGAAGGGTTCATGTCAAGCCACTTGGCTTCCTTGACTCTTGGGTGGTCATGATGTGTTGCTAGATACCGCTCATGATATGAGAATATAGGTTTATTAATTAATGAATTAATAAATCAATCCTGATCAGAATTAATATGATTAATTCTAATTAATTAAGGATTATTAATCTCAAAGACGTTTGGATTAATTCATGTTCATTACCAATTTACTGGAAAACCTAATAGGTCACACGCAAAAAAGGAAAATATATTCAATATGTTATTTGATAACATAGTGGAGTTTATTGCGACAAATAGAAGTTGATGTGGCCAAATTATAATTAGTTATAATTTATGGGCTAATTTGTAAGTCTGAGAACTTGATGGGTTCTAATTGCAATTGTTTGTTTGGAATTCTTAGATGTGGTTGTTTTTGTTGAGCTTTTCGGGTGACTTCAAGGGTCACATGAAATGACTCTAAAAACATAAAACCAAGGGTCACAAGAAGCCTTATATATACATGATGATCTCTTCTCTCTCTCTCATGGGTGTGGGTGTGTGAGTCTCTCCAAGACAACACCAAGACTCTTCTACTACTTCTTCTTCATTCTCTGGTTTTGCTGAACAAGAAGAACAAGGAAGAAAAACCCCAACCATCATTGTTGTTTTCTGCTAGCACAGAAAATCTTGGTGCGTGAGTGTATATTCTGTGTGGATTACTATTAGAAATAATCACACACTATGATTATAGTGGTTAAATATACAACTCTCGTGGTGATTCTTTAAGAGGATTGCTGGATCGCGCCACAATAATCAAACTTGAAGAAGGAAAGTTTTGTTTTCCACACAAACAAAGAAAGGTAAAAGTTGTCATTTTTGTTTCTTTGTTTTCCATATATATGTCTTGTTTTTCACACATATGCGGATCTTGGGATGGTATCTTGTTTTTATTTTTTCGCTACACCGTATATGATACACGAGAGATACCCAACACCTTACCACATCATAATGTAATGACAGCTGAATCATGTTATGTTTCTACCCTTAATGGCGATTTTATTACTAAATCTGTTAAAAACTTGATTTGCCTTTCTATATTTCTAACCATGCCCCCAAATTTTGCCAATGTGTCATCTATCTCAGGAAAATGCTTAGTTACATGGGTAGCAAATTTTTCCAATACCTCTTCTAAGGCAATGGAGGCAAATGGTTGAGATGTCATCCCGTGAGACATGTTAGGATACCATCCCATACTCCAATTGGCCATCTTACATATTTAAAATAACTTGTTAGCATCATATATACACGTTATAATATGAAAATTAAGTTAGTTAAAGTACATGTTTACAAATTAACTTACAAGGAATTACAATGTATAGAGATACTAAAGTACAAGTATACAAGAAAACACAATATGGCACTTAGTCATACAAGGAACATATATACATATTCACATATTTACATGTAGACATATAAACATATAAACATGGTTAAATCAACAAAAATCCAAGCTTCATGATATTATTCCCCAACAACGACGCCAAAAACTTAATGCGTAAATTTTTTATGTATAAAAATTATCAAATTTAAATCCATCCCTTAGTTAAGTTTTAATTAAAACATTAATCCCAAAATTTACATGTGAGCAAGTATACTCATTGCAAGCATAACATAGGGAATTAACAAGTGTCGATCCTCAAAGGAATAAGTATACACAAATCACTCTTCATTCATCATTTAACCGACCCAATAAAGTGAGAAAATAATAAAAAGAAAAATTAGAATATATATACAACTCAAGGATATAGGTTTATGCAATTTAAACAGTTGTCCTAGAAAACATAACAAGGAACCACTTAACAACTATCTCAATTAATCATCATCTTGACATCATGAAGGAATATAAAGCAAAGTTCAATCGTTTCCTAAGTCATGAATTCACTTATATAGACTCCACTTCTTTCCCAATCTATAAAATCACTACCCCTTGATTAAATTAGCAAATTTCCCAATCAAACCAACCTAACTAAAAGATGTATTAAACATAATTCCTTATTGACATGAAATTAGCCAACAACCCTATGCTCTAGGTGAAATCAAATAACATTTGATTACTTAAGTTCTTTGATCTTAACTTCGTTTCTCGAGCCCATTAAGCAATAAAAAATATGAAATCAATTAAATTAAATAAACTACTAACGTCGTTTCCCAAGTTAATTAGAAGCAAATCTAATTTCATCAATTCCTCCATAATCACAAGTTATCAACCACCAAGAATGATAGAAAATTGATCAAGCAGTTAAATTGCAACCTAAGTCATTGAATCCTAAAATATTGTTAAATTACAATAAAAACATTGAATACATCATTGTTTAAGAACAAGAAGACAAAGAGAAAAGAAAGCTCCCATAGACAAGTCTCTTTTTTCTTCCTTCAAGACTCTGTTGAACAATCCTCCTTGATTAGGTGAATTCCTCTTTTAATGAGTAATTGAGAGTTTTTGCTTATGAATCCACCTCTCCCTATGTATCTCTATTAATATCCCTCAATCCCTGTGTTTGCTTATGCTTTTATATGCCTTTTGGATGCCAAATTCGTAGCTTAGGAAGTCTTGGCCGAGTTGGATTCGGAAAATACCAAAATCATTGGATAATCCCTAATTTCATGCATAGAATATTCACCCTCCAGAGCATACCTAGCACTGGATACCTTCGACCCACTTGGCGCTAGGTGCACTCTATTCTTCCTTCAGAGTTTTGCTCTATTTTTGTTGTCCAGACAGAAAGGACCCGGCACCTGGTACACTTGCCAGACCTGGCACCTGGTCTATTTTGGAATTTCCCATAAAGCTTGGCTTGGTTTTTTTCTGTTCAACTAGAATGGACCCAACGCCTAGTCCCTTGGCTGGGCATAGCACAAGGTACACTTTGGAATTGTATACTTTCTGCTTGATTTTAACTCAAATCTGCACATATTTTCCAAAAAAAACATTTAACAAAAACAATGTCCAATAGGATGGAATATGCATAGTTATTACAACAAATGTATCTTAAAAGAATCTCAAATAACTAAGAAAATAATGGTGATTTTAACCTCTATCATCATGCCTTGGAAGAATTGAGGTCAAACGTGTCCTATCTATGTAAATCACATAAGTTAGTCCTCATCAATACTTGTCATAAGTCAAAACACAGGAGAATGCCCTTAGGGCTAACATCTAGGAATTATGTTACATTGGTATAACTTGTGATTTTCTACTAATGGTTTGTGGAGTTTGATGAAGGATAGTATGACAGAAGGTTTTTAGAGTTTTGCTCTATATGTTGAATCTGTGACAGCATATATATAAGACGAAATGACTTTATGTATTGTTATTGTTATGATTTATGTGGGTGTAATAATTACTATTATTTAACCAATTTTCAAAATGGAAGTTTACTTATTGATTTTGCTATGCACCAACTATTATTTGTTAATACTATTTATAGATTGCTATTTGCTGTTATTGTAGTAACTATTAAAATTATTTGATTTTATTATATATTAAAATACTTTAAATAAATATATTTACAATTTATCAATATTAGATACTAATTATTAGTTACTATTTCTTCAAAAATGAATTATTTGTTACTAATCTTAAATTATTCATATTATATTATGTGTTAAATTATATAGATTATCCATAATTAAATATTATTTCACTAATTGCTTGGTACTTCTAAAATATTTGTCATTTACTATGGACTATTATTATCTGTTGCCCAAAATACTATCAGATATTGTTTTTGAAATTATTGTTATTATTATTATTATTATTATTATTATTATTATTATTATTATTATTATTATTATTATTATTATTATTATTATTATTATTATTATTATTATTATTATTATTATTATTATTATTATTATTATTATTATTATTATTATTGTTGGTGGTGGTGGTGGTGGTTATTGGAAATTAATATTTGGGAATTTCTCGGATATAATACACTTATTTAAGATTCTTATAATTATTAACTCTAGTATTATTCTTTTAATAAAACTAAATGCCAAATAATATCTTTTGCATAATAATATTTAGTATCAATAGATTATTTATAATTTAATGACCATTTATGTTTTATTAATATTTAATATATACATATATATCAATTACTTATAAGATACTAAAATATATTACTTACCTTGTGTTATTTTCTACTAGTCAAATATAGCTATTAGCTGTAAACGCTCACATTACCATTTTATATTATAATTTATAATATTTAGTTATTATTAACTATATTTCATATCTTCAAATTTAATCGATAATATTTAGTGCTCACTAATTAATTACCATATTATTTATTATTGAATATTGAATTTTTGACTAAGGTATACATGTTTGAGTAGTTGGAGTTGAGAATATGATTTTATTTTTGGCATGGCATGTTTACGATGAAGACATTGAATAGGTATAGTTGATTAGTTTGTGGCTTATTCCTTGTATTTTCTCTAGACGGGACTAGCTTTCTTTGATCAAGACATTGGGAGACTTTATCTGTGAGACAAGAATCAAGTAAGTCCTTGCATAAAAATTGTTTGCTAAACAAATAAATTATTGTAGGCCAAGCATGATTTCTACTATGAAATGGTAATGACTATCTAAATTTGCGACATTGGTTATTTCTTTTCTTTTTTGTCCTTTCACATTCTTTTGCCTGTTGAAACTGAATGTTTTGCTCAAACAAAAGTTGCTAACTAAAATGCTCACTCATTTGAATAAAAGATTCAAACTAAAAATAGTAAACCATGATTGCAACTTTCAAAATGACAAAGCTTTTGTGAATTGTCATTGTACAAAAATAGAATACGTTAAATACTCAATAAGGATAAGGTAGTTGAAACTAACTTTAGAATGTTAGAGTAAATCTTGTAGTTGAGGCCTTTAACGAGAGATAAACTTTTTCTGGATAAAGTGTCAATTCTATTTAGTCAGGCCAGCCTGAGCTAGCAACTCAGTCTAATTGGACTGTTTTCCTGAAAATGGATAACCAGTAAGTTAAGGTGAAGAGATAGAGGAGTATCTCACCAAGTGGGCAAATACCTACTTGTATTGCGATGCAAGATTTCACAATACACAGTCATGATGTAGGGTTTCATTACCTCGACTATGATGCGGGGTTTTATAGTCACCTTTATTTTAGAGTGGTCATTTTTTTTTTTTCCTAAATGTGGTCTTTTGTTTGAGAAATGTAAATGTAAAACACCACAGTATGATATGACTTGCAATTATTTCTATGATCTTTTTAAAGTTGCATACAAAAAATATTAGTCAATTTGATGTGAGCACACCAGGACTTATTGGGAAGTAATTCTCACTAGGTTTTATGTCATGTTTTAAAGAAGATCCTGCTTTGAAGGTTTGGATTTCTTTGAGACTTGAAGATTTATTTATGATTTATGATTACGATTTCTTTCAAAAAATTTTATTTGGGGGTTTTAAGATTTATATATGTTTGGATTGAGTTGTAATAAGGTTTGAACTTAGTGTATTTGTTTTCATTTTTCTAATCTAGATGTAAAGAACTCTAGTCCTAAGGACAGGTTGATATTGTACGTAAATATGGCAAAAACGAAGACACGAAAGCATATCACAAAACAAAACCAAAAACAGAGCATCGTAGGAAATCTATTTACTACTGAATTTCATCACTGGTCTAAGGAGTGCTAGCACCTCAGTCTGAGCCGCTTTTGGTTCTGAGATCAATTCTTTAGGCTATTTTCCCTTAAGCCGACGGCTTCTTTTGTACATCAACACGACTCATCTTGGCTTTCGAAATATAACCGCGCTTGAAATACCTTGTGAAAGCTATGGTTGAAGAGGATGATCTTCCTACTCTGACTGAATGCTATCAAGCATTAATGAAAAAGATTTCGTGTCTCTGTTCTTCTTATCAAAAGCATAGAGAACACACACATGAGAGAGGAAGAACTAAAAACAGCTTGAGGAAAACAAAAAGAACGTACTCTGATAAACCTCTACTATTACCTTCTAAATCCCAACTACCTTATTAAATGGTTATTATCCGGGCATTCAAAAATCAAACAAAAGCTCTAAGGCCCATATCATGTTAAGCCATTAACAAGGTTGATGGACCTATGGCCCAGATCATTGGGTTAAGCCTTTAATTTAATTTAATTATTCCTGGACTTATAGAAGCATAATAATTAAATTAATTAAATAACCCAATACACCAATATAAACCTCATGCCTCGGCCTAGTTCGGTTTAGCCTTTAATTTAATTTAATTATTTCTAGACTAATATAAGCATAATAATTAAATTAATTAAAAACCCCAAATGGGCCAATATATAATTCTCCATTTTTGGACCTCTTATTTTATTCTAGACCAATAAATAAACTAGGCTACTCAAATAAAATAAAATCCATATAATATAAGACCAATCCCTCAACCTAAAACTATTAAGACTTATGGGTATTCCGAGGATCAAAAGACACATTGGTTTTGGCTACTAAAATAATCAAAATACCCATCCTATAAAAATAGTTGTATTTTGCATTTTAAAAATTTCCTAATATCACCATAAGAAAATATTGACCCCAAGGACAATGCTGCGTTAGCAAAGTCTCCGACCTACAGGTGTAATGACTAATATACTCTTCTACGCATCGCCGTATATTTTAGAGAGGAAGAGTATATTAACACCTCTCTTATAGGAATCTACCATCCTCAGACCTCTAATCTAATGATCCATGACTCGTAGAACGTTTTCACTTTCCAAGGAAGCTACCCTAAAGCTAACATCCAAGTCATGTTCCCCAGGGCCCTGGATATTTAGATCATTTGAATAGTCACAAGGGGCGATATAGCGCAGAAGCTATCTTGTATAAGTTTGTCTTGACTAACTATTCACATATACCCTACATATAAATATATCGACTCTATGATAGAACCTCAACTATAGCATATCAAAGTACAAGCTTCTAGCTTCGTCAGACCATCAATTTATACTCAAGCAGTAGAGTATTAGTCTACGTTGTAATAGTAATAGTCTATGTTTCTTCTAACTAGTATTTTTAGAAATCACTATTACAGGTCCTGTTGTATGTATAAAAAATACACTTATGCTATAAAGTGAGTAGACTACTCACTGGCTAAAGGTAAGCCATTCCCAATTTAAAATTTATAACACAATAACCTAAACATGATGAGATTCTCATTCTCCTCAATCGGTAAAGAAATAAAGTTTATGTGTTAAGTAATCCGTGATCTATACCTTACTCTGAAAGACTACCATTTACATGAATCACTTACTTAAACACAATGAGTCCTTTCCAAACATAAATCGTGCATAAATAAAATGTAAATTCATAAACAATTTTTGAGAATTAACTCTTTTGTTAATAAATTTGATAATTACTTCAGAAACCTAGTCTAGATAGTATACATTCCAACAATCTTTCACTTGCACTCTAAGACTAAAATAGTTCGTAGGTGCCCACCCCTATGGCGTCTAAATGTCTCTTAAAGACTCTCTCAACCAAAGGCTTGGTGAAGGGATGTGCTAGGTTGTTGTCTAAGCCTATCTATTCCACCATGATTTCCCGTCTCTGGATAAAATCTCGAATTAGGTGGTACATCCTCTCGATGTCTTCCCCTTCTTGTGGTTCCTGAGTTCTTTGGATTGAGAAACTGCTCTAGCGTTATCGTAATACACCATAATCTGTCTGTCTATGTGTAGCATGAGTCCAAGTTTTGAAAGAAATTTTCGGAGTCAGATTACTTCCTTGGATGCCTCCGAAGCTGCCACATACTTAGCTACCATGGTTAAGTCAACAATGCAAGATTGCTTGATACTCTCCTATGAAATAGCTCTTTTAGACAAGGTGAAGACATATCTATTAGTATATTTTCTCTAATCCTTATCTGCCTAGAAGTATGTGTCTATGTATCATGTATGAAACAAGTCATTAGCCCTGTAAACTAATATATAATCTCTCGTAACTTTAAGGTACTTGAGAATATGCTTTACAGCTTGCCAATGAACCTCCCCAAGATTTAACTGATATTTGCTCACTAAGCATATGACAAAGCAGATATCTGGCCTAGTGCACAGCATGATATACATGAGACTTCTCACAGCCAAAGCGTAGGGAATTCTACTCATTCTGTTTTTTTCTTCTTAGGACTTAGGATAGTCCTTTAAACAAAAAGGTAACCTATATCTACAAGGAATTAGAGCTCCATTACATGAGTCTATACTGAACTTAGCCAGCATCTTGTCAATATACGTTACTTGGAATATTCCTAACATTCACCGCTTCCTATTTCTAAGAAGCTTAATCCTGATAATGTAATTGGCTTCTCCCAAGTCCTTCATATTGAATTGACTAGACAACCAAACCTTAGTAGATGATAGTATTCTTACATTATTCCCAATGAGTAGAATGCCATTCACATATAGGACAAGAAATATCACATTTATGCCTTCCAATTTCTTGTACACACATGGTTCATCCTTGTTTTGAATAAAATCATAAGACTTTACAATCTCATCAAATCTAATGTTCCATGCTGTAGTTGCCTACTTAAGTTTATAAATAGACTTCTTAAGCTTGCAAACCATATGTTCCTGGCCTTTAGCAATAAAACCTTCCGGTTGGGACATATAGATGTCGCTAATAAGATGGCCATTAAGAAATACTGTCTTAACATACATTTGCTATATCTCATAGTCATAATAATATGCAATGGCAAGGAGGATACGGATAGACTTAAGCATGGCTACTGGGGAAAAGGTTTTCTCATAATCGATTCCCTTTTTTTGAGTATAACCTTTCTCTACAAAACTAGCTTTGAAGGTTTCCACCTTCCCATCCGCTCCCATTTTCCTCTTGTATACCCACTTACAGCTAATGGATTTTATCCCTTCAGGTGAAGCTACAAGATCCAAAACTGATTGAAGTACATATACTCAATCTCGACTTGCATTGCTTCATGCCATAGATATGCATCGGCATCAGCAATAGCCTCCTCGTATCTAGGGGGATCTTGTTCTTGATGGTCAAAGACCAGCTCGAAAGCCTCTCCAGTCCATCTTTCTGGAACCCTAGATACCTTCCCACTACGATGAGGCTTTGTTTGTACAATTTTTTGAAGCTGTGCCTCTTGATATTCCATAATCAGGTCTAAAGAAGTTGATTCCAAAGATAACTTCTCCTCGAGTTCCAACCTTGTCGAACCTTTAGTGGAAGTACTGCAA
Source organism: Voacanga thouarsii (assembly GCA_026120185.1). Taxonomy (NCBI): domain Eukaryota; kingdom Viridiplantae; phylum Streptophyta; class Magnoliopsida; order Gentianales; family Apocynaceae; genus Voacanga; species Voacanga thouarsii. Next base: position 1,417,434 of record JANUWF010001172.1, read on the forward strand.
TCATTCTCTAAGTATGTAGCATTAGTACTTACTAGTACTTTTTACTCCTTGGGATGATAAAATTAACCTCTTTTTGTCCATTTTAGATACCCAGCAAAATAGTATAATTCCGATCTTAGTTCTAGCTTGTCTCATTTGATCAGTACATAAGTTGGATAGCCCTATATCATGAGATGATTCAGACGTGGCTTACACCCAGTCCATATCTCATACGATGTCCTAAGTACTTATTTGGATGGCACCAAGTTCAAAATGTATGCCGCTGTTTTCAGGACATATCCCCAAAAAGTGACCGAAAGAGTAGTATGAGATATCATACTTCGGATCATTTTCATCAATGTCCTGTTCCTTCTCTCAACTACTCCATTCTATTGGGGTGTCTCCAGAGTAGAAAGTTGGGATACTATCCCATGGCATACCATGTAAGCAATGAATTCACCGAGGAGGTACTCTCCACCACGATCCAATTGTAAGGGTTTGATCGGTTTACCTATCCGATGCTCCACTTCAACCTTAAACTCTTTGAACTTATCAAAAGAGTCAGACTTATGCCTCAAAAAAATCTAGCTCTTCCACTGGAAGGGCCTATACTTGCATTTCATTTCGTACTTGTAGTCCATGCCCGCCCTTCTAGAGTCTTCTTATCTTCCTAAACCACTGCAAGGAGTTACAGATATGATCAGTGGCTCCCAAATAAACAATCTAAGTAGAAGTTGATCCAACCATTAAAACTGACTCTAGATATAGAATAATACCTGTAGGGTTTTTCTTGGCTTGAAGCTCTGGACACTCATTTTTCTAGTGTCCCTTCTACCCACACTTGAAGCACTTGCCTTTTGGCTTGTTGGGCTAGTTCTTGGGCTAGGCTACTGCCTTTCCTTTCTTCTTTTTCTTAAACTTCTTGGGCTTGGGCCCAGTTCTGGAAGAAGAAGCTTCAGCAATCATTACCTTGGAATGTGGCTTCATGACCTTCTGTGCCCCCTAGAGCTCTTTCATTAACTCAGTTAAACTCATGTTTAACTTGTTCATAATGTAGTTCAACTTGAACTGAGTAAAAGAACCTGGCAAAGATTCGAGAACCATGTCCACTTGGCTCTCGGGGTCAATAACAGCCCCTAAGACTTTGGGTTCCTGGAAAGCAGTAATCATTTTAAGGAAATGCTCCTAAACTATTACTCCCTCAGCCATCTTAGTGTTTATGATCGTCATAAGAGCTTCCTGCCTTGCGGGCCAACTCTTATTGGCGAACATCATGGCTAGTGACTAGCTAATGTAGTTCGTAATGGCCATGTGCTCGTATTTGGACTGGAGCACATTAGACATAGAGACCAACATGTAGCAACAAGCCATATCGTCAGCCTTTTTCCATGCCTTCTCAGCCTCGCACTCAACATCTGTGGAACCTTTCCTAATAACAGGGCAGATTTCATAGATGACATATTTATACTCGGTTGTGAGTATTATGTCCATGTTCCTTTTTCAGTCCACATAGTTTTGAACCCGTTAACTTATTTTCTAGGAGAATAATGGCCAAAGGACTAAAAGAACCTCCACCAACCATTTCTGAAAAATAAAAAATAAAAGAAATCTCAGTTTGTGAAAAATAAAATAATTTGTGACTTTATCCTCATATTAAATCTGATAATAGATAACCCTATCACTATTATCTTTAATATGATTAATTTGGCTCTTAGGAAAACTGACATAGCTTCTTGGGAAGATTAACAGCTTCCTAAGTTAAGTATATTAACCACCACAAATTAATTTTCCTACTAGGTAATGATCTAAAAGATAATTCTATCGTGGGATGACCGTTTCTTCTCAATTCCTATGACATTCCTCACACTATAACCTCCAACATGGGCTAGCCAAACATAGTACATGTCCTTGGGTTATTAATTATATCCACCTATTAGTTCTAGACCCATGTGGTATCCCCATCCAATACGGGTTCACTCCTAGAGTGATCCAAGAGGACCCACGATCTCTAATGAGGATCGTGATGGAAGCTGTGGAGCCGTTAGAACCCCTCTCCCACTTAGTCTTTTAAAACAAGGGTTTTTTAAGAAAATATCCTTTTGAAAATATCCCATTAAGTATCAGTTAACTCTTTGTAAAAATCTAAATTCATAAATCTCTATGTCAAGGTATAAATCCTTTAAGAAATTTTCTATGAATTTATTTTACACAGTTAAGAACTTAATGATTTCCAAAATTTCCTTTTAAACCTTCTAGAGACTTTGGTCTCAAATTTAATTTGACAAAAATAATTTTATAGTGCAAAAAAAAAAAAAAAACACACACACACACACACACACAAATGGCTTTCTATTTTAACTTACAAAAATATCTAAATTCAAAATATTTTCTATGTCAAGGATTAAATCCTTTGAGAAAATATCAAAGGATTAATTTTTGTCCAAGTTAAAAATAACCATTTTTTTTTAATTTGAAAAATGTTTTTCTTGTCATAAAATTCAAAAAGACTTTGGTCTTTCAGAAAATGTGCACATAGGGTACAAAAAAATAATAATAATAAGTATGCTACAAAACTATAAACATTTTCATGCTTTTCTATTATTTTAACCTAAATGTCCACATAATAGAATTAAATTCATTAATTAATTAATGGTGGTGTTTAATCCTACATTTCTTTTACTATTATTTTTCATTCAAAATATTCAAAGAATACTAACTATTACAATAAAAATAACTTCGTCTAGTATGGGACCAAAAATAATAAAAAAAAATTCCCACTGCTCTAGTGCCTGCAACCCGGGTGCCCAGGTAGTAGCTTCCGCGAGGAAGCTGCTGCCTGGTTTCCACGAGGAATAGGCTTCTGCAAGGAAGCCTGCGCTTTAGTGAGGAATCTTCCTTAGGCACAGTGAGGAGCCGAGGCCAACTCAGGCCCGGCTGTAGCTGACATAGACGGCTTTGGCTCTTCTGATATTATATAGCACGGCTTAGCTTAAACGGCTGGGCTTCGCGGCTCGGCTGCTACAGTGACCTTCTTCTTCATTGTTTCCTCTGTGTAGTCAGACGTTCTAGGTCTCGATTTTTACAGAGATTTCAACCAAAAACCATCCAAAACAATCCACAAACGCCTATGTCTCAAATTATAGGCTTACTCGAATACTATAAAAGCCTAAAAAAATAATAATAATAATTACAATGTTTCTATATCTCAACCATAAGACTTATAGAGGATTCTACCTAAACCAGAAAACATAACGGATCACAGATTATAATCATTTGAGCGGTTTTATTCACTAACATGCAACCTATATTACCATATAAGCTATGCTCTGATACCACTTGTACGTAAATATGGCAAAAACGAAGACACAGAAGCATGTCACAGAACAAAACCAAAAACAGAGCATTGCAGGAAAGCTATGTACCTCTATGTTTCTTCACTGGTCTAAGGGGTGTCCGTGCCTTAGTCTAACCGCTTCTGGTTCTGAGATCGATTCTTTAGGTTGTTGTACCACCAGCCAACAACTTCTTCTGGGCATCAACGCGACTCCTCTTGGCTTTCGGAATATAATTGCGCTTGAAATGCCTGGTGAAAGCTATGGATGAAGAGGATGATCTTTCTACTCTGAGTGAATCCTATTAAGGATTAATTAGATAGGTTGCACATTTCTGCTCTTATTATTGAAAGCACATAGAACACATACACGAGAGAGGAAGAACTGGAAAAGGCTTGAGGAAAACAAAAAGAACATACTCTGATGAACCTCTACTATTACGTTCTGAATCCCAACTACCTTAATAATAGGTTATTATCCGGGCATTGAAAAATCAAACAGAAGCCCTATGGCCCATGTTATGTTAAGCCATTACCCAGGCTTATGGACCTATGGCCCAGTTTATTGGGTTAAACATTTAATTTAATTGAATTATTCATGGACTTATACAAGCCATATAATTAAATTAATTAAATAGCTCAATGGACCAATATAAACCTCAAGCTTTGGCCTATTTCATTCGGTTTAGCCTTTAATTTAATTTAATTATTCATAGACTAATACAAGCCTAATAATTAAATTAATTAAATAACTCAAATGGGCTAATATATAATTCTCCCTTTTTGGACCTCTTATTTTATTCTAGACTAATAAATAAACCATGCTACTCGAAATAAATATTTCCATTTAATAGAAGACCAATCCTTCAACCCAAAACTATTAGGACTTATGGGCTATTCCGAGGACCAAAAGACACATTGCCTTGGCTACTAACATGACCAAAATACCCCTGCTATAAAAATTGTTGTATTTTGCATTTTAAACATTTCATAATATCATTATACGGATGTATTGACCCTAAGGACAATGCTATATTAGCAAAGTTTCCGACCTACAAGCGTAATAACTAAAATATCCCCCCTACACATCACCGTACATTTTTTAGAGGAAGAGTGTACTAATACCTCTCTAAAAGACATCTACCATCCTTAGACCTCAAGTCTAATGATCTAGGACTCCTGGAATGTTTCCGCTTTCCATGAGAACTACCCTAAAGCTAACATCGAAATTATGTTCCCCAGGGTCCTATATATTTAGATCATTCGAACAATCACAAGGGGCGATATAGTGTAGAAGCTATCATATACATGTTTGTCTTAACTAACTAGTCATATATACCCAACATACAAGTATATCAGCTCTACGATAGAATCTCAACTACAACATATCAAAGTACATGATTCTAGCTTCGTCAGACCACCAACTCATACTCAATGTTGGGTATCTCACACGTATCATATACGGCACAACAGAAGAATAAGAATGAGATATCATCCCAGGATCCGCATATGTTGGGAAAATAAGACATATATATAAAAAACAAAAAAACAAAGATAACAGCTTTTACCTTTCTTTGTTTATATGGAAAACAAAACTTTCCTTCTTCAAGTATGATAATTGTGACGTGATCCAACAATCCTCTTGAAGAATCACTAAGAGAGTTGTATATCCAACCACTATAATCATAGTGTGTGATTATCTCTAACAAAAATCTACACAGAGGAGCACACTAAAGAACCAAAATTTTATACGCTAGCAGAAAACAAGAATGATGGCTGGGGTTTTTCTTGCTTGTTCTTCTTGTTCAACAAAACCAGAGAATGAAGAAGAAGAAGAAGAAGACCCTTGGTGTTCATCTTGGAAAGACTCTCGAGAGAAAAAGAGAGTAGAGAACAAAAGATCATATATGTTGTTTTAGAGTTGTTTCAAGTGACCTTTAGTTTTCATGTTTTGTTTCATGTGTGCCTCTTGGGTCACCCGGAAACGTCAATAATAAAACCATCTAAGAATTCCAAAAAAACAATTTTAATTCTCAAATTGTAATTGGAACCCATCAAGTTCTCAGAATTATAAATTGGTCTATCAATTAAATTAATTATAATTTGGCCACATCAACTTCTGTTTCTCGCAATAAAACTCCACTATGTTATGAAATGGAATCTTGAGCATATATTCCTCTTTTGTGTGTGACCTATTAGGGTTTCCAGTCAATTGGTAGTGAACATGGATTCATCCAAACGTCATTGAGATTAATAACCCTTAATTATTTAGAATTAATCCTATTAATTCTAATCAGGATTAGTTTATTAATTCATCAATTAATAAACCCATATTCCCAGATCATGAGCGGTATCTAGCAACACATCATGACCACCTAAGAGTCCAAGAAGTCAAGTGGCTTGACATAAACCCTTCAATAACAAACTACAGTGAAATTAACTCCTTTCACCATATAATATCTCATTTGGTTTGAAGTACAAAATTAGTGCCAACTCCCTCCATAATATATATTAATTCTGGCCCAAATACAATTATACTTGTACCAGGAACCCACTACTCTCGACATGTATCATTTGGAACTGTTTTCAAAACACAAACACCTTTGCCAAGGACTTCTAGAGTAGTAATTCCTACAAGTGGACGTGAGATATTCGCCCCTACTATTAGGAGTGGTGAATCCTTTATTGACCTTCTCAACTACTTTCGTTTACCTCAAAATTACCCAATACCAATCCTATATATGGTTCTCGATTGAGCTCCAGAGATTAGAATCAAAGCACAAGGCTCAGCAAACAAAGTACCTTAGAGATCTCAAGTCTAAGGATACTTACACGTTTGATATATTGAGATTATATCATTAGCACTAAATAGTTATCCATGTAATTATCTCATAGCTAGATCATCCAATGAACTTGTTCCACTAACAAGCATCCATGTGTTACCTTTGAGTATCCCAATACTCACGGATATGAGAACCACTGCCTGATCAAATTGGAAGTCTTAACACATGCTAGTCTTAACGCATTAATGATGTCCTATCTTATTAATACTATGACTAGAGACTATTTAAGTACTAACACTATACAGTGTAGTAGGAATCTCATATCATGATCTCTATCATGATTTCCTTAACACAGTGTTGTACTAGGGACTTTATCTAACAGTTATATTACTCAAAAGTAATCAAAAGAAACTGTAAGATAAATAATGCCTTTTATGAAATAAAATGTGTCATATACAATGTACAAGTGATTGCCTCTAGGGCATAACACTAACACTCAAGGGGTAGCGTATTAGTCCATGCTGTAGCAGTAATAGTCTAGGTTTCTTCTAAATAGTACTTTTAGAAACCACTATTACAGGTCTTGTTCTACGTATTCGAAATACGCTCATGCTATGAAGTGAATGGACTATTCACTGTCTAAAGGTAAAGCCATTCCCCACTTGGAATTCATAACACAATTACCTAAACATGATGAGATTCTCATTTTCATCAATTGGTTAAGAACAAACGTTTATGTGTTAAGTAACCCATGATCTATACCTTATTGTAAAAGACCACCATTCACATGGATCACTTATGTAAACACGTTGGGTCCTTTTCAAACGTAAATCATACACAAATAAACTGTAAATTCGCAAACAAATTTTGAGAATTAATTCTTTTATTAATAAATTCGATAATTACATCAGAAACCTAGTCTAGTGGGCATACATTCTAACAGATATCCCCATCTTTTTTGGGGTACTAGGTTGTGGGGTGTTACAAGCAATATCAGAGACATGGTTTAGGGAATATACATATATTATTTGGATTTATTTTTTTATGCTTTGTAATCTTTTACTAACCTAAGATGTTCATGTGTGCAGGATGGTTAGAAGATATGTACCCGTTATGTGATTATGGCCTTCACGATGTGCCATCTGTGCCAAACCCACCTCCCGGTTCTTCCTCTTCTTCAGAGTTAGAACCCGAGATAGATATACCAAGATAGGAGATTAGTGAAGATGAGGTGGAAGTCATAGTACGTAACCCAGCTGAGCCACAGCAAGGAGAAGTTGAGAAAGAGGTTGAAAACCTTGAGCTTACTCCCTTCCAATAGGTCGGCTTCACTGCTGATAGTGATGACCTAGGGAAGACAGACTATGATGGCCCTCCTAAGAAACTAGATGTATCCCAGCCTAGGCAGTTTGCGGTTAGGGATAATTCTAGGAGACCTAGTAAGGTACCTATGATTATTGGTTTTAGTGACGAAGCGGGAATAAACTTCTCCGAAAACACTAGGAGTGGTTATATAAGGTTGATTCCAAGGAGTCTGACGAGGAGTAAAAGCTCATGGTTTGGGGTTATTTTCGTTCATAATTTGCAATAAGTTTATTAGAGAGAAACTCTATTTATGGCTAATTGTTTCCTTTATATTTTGTTTTGGAAATAAGAATATACATGGATATTCCTGTTTCTTTAAAACTGTTCTTTTTTCCTTAAGCAAAAGCTGCTTTTATTCAATCATGTGCTATCTTTTGAGTATTTATTTTTTTCTTTGACCTAGTTAATCGGCTTTATGAATTTGTTAAGATGTAAAAATCTGCATAAGTTGTTATTTGAAATTTTATTGCACTTGAATGCATGTTGTCATGAAACTTTGATAAATACTTATTACATTAATGTATTGATAAGCAGAATGATCCCAAAGCATGGAGTTTCAACCACCAGTAGGAGAGTCCATTGATTCAAACTAGTTGTCCATGAATATGAAGCCATTTAGTTGTCTACCTAAATGATGGAGGCGATTACGAACTTGAACAAGAAATGGTATCATAAATCCCTACCGAAGTGACATTAGGACATGCCTTTAACAAAATGGCTGAGACACTGCAGACACTATCAGAACAGAGGACTCCAAGGACTAAGGGCGAGGCTCTTGAGAGATTTTTTTTTTTTTAAGTTTCAACCTCCTAGCTTCCTAGAACATAATGAACAAGACAAAAAAGCTGAGAAATTGGTCAAGCAGCCAGAGGACATTTTTGCAACAGTATAATACATTGAAAGAAAAATAGTGAACTTTGCACTTTTAGGTTGAAGGGACAAGCCCGTGCACGGTGGCAACATATTTAAGAAGATTGGGAATGAACTGGCTAGGGTTGGACTTGGGGTAATTTTGTTGAAATCTCAGGAGCAGAATACATAACTCAATGGATTGTCGAGAAGAGGGAAGATGAGTTCCAGAACTTCAGACAGAGGAGCATGTCTGTGGCTCAGTATGCTACATGATTCAACCAACTATTGAAGTACTTCAATAGGATGATTGACATTGAGTAGAATTGGACTAGAAAATTTGTTAAGGGACGAAGATAGGAGCTGAGGAGAGATCTAACTCCCTTTCCACCGGTAACGTATTCAGCAACAATGAATGTAGCTGCCCGGATAGAAAATGAAGATAAGAACAGATTAGCCCACAAAACCTTCCAACCACTAAAGCAGACACCAAGGTAATTTCAGAGACAATAGACTAACAAGTGACTTGCTGGACATCAGTTGCAAAATAAGAAGAACCAGACACGTATAGCACCAGTTGGCCCAGGACAAAATGTGCCTACTCGTCGATACTATGGCAAACGAGGTCATGTGGAAAATGACTGCTGCTCTAAAGATGCTATTAGAAGATGTTATAACTGTGGAGACACAACTCAACTTCAGAATAACTGTCCCAAACCATTAAGAAATTGGCCAAGGAGCCCAAGCTCAACCTACTGGAAATAACAAAGTAAATAATTTTGGAGTCTCAGGAAGTAGAAGATAGAAACCTCAAGTGAAGGTAAAGGTTTTTGTATTTATTCAAGAAGAGGTGGGATTTGATATAGCTGTGGTCGAAGGTACACACACTATCAAAAATAGCATTGTTAACGTTTTAATAGACCCTGGGTCTACACATTCATATGTGAATGAAGACTGTGCATGTCATTTGAGTTGGGTCAGGATAGAATTTCGCTATAATTTGTTGTGAGTACACTATTGGGAGAATCAATGAAGGTAGGAAGATATGTGCAAGAATGTGATGTGATGTTGGGAAGAAAAAATCAAAAGCCAGATCTTGTAGTGTTACCCATTAATGACTATAACCTAATACTAGGAATGGATTACTTAGCGAAGCATGAAGCTAAAGTTGATTGTAAAAGTAAGATGGTATAGTTTATCCGACCTAGTTGTAACGTAGTAGATTTTAAGGGAAGTCGTGTAAGGGAGTACAAATACTTAATAGCTATAACTAAGGCCTAAAAGCATTTGAGTAGGGTTGTCAAGGATATTTGACCTACATGATAAATAAGCCAAATGAGCAATGTACCTTAGAGAATATAGAAATAGTGAAAAATTTTCCAGATATATTCCCTTTAGAACTCACTTTTGTCCTTCTTCCTCAGGAAGTTAAGTTCATGATAGACTTGATTCTCAGAGTAGAACATGTGTTAAGGACACCATACTGGATAGCCCTTGTAGAGCTAAAAGAGTTAAATGAGCAACTGTAAGACTTGGTGAAGCAAGGTTTTATCTAGCCCAACATTTCACCTTCAAGAGCCCCTATGCTATTCGTGAAAAGGAAAGATGGGATTTTGAGACTGTATTTTGACTACAGAAGATTGGACAATATGAAAATTAAGAACAAACATCCCTTATTGTGGATAGATGAGCTGTTTGACCAATTACAAGATTCCTGTTGTTAATCAAAGCTAGACCTAAGGCAAGGATATTATTAGGTCTAAATTAAAGAGGAAGATATTCCCAAGATAGCCTTTAACATCAAATATGGGTATTACGAGCTTGTAGTATTTCCATTTGGAGTGACTAATGCATCGACAGTATTCATGGACTTCCGACATTGTGTTTTTTAGTCATACATGGACAAGTTTGTGGTGGTGCGTATTGATAATATAATTATTTATTATAGGAGTACGGAGGAGCATACTGAACATCTAAGACAGGTATTAAAGAAGTTGGGGGAACATAAGCTTTATGCTAATTTAGCAAGTGCAAGTTTTGGCTAGATAATGTATCATATATTGGCCATATGGTAATAAGGGATAGTTTTAAGGTAGAACCAGCTAAAGTCAAGGTAGTTTCGTATTGGAAGTAACCTAAGAACAAAATAGAGATCAGAAGCTTTTTGGGACTGGTTAGGTATTTCCGCCGATTTATTAAAGGTTTCTCAATATTAACATCAGTAATGACATGATTGCAGAGGAAAGATATTCCTTTTTATCTGAAATGAGAAGTGCAAGAAACGTTTCAAGAGCTTAAACAGAAACTGATGACAACCCCTGTGTTGAGTTTGCCAGAGGAAAATAATCCATATGCTCTGTACATTAATGACTCAAATGAAGGATTCAGGAATGGTATTGATGCAAAACAAGAAGGTCATAGCTTATGCGTTGAAAAAATTGAAGCCACATGAAGTTAACTACCCAACTTATGACTTAGAGTTGGCTGCTATAGTATTTGCCATAAAATAGTGGTAGCATTGTCTGTGTGGAGCTAAGTACGAAGTGTTCACATATCACAAAAGTCTAAAATGCATCTTTACTCAGAAAGACCTTAATTTGAGGCAACGGAGGTGAATAGGGTCCTTGGAGGAATACCGATGCCCTATTAACTACTATATGGGAAAAGCTAATGTAGTTATTGATACTATAAGTTGGAAAGTGAGAATTGCAAGATTGCAAATATGGGAAGTTTAAGTGGTTCACGCAGTATTGGATACGAAGATGGAAATACAAGAATGGAGGATTTACATTAGCAATCTAAGACTAATGCCGGGTCTAAAATAGGAGACTATCAACGCATAGTAGGACAATTCAAAAATTCAACTTTTCAAGGATAAGGAGCTTAAATAAGGAGGAAGGTAACTTCCAAAAAAATGAGTCAGGAATATTGTATTTTTGGGATTGTATGTGTGTGTCGAATAAGTATAAGTTAAGGAAAAACATCTTTGGGGCGGCGTACAAGAGCAAGTATGCCATTCATCCGAGAGAGATGAAGAGGTATCAGGATCTAAAAAAAGCCTTTTGGTGGCTTAGAATAAAGAAAGATATTGTATAGTATATTTCTACATACCTAGCCTATCAAAAAGTTAAGGTAGAATACCAAAAGTTAGCCAGGTTACTTCAGTCGTTCTAAAGTTGGAATGGAAATAGGAGGAAGTAACAATGGATGTCATCACTGGATTACCTACGTCAAAGATAAAAAAGGACTCCATTTGGGTTATGGCTGATAGACTGATAAATATGGTAGAGTTTATTTAAGTAAATATAAGGGACTCCATGGAAAAGTTAGCACAGGCATTTGTACGGGAGATAGTGAGATTACACGGAATACCCTCGAGAATCATCTCTAATTGGGACACAATTTCACATCTTGATTCTGGGCTAAGTTTGAAGAGCCTATGGGATCTAATCCGAAGTAGTACAACTGCACATCCTCAGACTGATGGACAGTCAGAGAGAGTTATTTAGATACTGGAGGACATGTTGAGAGCATATATACTAGACTTTGGCAATAAATGGACATATTGTGTACCTTATGCTGAGTTAGCCTACAATGATAATTATTAGTCTTCCATTGGCATAGCTCCGTACAAGGCGCTATATAGGTGAAAATGTTAAGTACCATTATACTATAGCTGGACATAAGATTGATACATCAATAAGTTTAGTGAAGTTTGTATCTAGGAAATGGTTGATAAGGTGAAAATTATAAGGGAGAGGCTAAACGCTGCATAGAGTCGACAGAAAAGCTATGCAGATAATAGGAAGAGAGAATTGGAATTCTAGGTGGGAGATCAAACATTTTTTAAACTGACTCCTAGTAGAGGGATCTTGAAACACTTCAAAAGAGGCGAGCTGAGTCCAAGATATTTGGGACAGTTTCTTGTTATAAAAAAGATTGGTCCCGTCACCTATAGGTTAGACTTACTAGATGGCTTAATGAGAATTCATGATGTGTTTCACGTGTTATAGCTAAAAAAGTATAACCCCATTCTGGAACATGTACTGAATGACGAGCCTTTGGTTTTTCAACCTGATCAGAGTTACGTGGAGAAGCCAATCAAGATATTGGATCAATGTATCAAGATTCTTCGTAACAAGAAAATACCAATAGTGAAAATCTTATGGAAGCATCACAGTACCCAGTACGCTACGTGGGAAATGAAAAATTTGCTGAAGTGGAAGTATCTTAATTTACTTTAAGGTATGACGTCATAAATTTCAGCCCAAAATTATTCTAAGGAGTGGAGCATATGAAATCCCACCTAAAAATACCTTAGGATAAGGAAAACGGTTTGCATTACAAGCATATTATTTGTGCATTCATTTTCCAAATTAAATTGTCATGGGCTTTAAATTTCTTAATTGTGTTTTTGTCTTGTATGTGAGCTGATTAAGAATTTCTAGTTTTAGGAAGACAGAATTTTAGATTATGATGATGTTGGAAATAGAAAATATAGTTAGCATTGAAGTTGGGTAGAAATGTGAAATTTTGGAAGATAGAACACACAATGGTTGTTAGGCTACTACATAAAAGCTTGGTGTAAGATTCCTTGAGACCAAAGTTTGAATCCCTTTGGAATCATTTAGCTTTGATTTTTTTAATTTTATTTAAACATATCTCATCCTTAAGATTATTTCAATTCAAATTTATTAGGAAGTTTTTCTTTTCTTTTGGATATTTATATTATCTGCTCTATATTCATTTATACATACATATACATATTAATATGTTTATATATACTTGATCATATTCATTTTAAATGGTTAAATGGTTAGCCATTTTTGTTTGCCTGAAGTCTTGTCTTTAATCCGTTGTCATGGTCAGCTTCTGCATCTTTTAAACTTGTATATTTTCCACCCGAAAATTCTATTTTTCTTTTAAAGAAAAAAAGTATTTTTTTCCTAGCAAGCCATGGCCAGCTTTAGGAAAGCCCTAGCCAACAATGCAATGTGCATAGCCGCAACCAGCTTTGCTCAAGCTACGGCTAGCTATGCATAATTCATAGCTCGATCAGGCCTGAGCACAGCCCTGGTTAGGCTTTGCATCTAGCATTTCTTCTTTCTATCTTCCTTCCATGTGTTCACCTACCACTGTTATCGAGAAGCTACTAAAAAACACCTCAAATCCCTCCTACTTTCTCTCCATTTTAATTTTTGAAATTCAAGCTTGGAATTCCAAACAAACCCCTTTAGTTACTCTATCAACAGATTTCCTCAATCCTTAGTGTAACCAAGTTCCACCTTGAAACCCAAAACACTTCCTTCTCTCTATTTTTTCTCATCAATTTCACTTTTACCATCACCTTTGAACCTCTCGAATCATCACAGATCACCATAGCAACACTTCTTTCCCTAGACAACCATCTTTATTTTCTAAACTAAAAATTTAAAACACCTACTCCTACTCCTAAGAACCTAGGAGCAATGCGAGGGTCATTTCTAAATTCCTTTGGCATATACAATTGGGCATTCCATCCAAGCAATCAAAACATTCTCCAATCTCTCTAGAATTCAACCATCACATGTATACATTATTCATTCACTCTCATTTCCTTTTTAGTTTCACAAGCAACACTTCTATATATATCCTTTTCTTAGCCATATTTCATAGACCAAAACTCACCTGCAAATATTCCAGTTCTCTCTAATTCTTTCCCTGAAATCTCAAGAACACTATCAGACTTTCAACCTCTGGCTACCAAACTTTAGAAATGATCAAACACACTCAAAGTACTTTCTTTCCTCATGATCAAATCCAGGCTTCCCTTTTCAATCTAGAAACTCAAGATGGTATTTTGATTTTTTTTTCTGGTCCTATTATCTCACCACTCTCTCTTTAAGTCTGGAAACACTGGGTCAATGTCTCTCTCTTAACTCCCTTTTCTTTTCTCATGGCAGACACAGTATATCAAATGGGAACCATGCAATGTTCAAGGACTCCTGTTCAACAACTACACTTTTAGTCCTCTTAAACGTCAAACAAGTAACTTTTAACACTTTGAATCCTTCTATTCTCAAATCTAGCAATTATGTTGTAGTGGTATGACTTGTGATTTTTTGGTAGTAGTTTTTGGACTTTAACAAATGATAGGATGACAGAAGGTTTTTGGAGCTTTTCTATATATGTTTAATCTATGACAGCATGCACATAAGACGATAGGACTTTATGTACTGTTATTGTTATGATTTATGTGGGTTTAACAATTACTAGTATTTAACCAATTTTTCTAAATGGAAATTTACTTATTCATTTTGCTAAGCACCAATTGTTATTTGTTAATACTATTTATAGATTGCCATTTGCTGGTTATTATAGTAAATATTAAAAATATTTGATTTTATTAAATATTAAAATATTTTAATGTATGCGTGTGTGTGTGTGTGTGTGTGTGTGTGTGTGTTTACGATTTATCAATATTAAATACTAATTACTTAGTTACTATTTCTTCAAAAATTCATTATTTGTTATTGATATTATATTATTTGTTAAAATGTATAAATTATCCACAATTAAATATTATTTCACTATTTGCTTGGTACTTTTGAAATATTAGTTATTGACTATAGACTATTATTATCTATTACGCAAAATAGTATCATATATTGTTTATGAAATTATTTTTATTATTTTTGTTGTTGTTGTTGTTGAAAATTAATATTTGGGAACTGCTAGTATATAATACACTTATTTAAGAATCTTACAGTTATTAACTCTAATATTATTCTATTAATATTACTAAATACCAAACAATATCTTTTGCTTAAAAATATGTAATATGAATATATTATTTGCTATATAATGATTATTTATGCTTTATTAATATTTAGTATATACATGTGTACCAATTAATGATTACATACTAAAATATAATACTTACCTTATGTTATTTTCTACTAATGCTATTAGCTATAAATGCTCATATTACCATTTTATATTATAATTGACATATTTAGTTACTATTAATTAAATATTTGATATCTTAAAAATTAATTGATATAGAGCTTACTAATTAATTGCCATATTATGTATAATTTAATATTGAATTTTTGACTAAGGTATACATGTTTGAATACTTGAAGTTGAGGATATGATTTTATTTTTGGCATGGCATGTTTAGGATGCAGACAATGTCTGGTTTGAATTATTTTGATTGAGTAAGTGTATTTGAGTAGTTGGTAACTTATTTCTTGTATTTTCCCTAGACATGACTAGGTCTCTTTGATCAAGATATCAGGAGACTTTATCTGTAAGACAAAATTAAGTAAGTCCTTGCATAAAACTTGTTTACTAAACAAATGAAATATTGCAAGTCAAGTGTGATTTTTGCTATGAAATGGCAATGGGTATCAAGAATGCAACCATGGTTTATTCTTTTTCTTTTTGTCCATTCATGTTCTTTTGCTTGTTGAAACTGATATTTTGCTCAAACAAAAGTTTCTAACTAAAATGCTCACTATTTTGAAGAAAAGATTCAAACTAGAATTAGTTAACCGTGATTGTAATTTCAAAAATGAAAAAACTTTTGTGAATTTTCCTTATACGAAAATAGTATATGTTGAGTACTCAATAAGGGTAGGCTAGTTGGAACTAACTTTACGGTAAGTCTTTTGTTGGAGGCCTCCATCGGGACATAAACTCTTTCTAGATAAAGTGCCAGTTTTGATTAGTCAGACTGGTCTTAGCTAGCAACTCAATCCAAGTGAACTATTTTCTCGAAAATGGACAACTAGTAAATTAGGTTTGGAGATGGAAGAGTATCTCACCCAATGGACTGTTCACCTACTTGTATTGTGATGTAGGGTTACATAATACTCAGTTCTCATGCAGGGTTTTATGGCTTCAACTATGATTTAGTGTTTCATAATCACCTTTATTTTAGAGTGGTTATTTCTTTACTAAATATGCACTTTTGTTTGAGAAATGTAAATGTAAAACAGCATTATATATTCAAAGGTAGAATAATATAACTTGCAATCTTTTTTTAGATTTGTTTAAAGTTGCATACTTGAAATATTTCTCAATTTAACATGAGCATGCACAGGATTTACTGGGAAGTAATTCTGACCATGTTTGTATAATATTTTTAGGAAGGTAATGCTTTGAAGATTGAGATTTCTTTGAGACTTGAAGATTTATTTATGATTTATGATTGTACTTTCTTTCAAGAATTTTTTTTAGGGGTTTTGAGACTTATATAAGTTTGGATTGAGTTATAATATGGTTTGAATTTACTATATTTCTTTTCATTTTATTTTTACCTAGTTATAAAGATCATTTATCCTATGAATGGGGTGACATCCCTGCCCCTTTTGGGGTACATTATTTGTGCGGTGTTACAGTTGCATTGGTGCAATTGGTATTGGATGTCTACCTTTAAACTTTAGGGTAGTTTGTTGGGCATACGCAAGATCAGTTGTAAGGAATTTAGATATCAGTCTTCTAGGAAAGCTTCCAATGCTCCATTTGGAATCAATAGTGTGGGCTATTTGTTTGAGTAAAATAGTGGAGTAGATATGCATTTAATTAAATACCTAATTAAGTTCATCCTATGTTTATATATATTTTCTGATAGCTGTTATCTTTCGTCTAGGTCATTTACATTATGGCAACTAATTTGATCTTACATAGCATCTTGGAAACAAACAAACTACGAATTGTTCTCAAATTGGAAAAGTTATCACCTCCCGTTGTAGATGCTCCAAGTGAAAAGCATAATATCCATAAGAAGAATAAGGAAGACAATGGCATAACATCTTATATCACACTGGCATCAATGAACTCTAAGCTACAAAAGCAATATGAGCATATTGATGCTTATTATATCATCTTTCACTGAGAAAGCTGCTTGATGAACAAGCTAGAATGGAGGGATATGAGATCTCAAAGTAATTATTCTGCTCTAAGATGTCAAAGGGTGCTTTAGTTGTAATGCATGGATTGAAGATCTTGGGATTGATTGAGAAGCTTGGATATCACTTGGGTTTGTAATGGAGCATGAGCCAAGTGTTAACTTAATTCTTCAATCTTTACCAAGTAATTTTTTATAATTTGTGATGAACTACTAGATAAACAAGATTGGATCCACTTTACCTGAGTTGATCAACCTTTTTAGGACTATAGATAGTTCTATTAAGACAGAAAATAATGCAGTCATGTTGGTTGATTCTTTAACAGCTTCTAAGAAGAAAATAATTCCTAAGAAGAAGAAGAATCCAACCAAGGCCAAAACTGGAATAAAGAAGAAAGAGACTGCAACCAAAGGTCCATGTCACCATTATGGTAAGATGGGCCATTAGAGATGCAACTACAAAAGCTACTTGGAGACCGTGAAGAAAAAGAAGGATAATGAGAAGCTAGGTGCCACTTTTACTTGTACTTCAACTATATTATGATTAAGATTAATACTACCTTTAAAAATGAGATATGGGCATTGGATACCGATTGCGGATCTTATTTATGCACTAATATGTAAGGACTAAAGAGTAATAAGAGACTAAAGAAAGGTACTATGGACCTACAAGCTCCAAATGAAGCAAAGATTGCTACACTTGTTGTGAGGACTTATTTTCTGCACTTACCTTGTGGATTAATTCTAGAACTTTCAAGCTGTTATTATGTTCCAATTTTATTGAAAAATATTTTCTCAGTTGCTTGTTTGGACATGTATGGTTTTCATTTGATATTTAAGAATAAAACTGTTCTTTTTTAGTAAATGGTATCCATTATAGCACCACAACTTTGATAAATAGTTTGTTCATTCTAGATATGGATAATCAAAATCTTAACGTGAACGAAAAGATACAAAGAAAAGATGACACGATCACATCTTGCTTATGACATTGTCGTCTTGGCCATGTAAATGAGAATCACATTTCTAAGTTGCACAAGCTTGGCGACTTATGATCATTTGACTATAATTTATATAGTACATGTGAATTTTGTTTGCTAGGTAAGATGGGGTTTACTATGAGTCGCATCTATATATGTGGGCCAATAACATAATAAGAAAGAAGGGGATATCAATACTTCATAAACTTTATCGATGACTATTATTTATTTAATCTTTTGTATTTAACATAATATAAATATGAAGCATTTGACAAGTTCAAAGAATTTAGAAATGAAGTAGAGAAACAACTTTGTAAAAGTATTAAAAATCTTAAATTTAATTTAGAAAGTGAATACTTAAGCCAAGAGTTTCAAAGTTATCTTAGATATAATGAAATGTTATCTTAATGGACTCCTCCATATACATGCCAGTATAATGGTGTATCTAAAAGAAGGAATCAAGTGCTACTAGATATGGTTTGAACTATGATGGCTTTTACGGATTTACCTAAATTGTTTTGGGATATGCACTGGAAACTACTGTTTAGATTCCTTTAAAGATGATTGATACTATCTATTATGATTTAAAAAACCAAAATTAGCTCACTTGAGAATTTGGATATATCCAACTTATGTTAAAAGGACAAAATCAAACAAACTTGAAAATAAGTTTGATAAATGTTTAGTTGTACGATATTTGAAAAAGTCATACATATATTATTTTTATCTTTCTTTAAAAAATAAAATGTTTGTTTCCAAGTATAATGTCTTCTTAGAGAGCGAATTTATGCTTAAACGAGATAGTGGGAGTAAAATTGAATTTAGTAAAGTTCAAGAAGAATAAATAAACATTGTTCAACCAATTGATCCCGCATCTATTAACAGAATATGTGAACCTTCATATAAACAAGATCCACAAAGATCAACTTGGATACATGTGGCATTTGAGAGATACAAATTTGTCATTATTGATTATAATGACATATTACTAATAGCTGAAGATAAGCCTACTAGTTATGAGGAAGTTCTGAAAAGGTCAGAATCAGACAAATGGCTTGAAGCTATAAAGTCATAAATGGATTCCAGGTATGACAACTAAGTTTGGACTTTTACTAATTCACCCAAAGAGATAAATACCTATAGAGTGCAAATAGGTTTTCAAGAAGAATATCGACATGGATGGTAAATTTATTACTTGTAAGGCACAACTAGTTACTAAATGATATCATCAATAACAAGGCATTCATTATGACGATACTTTTCACTAGTAGCAATGTTGATATCCCTAAGAATACTTTTTGCACTTACTACTCACTATGATTATGAAATTTGGCAAATGGATGTGAAATAACATTTTTTAATGGAAATCTGAGTGAGGAAGTGTACAAAACACTGCTTGAGAATTCATATCTAAAGATTATGCCAGAGTATGCAAGTTACAATGGTTCATTTATAGACTAAAGCAAGCTTCAAGGAGATGAGATATATATTTTGATGAAATAATATAAGAAGGTTAGTGGGAGTGCAGTTGTTTTCTTGTGGGAGTGTAGTTGTTTTCTGTATGTAGATAACATCTTGTTAATAGGAAATAATATCTCAATTCTTTAATTAGTTAAAATATGGTTATCAACGAATTTCTCCATAAAAGACCTTAAAGATGCAACCTATATTCTGGGGATAATGATTTATAGAGATAGATCAAAATAGTTGCTTGGTCTGTAATAGTCTACATATATAGATAAAGTGCTGAAAAAAGTTCAGTATGGATCAATCCAAAAGAGAATTCTTACCCATGACCTACATAATAAGCCTTATGTCCCTAAACATAATATGAAAGGGATCACATGACTAGAATACTATATGCTTCAGCAATTAGATGTATCATGTACGCAATGATATGTATGGGCCTGATGTATTATGTACTTTTAGTTTGACAAGTAGATGCCAATCTGACCTTGAAGAAGGTCATTGGGTAGTTGTCAAAAACACCCTTAAGTATCTCGGGAGGACAAATGATGTATTCTTACTATATAGTAAAGGTGATTTACAGGTAAAAGGGTCTGTTGATGCCAGTGTCCAATCCAATAAGGGTGACTATAAATCAAAATTAGGCTACATGTTCATTTTAGGTGAAAGGGCACTTAGTTGAAAAAGTTCCAAACAAGACACTATTGCCGAATCAATTATAGAAGCTAAGTACACTGCGGCCTTAGAATCAACTAAAGCGACTATTCAGATCAAGAAATTCATAATAGAATTAGAAGTGGTACCTAGCATTATTGATCCAATATATTTGTATTCTGATAATAATGAAGCCATTGTACAAGCAAATGAATCATGGTCTCATCAATGATCTAAGCATGTACATAAGCACTATCACTTGATACGATAGATCATTGATAAGAATGATGTAAAGAGAGAAAGTTCCCACTGATAAGAACATAGCTGATCTACTGACAAAAGCATTACCTTTGAATAAGCATGATAGTAATGTTTAGATATTTGGTATTCGACACATGAATGATTAGTTCTAGTGCAAGCGGGAGATTATTGGCATTATGCCCTAGAAATAACCATTTTTATAATGCATTTTTTCATATTAATTAGTAAAAAACATTCTTTATCTTTTAGTTCATTCAATTTGTTTATATATTCATATGTATAAAACTTATAAATAAAGTCCCATGCACAATACACAGTGTTCAGGAAATCATGGAAGAAATTCTAATATGAGATTCCTATTACGCTACATAGAATTTATGCTAAAATTATCCCTAGTCATAGTATTAATGAAATGGGGCATTATTATTGTACAAAGACTAGCACATGTTATACTTCTTGATTAGATCAAGCTGTGGTTCTCATATTCATGAGAATAAGGATACTCAAATCTAACATTAGGTGCTTGTTGGATGAACAAGTTTATTGAATGACCTAGTTGTAACATAAACACGTGAATACCTATTTAGTACCAATGATAGAATCTTATTATAGCAATTTTACAAGTATTATTAAACTTGATATCTTTGAAGCAATTTGTTTACTAAATATTGTAGTTTGATTCGAATCCGTGGAGTTCCTTTGAGACTACCTATATAGGGTGGAGATTAGGTAAAATATGAAGCAAACAGAAGTAATTAAGAGGGTTAATAAAGGATTTATTATTCCTAATAGTGGGGAAGTATATCTCACAGCCTTTTGTAGGGAATCATTACTCAAAAGGTCTTTAGCCAAAGCGATAATGTGTTGGAAACAGTTGCAAATGATACACAAGTTAAGTAATGGATTCCAAGAACAAGTACTAAAGTATTCAGGCAAGAAATAATAAAATTGTAGCGGGAGTTAGCAGTAATTATATGATCCAGACAAATTGAAATATAGAATGATAAAAGACTTTTATTGCATTGATTGCTATTAAAAGGATCAAGTCAAACATCTTGACTTTCTGGACTTTTGGGTGGTTATGATGTATTGCTAGATGTCATTGTTTATTTGCAAAATATGAATTTATTAATTAGAGAATTAATATATTAATCATCATTATTGGGGATTACTAATCATATGTTTGGTAGGATTAGTTCATATTTTGCTATCAACTTATCAGAAAACCTAATAGGCCACACAAAAAAAAGGACTTAGTGCTTAAGATATTATTTGATAATAATATGGAGTTATTCACAAGAGGAAAATCATTAAAGGGTTTAATTATAAGCTAGTTATATTTAACGGGTTTAATTATAATTTTTAATATTATTGCTCAAACCCTAAACCAGTAAAAGTCTGGCTCTTTTATGCATAAGTTATTATAGAGAATGATAATTGTCTTTCTCTGAGAGGCTATGGAAAATCTATTCTTCTTCTCCCAAAAACCCCTAGCCACCATCACAAAATTTGCTAGCATAGATTGACGGAACTTCTTGAGAATTGTCTTCCTGTGGATACTGTTAGAAGCGTCCTTTTCCTTAGGTCACAATAGTTTTTCCAGAACTAAATAAGACAAGAAGACTGGGGATGCGATGGCTAATCCCTCTCCAAGAAAAGAAGGAGACCATTGTTCGGCTGTTCATTGTGTCTTCACTAGTGATTACAGATTCCAAAAATTTTGAAAAACTGCTTATTTCCTAAAGGGAATGTGCAATCTCCCTCTTTTAACAGTTTTATCGCATACAAGTGATCTATTGGTCTAGGTTTCATGTTTTAGTTTCTTTCACTGCGTACTTGCTATGCTCGTATGAAATCCAACCGCCAAACTAATTAAGGTTTAATAGTTGTTACCATAAGTTAACTTTCCATATAGAATGCTCTCATTTATGAAATCTAGTGTGTTGGCTCCCAATATGTCTTCAAATATCAGTATTACTTTTTCCAATCAACTCTTTGTTAGAAAGCTATTCTAAGTAATGAACGTCAAGTTTAATCTCCATAATTCTTAAATTTTCGTTCAACTTCTTGAAGTAAACTGGGGATATCAATAAAAAACGTGGCATGAAGGCACCCCATAGAGTAGTATGATTTCTTTGATATAAACTTGAGCTAATTCCTTTGTTGACTATTACTTATTCATCCAAAATATGTGGACTATCCTAGTGTGACGCTTTACTATTGACTAAACTTTATTTCTTTGATTTTTATTCATCGTCAAACAAGCAACAAATTTCTTTGTGACATATTCCTACTTTCGGTAAGGGTTAAAGTATTCCAATGCATCTCTTATATTCAGCTTTAACTTTTTGATAGGCAAGACAAGTGGACACATATACTACACAAATTTTCTCTTCATTTTCAGTCACCACAACATCTTTTTGACATCTTGGTGCATTTACATTTCTTTCGAGAAGAATGGTGTAATGTTTCTTGGGGCTTCCTTCTAAATTTTCTTCTCCAATTCTTCTTTATTTGGCACGTACAATGACCATGGTAATGCATTACTCCACTATTAGCTTCTTTGTAGTCTTGATTTCTTCTTGTGACTTCCTTCTCATTGACGGCTCAAAATTCTTGATTATTTAGTAAAGTTAAGAATTTCTTGTTTTAACTCAATGTTACACTCACATCCTTCCAATACATTTCTCATTAACTAAAGTCATGCTTCAGGCTTTTGTACAAATATCTTGTATGTCTTTGTTTCTTCAAGGTAGAAATAATTGTTGCTAGCTTCAAATTACAAGCGGAATAGTCGATTTCGTGCAACTAGATTTTTTTGTAAGGCATATGCTATAGTCTCAATCTCCTACACATGCCGTTTCTAAAGGCAAAGTTGTAAGTTCGATGGGAATAATGTGATCTCAAAGGGAATATAGGAAGAGGAGTAGGCTAAATTCAATGCCATAAGAAGTTTAATAATTAATAAAATATAAAAGGGTAAAAGGAGAGTATTGAAACAATTGACTGTCAAAGAATTTTATTATGATTAATGAGAACTGAATACTTCTGATAATTGAATAAGAGAAGTTCTTAGATATTCAAATCTTAATATAAGAAGTATGTTTAAAGGACATATTGAACAAAAAGATGAGTACAAGAAGGTAGTATTACTTGAAAAAGAAAGAAGAAAGTTTTGAGCAATAATGAGATCAACAAGAAAATAAAAATTAAAATGATTGTAATTTTTGATTGTTGATGAAAGTGTTATGATTGAGAAGAATCGAATACTTTTGTTGAGTTATAAGGAGAAGTTTCTTGAATACTCAAGGCCTAATAGAAAATGTGCGTTACGAGAAATAATAGGAGACATTGAGTAGAAAGATAATCATATCAAATTAATACCAATTGAAAAAGTAAAGAGAGTGTTCAGTATCAAGTAGAACTACAAGAACAAAAGAGTGAAAGATTTGTGTAATAGTGACATTAGAATTTCGACAATATTAAAAGCTAACAAGAGAAGACACAAATCAAGATGAGCTAAATCAAATGAAAAGGAATCGTGAAGTTGATGGAATAAACCCCATGATGCAAGAAATACAAAGCCATTATGGATATAACATAGAAAATATTTAGAAAAATGTTGAAAACTGTGATGAATAATAATTACAGACATGGAATAAAGTAGCAAAATTTACTTTAATCAACCAATCCTTAGATGGAAATTCTCAACAAATGGTAGAGAAAAGAGTTGGCAAAAGAAACTCATACGAGAAGGTGCATGCCAAAATGTGAAATTAAATAGGTGGAATAAATTTGATGAGATAAGAAATAGGAAGCCATTGTGTAGATTCTATAAGGAAGTTAGGTACATTTAGATACATTTGATGACAAGCAATCTTATAACAATAAGAGAAGTAATTAAGATGGTCTTCAATAATCAAGTCTTGGGAGAAAGTTCAAAACAACAACAATAAGTGAAAGAATGTTGCTTGCGTGATAAAGCTTAGAAGAAATAGTGAAGAAGTGAGATTAAGTTAGATTGAACTATCATCATAGAAATTCGTCGACACTACTTCTCTTCCATCTTTTGTGCATCCACATTTATTGCCTAAAGTTCTTTTTCTAGCAGGTTAAACACAAGTGTAAACATTAGTCTTCTTGTGACTTTTGAAAGTTCCTTTCATTCTTCTTCTTCTTTTTTTTTTTTTTTGCAACCTTAGTGTATATCTCCCTTGTAAACAAATCAAAGGTGATATAAGGATCGCAATTCTCAAAATCCTCTAGCCTTTGTGTCTTTCATGAGCTACAACGGTTCCTAAGTTTCTATTGTCCAAAGCAAGCATTTAAGACTTCATGGTAGTGTTAAGTTGTTATCTCTATTAAATCCAGCTGCATTACCCAATTAGTTAATCATGGTGGTAGATTGTAGTCTTCATGTTTAAGTTGAAGTAATCTAGAGCAACTCTCCCTCAAATGCGTACAATCTCCATATTAAAGTATCTCTTGTTCAAGTATTTAGATTCTTTTCCATATGTTCCTCCCTCCTACAACAACAAGAAGTTATCAATTTTGGAATAGATTCTACTAGAGTAGTCCTTGCTTGCTTTCCCTTCTTCTTTTGTCGTAGATCTTCTAGTCTTTTAGCATAGAATTTCTATATCTTTGGGATCATTTCCAAAGTTGTTCTATCTTAATCTTCATCTCTATTTGTATAGTTGCTTGCTTTGTAGTAGTATCCCATGCAGACAGTTTCCCCTTCCCACAATAATTTACTTTTTTTTATATCCAAATACTCCTTGATGAAAAGTTCCCCAACTCAATTACTCAAACCCAGAATTAAGGTGCAAATATGTCATGTACTAAGCAAGTAAATCAATGCAGCATTCTCAATCTCATGAAACAAACACATATTCACTTAGAAAACACAACACACAATCATAGGAATGTTCCATACAATGTTTCTATTATACTCGCATAATTAGCAAGCAATCTCCAAAGTATAGATATCAGGATCCTAAATCCCCCCAAAATTAAACATTTCTAACTCCTGGTCCGATCATTATGACATAAAATTATCTGCTAGTAGGAGCTAGGATAGTCAAATCTCATGTTAGCGTACTTATCAATTCCCCTAGATTTCCTATCCATTCTCGTTAACACAAACTTTCTCTCACAATCTCACCAAGGATATCTTCAATACTACACACAGGGATAAATTTACCTTCCATATCAATCCATCAACACCTATCAAGATTTTCAAGCTCAAATCATCATAAAAAAAACTCAACCTCGGATAACCATAATCATTCTTAAATACTAATCCTTGAATTCAAAAGTAATACCTAATCTTAGGGTCAACTCAACCTATACTAGACTAACAAATCCAAATTCTATAAATCTAGAATTTATCCAAAATCTATGGTAATTACCTAAGGATAGTATTCCCTAAGGTTTAACCTTGGGCAATGATACCAATTGTAATACCACACAATTGTAGGACTGAAATGATTGCTAATATCGCCCTATCTAAGTGATAAGGGGTCCTTATAACGGAAATACATGAAGAAATAAAATCAATATTTAAAGGAATTAAACCTCACAAGGCTTTGCATACTACATCAAATCCCAAATGCATGAAAATATCTTGATGTACTCCACCAACATCATTGTCATAACATGTAACATCCCACCCTAATAGGAGATTTATTTTACTTTCTTTGTGACCTTTTGAAACCATATGAGAATTTTATTAAATTTTATAAAGATATTTTCCTTATACAAGAAAATTATTATTTATGAATTGAGTATTTTATGAGAAATATTATATTTTATAGATAAGGTATTATGAAATAATCAATTATATATATATATATATATATATATATATATTATTTGATATGAAATATCTATTTCAATAAATTATATTATATATAATATTTGGTAAAGAAAATTTCATTTTTAGAATATGTTATTATTAGTCTTATCAAAACTATTTTACTATTCATTATTACTGTAGGATTTCTAAATTAATTAATTAGATTAAACACAGCGGAAATTAGCAAGAAATCCAAGCCATGGATCACGGGTTTGCAGAAGAAACGGGAAAAAGAGAAGATCATGCTTATTACCTCTTGAAGCCGGAATTTAAAATTTTCTTGTTCCAAGAACGCAGGCGCGATCCAGATCACAAAACCGGTTCACAGCAGCTCAACTGAAGTCCAAGAAAGAACTCCCTCTAATGATAATCCACACAAGGTCGAACGCTCAGAATCTCATAATTCTATGCTAGTAGAATTTAGGAGGCTAGGGTTTTGATTAATAAGAGAGAGACGGCTAGGGTTTAATCAAGAGAGAGGCAGAGAAACGGTTTCTCTGTTATTGCGTGAATAGTCTGTATATCTTACCCTAAGGAAACCGTTTCCTTATATTTATTGATTTATAATTACCATAAATTGCAACTTAGTCCTTCAACGTCCAATTGTCAACAAATTGGTCCTTGAAGTTTACTTAATTACAATTAGGTCCCATGAAAAATAACAATCTTATAATTCACCTATAAATATATTCCCTTCTCTTAATTAATCCCACAATATTATCAAATAATATATTTGAGCATTTAAACCTTTATTGTGTGTGACCCATTAGGTTTCCTGGTCTTATTGGTAGCAGAATATGAATTAATTCTAATAATATTAGAATTAATAATCCTTAATAAAATAAAGGATTAAATTTATTAATTCTCTAATTAATAAATCCATATTTAGCATATCAAGAGCGACATCTAGCAATGACACTTGACCACCCAAAAGTCCAGAAAGTCAAGTGGCTTGACATGAACCTTTCAATAGCAAATTATCAGTGTAATAAACTCCTTTCACCATACAATATCTCATTCGGTCTAGAGCATGGAATTAGTGCCAACTCCATCTAGAATATTATTAATTCTGACCCGAATATTTTAATACTTGTTCAAGAAATCCATTACTCGATATGTGTATCAATTAGAACCATTTCCATCACATAGTCGCCTTGGCCAAGGACTTCATGAGTAATGATTTATACAAGTGGCCTTGAGATATACTCTCCTACTATTAAGAGTGGTGAATCCTTTATTGACTTTCTCAACTACTTTCGTTTACTTTACGTTATACCCAATATCCATCCCATAGGTAGTCCTAGGTAAGACTCCAAAGATTAAAATCAAAGTACAATGCTCATTAAACAAAGTACCTTGGAGATCTCAAGTCTAAGGATACTTGCACACTTGCTATAATGAGATTCTATCACTGGCACTAAATAGTTATCCAAGTGATTATCTCATAGCTAGGTCATCCAATGAACTTGTTTTAAAACAAGCATCCACAGGTTAATCCTGAGTATCCCAATACTCACGGATATGAGAACCACCGCTTGATCCAATCAAGAGATATAACATGTGCCAGTCTTGGCGTATTAATAATGTCCCATCTTATTAATAATATGACTGGGGATTATTTAAGTACAAATATTGCATAGTATAGTAGGAATCTCACATCATGATCTCTATCATGATTTCCTTAACACTGTGTTGTACTAGGGACTTTATCTAACGGTTTGTACACGTTAATTTAGATATAACAATCAAACTGAAAGATAAAGAATGCCTTTTATTAATTTAATATGCAATATACATGGTACAAGTGATTGCCTCTAGAGCACAACACTAACAATTACTATTATAATTATTATATTAAACACTATTATCAATCCTAATTGTTGGCTATTATCATTCTATTATAACATCTATTAATATTATACTATTATTATTACATATAAGTAATATTAGTTTTAATATTATTGCAATAATAATAATAATAATAATAATAATAATAATTATTATTATTATTATTATTATTATTATTATTATTATTATTATTATTATTATTATTATTAGTAGTAGTAGTAGTAGTAGTAGTAGTAGTAGTAGTAGTAGTAGGAGGAGGAGGAGGAGGAGGAGGAGGAGGAAGAGGAGGAGGAGGAGGAGGAAGAAGAGGAGGAGGAGAAGAATCCAATTTGGATAAGCAACCTTTATATTAATTATGTGTTGCAGTAGGAGTAGTTGTAGGAGAAGAGGAATTCAATTTGGAAAAGCAGCCTTTGTATTAATTATGTGGGGCCCAAAACTTTACTAAATATAAGATGAAGTGGCTTATTTTTATCAATTATGTGATGACTAGGAATGATGAGGTGTAATTTCTACCATGTTCCATAATGTTCTATATGCTTTTAAAGATTTCTATAACCTTCAAGATTTTCTAAAATGTTCCATAGGCTTCCATTAACTTCTAGAATTGGTGAGTCAACATCCAAGTGTTTCTAAAGGTTTCTAGAAGTGATGAATCACCATTCCATGTATCCCCATTCTATTTTATAGCTTCCTACTTAAGTTTCTTATCTAAGTATTTTACATATGCCATGACACATGCAAGGCTTCTCACCAAAGCTTCTTAACACCTATAAATAGGGGAGTAGGGAAAAGAGCAAGATGAGAAGCAAGAGAATAGAGTGGGAATGAAAGCTAGATAGAAGAAAGAAGAAAAGGAAAGGAAGAAAAGGAAAGAGGAAAAGAAAGAGGAAAAAAAGAAGAGAGGAAAACTGGGAAAGAAGAAAGAGATAGTAAGAAAGTAAAATAGGAAATAAGGAGAAAGAAGAAGTAGAAAAAATAAGACAGAAAGAGAAAGAAGAAGAAGAATAGAGATTTAGAAATAGTGCTATTGGTTTTCCTTATTGATGTAAGTAAGCTTGATTTGAGGATTACCTAGGAAACAAAGTAAGTCACATTTATTTTATTAAACTATTTTGACAAGTGATTTTTTCAAATATATGAAAATCAGCATTTTATTAACATGGATACCTTGTGTCCTACTAAATTCATTCTCACTGTGAAATATGTTTTGCTTATGTTCATAGGTCTAATATTCCTATGTTATTAACGTTACCGGATGGAATAATGTTCCTTCCATGTGTGATTGCAATGTGAATTTGAAAGATAGTCAGACTATTAATCTCCATGTGAGAAAAATGTTTGTTATATGTTAATTATGAGATCTCATGTATGTTTGCAAGTTCTATTTTGAGAAAATACCATGAAACCTATTTTATCTGAAAATCATGAACACAAATAGGACTTATTAAGTGTTTTTGGACTCATATGTTTTCCTACATATTCTTCAGCCATGTGGTATAAGTTGGTGATCAAAGTGCACAACGGAAGCATGAGATAGTAGAAATAAGCAATGTTAGATATTTTATGATATACTATGAGTTTAGAATATTGTAAGAAGGATTCGAAATTCATGTATGGTGGGGTTTTCTTATCAATAAATTTCATCCTTTGAAGTTAGAGTATCTATCCACTGCAAATTATATAATTAAGTATTATAAAGACCCCTTGTTTGGGAGTTCAAACGAGGCTACATCCCATGAAGATAATGTACACCCCTACC
The DNA here is from genome assembly GCA_026120185.1 of Voacanga thouarsii. Classification (NCBI taxonomy): domain Eukaryota; kingdom Viridiplantae; phylum Streptophyta; class Magnoliopsida; order Gentianales; family Apocynaceae; genus Voacanga; species Voacanga thouarsii. Next base: position 1,447,463 of record JANUWF010001172.1, read on the forward strand.
AAAAATGGCAACGGAAGTATACCATATACTAGATGTTGCCCTATCCAGTTGCCTAGACAAAAGATCTTTATAATGATAATAATTGATAAACGAAATAAAGGCTCATATTCACATAATAAAACTATACTCAAGTATAAACAATGCAAAAGTAAGGTTCGGTACACTCTGATATCAATAGTACATCATAACCATAATGTACATATATAAAAGATACATAATAGTTGGACCAAGCTATGGTATCATCTCTCTCTCTCACTACGGTCACTAGCTCCGGATCCTATAAAATAAGAAAAAAGACACGTGCGAGTGAAAATCACTTAGTCAGTCCCAAGTGTGTGCTAGTGCTTTATAAAAAGAAATCGACACACGCATTTTTGAATTTTATTTCAAAAATCCATCGTAGGAAAATATTATAATTTTCCATTGAAAATAACTCTACCACTCATTAGGAGGGAGTTTGTTTCAATTTCAATCATATTTTCAAAAATCATGTTTCATTTCACAGTTATTGCACCAATTCCCAAAATGTAGGCACTTCTCTCAACAGAAGGTCGGCCCGCATGCAAACCTTACAAGGTTTCACCTTCGACATTACAGTCTTATTGCACTAAGAAAACAAGCCTATGGCACTCAACTATGCATTTTTTGAATGGTAAGTGCTAACAAGAAAAATAGCGAGAGAAATATAATATTTTACTTGCTACCGTAAGCCCAGGGGTCCTAATACTGATGTCAATCATCATTGAAGTAGCAAGGAGTTGAAGATGCCAAGTGTCCCTGCCCAGCTCCGTGAACAACTCAAATCAAAATGTACATAAGGCACGATAATTGTCAGGTGCTAAACGGCTAGCAAGAATGACTTATCTCAATGTCCTGTTGCCTTGTTTGGAGTAAGACAATTGATAGGGGCTAAAATCACCATTAATTTCCTAGTTATTTGAGATTGTTTTGAGATACTTTTGTTGTAATAACTAGGCATATTCCTTCATATTTGACATTTTACTTGTAAAACATTATTTTTGGCAAATTTGTACAAATTTGAGTTATATTCGAGCAAAAAGTGAACAATTCCAGAATGCACCTGGCACAAGCCCAGCCAAGGGACCAAGCACGTGGGTCTATTCTGGTCAAGCAGGGGAAACCAAGCAACTTTCAGGAAAAAAATAGAATAGCCTAGTGCCAGATTTGGCAAGTGTACTAGGCGCTAGGTCCATTCTGTTCTACTAGTGAAAACAAAGCAGAAAACTATGAGGGGAACAGATTGCACCTAGCACCAGGGGGGTTGACTAGACCAGTGCTAGGCCAACTCTAGAAGGTAAAAATCCTGGGCACAGTTTTGGAAATTTTCCAACGATTTCGGTATTTTCTAACTCCTACTCGGTTAAGATCCCTCATGCAACGAATTTAGCATCCAAGAGGCTTATAAATGTAAGAGAAAACACAAGAGAATGGAGGGAGAGAAAGTGAATCCAAGAGCTACAATTCAAAACACTCATTAAAGGAGAGATTCACCACATCAATAAGGATTCAGAAGAGTCTTCATTGGAGAAGAATGAGGATTGTCTATGAGTGGTTTCTTTTACCTTTGTTTTCTTTTTCTTAAACGATTATGTATTCAATGTTTTCATTGTAATACGACAATATTTTGGGATTTATGACTTATTTATTAATTTTGCTACTTGATCAATTTTCTATCATTATTGGTATTTGATTACTTGTGATCATAGAAGATTCAAGAAAGTTAGATTTGCTTATAAATTGACTTGGGAATCGACGTTAGGAGTTGATTTAATTTTATTGATTTCATATTTGTTACATCATAATAGACTTAGGAAATGATGTTAAGATCAAAGAACTTAAGTAATCAAAGGTTACTTAATTTCATCTAGAGTATAATGTTGTTGGCTAATTTCATGCCTATAAGGAATTATGTTTAATGCATCTTTTGGTTATGTTGGTTTGATTGGGAAATCTGCCAATTTAATCAAGGAATAGTGATTCCATGGATTGGAAAAGAAGTGGAGTCTATATAAGTGAATTCATGACTTTGGAAACAATTGAACTTTACCTTATTTCTAGTGTTTTATTATTTATTAGATATATATATATATATAATAAAATATTTTGTTGATTTAACTAAAAAGAAATATTAATACTTTAATTAATATTCCATTTCCCAACCTTCCTAGTAATTTTGAATTTTATAGATTAAATATAATAATAATTCTACTTAAAGTAATAAAATTTGTTAATAAAAATAATTTTAGAATTAACAAAGAAAATAATCTTTTACCATGATTTCCTATTGTGAGAAAAGATTCAAGAACACATTCCCTAATATCAAATAATAAGCTAATCCATTCATGAATATATACTTGAATTAACACATACTAACACATGATCAATCTTCTACTAGGCATAATAATTATTCATGGCTTTATTGAAAATTAAGAATGTAAAGGCCTAATCACCATTGGTGTCATAACATCTATCATGCATCAAACATCCATAAATCTCCTAACCATGATACACATATATTGATTCAAAAGAAAAACCCATGAGATCAAATCATACATTTCAATTCTCATGTCCTAACTCTATCCCCTTCATGCACATACATATACTCAACCTGTAACACCCCACTACCTAGGCCCAACAGGGCTGGGGATGTCACCCCGTCCAAAAGATAAATGGTCTTTATAACTAGGTCACACAATCAAAATAATAGAATAAAAACAATACTTTAAACTTAAAACTTATTACAATCCAAGAATCAAGAATAAAATTGTTCACTCTTAACTCCCAAAGCATTACACCAAATAAATATCAGAAAATCTTCCAAGGCAGGCAACAACTAGCTATTCATCCCCACAGTAAGATTTACCTGAAATCATAGTTAAAAGGATGATGAGAAAAATATTTTAGTAAGTCCGTGTGTGCTTTGAGTGTCTAGTGAAAATAGTTCGTGAATGCAAAGTGTAAAATCCTCATAAGAGAAATACTGGCAAGCAATAAACAATAGTCAAAATCAAGAGTGGTGTTCTAGCTTTTCTAACCATACATGTTCAATAAAATCAACCACTCAAAAAGGTGGTCATGGGTTACCACACGTTGGGCCCCACAACCATACAACTGCCAGAATGCCACACTTTGTGCAGATTGACAAAAGGGTAGGTGAAATACTGGCAAGCAATAAATGATGTTCAAAAGCAAGCGTGGCATTTTGGCTTTTCCAATCATACAGGTACAATAAAATCAACCACTCAAAAGGGCGGCCATGGGTTACCACACGTTGGGCGCTATAACCATACAATGGTCAAAATGTCACACTTTGTGTAGACTGACAAAAGGTAGGTAATCGGCCTACCGGGTAAGATTCTCCTCCTTCTCTACACCTAAACAAAACTGGTTGTCTACTCCGGCAACACACAGTCCACATGACTGAAAATAGCTAGCTCGGACCAGCATGACTAAGTAGTACTGACATTTCTCTAAGTTAAGTTTATCTTCTGGAGGTGGCCTCCTATCAGAAGACTCACTCTTGTTCTTCAAAACTAGTACTACTAGCCTACCCTTATTGAGTACTCAACGTAATATATATATCCCACTTGAGAAAATGAATAAAACAAAGTACCACTTGTAGATGGCAATTAAGGATTTCCAAAGTCTTTGTCAAAATCAAATTAGAAACAGTTTAGTGTTTGAATAAAATTGCTTGTTGATTTTCAAATAATTGGTTTGACAAAAACAAGAAAGGAAACAGTCCCTAATTGCCTTTACCAAATTAGTGTTCATGAATTTCGAGTTTGGCTTGCCATAATAACTTTTTGCAACCACAAGTTTTATACAGGAGCTTACCTGATCCTTTGCTCGAGATAAAATAAACATCTCCACAAGCTGATCTAACCCTACCTGGGGTAAACATAAGCCATAATTAAACTCAGGCCAAAATTTACTTTCACAAATAAACCTAGCTCAACTTACTACAATCATGACCCTAATGCCCCAAGATTTAAAGGTAGATAATAAATAAAAGGGTTTATAAAATAAATCTAGCTTGTTATTAAAATAACTAGGTTTTGTGAAATAGCTACTAACAAGTTGAAAGTTTAAATCTTGCTTTAAATAAATTGGAGTTTATTTGATGTAGGGCCCTAGGTCCTAGATGCTATTATCTAAAATAATGATTTATAATAACTAGTGATTAGAAAATAATTGGTAAATAAAATTAGTAATAAGTAGATTTTATTATGTTTTTATTAAAAGATAATAAATAAATTTTATTAGTATTTATGAATATATGACTTACAAAATTAACATTTTACCTATTATGATTATTATATAAAAGGCTTGATTAAATGATATTATTATATATAATATCTATATCTTTTATTTCTTTAACAAAAGCTATCTTTTATTTGACTAAAATATTATTATTTTATATAATCGTTTAAAACTATATTTTCCTAGGGTTTTCAAAATTACTAGGAGAAATTATAGCATAAATCATTTTTATTGATGAAATAAAATTGGTTAACTTAATTAGCTTAGGGACAACAAGGTCATGATCATAATTTCTATTGCTAACCATAATCATAAACATACACTCTACACCAATCATCAAATCATCCAAATCATGAATAAAGGCATAGATCTAAATTTACCAACATATGATCTCTATTCCACTAAACATAATCATATGCATAGCCTCAACAAGAATACAAGAACATAAACCCTATTCACCAAAGGTGACATAATCTCTAACATGCTTGATTAATCATACTACTCACGATATAAGGTATGCAACAAACTCTAAAACATCATATAATCAAACCAAGACCAATCATCATCATGCATCAATCCCAACTCCATCATATAAACATATTCATTCATGCTTCAATCTCAACTCCAGCATATAAACACATACTCAATCTCCAAATATATTCCATCCTCATCCAACTACATCAAAGGGACATGATTCTAGGGTTTAAAGAGAAGATTGAATAACCTTACTTAATGATGACTACCTTGGGGACATTTATAGAGAATCCTCTCACTAGGAGACTTGATCCGTCCAATGGAGGAAGAAAGAAACATGGCCATGGTTGAAGTAACCATTCGGTTGAGAGAGAGAGAGAGAGAGAGAGAGAGAGAGAGAGAGAAATAGAAAATAATAGTTCATTAGCATATACTCATCAATGTCGAAGATGGAAGAAGATGAAGATGATTGTTAATGCTTACCTTGAAGGTGTTCTTGAGCCTTCACGAAAATTTTGATTTTTTATCCAAAAATGAGACTTCGTTTTTTGTGTTTGATGTTAAAAATTGCACAAGTGGATTCAAGGGGTTGAGTAGGTGTAATCTGGAGTTTTTGGAGAAGATTGGAGTGGTCTTAGGCGTGAGAGAGTTAGTAGGTGTTTTGGTGTTCTTGGTTTGGAGAGAATAGGGAGAGGGCTGGCCAAAATTTTGTGTAGGAAGGAGTGACCGACCGATTTGGAGGGTTTAGGAAGTTGAATTTTCTGATTTGAGAGGAAAAGGAAAGCTGGTTGTTTGAAATCCTAGAAGATTATTTTAGGAAATCAATTTTGGAAACAAATATGGTAAGAAGATCATGGTTAATAGAGAGCTTTTGGAAGCTTCAATGGCTGACTGAATTACTGTGATTTTTGCTGAGATGAATGATGTTTGAATGAGCCTTAGAGTGGCCAAAAATATGGTGCACAATGGTGAAGGAATTTTCTGGTTGTTTAAGGGTTAATCTATGGAAGGTTGCTGGAAAATTTTGTTGAAATTTTGGACCTCAATGAATGGTTTTATTGGGGCGATTGATGGAGAGATTTTAGGAGCAGCTATGGAGCTATTTTTTGATCAGAATGTTGGGGAAGATGTTGATGCTCAGTTCATGGCTGTTCAAAGGAATTTTGTACAGAAAAATGGTGGAGGTTTCGGACAAGACTGAAGGAGAAATAAAGCTGGAAAAATTCCTAAACAGTTTCGCAAGTTTGCTGGAATTTTTTTGGGCAGATTTTGCTGCCATTGTTCAGTCAGTTTGCAGAGGATTTGAAGGGGCATTCAGAGGTATTTCAAGGCTGGTTTCTAGCCTTCTTCATGAAGGAAAAATGTGGCTAAGATGCTGGGTGAAAAACTGGAAGAAAACAGCATTGTTTAGGTTCACCAAAGCTGCGAATTTGTCCAGAAAATTTCCTGGTTTGCACAGCATTTGTGCAGTCTGGTTTTGGCCTTATAATTTCAGACTTCAAGCTGGTCAAGAGGGCTATTTTTCTGGCAACATTTGGGAGGGAATGATGGCTGAAAATTTCGACACATGGACTAAGCAAGAAGCTGGAAAAATTCCAGATTATTTCATGAAGAAAATGAGCATAGCTAGGGTGGAGTTTTGAAGGTTCAACTATGGAGATTAATTCTCTTAGGAACCTTCCATAACTCTTCCCCAATTCTGGTCACAAGATAACTCATTCATAGCCATTTTCGAAACCTAAACCTCACAGAATCTTGCTGGAATTTTCTGGAAACAAAATTGCTTGGATAAATTACTCAACCTAATTGATTAAGAATTAAGAAAAGTTAGAGATCAAGAAGGGTATGAATTCCTTAGAAATTTTTGTAGGGCACAAGAGTAGGATTAGGATATTCCTATCATATCTCCCCTAGGACAACACTCCTATTCTTCCCTAAAGCATGCAAAGGCCAAAACATAGCCTCCCAAACAAAAATAAAAATTTAATCATGCTAAAACTCCAATGATGGAATTTGAACTCAAGAATTAATTTTTAAGCTCTAACCACTAAACCACAACAACTCTTGTTCTTTTTTTCCCTCCCAAATATTTTTTCTATTTAATCCTCTAGCTATCTCCCTATTTCCACCTCAAGCAAAAATTACCATTTTACCCTTCTTATTCAATACACACAATTAAGCCTTCTAAGCTATAAAACACATATCTAAAGCACATAAAACCATATAAAAATATAGTTATGCATGAAAGAAAATATGATATGCATCCCAACCCCCTTACTTTAAGGTTGGTTTCAACTGGAGTTTCACACAACCCCCATTTATATTTAATCTTCCTATCAACATCTAAGAGACATAAATTCAAAAATAAAAAGGAAGATTTAAGAAGAAATACTTGATAGAAGATCACTTGATGAGGGTTTCTTGATTAATGAAGGTCCACGCATTTGAGAGCCTTTAGTGGTCCGAAAAAAACAGCCATAGTTGATCATCGCCATTTCGGCCAAGAGAGAGAGAGAGAGATGAAGGGCATTAGAATGGAACATTAAAAGTTGAGTAGAAGAAAAAGAACAAGAAGGTTGTTCTTGTGTTAACTTTTGATGTTCTTGGAACCTTCAATAAAAAAAAAAAAAACTGGTTTTGATCTATTTGAAAATTCTGGTTTACGTGATTTCGTGTTATAAAAACAAAAAATGAAGACTAGGGACTAAATATAAGTGATCTGGAGTATTTGGGAGTGATTGGAGATGTTTATGATAGATTTAGACTTGAAGAGGTGAAGTGTGTGTTCTTGGTATTCTTGGTGTTTTGAGAGAGTTTGAGAGAAAATGGCTTGCGCATTTTTGGAATTGTCGTTGGCCGAATGGTCTTGTTTAGTTAGGAGTTTTGGTTTTAGCAAGAAGGAGAGTGAAGTGTTTTGTTTTTTTGAAATTCAAATGGAGGAAAATGAGGAGTTATTTGAGGTAGAGGATTAGTTAATGGTGGTTGTTCATGGGAGGTCTCTTTACTCTTCAATGGTGTAAGGCTGACCAAGCTAGTCTTAGTGCAATGAATGGAGGTTGTTCAAGTTATTAAGCTAGCCAAAACTTAGTCTATAATGGTAGAAAATTCTGGTTTGATCACTTGCTACAAGAATGTTTTAATGGAGCAAAATTTCTAGAATTATTTTGAAGTTCAAATGAGTTTTGGATAGAGTAATCTTAGGAGCTTTTTGAGGTGTGATCATGGAGTCCAAGCACTCAAGGTCAGTATGGAGGTCAATAGTGTTCAGTCCATGGCTGAACAAGGTCCAATTTTCAAAGGTTTGAATGAAAGCTTTTCGGCCTTCTAAAGTACCGAGAATGAAGATGGTTTTTGGTATAGAATTTTCTGCTTTCTTTGGCCCCGATTTTTAGCTGGTTTTTGAGAGTATATGAAAGTCTTTTAATGGTGGTTTTCCTGCCTTGTTTCTGAATAAAAATAGAGGAATTTCCAGTTGTTCTTAGGACTAAAATGTGGCTTCAAAATCCAGCTTTAATGTAGCAAATTTGCTAAAGGAAACAAAATTCTAGTTTGCAAAGGTTGTGCAGTCCGAAAATTCTCAGATTTTTTTGCCTTCAACCTGTTGGGTATCTCACACGCATATCATATATGGCGCAGTGGAAAAATAAGATTGAGATACCATCCCATGACCCACATATGAATGGAAAACAAGACATATAAAGAACAAAGGTAAATGCTTTACCTTTCTTTGAGCGTCCGAAAAACAAAACTTTTCCTTCTTCAAGTCGAGGTGCGATCCAGCAATCCTCTTGATCAAACACCACAAGGGTTGAATATCCAACCACTATAATCACAGTGTGAGATTATCTCTGACAGAAATCTGCATGAAGGATGACACTCAAGCACTAAGATTTTTCTGTGCTAGCAGAAAATAAAGTGGCGGCAATAGGGTACTTCTTGTTGCAAGAGAAAGAGAGAGAGAGAGAGAGAGAGAGAGAGAGAGAGAGAGAGAAAGGAGGGAAGAAGTCATGTGTTGCCCCTAGGGCTTTTCGCGAATCATCCCTCCTATTAGGGTTTCATGCATATGCTTTATATGTCATGAAAAATCACTGAAAATTGAGAATTCTAAAACAGTTAGAATTCCCTAGTTGTTATTGGAAACATCAAGTTCTCAAATTATAATTTGGCTCATAAATTATAACTAATTATAATTTGGTCATAACAACTTCTTTTTCTCGCAATTAACCCCACTATGTTATCAAATAACATCTTGAGTATATAATCCTCTATTGTGTGTGACCTATTAGGTTTCCCAGTCAATTGATAGCGAATATGAATTAATTCAAACGTGTTTGAGATTAATAATCCATAATTAATTAGAATTAATCACATCAATTCTAATCAGGATTGGTTTATTAATTCATCAATTAATAAACCCATAGTCCCAGATCATGAATGGTATCTAGCAAAACATCATGACCACCCAAGAGTCCAGGAAGTCAAATGCTTGACATGAACCCTTCAATAACAAACTACAGTGCAATTAACTCCTTTCACCATATAATATCTCATCCGGTTTGGAGTACGGAAATAGTGCCAAATCCCTCCAAAATATATTAATTCTGGCCTGAATATAATAGTATTTGTACCAAGAACCTACTACTCTAGATGTGTATCAATTGGAACTGTTTCCAATACACAATCGCCTTGGCCAAGGACTTCTTGAGTAGTAATTCTTACAAGTGGCCGTGAGATATTCGCCCCTACTATTAGGAGTGGTGAATCCTTTATAGACCATCCTAACTACTTTTGTTTACCTCATAATGTACCCAATATCCATCCCATAGGCGGCCTCGATCTGGCTTCAGAGATTGGAATTAAAGCACAATGCTCAACAAACAAAGTACCTTGCAGATCTCAAGTCTAAGGATACTTGCACGTTTGCTATATTGAGATTATATCACTGGCACTAAATAGTTATCCATGTAATTATTTCATAGCTAGGTCATCCAATATACTTGTTCCATTAACAAGCATCCATGTGTTAACTTTGAGTATCTCAACACTCACAGATATGAGAATCACTGCCTGATTAAATCAGGAAGTCTAACACATGCTTGTCTTAACGCATTATTGATGTCCTGTCTTATTAATACTACAACTAGGGACTATTTAAGTATTAACACTATGCAGTGTAGTAGGAATCTCATATCATGATCTCTATCATGATTTCCTTAACACAGTGTTGTACTAGGGACTTTATTTTATAGTTATTTTGCACAAAAGTAAACACAACAAACTATAAGATAAATAACGTCTTTTATTAAAATAAAATGTGTCATATACAATGTATAAGTGATTGCCTCTAGGGCATAACACTAACACAACCTCACATGAAATGACCATTTTTCTGGAAGTAAATGGGGTAAGAATGTTGGCTGAACTTTAAAAAATAACCTTGCAAAAATTCTGGAAAATTTTCTAGATTTTCCTTTACCAAATCATGAACAAAAATGAAGGTAGAATTCAAGGTATAACTATGGTGATTTATTTTCCTTGGAAACCTATCCTAACTCTCCGCCCTATTTTCGGCAATCCCCTATCCCTCAAGGTTAATTTTCGAATTTCAAGGCTAGGGGTGTATCACAGAATTTTTAGAATTAATAGAATGGATTAAGGATAGTTTAAATTATAAAGATATTAGGACAAGCCTAGAGAAATTAAAGGGGACAAGAATTACTCTAGAATTCTTTTTTGGACATGATCAACTGATCAAAACATTATCTTTATGTCTCCCTTAAGACAACATTCCTATCGTTAAGGAATGTAAGAAAATAAAAAATTCAAACATAGTTAAGATAATCATGAATAAAACTTAAGTGATGGGATTTGAACTCAAGACGTTAGAGATTAATCAAAAAGCTCTAAGCACTTAACCACACTAACTCTTGTTCTTATTTTCTCACATAAATATTATTCTTATCTAAACCTCAAGCCATCTTCTTATTTTGACCTCAAGAAAAATTACCTTTTTACCCTTTCTACCCTACAAGCATAAATAAGTCATTAAATCTATAAATCATAATTATAAGGCACATAAAATCATAGAAATAGTATATTTTTATGCAGAATGACATAATATGCATCCCATCCCCCTTACTCCAATGTTGGCTTTAGGTAGGGTTTCCCAAATGCCTCCAATGATAGTCTGGCCAACACTAACACTTATCCTAAACTTTAATTATAATTCATCTGTTAGGTCTAGATTCTCATGAAAATCCATCCTATAGAGGGTCAGGCTTAGAATGACGTGAGAAAATCCACAATCTCTAATAGGAATCCATGGGGCAATTGGAACCCTTCTTCCACTTAATCTTTTGCGAGAAATAGTTTTTTAGGTTCAACCATTATTGTAACACCCCGAAAATCCTAGGCCCGCCAGGGCCAGGGATGTCGCCCCGTCCAAAGGACAAGGGGTCTTTATAACTAGGTCACAAATAAAAATTGCTGGAATAAATAATACTTAAGCTAAAAGAATTTATTACAAACCAAAATAAATACTTCCAAAGTACATCAATGAAATTCCACAACAAAACTCATAATTAAAATCATCCACACTCGTCTCCCAAAGCAGTACATAAAATCAAACACACATTCTCTTCCAAAGTAGCTACTCACCCACAACAGGATCAACCTGAAAACATGATAAAAGGTGGTGAGACAGAAATCTCAGTAAGTCCGTGTGTGCTTTGGGTGTTTAGCAGAAACAGTTCGTGGATGCAATGTGTGAAATCTTTATAAGAGAAACATTGGCAAGCAATAAACATTAGTCAAAAGCAAGAGTGGCGTTTTGGCTCTTCTGGCCATACATAAGTAATGAAGTCAACCACTCGAAAGAAAGGGATATGGGTTACCACACATTGGGCCCCATAACCGGTCAGAATGCCTAACTGGTTGTGCAGACTGACAAAAGTAGGTGATCGGCCTACTGGGCAAAATACTCCTCCTTCTCTATACCCAAACAACCACCGGGTGTCCATTCCGGCAAAAACACAGTCACTTGACTGAAACAAAATAAATTGCTAGCTCGGACCGGCACGACTCACTAGAACTGGCATCTTATCCGGGAAGGACTCACCCCTCAGAGGTGGCCACCTACTGAGAGACTCACCCTAACCCTTCAAAGACTAGTCCTAGTAGTCCACCCTTATTGAGTACTCAACGACATTTCCCACTTGGGATAAAATGAACAAAGCATTGTGCTTCATGAAAATAACAATGTATGGGTTTCCAAAGCTTTGTGAGAAATTAGTTTTAGAAAGAGTTTCGAGTTTGGAAAAATCTGCTCATTAACTTTGGAATAATTCCAATGTTGGAAATAAAGATGAGTTCAACCCTCAATTGCCTTCAAATAAACGAGTGTCCATACACTCCATATTTAGCTTGCCATAGGAAAACATTTCACATCGATATGTTTTATGCAGGAGCTTACCTGATTCTTGCTCACAATAACAAGGTCTCGGACAGATGACCTAACCCCACATGGGCAAATAAAAATCTTAATCAAATTCAAGCCACAATCCACTTCCTCAATTTTAAATCAACTCAATTCACTACTATCATGATCCTAATGTCCCAAGCTTTAAGGCAAAACAATAATTGAATAGGTTTATAAGCTCAGTTTAATTTGTCATTTAAAATAATTAATGGATTAGGAAATAAATTCTAATAAGTTGAAAGTTTAAATTTTGTTAAGGAAAATTTACAGTTTATTTGATCAAGAGCCATAGGTGGTACTAGGTAAAATAGTAATTTAATGGTAGCTTAGTTGTTAGAAAGTAATTGATAGCTAAAACTAGTTAAGATTAAATTTAATAAGTCTTCCTTGGAAAATAATAAGTAAATCCTTAAGGGTTTTGATCTAGTAAATATTTTATTAAGTATAAGTCTTTTTCATAAGGGCTTTAATCAATTTGCTTTATTTTAAATAATATTTATTTATTTTATTTTCTAGAAAAGTTATTATTTATTTGACAAAAATATCCTTTACATATACTATAATTCCAAATCTACCCTTCTTAGGGTTTTTGAAATTCTCCAGCAAAAATCTTTAGTAAATATTTTATTCATGAAATAAAATTTGCTTAGGGATAACTAGATCATGATTACGATTCCATGGTCATAATCAATAACATACTCAATCCTTCAATTCATCAAATCCTCCAAATCTTGCACATAGGCATAGATCTAAATTTATTAAGACATGCTTTAACCTCTACCAGCAAAAACAAGATCATGGCTTCAAAATCTAATCATGCATATAAATCCTATTCACCAATGGTGACATAATCTCTAGTATGCTTCATCACGAATACTACCTATGACATGCATCAAATCTCAACTCATCATTAAATCCACCAATATAATCCTTCCATGCATAAATCCCATCTCCATCTCAATCATACATATACTCATGCTTCAATCAATAACATCACATACACAACCCCATCACCATTCATCAACCTAGAGACATGATTCTAAATTTTAAAAAGAGGATTGAAGGTACTTACTTGATTGATGAATGACTTGAAGGAGTTTAGAGAAGATCTCAACTCCTAGATGGCTAATCTTGTTCAAGAAGGGTGGCGAAAGCATGGTCATGGAACAAGAGACCATTCGGCCAAGGGAGGAATTTTCGGTCCATGAGAGATAGAGAAAGAAGAAGAGACCATTATCATGCTTATTCATATAGGTTTTCATTAGAGATTAAGTTTGAAGAGGATGAAGTTGTAAGAATAAGTTTACCTTGAAGATATTCTTGTCCAGAAATTTTTGCTTTGATCCGAAGTAGCAAGATGTTTGGAGGTGTTTGATGTTAATATTATGTTGATGGATTCACAGCAATATGTAGACTAAATCTAGAGATTTTCGTGGGGGTTTGAGGTGGTTTGGAGGGTTATTAGGTGTACAGAAGAAGTAGGTGTTCTTGGTGTAGTGTGTGTGTGTGTGTGTTCTTGTTGCTTGAAGAAAATCGAGAGAGAGAGGAAGAGTTTGTGCAGCTGCCGATTTTTCTGAGGGAATAGGTTTGGCCAAATTCTAGTAGGGTTTAGGGAGTTGATTCTCTGATTTGGAAGGGGAAAGGAAAGGTTAGTTGTTACAATCCTTCAATAATATTGTTAGGAAGTGAATTTGGAAAGTAGATATCTTAAGAATATCTTGATTTGTTTGGACAGCTTTGAAGTCTGCCATGGCTGATTGTTTGGACAGAATTTCGTGGGATTAATGCTGACTTATGGAGGCTTATGGTGGCTGAAAGTAGGGTGTACAATGATGAAGAAGAAGTCTGGTCCATTGAGCAAAATTTTATGGAAGGTTGCTAAATAAGATGACCGAAATTTTGGAAACCAATCAAGCTTAATTGCAGGAATTTTGTAGAGAGATTATTGGTCAGCCATGGAGGGAATTTTGTGCAGAAACTTCAGGGAACAATGGAGCTCTGTTAATGGAGGTTTAAGAGAGGTTTTGACAGAAGTGGGTTGGGGTTTTCAGTTGAAACAAAACAAGAAACTAGCTGGACAAAAATTCTGCTTAGGAATTTCGCTGAACAGAAATTTCCTGGCAGAATTTTCGTCTGCCATTTCCAGCAGGTTTGAAGGGGATTTCAGGGGTATTCAAGGCTGGTTTCCAACCTTCTTTATGGAGGAAAAAGATGGCTATGGTTCTATACAAATTCTGAAAGAAAACAGCTTGGTTTTGAGCTCTCAAAATCGATTTTCGTACAGGAATTTTGCCTGCTTTGCTCTAACTTGTGCAATCCGAATTTGGGCAAGAAACTTTCAGGTTTCAACTGATCCTAAAGACCATTTTTCTGGTAGCATTTGGGAGGAGATGTGAGCTAGAATTTTTGACCTTTTGAAGGCACAACAAGCTGGAAAATTTCAGCTCATTTCATGAAGATAAATGAACTAAGTTTGAGGAAAAATTTCAGCAAGCTTTCAAGAGTGATTTTCCTCTTGAATTTTCACACAAATCATTTACATTTTCCAAAGCATGAGAAGCCTTTTACTAGGAAATTTTGATCCTAAAAGACCTTAGTCCTCTACTGAATTTTTCTAGAATGCTAAAGGATAGAACACCAAGATCAAACTAAGGAGTTAGAAATTAAGGAAAATTAAAGATCAAGGGAGAATGAATTCCCTTTTGGCATTTCGCGAAGAACAAAAGAGTCAAGTGAGAATTCTCCTAACATGTCTCTCCTAGGACATCATCACCACATTGATCTAGGCCCTCATGGCCGAAACCATCCTTGTCCAAGCGAAATAAAATTTACTCAAGCTAAAGCTTCTATAATGGACTTTGAACCTTAGACCTCAAGAATTAATTCCAAGGCTCTCACTACTAAACCACAACAACTCTTGTTGCTATTTCTACTAGAAAAATTATTTCCTATTCAATCCACAAGTTATCTCCTTATTTTCACCTCGGGCAAAAATTACCATTTTGCCCCTCTCACACATCACTCACTAACAAGACTTCAGGATAATAAAAATCAAATTCAAAGCACATAGAAATCATATGAAACATATTTGATCATGAAATAAACCTTGATATGCATCCCAACCCCCTTACTCTAAGGTTGGTCTCGACTAGGGTTTCACATCTTCCCCTCCTTAGAAGAATTTCGTCTCGAAATTTAAGCATACCTCTATTTCCGCTCGGGATACTTCCGCTTAACCCATTCCTCCGATTCCCATGTAGCATCCTGCATGCCATGGTGCTCCCACTAAATCTTAACCATTGGTATCTTCTTATTCCGGAGGGTTTTGACACTGCAGTCCAATATCCGAACAGGCTTTTGCACGTAGCTCAAGTTCGGCTGCAACACTAAGGGTTCCTCATTCAACACGTGACCGGGATCTGCATTATACCTCTTCAACTGTGACACATGGAACACGTCATAGATACCCGTCAACCCATCCGGTAGGTCCAACCGGTACGCTACTGGTCCGATTCTTTCCTTAATAAAAAACGGCCCCAAATATCTCGGATTCAATTTTCCACCCTTCGGATGCTTCACAATCTCCCGGTTGGGTGATAGCTTCAGAAACACACGGTCCTCAACTTGAAATTCCAATTCCCTCATCCGGTTGTCCGCATAACTCTTTTGCCGGCTCTGAGCCGCCTTTAACCTTTCTCGGATTAGCTTCACCATATCCAACATCTCTTGCACACAAACCTCTTCGATTTTGCTCATGTGTCCATCTTCTGTCCAACTCCAATACAACGGTACTTGAAACTTGCACCCATACAAAGCCTCGTAAGGTGCCATCCCGATCGAGGCCTGATAGCTGTTATTATAAGATAATTCCGCGTAAGGCACGCATTCTATCCACTTGTCCCCAAAATCCAGAACACAGGCCCTCAACATATCTTCTAATATTTGGATTACCTTTTCTGACTGCCCATCAGTTTGCGGAAGCACCGTCGTACTGAACTTCAAATTCGATCCCATTGCTTCCTGGAACTTTCCCCAAAAACGAGAAGTAAACCTCGGGTCTCGGTCTGACACTATGCTAGAAGGTACTCCATGGAGTCGGACTATTTCTCAAACATATGTCTGAACCAGCTTCTCCATGGAGTCCCTTACATTTACCGGGATAAAGTGGGCTGACTTGCTCAGTCGATCCACTACTACCCATATGGCATCCTTCTGAGTCTTTAACATAGGGAGTCCGGTGACGAAATCCATAGTCACCTCCACCCACTTCCATTTTGGCACTGGTAACGGCTGCAATAGTCCCGCTGACTTCTTATGCTCTGCTTTAACTTTCTGGCAGGTGAGACAGGTCGATACGTACTTGACCACATCTCGCTTCATTCTGGGCCCCCAGTATGCTGTCTTCAAATCTTGGTACATCTTGACCTCTCCCGGATGAATTGCGTACTTGCTCTTGTGTGCCTCTTCCAAAATTCTTACCCTTAGTTGTTGCTCCCCGGGTACACACAATCGATCTCTGAAATGGAAAATTCCTGCCTCGTCCTGACGGAATTCGCTAGTCGGTCGCTTAAGCTCCTTATCCTTAAAAATTTGAAACTCGGCGTTGCTTCGCTGAGCTTCCACTATTTCTTGCTTCAAGTCTGGCACCAACTTCAAGTTGCTGATAGCAATCGCTTTGTCTCGCACTTCCGTCCTTCTGTCCAATACGTCCTGGACCACTTGCATTTCTTGCACCTTTAGCCTAGCCATCTCAACTTTTCTGCTTAGGGCGTCTGCCACAATGTTAGCCTTCCTGGGATGGTAGTTGATCGGGCAACGGTATTCTTCCAGGAATTCCATCCACCTTCGTTGCCTCAAGTTCAAATCCTTCTGAGTGAAGATATACTTCAGGCTCTTATGGTCGGTGAACACCTCGTACTCGGCCCCATACAAGTAGTGTCACCATTTCTTTAGGGCGAACACTATAGCCGCCAGCTCCAAGTCATGAGTTGGGTAGTTCACTTCATGCGGTCGTAACTTCCGTGATGCCTAGGCAATCACTTTTTGGTCTTGCATCAACACCGCTCCCAGTCCTTCTTTCGAAGCGTCGGTGTACAGTGCGTAAGATTTGCCTTCCTCTGGTAGACTCAATACTGGTGCTGTCATCAGTCTCTTCTTTAGTTCTTGGAAGCTTTTCTCGCGTTTCTCGTTTCACACAAACGGAACATCCTTTCTCAACAAACGGGTCATTGGCGATGCGAGTGTCGAGAATCCCTTGATAAACCTTCGATAGTATCCCGCCAAACCCAAGAAACTCCGGATCTCGGTAATATTCTCCGGCTGCTTCCAGTCTGATACCGCTTCCACCTTGGCCAGATCTACCTTAATTCCCTCCTTGGTCACCACATGACCAAGGAATGCCACACTGTCCAACCAGAATTCGCATTTGCTGAACTTCGCGTGCAGATTGTGCTCCCTCAATTTTTCCAACACGAGCCTCAGATGCTCTGCATGTTCCTCCGGATTCTTGGAGTAGATTAAAATATCGTCGATGAATACTACTACAAATTTGTCCAGGTAAGGCCAGAATACTCGGTGCATCAGGTCCCTGAATACTGCTGGAGCGTTAGTCACCCCGAACGTCATTACTACGAACTCGTAATGCCCATATCGGGTGTTGAAGGCTGTCTTGGGGATATCTTCCTCTCTTATCCGCACTTGGTAATATCCTTGTCTCAGATCCAACTTGGAATAGCAACTGGATCCTTGCAGCTGATCGAATAGTTCGTCAATCAACGGAAGAGGGTACTTGTTCTTAATCGTTAAATTGTTCAGCCCTCGGTAGTCGATGCACAGCCTCAAGGTCCCATCCTTCTTCTTTACAAATAGCACAGGCGCTCCCCAGGGCGACGTGCTTGGTCTAATATAGCCTTGGCCAATGAGCTCCTCTAATTGCTCTTTCAACTCTTTCGACTCTGTCGGCGCCATCCGATACGGAGTCCGCGATACTGGTTCCGCTCTGGGAACTAAGTCGATAGTGAACTCTACTTCTCGACTAGGGGGTAGAGAATCAAGGTCCGCTGGAAATACATCGGGAAAATCCTTCACTACTTCTGTGTCCTCCAGAGTACACTGGTCCTTAGGCTTGTTCATCACGTAAGCCAGATAACCTTTACAACCTTGCCTCAATAATTTTTGGGCCTTAGCCCCTGCAATCAAGTACTTCAACTCTTTCACCCTCTTTCCATCGAATTCTAACACGTCACAGCCCGGTCTGACAAACTGAACTGTCTTACTCTTGCAGTCTACCCTAGCCCCATACTTGGCTAACCAGTCCATCCCCAAAATTAAGTCATAGTCTTCAATGTCCAAATAATCAAATCTCCATCCAGATTTTCTCTCCCCACCTTAACCTTACAATCCTTCACATATCGATCCGCTTGCACCATCTTCCCCAAAAGGGTGCTTACTTCTAAAATGAAAGGGAGCTCCACTCTATCCCAACCCAAATGACACACACACAACTTGTTTATATAGGAATGAGTAGAGCCAGGGTCAATCAAAGCATTAACAGATCGTCTTTGAATAGTGAACGTACCTTCCACCACCACGGCATCGGCCCCAACTTCCTCTCTGTTGAGAGCGAATAGCTTGGCCTTCACTTGTGGCTTCGGTGCTCCCCCTCCGGCTGCTCCCATGGCGTTGGCCCGGTTGGGTCCCGAGTTCTGAGCCGGGTTTCCCTGCCCGACTCGGTGCAGCTTAGGGCAGGTATTCCATAGGTGGTTCGGGTCACCACAGTGGTAGCACTTCCTATCTCTTCCCTTGGACCAGCAATTCCTCTCGGTGTGGCCTTTCCTTCCACACTGCCTGCAGGACGGAAGGTTCGGTGCAGGTCCAGCCGGTGCTGTTCGGGTTTACTTTTCCCGATTCTGCCATAGATGACTTGCAGGGCACTTGTAGGATTGCTGCCTCGGAAAGTGTCCCTGCAGTTGTCTCAGCGGTTGGAAGGGCTTGGCCGCCATCCTGTTGCGGTCTTCATTCTCTGTGCGAGTAGCAGTGTCCACCGCCCTCGAGTAAGTTATCGGTGGAGCAGGTGCCAAAGCTCTCCTCAGCTTTGGACTTAGCCCCTTGACGAACTGCCTCATCCGGTTCTACTCGGTGTCGACCAGTCTTCGGTAGTATTTTGACAACTGCGTGAATCGGGCCGCATATTGAGCCATAGACATGCTCCACTGCCTCAGATTCTGAAATTCGTCCTCCCGTTTCTCTACAATCCACTGGGGTATGTACTCCGCCCTGAAGGATTCAACGAAGTTGGACCACATCCATTCTTGCTCATGCATTACCCAGTCCTCTTGGACCCGCTGCCACCCCGCCCGAGCTGGTCCTTTCGACCGAAAAGCCGCAAACTTAACCATCCACTCTTCTGAATACTGGAGCGTTGCGAAGATATCCTCCATTTGCTCGACCCACTGCTCGGCCTTCTAGTCTTGTTCCGCTTCTCCCATAAAGATAGGCGGTTGGAATTTCAAGAACTTCTCCAACGCCTCATCTTCCCCTCTAGGGTGCCTCCGCTCGGTTAGCGTCTGAAGAATGTCGGCCACTTTGCTGAGTGTCTGACCCATTGACCCATCTACCGGGGCATCAGACCCCATGCCCATCGCGGGATCACTTTGCCCGTCACCCTGATGGGGTGATTGCGTCTGTTCTGGTTCAATTTTCGGTGCTACCCGGTCTACCTCTGGAGTTCTTCTGGTGGAAGGAACTGCACATCTCTTGGGTGCCATTCTATACCATACCCCAAATGTTAAATGTATGTGCTCAAGTATCAAAATCATTTTAGTGGTGTATGCATACATAGCCAAGTATGAGTAGAAAGAAGTCAGATGCAACTCCTTTAAAGGATTGCTCATAAATTTCGATTTCAAAAATTAACTTGCATAATTTCGAAATTTGATAAAATGAACTTTAAGAAGTCTTAACATCTCAATTCATGAAAAGCTGTAAATAAACAAACATCCAAATCTTAATGATTCCTAGCTCTCTATTCCTCATCGGAATCCTCATCATCTGCCTCATATATCCAACCTCCGGTGTTTTTAGAGAAATCCACCCCCTCCCCGCTAGCAAATCCCTCCATAGGCTCCTTCCTAGGGTGCATAGAACTCTCCCCAGCCTCAACTCGGCTGAAGGGAGGAATAAAGGAAGGTCTGTGTGGAGACTCATAGTCTATCTCCCCCGGGACATCACTAGCTGCTGCTAAATCCACTTCGGGATTAGGTGGGTTGGGTTCAGGCTCCACTATCATAACATCATCCTCACTGTCAGAGCTTATATCTATTATCGGGATTGGAGGTGGTTCAAGGATCTGGACCTCGTCCTCACTGCTATCCTCCATCAAGTCAAGCTCATCATCACTATTATCCTCTACAGGGATATCCTCGACATCATTGTCATCCTCTAAAGGGACAACTGGCTGAGGGGCAGGCTAGGAAACTGGAAGGTCCTCCTGGTCTAGATAGTAGGGTGGGTGCCACTGCTGCCCTTTCCATGCTGTCCTAAGCAGTCTAACCATGCTATAGCAAAAATAAAATAGGTTAGATAAGATTTAAACTTAAATAAATAAATCATATATCATAAATATTTGTCTATAACCTAGTCTCTGATACCACTTGTAACACCCCGGAAAACCTAGGCCCGCCAGGGCCGGGGATGTCGCCCCGTCCAAAGGACAAAGGGTCTTTATAACTATGTCACAAATAAAAATTGCTGGAATAAATAATACTCAAGCTAAAAGAATTTATTATAACCCAAAAATAAATACTTCCAAAGTACATCCATGAAATTCCACAACAAAACTCATAATTAAAATCATCCACACTCGTCTCCCAAAGCAGTACATAAAATCAAACACACATTCTCTTCCAAAGTAGCTACTCACCCACAACAGGATCAACCTGAAAACATGATAAAAGGTGGTGAGACAGAAATCTCAGTAAGTCCGTGTGTGCTTTGGGTGTTTAGCAGAAACAATTCGTGGATGCAAAGTGTGAAATCTTTATAAGAGAAACATTGGCAAGCAATAAACATCAGTCAAAAGCAAGAGTGGCATTTTGGCTCTTCTGGCCATACATAAGTAATGAAGTCAACCACTCGAAAGAAAGGGATATGCGTTACCACACTTTGGGCCCCATAACCGGTCAGAATGCCTAACACGTTGTGCAGACTGACAAAAGTAGGTGATCGGCCTACTAGGCAAGATACTCCTCCTTCTCTATACCCAAACAACCATCGGGTGTCCATTCCGGCAAAAACATAATCACTTGACTGAAACAAAATAAACTACCATCTCGGACTGGCACGACTCACTAGAACTGGCATCTTATCCGGGAAGGACTCACCCCTCAGAGGTGGCCACCTACTGAGAGACTCACCCTAACCCTTCAAAGACTAGTCCTAGTAGTCCACCCTTATTGAGTACTCAACGACATTTCCCACTTGGGATAAAATGAACAAAGCATTGTTCTTCATGAAAATAACAATGTAAGGGTTTCCAAAGCTTTGCGAGAAATTAGTTTTAGAAAGAGTTTCGAGTTTGGAAAAATCTTTTCATTAACTTTGGAATAATTCCAACGTTGGAAATAAAGATGAGTTCAATCCTCAATTGCCTTCAAATAAACGAGTGTCCATACACTCCATATTTAGCTTACCATAAGAAAACATTTCGCATCGATAGGTTTTATGTAGGAGCTTACCTGATTCTTGCTCACAATAACAAGGTCTCGGACAGGTTGTTCTTGTGTTAACTTTTGATGTTCTTGGAACCTTCAATAAAAAAAAAAAAAAAATTTGTTTTGATCTACTTGAAAATTCTGGTTTGCGTGATTTCGTGTTATAAAAACAAAAAATGAAGACTAGGGACTAAATATAAGTGATCTGGAGTATTTGGGAGTGATTGGAGATGTTTAGGATAGGTTTAGACTTGAAGAGGTAAGTGTGTGTTCTTGGTATTCTTAGTGTTTTGAGAGAGTTTGAGAGAAAATGGCTTGCGCATTTTCGGAATTGTTGTTGGCCGAATGGTCTTGTTTAGTTAGGAGTTTTGGTTTTAGCAAGCAGGAGAGAGAAGTGTTTTGTTTTTTTGAAATTCAAATGGAGGAAAATGAGGAGTTATTTGAGGTAGAGCATTAGTTAATGGTGGTTGTTCATGGGAGGTCTCTTTACTCTTCAATGGTGTAAGGCTGACCAAGCTAGTCTTAGTGCAATGAATGGAGGTTATTCAGGTTATTAAGCTAGCCAAAACTTAGTCTATAATGGTAGAAAATTCTGGTTTGATCACTTGCTACAAGAATGTTTTAATGGAGCAAAATTTCTAGAATTAGTTTGAAGTTCAAATGAGTTTTGGATAGAGTAATCTTAGGAGCTTTTTGAGGTGTGATCATGGAGTCCAAGCACTCAAGGTTAGTATGGAGGTCAATGGTGTTCAGTCCATGGCTAAACAGGGTCTAATTTTCAAAGGTTTGAATGAAAGCTTTTCGGCCTTCTAAAGTACCGAGAATGAAGATGGTTTTTGGTATAGAATTTTCTGCTTTCTTTGGCCCCGATTTGTAGCTGGTTTTTGAGAGTATACGAAAGTCTTTTAATGGTGGTTTTTCTGCCTTGTTTCTGAATAAAAATAGAGGAATTTCCAGCTGTTCTGAGGACTAAAATGTGGCTTCAAAATCCAGCTTCAATGCAGCAAATTTGCTAAAGGAAAAAAAATTCTGGTTTGCAAAGGTTGTGCAGTCCGAAAATTCTCAGATTTTTTTGCCTTCAACCTATTGGGTATCTCACACGCATATCATATATGGCGCAGTGGAAAAATAAGATTGAGATACCATCCCATGACCTACATATGAATGGAAAACAAGACATATAAAGAACAAAGGTAAAGGCTTTACCTTTCTTTGAGCGTCCGAAAAACAAAACTTTTCCTTCTTCAAGTCGAGGTGCGATCCAGCAATCCTCTTGATCAAACACCACAAGGGTTGAATATCCAACCACTATAATCACAGTGTGAGATTATCTCTGACAGAAATCCACATGAAGGATGACACTCAAGCACTAAGATTTCTCGTGCTAGCAGAAAATAAAGTGGCGGCAATAGGGTACTTCTTGTTGCAAGAAAACGAGAGAGAGAGAGAGAGAGAGAGAGAGAGAGAGAGAGAGAGAGAGATAAAGGAGGGAAGAGGTCATGTGTTGCCCCTAGGGCTTTCATGAATCATCCCTCCTACTAGGGTTTCATGCATATCCTTTATATGTCACGAAAAATCACTGAAAATTGAGAATTCTAAAACAGTTAGAATTCCCTAGTTGTTATTGGAAACATCAAGTTCTCAAATTATAATTTGGCTCATCAATTATAACTAATTATAATTTGGTCATAACAACTTCTCTTTCTCGCAATTAACCCCACTATGTTATCAAATAACATCTTGAGTATATAATCCTCTATTGTGTGTGACCTATTAGGTTTCCCAGTCAATTGATAGCGAACATGAATTAATTCAAACGTATTTGAGATTAATAATCCATAATTAATTAGAATTAATCATATCAATTCTAATCAGGATTGACTTATTAATTCATCAATTAATAAACCCATATTCCCAGATCATGAACGGTATCTAGCAAAACATCATGACCACCCAAGAGTCCAGGAAGTCAAATGCTTGACATGAACCCTTCAATAACAAACTACAGTGCAATTAACTCCTTTCACCATACAATATCTCATCCAGTTTGGAGTACGGAATTAGTGCCAACTCCCTCCAAAATATATTAATTCTGGCCTGAATATAATAGTATTTTTACCAAGAACCTACTACTCTAGATGTGTATCAATTGGAACTGTTTCCAATACACAATCGCCTTGGCCAAGGACTTCTTGAGTAGTAATTCTTACAAGTGGCCGTGAGATATTCGCCCCTACTATTAGGAGTGGTGAATCCTTTATAGACCATCCTAACTACTTTTGTTTACCTCATAATGTACCCAATATCCATCCCATAGGCGGCCTCGATCTGGCTTCAGAGATTGGAATTAAAGCACAATGCTCATCAAACAAAGTACCTTGCAGATCTCAAGTCTAAGGATACTTACGCGTTTGCTCTATTGAGATTATATCACTGGCACTAAATAGTTATCCATGTAATTATTTCATAGCTAGGTCATCCAATGTACTTGTTCCATTAACAAGCATCCATGTGTTAACTTTAAGTATCTCAACACTCACAGATACAAGAATCACTGCCTGACTAAATCAGGAAGTCTAACACATGCTTGTCTTAACGCATTATTGATGTCCTGTCTTATTAATACTACGACTAGGGACTATTTAAGTATTAACACTATGCAGTGTAGTAGGAATCTCATATCATGATTTCCTTAACACAGTGTTGTACTAGGGACTTTATTTAATAGTTATTTTACACAAAAGTAAACACAACAAACTATAAGATAAATAACGTCTTTTAGTAAAATAAAATGTGTCATATACATTATACAAGTGATTGTCTCTAGGGCATAACACTAACACAACCTCACATGAAATGACCATTTTTTTTTAAGTAAATAGGGTAAGAATGTTGGTTGAACTTTCAAAAATAACCTTGCAAAAATTCTGAAAAATTTTCTAGATTTTCCTTTACCAAATCATGAACAAAATGAAGGTAGAATTGAAGGTATAACTATGGTGATTTATATTCCTTGGAAACCTATCCTAACTCTCTTCCCTATTTTCGGCAATCTCCTATCCCTCAAGGTTAATTTTCGAATTTCAAGGCTAGGGGTGTATCACAGAATTTTTGGAATTAAAAGAATGGATTAAGGATAGTTTAAATTATAAAAATATTACGACAAGCCTAGAGAAATTAAAGGGAACAAGAATTACTCTAGAATTCTTTTTTGGACATGATCACATGATCAAAACATTATCTTCATGTCTCCCTTAAGAGAACATTCCTATCGTTAAGAAATGTAAGAAAATAAAAAATTCAAACATAGTTAAGATAATCATGAATAAAACTTAAGTGATGGGATTTGAACTCAAGACGTTAGAGATTAATCAAAAAGCTCTAAGCACTTAACCACACTAACTCTTGTTCTTATTTTCTCGCACAAATATTCTTCTTATCTAAACCTCAAGCCATCTTCCTATTTTGACCTCAAGCAAAATTACCTTTTTACCCTTTCTACCCTACAAGCATAAATAAGTCATTTAATCTATAAATCATAATTATAAGGCACATAAAATCATTGAAATAGTATATTTTTATGCAGAATGACATGATATGCATCCCATCCCCCTTACTCCAAGGTTGGCTTTAGGTAGGGTTTCCCAAATGCCTCCAATGATAGCCTGGCCAACACTAACACTTATCCTAAACTTTAATTATAATTCATCCGTTAGGTCTAGATTCTCTTGAAAATCCATCCTATAGAGGGTCAGGCTTAGAATGACGTGAGGAAACCCATAATCTCTAATAGGAATCCATGGGGCCATTGGAACCCTTCTTCCACTTAATCTTTTGAGAGAAATAGTTTTTTAGGTTCAACCATTATTGTAACACCCCGAAAAACCAAGGCCCGCCAGGGCCGGGGATGTTGCCCCGTCTAAAGGACAAGGGGTCTTTATAACTAGGTCACAAATAAAAATTGCTGGAATAAATAATACTCAAGCTAAAAGAATTTATTACAACCCAAAAATAAATACTTCCAAAGTACATCCATGAAATTCCACAACAAAACTCATAATTAAAATCATCCACACTCGTCTCCCAAAGCAGTACATAAAATCAAACACACATTCTCTTCCAAAGTAGCTACTCACCCACAACAGGATCAACCTGAAAACATGATAAAAGGTGGTAAGACAGAAATCTCAGTAAGTCCGTGTGTGCTTTGGGTGTTTAGTAGAAACAGTTCGTCGATGCAAAGTGTGAAATCTTTATAAGAGAAACATTGGCAAGCAATAAACATCAGTCAAAAGCAAGAGTGGCGTTTTGGCTCTTCTGGCCATACATAAGTAATGAAGTCAACCACTCGAAAGAAAGGGATATTGGTTACCACACATTGGGCCCCATAACCGGTCAGAATGCCTAACTGGTTTTGCAGACTGACAAAAGTAGGTGATCGGCCTACTGGGCAAGATACTCCTCCTTCTCTATACCCAAACAACCACCGGGTGTCCATTCCGGTAAAAACACAGTCACTTGACTGAAACAAAATAAACTGCTAGCTCGGACCTGCACGACTCACTAGAACTGGCATCTTATCCTGGAAGGAGTCACCCCTCAGAGGTGGCCACCTTCTGAGAGACTCACCCTAACCCTTCAAAGACTAGTCCTAGTAGTCCACCCTTATTGGGTACTCAACGACATTTTCCACTTGGGATAAAATGAACAAAGCATTATGCTTCATGAAAATAACAATGTAAGGGTTTCCAAAGCTTTCCGAGAAATTAGTTTTAGAAAGAGTTTCGAGTTTGGAAAAATTTGCTCATTAACTTTGGAATAATTCCAACGTTGGAAATAAAGATGAGTTCAACTCTCAATTGCCTTCAAATAAACGAGTGTCCATACACTCCATATTTAGCTTGTCATAAGAAAACATTTCACATCGATAGGTTTTATGCATGAGCTTACCTGATTCTTGCCCACAATAACAAGGTCTCAGACAGATAACCTAACCCCACATGGGCAAATACAAATCTTAATCAGATTCAAGCCACAATCCACTTCCTCAATTTTAAATCAACTCAATTCACTACTATCATGATCCTAGTGTCCCAATCTTTAAAGCAAAACAATAATTGAATAGGTTTATAAGCTCAGTTTAATTTGTCATTTAAAATAATTAATGGATTAGGAAATAAATTCTAATAAGTTGAAAGTTTAAATCTTGTTAAGGAAAATTTACAGTTTAGTTGATCAAGAGCCATAGGTGGTACTAGGTAAAATAGTAATTTAAAGGTAGCTTAGTTGTTAGAAAGTAATTGATAGCTAAAACTAGTTAAGATTAAATTTAATATGTCTTCCTTGGAAAATAATAAGTAAATCCTTAAGGGTTTTGATCTAGTAAATATTTTATTAAGTATAAGTCTTTTTCATAAGGGCTTTAATCAATTTGCTTTATTTTAAATAATATTTATTTATTTTATTTTCCAGAATAGTTATTATTTATTTGACAAAAATATCCTTTACATATACTATAATTCCAAATCTACCCTTCTTAGGGTTTTTGAAATTCTCCAGCAAAAATCTTTAGTAAATATTTTATTCATGAAATAAAATTTGCTTAGGGACAACTAGATCATGATTACGATTCCATGGTCATAATCAATAACATACTCAATCCTTCAATTCATCAAATCATCCAAATCTTGCACATAGGCATAGATCTAAATTTATTAGGACATGCTTTAACCTCTACCAGCAAAAACAAGATCATGGCTTCAAAATCTAATCATGCATATAAATCCTATTCACCAATGGTGACATAATCTCTAGTATGCTTCATCACGAATACTACCTATGACATGCATCAAATCTCAACTCATCATTAAATCCACCAATATAATCCTTCCATTCATAAATCCCATCTCCATCTCAATCATACATATACTCATGCTTCAATCAATAACATCACATACACAACCCCATCGTCATTCATCAACCTAGAGACATGATTCTAAATTTTAAAAAGAGGATTGAAGGTACTTACTTGATTGATGAATGACTTGAAGGAGTTTAGAGAAGATCTCAACTCCTAGATGGCTAATCTTGTTCAAGAAGGGTGGCGAAAGCATGGTCATGGAACAAGAGACCATTCGGCCAAGGGAGGAATTTTCGGTCCATGAGAGAGAGAGAAAGAAGAAGAGATCATTACCATGCTTATTCATATAGGTTTTCATTAGAGATTAAGTTTGAAGAGGATGAAGTTGTTAGAATAAGTTTACCTTGAAGATGTTCTTGTCCAGAAATTTTTGCTTTGATCCGAAGTAGCAAGATGTTTGGAGGAGTTTGATGTTAATATTAGGTTGATGGATTCACATCAATAAGTAGACTAAATATGGAGATTTTCGTGAGGGTTTGAGGTGGTTTGGAGGGTTATTAGGTGTACAGAAGAAGTAGGTGTTCTTGGTGTAGTGTGTGTGTGTGTGTGTGTTCTTGTTGCTTGAAGAAAATCGACAGAGTGAGGAAGAGTTTGTGCAGCTGCCGATTTTTCTGAGGGAATAGGTTTGGCCGAATTCTAGTAGGGTTTAAGGAGTTTATTCTCTGATTTGGAAGGGGAAAGGAAAGGTTAGTTGTTACAATCCTTCAAGAATATTGTTAGGAAGTGAATTTGGAAAGTAGATATCCTAAGAATATATTGATTTGTCTGGACAGCTTTGAAGTCTGCCATGGCTGATTGTTTGGACAGAATTTCGTGGGATTAATGCTGACTTATGGAGGCTTATGGTGGCTGAAAGTAGGGTGTACAATGATGAAGAAGAAGTCTGGTCCATTGAGCAAAATTTTATGGAAGGTTGCTAAATAAGATGACCGAAATTTTGGAAACCAATCAAGCTTAATTGCAGGAATTTTGTAGAGAGATTTTTGGTCAGCCATGGAGGGAATTTCGTGCAGAAACTTCAGGGAACAATGGAGCTCTGTTAATGGAGGTATAACGGAGGTTTTGACAGAAGTGGGTTGGGGTTTTCAGTTGAAACAAAATAGGAAACTAGATGGACAAAAATTCTGCTCAGGAATTTCGCTGAACAGAAATTTCCTGGCAGAATTTTCGTCTGCCATTTCCAGCTGGTTTGCGCGAGGTTTGAAGGGGATTTTAGGGGTATTCAAGGCTGGTTTCCACCCTTCTTTATGGAGGAAAAATATGGCTATGGTTCTATACAAATTCTGAAAGAAAACAGCTTGGTTTTGAGCTCTCAAAATCGATTTTCGTACAGGAATTTTGCCTGCTTTGCTCTAACTTGTGCAATCCGAATTTGGGCAAGAAACTTTCAGGTTTCAACTGATCCTAAAGACCATTTTTTTGGTAGCATTTGGGAGGAGATGTGAGCTAGAATTTTTGACCTTTTGAACGCATAACAAGCTGGAAAATTTCAGCTCATTTCATGAAGATAAATTAACTAAGTTTGAGGAAAAATTTCAGCAAGCTTTCAAGAGTGATTTTCCTCTTGAATTTTCCCACAAATCATTTACATTTTCCAAAGCATGAGAAGCCTTTTATTTGGACATTTTGATCCTAAAATACCTTAGTCCTCTACTGAATTTTTCTAGAATGGTAAAGGATAGAACACCTCGATCAAACTATGGAGTTGGAAATTAAGGAAAATTAAAGATCAAGGGAGAATGAATTCCCTTTTAGCATTTCGCGAAGAACAAAAGAGTCAAGTGAGAATTCTCCTAACATGTCTCTCCTAGGACATCATCACCACATTGATCTAGGCCCTCAAGGCCGAAACCATCCTTTTCCAAGTGAAATAAAATTTACTCAATCTAAAGCTTCTATAATGGACTTTGAACCTTAGATCTCAAGAATTAATTCCAAGGCTCTAACTACTAAACCACAACAACTCTTGTTGCTATTTCTACTAGAAAAATTATTTCCTATTCAATCCACAAGTTATCTCCTTATTTTCACCTCGGGCAAAAATTAGCATTTTGCCCCTCTCACACATCACTCACTAACAAGACTTCAGGATAATAAAAATCAAATTCAAAGCACATAGAAATCATATGAAACATATTTAATCATGAAATAAAGCATGATATGCATCCCAACCCTCTTACTCTAAGGTTGGTCTCGACTGGGGTTTCACATCCTCCCCTCCTTAGACGGATTTCGTCTTGAAATTTAAGCATACCTCTATTTCAGCTCGGGATACTTCCGCTTAACCCATTCCTCCGATTCCCATGTAGCATCCTGCGTGCCATGGTGCTCCCACTAAATCTTAACCATTGGTATCTTCTTATTCCTGAGGGTTTTGACACTGCAGTCCAATATCCGAACAGGCTTTTCCACATAGCTCAAGTTCGGCTGCAACACTAACGGTTCCTCATTCAACACGTGACCGGGATTTGCATTATACCTCTTCAACTGTGACACATGGAACACGTCATAGATACCCGTCAACCCATCCGGTAGGTCCAACTGGTACGCTACTGGTCCGATTCTTTCCTTAATAAAAAACGGCCCCAAATATCTCGGATTCAATTTTCCACCCTTCGGATGCTTCACAATCCCCCGGTTGGGTGATAGCTTCAGAAACACAGGGTCCTCAACTTGAAATTCCAATTCCCTCATCCGGTTGCCCGCATAACTCTTTTGTCGGCTCTGAGCCGCCTTTAACCTTTCACGGATTAGCTTCACCTTATCCAACATCTTTTGCACACAAACCTCTCCGGTTTTGCTCACGTGTCCATCTTCCGCCCAACTCCAATACAACGATACTTGACACTTGCGCCCATACAAAGCCTCGTAAGGTGCCATCCCGATCGAGGCCTGATAGCTGTTATTATAAGATAATTCCGCGTAAGGCATGCATTCTATCCACTTGTCCCCAAAATCCAGAACACAGGCCCTCAACATATCTTCTAATATTTGGATTACCCTTTCTGACTGCCCATCAGTCTGCGGATGCGCCGTCATACTGAACTTCAAATTCGATCCCATTGCTTCCTGGAACTTTCCCCAAAAACAAGAAGTAAACCTCGGGTCTCGGTCTGACACTATGCTGGAAGGTACTCCATGGAGTCGGACTATTTCTCAAACATATGTCTGAGCCAGCTTCTCCATGGAGTCCCTTACATTTACCGGGATAAAGTGGGCTGACTTGCTCAGTCGATCCACTACTACCCATATGGCATCCTTCTGAGTCTTTAACATAGGGAGTCCGGTGACGAAATCCATAGTCACCTCCACCCACTTCCATTTTGGCACTGGTAACGGCTGCAATAGTCCCGCTGACTTCTTATGCTCTGCTTTAACTTTCTGGCAGGTGAGACAGGTCGATATGTACTTGACCACATCTCGCTTCATTCCGGGCCACCAGTATGCTCTCTTCAAATCTTTGTACATCTTGACCTCTACCGGATGAATTGCGTACTTGCTCTTGTGTGCCTCTTCCAAAATTCTTACCCTTAGTTGTTGCTCCCCGGGTACACACAATCGATCTCTGAAATGGAAAACTCCTGCCTCATCCGGACAGAATTCGCTAGTCGGTCGCTTAAGCTCCTTATCCTTAAAAATTTGAAACTCGGCGTTGCTTCGCTGAGCTTCCACTATTTCTTGCTTCAAGTCCGACACCAACTTCAAGTTGCTGATAGCAATCGCTTTGTCTCGCACTTCCGTCCTTCTGTCCAATACATCCTGGACCACTTGCATTTCTTACACCTTTAGCCTAGCCATCTCAACTTTTCTGCTTAGGGCGTCTGCCACAACGTTAGCCTTCCCAGGATGGTAGTTGATTGAGCAACGGTATTCTTCCAGGAATTCCATCCACCTTCGTTGCCTCAAGTTCAAATCCTTCTAAGTGAAGATATACTTCAGGCTCTTATGGTCGGTGAACACCTCGTACTCGGCCCCATACAAGTAGTGTCACCATTTCTTTAGGGCGAACACTATAGCCGCCAGCTCCAAGTCGTGAGTAGGGTAGTTCACTTCATGCGGTCGTAACTTCCGTGATGCATAGGCAATCACTTTCCGGTCTTGCATCAACACCGCTCCCAGTCCGTCTTTCGAAGTGTCGGTGTACAGTGCGTAAGATTTGCCTTCCTCTGGTAGACTCAATACTAGTGCTGTCATCAGACTCTTCTTTAGTTCTTGGAAGCCTTCGATAGTATCGAGAATGCTTGACTTATTAATTCATCAATTAATAAACTCATATTCCCAGATCATGAACGGTATCTAGCAAAACATCATGACCACCCAAGAGTCCAGGAAGTCAAATGCTTGACATGAACCCTTCAATAACAAACTACAGTGCAATTAACTCCTTTCACCATACAATATCTCATCCGGTTTGGAGTACGGAATTAGTGCCAACTCCCTCCAAAATATATTAACTTTGGCCTGAATATAATAGTATTTGTACCAAGAACCTACTACTCTAGATGTGTATCAATTGGAACTGTTTCCAATACACAATCGCCTTGGCCAAGGACTTCTTGAGTAGTAATTTTTACAAGTGGCCGTGAGATATTCGCCCCTACTATTAGGAGTGGTGAATCCTTTATAGACCATCCTAACTACTTTTGTTTACCTCATAATGTACCCAATATCCATCCCATAGGCGGCCTCGATCTGGCTTCAGAGATTGGAATTAAAGCACAATGCTCAGCAAACAAAGTACCTTGCAGATCTCAAGTCTAAGGATACTTGCGCGTTTGCTATATTGAGATTATATCACTGGCACTAAATAGTTATCCATGTAATTATTTCATAGCTAGGTCATCCAATGTACTTGTTCCATTAACAAGCATCCATGTGTTAACTTTGAGTATCTCAACACTCACAGATACGAGAATCACTGCCTGACTAAATCAGGAAGTCTAACACATGCTTGTCTTAACGCATTATTTATGTCCTGTCTTATTAATACTACGACTAGGGACTATTTAAGTATTAACACTATGCAGTGTAGTAGGAATCTCATATCATGATCTCTATCATGATTTCCTTAACACAGTGTTGTACTAGGGACTTTATTTAATAGTTATTTTGCACAAAAGTAAACACAACAAACTATAAGATAAATAACGTCTTTTAGTAAAATAAAATGTGTCATATACATTGTACAAGTGATTGCCTCTAGGGCATAACACTAACACAACCTCACATGAAATGACCATTTTTTTGGAAGTAAATAGGGTAAGAATGTTGGTTGAACTTTCAAAAATAACCTTGCAAAAATTCTGGAAAATTTTCTAGATTTTCCTTTACCAAATCATGAATAAAATGAAGGTAGAATTGAAGGTATAACTATGGTGATTTATTTTCCTTGGAAACCTATCCTAACTCTCCTCCCTATTTTCGGCAATCCCCTATCCCTCAAGGTTAATTTTCGAATTTCAAGGCTAGGGGTGTATCACAAAATTTTTGGAATTAAAAGAATGGATTAAGGATAGTTTAAATTATAAAGATATTAGGACAAGCCTAGAGAAATTAAAGGGAACAAGAATTACTCTAGAATTCTTTTTTGGACATGATCACATGATCAAAACATTATCTTCATGTCTCCCTTAAGAGAACATTCCTATCGTTAAGGAATGTAAGAAAATAAAAAATTCAAACGTAGTTAAGATAATCATGAATAAAACTTAAGTGATGGGATTTGAACTCAAGACGTTAGAGATTAATCAAAAAGCTCTAACCACTTAACCACACTAACTCTTGTTCTTATTTTCTCCCATAAATATTCTTCTTATCTAAACCTCAAGCCATCTTCCTATTTTGACCTCAAGCAAAATTACCTTTTTACCCTTTCTATCCTACAAGTATAAATAAGTCATTTAATCTATAAATCATAATTATAAGGCACATAAAATCATTGAAATAGTATATTTTTATGCAGAATGACATGATATGCATCCCATCCCCCTTACTCCAAGGTTGGCTTTAGGTATCCCAAATGCCTCCAGTGATAGCCTGGCCAACACTAACACTTATCCTAAACTTTAATTATAATTCATCCGTTAGGTCTAGATTCTCATGAAAATCCATCCTATAGAGGGTCAGGCTTAGAATGACGTGAGGAAATCCATAATCTCTAATAGGAATCCATGGGGCCATTGGAACCCTTCTTCCACTTAATCTTTTGAGAGAAATAGTTTTTTAGGTTCAACCATTATTGTAACACCCCGAAAAACCAAGGCCCGCCAGGGCCGGGGATGTTGCCCCGTCTAAAGGACAAGGGGTCTTTATAACTAGGTCACAAATAAAAATTGCTGGAATAAATAATACTCGAGCTAAAAGAATTTATTACAACCCAAAAATAAATACTTCCAAAGTACATCCATGAAATTCCACAACAAAACTCATAATTAAAATCATCCACACTCGTCTCCCAAAGCAGTACATAAAATCAAACACACATTCTCTTCCAAAGTAGCTACTCACCCACAACAGGATCAACCTGAAAACATGATAAAAGGTGGTAAGACAGAAATCTCAGTAAGTCCGTGAGTGCTTTGGGTGTTTAGCAGAAACAGTTCGTGGATGCAAAGTGTGAAATCTTTATAAGAGAAACATTGGCAAACAATAAACATCAGTCAAAAGTAAGAGTGGCGTTTTAGATCTTCTGGCCATACATAAGTAATGAAGTCAACCACTCGAAAGAATGCGTAACAGGTTGTGCAGACTGAGAAAAGTAGGTGATCGGCCTACTGGGCAAGATACTCCTCCTTCTCTATACCCAAACAACCACCAGGTGTCCATTCCGACAAAAACACAGTCACTTAACTGAAACAAAATAAACTGCTAGCTCGGACCGGCACGACTCACTAGAACTGGCATCTTATCTGGGAAGGACTCACCCCTCAGAGGTGGCCACCTTCTGAGAGACTCACCCTAACCCTTAAAAGACTAGTCCTAGTAGTCCACCCTTATTGAGTACTCAATGACATTTCCCACTTGGGATAAAATGAACAAAGCGTTGTGCTTCATGAAAATTACAATGTAAGGGTTTCCAAAGCTTTGTGAGAAATTAGTTTTAGAAAGAGTTTCGAGTTTGGAAAAATCTGCTCATTAACTTTGGAATAATTCCAACGTTGGAAACAAAGATGAGTTCAACCCTCAATTGCATTCAAATAAACGAGTGTCCATACACTCCACATTTAGCTTGCCATAAGAAAACATTTCACATCGATAGGTTTTATGCAGGAGCTTACCTGATTCTTGCACACAATAACAAGGTCTCGGATAGATGACCTAACCCCACATGGGCAAATAGAAATCTTAATCAGATTCAAGCCACAATCCACTTCCTCAATTTTAAATCGACTCAATTCACTACTACTATGATCCTTGTGTACCAAGCTTTAAGGCAAAACAATAATTAAATAGGTTTATAAGCTCAGTTTAATTTGTTATTTAAAATAATTAATGGATTAGGAAATAAATTCTAATAAGTTGAAAGTTTAAATCTTGTTAAGGAAAATTTACAGTTTATTTGATCAAGAGCCATAAGTGGTACTAGGTAAAATAGTAATTTAATGGTAGCATAGTTGTTAGAAAGTAATTGATAGCTAAAACTAGTTAAGATTAAATTTAATAAGTCTTCCTTGGAAAATAATAAGTAAATCCTTAAGGGTTTTGATCTAGTAAATATTTTATTAAGTATAAGTCTTTTTCATAAGGGCTTTAATCAATTTGCTTTATTTTAAATAATATTTATTTATTTTATTTTCTAGAAAAGTTATTATTTATTTGACAAAAATATCCTTTACATATATTATAATTCCAAATCTACCCTTCTTAGGGTTTTCGAAATTCTCCAACAGAAAATCTTTAGTAAATATTT